>JAZDUA010000414.1:0-1398845 GCA_038098605.1 Gryllus longicercus
AACGCTGCGGAGTTGTGTGCAATACCAAGCAACAGATTTGCAGACAGAGGAGGTTGGTTACGCATAACGTTCTACAAACGGCTCCTAGATGACGTTGTGATATCGAGCCTTAAAGAGATGCTGCGCTCTTTCGGATATTCTTCCAAGCAGTTCCAGCATTCGTAACCCATAATATTCCCTGTCCAACAAGAGAACGAAGTGGATGTAAACAAATGCAAGTTGGTCTCTCGCTGTTGTTTTTTGCGCAGCATTACGTAACTTTTTCTCTGCCGCGGTAGCAGAAGCAAAAACGTAAACATTAGAGTAATTTTACAGAAATTTTTGAAAATGTCGCCGGGGCTTCATGTAAAGTTCCATCAAAAATTAATGAATATTAGTCTAAATCTCAGAGCAATGAGTGAGGCTATTTTGGCAGAGTATTCAGTTCCGAAAAAATCTTAAACATAGTTTGATACATGGTAGAGGGAGTAAATTACTTCATATTAGAACAGGTTTTATCGACTTTTTCTGTTAGAAGGACCTACAATATACGTTCTCCTATCAGGAAATCGCCGTTTTTTGTCGCAGCATTACGTAACTGTCTCTATATATGTATACTACACCGTATATGGAAAAGAAAAAAAAGAAAAAAATAGACGCTAATAACAATATTCAAATATTCTACATTATTAATAATCAAGTTTTGGTATTTAATCAGTTTGAATAAAAATTTGAAAGGAATTTTCCGTTGAATAAAATAGTTTGAACTAATAACTTACATTGCAGTTTCTGACGATTTTTCTCAAATACAAAAGAAGATAAAGCCGTGCTTCTAGTTCTCTCATCTCGAGGTATATCGGGCCTGTAACCTCGAAGCTGATGCTCCCAACATGTGCATAAGAGACCATCGACATGGGGGTTAACTTGCGCATGTAAGACAAGGCCGCACCTCCGAGGTTTCTCGAGCGAGTTGCCACCAGCCCCTTGGCCTCGCGCACACAAGACTCACTGCGCTCCTCGCACTGGGTGAGCCACTCCCTGCTCCTGCTCCCCCCATCGGGGGCCACGACATCGACGGCCAGCGCCCACCACCGCCCCGCCCGCACCCGTTCGCGCAGCAGCAGCCCGCGGAAGCCCTGGTGGCGCTGCCACAGCGCGGCCAGCACGCGCCGCCCCGCACGCAGCTGCGTCCCACACTCGCTCCTGTCCTCGCGCACTCGCCTCCCGCCGCTCGTCTGTCCCTCGAGGAGATTGTGCGAATCCCGATCGCACTCCAGGTCTTCCCCTAAAAGCTTCAGCCTTCGCCACTCGTGTTGCATTTGTTTCTCAAGGAGCCTCTGCGACAGCCCTTTTGAACACTTTCCCTCTTTGTCTTCTTTGAGGAGCTTCTGCGATATCCAATCATCCGTTGTGTGGTGATCAACATGAAAATCTTTATGAAGGAAAGTGTTAGATCGCTTGTTTTCCTCCGTGAGGAGATGAGATTGAAGGCTTTCCTGAGAAAGAGTCTGCGATGACAAATCGTCTTCCCTTTCACTTTCAATCTTTCGATGTTCTGAAAAGCGATTGTGAGGACGTGTTTTGTCTTTAATATCTCTATTCTCCCTCAGAGCTCTTTGTGAATTGTTGACTTTAATGCGTTTCACGTTGTTGTTATCTAACGGCTTGTCTTTCCGCGAGTCATTCATAAACTTCTGCACGTTTTCTACAATGTTTTTAATTCCCATCTTTGCAAGAAGAAGACGTCCTACTCTAACATTCTTAGCGGCATAGTCTTGTGATCGTTTTTTGCCTTTTTGGCTCTGCTGCTTACAATTATCAATTTCTGGCCTCCTACCAACTGCTAGAACGACTGGCGCTAATGAACTTAATTGAAGGTTTCTATACGAGTTGGCGCCTTTAGTTAATACCTGCAAAATAAGCAAAAATATTTAGAATATTATTTCTGTTGAATTCTCTTTCACATTCTCTGTCCCATTCTCTAACAGTAACTACAAAAGTTTTACAGCTCTTTTAGGAGTCACAAATAACATCACTGTATTCTTTAAAGAAAGGGATTTTTGGCAATAAGGGTATGACAGGATCGGATATGAAGGAATAAGATGTGAAAAGTAAGGCGGTGTTTAATTTATTACTCATTCGTAAAATATAAGAGTAATCAATAAAAATGACAGTAGATCCAGCGAATCATTATTCAAGTTGTTCAATCGTTTAACCAATCAATTTATTCGAGTGCAGAATTATGTACCATTAGGTCGTATTTTATGATGTTAATTGTAACCTTGACTGAAATTTGGTGATAACGGAAATAAAAATTATTTTGTGTAAACTTTGGATAACAGACAGTATTTCAAAAGTATTAAACTAACTGCATATTAAAAGTATCTTTGTTTGCAAATTTTGTAATAGGACATGTAGAAATTACTAAGTAACAAAACTTTTCTCTAATACCATCGAATTGCAAATTGCACCTAGTTGCGCTAGTTCAACCTCAAAGTGGAATGCAAAGGGTAGCAAATTGTCACCTACAGAGGCTGTGCCTCACCTCTCTGAAGCGGTCATACACGGCGTCCTTGGTATGGTGGAGCAGGAAGGCGAGGAGTTGGGCGTGGCGGTGTGCCGCTAGCACGTAGCCGCCCTGCCTCTCCAGCCACGCGGGCGCGGTGCGCGTCCACAGCGGCGCAGACGGGCGCCACAGCAGCAGCGGCGCCGCGGCGCGGGCGTGCAGGGCGCGTAGCCAGCGCGGGCCGTCGCCCAGGTCCACCACGCCCACCTCCAAGCCCCCGCCCACGCCCGCGCCCCCCAGCGCCCACTGCACGCCCGCCACGGGCGGACCCGCCCCCTCCCACGGCACACACACGCCCCGCGCCTCCACCCCCGTCCACGCCCCCCACAGCGCCACCGCCAGCGCCAGCCCCAGGGCTCGAAGCCCGGCCCCCACGGTCCACCGCCTTCGCAGTGACCCCGCCCCTTCCTGAGGCCCACACACGCCCCGCGCCTCCACCTCCGCCCACGCCCTCCACAGCTCCACCACCAGCGCCAGCCCCGGGGCTCGAAATCCAACCTCTGCGAGTCTCCGCCAACCGTCCATCACGTGTCCACCGCTGTGTTGGCTCGCGCCCAGTGCGACATAGCGAGTCCATTCGCCAACTCATTTCACGCCAATTAATTCAACGATTGCGGGGGCGGTACGTCGCTCTTAGCATAGATCAGCGCGCAGGTTTGTAAATGGAGGCAATTTAAAATGTACATTTACATGTGCGACATGTGTGGCGAAACAGAAAATTTACTATCTTTGAAATACAGAGGGATCTTCAAGCGTCTGCAATTTAATTTACTACTTAATTTCCTTTTCAAGTACTTTTGTTGCGACCAACTTCGATCCATATATCATTTTTTAGCTCGAAAAAGTTTAATAGTAAGCTTCGTTTTCTTTTATTTTGATTCGAATTTGGTGGAAAAACGAGTAAGTAACTTTAGTCTGAAAAAAAGTGTTCTAGATTTATCACTATGGTTCTCTTTTATTTAGACTAGTTCAGCTACAAAAGGACGAACTTTTCGTACTTTTACGATTATTTTTTGTCGGTGTCATTAGCATGTTACGCTGGGAACAACTTCTTCACTATTTTTTGACAATGGAATGAATTATATAAAATGGGAAAGTTGAAAATTCTATATAGATACTAAATTAGTATTGAAATTAATCTTAGAAATGAGGATGATCATTTAAGAATATATGACCATTGGATCAATTGAGCCATGGAAAATTATGGAGAAATTTAGAAACATCGAAATGGTAGACATCAAGACGAACGTGACACCATCATCATAACAGGTTAAAGCAGATTCATTAGCAAATCGAGAACATTATTGTTAATTAACCAAACTAGCTGTAACCGTACAAATGAATCTTCTGTCTTTCAAAAGATTTTCAAAATATCATTAACTTTTTAAAAATATCAACAACTACTACAAACAATGAATCTGATTTTGGGAGTTTTTTTGGGCACATCTTAAAAATTTAATATTACTTTTCTTCATTTACTCTTCATAGACTAATCATTATTCCGCTGAAAAAGAAAAGAGACTATCTTCTCTACTCTTAACTAGTGGTGATATTTTTTCGCATTATTTGCATCGTCTCCGCCACATAATTCTATTACATGGAGCTGACGAAGCGTTTTCATCTAGCAACAATTTTGTCCCCGCATCGACATTGAACCACAGGTACATGAATTTAACTCGCCGTGCGCTTTGCCACTAGAGCATGCAGTCGCTCAGTCGGACACTTTTATGAAGTTACGCTGACGTTTAAGAAACCATAGTTCTCTCCCCTTATTACTAACATAAGCAATTTTCAAAAATTCAGAAAGTTCAAAGAAATTAAATATGTGCCATTTTTGAGCGTCATGGTCTCTATATATCTTGAGAAAAAAATCTAAAGGAAAAATTTGAATCTGTTTCTGAGATAATGTTTTTATATATTGCAGTAATTTTAGTCAGATATTACGCATAAACTACTTTTTTTCAAATAATTGCAAAATAATTTTTAAGATAAAATTTTATAGAACGATTTTGATGTTAGACGAAAATATCTTTCTTCAATATTGTACGTACTTTTGCAATTTTCGAGAATACAGGGAGGTCCCGGAAAAAGAAACCTGCAACAATGTTTATAACGTACATTGACAGATATGAAGGGAAAATTTTAAGAAAAAGTTTTGAGCGGTTTTGGGAAAAATAATTGGTTGCAAAAATTCGTTAAACATTCCTTGCAACAATACGCACAAATTGCTCATATTTGAGAAATATTGTACATGACTTTATTTTAAGATCTGTCTCTAACAACGTCTTGAAACAGACCAATGTCAGTGTATATAGTACTCGTACGTACAACGTGACGTTACGGGTGACACTCAAGCAAGATGCATACGCATCCATAAACTCTGCTAGGGGACCACCACACATTCCAGGATCGCTAAGATACGACTTGCGGGAGTGGCGTGCTAGGGAATTGTCGCTGAAGCAGACTGTGGATTTGAACTGGTATTGATTCAATCATACCACAAAAACTTGTATCGCTAACTAAACAATTGTGACTTGATTGTAACAATGAACGTTTGTATGCATTTCACATGAATTGCCCCGAGCATAAATTCCTGCGACCAGAGTGAGTAGACGACAGTAACATTTCAGTGCAAAGAGACTTCAACTACCCTTTATTGTAACTGAAAAAGTAATGTGAGAAAGTTTATTCTGGGATCTCATGCTGAAACCTGTTAGTGAAGTAGGACGAATTATTAGTCTGATAATACGATGCTTGTGGCGGGTGAGGTTAAAAACGTTTTTACTTAAAGTGTTTGACCAGGTGGGATGAGCATGGGCGGACCTAGGTGTATAGATGGTTATTTTTACATTTATGGAATTTACGGGCGTGTTCCTGTAACATACATGTTAATTCTCGTTGCCTATGCATTCGATGGAAGATTAAACACCATAACGCTTGTTTAACTAATTTATTAACAACACAACACATACATAACATACTGGTAAATAGGAGAAATATTGCGACACATACTTCTAGACAGGTATGGATGAACATTTGAAAAACATTAATAAATTGAGAATAAGTGTGCCTTTTTCTCACATTAAACTCTTGGTAATAGAATACATATATCTGTGGACACATATAATATTTAACAGAAACATAGTTTCTTCTGTATGTAATAATAGACATACATTAACAAAACTAATACTTTAAACGATAGTTGCTCTTCTGCATGCTGCAATGACACATATTGACAAATCCATAAACGAATTAGGTAATACTTATTCTTTTGACTTGTTATATTGACACACATAATATTGGCAGATACCTGAAAACCTTAAAAGTTCTAGCAGGATATAATGGCACACATGCATTGACATACATATCAATTTAAATATTAGTCACTCTTTGCTTCTTGTTGCTTAAAATCTAATGCACACAAGATACAGCAATGTAGGGCAGAGAAGGGCATTGGATAACATTATAGATATTGCTGAAGTTGAAATATAACACATACTACGTGCCATTGCAAGGAAATGTCATGTTCTGTTAAGTTCAACCTACGTGAAAATATTGGTGCATATAAAATAATTTGTGTGAATGATAATTATGACTCTGTTGATTGAAAAAATAATTGATAAATTGAGGATCCTTAGTAACAAATCTGTTGTTGCAGATAGCCGTTCAAATGTCATAGAGGGTATTAACTTCAGCGATATACTAATTGCAGTTCACTTATAAGAGTATTTGCAAGAAACAAACTGCGAAGTGTTTTACATAGCAACAATGTCACAATCAAATTGAAACAAACGGAATAATATATATATATATATATATATATATATATATATATATATATATATATATATATATATATATATATAT
This sequence comes from Gryllus longicercus, assembly GCA_038098605.1. Taxonomy (NCBI): domain Eukaryota; kingdom Metazoa; phylum Arthropoda; class Insecta; order Orthoptera; family Gryllidae; genus Gryllus; species Gryllus longicercus. The sequence goes on from JAZDUA010000414.1 coordinate 6,413, forward strand.
ATATGTGTGTGTGTGTGTGTGTGTGTATTGAAACGCGGAGCGTTTCTATATGTAAATAGAAACACAGAGCACAATAATAATTACAGCTAATTTTGAACTGCGCGGCATAAGCGGCAGGTGCGACGACCGGCGGTGGGGGGGACTGTGAACGGGTCCGCCGCCGTGGACAGCGAGAAGGGACGAGAACTGGGCCGTTACGAGTCGAGCGCGGCAGTCGGGGTTGACCGTTGGCTGCGGGCGGTGTAAGACGATGTCAGCGACGAAGGAAATTAAGTTCAGTGTAATATTCATAGAAATGCAGATTAGAAGCCGGTAAGCGGAATGTTGGAAGAGGTCGATATGCAGAAACTATAGATTGTGTCCGTGACATCAAACGTAGTGGAAATAGTAATAAAACTGTGCATTGCGTAATTGACGCCGGCGCGAGTAGTGACCACTTGCCCGTAGTAACAATAGGGAAGTGGAGAAGAACTGATGAAAGGCGTGGCGACATAATTAGAAGCACATCACCGGGACGAAATGGACATCATCGAGAGGCTGTGAATGCGTAAGCGGGACTGCACGACAAAACAACCAGCGTCGAAGCCGAGGAATTCGCATCGCCGCCACCGCGGGCCGATAAGGCGCGTGTCTGCATCATCAACCGCCCGGGGGCACCGGGCTGCGGTGAAGGTCATCGGCCGCCGCCGCCGTTGGCGACAATCCGTGACAAACGAAGTATTCATTGGGGCCCCAGGTATGATGAAATCACATTGTATACCAATCCTTGGTACCAAGACGGAGAGTAATCATATGTTTGATCATGTATATAACATGTTGTTGCAGGAATAAATTGTATTTGTGTTCATGCAAACCTATTACTTTGATTTTCCAATGTAAAGTCGATTCCTTTAAGGGACCCATTCACGAGCAAGACACCCGTCCGTTACAACTTTTATTTGCAGTGGAAGGTACCGACAATCACATACGTCACAATATATATATATATATATATATATATTATATATATATATATATATATATATATATTGTAAACCCTGTCCAATGCATCAAAGCGTAAACTTGATTGTGATATCTGCAACGAGGACGGAGAAAAGAATGTAATCAGTGATTTCAGAATAATAGACTTACGTATACGTCCTGATGCTGTTAGTAAATCCTGTTGTTGTGTAGGAGGTAAAATAACAAACTTAAACATTAAGGAGTAATGATAAATAAATAACAAAATATTTGATTAGAAATAAAATAATTTGTGTGTGAGAACTTTTTGCATGTTGAATAAACGTTTCATAACTTTTTTAAAATCATTTTTTTATCTAACATGTCATATTCTCATTAAACAAAATTTAAACAAGGTAGTGTAATTTCCTTTCACTCATGAAATTACTTCTATCTCAAGAGTAGTTCTGCGGTTTTAAATTTCAGATATGACCAGTCTTCCTAAAAGGTAAACATAAAAAAATCAGAAGTTCATATTAAAAATAATTTCAACAATAGATGTTTAACTTAAACGTGAAAATAAATTACACACCAACGTTACAGATTACAAAATGTCATTGTTCTACAACAAATTCCCTCTGGTCTAAAAAGTATGACACTGCATTGTGTAAATCCACCATAATCCTCACAGCAGAACAGATAACGACATCCGTGCACTGAAGATTACAATTATCCATAACACGAAAATGGTGCACAAACCTAAACTAATGGGGAACTATTAAGTACTGATAGTATGCTCGCCATTTCCAGTTCTGCCCCAGAACTACAGCAACTCGACTCCACCGTTACACCATTATTCACAAAGTCCGACTGTTAAAATGCCCACCTCGCGGTGGAGGAGGAGCCGGTTGAGAATAGTAGCGATGGGTAGTGATTCCGGCCACATCAACTACCAGGGTCATTTGTCCCGTAAGAGCAATGCATGCGTTTTTGCTCGGGAGGTGTTGGTGATCTTTCCTTCGCTGTATGGCGAGATCCGGCGCTGACCTATCGTCACGGTGGGGCCAAATGCCAAAAAGCTGGTCAAAAGTCGAAAGCGTTGTACGATTTGACTGAAACTTTGTATTCAGAGGTTTATGATCATTCTAATTAATAATCTGTAATAAAAATTCCGAAAAACAAAATGGCGGACCAATATGGCGGATAAAATTATCAAAATTTTGTATTTTTAACACAAAATGATCATACTTATAAGTAAAAATGAGTTCATTTGGGTTTTTAAGGATGCTGATTAATAATCTTGAATGAAAATGCCAAAAAAACAAAATGGCGGACCAATATGGCGGACAAAATCATCATTTTCTTCATTTTTAACACAAAATGATCGTGTTTAAAATTAAAAATGAGTTCATTCGGGTTTATAAGCATGCTGATTAATAATATTAAATAAAAATGCATAAAAAAACAAAATGGCGGACCAATATGGCGGACAAAATTACCATAAGTTTGTATTTTTAACACAACATTATTATGTTTATAAGTAAAGAAGAGTTAGTTTGAATTTTTAAGGATGCTAATTAATAACCTTGAATGAAAATGCCAAAAAACAAAATGGCGGACTAATATGGCGGACCAAATCATCAATTTTTTCCATTTTTAACACGAAATGATCGTGTTTATAATTAAAAATGAGTTGATTTGGGTTTATAAGCATGCTGATTAATAAATATTGAATAAAAATGCTAAAAAAACAAAATGGCGGACCAATATGGCGAACAAAATCATCAAAAGTTTGTATTTCTACATGTTGCACGCGCTACGAAAATTTGTCACAGGCACTAAAACGGCAGCTACGGGCAGCTGTTTTTTTGTGATTCTCACAGAGAATAACATTTCGAATAACGTCATGTTAAGGTTTTATCCCCGCACGACGGTGCACATAGTTATTTTTTATTTTAAACACAAATTTTTGATTATAGCATTTTCATTTTTCGCCAACAATCAACGTTAATTATTACATTAACAAATTATTTTTAAAAAAATTAAGTATACATATTATGTTTCTACTTACTCTCAGGAATAGATTCCATTTTGTTTTATTGAATTCGGCCGACTGCACGCTTCTCTATCCTTCGAAACACAAAGGTTCTGAAAACACGTTTCACAGCTGACCGATATCGATCGCTCGAGGCCCAACTTTGAACTGATCTCTTACCTCAAGTATAAGAGAGAAACCGTTACTAATTGCGGATTTCAACGGCCCAAATACCAACCTATTGAAGTAGCAACGACAAAATCCCTATCTAGTAACTTTTTTTTGGACTTTTGGCCAGGTTTTTGGCATTTGGCCCCACCGTGGCGTCGGCTAGCAGGGGTTTTCCCTAGCAGGTATCTGCCACCAGCTGTACACCGCCCCAGCCGAGACCAGGTCTTAGCTCCTGACGGTCCTCCCGGCATGTGTGGTGGTGAAGTGCGTTTTAGAGTAAGTGTGTGTGAAACGGGTGAGGGTAGGACAAGGAAGAGGAAGGTGAGATCGCGCGAGGTTAGGGTACTGCTCCGGCATACGCCTGGTGGTGATCGCAGAAACCACGGAAAACGCTCGTCAAGAACATCAGGCTTCTAGAATTCTCCTCCAGACAGCGTCTGAATTCGACCTAGCTAACAAGCTAGTGTCCAAATACCTGTCACCGTCGGGACTCGAAACTAGGATCTCTCGGTCAGAAGAACTGCAGTGAAATCAGTTGATGCCCTGAGTCGGTCTTAAAATCAGAGGTAAATTCACTCCGAGGTAGGATGAAAAGCAAGCTCACTTTATACGAACAACACCCTCATCACACTCTAACACGGCGTTGACTGGCAAAGTGAGACATAACAGAAATCTCCACCGATTCTCTGCCTTGAAACAGGTGCTTTAAAGGATAACAACGTCTCTCTTATTTAGGCCCCCAGCATTCCCTCCCGCTCGGTCTGTGGCGCCTCATGCGCAGAAGGGCGCGCAGACCTCTGCGCAGCTGCGCACGGCGACTGCGCGCGATCTCTGCGCAGAAGGCGGCGGCGGCCAGCGCCAGCCCCGCGCAGAGCAGCGCCAGGTGCGGCCGCAGGTCCTGCAGCTCCAGGGTCCTGGCTTCGTCGCTCTCCGCTTTCGACCCATCCAAAGCCTCCCACTTAATTCGTCGTATGGCAATGCGCAGACGCCAGTACATCCCCCACGTTCTGTTGAAATCGTCATTCCACTTGTTAAGAAGTCCGGCGTCTCGGAACTGAATCAACTTTAGATTCACTGCCTGGGTCCACGGCCAGTTCCTGGAAAAAACATGCAAGCCACGGAAGCCCTTTTAATAACCCGTATCTGTTATTTGAAGAAAACTGTTTTGCTTCAGCCTTACATGTCGGTTGACCTGCTATTTTCATAGTTTCTTGAAATTGGAGTAAATGTATTTCAAAACTTTCATTGGTTTTGTATCAGTGGTAATACTAAAAACTGACAATGTTATTTTCAACTTCAGCACCCGTCATGACTCTGTCTACCCATCTCATATACACCTTCAAAACTTTATTGATATCATATTAAGTTTGGTTAAATGTTTTTATTAATTTAATATGGTGAAAATAAATTAGAAAATGTTTCATTTTTTCTCGTTATTTAAAAATTTTATCCTGCCTCATCTGCATAAGAAATACAAGTACATGTCTAGAGTTCTACTGTTCTGCTTTTGAAAACATTAGAGCGTTCTGAAATCAGAAGCTAAAATTGTCGACCACTGCGCTTTTGGTGAATACACTCCATTTTTTTCTTTTGCTGTTGTCTGTACCTTCCTTCGGAGGTGATCGCACTGTCTGCTCTAAAATCTGCAAACTGACAGTTTGTTCTAAAGGATAATTAAAACAATAATAACTAAAATAACTTCATTTCTAACTAAAATAAAACAAATAAACAATCAGAAATATCATGTAACTAGAATTTTCACATTTTTACTAAATATGGAGGATATGAATTTTACATGGCTTAAACAGTTTTGTCATATACCCTACGACTGTTAATTTCGTCAGTAGTTGTATTAGTTCAGTCAATTGGTGCTCAAAAGTGTTCGATCCAAGAAAAAATTCCGGAAGATTTTTCTCAACAGTTTTATATGTTTTTGAGGATGCTGAATCCGAATTTGATGATTGCCATATAATACCAGATGACCTCTAACACGATCAAAACTGAACGACTTCGTCAGAGACTTAAATCTTTCAAAGAATGCTTCTGAAGTTTTAGTTTCACGTCTGAAAGAAAATCTTGTAGCTCCAGGAACGTATGTCACAGTTTACAGACATACAGAGAAATACTTAGTAAGGGGTTTAATCAGGAAAACACTTTATATATTGCCCTCACTTTCCAAACCTCATAAATAAGCTAGGAGAGAGTAAAACAGATAGATATAGGTTTTTCATTGATTCAAGAAAATTAAGTTTAAAAGGTGTGTTGCAACAGATTGGTAACACTTGAGCATCTATACCAGTCACACATTCCATCCATCTTAAGGAAACATATGAAAATCTTAAATTTTTACTCGAATAGGTAAATAATGAGGAATATAAATGGATGATCTGTGGTGATTTAAAGGTTTTGTGCATGTTGTTAGAGCAATAAAGACAAGTACATATGTCACATTTGTGAATTGGGGAGCCGAGTTAGAAAGAATCATTAGACAATACGAGAATGGCCTAGAAAAACACACTGATTCCTGGTTCCAACAAAATCATCAAAAACAGCTTAGTAGATTCTGACAAAATTCTGTTACCTCCCTTACATATTACATTGGGATTAATGAAGCAATTTTCTGAGGTACTGGATAAAAAAGGAAGTTGCTTCAAGTACCTAACCAACAACTTTCCCACCCAAGGAAAAGTCAAAGAAGTATATTTTTAGGGCCACAGATCAGAGAACTAGCTAAAGATGAACATTTTGAATCATGTATGACACCACCGGAAATGAAAGCTTGGATTGTCTGCAAAGAAGTAGTTCATAAGTTCTTGGGAAATTATGAATATCCAAACTATGAGGATTATGTAAAGACTATGCTGAAAAATATGAAGCTTTAGAATATAACATGAGTCTGAAAGTGCATTTCCTTCATTCCCATTTAGATTGCATTTGATAAACTCTCGGAGCAGTGAATGACGAATAGGGTGAGAGGTTTCACCAAGATATTAAAGTCATTGAAAGATGCTACCAAGGGCGATGGAATACATCAATGATGGCTGACTACTGTTGGTTACTGCAACGAGACGATCCTACTAGAGGGCACAAGAGAACAAGTGGAACAAGAAGATTTTCGTCTAAGCGACAAAAGATTCTATTGGTTGCTCATACGCGCAAAAACAAACAGTGATTTTAACAGTAAAGTGAAACAGTAACAGTAATGTACTTACGTTAATGTGTTTAATTTTCATTTTCATAATTCTGAAATAATACATTTATGGTAAACTGTAATTTAGTTTTCAATTTTGTGTTGATCAAACAATACTTTCAGATTTGCAAGTTAAAGATATTGTAAACATTTTTAAATGTAATTTCTTTAAAACCTGATGTAATATGAGAAAATGGAGTCATTTCTAAAATTTTTCTCTTTAAATATATAAAATAAGTCATTGGATCTAAAAGAGGTGACAAAAAGTGTTTTTTTTGTAGACTTGTGTTATCAGTTTCTTCTCTTCACTTGCCTATTGTCCAGTAACACAAACTTTCCAATGAAGACAGTCAGATAACCCATTACCCCAAAAAATTTCTCGTCATTTGAAAGATTTATTACATCTTCTTTAAATGCACCGTTTAGCTAATCAATAGTAAGAGAACACGAAAAATTAAAATAACAGTTCAGAGGTCTCTATCTGGAACTATCTCTTAGATTATTAATTATGTTTATTATATACCACAATATTAATGTAATTTATATAAAATATCTTCAAAATCTTGAAAGTCATTTTGATCTCGAACACAGAAAATATATAAATAAAAAAGCGAATTCAATTATTTTACGATTCAAAATATAATTTATAGTTAAATTGTGTTAGAGAAAATTCTTATTGACGTGATCCTTTTATCTTGGATAAACATTTTATTTTCAAGATAATTGAGACAAAAGGATTAATTGACAGGTTACATTTTAAGAGGAGGAGACTGTTATAATAACTGGAACATTCTATGTGCTTAGCACACACTAGAATATCACATGAGTACTCCCGATAAATTATTCATGTCCCAGGGAGCTTAATCCAACCGAATTTTTATCATTTGCTTACACATCTACTATTAAATTCACTTACCATTTCATTGTCATATATTTCCATATAGGATCCGATGCAGGGATAACTTTCATCGACCGTGCATTTCGATAGTTTTTAGAGATAGCCCAGTGCCAGGATTTCTCGTTTATAAAAACCGCGTATCGATTTTCGCTAAATGTCGATACCAGGTTTTCTAAACCGTCAAGGTATTTGAATTTGAGAAATACCAAATTTTTAACATTTATGTGCACACATGAACTAAAATTGCGAGAACACATCAATTTAAATTTTTTGATGAAATCTTGATTTTGTCCTTTCAATGCTAAAACTCTTATTCCAGTGCCAATAAGTTGATCGATTGTATCGACGCCCGGGTAGCATTCAGGTTTCATAATCAAGTCGAAGAGACGGCCCTAGAAAGGAAACTGTAGATCAGTGTACATCCATTGTGAAATATATGTTATCATAACATCGAAAAAGTTTAATTTAATATTGAACTGATCAGACTTCGAAAACTATAGAGATTTTTTTTACTTTTTTTAACCATGACGTGATTCTCATAAAATCAAGCATGTAATTTTTTTGTTATTAAAATGCAGCTTTCTGCAAATAAAATAGCCTGAATAGTACTCTAAATGAAGCTCTAATTAAAGCAAAATGCTACTGATATTTATGAAGATACATCCTATTTTTCTGTATCTAAGCAGATTTTTTCAAGAAAAGAAAAGAGAGACGAAATGAAATTTTTATTCCAAAAAATTCAATAAAAAACTTAAAATGTAAAGGATAATTCCCACTTAAGGTTGACTTCAAGGAAGCAAAGCAAAGGTATATCGCGAAAGACGGGGGCTGTGTTTTCACCTGGTAGGTGGCAGCGACGACGACGGCGGAGGCGAGCAGCGCGGCGGCCAGCTGCAGGCGCTGCGGTGTGGCGCGCACCCTGTCCTGTGGGGCGCCCCCGCACGAGGAGAAGGCGCGCAGCGCGGCGGCGGCGCTGGCGGCCAGCGACTCGCCCGCCACCACGCGCCACGCCAGCGCGTACGCCACCGCCGCCCCCAGCAGCGCGAGCCAGATGCGCGGGGAGAACACGCGCAGCGGCAGCGACCACGCCGGCAGCTTCGCAGGCGGAGGCAGGACTATTATACTTCTAGAGACTGATTGTGACGCCTCGACGAAGTCACAGGAACGGAGCTGCTGATAATCAATACGCATCACTTCGACTATGAAAGTCACGCGGTCAAACAATAAGTCTTTCAGATCTTCGCGAGGACTCCGGTATGCATTTTTCGAATGTTGTCCCTGTAACATTACAATACAAATTGGTGATATTTTCATGAAGTGAAATGCAGATTTTTTGCTAAAGTAGTCAAGGAATTAGTCTAATAGGAAATTGTAAGAATAAGATTATAAATTCTCTCAAGAAACACTGATTTCCATCTGCACAAATATAAACTAAGGATCATAGTATTGTTCGGGTTACTGCGCTTCATTCTGAATGGTTTGAGTCGACTGTATTGATGGGGTGAAGGCGGAGCACTTCTCGCTTTTGGAGTAATCCTCCTTTAACTATTGCGCGGGAGTAATCCTCCGTTAATTGACATAGTCCGTCACGTCTCGTCTCAGTCAGCTGTCACGAGCATCTCCACTTTCGTGCCTCTCTCTAACGCGCTTCTGCGTCATTACACAGCGTCCAGAATTGGGAAGCAATAAGGATAGGGCTGAGGTTTAGGCCGCTTCACAGGGGTTGGAGCATGCCTTTTTTATTCTGAAGAAAACGTTAGACACATTCCGTGAAATATGCCTGTTATTAAAGGAAAGAAGCCTAATTATTCTACAATGAAATTTGAGAAATAACGTCCTTTAAACGCAAAGTAATTAGGTATATGGGTTCTTACCTTCAGAATATTCGAATTACAAAAGATATTTTGATTGCTTTGCGCACTGAAAGATGAATAATATTGAACCAATGTGAAGAAGGATTTAATAACAATCACGAGTCACTTTAAATCATCAAAATTAGAAGTCAAAACTATTATTAGAATGTAATTAAAATATTAAATTCTCAAAATAATGCAAAGGTTTGTAATCATTGTTTGAATGAACCTGTTACTTACCTTCAAATTCCTGTAGTCATTCACGGTATTCATCCAATTAAGAAGGTGAGCATTCAGACGGTCTTCGAGCTCTCTGTACTGCAGATACTCCGGCTTTGCGATTGTCCAATTGACTCCGTCGTACGTCACACGATTCATGGACGCCTGGTCGTCCCAGTATGGTAGGATGACGCCGCCGAGGTTTCTCGAGCGAGTCGCCACCAGTTCCTCAGCCTCCCGCGCACAAGACGCATGGAGCCCCTCGCACGTTCTGAGCCACGCCTTGCCGGCTGTCACGACGTCTCCCGAGAAGGCCCACCACCGCCCCTCCCCCACCCGTTCGCGGAGCAGCAGCCCGCGGAAGCCCTGGTGGCGCTGCCACAGCGCGGCCAGCACCGCTACCCACTCACGAATCTTTGGCCCTTCGCCCTCAGAGCTCCCGCCCTCGCTCACTCGCCTCCCGCCGCTCGTCTGTTTCTCAAGGGGATTATGCAAACCCCGCTCGCCCTCCAGGTGTTCCTCTGACAGCTCCTGCAATCTCCTCTCATGCTGCAAACGTGTGTCTACAATTATGTCTCGATGAGATTGCTCGTTTTCCCCCTTGTGGCATTCAGATCGAAGGTTTTTCTCGGTCGGAGGAGACCAGTCGTCTTCTGATTGGTTTTCAAGCCTCCCGTCTGCCATGAAGCGGCTCTGCGATCGTGACTTGTTTTCCGAGTTTCTATTCTCCCATTGTGTTTCTTGTAAACTTCTGTGGGCTGTAAAGCGTTTATCAAAGTGGTTTCCTAGTAGCTGGTCTTCCCGCAAGTCATTTACAAAGTACGTTTTTTCCATAATGTTCTTATCTTTCGTATTTTCATGAAGAGGGCGTTTCCTACCTTTACTTTTCTTATCGGCTTTGTTTTGTAAACGACGTATGTCTATTTTTCTCTTCTGCTTACAATTGTCGATTTCAGGTCTTCTTCCAATTGCTAGAACGACCGGCGCTGAGGAACATAATTGAAAGTTTCTGTACGAAGTAGCCCCTTCGGTTACTTCCTGTAAAATAATCAGAATGTGAGTATAGTGTATTAGTATTTCTGATGTCTTTTCACCTTCGAATTGTCTCTCTAAAGTTCTCTAACATTGTGCAACTGACATTTTCGGAGTCGTATCTAGTTTCACCGTATAACCAGGAATTAGAATAAGATCGCGACAGAGTGACTAAGGAAGAATTGCGTGAAAGCCTAAGAAATTTTTTTATCGTATTACACATTCAAAAGCAATAGAAGTAAGTAACGAAGATGCTGCGAACTCCAAGATTTATCGTCCACATGGCTACTACGTCCGACCAAGCACTTCACTCGGGTCTAAAATTCAGAACTTTTGCTACTGTACTGTTTGATATTTAAGGGTATCTAAAACAGAAATTTGGCGACATGTAAAAAATAATTATTTGGTTTTGAGTGTAAAAAATTATATTCTCCTTTTATTAAAACATAATAATTTCGTTCCGCATATTCCAAAGGATTCACGTGAGTTTATCTGTCCTGGCCAGTTTTTAGAGAGGCGTTTGTGTATAATGAAATCTTTAAATGTCATTTCCGTAGGTTCAATATGAAAGATGATTGTTTTATTTTAAAAAAATTCCCTGTGAATCTATTCGTGCCAGATTGGTAAGAACTTTCCAGTAATTGTAGTAGAGGGGAAAAATCACTTCAGAATTTGTAGCTTGTGAATGTGAAAATAAACATTTTGAGGACAGTAGATACTTATCTCTTAGACTTGAAACTAAAAAGGAATTTTCTACTCTCAAAAATTAGAAAAAAATTAAGATCTCAGTAATACATATATAAAAGCACATTAAAATGGTGCAAATTGTTTATATGTTTAGATGGAGTTAAAAAATTATGATAGGAAAGTAATAGTTACACAAGAAACTTTTTATTTTAAAAATGTATAAATTATAATAGTCAATCTCTCTATATTGTTTACAATTATGGAATGCACCATATAGTAGGTATTAATGCATTGTGTGTTTAGTTATTTATCAAAATGTACAAATTATTGAAATTATTCATAGTTCCATGAAATTGATCAGGTGTCACCCGCTGTGAAACGTTCTTTGAAATAGGTGTGTATATTAAAAATAATAATATTATTATTATATTCCTTAAAGTTCAAAGTAAATATTTACATAAAATATAACAAAGTTTCTTAAACACCTACTCTGGCGTCCGTCTCTTACTCTCCCCATTGAACTATCACTGCTAAATTTTAAAGTTTACACAAGATATCACGAAAATTATTGTAGGTTAGAAGTAGTATGGAATATATTCCAGCATGTTTTGTTTAAACTGCTCTTTTGTATAACTTATAACTGATTATTACTGGACATTGATTGCACAGAAGACGACAAAGACGCACGTTAGGAGTGCTCAAAGATAAACACGAAGTGTTACAATAGTTGTCCGTGACTAACTTTCCTGAAGCGGTCATAGACGGCGTCCTTGGTATGGTTGAGCAGAAAGGCGAGGAGGTGGACGTGGCGGTGGGCCGCTAGCACGTAGCCGCCCTGCCTCTCCAGCCACGCGGGCGCGGTGCGCGTCCACAGCGGCGCAGACGGGCGCCACAGCAGCAGCGGCGACGCGGCGCGGGCGTGCAGGGCGCGTAGCCAGCGCGGACCGTCGCCCAGGTCCACCACGCCCACCGCCCGACCCCCGCCCACGCCCCCCAGCGCCCACTGCACGCCCGCCACGGGCGGCTCCGCCCCCTCCCATGGCACACACAGCCCCCGCACCTCTACCCCCGCCCACGAACCCCACAGCGCCACCGCCAGCGCCAGCCCCAGGGCTCGAAGCCCGGCCCCCGCGCCCCGCCGCCTTCTCTGCTTGCCCCATTCGCCCTGCGCCCCTACCATTGCCAGCCCTAGGGCTCGAAGCTTGACCTCGCCGCCCCAAAGCTGGCCCTGCCTGTCGAAAGCTCCAGTCTTCCTCTTTGTGAATTCGGGCCTTTGCGACACAGCCTTCTCTTGAGTGGCACCGACACGCCCATCTGCTTACGACAGTTATTCTCCTCGCTGCCAGAGCAAGTCACACCGCTCTCCGTGGACACCGGTGGCAAACATCTCGAAACACGCGCGTTGACACACCATGGGGGGCAAGTGTGGCAACGCTTGGAAAATTTCCTTCCTCCAGATATTTTGTGAGTCCGCAATTGGCCATGTCATATTCATATACCTCGCTGTTTGTTGCTGTCAACAATGCCATCCTTTACCTCAATCGCTCAGAATCTTTAATTTTTATTTCCTTCAAGGCATCTAGGTTCTTTCTTCAAGGCATCTAGCTTTTAATTCACGTGTCAAAAAAATAAATATATTCAAATGTATTCAATTATGTTGTGGATACAAAATGACATTAGTTTGTATGTCCAAGATCGATGAACTCAGACACAGTTTGACCGATCTTCATGAAAGTTGTCAAAGATTTCCAATGAGTAGACTTCAATGCAGTTCATTTTGTTGCAATTAACTGATGCCGCTGCATCACAAGATGACACATCAGTTAAATGGAATTCCCTCTTCACCTGGACTTCGTTATTGCTGGGTGATGCCTTGTGACGGGAGGCGAGGCCGAAGTGGACAGAATGCGGTTCGGGATGGAGAGAGAAGAAAGAGGAGAGGAAGAAAAAATAAAGTTATAGGAAAAAGGAAGGGAGAGAAAGGAGAGTTAGAGCGAAAAGAAAAGAAAGGGATCAAGAAAGAGAGGTAAAGGGTGAGAGAGGGAAAAGTGAGAACAAGAGAGAAAGCAAACAAGAGAGAGAGAGAAGGAGAAAGTAAGAGCGAAAAGAGTGAGAAGGAAAATAGAGAGAAGAAAAAGAAGGGAGATGGATATGGAGAGTGATGAAAAAGAGAGAAGAAAAGGGATAGAAGGAAAAGACAGAGATGGAAAATGAGAGAGGTGAAAAAGTGAGGCACAGAAAAAGAGAGATGGAAAAGAGAGAGGGAAAAGAGAAGGGAAAAGAGAAAGAGAAGGCTGAAAAGAGAGAGGGAGGAAAGGAAGGAGGGAGAGAGAGACTCACTCATATACATATAACACATACACAATTGCTCTATATATGCCTCGATATACATAAACATATATACTCTGATTATGACAATTTTATAACACAACATTAAGTTCGAATTTTTTCGAAATTTATATTTCTTAATTGATGCATAAATTTACTCCAAAATTGTTTAATGAAACATGACATTTGTAAAATGTTTTCAAAGTTAATATTAAATCTTCCTGGAGGAAAAAATGTTTTTCATTGCCGCGATTCTTACGCAGCGAAGACTTGAAATCACGAGTTACGTTGGAGTTCCGGAGCCCTGGCGTAGAAGAATCTAGAAGTTCTCGAGAGAAATCATCTTTAATATTTGCCCCACACTCGGAGAAAAATGGCTTTATGTTATTTAACTACCGTGTAGTTTACAATTTGCTACTCCATAATAATCTAACTTTTATATTATCTCAAATATTCACCTAAACATATTAAACTAGTACTAATAATAATAATAATAATAATAATAATAATAATAATAATAATAATAATAATAATAATAATAGCCGATCAGATGGCCAAGATCGCTAAGGCAGTTGGATGGGGGAGTCGAGCAAAGTGGACTGGTTTGTGAAATAATGAAACTTCGACTCCTCCCAAACATTCCAACCATAGCCCATTAATTAGATTAATTAGATTAATTGACTTCGAAGGACCACCCAGATTCCCGTAAAGAGAGAACAGGTTGTAACCACTCTTGCAGATCTGGGACTGCAAGGATAGAGGAGGAAGGAGAGTGCTTGTTACCATGAAAGAGTTGTAGTCTGAATCATGTAAACATATATTCTAAAAATAAAATACATAAAAATACACCTTAAGCTATACGGGGAGAAGGAGCAAAGGGTTGCAACATACAAGATCACAATGTAAATACAATATTAGTGCGGTAGCACAGAACTTGCTCCTCTTGCATCTTGCTGAAGTTGGTGTGACTGCGGGCGACTAGCTGGGCCAGGCCCGACAGAGGCAGATGCAGTTCGGGGAATTGTGGTGCCGTAAGTAGCACCAGAGAGAACACGAAACACCAGTTAGACACGTAATGTCGGCAACACAACTTGTAGAACCGTTAATCACAGGCAGCACATGCATGTGAATATAAATTAGCTGAGCACGTGACGAGCAATAGTTTGTAAAATAGATACACAGGCGCCACGTGGACGTGAATGTAAATTAGCTGAGCACGTGGCGAGCAATAGTTTGTAAAATAGTTACACAGGCGCCACGTGGACGTGAATATAAAATTAGCTGAGCACGTGGCGAGCAATAGTTTGTAAAATAGTTACACAGGCGCCACGTGGACGTGAATATAAAATTAGCTGAGCACGTGGCAGTAGTCCAGTTTGCAGAATAGTTAAATCACAGGCGCCACGTGGACGTGAATATAAAGTTAGCTGAATACGTGGCAGTAGTCCAGTTTGCAGAATAGTTACCAATAGCAGCATTGTATGTTGATGGCAGCAACGGCCGCAGAATTGAGCGGTGATACAGCATGCTCACCGGCCATGTTGAAGAAACAGAAAAATTGCTCAGCGAGAGGAGCAATTGTTAGGCAGCACCATGGATAGCGTGGGGCCCAAATAACGACGCCAGGAGAGCGGCGCCACCCGTCCGTAGAGCTGGAAGCTTGGACGAGCGCAGAGGCACGCCGTAGGGCGGCGCGGAGCACGTCTGCTCGACATGAAGATCAGACGAGAACAGAATTGTTCACGCCGCTAGCAGAGCAGCGCGGAGACCCGTCCGTACAGTTAGGCGATCGGACGAGAACTGACTTGGCGGTTGGGCGACTCTTGCGAGCGTGGAGCTCAGTGTTGCGTCATGTGACGCAAGTGGGAATTTTCTAGGAATGCCAGCTGCACGGTTGCTGCCGTGCGGTGGTGGGGGAAGCCTTGGCTGCGAGGCGGCCGAAGGGTCTGGAATGCCCACACAAAGAGAAACGGGTCGCCGGCGCGAGCGCAGCTTGCAGGCAGCAGTGGGGGCAGCCCCCACCCTCCGGCGACACGCCTCAGGGGGGGGGGGCGCTGGCGCGGCGGCCAGCGGGCGGCGCAGCGCTGGGAGCTGGTGCGCTCTGGTGGCAGGAGAAGGGATTAATACGAGACATCGGCGGAGGGGCGGCGGAGGCCGACCGTTGGCATGTAGCGTCTTGCAAGAGAGTATTGCGCCATCTGACGCAAGCAGAGATTTCCAGTAGGCACAGCTGCACGGCGAGTCGGTTGCATCGATGTGGCGTGAGGGAATTACTAAGAACTGAGGCTCCACCGCACGTGGCATTCTGAAAGCTTAGTTGGTGATACAGATTCTGAGAAGTGGGCCGCTGCCGTGCAGAGACCTCAGAGATATGCGTCTTGAATAAAATATAAAAAATATGATTATGAAATAAAAAATAGCTTGCTCTGACAGCAGTAGTGCCGGAGTGGTTTCGGACCAGAAGATCGCGGGTTCGAGTCCCGCCTCGGGCATGGGTATATTTGTGTGTTTGTGTATGTCTGTATGTGCTGTCCTTTCACCCCCATTACCATCATATCATCATTTCATCCTCCATACCCCCAGGGCTAACAACCGTGGGGGTTAAAAAACCGGATCCAGCTGAAAATGCTGGTCCCCCCAAAAAATTGTCGCAAGCACCTGCCACCGTGAGAATAAATAAAAACTGGGCCACGGTAAAGGCAGGATGCTTGCAAGCGTGGTCCTAGTTGGCCGATTAACGAAAAATAATAATAATAATAATAATAATAATAATAATAATAATAATAATAATAATAATAATAATAATAATAATAATAATACAGTAAAATGTATCTAAGCCAGAATTGATCGGGACACAAAAACATTTCGGTTTAGGGATGTTTCCGTTCTTTGCTAGAGTTGTCCATTTTATGACACTTACGATGTTGTTATTTCTGCCCTGAAAATAGTAAATTACATGAATTTGTTATAATTTTCAAAATACATTAACTCATATCGTATTTATGGAAGACATCACCAGTAAAGTAATATTAAAGACTCTTCATTGACAGCTTCCTGTCAGTTCCTGACGCACCTGTAAACTCCTGCCTCCGGCAACCTGATATTTTCTACTTAGAATCTTCAACGTCCTCCCTGGAAATTCTTCTAATATTTTTTTTCTTCATTACAATTAAAACTCATCAGCAATCGCGGTAATAATATTTCCTGTATCCAGTAGAACCTCTACTTCTATACCAGAACAATGTGCCTAGACACCATCTCAATTTCCGGATCTTCATTTTATATTTTCCCTACTTTTTCCCTTAACAAATCGTCTTCCGATCCCAGACACTCTCCCTACCACCGATGTCTGCATCCTTCCTCCAGCCTCAACTTAGTTTTCCATAATGGCATTAACTTGCTGGGATTCGCTTAGTTTTTCATCTTCGTTCTTCCTAAAATATTGCTCTCCGCCTCCCGACGTCTCTTGCTTATTGTACTTCCCTGTTGATTCTTCCTTTCTCTCCCCATACTGTTTCTTTCTTCCTTCTGTATCATGTAGCCTGTCTCAGACACCTCTACCGAAATTGCATTCAACTTTTTCGCGGAATCTTCTCCATGGCCATCTCTGGACTGGTCCAATCTATATAATCACTCCTTACATTCACTTTTCCAATCCTTGTATTTTTCAGGCTCCGGATATAAAGCCCTCATCCAGTCTTGAGCTCTTCCCGCCATTGCTTACTCTACCAGTATCATTTTTAAGCATTTGCGAATATTATTGCTTTCTAATAGTTTTAGAAAAGACGATGATTGTTCTTTCGTATCCCTATGATAGAAAATATTATTTGGTAAATTGGCTACGACCGAGTAATATGCGACATGGCCGATAGTTCGTAAAGAATTTATTTCTTGTTGTTAATCTAAACTCGGCCTTAAGGCAACAGATTTATGACTGGCAGCATTCGAAGTTTGATAATTTATTTCTTGTAATTTTAGGTTTAATGTTAATTCGGATTCATCTATTTTATTTTCCACAGCTATAATTTGATTATGTTGCTGTGTAGTTTGCATATATTCGCAAACATTTTAATCGAGTTGTTCCACTGGTTGCAATTGGCAGTGTTATGTGTAATATTATAAAGTGAGGAGACAGGGAGAAATCTGTCAACAGCATAAAAACTCAAGATTAAACAGCTGAAAGTGGGTTGTGTGTGAAAAATACGTGAGAAAGAGTGAAATCAAGTGATGAAATTCTGTGCACCTAATATAATATTCCAACATCTAATTCATTCAAGTCTTTATCTTCAACTATGGATAATTCAGATTTATCAGAAACAGAAGACAACGTAATTATTAAAAATATTAAAATTCCTCCAATTCACATTGAAAATAATCAAAATATTTGTAAACCATTTGCATCATTTATATCTTCAATTCAAATTATTTCAAAACCACATTTTACTACTCAAACAAAGACAGGCAATACCTCAGTATATTTTAACTCTAGAAAAGAAAAATTATGTGACACCAACAATATACAATACTTTTCTTACTGTGATTCTACTAAGAAAACCCTATTAACTTTAAATTATAACATTGCAACTATTTATTTCAATAATGAAATCAAAATAGAACTACTTAACGTACACATATTATTTGGCAAAAAAGTGTATAATCTGAAATACGTGCTATAGACTTAATAGATACCAATTAAGGTCGCAATGTTTTAAAAGTTACCAGAATATTTCACAGCATTTTAAATATTAGAATTAAACAAAAAATTAACCAACGTTCACAATTTAAGAACTGCCAGCTGATCAATCATACACAAGCAAAACGTCACGCTTCCTCGGAGATGTGTTAGATGAATAGATAAACATCATTACACCCAATGTAACAAACCCAAAAGGCTATCTGAAAAATGTGTAAATTGTCTAGATAATCACACTGCGAATTCTATCGTTCTGAATATTTCAAAAACCCGATATTGAAAAGAACTTTTCCAAACTTCTCTTCACAAATTGTCTTCAAAACCAATCTAAACAAACTGGTTTAACAATTGGAAAACAAATTTAACCCTACTAAATGTCAAGAAAAGGTATTTTCATTAATACGAATTAAAAATATGAATGCACTAAAAGTAAATAACACAGCAAATTGCTATCTCCAAATACTGCTATTAAATATCTTGGCTTAAACATAGATACAAAATAAACTCTGCAAGATCATCTAATACGCACGAAGAATAAAACAAATATTAAAATACTTAAACGTAACCATTTATAAATTAAAAAAATTGCATCAAAATTGAAACAGCAATCACAATATACTAATCAATAATCCGATTTTCCCTCTAATATGAGTGATCAACATGGGGTGCCACAGCAAAAACCAATTTTCACAAAATTGAAGTTATTCAAAATAGATTCTTTACACGGTTTTAAATTTTCCATGATTTATAAGAAATAATCGAATTAACTTTAAAATTAATAATCAAATGACACTTAGCTAAACGTTTATCCTGAAATAAATCTCGTCATTCAAAAGATTTTTTACATCTTTCTTACTTCCACTGATTAGCTATTCATTAGCAACAAATCACGAAAATTGAAA
This sequence comes from Gryllus longicercus, assembly GCA_038098605.1. Taxonomy (NCBI): domain Eukaryota; kingdom Metazoa; phylum Arthropoda; class Insecta; order Orthoptera; family Gryllidae; genus Gryllus; species Gryllus longicercus. The sequence goes on from JAZDUA010000414.1 coordinate 25,360, forward strand.
TAACTGTTCAAAGACCCCTTCCTGGAACTACCTCGCAGATCATTTATTATGTTTAATGTTTAATTATGTTTATAATATACCACAAAATTAATGAACTTCATGTAAAATATTGTCAATCCCTCGATAGGCATTTTATGTCGAACAAGGAAAATGTATAATAAAAAATATGTTGCTTTTGTTTTGAAAGCAAAGAAAAAGAAACAAATTAACAACGTTTAGTTTTTAAAGGACGAATCTGTTTGAGCATTCCTTACGTAAAGTTCGTCGCCGCGATTCCGTATGAACGGTTCTGTCGACCCACAAAATAGATTTCCCTACCCAACGACCATATGGGGTATTGTTTAATAGATTAGATAATAAAAGTTTTATTATGCCTTTATCAAAATAAAAATAATACCCAGATTTATCAAAAAATTGCCCATTAGAATAGAATTACAGTGTCTGAGAGAGTAAGATAAAGGAGGAGAATCGTTAACAGCAACTAACATCCTGGTAGGAAGATATGACATGAAAATGAAATTGCGGACTCCATAAATATCAAGAGGAAGAAACTTTTTTCATTGTTACCACACTCGCCGCAATGGTAACTCAACAGCATGCTTCGAGACGCATGCCATCTGAGACCGTAGAGAACAAAATGATTCGTTCTGCCACCGTGGAAAATAACTGTCGTAGAGAGGGTGGGCATGTCGGAATTTAAAAAAGAAGTAGTGTCGTAATGAAAATCCATACAGGGGGAGAGCGGTGAGGGGCTGCTTCAAGGCGACGAAGCCGCACACCGAACCCAGGGGCAGACGATGTGGGTGAGGAGGGTGGAAGGCGCGGGGCGTGTGTGGGAGGCCGAGAGCGGGGGCGGTATCGCGAGCCGGATGGAGAAGGCGGCGGGGTGTGGGGGCCGGGCTTCGATCCTGTGGCTAGCGCTGTCGGTGGCGCTGTGGGGGGCGTGGACGGGGGTGGAGGCGCGGGGCGTGTGTGTGCCGTGGGAGGGGGCAGGGCCGCCGGTGGCGGGGGTGCAGTGGGCGCTGGGTGGCGCGGGCGTGGGCGGGGGCCGGGCGGTGGGCGTGGTGGACCTGGACGACGGCCCGCGCTGGCTTCGCGCCCTGCACGCCCGCGCCGCGGCGCCGCTGCTGCTGTGGCGCCCGTCAGCGCCGCTGTGGATGCACTCCGCGCCCGCGTGGCCGGAGAGGCAGGGCAGCTCCGTGCTAGCGGCACACTACCACGCCCACCTCTTTGCCTTTTTGCTCCTACATGAAAAGCGCGTTTATCGTTGTATCTCTTCAACAGATTGCAATTAGAGATTGATTTTTTGAAAATCTTCATTTTGTATTTTCTTTCGTATGGACATCGTGATTATCGAATTAGTTTGGGGACATTTTCACCGCTTTATCCGCCTGTACAATTAATTATAACGATAATAAATCATAATTAACAATTTATTGTAAAAATTACAATATTTTTATAATGAGGAAGTTTGGTTTGGGTATTCCAACTAATTTTATCTTCTAAAATCAGTAGAAATTTTTATCGTAAAAAATGACAAAACATATATAAATATTGTAAAAATAGTGTAAAAATGTTTAAGAAATATAATATTTGTTAAAATTACCATTTTTTGACGATCAGGATCTGCTCTATTAGCCCTTCTTTACATTCTAGTACTTTACCACAAAATATGAGTATGTATTAAATACGACACTTACTATTGACACTTTTACTGCAAGGAAACGTTACGATTGATGTTAAATACAATAAAAATAAATGTATATGGTCTTGTCAGGTAATAATTACGAAGAGTAGAAAATGGTCTGCGTTTCGCCACTCATGTCGTACATATAAAATATACATTTTAAATTGCGTTCCTGTATTTAGTTAAGTGCAGACCATGTGGAGACTCGTGTAATGTATCAAGCGACCGTGGAGATGAGTTGTCGTGCATGTGTGTAAGCGAGTGCGACGACGATGTCGCAACGAGGCAAGCCGACACAGCGGCAGAGAGCTGCGATCGGCGGTTGGCGACGAGAGGCAGTCAGCTCTTTGAGCCGTGGGGATGGAGCTGTGCGGGGCGTGGGCGGGGGTAGAGGAAATGGGCGTGTGTGTGCCATGGGAAGAGGCGGGGTCTTGGGGCGGGCGGAAAATGCGATGGGGCGCGGGGGTCGGGCTTCGAGCCCTGGGGCTGGCGCTGGCGGTGGCGCTGTGGGGGGCGTGGCCGGGGGTAGATTCGCGGGGCGTGTGTGCGCCATGGGAGGGGGCGGGGCCGCCCGTGGCGGGCGTACAGTGGGCGCTGGGGGGCGCGGGCATGGGCGGGGGGCGGGCGGTGGGCGTGGTGGACCTGGGCGACGGCCCGCGCTGGCTACGCGCCCTGCACGCCCGCGCCGCGGCGCCGCTGCTCCTGTGGCGCCCGTCTGCGCCGCTGTGGACGCGCACCGCGCCCGCGTGGCTGGAGAGGCAGGGCGGCTACGTGGTAGCGGCGCACCACCACGACCACCTCCTCGCCTTCCTGCTTCTACATACCAAGGACGCCGTGTATGATCCGTTCAGGGGGGTGAGTCGTAACTTAAACGCGGAAAATGTTATTTTCTAACTTCGCAAAAGTAGCAAAGCCTTTCAGCAAAATATGTTTTCTCTATATCCGGAATTTTGTGTTATTCTCGTTCTTTTCAAACATTCAAAAATTATCTATTTTCCTCCAACGGCTTTTCCTAAAATTTGTGTCTTTTCTGGCTTTGTGTTAGTCTGGCAAAACCAAATCAACAAAAGTGATTGTCTTTGTATTTAGAAAATTGTTTTTTATGCTTTTAGAACATATTAATTTTTTCCCATTTACCGTTCAATGTTTTTTTTTATTTCGGAAGTCTGGAATGGCGTATCACCGACGATTCAGATAAGCCTTATAAATGCTAAGCAGTCCTGCAAATTTGCAGGTAAAATAGTGAGTATCTTGGGATACGTAGTATTCGTATTATTAATTGCAAATTGTTTTTTAATAACTCTACAGTTGAGTTGTTAAGACGCTCTTAAAAAAAATGTGCCCGATATTAAAATCGATGTTTTTCGAATATTCGCAATTTTTGGAAGTTAGCAGTTTGTAATAATAATGATTCGATTTCTTCCGCATTTGCATCAATACTTTGATCTAGTCGAGAAAGTACGAGGAGAAAAGTTTGCTTTGTATCGCGCGAATGTGGATTGCGCTCTGTACATAATATTTCAGAAATTATTCACAAAAAAGGAACGAAAAACACCCTTATTTCGTAACAATATGTACATAAAATAGTTTAAATATCTAATATTGAGAAACAGATTGAATAATGAAAGTTATGTGAAACCTTAATAATAAAAAGGCAAGAAATGTTCGGTAACCATTAAAAATGTTCGTTTGAAAACTCAAAAATAAACGACAATAATTTATATACTAAAAAGATTGTACTTATAATTATTTTATTTGTTTGATTTTTAAGAGATATCATTACGTAACTAGTGGCGCTGAACAGCAATCTCGTCCGTATTTCGATGCAAAATTACGCAAAAAATACTCATCTTTTCGAAAAGTTGTACGTGATCTTACTTTAAAATCTATTTTTAAGGATCAATTTTATTAAAATAGTTATGTTTTAATGGTAGGGAAACTCCGACAAAATTTTGAATTTTTGAAATTTTCGAAAAATCAGGCTATTTAACCAACATTAGACCTGCACCATTCTCTTAAAGGCCATCAGAATATTCAACAACGAAATTTAGTCAAAATGATAAAGCCATGTTTTTTTAATTTTCCAGGGGCTTCATGTAAAGTACCCCTCCCCCAATAAAAATATCGGTTTCAAATTCATGGGACCATGAAATCAGCTAGATTGATCGAGAAATATCAACTACGGAAACAATTGACTGAACGGATTAGCCACTAGCATTGTTCACAGAGAGAGACAGACGGACATACAGACAGACTTTTGCCATCTTTGGATTTTTTTTAGTACGAAGGACCCACAAAACATGGATTGTGGCTACACCACGTGATAGATAATTTTTTTCTAAATTTAGCATCAACATTTATCATTTTTTTCGTTTCTAGGTCCCTGATATAAGGGTTTTTTCTGCACAGCATTATATAACTTTCTCTCTACTCTGTAGGAAGAAGGTAAAAATTGGGACTTTTCGTAAGAAAATCTTGCTTTTGCAATTACTGATATTCACCTTAAAATCATGTGGAAACTCATTAAGTGAAAATTGTACAAGAAATTATTGACAGAGCAGTCTTTTAATAACATTTCATTCAGTACAAAAATCTCCATCTTCAATATTATTGTTTCAGGAAGACTACACCAAAAATTTTGAACGATACCAACAGTCACTATTTCACAGCGTTGAACGAAAATTAGTGCAACGCCATCTTTCCGCCAGCACCATTTTTCTTTCGAATAATGTGTGTTTTATGACGCAGAATTACAAAGTACTGTGCGAATATGTAAAAGTCAAAAACAATTTACTTCTTTAAAGTAACGTATAGTAGTCATCGTTGCCCAAAAGTAATCAACTTTGCTTGGTATTCTTCCTTCCCTAAAGCGCTTTTTATAAACAGATGATGCCCCAGACAGTGAGTTCGAATGTGCCTACCTCTGGAAAGAAAAAGGTGTTTTCTTCAATTTTCGGAAAAACAAAAAAATGTTACTTTATTTAATTCAAGTAGTTATTAATTGTGATTGATGGTAAAGGATAATGTCTATTGTTTTATACTTTCGTTTTTATGGGGCTTTATGTATGGGTCTTTATGTATGGGTGTTGTTTTTGACAGCAGAGAAATCTGTTTTATTTTTTATGTGTAATGTCGGAGCTGAATAAATAAAAAACAATATATTTGAATAATGAACTATTGTATTCTTATGTTGTTTGTGGTCTTTTTTATGGAAGTAAATACAATTTTTCTGGATTGTTTGACCTCTACAAGGGGTTTTCTTACTAATTGCCCCAGCCCGAATCTTCGAAAAAGGTTTTACACTTTTCGCGAAAACCGTAAGATCAGAAAAATCAGTGTTAGATCTAAAAAAAACAATGTCAAATTTTGTTGTTGTTAAAGAAAAATGTGTATTGTTGAGTGGTTTACTTTTTATACCTCTATCCGTGTTGTCTTGACAGAAGTGTAATGGTCTTAGGTTTTTTATAAGTAATAACGGAAGTATAAAAATATAAAACCATATAGGTGCATAAGGTAATGTATTGAGATGATTATACAAGAGGACCAAATTTGGCCTCATAGTTTTGGTTTTACAAATCTACTCTAAATCTTCGTTGATGAGCCCACGGTCTTTGTTAGTATAGTTATTATATTTTTTTATATTAGTGTTATTATATTTTCGAAAAACGGTAAGAGAAAACAAGTTCATTTTACATATTTAAAAAGCACAAAAACACAGTACTTTGATTGTAAATAAGATGATTTTTGCTGAATTGACTGTGCGGCTTAACATTAAGCCAGCAAAGCCACCAAGGTTTGAAAAACATTAGGAGCAAAACGAAATAATAGTTTAATAGGGATTAGTTTAATTAGATAAGTTTAATAGGGATTAAAAGTAGACAAAATTCTAGGTATAGAGAAAATGTGATTTGCTGAAGTAGCTTTGATACTCAATGGACATTCTTTGCTACTCAATTTTCTATTTGCTGTCGAACAAGCGTATGTACTTATTCATTTACGTTATGCGTTTGTGATCCAAACCCCTTTATAGAATTATTAACGGACGATATTTTTTAGGGAATGATTCCTCATTAATGCTATAAGTCAAAACGAAGTAAAGATGGATGGTAATATACGAATTTTCAGTTTCTTAACTCAAGAGCCTGGAAGAGAAGAGTGTCGTTGACTTCGTACGAAAACACAAATTACATCGAATTTGATACAATTGTCTTTAGACCATTAATGTGACACCATACAAGATGAACCTCGACACAGCCGGGACGGGCCAGATGGCATGAAGGTTATACTGACGCCATGTGGGTGAGCTATGGATTTTAGGTGGAATTCGTTGAGCATAATCAACGGACGGGTAGTGAACGATTCAATTTACTAATAAAATTGAAATTATTAAAGGAAACGGTTTCTTCCATAAAAACAAAAATTTCATAGAAATATTTTTCTGTTGACAATGAAATTAAAAAGCAATTTATCGTTTTAGATATTATTTATTTTATCTTAATTATTTACTGTTGTAAATATAATAAAATATTAATTTTATATAAAGAAATAAATTAAAAAAATTTAGTTTCGTATATTTTTCAGTGTTCCATGGAAATAGTTCGATGTTAAAAGTTTTGCTTCTTTGTCTTTTTTAAGCGTAATAAAAATATCTGTGATATCCAATTGTGAAACAATAACGTATTTTGCTGTTGCGCATTTCTCAATGTAATAACATTAGCTGAATTACGATTCGTTATACAATTAGTAAAGCTGTGAAACCGAGAGAAACCAAATAAATGTTCTGCGATTTCATCCATAATTACACTAAGTTTATATAGATATCTTCTCCGATTGAAATTTACGTAAAACGTGCTTGAATAGTAAAATTGCATCATTGTAATGCGATTAGTATCGTGAATTAAGCTCTTAACAAACTGTTGAAATTGTTGATTCATTATCGAGGGACAGCTGACGGGATTAACAAAACGGAAGGATGGGATCGGGTAGAAGGGAGCCAGGACGAAGTAATGGGGAGGTGAGGGATACATTTCAAAAGAAATAGGCAGACTTGGGTGGGAAAAGATAAAATTTCTATTCCCATGTAGTTGTTTATTTTGATGAATAAAAATCTTCGCAATGAGGGGTAGTTAAATTATTTTTATGCACTTCAATACTTTTCGGTTATTTTACAGAAAATAACATCCGTCTCTTATCGCAACCTACAACTCAGTTCTTCGGCGCCAGTTGTTCTGGCGATTGGATCGAGACAAAATATTTATTCTTGCAAGACAGGGCACAAGAAAGGCGACAGAATTGCGCAGAATATCCCCGAAGAAGGCGTATCAAGGCATAGCTTCCATCAAGGAAATGAAGTATTTGAAAGAATATTGAAGAAGAGGCACACATTTTTCACTGATTTGCAGGAAGATCGGATATTATATAACGAGTCTGAGAACTCCAAGAAGGTTCCAATTTTTTGGGAAAAATCTCACAGGGAGATTAAAGGAATGAAAAATAATATGCGACATCAGAACCGCTTTAAGACAGAATGGATTCTTGAAAACAAAAGAGAAGACAATTGGACACCTCAGAAAATCCTTGAAAAAGCTCATCGATATCAACGCTTCGCAGAGGAAAAACAGCGATCTCAGACTTTCGCGAATGAAGAGCTTAGTGTTGATGCTCATTTTCAGCAGGACTGGAGACGGCAGAAGCTCCATCAAGACTTTGATGTTTACCAGAAAAGCAAATGGCGTTTACTTACCGTCTTTGGCGGAAATGAAGAAAGGAAATGGTATTTACAGAAGCTCCTTGAAGAAGACCTGAAGGGCGAGCGGGGTTCGCAGAAGCTCCTGAAGGAACAAAGGAGCGGCGAGAGGCGAGTGCGTGAGGACGGGAGGGAGGGTGGGGCGCAGCTGCGTGCGGGGCGGCGCGTGCTGGCCGCGCTGTGGCAGCGCCACCAGGGCTTCCGCGGGCTGCTGCTGCGCGGACGGGTGGGGGAGGGGCGGTGGTGGGCGCTGGCCGTCGATGTCGTGGCCCCCGATGGGGGGAGCAGGAGCAGGGAGAGGCTCACCCAGTGCGAGGAGCGCAGTGAGTCTTGTGTGCGCGAGGCCAAGGCGCTGGTGGCAACTCGCTCGAGGGACCTCGGGGGCGCGTTCATACCATACGTGCGCCTGCAAATAGCCACAGTACGCAACTCTTTTGCGTACGTTGGAGGAACTGTCATCCGGATTCCTGCCTCAGTGTTCCGAGAGTACGAAGAGCTCGAGGAGCGGTTGAATCTTCGTTTCTATTGGAAAGATGTCAGGAATGACGCACAAAGATGGGCAGTATTTAGTCTATTAAAAATAAAAATAAACATTGGTTTACATTGAATTTAGTACCATCCGCTAAAATAGGTGAAAGATTTGCTTTACATACTTTTTTAAGAGAGTGTCGTTTCAGAGTTTGTAAAAATACAAAACTTTAAAATCATTTTTACTGAAAAGATATATATTTTAGACATATAGGTTTTTAAAACCAAAAATAATAAATAAAATTTACATTTTAGGCATTACGGCTGAAAATGAAAATAAATAATAGATAAAGATTCTGATGGACAGACTCGTTGACAAACTGATGGACAAACCGTGGAATGACGGAGAGACAGTCGGTCTTACAAACGGACAGACTGACGGACGGACAGATGGACAGGCAGACTGACGGACGTTTTGGAAACGACAAAAGGACATTTTGAAAAACAAACACGATGTCGGAACTACAAAACTTGAATTTCCGTTAATATTTTTAAAAGCAGCGTAAGTTATGTCAAACAAAACCTTTATATTTCAATAAAAACCGTACGTAAATTTGTTTCTCTGTTCTGGAGATTTCTGAACAAATAATAAGACAGACAATATTGTTTAAAAAATTAAAAATCTTTTAATTCATATATATATATATATATATATATATATATAACGATAAAAAATTTAAAAATTGAATTACTTAGTGATTAGAAACATTCTAACATTATTTATAAAGATTAAGATTGTAACCTTATTATTATACACTGTGACTTGAAGATTATTCTTCTTCTTTCTAAATCAGGAATTAAATTATTTTGTTTATGTTCTGAAATTCTAAAAATTCACTATCACGTTGAAGTTCAATACATTGTTTAAATAAGCGTACGACCGTTTCAACTAGTACAAAAATATTTTAAGGAAATAACAGTTGTCGTGACGTCCGTAATTTCTTGCACAAAACCTCATATTCACGTCTTTAAAATGAAGCCAAATTTGTTTTGATATGTTTCAGGATCAACAAACGAGAAATATTTACAAGAGTAATCACAGTTATATACCAGGTGTACTATTTGATCATGTGGACTTCACAGTAAGTCATATCTTTCTGGAACACGGGCAGATGCTTTCGTGTGGCTTTGTCGAGGCGTCACAATCAGACTATAGGATCATAGTAGTCGTGCCTCCGCCTGCGAAGCTGCCGGCGTGGTCGCTGCCGCTGCGCGTGTTCTCCCCGCGCATCTGGCTCGCGCTGTTGGGGGCGGCGGTGGCGTACGCGCTGGCGTGGCGCGTGGTGGCGGGCGAGTCGCTGGCCGCCAGCGCCGCCGCCGCGCTGCGCGCCTTCTCCTCGTGCGGGGGCGCCCCGCAGGACAGGGTGCGCGCCACGCCGCAGCGCCTGCAGCTGGCCGCCGCGCTGCTCGCCTCCGCCGTCGTCGTCGCCGCCGCCTACCAGGTGAGGACACAGTCCTTCACACTCGTGATATTCCTTATTTACCTTAAAGTCAAAATTAATAAAATTTTGCTTTTACATTTCAAGTTTTTTATTGGATACAACGGTGATGTCATTCCTGTTCTGAAATAGCATTCCGTTTGTTAATAGGGAGACGTATGTGGGGAAAAATATTTACAACTATCATAATCCAGTATTTTGAATCTAATGTATTATTCTCATTAGCTAATTTTAGACTACTATATTCGCATCTTTTTATCCTTAAAAATTGAATATCTGATATACGTGTACCACTTTTTAATTATATATTTTCCTTGTTCGATAGAAAAATATCTATCAAGGCTCTGAAGATATTTTATATAAATTACATAATTTTGTTTTATATTATAAACATAATTAAACATTAAACATAATTAACAATCTTAGAAGTAGTTCAAGGAAGGGACATATGACCGGTTATATTACTTTCTTATAATTTATTACTATTGAATAGGTAATCAGTGAAATTAAGGACTATGTAATAATGAATGAATTAAATAAATTTTATTTTACAAATTTGTAAAAATGCTACAGTTGAATAAGATAAATACATAATATACACAATACATACAAGATACACACTATATTCATACAAGAATATAATATATGTTATGTACTAATCATTTTGTTGTAATAATGGAACACACTGATTGTTTCACATGAGTCCTCTAATAACCACTTGTCCACATTCTTCTTCCTAAAATAAAAAATCTCTCTAAAATATGTTTCCGAGCTTCTACTTTCATCTCACAGACCCTACACTTTCTCCATTACAATTGGGCCAATATTTTCTCGCCCTTAATTCATTACCTACTATATCTTGCAACCCGACGTCTGTAATTATCCGTACATTGACCTTGCAAATAGCTAAGGATAACATCCATATGAATAACTTTGCATCATTTATTAAATTTTAAAATCATTTTTTATAATCTTCCTGTTATATTTGATTTTTATCTTGTTGGTTCAAAGCTTTACATAAGTCGAAACCTCCTCCTCTTAATCTTGACAACTCTTCCAAGGAAAAACCTTTCTTATTTCAAAAATTTTCTCTTTCTCTTTCCCAATCAGATTTCTCAGTCTCTATGTTTTCATCTATTTTCCAACTAATATGCTATAATCACCCTCCCCTCTTTATCCTATACTCAAACTTACATGTCATTTCGCCCATGTTTATTCTCATTTTTGTGCCTCTTTACCTCCCATCTTATCATGTAATCAGGTGTGCAATATTCCATTCCTAGGATCCATCTAAGAAATCTTTCATTTATCGCTTCTAGTTTCCTACTTTACTTCCATTTCAAAATGTCTGCTCCCCACCTCGAAATAGAACCAACAATACTGTCATATATTCTCATATCCTTTGTCCCAAAATACCTGCACCTTTTTTAATTATTCCCCACATTTTTTATAACCACAATCCCCTTCTATATCTGCTATGTGCTTTTTGTAGTCCCCTCCCTTGTTAAGCCAAAACCCTGAATACTTATAATCGTTCGCCATTTCTAAAATACATTCTTGCCATTTAATTTTCTCACAGTTACTCTTCTTTCTGCCTTTATCCAACACTTTGATATTATCCATATTTAATTCAAGTTCTCTATTCTCTAGAAATTGTTCTTATCTCGTCAAATTCCGATTTAAGTCTTTAGCATTATCATCCCATAATAAAACGATTATCAGCATAAGATAAAGACCAAATTTTGAATTTGCCAATCAATGCTTTACGCCCTGAGGAAGGTCGCAGAATGGCGATCGAAAGGTCGGCACCTTCGCCATGGGCGCGGCGTCACCCGAACAGCTAATTAAATACTGACTCCGGCCGCGGAAGCCAATTGTGGAGTCTTTGCCGGGGCAATAAATCACAGACGTGAACTGTTTGTAAATTATTAAGTATTTATTTGAAAAAAATGCTCCAACACCTGAATACTATGTACAATATTTACAATAAACCATACTGACCCGTTACTAGAAGGAATGATCCCTGGTTACCACCGCCGCTGGCCTAATAATTAGATATCATATTCGGTGTGATGCACCAGTAGCCTACGTGAGCATACAAGCGAGTATACCGCATCTCCCGTCTCGACGTAGCACGCCGGCTTCAGTTCCCTGCCTCAGTAGCCTATGCATTAAAATGCAGCGCCGAACACAACCCACACGTCTTTCTACCGACGCGCCCAAGAATCAGAAGGAGTTTATGTCCGGGGTCCATTTATATACCTTCTGGACCGGCTGACGGAACTGCGTCATCTTGCTGTTTACGCCGACGGCCTGCCTACGCGTTTCCCAAGTTTGCCACCCACGACACGGCACCCCTTCCCTTCCGCTCCCTAGGTTTGCCTTTGTTGAGCCCAGCGTCTCTTCCGCCAGCGCTGACCATGAGCATGAAATGCACGTGGCTGATTTTGGTACGTTTGTACAAGGCGACTGTTATGACGCCACACTACGCTCTCACAAGACGTCGGGAGGTTTCACAGGAATGGGGAGTTTTATATCGAGTTTCTGCAAGAGCGTGTAGAGACGAATACCCCGAGGATGGGGTGACAATGGTCTGAGTGCGTACAATGTACCATGACTAGGGTGAAGGACTACTTGGCGCGAAGGAGTATTTGTGATGATACCCCCCCCCCCCCTAGGAGCCCATTACAACATCTCTCATTCGGCTAAGGGATATGTCACCAGCCTCAGCCAAGAGGCATTCAATGCGACTCGTGCGGAAGGCGCCTGTACTGATCCGTAAACTGGCATTGTGTTCGGTATTCAGAGGCCAGAGGGTCGAAATAGACACTGACCCACAAGCAATACACCCGTAATCTAAGATAGAACGAATGATGGTCGTATATAGGCGTAATTAACATACTCCGTCTTTTCTTAAATTTCCTTATTACAGCCTTTAGAAAAGGGAACACGTCTCTCATGTCCTTTTTTGGTAATTTTTGTAAGCTATACTGTAGCATTTTAGCTTAGGAATCTCAGTCAACATTTTTTTTGTGGAAAAACATTTTTTTTATCACCTAAGTATCGTCTTAAACTTCTATATCTCTTAGATGTCTCTTGACTTTCACAACTCCAGGCTGATAATTTGAAATATAAACCAATGTGATTGTGAAATTTACATATTTCTAATTTAAAGTAATCAATTTGCCGTAGATTTGCAGTTTTGATAATAATAATAATAATAATAATAATAATAATAATAATAATAATAATAATAATAATAATAATAATAATAATAATAATAATAAAGGTATTAGAGCGCTTTAACAGCTAAAGTCAATGGCGCCCGTGTCAAATTATTTTAAGAAAAGTACGTACTGGCACTGTAGCAATGTCAGACAAACTTTTTTTAATGCAAAGTAAAATGTGAATAAAACTGAAAATGGACTTGTTTAATTGTAAAAAATGGGTTAGTCAGAAAAGAGACAGATAAACCCTTTATAAAATCTAATTAAATGCCAAATAATTCCCATAATCCTCTTCTCTCAGGTAATACAGTAGTCGGTCTCTCGTAAAAAGCTAAAAAGCTTGCAGAGAGAAGATTCTTTATTTCCAATTACTTCTGCTGGAGAGCTAGCAAGGGAATGCCTTCGGCGACTATCTCTTACAGTGCAGGAGAGCATGCTCCACGGTAAGAGCCAAGTCTCAGTAGTCATCATGCATCTTAGTTATGTTCAAGCTTGGAAAGACATTTGGATGATAAAAAATGTTTTTCGACAAAAAATGCAAACAGATTTCTTAACTGAAATGCAACAAAAAAGTTTACAAAGAAAAGGAAAAGGATTTGAGAGACATATTATCTTTTTTAAAGGCCGTAAAAAGTGCATTTTATGAAAAATGTTTCAGCAAGAGTAATGGTTAACAACTGACACAGTATATGCATAGAAATTATTTTATTATTATTATTATTATTATTATTATTATTATTATTATTATTATTATTATTATTATTATTATTATTTTATTATTATATTATTTATTTTACTTACAATTTTTGGTTTAATAATTTTGAAGTGTTTAGTTTTGCTCCTCTTGGACTTAGAAGCTTCTTCACTTATGTTCTTTCACTTCCGCCATTTTTCAGTTTCCATAATATGTCCAACGTTTAATAAGTTTGGATACTGTAATATATACATTATACAAATATAGTTTGTTAATGAAATGATTTCTTTCTTGTCTATGTACTCATAATATGCGATAATTAAAACAGTTTTTTGTCCTCATGAAAAATGTTGATTTTGGCACTTACCCTGTTATTTATTTCATCGATTTCTTCAGTTAATTCTTGCATCAGATCTCAATGTTTCAATTTCTAAAAATAATTGTATTATGAACAAGTCTTTCTTTCCTAGGGCCGTCTTTTCGACCTGATTATGATACCCCAATACTATCCGGACATCGAAACAATTGACCAACTCATTGCCACTAGAATTCAAATTTTATCATCTAGACATTTTCAACATTTTCAAGATTACGCGAAGCGGTTTTGTTCACAGTCAAAAGACAGTATTTGTACAGGATTGAAATACAAAATATTGGCAAATCTCAATTTAAAATTTTATAATAAAATAGAACACCTGCTATCGTATTTCGATGAAAATCAATATGCTGTTTTTACAAACGATAAAGAGTGGCAACAAATAATTTCTCCAATGCATCAAAAGGCAAGATCGTTGAAACTTTTTGATGCTGCGTCACCCGAATGGGAATATATGACTACGAAATGGTAAGTAACACACGTAGAAAGTAAAATGTTAACTAGTGATGTGGAAATGATCAGATTAATTCTCCTAAATGCTTCTTGGAATGAAACTTATGAGAATATAGGTGGTATATAGATATTTCACAATTTTACAACATTCTACATATCCCGAAATAGTAACCGTAACACGATTATCTCAGGTATATTTATCTCTAATTATTTTAAATCGTTTAACAATACAATTGCATTCATTACACCCAAAAAATTCAATTGTGTTGCAGAGGTCATTATTTCTAGGAAGAGAGCATTTGTTTCTGATAGTTGAGGTAAATGTTCCGGTGTAGTTTGAATAGTAAAATTTCTCGAGTAACCGTCTGGAAAGCAAAGTGATGCAAGCAAAGTAATATGCATCATTCATTCTAGAATATGAAACTACTTATGGTGAAGAGTTTCAGCAGATCAATACTAGGCATCAATGGTCAGAGGTCATCCTCAAACAGGATACTTGAATTTGCAAAAGGGTTGTAAGAAACTCCCTGGCATAACGGAAAGCAAGAAGGACTTAGAGTACTTATACGATGCTAAACAGATTTCTTTCCAGTTTCATAACTATTTCAGAAATATAATTACAGAAAACTCAAATTATTGTGAAACATTGTAACATGGAACTGGTTCCACTAGTGATTGTTTCAATTTTGTTTCAAAATTGTTAATTTGATACTAATTTTATTGCTATTATTAAGTCACTTTATTTAATGAAAGTTTAATAAAGATTTACAAATACAGGCATTAAAATAAAGAAAATAGTGAAAATTTTTGTGTCCACCATATCTGCAATAACTCCTTACCAATTCAACAAATACTGAGTATAAAACTGCCATAACTCAAAACAATTATTTTTAAATTGAAAAAAATCTTATGCATAGTCAACCCAAGGTATTTGTAATTTATGGTATATTATTAAAAATGTAAAAGGTTTATTAAGTATTATTTTCACTTTCCTGAAATGTTTATTAATTTTTCTATTGTCTCAAAATCTTAACGTGCTTCTCTTGAAAAAGTTCTCATTTTGACTCTGTCAGTCTTCCACTGGGGGTGCGTTGTGTCCCGTCGATGTGGGTCGGTCTACGTCCTGAGGGGAGATGCAGAGAATGCTCTCAGGTATTCCATCCTTTATCTTTCCCCCTCTTTCATTTCATTTTACGTCGCCTATATTATTTTACATTCCCCTCTTGCTTCCTCACTAACATTCTCTGCATGCTGAACGCCCACCCATGTGTTAGCTGTGCATGGCGACCCGTGTCCAAGTAAATGGGTGGCCTAGAAGTTGAAGGGTCTGAGTATGCGTTTCCAACTGTCACCTTGACGCTGGCTTCTTATGGGTAGAGTCATTCTAGCCATTATTGATCTATCGGCTCGGATTAGATCTTTAATGAACTCCAGGATTTAGTAATTACTAGCAAAGCGAAGGACAATTTTCGGGTTGCCCAATGGTTCAAGTAAACGTGAATTCAACACTCTATCAAGAAGCAAGTCTTTCCTGAAAGCTGTCGCTTACGTTTCTTGTTGTATTTGACTTGATATTACAAACATTTCGTAAATCGTCACTAATTAAATCCTCTGCAAAAAAATAAACATATTATTTTAAGAACTTTTATTCTGATTTCTAAACTCAACCAATCACAATGCTGTCGAAATTAATAGGACAATTAACAACTATTTTACGCCGCCATAACTTTACAGGTATTAATTTTTTTTCAACATCCCAAACTACTTCCTAAATTACCCGTCTTTAAAATATCTCCATCTACTTATGTATTTCCAGGAACTGGCCGTGGATCGACGCAATTAATTTGAAGATGGTTCAGTTCCGAGACGCGGGACTTTATCTCAAGTGGGCTGATGATTTCAATAGAACATGGGGGATGTACTGGCGTCAGTACCATAGTGCATATCGGCGTAATGGCAAGGTGGGTTCGAGGGCGGAAAGCGACGAAGCCAGGACCCTGGAGTTGCAGGACCTGCGACCGCACGGGGCACTGCTCTGCGCGGGGCTGGCGCTGGCCGCCGCCGCCTTCTGCGCAGAGATCGCGCGCAGTCGTTGGGGTGCTGCGCGTGCGCAGATGCGCAGAGGTCTGCGCACGTTGGTTCTGCTCCTCAGGCTCAAGCGACGCCTCGGCGCGCGCAGAACGAGGAAGTGAAGACTCAGGAGACCCAGGAGCGTTTTCACGCCTGTTTGAAGACATATTTTTTTTCGTGTGAGCACTTCTGCAACATCTTCATTCAAGAAGCAATTGTCAGGTTTTCTCTGTTATTTGAAATTAATGTAGTGTACATACATAGCACGCAGGTACCAAAACAGTAGACTCGGGTTACATAATAAAACCGTAAATCGAATGCGATTTCCTCAGAATGGAATACTAGACCTCAAAGCTATTGTAACGTTTCTTGGTAGGGAATTAAAACACACACACACAAGTAATATTTTCAGAAACGTTTATTTGTAAACAATGCTAAACTAAAAATACTTGATTTATTTGCAGATAGGTTACACAGTTCTTGTGTTATTCACTTGGTTACTTTCCTTACACACGACTTCATTCTCTTAATTATTTATTTACTCAGTTTATTTCTTCTGATTATTTATTTACACTGTTCACTTCTACACTATCGTACAGTCCGATGCACTGTCCACGGTCCACTGCGCTGACCTCAATTCACAGCATAGACCACAGTACAGTGCGCAGACCAGGGTCCACTGCAAGGCTGTTTACCGCGATGCACACTTCACAGCTCAGCTTAATCTTCAGACAGACTACTGCATACTCACACTGACGGACTGACTGCTTACTACTTGTACTTCTTACTATTTTCAGCGGCCGTCGGCAGCGACGAATTTCTACCTGACCGGCGCCCGCCTCGAGCCTTTGGGAACGTGCGCAGCGTTTCTACGCGACTCGCGAATAGCCCGGACCGTCCAGTTGGGGGGGGGGAGGGGGGCGCCGGCAGATGACGCAATCCGCGCAGCGAATCCTAGCAGATGATGCAATATTTGTTACACTATCAAGACAGTCTACATGAATCTGATACTGTACGTTTCAGAAACGGATACTTTTCCATTCTGTTCATAGAATGGTTATGTAGCAGGTAATGGAATAAACAATGATCTGGAGTATCAGCTTTAGACGAAATAAATCTCCTATAGAGCCTACATCTACACGTACATATGTGTTCACACAATGAAAATTGTAACAGGTTTAAAATTGTTTGCTTGTTAGTATCTTCTTTTTTTCACCATTTTCTTTACACCGTTCATTTCAATGGTCGATTTTTGAGAATTTCAATCAGCGGAAGAACTTTTCAATACTGATGAATCAATGGAAAAAATCTGTCGATAATTAATATTGATGTTTGTTCCTGTGCCTTTCTAGTCAACATCACGGATGGCTGTAATTGCGCCCGCACCCTCACTGTCCCCGTCTCCCACTGTGCCCTCTCCTCGAAAGGGCCGCGAAGGACACCATTCCCTAAGGTGGACGTTGCAAGGGTCCTGCAAAATATTTTACTATTTTGAATTTCATGCATATATCATATGCCATAAAATATAAATTTATTGTCAGATTTATATCAAAAAGGAATAAATGATACGTAATTGAAAAAAACAGAACTATGACATGGAAACCAAGCAAAGATACACGGGATTAGTTCTGTAATGAGAGATAGCTCTCATTTCATCCCAACTAATTGCTCATTACGAAATTATTTCCACTAGGAGATGAAATGGGCAATGAGTGAGTAGAACTGAAACACAATAAATACTTTCATTTCAATTAATGTAATTCATTGATAAACTTAAATATAATCATAAACAACCACTAATACTATAGGATTAAAACGTTTGAGTAGTGCAAAAATGTTTTTATATGCGATGTTAAAATGCATCAAGTATTAAGATACCGTTTCTACTGAAATGTTAAACAACCAATAAATACGGCTCACACATAAATACAATTTAATGAAACACAAACAATTAATATACCACAAAGTGAATTAAATGCAAAAGAGTGGCTAAACGAAAAAAAAAATTAGTTACATTGAGTAACGAAGAAACCTCAATAATAAAATAGGCACCCAATCTTTACAGGACTCTTATAATGGAAACAAATTAAAACATTTTGATGTTAGAACGACTTGAGACTAATCGCAATGAATAAAATGAAAAATATAGTTTAATCATTCTTGCCATGAATGTAAAACAAAGTGTATTTAAAATGTTTGATAAACAAAAAGCAGGACACTGATCATGAATCATATTTTTCCAGAACAAATAGAGCAAACTTTAAACATGAATAATTAAGATACAACAAACCAACATTTATTTTATGTTTATTATTAAGATACAACAAACAAAATATATTAATGTCTTACTATAGAGTCCCAACTTTTTAACAATAAAAAAATATGATGGTGACTCATCGGTTGTTTAGAAAAGCGATACATCCTTGTTACACCAGTTATAACTCACAAATGGCAAGGAGTCAAAACTACAAGTAAAACACAAAGATGTCACTTATGTCTCAAGGAGTCAGATCGAAAACCGTCGGCTCAGTGCAGCAAGTGTCAGAAGAATGTTTGTAAGGAGCATCGTAATGACAGTTACAACCTCCCGTTACCTCCCATCGACTTCCCTTCATCCCCATTTTCCCACTTTTATCGACTTCCCGACAATCGATTTCCGTCAATACACCTTCCACTTTTCATCGACTTCTCGTCAATCGCTTTCTTTCAACTCCACATTCCCACTTTCATAGACTTCCCGTCAATTGCTTCCTTGAGAAATAAAGGAATTTTGTAACTCAAAACAAATAACTATTTATATAAAAACTTTTGTCTACAGTTTACAACTTTCAAAAATTTCATAAACAATTAGAAGTTATTATTGCTAAAGATTTTAGATTAACATGCATATATTTTTTTAATAAAATTAGATTCCGTCCAACAGAAAAGCTTTCCAACTGATCTTCACGACCTTGCAGAGCATGCTGCTTGTTTATATAGAATCTACAGCCATAATACCTATTGGTTAGAAGAAAACAACTGACAACGATAACCCACCGTCTTTTAACAGGATATCCCGTTGCTGTATGGAGAAAATCGACAAAGGTAACCCGCCACGTATTGCTCTCGTTCACCACTGAGGTTCCGTGTTCGAATCGGTTCGAATCCAGTAGAATCCTCGTAGAACCTCATGTGAAATTTGTTACGACAAAACGAGTTTGCCTGTTCAACCCCTATCGAAGCGCCCTAAACCTTACCCCTATCCCTATTCCTTCCCAATTCTGCCCGATGGGTAGATGACGCAGGCCTGATTTGCCCACGAATGCCGTGACTTGACGACCCCGCCCCACCTAGAGGGTGCTGGATGATTAATAACGGAGGATTACTTCAAATAAAATTAACAGTGGATTACTCCACGGTGCATTTAACGCTCCTTAACGAGTTAGGAGACACGTTGCGTCTACCAACGCCAAAGAACAATACAAGCGGCGGAAACCATCGACCCCGCGGCCGAGAAGGGCGGTCTCAATGCCACTGCACCACTACATGTAATTTACATTAAAAAAGATAGCTTGGAAGTGCGCAAGCCATCATTTTTCATCACACATCCTGTAATGATTCCCTATCTCTTATTTTTATTTCAATTAATTAAATGAATGTTTGGGATTAATGTTGCCAAAGCTCCTGTGGTAAAGCTACCGGTCTGTGTTTTTGACCTGTCATTTCGCTCCCGTCCCGTCTCCACTCTCTATGACATTAGCCGAGTGAACGGATATTGCGCTCCTCTTCCAGAGTTGCCAGATTGGGCGGAAATCCGCATTTTAGGTTGGAAAACTACCCTCTCTCGCGGGACAAAGATGGACTTCGCTGAGTACCACACAATAGGCGGAAATGCATCAAAACATGTACGGTTTTGGTTGGATTTTCAGATAACGAGTAAAGTTTAAAAAAACACAATACGAACGACGTGAGTTTGATTTTTTTAGCTTTTTACTTTATACATGATTTCTCGTTATTAATTTGGTAATTCGTTCAAATTTACTTCGAGGAGTGAATATTGTTAGTTTTTGAACCTCTAGTATACGGTGTGTTCTAAAAGTCGTAGCGCCTTGTCGTACATGAGTATATGATATATCACATTGGCAGTACTTGCTGTTAATTTGAGAACACGGCACTTAAAATGTTTTGAAAGTACTACTTCCCTGACCGAATTTTCCATTACGCCCCAAGGAATAAGCATGTATATGTAAGCATTTCAGAGGTAATCTTTTTAAGTCCGGATATTTAAGAGGAGCTAGGAGAGTTAAATTGGAGACGTGGGGATAATATTCAAAACTTTACAATCAATAAAGGAAGCAAAAATATAATTTTAAAGGTTTGGCAATACTGATTGGTTCTAACCTTTTTTCCTAATAAGATATAACTTATTATTATAAAAAACGTTTTTACACGTTATTATTTACAATGTTTACAAACAAAATATTAAAACTAATAAAGCATTTCATTGGGTCACTACCTCAAAAAAGCTTCAAATACAAACTGATGTAATCCAAATTCCAATTTCTCGCTTGGAAAGCTGAATGTTTTTTATTGGGCTTATTTTCAGCCATCGAACGACGGATGTTTGTATGAAGCATCTGGCTAACCTGTCCACTCTTTGCTACATTCTTTGTGATTTCGAACAGCAGAGATTGACAGTAACATAAATACCATTCATGACATCCATGACATTGACATAAACGGAATCCGATGGTGAAGTCAACAACGGTACCCAGCGAATATTTTTCTTCAATATCCTTGTTTGGGTTAGGAAGGTACTTCTATATCTTTTAGGTCTTTTATCATAATAATCAATTTGACCTTCAGTGATAATTTCGTCTTTTATCGCTTATCGGATGTTTACAAAGAAATTTGAAACTGACGACAGGTGTAATCTCTTCGAAAAATGCCGGCATTCTCTTACAGCCAGGCCTGCTCATACACACGTTGGAATTGTATTTCAAGATCTGTCGAAATAGGTAACAGTTATACAATCGGATTAACCTCGTAAATGTTAAAGTAGTTTTTCATGAAAAGACATCGCCTTGTGTCCCCGCTTAAAAAAGTGTAAGTAAAGAAAATGTTCAAGGTAACCTCTATGCCTTTGTCTGCTCCATAATAACTGAAAATATTTTTAAAAATGCAAAAAAGCATTGTAATATTTTTCTAAATATATGTAACATTAGTTCTTACTTCTATAAATTTGTAATCCACCAGGAACTTCAGCAGACGACAAGTTAATTTCCCATGTCTCTCATAACGATAGCTACTTAAATACTTGCCTGTAGTGAATGTTATATCTTGATCAGCAGGCTGAAAGTTCATAAAGACGAAGGGTTGATATGTAATAAATTCCATACAGTTGGTCAATGAAAAAGCAGATAAGATATAATTTATTAATCTAAGAAGCAATTTATAGATCAAAGAAATAGGCAAAAGTACCAAGAAATAGCAAATGACTGAGATCAGTTTCACTAATGTCAATGCTTTTTCAACACACACTGTAAAACAAGCATTGAATAAAATACAATTAACAGTTTTCTTTTTGAATGCCCTTAGTTGAGTGATAGATTAACATTGACGAAATTCACAAACAATGGTAGCTATATGCAAAATGCAAATCCATCGTGGCGGTTGTGGCGGCATCGGCAGCGGTGGTGATGGCGGTGGCGGCACGCATAAGGAAGAGGAGTATTGTATTTTCCCAAATTTCACTTTACTACGCGCCTATTTATCCGATTTGGACGATTGATACGGTGTTGGATTTAGGACGTACTCACAATCGCGCTATATGCTCACTTATTTAATTTCTTCCCGGAACTATTCCAAAACAAATTCCAAAACATTTTCCAAATTTATTTCAAAGGGGCTTCATAGCGTAAATTCTGTATTAAATACATATCAAATGCCGTTTACTGATTGAAAATCGGATCACTTTCAAAGACATTAATAAAGTAATTTTGGCTTATTTTGGTGCAGATACATGGTGGTGACAAATTAAAGTACGGTCGGTACATTTAGCTTCAATAGAGGGAAATGTGCATCAAACATAATTACTTTAGATGCATACAAATAGTCACGACCAAGGAATACAAGTTGTCAGGAAAACGTGTGAACAAACTTTGTATTACGTGCTTGAGTGTCTGTACGGGATATTCTTTTGCAAAGCATGGCCCCGGGACATAATGTAGAATAAATGACAAGACGGCGTTGAAAACGGAGGTTCCGCAATTATTTAGGATGAGTCAGTCTCTCTCTTGGCAGCAATCGAAGTGGACAGTATTGCTTTGCTGACTTAGGCTGGGTAACATTTTGATGTTAGAAAACGGGACACTTCGTTAATTTTCTGATCTGTTTACGTGCAGTATATAATTTGTAATTTGAGGATATTCTTTTTAGTGTTGTGTTGTAATGTGTGATTTTGGGGATTCATATGAAGTAGACCTCGTACGTGGGGAATTAGTGTAGAATATATTTGTGACTGGACTTTATAAATTGTTTAAGTAAAATAAAGTGACAGGCAGTCGCCAGAAGGCGTTTCATCCGAGGCGCAGGAAGGGAAAGTCGCGTTCACGGACCACATTAAATGAACATATCGGATTACAGAATATTGTTATTAAACAGTTAGGATTTTCGGAGAACATAACAAAAATTCTCCCGCTGCCAGAATTTACGACGATAGAAGGAGCTCCGCGAGGACATCGAGCATCGACGGCATCGGGACGGAAGACATCTTGAAGACCGGCGCGGAAGATATTTCCGAAAGCTGACGAACATTTGAAAGAAATACCGTACGGAATTTGAGAATTCTTAAAGTAAAGGCAATTCAAGTCATTAACGAGCTCCAAGACGAAAAATGCAAATCTGTAGAATAAATGTTAATGTTGTACAAACAAAGTATAAAAATTGATAATTACCAACTATAATTGGTAGAAGTTTCCATCTGATTTTTAATCTTCTTCTTCTCCCTCAAGCATTAGACCGGTTGGTCCGTTGCGCCTCCTTGATCTAACCATCTTCTCCTGGGTCTACCAACACTTCTTCCTTTAGGGATGTACTGAAGCACTTGCTTTGGAATACGGTCGTCTTCCATTCTTTCCAAGTGTTTTTTCCATTGTTTTCTGTATTCCTTAATTTTTTTCATTTAAGTTGTAAATTCCTATTTTTTTTTCAGATGGTCTCGTTTTTTAATCTGTCTATTCTTGTTACTCCCAGGACTGATCTTAAAAATCTCATCTCGGCTGCTTGAAGTCTACTGTGTGTTCTGGAGTTCATAGTCCAGTTTTCGCTTTCGTAATGTCCGCAAGGCACTGCCATAACTTTATAAAACTTTAGCATTGTGTCTTTACGGACCTTTCCTTTGAGCGCTCTTTTGATGGTGCCACACATCATATTGAATTTTTCTATCTTCCTTACAATATCAATTTCGCCGAGAGAGGTACGTTACTTCCTAGAAATCTGAAGGTATTAACCTGTTCAATAGTTTTGTTTTCTAATATGAATTTACATCTTAAAGGCTGTGAGCCTTGGAATGCCATGGATTTGGTTTTATTTGTAGATATACTTAGATTATATTGCTTTGTTATTTTATATAGTTTTGATTTGATAGTTCTGATTTTTAATAATAGTATAATTCAGCAGAACTTCCAGCACTGTGTCTTTGCCAACGTTCACATATAATTGCAAATTAAGAAAGTAAAGTTTTATATATCGAACTCAGGTTGAAACGTCAATGTAACGTTTGAAACAGCAAAATTAATCAATATTATAATAAATATGTAATTAATCTGGCAACATAAACAGTCAAATTAAATTCGTAAAATTGTAATCCAACTCAATGGTGTTCTTCAGATTTGGTATGGCATTGCTAGGCATCCGGGAAACAGAAGACGAATTTCTGGCATGTACATATCAAATCATTCAGGTACTCGAAAGAACTCCTGAGTTTTTCTGAACACAACTGAAAGTCGGTAATGAAAACATAAAAAATATGAACCGTCCATTACACATTAGCTCCAGGGTGAAAAACTGTTTTCCCTTGATAACCATTGTGCTAAAATTTCAAAAGAATGCCCATCAATAAGAGTGATTCCTCCATCAAACAATGTGCGCCTATCTTAGACTGCTGTGTAAAATTCATTGAGACAGTAACCCAGAGTACAACGTTTTGTTTTGCCTTCAAACAACATGTTTTTCAAAAAAATTGAAAATTGTAACAATGTGATATACCTTTGGACCCCAATGCTTCACAGTTCCGATTCTCTACCACACATACTAATTCGCTCGCAGTGCTTCTTGAATGAAGATAACGCAGATGTGCTCACACGAAGAGCACAAGGCTTGAATGAGGTGCTTGAAATCACCCCTGGGTCGCCTGAATATTCATTTCCTCTTTCTGAGCGCACCGAGAGGTCGCTTCGGCCTGGGGCGAGGTACCAACATGCGCAGCAGGGCGCGCAGACCTCTGCGCATCTGCGCACGCGCACCACCCCGCCGACTGCGCGCGATCTCTGCGCAGAAGGCGGCGGCGGCGAGCACCAACCCCGCGCAGAGCAGCGCCACGTGCGGCCGCAGGTCCTGCAGCTCCAGGGTCCGGGGTTCGTCGCTCTCCGCATCCGACCCCGCTTTGCCACTACGAGAAGCAGCATTGATCATACGATGTAACATCCCCCATGTTCTATTGAAATCGTCAGCCCACTTGAGGTAAAGTCCCGCCTCTCGAAACTGAATCATCTGCAGATTAATTGCGTCTACCCACGGCCAGTTCCTGAAAATACACAAGCAAATGGAGATATTTAGAAGACCAGCAACTTAGTAAGTTGTTTGCAGAAAACGTAGTTAATAATAAAATTATTTTGGTGTCAACTAGTTGTTAATTTTCCTGTCAATTTGGACAAAATTGTGATTGTCAGAGGTCATAGAATTCGATGTAAGAATTCATAAAATAATGAGCTTAGTTTGTTGCAAGGGCATCGATAAGAAATGAAGTGTTTGTAGTATTGTGTTGCATTTATTCTAGCATTGTATATTGTTAAGTACAATAAGAAACTTAAGGTATTTTGGGCTAAGCTACCCACCTCTATAGGGTTCAATTCACATTTCCTTAACAGGTTAAGCAATTATGGAATGATTCTTTGATATGCTATTAAATACTATATCTAGCGTCGCTCCTTTATAAATATCGCATACATTTTCACAAATAAATCAAATTATACTATTGGTCAATAGAATGACACAGACTTTCTCGTACTAGTATGTTTCTAATTTCTTTTGTCTGGGTACTTTTATGACCTTCTGCCATTCTCTTCCCAGCTGCCATCTATTGTCGCCCAAAATACATTTTTTCACATTTTCGCAGTTTGCGTTCCCTAATTGAAGAAATCAAGCGTGAGTTTAAATACATGCTGGAAGGGTACAATCTTGTTCTACATGGCAGTTTTAGTTGAAAAATATGGAGTAGTTATTAAGAAAATGTCGTTTAGAAATTACTGTAATTGCAAAACGTGAGCAACTTTTCACAAAAATCTTTTGAGTTTTCGGAAAACTTCATTGAAAGTAATTTAAAGCACTTCCACTCACAAATACAATAATGTATTCAAATTGTTGTCCATGTGCTGAGTTACAGTGTAAGAGATTAGAAAAAATTATATTTGCTTACATTTTTAATTTAAGAAAAAACATACACACATTACTAATGTAATTTTTAAAGAAAAAACACACGAAAGAATGCAGAAATAAATCTTATGTCGTGTAAACAGTGCAATTAGCAGTCCTTACGAAAAGTTTGAAGATGAAATTTGGAGCATTTTGTGAGAAAATAGCGTTTGAAATTTTTTGAAAATGCAGAATTTTGTGCTCATTTTCACAGATAAAATTTTTTTGTGAGTTTCGAGAATTTTTATGAGACATCATTTAGAGCACATTAAATTGTAAATGAATTTATGTTAACAAATCGCTTCTATTGTAAATACTAGATATGTAAGAGAGATGTTAAAAATATTACAATTTTGTAATTAGTGAAAAGACAAAATAATAAATTATGAAATAACTAACTGTGGAGAAAAAATTACTTGAAGGAAAAGTCTTATATCTTCAATTTTATAGTTCTAGGAAGACACCGAAAAATTTAAGCTTTTGCAATTTTCGAAAATTTGGAGTTACCAGTTAAGATGAGAACTATGCCGTTTTATAAGTGTATTTCACTCTCTTCTGTCAAGAAACAACAAATAAGGAGCATGTCGCAAATAAGAGTCGCGTGTAAATTAGGAGAAAATGTTGAAAATGTCCCAGATGTTCATGTGCAAATACAGCCAAATTAAATAAATTCTTTTCCTAAATCGCAGAGCTTTGAGTGTGGCCAGATCCACAGGGGTTTACACATTTTGGAAAAGTCCTACATATGTTTTAGGCGTTTGTGTTGATCACATACACGAAACGGAGGAATATTTTGCCGTTAATAGATTTTTCGGCATCAAGCAACCACAAAACATGGATATTGGCTACATCACGTGTTAGAGGACTTTAGCAACTAGGTTTGTTAACTTCTAAATTTAGCAACTAGGTTTATCAACGTTTGCAGTATCATGGCTCGGCAATGAGTTTTTCTGAGTACAGTTTTTCCATTTTATTCCCGAAGCATTACATAATTTCTTTCTAGTGCGTAAGCTGTAGCGATAAAGTAAAAAGAGCATAACTTGGTTTAACATGAGCACGGGCACCCAAAAAATGTTGTCAGACCCAAAGACTTCACATATGTTTCTCTATGCATGTCGACGCGCTGAATTCGAATCTGAAGCCTGAATTACGTCACCACCCTGCAGGGGTTTTATATCGCGAAAAACCAACTATGAAATGAACCCACGATTAACTCACAACGAACACATTGTAAATTTTACGAAGGTTTTGAAAAAAAATGGAAGGCGGTGGTGAAATTCTGCGATTTGACATACTAGAGTAACATGTGTCAAGTCTTTGGGTCAGACAACATTTTTGCTTTTGTAGGGTATAATGCTACAAGACACCAAAATCTTGTATTCTCATTTTTTTGCAATTAAAAAACCGGAGAATGGTGACGAATTTCGGATTCAGCCCTTCGATATGTTTAGAAGAAAAAGGAAGTTTCCTTCTACAGACGCCATACCACACTGAAGGGTTAACATTTACATGAACGGCAATTTGTTCCCA
Source organism: Gryllus longicercus (assembly GCA_038098605.1). Lineage (NCBI taxonomy): Eukaryota > Metazoa > Arthropoda > Insecta > Orthoptera > Gryllidae > Gryllus > Gryllus longicercus. Next base: position 52,782 of record JAZDUA010000414.1, read on the forward strand.
TTGTTGCACTTAGAAATTAATGTACGTTAAATTATGTCTTATAAAGTTTCTCGAAAACTCAAAAGTCTTCAGTGAAAATTACCTCAAAATTCTGTATTTTCAGAACCGCTCAGACGCCATGTTTTCAAAATAACGTCTCCAAATATTATCTTCAATCTTTTCGTACGGATAGTGCTAATTGCATTGTTAAATAACATACCACTCAGTGGAAACACAAAAAACAGAAAACACATAAAATTAATTTTGGTGTTTTCTATTATTTTTCAAAACTGTAATGATATTTTTAAAATTTTCCACGCTATTAATATGCACATTTCCAGTGATTTGTAAACATTGTTACGTATGTGAGTGGAAGTGCTTAAAATGCCTTATAATAACGTTTCTCGAAAACTTAAAAAAATTTCGGTGAAATAGAACTTCAATCTTGGCTTTTACTGTAAAGTTTAAACGACAGTTTCAGAAAACTGCTCCAAAGTTTTCAATAAAAATTTCCATTTAGGGCGAGATTTTAAAATCCAATATTATTCTTAAAGTAGCCATTCTACAAATCTACAAATGCCATTTGTAGAACCTCTAGTTAATGTGTTCATTGCATTAATCAGTAAAATGTGATGACGTTCTGCTTTTGGATTTGAGATCTGCAGTATTTTATTATTCAGCGTTCTAACTCATTTGCTTTTATATTGAAGAGTACTAAATGTTTTCCATCTCCGATGTCTGTTACTTGTCAGTAATTCATCATCACTGCCACTTACGTCAGTTTCTTCTTCAATTTCAGCAGGGAGAATTATTGTTTCAATACTTCCTAAAGCTGTTGTTTCATTATTTGCTTGTTACTATCTCAGGGAAAAACAGAACCAACGAGAGAATGGATAAAACCTGTGTCTTACAATTCGACATTCAAACATCTAATGGCAGCAAACTACTGTATGTCTCAACAACACCTTGTAGATCCAACTACTGATCTATGGCCATATCTCAAATTTCATGGAAGTGTAGCATGTGACTGTCTCTGACACAACGACTCATATTAATGCCACCTGCTCTCTCATTATTAGAGCCCGGATGTTTATAACCCAAAACGGAGACAAATATTCAAGCGTTTATGACCTAAAAAATACGAAAATATGACCATGATTTCAAAACAATTTGGTGGCATTTCAGAAACCTTCAACATTTTTTCGCTGCTTAAATATTCATTATATTCAAAATATACATTAAATTCTAGCACATTCACAATTCCCTCCACATTTGGCTCCTCGTGAAGACAGTTCTAGCTGCTAATATTATTTTTAGAATAGGTTGATATTGACACAAAACTGGACAATACTAAAGTAACACTTCCTTCTTATCTGATACATTATACATTTTCCTTCTGTATAGCTTATCCTTCCTTACATTCTATACACACATATTTATAGGTTAGAATCACAACAATTAGGTAAAGTAACTATTGTTAGAAAGTCATAGACATCCGGGCCCTCCTCATGATATATGATCTTTTAGGAAGATTAATCTGATCTATTTTTTTATCACGTGTATTCATATTATGTACTACTTACAATACTTACCATTTCGTAATCATATATTCCCATTCCGGTGACGCTGCCTCGAAAACTTTCATTGACCCAGTCTTTTGCGTGTTTGTAGAAACTATTAGGGGCCACTTCCTATTAGTTGTAAATACAGCGTATCTATTTTCATCGAGATACAATAGCAAGTCATCCGGATTCATAAAAAATTTAAAGTTGAGATTTAGCAAAAATTTGAATTTTGCTTCTGTACAAATACTGCCTTTTGACTGCGAACAAAATAGTTTAAACTTGTCTATGGCATGTTGATAGTCTACAAAAGCTAAAACTTGAATTCCAGAGGCAATCAGTTGGTCAATTGTTTCGATGTCCGGGTAGTATTGGGGTATCATAATCAGGTCGAAGAGACGGCCCTAGAACAGAAACCGAATCCTTGATATGTTTCCATTCCATCAGTTCCACACACGGATTATCAGATTACGATCGATATGGTATTGGCGGAGGTGTTGTGTGCGGTGGACTGTAAATTTGCAGGTACAACCTGTTGCACATCATTCCCTGTCATTCTTTCATGCCTCTTGGAACGAAGGACCACCACAAATGGAAGGCTGTGTAACTTGTACATAGCTGAAAGCTAACTAATTGAGAGTTTGTTCCACTACTTACAAATAAATAGAAACAATATAATTAATGCAAGTAATTGAACCACTAAATTACCTTTATTCATACGTAAAAGTCAGTTATTTTCAATTGTTTATTTCCTACATTCAGTAGTTTCTCTAGATCGTTCTCCAGAGTTGGTGCTCTCTAAGTATGGTAATGCATTATTAACACCTTTTGACTCTTCTTACGCTGTTGAAACATCGTCTCACTCTCCGAAAGTTCTTTTAATCGCATAATAACATACGAGATCCTATTAATTTCCAGGAAATATTTCTAATGGTCACTATAGCCGAGGTTCAGGTTCATTTAACCGAATCTCCTTGGATTTATTTGTAATATAATTGTTCAAATAAAATAAAAAAAAACAGTGAAATATAAAAAGGCAAATAATTCAAAGTAGCCAAATAAAAAAAACTAGACATCTTTAGGCCAATTATCACTCAACTCTAACTTGAAGGTAGCAAGGAAGCAAAGCAAAGGAATGTGGCTGTGTCCTCACCTGATAGGCGGTGGCGACGACGACAGCGGAGGCGAGCAGCGCGGCGGCGAGCTGCAGGCGCTGCGGCGTGGCGCGCACCCTGTCCTGCGGGGCGCCCCCGCACGAGGAGAAGGCGCGCAGCGCGGCGGCGGCGCTGGCGGCCAGCGACTCGCCCGCCACCACGCGCCACGCCAGCGCGTACGCCACCGCCGTCCCCAGCAGTGCAAGCCAGATGCGCGGGGAGAACACGCGCAGCGGCAGCGACCACGCCGGCAGCTTCAAAGGCGAAGGCACGGCCACAATCGTTCTAGAGGCTATTTGTGTTGCTGGCACAAAGTCACACGAAAGCATCTGGCCATTTTCCGGAGAAAGGCCTTCAAATGTGAAGACCGCGTGCTCAAATAGGACATTTCGTATATTATCGTAAACACTTCTGTGTGAAAGTTGTCTCTGAAACATTTCAAGCCAAAAGTGATCAAATTTGACGCACGTGAAATGCATTTTTTTATGGAAGAAATGGTGATGTCATAACTAAATCATTATTTAGTTCAGTTTGTTTTTAAAGTATGGTTTTCACCAGTTTAAACTGCCACAGAAACTTTATTTCAAGGAACATTCCTTCTGATAGCAAAATGTTAGAATTCACCATAAGGTAGAATTGAAATTTATAAATTCAAAATACTTAAATTTCTGAACTACAAAGAATATTAATTAAATTTAAGTCATATTATATTAATGGGTGTATAAAAAGTTGGCTATAATCTTATTCTCTATAGAAAAAGAGTGTCTTCCTGTGATTTCAAAGCAACTGCTTTTTAATGGCATATCCTTACTGACTAAGATTTAAAGTTTTATTGCTTGATTAATATACGATAAAGACTACAAATTAAATTATTTACATGATATAACAAGCAATTCAATTGTTTTCACGTTTTTGTCTCTTGTTTTTGGTCGATACTGCCCAACCAGCACAGCTTTGATGCGTTGGCTTGTTGCCGGCGTGGCATTTTGAGAGCATTTTCGAATAAGCATAATATTTTCTTGTTGTTTGTAATTTTCTAAAATAGTGTTTGCCGAAAATGTGTCCATTCCCTTGTAAAAAACCCTTCACCTGAATGTAAGATATAACCAAGAAAAACCAATTTCATTTGAGGAAAATATCGTAAATTTTGTAATTGAAGGGAGGCACCGAAAAAAGTGTCAACGTTTGCAATTTTCGAAAAATCAAGGAATTGAACGAAAATGCGATCTGCATCAATCTCTTCAGTGACCTTTATAGTATTTGAGAACAAAATTAAACTAAACTAGTGGTGCTACAGCAGCATATACGTTCCCGCTTTACTGGAAACAGCTACGTAATATTTAAATATTGCAATTACTGTGCTACTACAACGCCTCCTAGATGCACTGGCCTGTGCACTGGAGAATTTAAAAGCCAATATGTCGGCTAGAGAAGGTCGATTTGTTCGAGGTGAGGCGATCCAGTTTTGTATATTGAGTAGCACGTGTAAATTATGAGTTGTGGTTATGTAGGTGTGGTCTGTTGTTCTTAATTCTCTGTTTTGATTAAATTTTGTTGTTCAACAATGCAAAAGACATTTAAGAGAATGATACAGGCCTCATATTTTGTGATATTTCCGATATCTTAACAATTGCAATAATAATTTTTAAAACTACTAAAATATATAAAGATTGAGATTTTTTACTCAGACAGACTGTTGTACAAAATTATCTCTTTAGAAAATCTTATGTACAACATTTGAAAAAAGGAGTAGTTTTTGCGTAATGTGGGCTGAAAATTTACAACAAAAACTCTCAATAACCGTTCGAAATTTTTTAAAAAATTTTCTCAACTTACGTAATAAAGGATGTTAATAAAATGGTGCGAGTCCTATTTTCTAGTTTTGCTCGTTTTCTTTGAAAATTCCCAAAACATTTCAAAACTACAAATTTGAAGATAGAAGTTTGGATCGAAGTCTGTTGTACAAAATTATCTATTTAAACAAATAAATAAAAGAGCTAGTGGTTCTTTAGAATGACACAGATCTCGTTCTAGTTAATTTTCTATTCATTTTACTCTTAACCAGCTTTTCCGATAGGCGTCTCTCTCTTTTCGTCTGTTTTTCTCGTCGCCATCCGCAAAGCAAAGGTTTTTCACATTTATTTAATTATTCGGTTGGGTTCTGCTAGATCTGAAGCCACCCTACACTTAATACTATTATGAAAATACTCAAAGCACGTCGTAACTCAATAGCCGAGGTAGCTAAGTCGGGGGTAGGACCCTGGGCTCTTTGGCCGGTTGGCTGGTTCCAGTCACTGTCGGGAACTATTATGTGACAATTACGTTTTGCCGCAGGAAATAATTGATAATTCCAGAAAAAAAAATTAAAACTATTTGAAGCAATTCTAACTCTTAAAAACACTTTTTGGGGACATGTAAATCGTATGCACCATCAAAATAATTGTTGTCTTTATGACTATTATGGAAGTGCCAAATCTCTGTATAACGCGAGGTGGTTGAATGTCGGATTCAGACTCTTCGTTTCGGAGGGAAAAGTGCCTCGTTCGAGTCTGGCTCGGTGGTAATTATTTGTCACAACTCTCTGTTGCCATAGAGAACTATTGAGAATTTCAGAAGCTTTACTGAAAATCGTTTTAAGCAATTCTATCCACATATACAATCTATTAAGTTCCAAATAAACAGCACGTGTCTGATTACCATAAGATATCTGCTACCACCACGGAATTTGATAATAACAAAATTAATAGACAGTGTTTGCAGCTCTTTTCGTCTGAAAGAGAACGATTTTTTACGTACAATTTTCCATCTGAAGAAAGACCTCTTTTCTTATTTTATAGTTAACTTTATTATATATATTCCTATGGTAACCATTTCAGTTTCTATGGCCTTCATAGGCAGCAATTTTCTTTAATGACTGGTCAGGTCTTGTAAGTCGAGGTGTTGACGACTAACGCCTCAGCTGTTATTTGAAAATATCCCATTGAAACAAAGTGCCAGTGATGCATATCTGTATTCATTTCGAAAGCGAGGAGCAGCAATCATATCTTACTTTGACCAATGAAACAAACAGGAATACATTTGACTGATACAGTATGCGCAAAATGTTTTTTAGAAGCGCTTTCGCCAGCGCGGCGTTGTCAAAACTATTTGCATTCGTTTGGCAAATAATATCAATTATTTGTAAAAACGCTTATTTCCATCTGTATTCAGATTTCAATTGGTTTACAGGTAACTCATAGTACAACATACACAGTTGATATATAACTAACACTAATTATCTAATTAAATTACTATTATTTTATTTGTAATATTAAGTTAATTTATTACAGTCCTTTTATATAGTGACACCACCTGAAAATAAGTGTAGGAAAATAATAATTTAAGGTAATATTAAGGTTATAAGGTTAGATGGACCACGGAGAAGTTCCCCCCCAAAATACTTTAAATTAAAGTAAAATCTCTGTTCTTATTTTTGAATGCTAAGCCTAAGTTTTGAATAAAAGAAGTTTATATTAGTAGAGGATCATATGGAAAACCTTTCACGGCCATAGTTATCTTTAAGTTATTAGGGAAATTGTACGGTTACGGTACCTTTTTCTTCTTTCAAAACTTAGCAATTTTTTTAGGAATCAGATGATATTAAATGGTATATAACATACCTCACCTACTGTCAGCATTGATTCTCTTTGGACACAAGAAAAAAACGCAACAAAAATATGCATTTCAAAAAGGTTTCGAATAATTTCTGAAAGATTCATTTGAAAACACGAACTCGACTAAATAAAACAGCTTTACTACCACCGCCATCATCTCCACGTTAATATCGTTAAATATCGATTATGCATTGCGGAAATTTCAATGAAGCCTTATGGATTGCACAAAAAGGCATTCATCAATTCATTGAGGGTACAAATTGAAGAGAAGTGAAAGGGCAAGAAAGTGAAAATAGAATTAGAATAGTATTTTCAACTCATATTATATAATTAATAATATTAATTATTTTTCATATCATTCAATCAATTTTTTTAGTTGCCCGTAGCTGGTGTGACGCATGTATATATTATATTAATTTCAAGCAGAAATTACGCAAAAACTATTTTTTTTAAAAAAATTGTACCTGACCTTTCTTCAAGAGCTAATTTTGCTCAACAGCCATTGTCTGAGGCAAACATTTCTATCTTCATATTGTGGCGTCATATCTGTCGCCAGTACAAACGTACTATATCAGCCATGTGGACAGCGCTGGCGGAAGTGACACCGGGCTGCACAAAGGCTGGGGAAGGAGTGCCGTGTCGTGGGTGCAGGTTTGGAAATTCCGAAGCCGGCGGAAAAGCGTCGGCGGACACTGCGGGTGACGCGCTTCCGTCAGCCTGCCCAGAGGGTATATAAGCGGACTCCGACTTAAGAGCTTTCTTCTGTTCTTCTGATGCTTCAGGTTTGAGCGCGTCGGTAGGGCGACGTGAGGGTTGTGCGCGGCGTTGCATTTTAATGCATAGACTACCGAGGCGGGGAATCGAAGCCGGCGTGCTACGTCGTGACGGCAGGTGCGGCATACTCGCATGTATGCTCGCGTAAGGTACTGGTGCATCACACCGGGGATGGTAATTAATTATCGGGCCAGCGGTGGTGGTAACCAGGGAAGGTTCCTTCTTGTAACAGTTAACTTTAATTGTAAATATTGTATATAGTTATGGTGTCGGAGTATCTTTATTCTAATAAATACTAAATATTTACAAGCCGTTCACGTCTGTAATTATTTGCCCCGGCAAAGACGCCACAATATTTGTAGTGTTGATTTTTTTGCTCATTTCTAAACAACAAGCAACCACCCTCAAATGGGTCTAGCACCATATGTCTTAAAGTTTTCGGACACTCAAAACATGGATTCCGACTGGTCGTGTTAGGGAAAGTAATTAATTCTGTATAGGCACATGATTTATTCAATTTATCGTTACCAGGGCCCAGAAATAAACGTTTTTCTGTCGAATATTTGCCGTTTATTTTCGCCATTGTTTTTCCAAGGACCAGCATTACAATACTTTCTTTGTGTTGAGTAAGCAGTAGCTAGTGAGAATTTAAAAAATGTGATTTTAAAGGAAATACATGGTTTGGGGCTATTTTTGGAATTGTTCGTCCGCCTGAAAATCTCTCTGTGTGTCCATCTCAACGTCCGTCTGTTTGCCCTTTTGTCCATTCGTCTATCTGTCCGTAAGTCTGTTTGTCTCGCCGATTTACTATCCGTCTAGCCATCACTGTGGCTGTTCGTCGTTTTCTTCATTTTTCAACTGCAACGCAAACTTGTCTTTTATACTTAGTATGATTGTTCAAAAATTACGACGCGAAAACTCAGTTTTCGTTAAAAAATGATTTCAAAATTTCGCATTTTCAGAAACATCAAACAAAATTTTCTCTAAATATGGGTCAATGTGTAGTGACTACCCAGTACTAAATGCATTTAATATCAGTAAAACTAAGTTGTTCATTTTTAATGATGGAGTACTTACCTTTAATCGTGTAATATTGTTGCTGACTGCTTTCCAAATAAATTCAAGATGAAGCCTCTCTTGAAGCTCTTTGTGCTCTCGATACAACGGGTCTGTTACCCGTATGTTTATTCCTTGATCAGGGATGCAATATTGCAATAAAAAGAAACGTTCGCTGCGCACATAAGGCAACGCTACGCCTCCGAGGTCCCTCGAGCGAGTTGCCACCAGCACCTCGGCCTCGCGCACACAAGACTCACTGCGCTCCTCGCACTGGGTGAGCCACTCCCTGCTCCTGCTCCCCCCATCGGGGGCCACGACATCGACGGCCAGCGCCCACCACCGCCCCTCCCGCACCCGTTCGCGCAGCAGCAGCCCGCGGAAGCCCTGGTGGCGCTGCCACAGCGCGGCCAGCACGCGCCGCCCCGCACGCAGCTGCGCCCCACCCTCGCTCCCGTCCTCGCGCACTCGCCTCCCGCCGCTCGTCTTTTCCTCCAGCAGCTTCTGTGATTGATTTTTCTCCTCCACATCATTCACAAAGAGCTTAGAGATCTGGTCGCCTTCCCATTTTGTTTCAATCCTTTCATATTTCGCGAAGTGCATTTCGGATGGGGTCTTGTCAACCGAATTTGTATTCTCCCTCTGTTCCTTATCTAAATTGGTCTGGACATTAAAGACTTTCTTGAGACTGTTTTGAAATAATTGGTCTTCATACGAGTGATTCAGAAAATTTTGTATTTTCGTCTTTACGAAGCGGCTTCCTATGTATCCATGCTGTAATCCTTCCCACCTTTGAACTATCTTGAAGATTTGCGTATGTGGTAGTCGGTATTTTTCTGTCTTCTCTTTCCTACAGTTACGAATTTCTGGTTTTCTTCCAATCGCTAGAACGACTGGTGATGAAGAGTGCAGTTGAAGGTTGCGATTCCAGATGGCACCACCTGTTAAAGTCTGTAAAAAAAGTTTTCTACATTGTATAAACCTCGCTTTGGAATCTCTCACTGGATTCATTATTTTAAAAGCACTTATTAAATTCTCATTCTATCAGCACCCATCTCATTTCCCTCTCTGTGAACTTAACCCTGCCTCTCTATTGGCTTCGTGTTCTATTATACCGCCCTTTAAGACCCCTCAAAACAATCTCTGACTTTCTCATCGGACATGCACTTACCGCATAATCTAAGCGATTCAAACTTTGGAGCTACATTTATTACTCTAATATGGGTGGCTCAGTCAACCTGCCTTTCCCTAAGCTATGATAACCACCCCGATGCCTAAGGGAAATGTATCTCTGTGAGAGTGCGATGGAGGGGAGCACACGACGCAGCGCTCCTGGCGGGAGATCGCGCAACGACGCGTCGTTCACGTGGGTCATTCAATTCCCTTCGCCAGGCTCGCAGTTGCGCAGCTGATTTGACCGGTCTGGCATCTATTCCGTGTCTTGAGTGGAATCTACAAGTGCTGTGCACAAGTGCGACCACGGTTTGTAATAAACGTGCAAGCAACTAGCGTTTCAGAATAAACGACATGTGCTAACTGCGAAATATACATGGTATTTCTACCTACATGTGCGATTATAAGAAAACTGAGCCAGATGGGCGATCTTTATGGTTGTATTCGGCTTAAGCATAGATAAGTAATCTAAGTACTTTAAAAAAATCTTATTTTAAAGTACTTTTACTGCTTTAAAGATAAATACAATATTGATTTTTCACATCTCTCGGCCTCCCACTACAGACATTGGGCATCACCTGGTGGTTGCATTTCGCAGTTTGCTAATCTCTAGCATCAAATATTGAATTTTGATATAAGCTAGTTCAAGTTCAAATGAAAAATAGTGTCAAAGAACACATTTTGCATTTAAATGCCACTTACTGCCCTGAAGCGGTCATAGACGGCATATTCTGTGTGGCCGAGCAGGAAGGCGAGGAGATGGGCGTGTCGGTGGGCCGCTAGCACGTAGCCGCCCTGCCTCTCCAGCCACGCGGGCGCGGTGCGCGTCCACAGCGGCGCAGACGGGCGCCACAGGAGCAGCGGCGCCGCGGCGCGGGCGTGCAGGGCGCGTAGCCAACGCGGCCCGTCGCCCAGGTCCACGACGCCCACAGCCCGGCCCCCGCCCACGCCTGCGCCCCCCAGCGCCCACTGCACGCCCGCCACGGGCGGCCCCGCCCCCTCGCACGGTACACACACGCCCCGCGCCTCTACCCCCACCGATGCCCCCAACAGCGCAACAACCAGCGCCAGCCCCAGGGCTCGAAGCCTGGCCTTGCCACCCCCGAGCAGGCCCTGGCCGCCCATAGCACCGCTTCTCCTATGTGTGGATTATCCTCATTGCGACACCGCATTCTCATGAAAGGCACCGACACGCCCGTCCTCCTTACCTCAGTTATTTGTCTCTGCGACAGAACGAATTATACCTCTCCCCACTGTGACAAACTGTGACAAACATCTCGAAAAACGCAGTAGAGTCACCATTGCGATAAGTATTACAGCAGGAAATTTCCTCTCTTCGGATATTATGTTAATCCGTAACTTTACATGACATAACACCATACCTAAGTGCTCGTTGCTCTACAGTTATCCTCCTTTACCTAATTTGCTTAGAATTGCAATTTTATTACTTGCAATTTTCTTTCTTCTCCAAGACATGTCGCGTACTATTACATGTGTAAACAAAATTATTATTATTATTATTATTATTATTATTATTATTATTGGTATTATTATTATTACAATAATTAGCTAACCAAGCTCTCATTAACGGAAAAGGCCTCCTGCCTTTTTTCAGAGAATTAGAGGTGTGGTCAGGTGGGGGGGATGAGAGGTGATCGTTTCGTTTTTGAACCATCCCAGTATTTGCCTTATGACCTGCTTGCTTGCCACTTTATTTGGTTATTTGGTGGCAGCTATCACAAACAGCCCCAGCACAGTTCAACATGTTCTAAGAATAGCAGTAAACAAGTTTCTTATCATAATCGTAAATTATAAATACTAAACACACATATGCTTTGAAACTCCACTAGTTTCACTGATAATCTAATTAGTGGTGCTAAAGCAGCACGTCTGCACTTTCATACAAATTTACGCAAGAAGTTACCAAATTTTCGAAAAATTGTACAAGACATATGAAACTCTGTCTTCAGTGAACAGATTTCATTAAGGTAAAAATCTCCATCTTATAACTGTAGTTCTAGGAAGACGAAGAAATTGATTTTTTGCCAAATAATATGTTTTCAAAGGAGAGCTGCAGCCTTCGTTTAAACGCTCTTTGCTCTATCCAACAACAAAATTTAATGAAAAAAGATGGAGCTATTTTTTTATTTTGAAAATGTCTTAGGGGCTTCATGTAAATCACCAAAGAAAATTGAGGTCTCGGTTTCAAATTCAAGAGCCCCAACAACAGTGGGATCGATTCAGGAATATCAATTTTGGAGAAAATCAATAGAACGGTTTAGAGGCAAGTGTTATTCATAAGCTTATAATAGGTGCTTATCATTAACGACAAGCAATCATGATAAACCATAAGATCTATTGAAAAACTGATGTAACGTGAGTAACAAAAAGGTTGAACTGCACTTGTTTTACAAGGAAAACAAGTCATTGCACTGCACTTGTTTTACAGAGTTGCTAACATTCCAATTATAAAAATCAGTTTAATATGAACTTCAACACTTGCCCGTAAACTAATTAACAAAGAAAACTACTATACTAATTCGTTTGCAAAGCCCAATTCTAGAACACATAGTTTTGAATTTGACTGAATTTAAGGGTTTTGCAGATATGTTTCCTGATTGATCATCAGAACTTACAAATTCTACCTAGATATCTCTTTTCTGATAAAGTTCCCGAAAAAAATAGTAACGTACTTGGGGTCTATTGCTAAAACGATGTCTGAGACGCTGCTTCTTGGAGCCGACGCCTAGACACCTGACTTCGCTTGCCAAAACAATGTTCCTCCGCCAAATTGGAGCTATGGTTCAAGCCACGGCGTCAATATACGGAACATCGGCGGGGGTAGGTCTGAGGCCGATGTCTGAACTCGATAGCGAGGTTCACGACATTCGGTCTGTGTCTGCTTGCTTGCTGTACCTGCAGCTTACGTTTAATATGAATAATTTAAGAAGAATGCGTGAAATTCGTGGTAGTGTAAACCAACAAATTTACAGCATCCTCGCATGCATATGCTGCGGGATCACAGTAATCCGTTGGAAGCGTACAACGATCACGAATTTCGTCGCAGATTTCGGTTTTCGAAGGAAACAACCTATTTCGCAAGAGAATTGCGCGAAAACCACGTGAAAGACAGGCGCGATTCAAGACTACCTGTACACCTGCAATTACCGATTGTACTTAGTTGAGTATAATTTAATTTATGTATTAATAATATTTTTATTCGAGCTGTTTTGCAATCTGAAAAACAACAATGGTGTATTACAGATGTTTTGCCACCAATGCCTTTAACATTGTGCTGGGCGATCTTGTTAATGTAGATGAAAGCAAGGGGTGTCGCCTAATTAAATCGGTTTCGGAGGTAATTTGCCTTGTCCTGAAGAATAGGTATGTGTACTTTCCACCCAGGCGGGAACACATTCGAATAAAAGAAGGATTTGCACAGTTATCCAGGTAAGTTGGATAACTTTTAAACATTTTTTTTAAGTCCGTAAACCCACAAATATTTATCATAATGCTTTTACCATGGCTTCACTTAATACATTTTTTTATAATTTTCCTGTTAACATTACTCAATATTTATTAAATTTGCAATGTGCAATGAAATTATTCCAAGAGCTTCGACCGAACGTTCATGTAAATCTTTTGAAATTATGCATATTAAAAAATGTAGCTTTCAATACTTTTCAATACTAACAAAAGTCATTCAAATAATAAATTTTCATTATAAATGTTAAAGGAAAGCAGTAAATATAAATACATATTAAATTCAGTTTAAATTAAACGTTCTTTGTAAGAAAGCATCAACAGTGACCAGGGCACCGACATATTTATGACAAAAAAGGGGCGACGGAGAAGCACCAACGTCTCACAGTGGGAGTTACTGAATTGAATTGAATGGAATTGAAGTCTTAGTTTACGTTGTGAGACTCAGGTCATGAGGCCTGCTCTTCCGTCTGACCCCGAAAATTTCGCTTCACCCCTTTCACCAACTAGCGGAGAAAGAAGGTATTTCTTGGGCAATTAAACAGGCGATTTGAATTCAGCTCAGAGGCTTCATTTAGTCTAGAGGATAATTTACATGCTGTAAATCTACTAACCTGGGACAGCCGGCTTTACTTCCACTTCGTACTACACCTTACGAAGGAAGGAGTACGAAGGATTATACCCCCAAACTTGGGTATATCAGCCCGATACGCTAACCGTTTGACCATCGCCGCCGCAAAGGTGCCGTTAGTTAAGCGCTTTTGCACGATGCATTTGGCTCATTAAGTAAGACGAAACAAAGACGGAACAGTGAGATGACTTCTGAAAATTGAGGTGATGGGCGTGAATTGGAGCAGGGATGTAGGACTGGGCCCGCGCGCTGCCACGCTACGCTACCGTTAGAGCAAATCGGCTGGAGATGTTTCTGCGCTGCGTGTGCGACAAGGAAGTAAATCGCCTACTCTAAGGAACATTTTAACTCAACGATTCATTTAGTTCTGCACTCATGTGAATTCCAACGACGATGTTATGTTGCGAACAAAGTCTCTCTCTCTCTCTCTCTCTCTCTCTCTCTCTCTCTCTCTCTCTCTATATATATATATATATATATATATATATATATATATATATATATATATATATATATATATATTCCTCTCTCTCTCTCTTTCTCTGGCATTGGATGGCAAACGCTTCAGGTACCTGGCGCTGCCGTGACGAAGGGAGAAAAAGGGCATGTGAAAAATCATTATATAAATTTTATATCATTATATAAACAAGTAGAAAGATCAAGAAAAATTTTATTGTGAATGCATTTAATTTGCATGTTATATTCAACGCATTGCGATTTTTTGCTCTAATTTTAATCCAAATTTATATTTTAATGTAAATGTCCTAATTGTTAATTTAACTAAATCTTTTCAGTAAATAAACATCTTAACATCCCGAAGAATTATAAAAAAACATGCTTGAGAGTGATTGCTTGAAAGAAGTCTCTTACCCGATGATTAGCCAAATGACATTGTCAACTGTACGGAACGACGGGTTTTCACTACATTATAACCGCGTTACATGGATATTGTCCCCTGAAATTCCGCCCGAAATGTACTGGCGGTTGAGGAGGTTGAGGATTTTGGGAAGTGTGATAATATATGGTTTACTTTAGACGGGAGGAGCATCCAAGGGGTAACAAGGCTTCTGGGGGGCGAGGTTTCACAGTGATAGTAAGTTTAATATCGATTTTCTGCAGAAGCGTGTGGAGACGGATTCCCGGATGATGGGGTATTGATAGTCTAAATGTGTATGATACCTTGTGACATGGGTGAAGAACTGATTGGCAAGAAGAAGGATTTATAGCTGATAGGTTCGCACCATAGGATGCGATTACAATAAATCGCCTTCGGCTCAGGGATTGTTCACCAGCTTCCGCCAAGAGGCTTTCAATGCGACTCAATCGCTTGCGCATGTGTTGATTTGTTTACAGGTATTGTTAATGGTATTCAATGACCAGAGGGTGGATGGAGACGCTAACTCATAAACAATTTAAAACTCATAATCTAAGATATGAAGGAAATGGTCATAAATAGGTGCAAAAGTCGTACTCGATCTGCACCCCCTGATCTACCAGAAACATTGCGAAGGAGGTTCAATGGAGATACACAGCGGCTCTTGAAGTTTTGAATATGCTTTCGCCTTGTTAAACTCTTCACGAATGTGAGACCAAGGAAAGTGACGGATTCTACAAAGGGAAGATGATGATTTTCCAAATAAGATAAGGATAATTCAAGATGTGATGAATTCTACAGACGTTTACACAACTGGATTTTAAGGTGGCGAATTTGAATCAAGTTTTATCTCCCCATTCTTGCAATTTGTTCAGGACAAGCTGTAACTGACTCTAAATAACTTGCACGCTCTTCGGGGAACATATTACAGCAGAAGTCGTCAACAACATGAACGATGCTTTCGTAGGCTCTCAAATAACTGATGTGATACTTTTGACAGCAATGGCAAATAGAGTGAATTCATTATTGATCCCTGGGGAACACCACTTTTTAAGTGGTGCCTTGAGGATAACGTGTCACCAAGGAGGACGCTGAAAGATCCTGACGAAAGAAAATTTACTGGAAGCAAAAGAGCCGTCCCCTAGGGCCCCAATAATACAAGGTGCGAAGAATGCAGTACCTCCAAAGCACGAAAGAAGTGGAGATCTGTGTGGCGAGGGAGACTACGTTGTCCATGATTTACCTATGCTTCCTGAAACCATACTGAAAAGGTATAAATAGATTTCATTGTTCCAGGAGCCTGACCAGACGTTTGTTTAGCAGTGCACCCACTGCTTGTGACTGATATTCGGCAGTACCCTCAAGGAATTGTTCTGTTCATTCCTTCTTAGGGATTGAAATGAGAATGGCTTCACGCCAGATCCTAAATGAAAAATCCGTCACTCACAATGTAAGGTTCACCCCAAATCAGATTGAAAATGTTCTTGTTGTTAATATTTTCAAGTATATTGCCTCTCGGTAGGTTCTTGTGCCATCCCAGACAGGATAGTGGGCATTTAAGTCCCCGACAATAAGAAAAGAGGAGGGAAACTGTGAAAGTACATATTCAAGTACTTGTTCTAAAACGTCTCGGCCAGGATGAATGTATACATTGCACCCCGTTAGCGAAAAGAAGGTATGTGTATCCAAAAGCATACAGTTTGAATGTCGGTTCGAACGTTTTTTTCCTCAGACAACAGGGAGTCACGGATAAGAACCGTGACACCACCGTGAGCACGGAGTCCATCAGCTTGATGAAACGGAAGACAGAGGAGATAATGGGAAAGAAGGTGATTTTCGTGAAGGCAGACTCCAGATAGTCTATGCCGAGAAATTAGCGATATCAAAAGTTTTATAGGAACTCCCGTGGTGTTCCTCGTCAACAGCAGAGTCATCCTGACTGCTGCTGGAGATGGTCGCCTGCGTCGAAGAGAATTCCTGTTTTTTGCCACAGGCGAGCGACATCTACAGGGCCTGGAGGATTTCTCAATGCTTGAGTCTTAGAAGCTGTTAGTGGAGGGAACTTTGACAACGAATTTTTGTCCAGATGCGATATCAGACTGGAATCATTTCCTTAAGGGACTCAGTAGAAGTGATCTGTGGCTGGTGAAGGGTTTGGCTAGGTTATTTAAACTTTGTTTGAAAGTAAAGGGTAACATTTAATGGTACAATTATAACGTACATAAATACCTATTTAACTTTTGATCATGTAATCAAATTAGAGGTCACATACCTGACCTATAATCCCATCATCGTGCACTTAAGCTCAGCGCACAACAAAAAAAGAAGAATTCCTCTTTCACATATTAATCCAAAAATAAATAAAAATCTATATCGGTACAATATTAGTCACCGCAAACCCTCTTTTGGTCGACCTGGTGGCTGACGATACGTCAGCTATAATGCCTTTCCGCGTCCACCGTATACACACGCACCTCCGTCCAGTCTTTGTTCTCAATTCGGTTTCGCCAAATATTGCAGTAGCTATCCGATCATCCAAAGAGCATTGCTGCCCGCAATATTACGAGCAAATGTCGGAAGGAGGTTTTTCCGCCAACAAATGACGGTCACTCCACGCGCCACCGCGGGGCTCCTTCCGGCTCCCTCCATAGGTAGGGTCCACATAGGTAGGGTCCACATCCGAAAGTATCCTGACAACTTCCACAAGATTTACGTCGCAAGCCTTTTCCAAGTCCTGTGTTTCTGGTTCCGATTCTGGTGTTCGCACTTTCATCTGCAAGGTAAAACGCAAAAAAATGAGTTTCGTTGGTTTAAAACCAGTGCTACAATATTTCAACCAGTGCAACAATATTTCAACCAGTGCAATAATATGCTAGCAGTGACACCGTACTTCCAAAGATGTCTAATTTTAAATAATGTATTCTAAGATTAACAGCAAGTACTGCCAATGTGTTATAATATACTCATGTTGTGCACTACAAAGACGACATGACTTTTAGGAAACACCCTATGTTAGAGGTCTAAAAACTTACATTACTCACTTCTCGAAGTAAATTTGAACGAATTAACAAGTGGTAAGTAACAAATCATGTTTAAAGTACATTTACAATCATTTAAAAAAATCAAACTCGTGGTCAACGTTATTGTGTTTTGTTTTTTTTGAACGACACGTGCTAAAATGGCGCATACCGGAAATAGGCACGAATTCATTGATACGCGTATTTCGCTGGCTAATCACACAATGAAGGGGCACATAGTTTCGAAAACAGGGAGTGAGGGGAAGGACGTGGGGGAATCTTTCTGCAAAAGATTCATCATTTCACAGACTACGCCTTTGTAATCTAGGGTTAAATATTTTTGTATTTCTTACTGACATTTATAAATCAAGTCCATGAAATATTTTAGTCACACTGAACATAGTTTAGTAATATCAAATATATATTAAATTTCACCACTAAATACAAAGTGTCACCAAATAAACACTAAACTAAATATACAATAATATAATTTTCATTTTAAATTCGTATTGACTTATATCAACCCATTGAAGTACAAATAAATATCCGTTGCTAAAGTGTGTGGGTAGTTCTGGACTGTACCTTGGCTTTATTCTAACGATCCTCTCGTTCTTTCTACGCTTGTGTATCCTTCTCTTTGTAAGCTTCTCAATTACGTTTGTCGACCGTAAACCGCGTCACTGGGCGCTCGAAGACTCCTTCTGGGTAATCAAATAGGCGTAACATTACGTGGCGCCATTCGAATGGAATTCGTTTCGCGAAAGATTAACAACCCGCCGGATGGACGGGGACGGAGCCATGGGGCAGGCGCTGTCAAAATTGTTTGGTGTTGCCCCACTTTCCGCACTTGTTGACCTATTTACGGATTGAAATGCGTAGTTTGAGATGTTTGCGCAATGTCCCCGTAGTAACCAGAATAATTTGCTCTGCCAGCGTGGAAAGACCTTTCGTAAGCAGAATGGGCGTGTCGGCGACTCCCAAATATTTGCTGCATAGCAATAAGGCGAGGTCACTTTGTAACAGAGTTGTACTTTGAGCTGTGAGTTGTTCTAGAACAGGGATTCACAATCTGGGGTATGAAGTCGCTGAGGCGCCGGGGTTTGTCGGGGGACGCGGTGGCCGGGCTTCGAACCGTGGGGCTGGCGCTGGCGGAGGGACTGTGGGGAGCGTGGGCGGGGGTAGAGGCGCGGGGCGTGTGTGTGCCGTGGGAGGAGTTGGGACCGCCCGTGGCGGGCGTGCAGTGGGCGCTGGGGGGCGCGGGCGTGGGCGGGGGCCGGGCGGTGGGCGTGGTGGACCTGGGCGACGGCCCGCGCTGGCTACGCGCCCTGCACGCCCGCGCCGCGGCGCCGCTGCTGCCGTGGCGCCCGTCTGCGCCGCTGTGGACGCGCACCGCGCCCGCGTGGCTGGAGAGGCAGGACGGCTACGTGCTAGCTGCCTACCATCACGCCCACCTTCTCACCTTCCTGCTCGGCCACACAAAGGATGCAGTTTTTGACGGCTTCAGGGCGGTGAGTCATTTCTTGAACGTGGAGTGTGTAATTTGCCACGAGTTTAATATTTGAGATTCAATTGGTATATACGGAAGTTCGATTACTTTGTGCGTTTGTTTACATCTACTATATGCTACCATTTACGGATGGTAGTTTTCGCGTAATGATGACACAATAACGGAATATTATAAAAAAACCTAATGAGGAGCCAATGTTTAATAACGATTAATATGGGTGATCTGTGCTGTCCGGGTGACGCCACGTCGAAGGCTGTGTTGCCGACGTTTCGACCATCCTGTCGTGGTCTTCCTCATGGCTGGTATGCTGGTATGAGGAAGACCACGACAGGATGATCGACACGACGGCAACACAGCCTTCGACTCGGCGTCACCCGGACAGCCCCGGACACACCCGGCCAGTGGCGGCGATGGTGTGACGGTTAGCGTACCGAACTGTTATACCCAAGCTTGCGGGTTCAAACCCGATCGAAGCCGTGGACTTTTAGGGCGACAAAATCCTTCGTACGCCTTCCTTCGGAAGGGAAGTAAAGCCGGCTGTGCCATGTTAGTAGATTTACTTGCATGTAAAAGATCCTCAAGCCTAAATGACGCCTCTGAGCTAAATTCAAATCGCCTGTTTCTTGCCCAAGATATACCTCCTTTCTCTGCTAGTTGGTGAAAGGAGCGTAGCGAAATTTGCGTGGTCGGACGGAAGAGCGGGCCTGATGGCCCGAGTCTCGCCACGTAAAATAAGGCAAATTCAATTCAATTCAAAAAATCCCAGATCACCCACATGACTCTGGCCGCGGAAACCTACGACATTTAACGCTTAATATGTTAAACGTGAAATAGAAGCGAAGGAATATCGATTCTTTACACCAGTATAATAATTACTTCGAGTTCGATATAGTGCTTCCAGCAGGACTAATGAAAACTAACGGGAGTTTCAGCTAAACAATGAACCCCCTACGTACGTCCTTATGGATGATCCAGATGCGATAAATTCAGCGTATTCCGACTGCCACGTTTTCCGGCCAGATGTCCCCGCCACCAGGTGTCCTCGTGGCCGACCACGTACTCTTTGTTTTGGCACATAGTCAGACAACTTGGTTCAAATTTGGCGCCATACTTGAAAGTCAAGAATTTTGCTGACCGGAAACGACGCTCTCGAGAGACGCGGGCAACATTGCCACATTAATTGAAAGGAGCGCAAAAAATACGAATGGGGAACGTTATGGGAGAAGGAGGGATCCAGCCATGGTTGTAGGAATTCATATACTCTTCGTAGGTGCTAAAATGTATTCACGACTCCTTGAACCCTAGACGACTGGCGTCAAACAATTCCACTCATCCCGTGTTTTGGGAGGCACCAAACGAGTATATTGGGTATTTGATGTCGGTTCCTGACTACCGACAAGAGAACGCCTGTACTTCTTGTAGCTAAGCTTCTCCACCTTCCGTTGGAAACGGTTGAAAAACAATTTTCTTGAGAGAAATGCAGGAGAATCAAAATAATTTGACAAGTGGTTCAAACGCACGCGAAGATGACAACGGAGGGCAAACTTATTGGAAAGTATGAATTTACACAAAGGCAATAAATAAAGACACAACTGATTCGATGGATTAGGCTAGCGTGGTCTATGCGGTGAGATCTTGGGTAAGGTAGAAAATTACTATATAGTATTTGAGTAAAATGGCAGATGAGTGGATGTGTGAGGTGCCATCAATTGCAGCTAGACCCCTTTCCGAGCACCAATCGAGACGTATGAAGTGTCATTCGACGTGTCTTGGTCTCCAAATGGGGAACTGATAATTTGTTTTCGGATCCGGATAGAAGACTCGAAGAAATTTCCAAATAAGTGTTTTTTCGTATTTTGCTGCTGCGAGTTTTTTCATAAAGCCAGAAATTAAACCAATGCCTCCTAAAAGTATCAATGCATGTGGCGTTGATTAAAAACCAGTACTCAAAAGAATTTTTAATTTAATACGTCGTAATTTTCTTTCCGGCCGTTGGCAACACTGATGTTGACATCTTTAAGTGAACAATTGAATTAACAGTCTGATATCAATTTGCTCTGCGGTCTGATATCAGTTTAGATTCGAATTATCGTATTAAAAAAAATTATAAAAATTTCGAACAGTATTGCCTGGGAAGTTATTGAACGTGAAGAATTTCACGTGAATATGTAAAAAACAAAATTGTGAGTAATGCTATAGAATGAATGAACGTTATATGCGTCTTCGCACTTTTACGTTCTTACGTAAGTGTGCAAATACCTACCTTCAAATGTACCACAACGTATTCTTATTAAACTTAACTAGCACCTTATTCACCGTACAAAACAGTCGCTTTTCAATGTTAGTCTTCTGCATACAGGGCTAGATTCGCATTCAAAACTATTAACAGAGCAATTGCAGAAGTAGACGCAAACCCAAATTAATCAGTGAAGTTTTAATCTTTCCAAAACTTAGGGGAGAATAATATGAAAGTTTTAAGGAAATTCGGTGAAGAATCAAATAAAGTTAGAAAGATGTTGCGACAGAATTTTCGGAACAAATTGGGAATGATCTGTATTTTTGCATTTAGCATTCGTGCTAATGCAAATGTGCTATGTGCATTTTTGTGCATATTCGCAAAAGAGTGTAAAATGTGGCAGCACTAAACTTTAACAATTAGCATCAAAACCCGCAAGTATTTGTTAAGGTAATTATAATTTTGAAAATGCTATTAAATTAGTTCATATCATACCATCATTCATATCATGCCACATACTGATAGAACATATCTGAACGAATGTGGGCATGAATGGAACGAAATGTGAAACAAATTTTCAACATATGAAGCTATTTTTAAATCAGTTTACAGCGTCGGCGGCGCCACATTTTACTATTATGTAATATTTTTGAGGTGAGGGGCAGTGAATAAGCACAGCAACCCGATCAATCGGCATCGAACAGTGTGCAGCGAGTGGTTGGGTGAGTGTAGAATGGTTAGAGCAGTCAAAGTGATGGGCTTGTATACGAAAGCTATAAAATTAATTACGGCAATGAAACATTTCTAACACCAGGTTTACATAGTATAAAACACAATATTTTACCAGGTTTTTAATTTCAAATTAATTTTTATTAACAGGTTTTAACAGGTGGCGCCATCCCCTACCGCAACCTTCAACTGCATTCTTCAGCGCCAGTCGTTCCAGCGATTGGAAGGAAAAGTGAAATTCTTAACTGTAAGAAAAATAACAAAAAAAACATCGACATCAACAGAACCATGCCTTCAAGAAAGGTGAAATATGGAAAAGATTTCAGCAGTGTTTTCATGGAAGACGTAAAATTGTAGAGAATTCTCAGAATGTAGTTGGAGAAGACCAGCCATTACATATCAAAAGTCAGCAAATATTTAAAGCTGAAAATATATTTGTTGAAAATCAGACAGAGACCGGAAACATGGATAAACATACTGCATTTCACTTGACTAATAATTGGAGCCTTGAAAAAAACTCGGAAGACAACCGGTCGGTTCAGATATTCCATGAGAAACGTATTCATTCTCAGCACCTCAACAAACATGACAAAAAGCAGTCTGAGACTATCCTTCAAGAATATCTTTACATTGATGATCATTTTCACAATAAATGGAGATCGCGGAAATTCATTAAAGCTCTGGAGCGTGAGCCGCAACCACATAAACGTTTAGAGAAAGTTTTGCAGGATGATTCGCAGAATCTCTGTGACGAAGATCTAGAAGATGAGCGGCAGAAGTTCTCTGAGGAAGAACTTGAGGGCGGGCGTGGTTCGCAGAAGCTCCTCGAGCGACAAAAGAGCAGCGGGAGGCGAGAGCGTGAGGACGAGAGCGAGTGTGGGGCGCAGCTGCGTGCGGGGCGGCGCGTGCTGGCCGCGCTGTGGCAGCGCCACCAGGACTTCCGCGGGCTGCTGCTGCGCGAACGGGTGCGGGAGGGGCGGTGGTGGGCGCAGGCCGTCGATGTCGTGGCCCCCGATGGGGGGAGCAGGAGCAGGGAGTGGCTCACCCAGTGCGAGGAGCGCAGTGAGTCGTGTGTGCGCGAGGCCAAGGCGCTGGTGGCAACTCGCTTGGGGGACCTCGGAGGCGCGGCCGTGTCTTACGCGCACCTCGAAGACGGCTATGCATTTCGCTCTGTGCGCGTTGAAGGAGTTATCATTCAGATCGCAAACCCGGCGTACCGAAAATACAAAGAGCTCCAAGATAGACTGCACTTCCGAATGTATTGGAAAGGTGGCAAGAATAATGCTACAAGCTTAGAGGTAAGTATTCTGCCATTAAACACAATATACAAATTTTCTGTGTTCTTAAGTGTATTTAGTTTAAACAAAGACGTTTAAAGTAAAAAATGAAGTCATTTTTGAGGAAGCGTCGTGTGATCTTTTGTGAATGTGCGGTTTCAAACTATTTTTTACAGAAAATATAGAGGTAGACAGACGGACGTTTTAAATTAACTTGAAAGTCATAGTCAATAACGATATGCGAATAAAAAAAGCATTTGATTTGAAATCACAGAGAGACATTCTAATTTTATTTATATAGAATAAGCTTGTAGCTACATATAGATAGGTGTATTATATGACCATTAAGGAGTGTGAAATGAACTTTATAATTAATATTTTTAGATCGGAAATTAAATTTTTTGATATTAAATTCCGCTAAAGTCGCCATACGATAGAACGTTTCACATATTTTTAAAGTATTTAAACTAGTTAAAATTGTAATTCAAAGTCAAACTCTCTTAATGATATTTGTTTCTTTTCATATCCTTTTGTCCAGAATACCTGTACTTCATTTCTTTTAAATGTGGTCAATGTCGACTTGATATGTTGCAGGAACAACGTTTAGAAAATCCACCTAATAGTGTTGAAGGTTTTATAGGAGATATTCTATTCAAGAACGTGGACTTCACAGTGGAATGGCTTCCAGATTACGGGCACAAGCTTTCGTGTGGCTTTGTCGCGGCATCACAATCAGCCACTAGGAATATAGTGGCCGTGCCTCCGCCTGCGAAGTTGCCGGCGTGGTCGCTGCCGCAGCGCGTGTTCACCCCGCGCATCTGGCTCGCGCTGCTGGGGGCGGCGGTGGCGTACGCGCTGGCGTGGCGCGTGGTGGCGGGCGAGTCGCTGGCCGCCAGCGCCGCCGCCGCGCTGCGCGCCTTCTCCTCGTGCGGGGGCGCCCCGCAGGACAGGGTGCGCGCCACGCCGCAGCGCCTGCTGCTAGCCGCCGCGCTGCTCGCCTCCGCCGTCGTCGTCGTTACAGCCTACCAGGTGAGGTCTCAGCCCCCCATAGTCTTTTGCTTTTTTCAGTTTCTTCTATAAAATGTTACATGAGATTTGAACTTAAATTTCATGTTGTTCATTAAACAAATAGATCGTGTCAACATTTCTATTCTGAAAAAGAAACGCGCTAGTGAACAGAAAGACGATATGTAGTTAATATATTTACCTCGACCATTTCTCTGTATTTAGTATCTAATTAATTATTCTCTTTTACTTTTATATGCATTCTTTTGGAACTTTAACCTTAAATAGTGTATGTCTGAATAGCAAGTATCTATACATATTTTTGATTTATTTTGTCAGGCACGTCAACTACTGTGGTCAATACTCCCGTTATTATAGTGAATGTTTTGTTCCGAACGGTGACGCTGTTCTTCTCGCTCTAGATGGAAAGATCTACCTACCCATCAGTTTGCGAACCTTGACATACATTTCAGTTTTTCCTCTGAATATCTCCTACAAATTGTCAACGACCCTGCCCGGACTCTTATAATCAAATTCTACCCTCATTCTGCATCGCACTAATTGGCCGCTGGGCGTTGAGCTGAATATCGGGCAAATGATTATGACCAACTCTCGCCGGCCTTATGATTTTATAATTTTAGAATAGTTCATTTTGGTACATCTTTTGTATACATACATTCGGGTCCACATCCTACCCTACAATACACAGAAGGTATTTCATACAATTATAATTGTATTTCTACAATACCCTTTAGATAGCCATTTAATGCAAATATATTGTGACGTACCTGGTGATGCCGGGTATTTCACTGCAATATAACACTAAAGGAGGGTATCTTTTCCGTGAATGGGTCCCTGGATAAGTTGGTATAATATTGGGAAAGTTAATCAGAAATAGAAATACAATCATGAACAAGATTTATTTGCAAATCAAATTTGTTAATTACATGATCTGATAACATTTATACACTCTGCCTTGGTACCAAGATTAGGTGTAATATGCATTTATCATACCTTCGGGGCCCCGACCAAATACCTTCGATGCTCGTAGAACAGCTCGTATCGACAGGGTTGCCGACCTCTGCAGCAGCAGTGGGCCGTCGGCGGCTGATGGCGTGGCGGTCGTCCTGGGCTGGTGACCTTGCGACTCCTCCCCGACTCGGATCTTGATACCACGGCGTTGCACCTCTCTCGAATCACCTTCCGTCGATGGATTTAATTACTCAACCCGCACCTATCACGCGTACTGGTCTCAGTTCCGTACCACACAGTTTCGATAAGGTTTCCACTACACTAATTATTACCAGCGCGATCGATTGTTCTATCGGCACTAATCTTTTATTCTACTGATAATCTCATTGTCTACTTCACGTATTTACTGCTTCACAATTACTATTGCTTTACGAACACATCGCATGTTCCCTTCTGTCCATGCGCTAACGGCGAGCTTTTCGCCACACGTCCGAACTCTTCGCCGCTCCGCTAACGTCTGTCCTCTTCGCGATTCTCCTAACGACTGCCCGCACGTGCTCGCTGCCCAGTTTGTAACCGACGTTCTCACGCTGGCCACCCGGCGGTGGCACCGGTGGCGGTAGCGACCGTTGCTAGCTCCCGTCGTTGTTCGCAGCGCTTGGCGTACGTACCGCGCAGTCCAAAATATATATTGATTACTTACACTAATGTTTTAATTAGTGTAAAGGAACACATTCTGTGTTTCATCACCCCCCTCCTTTCTTTTTTTGGATTTTTCCCGCCTCCGGAAAAATTCACTTTAGTATCATCGTCTCAGCCGATGGTTGCACTGTCTTGTATATTACATGAACCCTATATACACTTATACCCTAAAATCGAATTAGCACGTGATTGTTTAGATTAACACTAAGATTACACTTATTTACACTTCACTATTTTCCATACCTATGGGACAGGGTCTTAGGTTATGGAAATTGTAGTGTCCCACCACTTCTTGTTTGTCATTTAGTAACTTAGCCACATTTTTATCCGTGACCTTATCTATCACATATGGTCCCTCATATAATGGGAAAAATTTTGCATACAGCCCATATGATGGCGTTCGCCTCCTTTTCTGTAGCCGAAAATCGGAGTTCGGGTCCTTTCAAGGTTCTGCTAGCTATTGCCACTATTTTCTCCTGTTTGTCGATCACCTGATATAGCATTGCTCCCATACCGAAATCACTACTGTCTGTCTGTACCACGCACTTTTTTGAAAAGTCCGGATGTGCAATAAAGCAACTGTTATAAAACATTTCCTTTACTTTCTCGAATGCTTCTTGATACTTTTCATCCCACTTCCATTTTCGGTCCTTTTTTGTTAGTTGGTAGAATGGATGCATTGCTTCTGCGAATCGTGGGCAAAATCTGGCGTAGTAGTTACAGGTGCCGATGAATCTGCGTACCTGTTTAACCGTTTTCGGTGGTGGTATGTTCTTGATTTCCTCGATGGTTTCCGGCTTCATGCTGATTCCTTCTGTGGTTATTACGTAGCCCAAGAACTCTATTTTCTTAGTGAACCAAGTTGATTTCTTCACATTCAGTACTAAATTATTTTCCTTTAATATGTGAAATAATTCTCGTAGGTCTTCAAAATGCTGTTCTATTGATCTAGCTTGTAAAACTATGTCATCCACATATGTTGTGACCCTGTTCTGCAGCTTTCCTTGCAAAATCTTGTCCACGCATTGAATCAACGCAGCTCCGCTATTGCGTAACCCGAATGGCACTCTACAAAACACATAACATATTCCCTCAAATGCGAATCCTGTATACTGCTGGTCCTCTTCCGCCACTTGCATTTGCCAATAAGCTTTACTAAAATCAGTGCTAGAGAAAATGATGTTCCCTCCAAACCTCTGCAATGCTTCTTCCACCGACAGCGGAGCATCCCTGTATGGTTGTGTTACTGCGTTTAGTCTTCGTGCATCTAGGCATAATCGTATTCCTCCATCTTTCTTTTTGACGATCACGATTGGGTTGGTGTAGGATGTCTGTGCCTTTCTTATGATTCCATCCTTTATCATTGATGCTAATAGTTCAGAAACATCTTGCTTCAGCGCTGCTGGTATCGGATAGTTACGCTGTCGAAATGGTGTTGTATCTGTAAGTTGGATTCGAAATGTGAATCCCTTTATTGGTGCGCGATTCTTCTGGAATACTTCTTTATTCTCCATCAACAGCTGCAACAGTTGCTCCTTGTAACGCGTATTTAGTATCTCTATCTTCTCCGTCTGCTGCCTCAGCTGTTCTTCTAATGATTCTTCGGCCACTGCGCCCGTGCATACTTCGTATCCTTCGTCTATCCCCAAGTCGAATCCTATCGCCTGGCTCCCCAACTTCACCACTTGCCGTTCTAGATCAATAATTGCTCTGTGATCGACCAGAAAATCCGTCCCTATGATTATCGGGTGTAATAACTTTTTGACTACCAGGGCCACTATCTCGTATACTTGGTCGCCAATCATGGCTCGAAACATTATTTGTTTTGTGATGGGGCTTGACTTCTTCTGAGTAGCTCCAATCACATACGCCCTATTCATAGGCAAACACATTATTTCTTTTCCTTTTGCTTTTAATTCCTCGTACATTTCCTCCGACACTACTGTAGTCGTGCACCCTGTGTCTACTAACGCTTCTTTAACTACTCCCTCACATTCCATCGTAATCGTGGGACATTTCCTGATTCTGATCGCTGAACTCTTACTTCTCTGCCACGGTTGGGCATCGTGGGTTCCTGGCTGTATAGTATTTATGGAGACCACGTTAACTTTCACAATTTCCGCGTCCGTAATGGGGCCACCTTTCACCACGGACTTTATTGGTTTAAATAGTGCTCTTGTTCTCTACTTGTGCTAGGCTGTGCTGGTTGGTCAGATGCGCTTCCGCCCCCGCCTCTTGACTCCGTGCGGTTTGGGTTGTGTCCGCTCCAGGCCGGTCCTTGGTTCCTCGGCTCTGGTCTCCATCCATCTCCCCCTCTTCCGCGTTGATTTCCCTGGTAATTAGTGCTCCTGTCACTCCCTTGCCCCTGATTCCGTTCTGTTCTTATCATATTAATGTTCCCCTCATTCCTGTTCTTTGGTGCGCCTGCAAAAGTTAGGTCGTACCCTCCTAACACATTCTAAAATCTCTCCAAGTTAGTGTGCTGCACACTACGTAATAGATTCTGCACCGTAACTGGGAATTGTCTCGTTAGTACACATATAATTTCTTGATCGCTCATCGGTGGGGATAACGTTTTGTATTCCATGATACGCCTTGTTGCGTATTCCCGCAAGCTTCCCATTGACTGGTTGTAGTGATTATTCATCAAGCTGATTTTAAAATTGATTTGAATCTCCTCATTCCAGTACCGCTCAAAGAACCGATCTTTAAATGCCTTTACTGATTCGGGAAACTCATCAAATGTATCGGCCCATATCCTTGCGTTCCCTTCCAGCATTAAATATAACAATTGTATCTTACACCTTTCCGAGGTATTGATGACAGCTAAATGTCGTTCTGCCGCCTTCATGAATATGCACGGATTTTCTTTACCGTCTCCTGAAAATTTTAGTGATCTTGGAGGGGTGAATGGTACCGTCCCGCTTGCTGCAATTGGGGATGCCTTGCATTCTTTTATTTGTTCGATCTCTGTTCGTAGTAACACAACCTTCTCTTCGCATTCCCGCTTATTCTCCTGCATTTCTTCCTTGACTACCAACTGCATCCTTTCAATTTTCTCGTCCTGCTTAGCGGTTTTAGCATCTAATTGCTGGTATAACTTATTCTCTAATTCTCCCCCCAGACTAATTACTTGGGATTCTAACTCCTTTTTCTGTTTCCCTAATTCTTCGGCAGTCCATTGCTCATGACTTTCTACCCGCTCCGCAATTTTGGTTATCTCATTCTTCGTTGACTCAATTTGTTCTTCGGCGCGTCCTATTCTCCCACTTAATTCCTCTTGTAATTTGCTGATCCGTTCCTCGAATTTCCTATCCTGTTCATCTAATCTCCCATTCAATTCTTCAGCCAACTTCCTATTCTGTTCCTCTACTTTCCTATTCAGTTCTTCAGCCAACTTCCTGTTCTGCTCCTCTGTGAATATTTTCTGTTCATCTAATTTCCTATTCTGTTCTTCAGCCGACTTCTTACTCCGTTCCTCTGCTTTCCTATCCTGTTCATCTAATCTCCCATTCAATTCTTCAGCCAACGTCCTATTCTGTTCCTCTACTTTCCTATTCGTTTCATCTAATTTTATCATGATTATCTGCATGAAATCTATAATGGTATTTTCCCCACCCCCCAAACTTGGATTTCTTGTTGCCTGGATCATCGGTGTTGATGTAACTTCTACTTCTTTATTAAAGCTATCCCCTGACGTATCATCCAACCGGCTCCCAATTCCACTATCCCTGCTTTCCGATGAAATGCTATTATCGATTCCTACATCTATCTCCCTTACTTCATCCGCCTTCTCCTCCCGGTCCAGCACTACATTTTGCGCCTCCATTCTGTTGCTTTGAGCTATCCGTTCGATCCTCACTTCGCTAAAATCCTCGCACAAATTTTCCTTTTGCCTCACCTAACAACAGTACAACAGTTATCCTATGAATTTACTATGTCCGCCACAGCACTGTATACTCTTTATAACTGTTATAATGCACTAATATTTCAAATGCTGAATGATGACGAACACACCCTCACTCACCACAAAAACACCCTAAACATATTCTCTGCAATCAGTAATATTATTACCACTTGAATACATATATGCCGCTGACAAACTTATTAACATTATTCCAAAAATGCTCTCAAATTTTAGTAAATCCACTATTAATTTGAAATTACTTCTCAACACAATTATTGCTATATTATGTACACAATAATCACTCACAATTACATGTCATATCTTCTCCCTAAATTTTCCTCAATAGTACCATATAAATATTAACAATATACATTCACAATACTGCTATACATTCCCCAACCTAGTATCCTTTCCATTGAATTCCACAAGCTTTACCATCACCAATGGATAATGCACTGCTGAATGAACATTCCCAGCAAGTAATGTGCACAATTTATACAATAATATTAACCACCCTTATATTTCCACAAGAATTATTATTGCTTCCCATTTCTTTAATTTCCATGTTATTAAAAACTACCAAGCAATTCAAACATTATTAACATGTCTTACAAAATTTGAAATTATATTACATTATATCATTTACAATATGTACATGTGTGGCTTTCATAAACTCAGTAGCTGCAGTAGTAACTTTATACTGGTTACTCTCAAATAATTTCCTATATCTGCCCACAATTAATTACACAACAAAATTTCTGTCATTATCAAATATTCATTATGCTTATTTGACTTATGCATGCTTTGTTAATACATGTACTGTTACTTTTTGTTCCCTATAATAATAAACTTTACATTGCCTGCCTATTATCTTTAACCTGCATTACTATACATCCAATACATACACAGTGCTTTCCAATATTTTACCAACTTTCCTAAGGCCACATTTCTTAATTACACGCTTTCCAGACTTGTTCGGGCGCCAGCTGTGACGTACCTGGTGATGCCGGGTATTTCACTGCAATATAACACTAAAGGAGGGTATCTTTTCCGTGAATGGGTCCCTGGATAAGTTGGTATAATATTGGGAAAGTTAATCAGAAATAGAAATACAATCATGAACAAGATTTATTTGCAAATCAAATTTGTTAATTACATGATCTGATAACATTTATACACTCTGCCTTGGTACCAAGATTAGGTGTAATATGCATTTATCATACCTTCGGGGCCCCGACCAAATACCTTCGATGCTCGTAGAACAGCTCGTATCGACAGGGTTGCCGACCTCTGCAGCAGCAGTGGGCCGTCGGCGGCTGATGGCGTGGCGGTCGTCCTGGGCTGGTGACCTTGCGACTCCTCCCCGACTCGGATCTTGATACCACGGCGTTGCACCTCTCTCGAATCACCTTCCGTCGATGGATTTAATTACTCAACCCGCACCTATCACGCGTACTGGTCTCAGTTCCGTACCACACAGTTTCGATAAGGTTTCCACTACACTAATTATTACCAGCGCGATCGATTGTTCTATCGGCACTAATCTTTTATTCTACTGATAATCTCATTGTCTACTTCACGTATTTACTGCTTCACAATTACTATTGCTTTACGAACACATCGCATGTTCCCTTCTGTCCATGCGCTAACGGCGAGCTTTTCGCCACACGTCCGAACTCTTCGCCGCTCCGCTAACGTCTGTCCTCTTCGCGATTCTCCTAACGACTGCCCGCACGTGCTCGCTGCCCAGTTTGTAACCGACGTTCTCACGCTGGCCACCCGGCGGTGGCACCGGTGGCGGTAGCGACCGTTGCTAGCTCCCGTCGTTGTTCGCAGCGCTTGGCGTACGTACCCCGCAGTCCAAAATATATATTGATTACTTACACTAATGTTTTAATTAGTGTAAAGGAACACATTCTGTGTTTCAATATGTTTTAAAATGTCACGAAGGCTATGATCTGCTTCGAGAACCGATATAGTTAAACCGGAAAAATTAGAAACATCTATTTCAATATACTGATGGTTTATTGACTTGGTGATCTATTAGGCCAAAACTTATTTTCATCATTCTGCGACTAAAATTAAATCACTCGTACAAAATGTTCAAGGTGCAAAATATTCTAGGTTAGTGTTGAATGTTTTAAAATTTATTGGTTCATTTGTTCCCATATTCGCACAAGATATGGGCGATATCCTGAGCTAAACTTTGCCAAAGGGGTCTCCCCCTCCCCTACATTACGCTCACAAGCTGAGCAATTCACCGGAGCGGTACCCTAAGGAGAAGACCACATACCACGTGCGAATATTCCTTCCTCTTCCTGCCCCTATCCTCATCCCTTACCCGCATTTACACTCGAATGCACTACACTCTCACGCTTGTCAGGAAAATAGTCGGGAGCACAGAACGTGTTCCGCGTAGGTCGGTGTGGTGCTTGTGGGAGATACCTGGTTGAGGGAAAATCGTCACACGCCAACGTCGTCGTTGATCTCGATCTCGAAAGTCAGCTGCGGAAGATCCCGCGACGAAAACACGCACTACTCTTACGGGACTAAAGACCTTTGCAGGTTGCACGCCAAGATTCACTAAACTATCAATTGGGAACTGATAATTCTAAAACTGTTCCAACACGGAGAAGTCTCAGTATTTCCATTTGAATAATGAATTGCCTACTAAACAAATGATTCTTTTCTAGGGGCGCCTCTTCGACCTGATTACAATACCACAATTCTACCCGGACATCGAAACAATTGATCAGCTGATTGCCACTGGAATAACAGCCCTAGCGCCATTTGACTTTTAACCTTTCATAGATGAGGTGAAACTCTCTTGTTCAAAAACAAAATACAGTATTTGTTCGGAAGTAATATTCAAATTTATGCGAAGTTTAAAGTTCCAATATTATAACAAAGCGCATGACGTGCTATTGTACCTTGATGCAAATCGCTACGCTTTTCTTTCAACCAATAAAGAGTGGCCGGTGGTGGTCTCTACAAATCCCCAGAGGAAGGGGGCAATGAAAGTTTTCGACGCAGCGTACCCGTCTTGGGAATATATGATTACGAAATGGTAAGTAATACAAGTAGTGTGAAATATGCTTACAGGTTTTTTTGATATTTAGTCGCATCAACTACTAGGTCATAAGCTACAACTATAGTTTGTAACGGTATAGTAACTGTGATGATGACACGCTGATGATGACGTTGATGATGATGATGATGGTAGGGGTGTGAAAGGACTAACACAATACAACCATAGCCCAGGCGGGACTCGAACCCGGTCACTGTCTACCCCCTTGCGGACCCACCTAGTAGCAGAGCCTTGACCTGGGACAATTTTCTTAACAAAATAATGTTGACAATTCTCTCAAAATTGTCAATTTATTCGACGTCTACTTTATTTTCGCAGCAATACTTCCATAGAGATCTACGTTTTCTTTCACACCCCTCAATACCCGTTTTGAAAATATCTCCATCTGTTTATACATTTCTAGGAACTGGCCGTGGATCGACGCAATTGATTTGAAGATTATTCAGTTCCGAGAGGCGGGACTTTATCTCAAGTGGGCTGCCGATTTCAACAGAACATGGGGGATGTACTGGCGCATGCGCAATGGTGCACATCGTCGTAGAGGCGAGGCGGGGTCGCAGGTGGAAAGCGACGAACCCCGGACCCTGGAGCTGCAGGACCTGTGGCCGCACGTAGCGCTGCTCTGCGCGGGGCTGGCGCTGGCCGCCGCCGCCTTCTGCGCAGAGATCGCGCGCAGTCGGTGGGGTGCTGCGCGTTCGCAGATGCGCAGAGGTCTGCGCACCCTGCTGCGCACGTTGGTGCCTCGCTCCAGGCCGAAGCGACCCCTCGGCGCGCGAAAAGCAAGGAACTGAAGTCACAGGAGACGCAGGGTCGCTTTCAAGAGCCTCTTTCAAGCCTTATGCTTTTCGTGTGTGCACTTTTGCGTCGTTAATAGAGAGAAAAATTGCAAGCACTGACGAAGGCGCTGCACTGTTCAGGATCAAAATCTGAACTAATTTTTTCTGGGGGTATTACGGAGTTTCAAAAACTTTTAACTTTCGAAAAAACGTATTATATGAAGGCACAAAGAAACGATATAGACTGCAAAACTATCATGACGAATCTTTCTTACCAGACTGAAGGTATACACACATTGCTCGGCGGTGGAATCACTATAATTGTTGAGCATTAGGTTGATACTACAGCACAATGGATAACAAAGGCAAAATTTTTTTACGCACTAGTTTTTCACCGTTCTAGGCACATTGACCACCAAATTAATTCAAATTTGGTGACACGCTTTGAAGGCATTTTAGAAGGAAAGATCATCAAACGTCTCGCCGCGGAGATTCATCCCGCCGAAAACTTCCCGCCTCATAAAAAGCCGAGCGAATTCCTTCCTAGTTGGCCAAATAGTCATTTCTTTTCTAAACAGTTTTTTCACATCGATTTTCAACTGCTTTCTATTCATTCGAAGAGTCACCCGTCGATTGCGTCACCTCCTGAGCGGCCGCGACGTAACACATTGTCACGTTGACATTACGCATTGTCAGGTTTCTCGGAATCATATTTTTTCCACATCTGACGTGACGAGGAGAATCAGAGGAGCCGCGAACAGTTTCGTAGCAATCGTGCTCGGAAGCAGTGAAATGTGTGGGGCGCATTGCAAGTTTGATTCGGCACACTGCCAGGCTATTCCCTGCACTTTTCTGCAGTCAGCCTCAAACACCACATGCGTGCGTTCCAAGCGTGAAGTTCGTAAGGAAAACGTTTATTATCGTCCGGACGGAGGTAACCATGACAATCTTTTAAATACACATCGATTCTTTTGCCACAGTATTAATCTTTGTCAATTATATGTCTCTTCGTTTCCAGAACTCTCTCGTCTGAGGAATATAGGAACATAGGAAGCGATGTTCGTTGCAGTTTCTGCTAATGCTCTCCCAATTCATCCAAACAATATTTCGCTCAACAACTGTGCTTTTTTGTATTATTGACGGCTCTAATTTTGGACGATCGAAGTATTCTGTTTTCAGAAAACTCATGCGCCCTTTAAAGTGACAGATTGAATAGACGTGTTTCCGCCAAAGGCGGCTCAGAGCATCAATTGATGTCACTGCAATGCCTATGAACGGGTGCTTCTTGAACTCGAGGTCTGACGTGGGCTGGTATATAGATACTAACTAGAGAGCTATGTCGACTTAAGCCGCTATCTGGAGGAGAATTCTGGCGGCCGGCTGCTCTCATCAGAAGTTATCCGAGCTTTCTTCAATCAACACTAGTAGAATACTTTAGGAGTTCTCTAAGGAACGAGTCACGGACCGTACACATTATTTCCTTCCTTATCCCCGTCCCATACTCACTCCTTTCACACGCTTACGCTCACACGCACTGCACTAGAAAACAGGTCGGGAGACCAGTTGGGAACTTAGCAGGTTCGGAGCACGCTCAGTCCGGGCTGGAGCGGTGCAGCGCTGGTGGAAGATACTGAACCTGTTTGGCGAAAGAGACCGCAAGACAATGGTTAATTCGGCGCAGGATCTCGCCATCCATAGCGAGTGACGCATCCAGACTCTCTAACCCATCAATCAATCATACTCGTAGTCATCGCAACCGCCCCTGGCGAGCTCTTTTCCCTCCAGCTTCCAAAAGCATCTAATACATTTCGTTAACACTTAATCGTCATGATCAAAATAGAGTTTATCACAAGACTTCGGGTGTTTAGGACAATGCCGATTTTATTATAATGAAAATATGTAAAGGCAACTAATATATGCATATGAATTATGGAATATGAAACAGCCTTATATATATATATATATGTATATATGTATATATGTATATATGTATATATGTATATATGTATATATGTATATATGTATATATGTATATATGTATATATGTATATATGTATATATGTATATATGTATATATGTATATATGTATATATGTATATATGTATATATGTATATATGTATATATGTATATATGTATATATGTATATATGTATATATGTATATATGTATATATGTATGTATATATATATTATGTGTGTGTTTTATTCTGGATATTAAACAAAAGTTTAAATCATTTGAAGTTCTACTAATCATATAAAAGTTCTACAGGTAACGAATCTGCATTGTTTGTTTCGACTGAAGCTGTCATTTGCGTTTGCAGGTCGCTGAATGTTCGGAACTGACAAGCTTGTATGGTGGCTTCAGATTTTTTTAAAATTTCTGTGCACAAATAAAATAAAATTAAAAAAGCGGGCCTCTGTGAACTTGGTTGAGAGGTGGGCGCTCATGTGAGCGCTGATCACCGATTCGCTACTTAATCAAATCACTCGTGTCTCCGACGGCAAGACGAAGATCCCCACTTCCGACATCGATGTCGTTCCATACCAGATGTTCTTCTGGAAAGTGCGCAGTGTTCTCTGCCGCGCGTGAGGTGCGTCAGTTCCTCTTCAGTTCCTCTATGTGTAATAAGTGAGCTAATCCTGTAGATATGCCAAAGTCTCTCACTCCCTAATGATTCATTAATAGTCTACTCTCTCATATTATATTGTTTCTCGGCATTGGATAATTTTATATCGAAGATCATTGTCTATTTCAGTGCCTATGTAAAATCATTTCATTGCGTTTTTAGGCGCCTAAACCGTACGTTTATAGTGCCTTTACATCCGATGTCTATTTACTACCATGCCTACATGAGCTACTGAATTATGCCCACATGATGTGCTGCTGGCACTCCTACTGATCCATTTGGCTCTTGCGACATCACTTCGCGCATTAACTTGAATTAATTAACTTTTAAGTCATCTTTATGTCGCTTCTCTATATGAATTCCACTTACTGACTGTTAACAATTGTCAACTTTGATAGTGCATGATTTAAAGTGAAGCTATATCAAGTGCTATGCAATCACAACTATTCCACTTTCGTGAATGACGTATAAACGAGGAATTTTAGTGTTTTAGTGTCTCACAAACAAGAACATTACAACTCTTAAAAACACTGCTCAACTATTCTTTACTTCCTCAACCAGTGCACATGGCTACAATTGTCAGAAGCTTTTTTCTGTGATAATCTATCAAGCCTTTGAGTGGATTCACAAGTATTTAATTGTATTTTATTTATTTCTTAATGTGTGTGATGAAAATTTTTAACATTAATGAAACTGATCCCAGTTTTTTACTACTTCATGGTACTGTTGTATCTTTGATGTATTATTTGCTTGCTAGATAATTAAATGTACATGTTATCTACTTGCTAATTATCCAAATTTATAGTAAAGAATACCTTACAAATCACCCTTCATCTTCATTCTCTTTCAGCCAGCTTATGAAGCTATTCACAACAGGCAAGAATTTAAGTAGTTATCGATGTTTTCAAAATATCTGTATTATCCAACAAAAACAACGATATTCTATTAAGATCGATGTTTTCTTTTTGATGTTTTCTTTAAATCGATTTATTTTACTATGATCATCGATTTTTTTAAAAAATACTCATGATATAAATAAAATGTTCAGTGATACTTATCAGTATATTTTGAGGGTAGCTAGAAATCAGCAACCACTGATATCTTTTGGCCATTCCTAGGCAGTCGAATCCATTTTCTATTCGCAGACTTTCTCCGATGTTGCGAAGTTAGGGTATTTCATTCAGAGTGTTATTTCCTTTTAGAGGAAGTTTTGATTCCGGGTACAAATCTTTCTGAGTACAGCCAAGAAATCCAAGCCGGACAGCCAAGAATTATATCTTTGTGGATTTGAATTTTTTTATTTTGTTCAAAATGTTTACTTGATTATTATTTAAAAAAACAGTTAATATCTTTCATGTAAAAATAAAAGATTGACAAAATTGAATTAACTGGTTCAATATTAGTTGTAGACAACTTAACTTAAGATGAACAGAGAAGACAAACTAATTGTTCAGAAAAAAATTTTACTGGCAGTTCTGGGAGACAGCCGATTCTGAATCACAACATCAAGTGTTGTGTGCTATCTGTCTGAGCCCATTCGAGGGAACATCTGGGTCATCCGAGGCAACATTTGGGGCAATATTTGGGACAACATTCGGGCACAATTTGGAGCATTTTAGCGGCGGATTTGCAACATTACTTGAGGTAAACTTTGTAATAACATTAGGGACATTTGGGAGTCTCTTTGGAACATTTTGTGCAACATTTGGATCATTTTTGAGACATCATTTGGGGTAACATTTGAGGCAACTTTTGGGACAACATTTGGAGCAACACTTGGAGTAACATTCGAGGCAACATCCTGGACAAAAATTGAGGCAACATTTAGGACAATATTTGGTCAATATCTGGTACATTAGAGAGAGCATTTGAAAAGCCTTTACGGCAGCATTTGGAGCAATATTTAAGAGAATATTTGGTACATTTTTGGAAACATTTGGGCATTTAGAACATTCTAGGGAACTTGTGAATATACGACGGAACATGTAGTGAAGATTCGAGGGAAATGCTAAGAACATGCCAGGATACACAAAGAGAGCATGCGGAGAACATTGGACAGGAAAATATAAGGAAATGCGATTTATGTGACACGAAGAATTTAATGAAGATTAAGCTCCGCTAGTGCCCCTATTCCGTAGCAAACTGGTCAGAAACGAACACTAAAAAATAATAAAAGTTTATTGTAAAATAAATTGACGCGTTAATTGATCCGTCATGGTGGCTAACGATACTTCATTGTAGAGTTCAAGTTCTGAGGAAGTTGGGACTTAGTGTGAAGCTACTTTCACTTTTAAAAAAAGTGACTGGTTCATCACGTATTTTAATATCACGTAACCGTACAGAATAATATGAAAACTGGTGGGCTCTTTTAGTTCCAATAGTTTAAAACAAGATTTCAAATTACACTTTTCAATTTTGCAGCCTTGCTTCCCAAACCCACTTAATGGGTAGCCATAACAAATACAGCATTTCAATGGAAAACCTGAGAAGGCGTTTGGCTTTATCGCAAGGAGATTTTAAAGGATCCCAAGATGGGGTAGCGATTCATCACCAATGATGAAGTGATGATGGGTATTGTCTCCGCGGGTAATAACAACTCAACCTCGAATTCTTCACTTGAGTATTTCAATACGAGGACTGGATTCAGAGGATAAGTGACCAGCTCAAAGATGAGCTGTAAGGCAACAAAAGAGTAAGTACTGACTCAGAAAAAAAAAACATTTCAAGCTTTATATCGGAAACTAAACAATTTCAATAATAAATCTTGAAATGTTACTTTTTTGGTACATTATCCTTATACAGAATTTGACTAAAACTCTTGAGTTTGCGGGTATGCGTTTGTCCGCTTCCGTTACTTGCGGCTAGACCACTTCCTGTGCACCAGTCCAGGCTTATGAGGTGTTATTCGACGCGACTTGATCTCTTGATGGGGAACTAATAATTTGTTCTCGGATCTGACCAGAAGACTGAAAGAAATTTCCACAAACGTGTCTTTTCGTGTTTTGATGTTTTGTTGTTTTGATGTGATATAATGCCAGGAATTAAATCAACGCATTCTAAATCGATCTATGTAGGTGGAGCTGATTAAACTCCAGTGCTTCATGGATATTTTTAGTCTACAACATCAATATTTTCTCCCATGAGGATGGCAACACTAATTGTTGACAAACAAGAAACTTCAAACGAAAATCGAGCGGAAGAAATTTCTTTGAATTTACAATATTCGTATTTCGTTCGTATTTTTATCATAAATTTGCAAAGTACCTTGAATAATAAATTTTAAGAACATGAAATAAATGCGAACAAAGCTAGAACTGTAAGTAATGGTAGAGAATGCTATCCTGAAAATCGATTTTCAATTTAATTAGACTTTCAACTTCTTTACCTTCACGTACACATCACGTAAACACATATAATAGTAACCATTTAATGCTGATATATATATATATATATATATATATATATATATATACATATTGAAACGAAGAGCGTTTCTATATTAAGAAACATTAAAAAAAACGATACATTCTGAATTAAACAAAATACATCTTGACTAGCGCAGTAACGCCGCCGGAAAAATCAGAGGAACCGGTAAGGCGAGCAACGGTCAGGCAGTGCGGGGAGGCGTTCGACGTGGAACGGAAGGGCTGTGTCGCGCCCGATAAACAGGTAGCCATTAGACAGTGTATTAGAGAATAACTGAAATTCAGGGTAACACCAAGTGTATTGTCCGATTTTCTTTAGAATGGGATGATTTGACAGCTAGTGCTGGCAACACAACTGACGACTCTGTTGTCGTTGTGTCCTTGAACTTATTAGACGCTCCTTCCTCCATTCGTTTGTTTGCAGTTGGCTAACTTGTAAATAGTTACGACGCTCCCTGCTGTGATGTCCTCGTCCGACGAAAATATAGCGCGCCCGAAGAAATAATTAAAATTAGGAAGTGCAGAGCTTTGTGCTCT
Source organism: Gryllus longicercus (assembly GCA_038098605.1). Lineage (NCBI taxonomy): Eukaryota > Metazoa > Arthropoda > Insecta > Orthoptera > Gryllidae > Gryllus > Gryllus longicercus. The sequence continues at coordinate 92,925 of JAZDUA010000414.1, forward strand.
TCTGTAAAAATTCTTTCTTTTTATAAACATTACATTGAATTTAGTTTTTTATGAGATAAGTATTATGTTTGTTTTAAAATCGAGTCTTGAATGTGAGATGCGTACTCGTGACGGAGCACGTAATGGTGCCGTAAACAAACACTACGAAGGGGCGTAACTAAACAGCTGACGCGGCGGAGGGATACATCTCTGAAGTACACCTGATGTTCACTTGTTTCACGAACTGTCACTTTATCCCATTCTTAAGAAAATCGTTCTATACTAATGACTGGTAGGCAGTTGGATGGTTTGTGGAATTAAGATTAAATGCGAGAAAACGATCGGGAGCGAACGGAAGGACTGTGACGCGCTCGACGGACTAGTGGCAATTAGACAGTGTATTATAGAATAAATGAAGTTCGGGAGTAAGACCACGTGTATTATTGACTTGTAGGCAGTTGGACGATTCGTGGAATCAAGATAAAGTGCTAAAAACTGTAATAGATCAATGAAACTAGTGAACCGCATGGCCGGTTGTGGTCAGGGTTGGTGATCCCGTGCTTATGTAACCATATGGTAGTGAACAAAGCCGAACTGACTAATCGCGAAACCAGGGAGAACTATAGAAAAGAACAGGAAAAACAGACGGGCATCGATCTTGGGTATTTCGCCCTCATTTTTGTATCATCTTCATAACGGCTGGGACGGAGCCCTGGCGAAATCGTCAACCGTCGCGCAGAGCTTGAGAGACAGGCCGCCGAGGGAAGGTTGAATCTCCGACGGGCTCCGAGGCGGGCCGAAGTCTGCCACAGCCGCCGCCGCCGCTGCCGCCGTTGCTACCACCGCCCGAGGAAACGTCAAAAGGAACAGCTGACTTTTGAAGACCGAGTTATCATATACATCTCAGCTCATTTGAATGTTTTGGTACCAGAACGAAATTTGGTTTAATTGATTCTAAACATTATTTCCAATTTGAGTTATATTTCAATGCTATGCCAAAACCCTACAGACCCAATCACGAGCAAAGCACCTGTCCCCTTTAAAATCAATTGTCGTGAATAGTACCGCTTCCTAAAAACGTCACTATATATTGTGACGTACCTGGTGATGCCGGTACTTTCACTGCAAGAAATTACTAAAGGAGGGTATCTTTTTCGTGAAAGGGTCCCTACGAGAAGTCAGTATAACATTAGGAAATTTAATTAGTAAATGAAGTACAATCATGAACAGTATTTATTCACAAACCAAATTTGTTAATTACATGATTTAACAACAATTATACACTTTGCCTTGGTACCAAGATCAGGTGTAATACAAGTTTTATCATACCTTTGGGGCCCCAACCAATACCTTCGATGCTTGGATCACGGTTCGCGTCGGTAGGGGTCGCCGACCTTCGCAGCAGCTGGGCGTAGTCGGCGGCTGATGGTGTGGCGGTCGCCTCGGCTGGTGGTTTCTTGAATTCTTCCTGATTCAGCTCCTGGTACCTCGGTGTCGCACCTCTCTCTAATTATCTTCCGTCGCTTGATTTAATTTCTTAACACGCGGCCACTGCACGTGCTGGCCTCAGTTTCACACCACACAGTTCCGGTATTGTTCATACCACGACAACTAATACAAGCGCGATTGATTGTTCTCTTGGCACGGATCTCTCATCCAAATAACATTCCCGATCCCAACCTCACGTGTCTATTGTTTTGCATTGGCTACTATTCTATAATACACACCGCATGCTCCCTTTGTCCATGCAAAAGCGGCGAGCTCCTCACCACACGTCCGTATCTACCGGCCACTTCTCCGCGACTGTCCTAACGGCTGAAATCTTCGCCGCTGCCCTGCTCAGTTCGTAACCGTCGTTCTCACGCTGCGTTCGTGGCAGCGGCAACGGCGGCGGTAGCGACCGTTGCTAGCTCCCACCGCTGTTCGCCGCGCTTGTCGTACGTACCACGCAGTCCAAAATATATACTAATTACTTACGCTAATGTTCTAATTAGTGTAAGGAAACACATTATGTGTTTCATCACCCCCTCCTCCCCTTTTTCGGATTTTTCTTGCCTAAGAAAAATTCACTTCATCACCATCGTCTCTGCCAATAGTGGCGCTATCTTATTCACTACATCAATCCTTATATACATTTATTTCCCTAAAATCAGATTAACACGTGATTGCTTAAACTAATACTCCTATTACACTTTATTTACACTTCACTGTTTTCCTCACCTATTGGATACGGTCTTAGCTGATGGAAGACGTGGTAACCTACCAGTTCTTGTTTATCATTTACCAGTCTAGCCAAATTCTTGTCTATTACTTCGGCTATAGAGTATGGCCCCTCATATACTAGACAAAATTTATTGTATAAGTATAAGTCCGATATCTTGGGAACCCGTAGCATTACCGATTGCCCCGCACTAAATTGGTGAATCTTCTTCTTCATGTTCGCCTTCCCTTCCTGTCCTGATTCTTCAACCACTACGCCCGTGCACATCTCAGGCCCGTTTTCCCTCCCCAGTTCGAACTCTACCTCCTGGCTCCCCAATTCCACCACTTGCCTTTCGAGATCGATAACCGCTCTTTCCTCAACCAAGAAATCCGTCCCTATAATTATTGGATGCAATAGGTTCTTTACCACCAGGGCCACTACCTCGTAACTTCGGTCGCCAATCATGGCTCTAAACATTATTTGTTTTGTGATGGGGCTTGACTTCGACTGAGTGGCTCCGATCACATATGCCCTATTCATGGGCAAACACATTATTTGTTTTCCTTTTTTTTCTTTCAATTCTTCGTATAATTCCTCCGACACCACTGTCGTCGTGCACCCTGTGTCTACCAATGCTTCCTTCTCTAACCCCTCGCATACTATCTTAATCGTGGGACACTTTCTCAATCTGATTTCTGAGCTCTTACTTCTCTTCCACGGCTGGGCGTTATGGGATACTAGCTGCATCGTATTGATCGAGACCACGTTTGCTTTATCGTCTTCTACGTTCGCGATGGGGCCACCTTTCACCACGGACTTTGTTGGTTTAAATAATTCCCTTGTCTACCACTTGTGCTGGGCTGCGCTGATTGGTCGGGTGTACCCCCACCTCCGCTTTTTGTCTCCATGTGGTTGAGGTTGGGTCCACTCCATTCCGATCTTTGATTCCTCGGCTCTGGTTGCCCTCCGTCTCCCCCTCTTCCTCGTTGATTTCCCTGATTACCGGTGCCCCTGTCATTTCCTCGCTCCTGATTTCGTTCCATTCTTATCGTATTAACATTCCCTTCATTCCTGTTCTTTGGGGCGCCTGCAAAAGTTAGGTCGTACCCTCCCAGCACGTTCTGAAATCTCTCCAAGTTGTTGTGCTGCACACTACGTAATAAATTCTGCACCGTAACTGGGAATTGTCTCGTTAGTACACATATAATTTCCTGATCGTTCATCGGCGGAGATAACGTCTTGTACTCCATGATACGCTTTGTTGCGTATTCCCGCAAGCTTCCCATTGACTGGTTGTAGTAATTGTTCATCAAGCTTATTTTAAAATTGATTTGAATCTCCTCATTCCAGTATCGCTCGAAAAACCGATCTTTAAATTCCTTTAATGATTCGGGAAACTCATCAAACGTATCGGCCCACGTCCTTGCGTTCCCTTCCAGCATTAAGTATAAGAATTGTATCTTACACCTTTCCGAGGTGTTGATGACAGCTAAATGCCGTTCTGCCGCCCTCATGAATATGCAAGGATTTTCTTTACCATCACCTGAGAACTTCAGTGATCTTGGAGGGGTGAATGGTACCATCCCGCTCGCTACAATTGGAGATGCCTTACATTCTTTTACTTGTTCAACCTCTGCTCGTAGTAACAAGACCTTCTCTTCGCATTCCCGCTTATTCTCCTTTATTTCTTCCTTGACTACCAACTGTAGCTTCCTTTCATCTTCTTCCACTGTTCTAATTTCCTCTTGACATTGACTTCGCATCCTTTCAATTTTCTCATCCTGCTCGGCGGTTTTGGCATCTAATTGCTGATGTAGCTTGTTCTCCAATTCCCCACCCAAACTAATTACCCGGGAATCTATTTTCTTTTCCTGTTTTATGAATCTTTCGGAAATTGATTGCTCATGCATCTCCACTCGCTCCGCGATTTTGGTCATCTCCCACTTGGTCGACTCAATTTGTTCTTCAGTGTGTTCTATTCGCCCACTTATCTCCTCTCGTAATTTGCTAATTCGTTCCTCAGCTTTCCTGTCCTGTTCATCTAGTTTCTCGCTCTGTTCTTCCGCGAACTTCTTGATCTGTTCCTTTGTAAATATTTTGTGTTCATCTAATTTCCTACTCTGCTCTTCTGCCAACTTCCCAATTTGTTCTTCAACTTTCCTATTTAGTTCTTCAGCCAACCTCCTTTCTGCTCCTCCGTTTTCCTGTTCAGTTCTTCCGCTAACTTCCTATTCTGTTCCTCTGTGAATCTCTTCTGTTCTTCCGCTTTCCTATTCTGTTCTTCTACCGACTTCCTAATCTGTTCCTCAGTCTTCCTGCTTCGTTCTTCTGCTTTCCTATCCTGTTCTTCGAACATCTTCATCATTATCTGTATGGAGTCAATATGGGTATTTTCCCCACCCCCCAAGTTGGATTTCCTACTGCCTGGTTCATTGGCGTTGACGTAATTTCTATTTCTTTATTGAAACTGTCCCCTGACGTATCGTCCAACCTGCTTCCAATTCCACTATCCCTGCTTTCCGATAGAGTGCTACTGCCAATTCCTTCATCTGTCTCCCTTACTTGATCCACCTTCCCCTCCAAGGGGAAATGTTTTGCGCCTCTCTAACTCTCTCTCTCTCTTTTGCGCAAACTCTATGTTTTGCGCCTCCATTTCGTTGCCTTGAACCTCCCGTTCGACCCCAGCTGCACCAAAATATTCGCACGATTTTTCCATTTGCCTCTTTTAACAACAATGCAATAATTGCCCTCTTAATTTCCTATACCAACCACTGCACTAAATGCTCTTCGTGCCTGTTTTAATGCACTATTGCCTCAGATACTAACTGATGAAGATCAAATTCTCACTCACCACAAAAACACAATAACACTGATTCAGTAATCATATAAATTCCCACTCACATACCAATATATAAACATATCCTTCACAATAAGTAATACTACTACCACTTACATACATACGCACTGCTAATAAACTCAATAAAATTATGATAATTGTTCCCAAATTTAGTAAATCCACTATTTGCTTAAGAATTACTTCTCATCACAACTGCTATTCTATTATATTTACAACAATTACACACAGTTAAATGTCATGCCTTCTCAGTAAAATTCCCTCAATAATACTACATGAATGTTGAAAATATGCATTTACCATGCTACTACACCTCACAATATGATATCTTTTCCAATAAATTTTACAGTTTTTCACCACTAACTATGAACAATGCACTACTGAATGTAAATTCCAAGCAAATAATGTGCAGAATTTATATAACAATCAAATACCTTTATGCTTCCACAAAAATTATTACTACTTCACAAATTCTTTAGCTACCATGTTATGAAAAATACTAGCCACTTAAATCCTTATTAACTTGTCTTACAAAAACTTGGAAACTATACTGCTTTTTATCAGTTACAATATGTGCATTACTAGCTTTCATGAGTCCAGTAACTATAGTAAGAAATTTATACTGGATACTTTTCCAAATAATTCCACGTGCATGCCCACTATTAATTAAAAAAATTTTTTTGTAATTACCCAGAAATCCTATACTCTCACAAATTTTTACATGTATTTTGTCAGTACATATACTGTTACTTTTGTTCCTTCCAAAATACTAAATTCTTTCACTGTCTGCATATTACATTTCACATGCATTGACATACATATTCTCCCTTTATTTCATGCACGGTAATTTCCCCTGTTTTATCGACTTTCCTAGGGCCACATTTCTTAGTTACACGATTTCCAGACTGTTCGGGCGCCAGCTGTGACGTACCTGGTGATGCCGGTACTTTCACTGCAAGAAATTACTAAAGGAGGGTATCTTTTTCGTGAAAGGGTCCCTACGAGAAGTCAGTATAACATTAGGAAATTTAATTAGTAAATGAAGTACAATCATGAACAGTATTTATTCACAAACAAAATTTGTTAATTACATGATTTAACAACAATTATACACTTTGCCTTGGTACCAAGATCAGGTGTAATACAAGTTTGATCATACCTTTGGGGCCCCAACCAATACCTTCGATGCTTGGATCACGGTTCGCGTCGGTAGGGGTCGCCGACCTTCGCAGCAGCTGGGCGTAGTCGGCGGCTGATGGTGTAGCGGTCGCCTCGGCTGGTGGTTTCTTGAATTCTTCCTGATTCAGCTCCTGGTACCTCGGAGTCGCACCTCTCTCTAATTATCTTCCGTCGCTTGATTTAATTTCTTAACACGCGGCCACTGCACGTGCTGGCCTCAGTTTCACACCACACAGTTCCGGTATTGTTCATACCACGACAACTAATACAAGCGCGATTGATTGTTCTCTTGGCACGGATCTCTCATCCAAATAACATTCCCGATCCCAACCTCACGTGTCTATTGTTTTGCATTGGCTACTATTCTATAATACACACCGCATGCTCCCTTTGTCCATGCAAAAGCGGCGAGCTCCTCACCACACGTCCGTATCTACCGGCCACTTCTCCGCGACTGTCCTAACGGCTGAAATCTTCGCCGCTGCCCTGCTCAGTTCGTAACCGTCGTTCTCACGCTGCGTTCGTGGCAGCGGCAACGGCGGCGGTAGCGACCGTTGCTAGCTCCCACCGCTGTTCGCCGCGCTTGTCGTACGTACCACGCAGTCCAAAATATATACTAATTACTTACGCTAATGTTCTAATTAGTGTAAGGAAACACATTATGTGTTTCAATATATATATATATATATATATATATATATATATATATATATATATATATATATGATGAAACGCGGAAGCGTTTCTATACGCAATTAAAGACAAAAAGTACAAGAACATAATTACAACTAATTTTGAACAGCGCGGCATAGCGGCAGATGCGGCGATCGGCAGTGGGGGGACTAGTGAACGTTGCCGCCGCCGTGGCCCAGCGAGGGGGGGATTTCGGCCGTTACGAGCAGAGAGCGGCAGTTTGGCAGTTGAGAATTGACCGTTGACTGCAGAAGAGGCGTAAGACAGTGCTCGCGGCGAAGGAAATAAGATTCAATGTAATGTTCATGGAAACGCAAATTAGAAGCCAGTGAATGGAACGTTGGTATAGGTCGGTGTGCAGAAACTATAGCTTGTAACCGCGACACCAAACGTAGTGGAAATAACAATAAAACTGTGCATCGTGAAGCTGATGCCGGTGCGAGTGGTGGCCACGTGTTCAGTAGTAACAATAAGGAAATGGAAAAGAACTAATGAAAGGTGTGGCGATATAACTAGAAGTACTTCGCTAGGGCGACTTGGACATCATCGAGAGGCCGTGAGTGTGTAAGCAGAACTGCATGTGAAACAACCAGCGTCGAGCCGAGGACTTCGCGTTGCCGCCGCCGCGCGCCGGGCCGCCGTGAAGGTCATCGGCCGCTCCCGCCTTTGGCGACCAGCCGCGACAAACGAGGTATTCATTGGGGCCCCAGGTATGATGAAATCACGTTGTATACAGAATCTTGGTGCCAAGACGGAGGGTAACCATATGTTTGTTCATGTATGTAATATGTAGATTCATGAATAAATTGTATTTTGTGTTCATGCAAACTTATCACTTTGATTTTCCAATGTAATGTCGATACCTTTAAGGGACCCATTCACGAGCAAGACACCCGTCCGTTACAACTTTTATTTGCAGTGGGAAGTACCGACAATCAGGTACGTCACAATATATATATATATATATATATATATATATATATATATATATATATAGAGAGAGAGAGAGAGAGAGAGAGAGAGAGATGGTTTCCCTACTGTCATTTTTGTAATACTGAACTCTTTTTAGGTAAATACCGGTCTTTGAGTTCGATTCCCTCTTTTTATCCTTGTTATCACGCACACACATTTGTGTCAATGCTGTCTCCTTCTGCAAGTTCCTTGGTAAAGCACGAAGTTGGATTTTTCAAATGTTTTGTCAAATATCATTATATTATTTAAAAGAATATGCTATTGGTTTTGTGCAATTACCATGGATGATGAAGTGGAAATGAGAATAGTATTTTGTATTGAGAATAATTAAGCCATTTCCTTTCTAATTTTGAATTTTACATTTACAATTTTACAGTTATGGCCGAAAATCGAATTGCACACACAGTTACTACTATTATTAATAACACTACTTTTACTCTAACAATAACACTTGTCCTCGTGCTTCTAATCTTTCGGTCCGTTGACCATTTTAGCGCACATAATTTTAACAATAGATCTCTTCCGTACCCGTTGAACTCGTCTTCGCCCCGCATCCGCCTGGACACCGGCTGAGAGGAGAGTGCGAGATCTTTTGGCGACCCCGAGTCGGTGTCTAAGGAACCACTTCCGCGTACAAAGGCTCGTCCCCTTTCGGCGACGACGCCTCCGATCACACGCCGCCCTTCAGTGTTGTCGTCTCGTTCCAATTGCACGACAGCCTTGTTATTCACCATGCGTTTACATGCGTGTGCGTGAATACACGACGCTAACTGACTATGAGGTGTTTAATTGGCTGTTGAACGTTTTCAGTGACCCACACGATGCCGTATTGCATACTACTATCGTAAATGTAAGAGCTGGTGTAACGGATGCACTTCAAGGATTCCCGGCCGTTATTGATGTCTGGCTTGCGTAATGCCGTGCTACTCCAGATCAACGTGCATTCGACAAAGTCCAACTTGGACTACCGAGCACTAATCGACTTTAACTGGGACTCCATTTCCTCAATGAAGTAGTTCTAGCTTCCGTTCGCACGTCTCCCACACGTCCGATCTCGAGCAAGTCTTACTGATCATGTCTATTTCTCGAATGTCTGTTTGACCCGAAGGCCTTTACCACCTCAACTCACCCCCTCTTCTGTCATTTCGGCATACACCACCCTTCCTATAGTTATACAATGATCGTTTAGAATTTTGACTGTGTCGGACCAGAGTTTCGCATTTGTTGGTCCCCTAAGTGTGTCAGCACCTCAACGGATGCACGCACATGTTTCCGAATACACCCATTGTTATTTTGTTTGTCCTAACTTCTTTGTGCGAAGGCGCTACGCTAATGTATGCATTGGCGCGACTGTGTCACACAGATGCGTGCGTACTGCGGAGATCAAGGGTTCGTCGTACTGTCATCCTATCTCACAATCCCGCACACCCGTATTCGACGTCCAGAAGCACGGCCACACATCGTCTTTGTTCGTATGTGACCGTCTTTGTCGTGTTGACGGCCCACCCCGTGTGCTCGCGCCCTACGCCTCTACTTTTTTAATTTTCTGTTATATTCAAAGGGCGTATTACATCTATCTATCTATCTATCTTTGTATCTCTCTCTGTCTCTCACTATATATATATATATATATATATATATATATATATATATACTGTAGCGGTACAGAATTCTCAAGACAAATTAAGTTATGTAAACCAGACCTAAGGAATTTTTACTGAGAGGAAAAACATACGGGGTCACGCGCGCAACCCCCCTTCCTGCAACAGTCACGATCCCCCGGCCCATTTCGGATTTTTATGAGGGCCGGTGTCATAAGGTTAATTGAAAAGCGCCCAGACGCAGCCACATCTGGGAAATCTTTGGAACGCCTGTCGTCGTGAACGGGGGAACCCAAAACGATAAATTCCTTTGCTCCCCCCTTCACAGACATGGCCTATTTTCGAGACGGAACAATGGGACACTGTCTTCCGACAGAAACACAGAGAGTGGAAAATTCCTTTGCTCCCCCCGTCGCTATTGGCCGAATATAGTGTACAACGCCACCACCTTTAGCCAATAGCGACGCGACCATTGTAGGGAGCAGGAGCACATGAGGAAAAAGGGTGGGGGTAAAAGTTTACTTCATGCGTTTTCGACTTACAAAATTTCAGTGGGCTAAGAGCAGGGGGCTGAGAACAGTTCGAGAGAGACTTCTCTGGGGTGGGAGCCAGTCGCGTGAAGAGGCGAGTGCGCCTCTGTGGCACTTGTAAAATTTTACTGGGTTGAGAAACTTCTCTGGGGTGGGAGCCAGTCGCGGAAAGAGGCGAGTGCGCTTCTGAAGGATTTCACAACTTTCTGAATTTGTGCCTGAGAACCATTCTCATGAGAATCGGAGGAACACATTGTTATGTGCTCCGCACCTGCGATCGTGAGCAATACCCCCGGCTACCTACCAGCTCCGCCGGAGACATCACCAGACGCTGCCAGACAGCCGCCCCCCTGCTGACGTCACCAGACGCCGCTAGACTTTGCCGCAGACGCCGCGAGCCGACCAGCTGTGCGGGCGTGCCTGAGAGGGTGCAGGTCCCGCCCCCACATTCCAGCGGAGGCCGCGCCGCCCCCACAAGCTTCGCCGCGCCCGCCCTTTTGACACGAAGCTGCCAGGCAATGTAACTGGGGGCTATTCACCTCTGTAGAATTTTGTCAACGCGGTGCCACGCCAAGGCACATCGAATGGTCAATTTTTTTATTATTGTAATTTTAGTTATAACAATTTTGTACTCTTCTCTAGTTATAAGCTTTACTGTTAATTCTGATCTTTAATTTTTCTTTTTTTTATTCAATCTCTTCCTTCTTTTATTTTATAAATGTAACTTCCCTAGTGCAGTTTTGCCCAGGAATAAAAGTAGTTTTTTCACCAGTAATCAAAGTGTTTATTTCGAATGTCCATTGAATCTGATTAACAATTCCTTCCATCACCGACTGAGCTACAACCGGGCCGCTAACCGCGCATTGTTCAGATGCCCGGAGGTGTTACAAAACTTTCCCACACCCTAAGTACATAAATTTGACTGAGTTTGTGGTGTTTAAAACTCTTAAAGCATAAGGGGACAAAAATATGGTAGTGTTAAGCAACTCAGGTGAATCAAATATATTTGTAGCATTTTCCAAACTAATTCTGACGATTTTATGTTATCATTAGAGAATAACGCTGAAAACGGAATAAATTAGACCATTTTCTTCATATTAGAAAGCAAAACGTAAGAAATATAGCTGTACTGAATTTTATATATTTGCATCATTCAAAGCAAGTATTTCAAAGGCGGTTATAATTTTGAAATTGCCAAATAATACCAAATATTCATATCCTATATGGTGGTAATATACAAGACCATTGGGAGGTGGGAATTTTTCAACGGGAATGTACACATCAACATTTACTACGATTTATTGGTAAGTCCAATACCAGATACTGTATGAACATATTTGAACAAAGCAAGGAATGAAAGAAATGAAGTATGAGAGAAACGTTCATTATATGAAAATATATTGAAAACAGTTTACAGCGTCGGCGACGCCACATTTCACAAGTATAATGTATTTTATTAGATTATTATTTTTAAATGCAACATTATGCTTAACAGCTCCTTGAACAATGGCTCCACCTTGTTTGATCAGATTCCCCTGACCCTTATACTAAATGCTGCGATGGACCCTTGCCTTGCTTTGGGGTATTTTGAATGAAGCGGATATCGCCTTTCTTAGATGTAACATTTAAACTTGTTCTGTTTTTGCCTAATAAATTAAAATAAAAAAGTTCACCACTATTGACACCAATCTAAATTGGACCTTTGTTACGCCTTTCTATTAACTCTCCTTTTGCACCGTTTCTTTTCCTATTCTTGTTCCCCATCTCAATATTTTTCTTCTACATTCAGCGTCCTGTTTGGTGCAAACCAATCTACGTCAGTGGAAGAATCCCTCAGACGACGTATCGGACCACAAAGGAATTTTGGCAGATCGTTCACTTAGGACGAAGTGGAGGTCAGCAACGTGCTCCCAACGCCTGAGACACAAAGTTGGAGTCGTACACTCCCGTTAGGGTCATTCCCAAATGGATGAGATCAAATCAAAGGTGTTTCCACAGGTGATGATATAAAATATCAAACTATTCCTTACAGTGTTTATTCAAATTCGTATACCTAAAAAAACCCGCTACTCGTTTAATATGTAGGAACGAGTTTACTCTTTGATTAATTGATTATTTCGTGTTTCAGGACGCGTTTCACGAACTGCTCAGGTAATTAATCTCGTAAGTGTAGTGCATGCTTTTTTCTATAGAGGTGATGATTATCTTCCCTCGCTGGATGATGAGGTCCGCCGGCGACCAACCTGTCGTCTAGCGGGACTTTCCCGAACCAGGCATCTCCCACCAGCATGACACCAAGTCAAACAGAACTAGCTCTAAGTGTGGTAGAATGTGAGTGTATGTAGCGTATGTGGTCGTGCAGCGCATGTGAGTGTATGTAAGGAAGGAGGACGTTAGAACAAGGAAGAGGATCGCGCGCGGTCCGTTGCCCGTTTATTTATAACAGGCGGGTGGATAGGCTTGAAAGTGAGGGAATATGATGTTGAGAAAAAAACCCGCGAGCCGACGAGTATGTTGGCGTCAGGTATCACCAGCCAGCAGAGGAAGGTCAGCGACAACTCCCGCAATAAAACGTGCGCTATACTTACGGGTTTAATGACTATAGCAGTTCAGGAGCCAGGAAAAACCAACAATCCTGGAACCTACCTGGAATCAATCAACAATTTGACAGCAGTTGCCTTTTAGTTTGAGTAAGAAGGTGCAATTGTAGTGCGCGCCATTCTAAGCGTTGCTATTTGACTAACACCATCTAGATTACAGGGCCTGAGCAGTCATTCAGGATGGTCGCAAAAAATTCCGTACAATCTAAAATGTAAAGTAAAATTGTGGTTATCAGATGAAAGTGTAAAAAGAATTGTTCTTGGAACATGTTTGATTAACATGGTGATTACAACTGTGTAACATAGTTAAGCGATGGATTAAAGGAAAGAGACATGATGCAGAGAATCTCGCCTTTATAACCAGGTGCAAGAGGTATTCATTTTATTTATTAACGGAATCAAATGTGTATATACATACATTTAACATATATTATAAATATCAATTACATTACATTATTAGATGTAATATTACATATTATATTTTTGAGAATCGTTTAACATTTAAATCTCAATGTGACGAATTTCCATGCTCTGTCAGTAAAAATTGGGTTTTGTGATGACAATATTCAGAAATATATGTTCAATACCAGTACTCAGAACTCCTTTTTTCCATTTCAGGTATGCAAATTTGAAAATGAGAAATTAGTAATTTATGGGGATCCTGCATATTCTATTAGGGAGTTGTTGTTTTGCCCTTACCCAAATCCAAGAACGGAGACTCAGAAGCTTTTTAATCTGAAAATAAGCAACGTACAGCTGGCAGCGGAATGGGGTTATTGTAAAATACTCGTAGTTAGAGATTTTACCTTTCTTGATTTAAAAAAAGTCAAAATCTGCACTTACAAAAGTTGGACGCAATTTACACAGCAGCATTAATATGGTTAAATTGCCACTCATGCCTTTACGGAAAAAAATCCGCTTTCTGTTTTAGTATTAATCCTCCATAATTGGAAGAATACTTAAATAAGTGAGTAATCGCTTCCCACTTCCAGGATGTATACTGAAAAGGGATTGTGGTTTTAGTACGAATGGTGTGTGGGTAAGAATCCCACACTACTGAAGAGTGCGCACCCTCCTCCGTGCCTTTTTGGAGATTTCCACAGTAACTCTTGTAAAAAAAATTGAAATGGAATTGATCTGTTTTGCTTATTTTCTGCCAATAACCAAACTTTTACAAGAATTTTCCATCCTATCATTCAAATCTTGTATTTCTAGTCATAAACAGATTGGTCAGTAAGTGCATACTTTTGAGGAGATATACATTCAATAATCTAGCACGCAATTAATACATCAATCAAAAAGACAATACCATGAGTAGCAAATAATAGGGATCAGTTCACTAATGTCAATTCTTTTTAAATCACTCACAACAAAAAAACCAACGAGTAAAATAAATTAAATATTTGTGAATGTACTTTGTAGCGTGACACATTTACATAGACAAAGTCACCAGAAATGGCAGACATGTGCAGTAGTTGAATTTTATGTAATATTAAAATTCAGAGACATTGAGAAATTGTTGAGCAGTGCTTACGGGAGTTCTAAAGTTCTTGTTTGTATCACAGTAATTGTTAGAATGCTTCGTTTATAACAAGTTCACTAAAATATGAAAGTTGTGAAAAGATATCTCCCAATAAAGCTTTAATTTAAAGTAATTACTGTAGACAAAGGTTAACAAACAGTACATATATTCCATGAAGAGAAACGTCACTGTGTTTGCACTGAAGTGAGGTGAACCACTTTAATCCGCGAAACCGTTTCGCAGTTGTCCAGTAGATGGGTAGGATTGCAGGTAGCGCCTTAGTAGATCACGTATGCACGGTGAGAAAAACTAGTTCTTTCACCACGATGAAATATTAACGAGCTATGATAGGTGCTTCGGGGAGCTGCAAGCGAGTAGCCTGGGAGAGGTTGCCAACGCCCGCGTGTGTGACTGATTTACTGGTACGTGATTCTGGGCGCACCACCTGCTAAATTCATTCGTCCTATAAGTGTTGTGTGTGTTTTTATGCGATGAACTTCTCTTGCTGGATGGCGAGATCCCTCACCGACATACCTTGACTTACGGGGGTTTTGCCCAACAGATATCTTCCATTAATGCTATAGTGCTCCATTCGGTACAAGCTCTAAGCTGACTCGCCCCTCGGCATGTGTGGTAGTGCAGTGCATATAAGTGTGTGTAAATAACGGGTGAGGATAGGAAAAGGAAGAGGAAGGATTGATTGCGCGCGGACCACAACCCGTTTGTTAGGGCACTGCTCCAGCATTTATCTGATGTTGATTGAAGAAAGAACGGAAAACTACCGATCAGAGCAGCCAATCGCCAGAATTCTTCTCCAGTCAGCGGCTCAACTCGACGTAGTTCTCCAGCAAATGTCTATGTGTCTATGTGCCTGCCAACGTCCGGACACGAACCCTAGGGACTCTTGGTAAAATGAACTCGCTGTGACATTAGTTGATGCTCTCGCCAATAAGACACTCGAAAATATCTTTGAGGTTTTTGAAAACAAAATCTCCTCCATAATTCAAACGTCAAAAATTGAAACCGTCAGTAATACCACGCGGTGAAAAACTAGTAAATAAAAACAACTTTGCCCCTGTTATCAATTGTGCTGTAGTGTCAACAGAAGGCTAAAAAATTACAGAGCTTCCAACACCGAGCAATGTACATCAATCTTTAGTCTGGCAAGTAATATTAATGACAGTTTTACAATTTACTTCCTTTTTGTACCTTCATATAACACGTTTTTTAAGACAGAAATTTTCGCAAATTCGAACTACTTTTGGAGAAATTTATCTCAATATTTTAACCCTAGAGTGTGCATAGTTATGCTGTAGTGCATGCAGTGATTTTTATTAAAACGGACGCAGAAGTGCTCACAAGAAAACATAAGCCTTGAAACAGGAGATAGAGAGCGCCCCTGGGTCTCCTGAGTCTTCAATTTCTCGCTCTGCGCGCGCCGAGGCGTCGCTTCGGCCTGGCGAGCAGCAACAACGTGCGCATCTTCAGACCTCTGCGCATCTGCGCACGCACAGCATCCCACCGACTGCGCGCGATCTCCGCGCAGAAGGCGGCGGCGGCCAGCGCCAGCCCCGCGCAGAGCAGCATCAGGTGCGGCCGCAGGTCCTGCAGCTCCAGGGTCCTGGCTTCGTCGCTCTCTGCCTCCGAGCCTACCTCGTCCGTTCTGAGATGTGTGTAATTGCGTATGCGAGAGTACATCCCCCATGTTTTGTTGAAGTCGTTAGCCCACTTGAGGTAAAGTCCTGCATCTCGGAACTGAATCATCTTCAGATTAATCGTGTCCACCCACGGCCAGTTCCTGGAAATGAATAAGTAGAAGAATTTTTTTTACAGTCGGGGAATTGAGGAAGTACTTCGGCATGTTAAAGAAAACTTAGGTGACTATCACAGTTTTGCATGGTAAAAAGTCAAATGGCTTGTCAATTTGGCCAAAAAATATTTTTGAGCTCAGAAGGCGGTCCCGAAATTTTAAAGATATTTTATATAGATTTGCATAGGAAATTTTGCACTCAGTGAAGAGCAATACATTTTGTTTAGAAGTTTGTCAAATACGACAACAAGTTTAGGCTATTGGATTGGGGGAAAACATAAATCTGACTAGTGGATTAATTCCCGTATCCTCGACACGTTGAACAACTCGGAAAGGCCCCCTTTTGAAGACAGCCGAGTCTGGCACGTCATAAGTTGCAGCAGCTTTACCCATTTATGTGCTCAGGCGGGCAGGTGCGCGGCTCACACGCCGAGACCACTTCGCACAGCGCGCGGTGGGCGGAGTGGGCCGAGACCGGAGCGGAAACCAAATCTGTCTTCAGACGGTTCCGTCCAGTACGCTTAAGAAACTTAACTGTACTACTGATGATGTGGACGGAAGTTATGACTGATATACCGATTTATTAAGAGCAACGTAACAATAATTATTAATTTATGAAAGCAGGCTCAGAGATAAATCAAAAAGATATTCCATGAAACATTACCGCCAAGCACTTCATTATTTATAACAAAAATATTATTAGACAAAAATCCTGACCGTCAAGTTGATGCTCAAAGTGACCACCATTTGCCAAGAGATAGGCGTTTACTCTTTGTAATATATAGTTGCAATGCGTTAAAGAGTAACAACGTGAATCGCGCCGACACAGACCCCTATCAGACTGGACACGGGACAAGGGGTGGGGGAGGAGAGTGCAGACGTGGGCCTGAACAGGCGGACGGACAGGAAGATGCAGAGGAGGGACGTGTCAGGCAGAAGGATGCGGGGAGCGAGTGGAAACAGACGTGGGCTGGGCAGAGAGGCAGGTGGGAACGGAAGGAGTCAGAGTTAGATCTCCGGTGACGAGAATGTGCACACATGAAAAGCGTAAGGGAGAGTGGGTGGGAACGGACGTGAGTGGTAGAGGGACAAACCCGAAGACGTAAGCCAGAGATGGGGCGTGTGCAACTCCAAACGCGCCGGAAATGGAAGTGAGGTCGCGGAACGAAACGACTGCTTTTGGTTGTTGGTGGCAGCGCGCCACAGTGAACGAACGGCGTCGGCGCGTGCCTACGAGAATCGGCGGCGAGGGCTGCGGAGTACAGCGCCATCGGCTGACGTCATACGAGGCCATCCCATCCACGAAGGAACGCCGACCTCTCGAAACGCCTTCCCATGGACGCGCAATTTGACAGCAGCCATTTAACTACATAACTCTGCGGCGTCCGCGCGCCGAGAGGACGTATTTTATGTGATACTAATAAATGTGCTCGGACTACATGCCATGATGTTATTTCAAGACCAGGTGAGCCCTTTTGCATTTACCTAGCCACGAAACCCATATAAATAAACCCGCCCTGATTCGAGCACTCCTCAAATGTGTGTGGGTCTGGGTCTTTGGGGCTCTGGGCAAGTTGTGGTCCTTGCCCCGGGCGCGAGGGAGCCACCATAGGCCGACGAAGGGAGCGGTCACCAGAGCAGCGGTTCCCGTGACCTTCTGATGAGGGTCGGCGGATACATTTGATCCAAACTGGGTCACAAACCACACCAAGGTCACAATTTATTAATAATACTTGTACACATATTTTCATTCCACGGTCTTTGAAAAGATTTAACCTAAGTTATTTTCAATCTCGTTTTTACAAATTATGAACTAATTTTATTACTTACCATTTCGTAATCATATATTGCCAATCGGGTGACGATGCGTCGAACACTTTCATTGACCCAGTCTTGCTACGAATTGTAGATATCAGCAGGGGCCAATGTCTATCGCTTGTAAGAACAGCGTAACGATTTTCAGCCAGATAAAGTCGCTGGTACTTCGAATTATTGTAAAATTTGACATTCAGATTTACAAAAAATTTGATTGACCCTTCTGTACAAATACTGTCATTTGTCTCTGAACAATATAGTTTCATCCTATCTATCTGAGGCTGAGAGACTACAGGAGCTAACAATGTCGTTCCGGTGGCAATCAATTGGTCAATAGTTTCGATGTCCGGGTAGTATTGGGGTATAATAATCAGATCGAAGAGACGGCCCTAGAAAAGAATAATTTGTTTAGTAAGTAATTTATTGTACAAATAGAAACATTGACACTTTTGATTTTCCCAAAAGTTTGTCATAAGAATTATCAGATTTCGAACGACAGGGTATTTTTACATCTTATTTGTATTTCTATATTATAATACTCTGATATGTCATATTCATAATATCGGCTGACCATCTCAGAACCATCATTGCCAATGCCTCTGCATTGACTCTGATCAGGAGGTCCTAGGGGTCGAATCCGGCAGCGGATATTCGACCCTCGCTACATAGCTAGGTCGATTTCCGCCGTTGTCTGGGTGAGAATACCAGGGCCAGGCTGCTCTGATCGATAGATTCAAACAGTTGAAAATCATTCAAACCGTCACTTTCATAATTTAAAACTGGTACGACCACAAGTGTTGTACGTAATCAGGTACTGTAGTTTTTCATGCAACAAGGCTTATTCATGTACACTTGGAAAAGGACTGACAGCATAAAATATCAGCAGTAGTTTCTGACTCGAGCGAATATTGTATTATTCCTCAGTTGAATATATATTATTGAATAGGTATCAATAAAAATATAAAATGACTACTGTTGGACAACTTAGGTGCTCGTAAATAGTTATTGTTTTGAAAGTGAAACTTGATTTAAGGCTAAATGTCCCGACACTATTACAATTTGTAACCACCACGTGGCAGCAAATATAAATTTTACTTTACTGATAACGTCTGAACCAAAGGTCTGATTTTCTGGTTCGATCTGTAAACGGCATTTGGCGCCTTTTTAGAATTGAATTTACGCTACGAAGCCCTTTCTCCAAAAATCTAGCAAAAACTCGAATTTCAAATTAGTTTTCGAACTTCCGAGAAAAAAATGTGAGCTTATAGCGCGATGGTGACATGCTTCCTGAATTCAACGCCGTGACAATCATGCAAATCGGAGGAACAGGAGCGTCGTAAAGTGAAATTTAGGAAATCACCTCGCCCCCCTTCCCTTCTGCGCCGTTGCGTCACCCACCCGATTGTCGTGGGCCCTCCGTCGCGCGGCGGCACGGCCAGGCCAGGCGGCGTGCGGCCAGCCCCGGCGGACTAAAAACCACGATTTATAGAGGAGTATAATGCACTGTATTTCAAGTACAAAATGGCCAATGAATTGAGTGTTTGTAAACATTTCTTTCAATAATATTTTAAATCCTCCAATAATCACTACGAAAATCAGAATTCCAACGTTGCTTCTGCATCAGAATCGCTTACAACACCACCAACAAAAAAATCTCTGCCGTCATTGCGAAAGAGGAAAAAGAGATTGTTGCCTTCTAATCTCATGACTTGGAAAATGGAAAACAAGAGACGGTGAGTGGTCCATCAAAAGCATTAAGTTTCCTAATAGTAGAGTGGAAACATTATTTTAAAAATATAAAAAGACAGAAAAACCTCGTCTAAAATGGCTATTTTCTTCGAAAAATTTGGAGCCATTTAAAAAAAAAATTGCGTTTCAGCGCTACTGTAAATTCAAAATTTGAACTTTTTTCTCAGAAAATGTTTGAATTTCGTAAAAACATAATTCAAAGTCATTAGACGCACATTAACTCACTAATACAATAGTGTTTACAAATTGCTGGAAATGTGCATTATAACCTTGTAAGTGATCTTTCAAAAGAATTACATTTGTGTAAATGATGAAAAATAAAATAAAATACCGTTATGAACGTAACGTCATATTGAAGAGTGCAATTAGCAACAAATTGCTGGAAATTCGCATATTAGCGAGTAAGAGGTCTTTAAAAAAATTACATTTGTGAATGTTTTGAAAAAAAATCGAAAGTACCCAAAATGAAATATGCGTCGTATTCAAGAGTGCAATTAGCACTATCCGTTCGAAACGTTTAAGGAAAAAATGTGGAGCAATTTTTGATAAAACAGCGTTTGAACGTTTTTGAAAATGCGGAAGTTTAAGTTAGTTTTTACAGAAAACGCGTCAGTATTTGAGAAACTTTATGTGATATTATTTAAATACGTATACTAAAAAGTGTAATAATGTGAACAAATCGCTGCTAATGTAAATATCAACGACGTGAGAGAAATCTAAAAATCGTCTTATTTCAGATTCAATTAATTCAATAATCCAATTCGGTGTCAAGTGACATCAAAACGTGTATTTCAGGTGAAATAACGAAATCTATTTTCCTCAGCATTACATAACTTTCTCTATATTACGCGTATTACTTCATATATAATTACTTATTCGAGAAAGTAAAAAATAATAATGAAAAAAAGTGTATCGGTTCTCAAATTATGATGTCACAATTCATACATGTTTTTTGGAAGCAAAAAGAACCTATCAGATGATACAATTAATTTAAAATTTAAAAATATATTTTTGGCTATGCTAATTCTTAATCCTACGAGAAATTCAAATAAATAAAATTACAAAGAAAAAATATCAGGTAAACTCTTGAACAATTTATTCACCAACAACAGTTGCGTTTGCGTATAGTTCTCTGTGCTAACAACCAAGTAACACGGCGTGAAATACCCGCAAAAATGAATGTGTACGACGACCGAATCCGTTAGAAGTGGGCGCTAAAATTTGATTGTTATGGGCTCTGATAGCAGAATACCGTCTCAGATAATCAGATAATCAAGAGAGCAAAGCAAAGGAATGTGGCTGTGTCCTTGCCTGGTAGGCGGCGGCGACGACGACGGCGGAGGCGAGCAGCGCGGCGGCCAGCTGCAGGCGCTGCGGCGTGGCGCGCACCCTGTCCTGCGGGGCGCCCCCGCACGAGGAGAAGGCGCGCAGCGCGGCGGCGGCGCTGGCGGCCAGCGACTCGCCCGCCACCACGCGCCACGCCAGCGCGTACGCCACCGTCGTCCCCAGCAGCGCGAGCCAGATGCGCGGGGAGAACACGCGCAGCGGCAGCGACCACGGCGGCAGCATCGCAGGCGGGGGCACGGCCACAATTGTTCTAGAGGCTGATTGAGACGCTGGCACCAAATCACAGGAAAGCATCTGCCCAAATTCTGGAAGAAGCCCTTCAAATGTGATGTCCACTTGCTCGAGTAGGATATCTCGTATATCGGCGTAAATACTTTCGGATGGTTTTTTGAAAGTTTCTTCCTGAAACATTTGAAGACAAAGTTAGCCAAATTTAAAAGAAGTGCATATTTTCTTAGGAGGGGGGAATGGGGTTTTTTGACAAAATTGTCATTTAATCTAACATCTGTCTTGATAACCGACCCCCATCTGACTGTAACAGAATCTGAAATCAATCTCCACATCTGTGCATGTATGCACAGTCGATGGCACAAAAAATGGGCGATTTCCTGGTCCGAACTTTACTACAGCTTACGTACCCTGCTCCGCCCTGGGGAATTGAGCTGACCAATACGCTCTAGCTTGATTTAGAGAGTCTGGACTATTCATCGTGAAGATAACAAAATGGAGGCAATCGCGAGTTACTCGTATGTTATGGTAAATATTTAAAAATATATATTAAAACAACCGATTTTTTTTAAGTAAATTGTAGTATATACATTACAAAAAGAAAAAAGGGCTTGCAATTTCCCAAATAAAACACAAATTATTTGTAAAAAAACTCCACAAGGAGTTATAAGCGCCAAATTTACATTTCATCTTAAAATATAATATTTAACATTCAATACAAATAATTAACTACAGTGACCTGTCTAATCTAGTTATTTTATTAGAAAAAATTACTTTAAAATAAAACGTTTTAGAGCCAGTTGCACAAACACGTATCCGCGATAGTGGCTTTCAGTTGTGAAATACTTCATCCTTTTCTCAGATGACCGAACACGAAAATATTATACGTTCACGGAACATGAAAATATTTTAATAATAATAGCATTGATATGTAAAATTCTACCCAAAATACGGGTGTTTAAAGTTCACTTATGCACAGTGAAACATTTCTACTCAGACATTATTATCAGTAAGTGCAGCTCTAAGCAAATAAATCATTTCTGGTATTTTGGGTTTGGGAATTACAATTTATATTTTTACGTAAATATAACGTTAGGGTGATATCTTTTTACGTCGTGTTTTTTGGCGCGAATATTAAAACTCATATGTGATACCTAGTCTTTGAGGAATTTTAGGTGAAAAGCAGGAACGAGATAGGATTCTTATAAAATATTTTTAAATCTTAATATTTGCAAAGCAAGAAACATCAGCTTTTGTCGATTGCGTAATCACTTGGAGGAAACTTACTTCAATACTACTTATTAATTATAATTTATGCATATTATTGATTTTAATTGTAAAGTCTGTTTCTGAGGACCATGCTGAAACAATTTAAGTTGGGAATATAATACATTCTTGTACTCAGTTCCGTTTAAAAAATTTAATTGGAAAATCATAACGGCATGGAAATTTCTTAACATCAAACTCCGATTTTCTTTAAAGATTATTCAAAGGCGATTTTTTACTTTCTCTTAAGAGCTGTTTCTTTTTTAAAAAAAGACATCGATTCTTAACATTTTAAATTTGTTTTTCTTTTAGCTGCTAGTTATATAAAAACAGTTAAAACAATATTTAACTTGAATGAAGATTTCCAAAATAAAAATGATCATTATGTTTTTTGCATTTATCATTAACAATATATTTGATTAAAAATTTGCAATTAAAATCACTGGAAAGGGATAGCGGTAATCTCTTCAGTAGCATAATAGAAAGTTCTCAGCATTGAAATTGTATGGCAAATATTGTCAATTATTCTTTTGCAATGATATTTCACAAGAGATGTTTCCTACTCCTCTCCATACATAATCACGATAAAATTTCAGCAATCAGTGACTCCTCGTATGAGTGTTTGGAGGATACTGAAGATACAAAAGTTTCATCCGCATCATGTATCCTTGCAACAGGACTTAAATGACAATGACTTCCTAAACCAACTACAGTTTTGTCAATGGGCAGTTTAGAGAATACAAACGAATTCGAACTTTTTTACTCAAATACTATTCACTGATGAATCGACATTTACAAACCACGGTGAAGTTAACCGCCATAACATGCATTTTTGGAATGTAGAAAGCCCACACTGCATTCGTCAAGTAAATCATCAGCGACCTTGGTCGGTTAACGTTTGTGGAATAATTGGCGATAAACTTACCAGACCATACTTTATTGACGGTAGTTTAAATGGTGACAAGTACCGAAACCTTCTTAATAAAGAACTTCCGAGAATGCTCGAAGACGTAAGTTTGGAAGTGCGACAAAACATGTGGTTTCAACATGATGGTTGCCCAGCACATTACTGATTAGTAGCACGCGAGGTATTGGATGGGGATTACAATAATCGTTGGATCGGTAGAGAAGGACCAGTGCACTGGCCAGCCAGATCACCAGACCTTACCTCACCATATTTATTTTTGTGCGTTTACCCAAAAGATGTCGTTTATAAAGGAACACCTACTACTCGTGAAAACATGATGCAACGAATGACGGACGCTTGTGCCGCGATTACACCAGATATGCTTATGCGATGAGTTCGTTCATTTGTAAGAAGAATCAATAAATGCATTGAGGTTTAGGGCCATCGTTTTAACACTTACTTTAAATAAATGCTGAGCTATTTGTAGAATCATCTAAAAGCAGCACTACGATAGTGAGAGGCAAGGGACCTCAGTGAAAACAATCACCCAAAAGGGAACAGAAAACTACTACGTCCACGCCGTTGTTCCAGGGTTACGCTAAAAGTAGTGTATTGACTTCCGTATAAAACACTGATTTTTATTAACCACTCCGAAATAATCGACCACGCTTAAAAACACTACATATAAAGTCGGAAACATTCGGAAATAATTTTTTTGCCATTACAGCTGCACCTATCACAGAATCAAAGAAATCTATCTAATCTAAATTGATCTAAAAAATCACAGATCTATCACTACCAGAAAAAAGTTTCAGATAAAACATATGTATTTTTGTTCGCAGAATTCGAATTTGAAATAATAAATGAGGGTTCCTAATTACGACTTCAATGTTTCCCACCGCCCCACCCGCTGGGGGCAGGAGTGAGTTCTGATTTTAGCATAAAATGATTTCCCCTTTAAAACTGCTAAGATTTGGTTTCTGCTCAATTTTTAGTACATCGCGTATTTTTTGAGTTATTTCAGGTTGACAAGTTAAACGAGACACCCTGTTTCTCTCTCTCTCTCTCTCTCTCTCTCTCTCTCTCTCTCTCTCTCTCTATATATATATATATATATATATATGTATATATATATATATGTATATATATATATATATATATATATATATATATGTGTGTGTGTGTGTGTGTGTGTGTGTGTGTGTGTGTGTGTATTTTTAATAGTTGTGTTTCCCTCAAATGCATATACCAGAATATTTTGTGTCATTGGCTTTGTAAGTATTATTTAAAATTGTTTAACGAAAAAAATGCATTTTCTACTATCACTTTATTTTCATGCAAAATTTCACACAGAAATTGATACCATAAATTAGGCTTTTTTTCACGGTAAAGAATTCGAAAAAATACCATTATTCCTCCCCGGGACCGACTGCCGTGTGGTTCGTCAGCGTTGGCATGCCTTGCCAACGCCATTGGCCGGTTGTTTCTCGCGCCCGCGCTTTCCAATCACCTCTTGTCCCACTCACTTTCGTGCTCTCTCCTTTTAACTCTCCCTCTCCCCACGGTAGCGAGGCAGCCTCTCCGACGTCCTTTACAGATCTGAATTTGCTCCTCTTCTTTGGAAGAACGAGGAGAAAAATCTACGAAGAGGGAGGGGGAAGTGACAGAAACATGGGGCCAAAGCCAATAAGAGTCTCTTGGGCTAGACGTCAGGTTTGTTCAAGTGACCAGCCGTGGTTGTACAAATTGTGGAAAAGCCAGATTGGGCTTCATAGTTAATCCCCTATTTTCTGTGCAATGGACTGTACAAATCTAAAACCGTTCGGTATGTCCGTCGCTACAGGAGTCTAAATTCTTTCTGCCTAGCAAGACGCCAAAAATTTAAAATAAACCTGTATTTTTTCTGTCTTTTATATTTGTAACTAATTGACATCAATCATACGGAGACGTCTTAACGAGCTGATCGTAATATTTTTATTTTCTTGTATCATACAAGTTATAAAAACGATACATAATTGGCTCTAATATCCCACTTGGAAATCTTACTTCTCGCGAAATATTACATTTCGTTTCCATTATAAAGACATGCATTATAAAGACTAAAATGAGTGAAATAATCTACATTCGGAACCTGACGTCCATTTAATTTTCAAACACATTCATGTCCTGAAATTGGCCTACTAATATTTCCGTCCAGTCCGTCAGACCGTCCAGTCCATCAAGTCCGTCACTCCTCCAGTCCGTCAGTCCGTTCAGTCCGTCAGTTCGTCCAGTCCATATATTCGTCCTGTCCGTTAATTCGTCCAGTCCACCAGTTAGTCCAGTCAGTCCCTTCATCCAGTCCGTCCATTCATCCTTCTGTTCGACAATCATTTTCCATATTCAACTTTAACGCCAAAACACCACTTAGATATACTATATTAATTTTTTAATAATTGTATCGTTAAAAACCCAAAATCGAAATTTTTCTTTAAACATTTTGTATGTTAATACTAAATTCACTAAATAAAATAATATAAAAATAATTTTTTATTACGGGATACCTACCTTTACATCTCTAGCACGATCCTTTACACCTTTCTCATAAAAGCGAAGGTGCAGCCGCGCTTCGACCTCTTCGTACTTTCGGAAGGCTGGTGTTGCGACCTGCACGCTCACTCCTCCAACCCGCACGTGGCGGGAATAGCTGTTTTCGAGGTGCGCGTAAGACACGGCCGCGCCTCCGAGGTCCCTCGAGCGCGTTGCCACCAGCGCCTTGGCCTCGCGCACACAAGACTCACTGCGCTCCTCGCACTGGGTGAGCCACTCCCTGCTCCTGCTCCCCCCATCGGGGGCCACGACATCGACGGCCAGCGCCCACCACCGCCCCTCCCCCACCCGTTCGCGCAGCAGCAGCCCGCGGAAGCCCTGGTGGCGCTGCCACAGCGCGGCCAGCACGCGCCGCCCCGCACGCAGCTGCGCCCCACCCTCGCTCCCGTCCTCGCGCACTCTCCTCCCGCCGCTCCTTTGTTCCTCCAGGAGCTTCTGCGAATCACACTCGTTCTTTACATATTCCTCAGAGAGATCCTGACATTGTCTTCCAAGCATCATATCTTCTACAGGGAAAATAGACGACTGGTAGCTTTTACAATTCTTTTCAAGTCTTTCATTTGACAATAAGTGTGTTTTAGATTGCGTAAGATTATCCAAAACTATATTCTTCCTCTCAGTTTTGCCTAAGTTGCTCTGGTCTTTAACGTTTTTAAGGAGGTCGGTATTCAAAAATTTGTTTTCTCTCAAGACAATGTGAGCTATGTCTACAACTGACCCACCTCTTAATTCCTCAGATTGACATTTTTGCCACCCTCGACCTTTATTTATGGCGTGATTCTGTTGAAGTCGGTCGCTTTCTTTCTTCCTTTTCATAGAATTATGAGTTTTAGCGGTCCTTCC
Organism: Gryllus longicercus; assembly: GCA_038098605.1. Classification (NCBI taxonomy): domain Eukaryota; kingdom Metazoa; phylum Arthropoda; class Insecta; order Orthoptera; family Gryllidae; genus Gryllus; species Gryllus longicercus. The sequence continues at coordinate 119,612 of JAZDUA010000414.1, forward strand.
AATTGCTAGAACGACTGGCGCTGAAGAATGCAGTTGAAGGTTGCGCCGAGAGGTGGCGCCATCCAGTAAATACTGAAAGTGTCCCACATTTTTTCGTCAACAGTTGTTTTTGTAATTAGATACACAGAAATAAACGACGCTTTTTTTGTGGTTTGGTTTAAATATACATAATTATTAACAAAAATGTAGCCTTAGCAAAAATAAACTTTATGCAAATAATAAAATAATGAGGATGGAATCACAGATATGCGGGACTTATTGATACAGAATATGCTACAAACAAAAACTTAATGAAATTGAAAATCAAACGCAAAAATCACATTTTGCATTTAAATGTGACTCACCCTCTTGAAGCGGTCATAGACTGCTCCGTTTGTGTGGTTGAGCAGAAAGGCGAGGAGGTGGGCGTGGCGGTGGGCCGCTAGCACGTAGCCGCTCTGCCTCTCCAGCCACACGGGTGCAGTGTACGACCACAGCGGTGCAGGCGGCCGGATCAGAATCAGAGGTAGCGGCGGGCGCCACAGCAGCAGCGGCGCCGCGGCGCGGGCGTGCAGGGCGCGTAGCCAGCGCGGGCCGTCGCCCAGATCCACCACGCCCACAGCCCGGCCCCCGCCCACGCCCGCGCCCCCCAGCGCCCACTGCACGCCCGCCACGGGCGGCTCCGCCCCTTCCCACGGCACACACATGCCCCGCGCGTCTACCCCCGCCCACGCCCCACACAGCACCACCGCCAGCGTCAGCACCAGGGCTCGACCCCCCGCCCTCAGGGCCCGCAGCCTTCCCCACCCACCCCGCGAACCCACTCCCGCCCTCGGTACACAATCACCCCGCCCGTCAATCCCCGCCCTTGCCCCCCACAGCGTCACCGTCAGCGCCATTCCCAGGGCTCGAAACCCTGATCCCCTGCCTAGCTACCAAGCGCCCATAATGCTGTCCTCCACTGTATGACTCAAAAAGATTGGTCATTGCGCCATCGACGCCGCTTTTCCGCCTCGCGTTGCTTTTGTTTTACAGCCAATTAACGCTCGTTTGTGAGGTTGCATAACACTCGTTTCTTATGTCGCCACCCGTTATTTTCTTATTAGCCAACTGCCCATCCTATTAAGAGCAGGTGCTCCTGCTCCGCAGGGAACTATTAATTTTTCTTTAACGAAGTGATAATGATGATGAAAGGTGAAGGGATGATCACAAATACATCCGTACTCACTGTGGAATTCGAACCCGCGATCCTTCGATCTGAGATCGCCACGGCACTTTTGCTTTAGCGATCTCTGCTACCGGGATCGACCGTCACCCGTTAAAACCTTTAACTACATGGGGCTTTTTCCAAATTCATGAAACCGGTGTCAGTCTGGCTCGAGTGGGATATCTGAGATTTTGAAAAATTCCTTAAAATTTGGGGGTACTTTACATAATGCCACTCGAAGGTTTTCAAAATTTTATCTACAGCGGCCCCAAATTTTTTCCTTAACTTTCTTGTGAGAATATAGTAAAATATACTTATAAAGATAACTTAAGTCCGATTTCAAATTTAACACTAAATTTTCGAAAATTTTATAGTGTTGAGTGACTCTCTACAGCTACAAAATTGAATCTATAGATTTTTTCTCAATTTAAAATTTGTTCTCCATAGCGAGTTCTCTCTATTGTCTTGTGCATTTTTTTGAAATTTTTGCATATTTTCTCTCAATATTGCATTCTTTGCTATCTGTGCAATTTTAAAAATACGAAAACAAGATTTTCACAAAAACGACTCAATTTTTTTTCTTTAAACTTTTGATAGAGAAAGTGTTGAAAATACTCTAAATGACAACATATACGCCATATTCCTCTATTATTTTTCTTTTGTTATTTAAGGTCCGTCTAGGCCATTAGCGACCACTATTCCATGTAACGGTATGGTAACTATGAGGATGTCACGAGATCATGATGATAGGGGGTGAAAGGACGAACACAATTCAGCCATGCCCGAGGCGGGACTCGAATCCGCGATCTTTCGGTCCGAGATCGCTACGGCATTACTGCCTCAGCGATCTCGACCATCCGGACAGATCTGTTCTTTTGTTTTCCAAATATTACAAAAAAAGTTTTTGATTTGAGTTAATTTTATATTAGCGGCAATTTGCTCGCATTGTTGAATTTAGAAGGTTATGTGCTTTAAGTAATGTCATATAACGTTCCTCCTAAACTCTATCGTATTCTGTGAAAACTAGCTCAAAACTCGACATTTTCAGAAACGCTCCCACGCCATTTTCTTAAAAACAGCTTAATTTTTTTTCTTTTAACATTTAGAACGGATAGTGGTAATTGCGCTCTTTAAAATGACGTAAAGTTAATTTTGGTGTTTTCTGTTGCTTTTTCAAAAATTACACAAGTGTAAATTTTTGAAAGACCTCTCACGCCGTTTTTATGCACATTTCCAGCAATTTTTTTTACTACTGTATTTGTGAGTTAAATACTTCAAATCACTTCATATTAAATTTTCCGAAAACTCAAAAATTTTGCGGGGAAAAGAGATTCAAAATTAGAATTTACGCCAGTTCATTAATAAACGCCAGTTCAAAGAAAATTGCCATTTAGTACGTTATCCTGTTCTTTAATAATCTTAAAATAAGATTTGCGTTATACCATTAGGAAACCGTAAAATTACGAAAATATCAAAAAATGTATTTAGGGCGCCGATGGATTGTAGTTGACCAGAATATGTGGCAAGTTAGAATAACTAACCTATACCAAAGGAAATAAAAAAGGAATACTGGAAAGTGTGGGCCATTATATTGCACCACAAGTTTCTTGTTGAAATGTGTTCATCAAAAACAGACTTTCAAATACGAAATTGTTGAACTGCTTGAACATTTTTTGGTGAAATTGGGTATCACAAACAGACAACTTTTTTTTGGTATTGTTTCAAATATCTGGTAATTCGACAAAAATTAAACCAGCACCATTAGTTTAGATTCGAATTTTGTGGAAAACTAAATGAGTAACTTTTATCTTAAAATACTATTCTAGGATTATTCCTGCGGTACTGTTTTAGCAAGACATCGGGAGCTAAAAAATCGCAAACTTCTTGTACGTTTCTATGTATTTCGTTTTGTCTGTATCATTGGGATGTTACACCGGGAATAATTCCTCCGCTGTACCTTGTCCATTAAATCATTTTGTTTCGTATGTAACCAGGAAAAGTTGGAAATGCACAATATCATAACGTCGTAAAATTAGCTTCGAAAACACGGAATTAGAATTGAAATTAATCGCAGGAATGGAGCTTTCTTTGAAGAGCATTTGATCATTGGCTAAATATAGAAAATTCAAATTTCTAGACATCAAAACGAACGTAAAACCGTTATTATGACTGGTAAAAGGCAAATTAAATAGCGAAATTGAAATGTTATTCTTAATTACATAACTTGTTGGAACAGTAACAATTTGCAATAATGTATATAAATTATTGGAGATGTGCATATTAATGGCATTAGAGATATTTAAAAAACTGTATTTTCATGAAAGTTGAAAATAACATAAAAATACTGCTAAATGACGTTTTTGTAATCTTTAAAATAGCTCATTTATCGCATTTTATGTAGATTATATTTATCGTATTTATCTACATTGCTCAAACCAAAGTACCCGGAAACTTTTCGTTTTTTCAAATCTTTGTAGACGGTTGTTTAATCTGTAATTTCTTAGAACGATTTATTGTTAGACAAAAAGCTCTATCTTCAATGTTGTACTTAACTTTTGCAATTTTCGAACACACAGAGAGTTAGCGTAAAAGGAGACCAGCAATGGTGTGTATACCGCACAAGGTGAATATTTAACCCTTCAGTGGTTAACGCAAATTTTTTTGCGTTATGGCTAACACCAAAGTATCGGATCTAACGATTTTTTCGTGCTAGTTGCACATTTATCGATATGTTTCTTTAATTTACTTTTCTCTAAACAATACTACACGTATTTGAATATAAATTATATATCGTTATTACCCTATTATATTTTTTCAAACATTGAAATGAAATGTTTGAAGGGAGTGGTTACAAGAACTTTCGAAGATAATTTGAAATTGAGTTTCATATCTTTGTTTTCAATTATTTTTTGTTATTCAGTACAATGAATTTGTACTGAATTTGTACTAGTAAAAACAGTCATTACAATTTCTTGACATATTCATTGCACAGCTTCTTGGAACACGCCAAGCCAAGCAGCAAGTAGACCACTGCTGACTTTGACTGGACACATAGAGTCATGTTGCCTTCCAACGTTTTCAAATAAACTAAATAAAAATAAAATAAACGTAACATAACTTTGGTTGTTTTCTATGACAAATACTACTCGAAACACACGAGAACGTTTTGCTCTAAAATTGAAAATCACAAGGGGATGAATCTGAAGCTTGATAGAACCAATGATGTATCCGGTCCGGAAATCCAATGATGTATTCGGCCGGTGCTCCAATAATGAATTTGAAATTTGGGTTATTGACTGAGCAGCCCAATGGAATTTTTATACTTTGGTAACACTTTAAATTATTTATGCACCTCAGATACACCGAATTTGATTTGATAACTGGGAGTAAGATGAATAATTGTAATTATCGTATGCACATGTGCCTTTGAAAAGTTTTGTGAACCAACTTTTATTGAAGACGCTAATAAAACTCTTAATACATATAATGACATTAAATGCAAGAGCTAGCTTTGCTGATTATACCTTGTTTTAATGAACTTAAACCTAAAATACGGAACCGTCGTGTCACCCTCCAGGTTGAGTCTGCAGCTTGTTCTTTCGGCACCACAACCGTTGACCAGGAATCACCGTCGGCTTGAATTGTTTTCTTTGCCTTCACCATAAATAAACTTGGATCTATCAGTAAAGGAGTGTAGAGTTTGTTGAGTTTGATTAGTTCGACACAATGTCGCTGATTATGACAATAAGATTGATTACGAAGACTAATGTTAATAATATAATAATGGCAAAAAATTGTAAGTTATTCAGTTAGCCCTTTCTTAGACGCGCGTAGTTCTAGTACACTCATTGCACCCTGAGAACTCAATATCGCTTTGAGTTGTAGATGTGTGTTTCCGAAATTTGAATTGGAATGAAAGATTGAAATGTGAACGAACCATTCACAAATATCTGACCATTTAGCTAATTTGCTTGGATTGGTTATATAAAAAGTCATAAGTGAAATTTAGAAAAGCGCAAATTCGTTAGACCTGAAACCGTTAAAGCGATTGAATACGAAAATAGAAACAAATATTTTTTATTAAATATATTGTTGGAACCAATGTAACAACCTCGGTTTCCAGAAGAATTTTATAATTCTCTGCAGCTAGTTATCTTCAGCTCATTTTTAAAGAAGAGGTTCACAGTGCAAATCACAGAAGACTGATTGTTTTGACATTTCTCAAATACCTTTATTATACTTCATACTATTTCTTTGTTATATAATTTAGAGAAGGAAATATTTTGTTGGATCTTAAAGCCAAATATTTTGTAGATTCCGTTCATATCATAGGCACATTGGTTATATTTAGTTGCAACTGTATATTTGAACAAATAAAAACGTTTCTGATCGAGGTAACTCACTCAAAGGTTTTGCGGTACCTTAAATGTCGATAGAATAGAAGCTAGTTTAGTGAATTTGGGAGAAAAAAGTGGAACCTGGTTGGCGCAATAGAAACTCGTTTACACTTTACTGGTTTATTCATTAGACACTCTAGTACATTAACACAGAAAAAATTCTGGAAATTGCTGGAATGGAAATAATACAATTTAAGGTTTAACTGATATTCCGAAAGTAAAGCCACTAAAACTTGTAATAATCCGAGTTCTGTACGGTTGAGGTTCTTGATTGTAATGACGCACGATCCGTGAAGCAGCGCACAGGAAACCCCGCCCGCAGCCAACTACCCTGCACCCTGACGGCTAGCTGCCCCTTGACCCAACAGCCTCTAAGCAGATAAGAGACTGCAGGACAGAGAAGAGGAAGAAGAGGGAGGCCGTTAGGACAAGCGACGCTACCGCCATTAAATGGGGTATCCGAAAACCAAAATGTTTTATTTTAATTGCAAAATTAAACATTTTTTTGTTTCTGCTGAACTGGATAGCTGAGATCACTAAAGCCTTGTACTTAAAGCATTGCAGGTTTGAATCCAGCCCAGGGCATGGATGTTTGTGTGTGCCCCTATTTTGTTACCGTTGCCCCCAATCTTGTTTGCAGTGGTCGTCATATAACATTGGTAGAGCGGCGTTCAATATGTAAAAAAAAAAAAATCTGCGCACGTTCTTTAATGCCCTCCTTTTGCTCGTTGCGGTAGAAGAAGAGCAAAGGTTATGAGTTGCTATTTGTTAGCAATAATATACAATCAAATCTGTAGTTACTTTACCGATTCAAATAATTTTTATATTACTTGTAGGCGATCATTTCTAGTTTTCAAATATTGTTCACTTTGTTGATACTATTATTCATCATTCAACTGTACATAGTAAAAGGGTGTGGTAGCAATTCTGGAGATCTCAAAAATATGCGCAGATTATATTCCTTCCATATATTTCATACAAAGTTTTGACATTTTTACGAAATAAATAAGTATGCAAATAAATAAATAATGGATAAGTAAAGAAATAAACAAAAGATAAATAAATAAGTAAAGAAATGGATAAACAAGTGGAATTCATTCTTGAAGCGTGTTTTTAGATAAACATTTAAAAGTTCATATTATAAATACCTCACATGGCCTTTCCAAAAATCGAATCTGCATGTAGTTGCAGTTTGTAAATTAACGTGTGCGCATAATGAATCTATTTTCATTATTTGTAAGGTAATATTTTGTGAAAATGAATGATGCCCTAATCATTTCCTTCGGTTATTTGAATGCATTTATTACAATCAGTGACAGCACAACTCGACATATTTTCAGAAGATCATAAAATAAGTGTCTTGACATATTATTTAATAGTAATTAATACTAAACAAACACATGCTTCGAATACAAACATGGTAAATGAATTGATGTAATTAAACTTAAAGTTGTGAATCAAATAGTAAATGCTGTGTGATCATAATAAAGTTAATATTACATATTCAATTTGAACAAAATTTTATAAAAAGCGTCCAAAAACAAACACTTCCCTGCATTTTTAATGGAAGGTGTTTGAAATTTCTCACCAGGTGCACGATGCCCAAAATTGTGAACGGCGCTACCAAATGAATATCTGGTGAAGAAGACGGAATTATGAAGGCCATTGAACGACATGGGCGATAATACAAATAACAGACTCGGCTTGTTATTTGATGTTTTTGAGTCCAATTTTGTTCCTAATCCCAATAAAATATATCACGTTCTATACCAATAGTTCAAATGATCAACGAAAATTAAAATAGTTCAATATCAAATGATCGTACTTCATGTTAAAATTGACAGAAATAAAGAAGAAATATTATTTAAATCGAATTTTGCTAACAATGAATCACCTTTAATTCCTTTAATCTTAAAACTGTAAGCCAAAATCGTATTTTCTACAGCGACAAAGTTAACAAACGCTTTTAAGAACTTCAACATCTCTGTTCAGGAAATAAATGATATTTTAAATTCTGTTGAACATCATAAGAATTTTATATGAAGTTAGTGTTCTCGCCATTTTAATGACTTTGCTTTAGTAGTCTGAGAGGATGTGCAAGAGCCAGTACGTGTGTGTGTGTGTGTGTGTGTGTGTGTGTGGCGGAGGGGGTGGAGAGTTCAGCTGAAATGAGTCAGGGATCCCTTTGTGAAAGATGCACTGTTATAGTGTGCCCGACCGTGTCAACGTGTTGTCACGTTGACACAGAAGTGCTCACAAGAAAACATAAGCCATGAAGCAGGCGCTTGTAAGCCCCCCTGGGTCTCCTGAGCCTCAGTTCCTCCTCCTGCGTGCGCCGAGGGGTCGCTTCACCTTGGGGGGCCGCACCAACGTGCGCAGCAGGCTGCGAAGACTTCTGCGCATTTGCGCACGCGCAGCACCCCGCCGACTGCGCGCGATCTCTGCGCAGAAGGCGGCGGCGGCCAGCGCCAGCCCCGCGCAGAGCAGCGCTACGTGCGGCCACAGGTCCTGCAGCTCCAGGGTCCGGGGTTCGTCGCTTTCCACCTGCGACCCCGCCTCGCCTCTACGACGATGTGCACCATTGCGCATGCGCCAGTACATCCCCCATGTTCTGTTGAAATCGGCAGCCCACTTGAGATAAAGTCCCGCCTCTCGGAACTGAGTCATCTTCAGATTAAATGCCTCGATCCACGGCCAGTTCCTGAAAATTCATGAGTAGATGCAGATTTTTTACAGACGGAGAATTTCGGAAATACTTCAAGAGGTGAAAGAAAACTTAAGAAAGTATAGCGTGGTACAAAATTGACACCATATGTCCAATTTGGGAGAATGATTGTAATTGAGCTAATAAATAGGTGTAAGAATTGTGAAGATAATTTTTTTTAATTTTTGCCGGGGAAGAAATCAGCAAAGAGGTTCGAAATTTTTGTAGTAATTTGTCGAGTACAAAAAGATACATAGGCAAAGTACGTTCCTTGACTAGGGAGCAGACGGTAAATTCAGAGCAGTACGACAAACAGTAAATTATTGTGTCACGAGTGAATATGAGGACAGCTGATAACTGTTATTAGTGTCTGTAAGTCAATTCCTAATACCAACAAAGAAGACAGCCACAGCCGTGGCTGATACGGCTACCAACAAGGGTTTGTCTGACTACAGGGAAACCCTGAGGCCAACAACGCAGAACAACAACATCAAGTAAGCGAAACTTATGCTAATGTTGCCCAGAAAGATACTTTTCCTAGAAAAGATCAAGCTATAATCATTGATGCACTAGACGGATTAAGCATTAAAGAATACATAAACAAGGTTGCAGAAATAGATGATTCTAGTAACATACAATTTATATCCCATATTTCCAATAACAGAATCTGCATTTTACGCTCAAGCCCTGAAATAGCTAGGGTATTACAGAGAAACACAAATTCATACAAATGGGTAAACATAGACCAAGTGTAAGACCCTTAAATAATAAGCATGTCATCGTCTCCAATGTTTGCCCTGTAATACTCCACGAAGAAATCCTTAAGTTTCTAAATCAAAAAGAAATGAAAACATCTACTAAGATTTCCTCCGTCAGAGCAGGCATATCAGAGCCTGGCTTATCTCATATTTTGTTTCGGAAGTCAAATGTTTATAGATCCCGATCATGTCATGAAATTACCTGGATCTTTTTTTATTTTTTATTTATTTCTTGCCCGTTCGGCCCTTCGGCCTTTCGGGAGTTATTAATATGATACATACAGTACATAAGGACTTCACAATCTCAACCATTTACATCAGGGCACAAGTATACTTACTTGGGCTGAGTTTTTCAAATTATATACTGTTTGTGTTTACCTTTATATAAACAATAATATACAGAACCAACTAATTAACCAATATACATAGCTAAATGAAAAATATACCAAATATAACTACTAATTAAACAATATACAAAATTATACAAAATATACTAATATACAAAGATACACAGACATATGCCTTAAGTAAACAAAGAAAGTTACACTTGTGAATAACACTTATTTACGTTATTACAACCCAAACTTGTTTACAGCATTAGTACTAGCAATTTATGGTGGCTTTAGGCGATCTTTTGGAAAGCGTGACAGTATCCTAGATGGAGTATAAGCAGTACGGCCAAGGTTGAAAGTTCTTTTGCTAGGACAAGCTTCAAGCCTTAAATAAAAATTTTTCGACAGTTTGTTTATGTACTCTTTAATGCAGCTAATGTTTAATTCTCTTTGGATTTGAGCGTTAGGAATAAACCAGGGAGCTTTGGACACCATTCGAAGAAATTTGTTTTGAATAATCTCCAATTTGTTAATAAGCGTGTTTGCGGCGGCTCCCCACGCTGAGCACGCATAGGTGAGCGAAGGACGAATTATAGTTTTAAAGATTGTTACACCATTTTCTAATCTTAATGCAGTGTTTTTATTTATTAGTGGGTAAAGTTTGACTATTTTTGTATGGGTTTTGTTAGCCATATCAGTTATGTGGTTTTTCCATGTTAATTTCCTATCTAATTTAACTCCTAAGTATTTTACGGGTTGGTTATTGTTTAGCCAGAGAAAAGGATTGTTACTGATTGTTAACATAGGAGGGATTATGAATCTTTTAAGCGAGAAAATTTTTGCTTGTGATTTGTTTGGGTTTATCTGGATTCTCCATTTATCAGTCCAATTAATTAAGGTATTTAAGTCCTTTTGTAGGTTTTCTAGGGTAATAACCAGTTCTTCATGTTGTGAGAGGATGGCGGTGTCGTCTGCGAACAAGGCTATATCGGTATCCATTACTTCCGGGAAATCGGCAAGGTATATTTTGAATAAAGTCGGTGAGAGTGGGGAACCTTGTGGAACTCCGGATGAGATTCTATATTTAGCCGACGTGGTGTTATGTATTTTCATATTAAATGATCTGTTTAGTAAGAAACTTTCTATTATATCTAGAAGATATTTGAGGATGCCTAGGAGGCGAAATTTGTATTTTAAACCTGTATGCCAAACGCGGTCGAACGCTTTAGTAATGTCTAGGAACAGAGCTGCCGTGTACTTTTTCTCGTGAAAACCCTTCGCGATCAAATCCGCAACTCTTAAAATTTGGTGTTCAGTTGAGTGATTTGCTCTAAAGCCGAATTGGACATCAGGTATGGCGTTCATAGCGTGTAAGCATTTATTTAGCCTTGCTAAAATCAGTCTGTCAAATACTTTAGCTAATGAAGGTAAAAGACTAATTGGCCTGCAGTTATCTAGCAGTTGTGGACATTTATTTGGTTTGTTAATTGGAATGATTATTGCGTTTTTCCAATTGCTTGGGTAATACTTCAGTCTTAAGGCTGCGTTTAATATAGCTGTTATTGCTGCAATTGTGGAATTCGGTAATTCTTTTAATATCTGACTAGTTATTAAGTCATTCCCAGCTGCTTTTCTGTTGTTGTTTTTTTCGTTAATCGGCCGACTAGGACCACGCATGCAAGCATCCTGCATTTACCGTGGCTCAGTTTTTATTTATTATCACGGTGGCAGGTGCTTGCAACAACTTTTTGGGGGACCAGCATTTTTAGCTGGATCCGATTTTTATCCCTCACGGTTGTTAGCCCTGGGGGTATGGAAGATGAAATGATGATATGATGATAATGGGGGTGAAAGGACAACACATACAAACACAAATACACCCATGCCTGAGGCGGGACTCGAACCCGCGATCTTCTGGTCCGAAACCACTCCGGCACTACTGCCTTAGCGATCTCGGCCATCTGATCGGCCTTTTCTGTTTTTAAGTTTATTTATTTTGCGTTTAAGTTCTGCGGGGGATATGCATTTTATTCTTACATCTGCGGAGTGTATACGTTGCTTCATACTGTTTAAAATTTCCTCACTGAACTCATGGTTTACTATTGGGGTGGGTTTAAAAGAATTTGAAAAATGAACAGCAAACGCCTCCGCTTTTTCGTCGTCTTTGTAGAGAATACTCGTACCTGATTTTAATGGTGGTATTCTAGATAGTTCTTTGGTGATCTTTTTGATAGTATTCCATAGCGAAGGAGAGCCGGGGGTAATTTGCGCTAAATATTGTTTAAATGAACTATATCTGTGTTCGTCGATTAGGAATTTTACTTTTTTACTTAAGTAGTTCCATTTTCTTTTTAAGTGTGGCCTTCTACTCAACTGCCATAGTCGTCTAATCCTGTGTTTATCTTTTATGAAGACCACGATGTTTTTCGGTAGCCAGTAAGATGAATGTTTGTTATATTGCACTGGTTGACATGATTCTTTAATTGCGATGTTTATTGCTTGAATTATATTATTGATTTGTAGGTCGATATCAGTACCGTTTTTGAGATTCTTTGGGAACGAAAATTGCGTGATTATTTTTTGCCTAAAGATATCCCAGTTTACTTTACCATTTATTAGTTTCCTTGAATTGTTAACTTGTACCGTGCTCTGAAATTATATTATTATGGGGTTATGACCCGAATCGAGTTCAGGTATTACCGAGTGAAAAAAGGGGGAATTTATGTTTGTGGATAGACTTATGTCATTCTCTCTTCGACCACGGTACAGTGCAGTTCGCTCTTATCGCAGTCGATATCGCTCTGCGCAGGACAGGCTGCCTCAGAGTTCTTATCTTACGTTGAGGCAACCGAGTGACTATAGTGTTCGTGCTAGTGTTCGTGTACAAACAGCTCTGATCACAACTAGCTAAGAAAATATTAAAAATTGATGGCCTATGCCATTAATCCAGACACAGCGCAAATATTATCTGAAGCCCTGCGCATCGTCCACAACGGCGACAACGGTGTCGTTTCACCAGTGTCACCAATACCAGCAAGCGGCGAGGCCATGGATATAAGCCTCGCTGCGACGCCAGTTCCAACCAGCACCGAGGACAGCAACAACCCTGCCTACCTCAGCCAGATCTACGTGTCGTCATCACTCCCACCATCACAACCTGCTCAGGCGCAGAAAAGGTCAGTCAGTGATAGTGAAAGTGATTCCGAGAGTAAGAAAATGAATCGGATCAGTAACAATACGAGTGCAAAATCAAAAAAATCCACTGAGTTTCATTACAATGTATCTATAAGGAACAGATACTCTGAGCTCGGCGAACAAAGTGACGAGCGCGAGGACAATAGGTTTCTATTCATAAATGAACAAAATAATGACCTCACCAATTTAAACATTAAAATACCACCCATCTTTGTAGCCCATATTCAGAATGTTGCAGAATTTAATAGAGAACTTAAGAACTCAATAACAAACCAGTTTACTACAACCATTGCCAATAACAAAATCAAAGTGCTTTTTAAAACTATCTCGGACTTTAGGCAGGCAATAAAATATCAAATCAGAACAAACAGAAAATTCCACACGTATAAAGACCCAGCAAACAAAAAATTTTCCATTGTCTTTAAGAATCTTCATCCATCTATTAGTCAGGAAGAAATATATCAAGACCTCAAGGGAAGGTGCCCATAGCTTATTAGTGTAACTAGACTGTATAAAGACAACATCCCTATCCCGGTAGTGGCAGCCGAGTTCGACGGTAGCCAAAACATAGACAGTATATTACAAATTAATCAAATTTGCAACCTGATATTCAAGCCAGAAAAAAGGCGCAAAGCCAAAGGTCCTATACAATGCCTCCGATGTCTAGATTTCGGGCACACCAGAAACAACTGCAATCACATTATAGCATGCATTTATTGTGCTAAAGATCATTACTCAGTAAATTGCCCCCCAAAAGAAAACCCTCCTATTTGCAAAAACTGTAACGGTCCGCACCGCGCAGACGCGAGATCAGTTGAATGTACTTACTACAAAAAGCTCGTAGAGATACCCCCCCAAAATTACCAGAAAGGACGTTCAAGTACGAAACCCACAAATGTTAATCAGCTCAATCTAAAACTCCCAAAACTACCCTAATCTACCAACCACTAGCAACATTCCAAACTTTACCCACGTAACAAATCAAACAAATAGAAACCATAACAGGAACCAAAATTTGCAAATTTGATTAATTTGTAATATACTGTCTATGTTTTGGCTACCGTCGAACTCGGCTGCCACTACCGGGATAGGGATGTTGTCTTTATACAGTCTAGTTACACTAATAAGCTATGGGCACCTTCCCTTGAGGTCTTGATATATTTCTTCCTGACTAATAGATGGATGAAGATTCTTAAAGACAATGGAAAATTTTTTGTTTGCTGGGTCTTTATACGTGTGGAATTTTCTGTTTGTTCTGATTTGATATTTTATTGCCTGCCTAAAGTCCGAGATAGTTTTAAAAAGCACATTGATTTTGTTATTGGCAATGGTTGTAGTAAACTGGTTTGTTATTGAGTTCTTAAGTTCTCTATTAAATTCTGCAACATTCTGCAACATTAAACCACAAACCAATACAATGATAATAGCAACAATATTAGTAATGATAATTCATTCATGAACACAATAATAAACTCTATTTCAACATACATAATCAATCTAATCAATACAATTATCCCAACAATCGTCAATAATATACAAAATTCACTCACGTCGTATTTCAATAGGTATCATGGCCACACAGCCCCATAATAAAATTAACCTGCTAAACTGGAATGCCAATGGCATAACCAACAAAAAAAAACGAATTGATCTACTTCCTCAAAGACAAAGAAATCAAAATAGCGTGTATAACGGAAACACACCTCAAATCCCACACTACATTCAATATGCCCGGTTACAATGTAGTCAGAACAGACCGAATAAATGCTAATGGGGGAGGTGTCCTCATCCTTGTGGATAAATCAATACCCTACACCAAAGCAAACATACCAAACATTCCTGGTTTAGAAACAGTCGCTTTAAAAATACCTCTTAACAACAGAGTATTTACCATTATAACAGCGTACAAGTCTCCAAACAAAAAAAATCAAGACACTAACATCGCAGCGCTATTTAATCAAATCACCCCTACTTTACTATTAGGAGATTTGAACTCCAAAAACACCAACTGGGGATGCAGATCAACAAACAGCGCAGGCAAACATGTACAAACAATATTAACGAAGGCAAAACTACACATATTAACTCCCACAGAACCAACCTACTACTCATACGACTCAAATAAACACCCAGACACATTAGACATTGCAATCACCAACGATCGGACTACATTTTATTCCACCGTGCTACACGAACTTGACTCTGATCACCTCCCTGTAATACTATCTACACATCAACAACCGCCCCCCCACACACATCCACATTCACATTAAATACTAATAACCTAAACTGGAAAGAATTTAGAAAAAACATAATTATCAGAACCCCCAAATTCAGGAATCTAAAAACGCCTTAAGAAATAGAAAGTTCAATAGCATTATTAAACAATATAGTAACCAGTGTTATCGTTCACCAACAAAGTAACATAGCACATAATAAACCAAAAACACATACTAAATTGCCAGATCCCATAATAACCATATTAAAAAACAGAAACAGAACAAGAAGACTTTGGAACAATAATAGAAATCCCCAAATAAAAAAAGAGCTTAACATCCTAAACAAGATAACCAAAAACGCAATTAAAGAACACCGACACTCTTCTTACAACTCTTTAATTAAATCCCTAAGCACAACCAACAACTCACTTTGGAAATTTACTAAAACAATGTTAAGAAAGCAAAGCACCATCCCTCCGATAAGCACGCCATCTGGGAAAAAAATTTCCCCTATAGACAAAGCCGAAGCATTAGCTGACTTCTTTGAAAGTACTTTTACGCTTAATAACACTCCAGCCCACACAGAACATATACAAATTGCAAACTCGGTCTCCGCTCCGAACTATAATGTTCCACAAAAAACAAAATTCACATCACCAAACGAAATTAGGAATTTAATAAAAAATCTCCCCTCAAAAAAAGCCCCTGGACATGATAATATTAACAATAAAATTATAAAAAACCTACCCACTCCAACAATAGCCTTCATAAATAATATTTATAACTCAATATTAAGAATTGGTTACTATCCAATGCTTTGGAAAAACTCAAAAATTATTCCTGTCCCAAAGCCAAATAAAAATCACAGTAATCCAGAAAGTTACAGGCCAATCAGTTTGTTGCCAACTCTGTCAAAAATTCTTGAAAAATTAATTCTGAAAAGATTAAACAATTATTTAAACAAGACACAAAACATACCCAAACATCAGTTTGGCTTTATTAATCAAGTTTCCACTTCACACCAACTTCTTAGACTAACTGAATACATCCATTCAGCATACCAAGATAAAAAGCACACAATAGCAATCTTCCTGGACGTATCACAAGCCTTTGCAGAGTTTGGCACCAAGGCCTTATATTTAAACTGCAAGCAATTGGAACACCACTCTACCTGGTCAACATTATAAAACATTTTTTAACAGATAGAACATTCACAGTGACAGTAGAAAAGCACAATTCAAACCCCCGTAAAATACATGCAGGCCTTCCACAAGACTTCCCACTTTCTCCAACTCTATTTAATATTTACTCGTCAGATATCCCGACCACAAACCAGACCCACATAGCACAATTTGCAGACGATACAGTAATTTACAAATCCAGCCATTCAATTAAAATCATTAGTGAAAAAATTCAAAAACATCTAGACAAAATAGATAACTGGTCAACAATATGGTAAATTAAACTAAACCCAACAAAATCCACTGCCAAAGTATTCTCGCTTAAGCACTTCTACACTCCCTCCCCCTTTACAATCAACAACAACACAATTCCATGGACTCCTGACTGTCAAACAGTTAAATACCTTGGGCTAAACCTAGATACAAAACTGAACTGGAACTCCCATATTACAATCAAAACTCAACAAGCAAAATGCAAAATAGCCCAATTAAAACCTCTAATAAACTCCAAAAGCTGCCTATCAATAGTGTAACACCTCCGCGCATGTGAAAAATGCGCGGTTAGCGGCCCGGTTGTAGCTCAGTCGGTCCTTGTCCCTTTACTCGTTTAAAATTTAGGTGATGGAAGGAATTGTTAATTAGATTCTCATGGACATTCAAAATAAACAATTTGATTACTGGTGAAAGACTACGTTTATTCCTGGACAAAGCTGTACCAGGGAAGTTACATTAATGAAATAAAAGTTACTGGAAAGATTGAATAAAAAGAAAAAATAAAGATTAAAATTAACAGGAAAGCTTACAACTAGAGAGGAGTACAAAATTATTTTATAACTAGAATTACAATAATAAATGACCATTCGATGTGCCTTGGCGCGGCACCGCGTTGACAAAAATTTAAAGAAGTTAATAGCCCCCAGTTACATTGCCTGAGAGCTTCCGTGTCAAAAGTTCAATGTGCCCGGGCGGGCGCGGCGAAGCTTGTGGGCGGCCGGGACGACCTTCTCTGGAATGCAGGATGGCTTGCACCCTCTCGGGCGGGGCGTCTGGCAGCGTCTGGCGGCGTCTGGTTACGTCAGCAGGGGGGACCGTCTGGCGGCGTCTTCGGCGGAGCTTGTAGGTAGCCGGGGATATCGCCCACGATCGCAGGTGCGGAGCACACAACAATGTGTCCCTCCGATCTCATGCGAATGTTCTCAGGCACAAATTCAAAAGTTGCGAAATCCTTCAGAGGCGCACTCGCCTCTCCCCGCGACTGGCTCCCACCCCAGAGAAGTTTCTCAACCAAGTAAAATTTAACCAAGTGCCTTCAGAGGCGCACTCGCCTCTTCCCGCGAATGGCTCCCACCCCTAGAGAAGTTTCTCTCTGACTGCAATTTTGTTTCTCAACCAAGTATGAAGTTAACTTTTATCCCCACCCTTTCTCCTCATATGCTCCTGCTCCATACAATGATCGCGTCGCTATTGGCTAAAGGTGATGGCGTTGTACACTATATTCGGCCAATAAGCTCTGGTGGAGTAAAGGAATTTTCCACTCTCTGTTTCTGTCGGAATACAGTGTCCCTTTGTTCCGTCTCGAAAATAGGCCATGTCTGTGAAGGGGCCTCCCGGCTACAGAATTATTGTTCTGGGTTTCCTCGATCACGACGACAGGCGTTTCAAAGATATTCCAGATGTGGCTGCGTCTGGGCGGTTTTCAATTAACCCTTTGGCCGGCCGTTGGGTGGGGTGTCATAAAAATCCGAAATGGGCCAGGGGATCGTGGCTGTTACAAGAAGGGGGCTGCGCGCGTGACGCCGTATGTTTTTTTCTTCAATGAAAAATTTTTAAGTCTACTTTACTGAATTTAATTTATTTTAATAATTCTGTACCGCTACAATAGATAATGCTACAACAATATATAAATCTATAATCAGACCATTGATGTTATACGCATGCCCCGTATGGACAAACGCATCAGCCACAACCATAAATAAACTGCAAATAATACAAAATAGATTTCTCCGTTTAGCAACTCACTCACCATGGTTTATATCCAACAAACAACTACAAAAAGAATTGAATATAAAATCCATTATCAAACACATAGCCCATCTCTCCAATAACTTTTATTCAAATATCAATTCTATACCACACATCAGCTAATACAACTTCGCCTCAACAGACTATACTCCAACACGAATAAAAAACCGTTACCCTTTAAATGCCTTCCTAAACGTATTTTCCAACAATTGTGAAGAGTAGGTGCAGATTGAACCTTCTACCCCTTCCTATAGCTATAGTTAGTTTTTAGATAGGTAATAAGAATATTTGTAAGTCATACAATACATATGATAAAGTGATGTAACTGAACTATGTACTTCCGAATGAAAATAAATAAAATTAAAAAAAATTAAATAGACTTATGTCAAGTATGTCCGGGGCGCCTTTATTGTCAAATGGTTTTGTCAAGGTATTGTTAAATGGTCAAGGTTTTGTAGATCTGAAGGAGGAGGCTGATCCCCGGCAGTGACATGATGTAATTGCGGCGGTTGAACTGATACTAGTTGTGTTATACTTGGCGGTTGAGTTTGAACCATGTTTTGCATTACACCCTGCGGTGGCAAGCTTACATTTATTTGTGACTGGAATGGAATGTATCCAGCCTGATATTGCTGCAACATTTGACCATTTTGAAATGCGAACCTGTTATTTTCCATTGCGCTTGTGTGAGAGGTCTCACCATCAGATGACATTACACCGTTTGTTGTGTCCATTGCCATTTTTATATGCTGCCCCGTGCCGGGGCAGCCGTTTTCACACATATCACTGACCTAGTATTAATGGCTTGTTATACACACTTTAAACAAAATAAATAATAAATAAACAAAGGAATAACTAAAGCCTACAACTGATTTTACTGGTATACACTTTCACAATTCCTATCAGCGCGTCGATAACACAGTAAACTCACTGGTAGTAGTGGAAAGCTTATCGTGAGGAGCGACTCTCGCGGAGGTCTTACCCCGACGGGAGCCGAGCTCGAACTACGACCTGAATCTACTCTAATTTTTTATGAAAACACAACATACAGAATTTATTATTCTACTGAAACCATTTCTTGTTTCCTATGCAAGCAAGAGGTTCATATTGCCAATCTCTGTCCCTCTGAAATCTACTGAAAATGAGGCAATGAAAACCACTTCTGAAGTTCCTGAAAGTTCTCAAACAAAAAATGAACCATAACCTGAAATTGCACAATCACAAGACTTAACATCGGTAATTAATGAAGATAACTTTCCAAATTTAACGAAAAGAAAACTTCCATCTGAGTCATCTCATGGGGAGGTATTGAATAGTAACAGTCAGACTAACTCTACAGTACATAAAAAAACCTTTGCACAAAAAAGGGAAGATTTAACAGAAGACCCCCAATAAAATCAGTTAATGATCTAATTGCACCAGCTAAAAGTTTTATTGAGGCTAATCAAGAAAAAATTCCCTTAAACTTTCAGCAATTTAAATCATTCGTATAAAATACATATGGAGCCAAAGATGCAATTATTATAGCAAAATATTACATCAAAGACATTCCAGTATTAATTCTAATGATGAATCAAACATATAAACTCCTTACTGAAAGATCAATAGACAGTAGGTTTACTAGAATCACCAAAAAGCTGAAAAGAGCTCTGCCAGAAATAATCACTCACCAGAAATAATTTGCTTACAAGAAACCACCATAAAGAAAAACGTTAAGGAAGAATAAAAGGTTTTAAATGTTTTAACAGAAACAGAACCTCTTCCAATATAGCCAGTGGTGGAGTTGCTATTTTTGTTAAAGATTACATACCCTGTTCAAAAATCAACATTTCAAGTGAAAAGGAAGTAGTAGCCATTGGAATACAAGCCCTTTGAAGTACGAGAGATCCAATCAATTATTAATCTTCTACCTCACCAATTTATACTACTTGGAGATTTTAATAGCTATAACACTCTATGGGTTTCCAAAATGACAGACTCTAGAGAGAGTTTTCAAAAAACCTTATAAGATATCTAAAGCACATGTACTTTTGTCCTTTTGGGTCGACCGCCCGATACGGTCCTTAGCCGAACAGCGGTAGCCCGTCTTCTCGGCCATGAGATAAGAAGTTCGTGTGGTTAGCATGAAGACATCCCTCTACCGTATAGCGTCTTCGTAACGTTACACTGGACTTTCTCATCGCCACCCATTAATATATTCCGGGACCTTTGTAAGGAAACGCACTTTTCTAAGTTTGCCCCGGCCGTGAATCGAATGCAGGGTAGCGCCGTGGAAAGCGAGCATGCTAACCAACGAGCCACCGAGAGCTTCGTACATGTACTCGTAAATGCAATAACTTGAACTAATTACCGTAAATGTAAATACAAACAAGGCAAAACATAAATTACTGTATTTTTTGAAAATACAAAAGAATAGTGCAATGTGGCTTTTATATCGTTCCATAGGATACATTTAGAATTATTCTTACAAAGGTTTAAAGAAAAAAATAGGCCGTTAAAAAATTTTTTTGGTTATTGAATTTTTTTTTACTTTCTCATATACAAGAGTATATACGAAGAAATAGTCATAGTATAGAAAAAATTATGTAATACTGTGGCCAAACCTACGGTTTTATGACATAAAAACTAGTATTCTGGAGCCCTAATACAGAAAAAGGCGATAAATCCTGTTTTAATACGATATGTAGAAAATTACTCCTCCAACACATAATGAAGCCAGATTTCAGAAATTGTAGGTCATCGATACCAAAAAAGTGTGTTTTCCAAAACGTCCTTCAGTTCGCCTGTCTGTCCGTCCGTCCGTCCGTCTGTTCGTCTGTCTGTCGTCCGTCCGTCGATCCATCCGCCCGTCTGTCGTTCCGTCTGTCTGTCCGTCCGTTCGTCTGTCTCTCCGTCCGTCTCCCTGTGCACCTGTTCGTTTGTCTGACTTGTCTGACTGACAGAGTTTCGGACCGGTGGACGAGCCGACCGACTGGCTGGCGAACAGACGGGTAGATGGATGGATAGACGGACGGACGTTTAGAAAAATACATTTTTTGTACATCAGAGGACCCTAAAACGTCTATTTCCGTTGAAATCTCGAAATCGATTTTCCTCAGTATTGCATAACTTTCTTTATGCATCTTGCATTACTCCTTATATACTTACGTATACGAGAAATTAAAAGCACATGTTAGTTCAATAATAATCAGCTACGAAATTAAAGCTAGTGGTGCAACAATTCCACTTATGTTCTCCATTACTGTTGCAATTTTAAAGTTCAGAAAAATAATCGTAAGTCGTACCTGCGGCCTTTTTATAAGCATATTCCACACTATCCAAGAAAAAAGCAGTGGGTAGTCTCGGAAATGCAATACTTTAACTAAGTGTTATTTCTCTTCAGTTACACAAAATGTGCGTGCCATCATTTCCCGATTTACAACTCAATGAAGCTATGCTGAGAACTTCCAAACTATTAGCATCAATATGCTTGCAAAAAGGTGCTTGGGGAATTGGAATATTTTTTCTAACCAACGACATTGACATAAATTATATTGAAAAACAAATCTCTGATGTATATTGTGCAGGTGTTGGTCAGATCCGAAAGCGAATTTGATCTAGCTGGATCGTTGTGTTTACAACGCAGAAATGGATAAATTGAACAAAAATTGGAAGAGAAAAAATACATATACGAAAATCCATTCTACCTCCAAAGTAATGTTTTTCGTCGTTTGTACATTCTTTGAAATTAATCATATGATGGAAGTGTTGTAGAGCTTGTTATTCATTGAGAATATTAAAGAAGTTAAACATGTGTCTAACAAATGTTATTGAAATAGAATTTTTGATGTTTGGAAAACCTCTGTGGTGTGAATGAAAATCAGATACACCATACTTATAAATGAGATATATTTAAACATATCATAGTTAGAAATTAAAAAAAGAAAAAAATTATCTGAAAAAATTGAAAATGATGCAGAGGATTAATGTAAAAAAATCATTCAAAATTGAAATATCTTAAAGACCCCTGCATTAACCCAATTAGGTCTTTATCCCGAAGAATTTAGCAACATTCAGTTCAAAATTTTCTCATCGACAGTTTAAGCGTGACACATCCATCTAGTGATACATTCATCTATTTAAATTATAAGAAAAAATGTTTTTGAGAAATTAATTGTATAAAACGGACGCAAAATAGTCTCAATTTTACACAAAATTTCTCGAAAACTACTCATACCTTGATTTATTGTACATTATCTTTTTTCTAGATCTGTTTATAAAAAAGACATAATTGAGGGGGGAAATTGTAGGATGTCGCCAATGTCGTGAATTTTTTTATTTTCAATTTTGCGATTTTCAAAAAATCGGGAA
The DNA here is from genome assembly GCA_038098605.1 of Gryllus longicercus. Taxonomy (NCBI): domain Eukaryota; kingdom Metazoa; phylum Arthropoda; class Insecta; order Orthoptera; family Gryllidae; genus Gryllus; species Gryllus longicercus. Next base: position 141,956 of record JAZDUA010000414.1, read on the forward strand.
CTTTGATAAAAAAAATAGACCTGTACCTTTCTGTTAAGGCATTTTACACTATTAGCAGAAAAAGTTTAGAAAAAATTAGTAATTTTTCAGAAAACTTTATAGTATTTTATATAAAGTACCCCCCAAATCAAAATATCCATTTAAAAATTAGAGGAATGAGATGGTTCTTTCGTATATCACTTTGTGGGTTTAATCTCCGAGAAATAAATTATAAATGATAGCAAAGTGTTTACTTTTACCGCTTGGCGTCATTAAATTTTACTACTTGGGAAACATTTTATTATTGAAGAAAAGCACAAACATCCAACGAATGAACTGACACGAGGAGTCCAAATTTTGATATGAGCCGAACCACATTTCTGAATGAATCATGGTTCTTGTGTTAGACGGTAATAAAACAATATTTCGTGCGCTCGGAATAAACATGTTATTTTATGTTCTTGAATATTTCTCAACGAATCTCAACTACGATGTGTAAGGAAAAATACAGTATTTAAATTTGAACTTTCTATATTAAAAACAATGAAATACAAATAAACATATCTAAAAATCAATATGAAATTTTACAATATTCATTCTAAAGGGAATCAACCAGTAATTCTGTCGTAATATGCCTTTTAAAATGCAAAGATGTGACGAAAGTTTACCTGGATATTCTAAAGGAATATTACGTATTGTCCACACAAAGAATTGCAATATCTGATACCATTCATGTCGTCTCAACTGTGTGAATAGTCATTTTCCCAATATCTATAATACAAAAATGAATCGCAAAATGTGTTGGTAAGCGCATAACTCAACAACGCCTGGACCAATTTTGCCATTTTTTTAAAATGTCCGTTGAAGTTCAAGGATGGTTTTTACGTTGAGAAAAATTCGAATAATTGCCGGAAAAATCCTAAAAACAGCCCTTTTCTTTTTCCCATACAAACGTTTTCTAACTAAAACGTCGAGTCAATTTGAGTTTTATAGCTATTGTATAAAGCACTCATTGTTGTTTAAACAATGTAGGTATGTTTCTAACGTCAAAGAGTCAATATGCACTTTATTACCGTTATACAAAGTTCAAATTCAATCATATCTATCAAAACAGTGTGCGTGTGTGCGTTGGAACACAGAATACATCGTTGGAGGATTTAATGTTGCGTTCCGAAACTATTAATATAGATATGCTTCCTATTTGACGAAGCAATTTAGAACCCGAAATGCTACAAACCAAGCTAATTACAGATCTAATCATGCTGCACAAGAACGTGACGATCGAAATGAACGTGAAAGAATTCGGATATCACAAACGCGTAAAGCGCGAGCGCTGCATTCAACTAATAATCGCGCACGTTTGAATCGAGCTGCTTTCAGTTACGATGTGTCAATTAACTACAGTAACTACCAATGTGTTGTTATTGGTTCTATGAACTCGGTTTGCTCAGATTGTAAGGCTTGAAATATAAAAACGAAGCTAATGGATTTTGTTGCGCAAATGGTAAAGTGAAATTGATACCATTGGAACCACCACCAGAGCCATTGTACTCATTGGTTTCAGGAATAGGAACAGATTCCATTAACTTTTTGACAAATATCAAACAATATAACAATTGCTTTCAAATTACTTCATTTCGGTCAACAAGTATAGTTCGTGAAAATTTTATGCCAGCTTTCAAGGTATTGTAGCAGTTAATCATAATTATTTTATGTTCTGTCACCTAAGTTAAGATGTGTCTTCAATTTCTTAATCATTAAGATCATAGTCATCACTTAGTCATCATATTATTTGGTGATTCAATTTTAGCGACACTTTTATTATTTTGAAACCCAATATAATTATTTGATGATAGATATTAGTTACAACTAATTAGGAGAGAGATCTAATTTTTAAGAACAAATATTATTTAAGTATGATCACTGACAATCCATAAATGTATACCCCACATTGCTTATTTATTTTATTTTATTTTATAGTGTTTGATACAAACATTATATTTTTTTAATTTACAGATACAAGGCCAAATATATCACAGAGCAGGTTCACTGTTACCAGTGTCAGATAGCAACTACAAATTTCTGCAAATTTATTTTATGGGCAATTCACCACAAGAAAATAATCTGCGTTGTGCACATAACAATTTAGTAGAGGTCTATTGTAGAACAATTACAAACTTTATTTCATGAACACAATCAATTGATTATATTGTTTAAAACTACACTGGATCTGATGCCATCAGATAATCACAAAATTGTAATCAGAGCTGATAAAACACCTGTGGGTCAACATGCAAGACGTTTTAATGCACCAACTATTGTGAAGTTGCTATCGTTGTAGTTGGAGAAAACTTGGAATCACGTGATATTGTTTTACATCATCGGAATGATCAATTACAACGGATAAAGGAAAACACCGCCCATATGATGCACTGCAATATCCCATTATATTTTGGCAAGGTGAAGATGGCTATGATTTCTCAATAAAAATGATAAATCCCATTACAGGTAATTAAAATATTAGTTAATATCTCAGTCACTATATTATGTATTTTAATTTTATATTTCAATGTTATTAAAACAAAATCTATTTACAGGTTCTGAAACTAACAAAAAAGTCAGTTCAATTAACTATTATTCATACCGCCTAATGATTCGGGAAAATGAAGACAATCACATATTGAAATATCGGCGATTATATCACAAATATATTGTTGACATGTATGTTAAAATTGAAACGGAGAGATTAACATTCATCAGGTTGAATCAGACCAAACTCCGATCTGAAGAGTATATTCACCTTCGAGATGCGATTAATACTGATGGAAATGCACAGAATATTGGTCGGATGACGATTCTTCCAACAACATACATCGGAAGCCCTCGACATATGCACGAATATGCTCAAGATGCCATGTATGTTCGTCATTATGGTACAGCAGATTTGTTCATCACATTTACATGCAATCCGCACTGGATAGGAATCAAGCAGGAGTTATTCCCTGGGATATCACCCATTGATCGTCATGATATTACAGCCAGAATCTTTAGACAAAATTGAAATCTTTAATGGATTTCATCGTAAAACATTATGTGTTTGGTGAGACACGCTGCTGGATGTATTCTGTGGAGTGGCAGAAACGAGGATTGCCACATGCACACATTTTGATTTGGGTGGTTGAAAAGATAAGGCCAAATGAAGTTGATGCAGTGATATCAGCTGAAATCCCTAATGTACAAGTAGATCCAGGATTGCATGAGGGGGTTATCAAAAATATGATATATGGTCCCTGTCTTAATCAAAATTCACCATGTATGATGGATGGTAAATGTTCAAAATGTTATCCACGGACACTAATATCGGAAACAATTACTGGTAATGACGGTTATCCACTGTATCGTCGACGATCGACAGCAGACAATGGCAGATCAACAATTGCCAAATTAAATCAACAAGATAGTGAAATAGATAATCGTTGGATTGTTCCATATTCACATATTTTATCAAAGACCTTCAAAGCACACATCAACGTTGAATCTAGCCAATCAGTGAAATCTATTAAATACATTTGCAAATATGTAACCAAAGGGAGTGATATGGCTGTGATTGGAATTGGTGCAGAGAATTCCAATGATGAAGTCACCCAATACCAAATGGGCCGCAATATTAGTAGTAATGAAGCAGTATGGCGAAAATTTTCTTTTCTTATTCATGAGAGACACCCTTCTGTTGTTCACTTAGCTGTGCATTTAGAAAATGGACAAAGAGTGTGTTTTACAGCACAGAACGCAGTACAAAGATCTGCTCAGCCACCATCTACTACATTAACCAGTTTTTTTGAGACATGTCAAAACGATGATTTTGCACAAACATTGCTATATTCTGAAATGTCAAAATATTATACTTGGAATCAATCCTCAAGGAGATTTATACGACGGAAACAAGGAAAACAAGTTCCAGGATACCCAGATGTGTATTCTACCGATGCCATTGTTCGAATTTATTCAGTACATCCAAGCAATGATGAATGCTTTTATTTACGACTGCTATTAGTCAATATACGTGGCCCAACATCATTCCAACATTAACGAACTGTTGATGGTGCATTGTGTGGATCTTACAGAGAAGCCTGTCAAGGTTTGCAATTGCTAGAAAATGATGCTCATTGGGATCAAACTCTCAATGATGCTGTAATATCACCAAACGCTCATCAAATACGAACATTGTTTTCTATAATCATATCTACATGCTTTCCATCAAACCCAATTGATTTGTGGATCAAGTACAAATATTATATGTGTGATGACATTTTGTATCAAATACGAAATAGAATGGGAATACCAAATATACAAATCAGTGAAGAAATTTACAACGAAGCATTGATTTCAATTGAGGACATGTTCTTGATGTTGTCTAACAAACTATTAATTCAATTAGGCCTGGCCGCGCCCAATCGTCCAATGCATGATGCTTTTAACCAAGAGTTGAATCGAGAAAAACTGTATGATCTCAACACTTTGAAAGAATTAATTCAAACAGATCTTCCACTGTCGAATGAAAAACAGAAGTATGTATTTGATACTCTTATGAAAGTAACAAATGATGAAAATGGGGGGATTTACTTCTTAGATGCACCTGGTGGTACAGGAAAAACTTTTTTGATTTCATTAATATTATCAACGATTTGCTCACAAAATAAAATTGCACTTGCACTCGCTTCGTCGGAAATCGCAGCAACTTTGCTTGAAGGTGGTCGAACAGCCCATTCAGCATTAAAATTGCCATTAAATATGCAAAGCAATGATACTCCGACCTGCAACATTTCGAAGAACTCTGCAATGGCAAAGGTCTAGCAGCAATGTATATTAATTATTTGGGATGAATGTACGATGGCACATAAAAAATATTTGGAGGCTATAGACACAACCTTAAAAGATCTACGGAGGAATCATAACCAATTTGGTGGTGCAATGAATTTATTAGCAGGAGATTTTCGTGAAATATTGCCAGTGATTCCACGATCAACATCAGCTGATGAACTCAATGCATGTCTAAAGTCCTCCAATTTGTGGAAACATGTCAAAGTACTTGATTTAAGCAAGAATATGCGTGTCGAGTTGCAAAATGACTAATCTGGAAACATATTCTCTAAACAACTTATTGACATTGGTAATGGCAAATTTCCTATAGACATGTTGACTGGCTGCATTAACTTTCCTCAAAGTTTTTGTCAGTTAACTCGATCAAAAGATAAACTTATTCAGAAGGTGTTTCCAGATGTTTCTCAAAATTACAGAAACCATGATTGGTTGAGCGAACGGGCTATATTGGCTGCAAAAAACATAGATGTAAATGAATTAAATTTTAAAATTCAAGAACAAATTACAGGCGAATAGACGATATATAAATCAGTTGATTTGGCTAGTAACCAAGATGATGTAGTGTATTATCCACCAGAATTTTTAAACTCGCTGGATTTGCCAGGATTGCCACCTCACAATCTTCAATTAAAGGTTGGATCAGTAGTTATAAAGTTGCGAAATATCACCAACCACGTCTTTGCAACGGCACACGGTTAGCGATAAAAAATTACTAAACAACGTGATAGAAGCAACTATACTGAAAGGAATGTATGAAGGAGAAGACGTGCTCATACCGCGCATCCCAATGATTTAGACTGATGTGCCGTTTGACTTTAAACGACAATAGTTTCCAGTTCGGCGTGCTTTTGCTACGACCATAAACAAGTCCCAAGGGCTATCATTAAGTGTTTGTGGTATTAATCTGGAAAACCCATGTTTCTCACATGGTCAATTGTATGTTGCCTGTTCCCGTATTGGAAAACCATCAGATTTGTTTGTCTATGCAGCAGGTAATCAAACCAAAAACATCGTATATCACAAAGCACTACAATGAAAATAAAACTGAATTTTGTTAATAATTATGATTCACATGATTAACTATTAAGCGATTACTTACTTTTAAATGCTTATATATGTTTTATTTAATTATATTTCTTATTCACAACGCCTTAGAGAGACCTAAAGCCATTAGAGACCTAAAATTCGTAATGTTGATCACCATATCGTGGCTAACAAACAGTTCTGGTCTCATTAGAGTTTGATGGATAATCAATGTGTCACCTGGAGTTGAACTTGTTTTTGTATTGATATTTCAATTTCTAATCATCATTTAAAGTTCTGTTATTTACAAATAATAATTTAATACATCTTTTTTTAGAAAAAAATATATTCAATTTGAAATATTAAGCCATTTATTTAAAATGTTTAGAAGTGATTTTCGTTTAAGTGGAGTGTTAATTTGCTCCAGGCATGCAGGTGGTACGTAAGATCTGACCCCTACCGAAATCTCTTGCTTATTATTACCAAAGTAGGATAAATATCGTTGTCCTGGGAGACCTTCCACTCACAGACTGGCGAAACCCTGAGCCAGCGATTGCGGTCGTCCGTGGGAAAACAGCCCCCCTTTCGCGGGCGTCCGGTGTTGGAAGCCAGTGCACCCAACATTAGCAACATTTGCCAGGTAGAACACTGTGCGAAACCAACATACTATTCAAACTTTCAAGTGGTTAGAGCGACAGCAATAGTGTTTCCTATCATCTATCAATCGGTGTCCGATTTCTGCGCGTTCCTTCTTTCACTGTTGAAACACTTTTGTATTAGAACCCGTTATTTTGAAAATTATTATGTTTCTCAGCAAAAGTGAAATGTATTCATCTATTCATCTATTCATCTCTTATTTTCTCATAGAGTAATACCATTTTTAAGTATTCATATCATTGTAATAATTGTATTTGGGTTATTTATGCATGTGTTCGATCATCTCGTCATTCCGACCTGCCATGTGAACACCCGTTTTTATGCACGCGCTCTTGTAAGCGCTCCGCGGCTTACGGACACCCTGGCAGCACCAGCAGCGGCGCGCGGTGACTTCCCATTCGACAGGCAGCAGCTCATGACAGGTCTCAATACTTATTGATTGATTGATTGATTGATTGTTCATTGACTCTGCGTACGTCAATCACCAGGGTCGTTAGCCCCGTAAGTGTAATACATGTTTTTTCTCGAGGGAGGCGATGGGGATCTTTCCCCCTGTGTTTTCCCTCATCTCGGTATCTCCCATTGCCCCAGCAGCGACAAGATTTTAGCTCCTGACGGGACTCGTGCGTGGTAGTGTAGGGAATGTTAAGGGTTGAGGACAAGGGAGAGCATGGCGAGATCACGCGTGGTCCGTGGTCCTTTTGTTACGGTACTGCTCCGGCACTCGCCTGGTGTTGATCGGAGAAAGGACGGACAACTACTGACCGGAGCAGATGGCCGCTGAAATTCTCCTTCTGAAAGCGACTGAATTTGACCTAGCTGATAAGCCAGTGCCGAAAATCCTGCCACCGTCGGGATTCGAACCTAGGACCTCCCGGTCAGAAGGACTGCAGTGACATCAGTTGATGCCCAGAGCTATTTCTCCCGGTCAGTACTGTCACAAAACCACTACTTGCAATGCTTAATAGAACATATAAATATTAAATGGATATTGTAAGGTGCTGAAAATGGTAGCAAAATGGCATGTCAAGACGAGTATCCAGCACGGCGAGTGTTGCATGGAGCGCTGTTAAGAAGTGGCAACGCGTTTCTCTATAAGTGCTGTACAGCAATCAAATGATTGGACGCACTCTAGGAACGATAGTTATTACGTTTTTTGTTATCACGGCCCGGCAATAAGGTTTTCCTGTCGGAAATTCGTCGTTGACAGGCGCACGATTTCAATTGTTTCCCTTTTTACGGAGAAAGGCCGAGAGAGCAAAACGTCGGTACAAATTATACAACGTTTCCCTAAGACACCTACAATTCGAGAGCAAAAGTAATATGTTTCAATTGTTGCTAATATCGCTTTGTTGGTATGTTATTTGTCGATAAACTGTTTAATGTACATGGGTGGGAAGGTTTTGAAGTTCAAGATACCGAGTGCGTATTATTTTTAATCTCCTTTGACCCACAGTTTTTGCTTTCTACAATATAAAATTTAAAAAAATAAAACCTTGGCGTGAAAAAATCCAACAAGGGGCATATTACCCGCTTTCATTGAAATTCCTCTGACTTTAGAGAGGCTAAAAAATAACGGGATTAAGACTGATCCTGCTCCATGCGCTTGCTTGAGGAATGTTACCATTTGAATTATTTATGGAACACCGTCAACTCTAAAAATAATTGCTGACTTCGTCCAGATGATGACTGGAAGAAAAGTTTAATTTCTTCGATTCAATGAATGCAATTGTGTTGTTCAATAATTTTAAATGTAAAATATTGTTTATCTGTGTAAGAAAAAAACTTTTTTACTTGGCCAAGTGTTCTTATCTAAATTTGTTATAGTTTCAAGATAATTGAGAAAAAGCCAATATGGAGAATAATTTTAGAACATGCAAACTTAAAAAAAATTAAAGATACTTAAATAATAATTACTTCTTTTTGCTAACGATATATTCTTTCCAACAAACTTTTTTAAAGATTAATCTGAGTTATTTTTTTTCACATGTTTATAAATTATGTACTACAAAAATTACTTACCATTTCGTAACCATATATTCCCATTCTGATGACATTGAGTCGAAAATTTGCATTGACCCAGTCTTTTCATGAAGTTTAGGAACAATCAGGTGCCAATGTTTATCGTTTGTCAGTGCAGCATAACGATTTTCAGCGAGGTACAGTAGCTGATCTCTCGAACTATTATAAAATTTGATTTTTAATTTTAAAAAAAACTGTAGTATCTTATCTGTACAAATACTGACATTTCTCTGTGAACAGTACAGTTTCATCCATTCTATGTTAGGTCGAGAATCTATGGGGGCTAATGCTGTTATTCCGGTGGCAATTAGTTGGTCAAGAGTTTGGAATTCCGGGTAGTATTGGGGTATCATAATGTGGTCGAAGAGACGGCCCTAGAAAAGAATAATTTGTTTAGTAGGTATTTTATTCTACAAATGGAAACATTCACATTTCTCCGTGTTCCAACAGTTTTACAAAAGAATTATCAGGTTTTGAATGGCATGCTGTTTTTATAACTTATTTACTTTGCTTCTAGCGTACCCGTGCGAGAACTCTTCATTCTATCCCTATCCATTTCCCTATCCTTTCCTCTTAGAAGGAAAATTGTTAATGATACGTGTTTATTAGTAAAAATATGAGAAATATAATTTTGTACTCACAGAATATTAAACAAAAATAAAAACAATGCAAATGATGTTGAAAACAAATTTTAAATAAATGTTAATTCAGTATTATTGAGAGATTTCTTGGAACAATTCACAACACTGCCATAAAAATATGTGAAATAATTATTTAATATTCTTTGTTAGTTAGCTTTTCGTTTTTCGAGATAGTCACAAAAATGCTAAAAAAATCTTTTTACTCTTGAGAAAGCTACGGGGCTGAACACGCTGACATGAAAGTTTCACCGAATCACTACTGATAGAAAATACTGGCACACGTAAAACACAAGCCAGACCTAAGAAGACACATCTTCACTCTTCACTGTACACCACATCCCTCCACAATGAGATACACAGCACTTGTACGAGTATATCTCGACAAAACGTTAAATGCACGTTTTCACTACACGCATAACAAAAAATTTTCATCGGTATCAAGCAACTATTAATAGTACTTCTAGTTGTTGTTACGAGAGCGAATCTTGAATTAATAATTATGCAAATTAGACTGCGCAAAGCACGGTGTACACAGGAAACATAAATATTATATGATGATATAGGAGTCTAAGCCTTAGAAACGTGATGTCACAATGATGCTCACCAACACCAAGGGTGGAAATCTTCGTGGCATTGGTAGTATTGATAAATGCCGATCCCGCAAAAATTTAATAGAATGCCTATGAATATCTCATCCTGTAGATTAAGGCATGGGAAACGTACCTTACAGGTTTTGGCCTCAAAATTTTAATTTTTAAGGCCCTAGAATACTTCGTAGAAGTTATTTAACGATGCACTGACTGAGTTTTGCAGGTTGCATTGATACGAATAATTAACTGCGTTTTTTAAACATAACTTAGATATTCAAAGTGCAAGTCATCTCGTATCTCAAATTTGCTTTATTTAACGACCTCATTTACAAATATCGGTTGTGTGTGAGTGCCGTAACAGGTATTTATACTACTGAAAGAGCATAGGAGACGATTATGTGCGCAAAAGTTGGCAACAGTACCTACGACGCGGCGAATTTCACCTCGTATCTATTGACTCCGGCAACGCCTCACTTTAATGATACTTGGGAACAAAAGAATCCATATCTCCAGGATACAAGTAGATGATTTTAAAGTGAATCATCGACTCCAGATCATCCTCAAATGGCTGAAGTGTCCCAACCGGGATAAGTAGCTAAGAATTGTAAAATAGTCAGAAGCGAGACAGACGCGAGAATGGAGACTGCAATTTTCGAATACAGAGGTGAAAAAAAACAAGGAAGTCTAAGTTGGTAATATCTTATGAAAGTGGCGAGAATGAACTGAACAATTATTCTATTTTTAAATAGATGTTATGCATTTTCTTTCTACATATCCTACACGTGTAATATACATTTATTTGCATTGATAGTAAAACACGGAACTAAGTGAAGTGGACCAGTGCGTAGCGCGCTGAATTTTCTATCGAGAGGTCCGGGTTCGATCTGCTGGCCGGTAATCTTGACCGGATTTTCGTTGAACGGGTTTTCGTGGTTTTTCTCGGTCACACGGCGAATTCTGGAATGTTTCCAAAATCTCACGGACACCTCCCACCTAACACATCATACCATCATCCTAGTCCTTTCACCACACTTTATTAGCGTATAATAGTAATAATAATAATAATAATAATAATAATAATAATAATAATAATAATAATAATAATAGCAGCAGCATCCTATTCACCTTAATTTTAATTCAAGACTAACAACCTTGCCTTAACCAAGGAATGTAACCGAATGGCTGATCCCCACAATTCCAAACGTTGATTTCCGCGGGGTAGAGTACAACAGGGTCTCGGAGAGAGCAATGTCTGACGTTTGTGTGACGTGATTTGACGTTTTTATTGTAATATTTGTAATCTACGTATAAAATTGAGGTTAGCTACCTGGAGGTAAGTATCTTGTTCCCTAGTAAGTTTTATAATTGTTAACGCGTCAATCATGTTCATAATAGTGGTCCGTAGCTTTTAACGGAACAAGGCTTACACACGTACAATTGGGAAGGACTGGCGGTAAAATTGAATTGTTTCAGACTAGAGCATACAATGTCTTTTTCCTCCACGAGATATTTATTTTTTAATAGTACTCGTACAAATAAGTACATAAAATTGTCGCTGACTTGAATGAACAAGATGGTCAAGAGCGTGTACCGACTCAGCACCTTGGTCCTAAAGGTTTTTTATGTTCCACATTGGGCATGGTTGTCCTTGGTCTCTCATGTAAGTGTTAACGCGCAAAGTATCGTTGGATTTTTCTGACTACAAAATTAAAAATATTTTTTCTCCGCAGTTAATTTCTTTGCTAAGATCATTTACAAGGTTTTGAAATTTTTTGTAGTTTTCGAACAATATTAGAGATTGCACTCCTTATGCCATTTAGTGATAGGATGCAATACAATCTACATGTTGAATTGCGTAGAATTTCCTTCTCCATGTATCTCTGCAATTGATCAACACCACAGCCGAGACGCACACATACAAATATGTTTTTAACGTCAAACTGTGAATCACAAAGAAGTTCTATTCACCATTAGGTAGTAAGATTTGTCTTCAATCTACACGTCCGATCTACACTTTGCGAAAATTTCCTCCTTCATGTATCTGTGTAATTAGGGAACGAGACAACGGAGACGTACAAAAGCAAATATGTTTTATCGTGACAGTTTTATTCCTCCGCAGTAACTGGATTTTGGATATTGGATTTCCTCTGACTACAAAATTGAAGATATTTTTCCTCGAATATTTTTTTCTCTGCAGTTAATTTCATCATTAAGATCATTTATAATTTTTTGAAAAATTTAGGTTATCAAGCAAATTGCATACAAAATGTGCAATTTCAAAATTTACAAAAACCATATTTTCTCAAAAAAAGGCTCAATTTTTTACTTTAAAAAATTTCATACCTTTCCAAACGTTTCGATATCATTACCTTTACCGTAAATTTTTGGTAATGATATCGAAAGATGCACTCTATGAGATGACAAACACACCATTTTGCTGTATACATTTCATTTAGCAAACATTCCAAAGATGTAAGATAATTTTTTCCCAAGCATCTCACGTCGTTAACATTACACATTAATTGACATCCACAATGGTTCTGCGGAAACCACCGTGTTTTATAATAAAATACACTGCATATATTGAGGTGACAGAAGTCATGGGATAGTAATATACAAAAATAATGATGGCTAAGTATAAAATGGTATTGCATTGGCAGAGCTTTGAACTTAAGTGATTCATGTAAAAAGGGTCTGACGTGATGATTTTCGCGCGACGGGAATTAACAGTCTTTGAATGCAGTCTTTGGAGCTAGAAGCATGCGACATTTGATTTCGGATATCGTTAGAAAATTCAATATTGCGAGATTCACAATGGGTCGCATTCAAGAGTGTGTCGATAATACCTAATTTCAGGCATTCACTACAGACCTTCACCACAGAAACCGCCGCGGACAATGGACTTCATTTAATGACCTAGAGCAGCTGCGTTTGCGCAGCGTTGTCAGTGCTAAAAGACATGCAACCTTGCGAGAAATAACTTGAAAAATCAATATGGGACGAACGACAAAGGTAACCGTTAGCACAGTGCGGCGAAATTTGACTTTAATGATGTACGGCAGCAGTAGACTGACTCGAGTGCCTTTGCTAACAGCACGGCATCAACTGCAACGCCTCTCCTGGGCACGTGACCATCTCGACTGGACTTTAGTGGAAGACTGAAAGACCGTGGATCTGTCAGGTGAGTAGCGATTTCACTTGGTAAGAGCTGATGGTAGGGTTTGCATGTGGCGCAGATCCCACGAAGCCATGGAGCCAAGTGGTCAACTAGGCACCGAGCAGGGGGGGGGTAATGGTTCAATAAAGGTATTTTTTGCATGAAATGGATTGCCTCATCTGGTCTCAATGAACCGGTTATTGATTGCAAATGTCAATTTTCATCTATTGGGAGACCATTTTCAGTCAAAAATGGACTTCATATTCCTAAACAATGATGGAATTTTTATGGATGATAATGCACCAGGTCACCGGGACATTATTGTTCGCGATTGGTTTGAAGAAAATTTAGAATAATTCAAGAGAATGACTTCGGCTATCTAAAGTTAATGTGAAAAAAATGATTGGACATCTGTTCTCTTCACTCAATAATAACTCTGATTCGAGTTCTAGGCGTCAGAAAATTATGACGAAAAAAATAATTTATTTTAAGTTGATTTCACTGTTCATTTACCAAATACATAATTTTGGATGAGAGACAAATCTCTCTGTTTGGAATACTATGTCGGCGACTAGTATGAGGGAAAAGTAAGAGAGACTTCGTGCCACAGAATTTAATCCCGTCGGTAAAACACGGAAGTGGTTCAGTCTTAGTATGTTTCTTTTTTTAGAAAAAAATTTGAAATAGAAAAATTGCAAACAAAACAGAGTTGACGTTAGCGTTACAAGAATAATGGAGTAATATTTCTCCTCAAATTGCGCAAAATCTTGTGCATTCCATGCCACAGAGACTTTGGGCCGTTATTCGTGCCAAGGAAAATCCTACAATATATTAACATGTCCTTTTTATGCATATGTATTTATTAGCAGTATAAGTGTCCAAAGACTTTACTTTCCATAATACATACATACCAGGCATTACGTACATACATGCCAAGTCATTTATTTGGCTTTGTGATACTATTTTGAGTAAATATAGGAAGGAGTTGTCAAGACTGTGTTGTCTTATTTATGTTAAATCTCTCTGCAAAGTGTTCACAGACTCAACAGAGAAAGATTCGTAAGTGTCCACTCACATTTTACACTAACTGCAAATTGCCCGAAATGAATATCTACAAGGCGACGTGTAGATTGGAGTCGGGCCTTACTAGCTTGTGGGGAATAGAACTCCTTTATGATTAATACTTTCACGTTAAAAACATATTTACTGATGATTGTGTTCCCCGATTGTAGAGATTCATAGCGGAGGAAACTCTCCGCAAGTTGACGCAAAGATTGCAGCGTGATCCTAATACACACCGGCGGAAAGATCACTTTCCGGAATAAGACATTCACGATATAACATATTTGCTTGTTTGCGTCTCGGCTGTGGAGTTGTTCAATTGCAGAGGTACATGGAGGAGGAAACCTCCGCAAGGAACGTGTAGAGTGTAGCAGGAAATTACCAAGTGGCGGAAAAAACTAAATCTGGAATAAAACATTAACCATATGAACACATTTGCTCGTCCGTCTCGGCTGTGGCGTTGCCCAATTGCAGGGGCACATGGAGAAAAAGATCCTTAGCAAGACGATGTGTAGATTAGATGTGTAGACAAGATCTTACTACCAACGGGCGAATACAACTCCTTTCGGAATGAAACTTTCACGATAAAAATGTATTTGCTTATGTGCATCCCGTCTGTTGCGTTGTCCAATTGCGGTGATACATGGAGGAGGAAATCCTCCAGCGTGTAGACTGGTGCTTAGTCTTAGTACATAGTGGAGGAGGAATTCCTTCCGGAAGAAAACATTAACTATAATAACGAGACTCCAACAACAGTACTTGTTGTTCCAGTAACCACCATCAATATTATTAAGAAGAGTTACTCTCATACAGTGTTTAAGAACGAAATGTTGCAAACGTAGCAATATTAAATAATCAAAAAATTATTAAATAAATAATTAATTTCGAGATACAGGAAAACGATAGTTGGTAATATTCATATTGTTGTCATATTTAATATTCATATAATAGTCATGGTGGTCTTTCTGTTAAGAAGATGATTTTTTAGAACAAAAAAACCAATAACAACGTGAAACAAAAACACCAAATCTCGCTTTACTTTCACTCGATAGAAGACATTTAACTAATCAAAGGAATATGGCGAGCGTGAAGTCCAGTGTCCTCACCTGGTAGGCGGTGGCGACAACGACGGCGGAGGCGAGCAGCGCGGCGGCCAGCTGCAGGCGCTGCGGCGTGGCGCGCACCCTGTCCTGCGGGGCGCCCCCGCACGAGGAGAAGGCGCGCAGCGCAGCGGCGGCGCTGGCGGCCAGCGACTCGCCCGCCACCACGCACCACGCCAGCGCGTACGCCCCCGCCGCCCCCAGCAGCGCGAGCCAGATGCGCGGGGAGAACACGCGCAGCGGCAGCGACCACGCCGGCAGCTTCGCAGGCGGAGGCACGACCACAATTGATCTAGAGACAGATTGTGACGCCGGTACGAAGTCGCACGAAATCATCTGTCTGCTTTCTGGAAGAAGTCCCGCAATCGTGAAGTCCACATGCTCGAGTAGGACATTTCGTATATCATCGAAAATATTTGTGGATGATGCAGCCAAAAGTTGTTCCTGAAACATTTACAGACATAATTGGCCAAATTTAAAACAAGAAAAATGCATTTTTTCTGCAAGAAATTGGAATAACGTGACAAAATTGGCATTTAATGTAACTGCATTAACTTACATGCTGTAACATTTAATGCAATTTGAAAATAGAATTGTCTGTGTCCGAATCGGAAATCATTCTCTCCACATCTATGTTATACGGTTTAAAACGAACTATTTTATTATGATAATCAAAACTAATTTTGTTGTTGGACTCATTAGCGAGCTGATACCTCTCTTAGACTCGCACTATCAAAATCGGATACGACAAAACAACATACGCTGCAATTTGTGATTATTTAATTGCTAATTATTTAAGCAAAAGTTGTTTTTGTTGCTCTTCAAATATTTGCGTGAATAATGGTATGCAAGCTTAGGATTAAATTGGCATTGGTTACCACAAAACCAAATATGCCGTCTAATAGCACGATTTAATCGCTAATTAATTACGCAAACATTAATTTAATTTCTCGTCAAACAGTAATTATTGTGAATTGCAAAGTGCTCCGCCGGCCAGTCGGGTGACGTCACGTGGTGAGTCGTCAGTGCGCCAGACTGCCGCGCCGCACCTCGCCCGCACGGCTGGTTGCGGCCCCTCGCCCGCACGGCAAGTCTTTTTGCGAGATATGCTGTAAGCCATTGACATTGACATCATTGACACTTCAGTGCCACCGCACTCCCGACGTTGTGTGAGACTCCTACTCACTGAACTCACAAACCCTTTTGTCTAATCGACGTGGTACCACCCCATAACTGCCTCAGCATTGTTTCAGGGCAGTGTCGATTCTCGTTAGCCCACGGCGCTTCTGCAGTTTCTCTTAAGTTAATGTCATATATCATGTATTTTCTTACCACCGTCATAATTATTGCGTCTATGAATGCACACCGCAAATGCTTTTACCTCGTTCCAAGACTGGGCGTTGCGCATCATCTGAGGTATAATATATTGTGGTGTTATGTGGCCTGCGCTTAATTCGTTTCTTAAACGAATCCTTTCTTCCTCCCATCTTTCGCACGTAAAGAACGTGTGCAGTGCGTCATCTTCGTTGTTGGTGTAGAGAAATTTTGGGATTTGTGGAGGTATTTTCTAAAGTATCCGTCGCTTCTAAGGAGCGGCGTAAGGTGGCAGTTGACCTCGCCATTCGGTCGGTTTACCCATGAGGGATCAGACTCTTGGCCCATTTTCCGTAATTGGATTTTTCCCACCTTCGTTGCCATTTCTGTAATAGAAGTTGGCGTGCTGCCTTCTTTGCTTCGGCTCTGCTTTGGTTGTTTTGGTTGCGCCAGATGTCTTGACGTTCTTGAGCGAGAATATCGATTAAAGTGGAACTCGCTATCACTAGGGCCGCTGCTTCGACACTCTGCGGTATGCGCACGTGACCCTCAGAGCCCGGCATCGTTGCACAACAGACATTCTTTGGCGATACATCCCTTTGCCAGAGCCTTCGCCCATATTTCCGCTCCATGGAGTGAAATTGACTGCGCAATAGACAAAAGGAGGCATCACTTACTAGAGTACTAATACTAGAAGTATTAGTACTAGTACTATTCGTAGTAGTAGTACTAGTATATTAGTGGTAGTAGAGGTAGTAGTAGTAGTTCTAGTAGTAGTAATAGTAGTAGTACTAGTGGTACTAGTGGTAATAGTAGTAATAGTAGTAATTCTAGTAATAGTAGTAATAGTAGTAATAGTAGTAATAGTAGTAATAGTAGTAATAGTAGTAATAGTAGTAATAGTAGTAATAGTAGTAATAGTAGTAATAGTAGTAATAGTAGTAATAGTAGTAATAGTAGTAATAGTAGTACTTGTAGAAGAAGAAGAAGAAAAAGAAGTAGAAGAAGGAGGAGGAGGAGGTGGACGAGGAGGAGGAGAACAACAGGCCAATAGCTTGTCTGCCAGTACTACATAAAGTTATAACTGCTTCCATGGCTGCTGACAAAACGTCTAGATACCAAGAGAGCAACCATCCGTTGAACAAAAATGATGTCATAAGGGTTCTTATGGCTGCAAGGAAATCTTGCTACAAAAGAAAGTCATCTTGAATGATGTAAAGAAACGAAATCATAATTAAGGCGTGGCTTGGATTGACAGTAAGAAGGTCTTTGACAGGGAATCACATGATTGGATTTTGGAGAACCTAGTGATCTATCAAATTCATCCTAGGATTATTGAGTTTAGCAAGGCTAGTATGAAGTCGTGGATTACCAGGTTACTAATAAACAGAGGAAAGAAAGCCGTAGTGTGGCGAAACCGATTTCGTCATATAAAATTTCATAAGACTGAGGGGCAGTTGGGAGAATGTAAACAGATTCAGCTGTAGCCCGGAGCTCGACTGGGGAGGTAAACACTGCGTCGCACGTGCGATTTCACTTATCGCGGGAGGCCATTACCGCCTCCTCCCCATTAAGCAGGCCGTTTGGAGGACTACTGTCGACAGATACTGTGCACGTGTGCGCGGCCAGCTGCAGATTTCGAGACCACCCACTTTCGGGGGAGCCCAGAGCAATACTTCCGTCATCGAACGCGCCCCCCTACGCAAGCAAGGGCCAGATTCTAGAAAGTTCGAGAACAACCCCGCATGCTCGCAGCACGCACAAAGAGTGGAAGTTTCCTTCGCTTCTCACGCTGCGATTGGGTTAAAATATTTCACTGCGCAACAACCTAGAGCCAATAGTGACTTGACTTTTATAAAGAGCTAGGGCACATAAGAGGAATTGGGTGGGGGAAAAAATTTACCTTATAAGATTTCGACGGAGAGAAAATCAGAAGAGCTTGGGCATCAGTCGGGGATAGAAGTTTCTTTCGGGGAGCTAGTCGTCGGTCAGAGGCAAAGTTCGCCTTCGCCGGACTTATAAAATTTTCATCTATCAGACGGGGCCAGGGTATTCGGCGCCGGGGAAAGACTATCGTGTCTCTGGAAAACGTATTATTTTCTGAGTTTGAATATTCGACTGAGGACAGTGGAGAGAGGAACTTATATGGGGGTGGGAATTATTCGGGCGATAATGCCTATGTGGGGACTTATGTTATTTTACTGCGAGTTTTGAGCTGTGAGCCGACTGCAGTGGAGAGAGAATTTTCTCTTGGGGTGGGTTTCCGTCGTGAAGAGAGGCGAATGTTTCTCCAATCGAATTTTAAACTGTCCGAAGTTGTGTTCGACTTCTTATCATAAAAGTCAGAGAGAGACGCATAGTTGGCAACTCCGTTCCTGAGATCATCCGGCCAGCTCAGCTAGTACTGCCAGTTTCGACCAGAACTTCTAGAATCCGCCAGATCAACCAGAACTTCTAGACACCGCCTACGCGGCAACGCATCGCGGCCTTTTCGTGAAACTACGAGACGGCTGCCCAGCTGGCGACGAGAGAGGTCATTGCCTTTTCCCGAAGGCAACTTTTTTTTTTGAAGGCCGCCAGGCAACCCTCTCGACCGCGCCACGGCCGCCCCCCCGGCCGCACAAAGACCCTTCTCCAAGTGGTATCGTTAGGGCTCCCGCCCTATTGTATAAAATTTTAGTAATGCGGTGTCACGCTCTGACACACTGACTAGTAGTAATTTTACCCATTGTAATTGTTAGCTATAATTCTTTTTAGTTCTTTAAGCTTAACTCCTAAAACTAACTTTTCATTTTTTTTTCTCTCTCCTCTTATCTAATTTTCCGCTATTCTTTTATTAAATTTAAGAGTGTAACTTCCCTGGGGCATTTTAATCATACTGCCCAGGAATAAATGTGAATTTTTACCAGTGAACAAGTGTTTATTTTGTGTTTCCACCGTACAGTGTAACAATTCCTTCCATCACCGATCTGAGCTAGTGGCAGGGTCGCCAACCGATTCCACAGGTAATCGGTTCGGTTACAGTAGAAACAAGAAGTATTCAAGTAAACAGGGGTATTTTACAAGGAGAGTCGCTATTCCTTCTGTTTTGAGTTAATTTGATCCCTATATGTTGACAGTTGTCACAAGTTGACTTTGGCTACAAGCTCCGTGGTGATGAAAGGCCAGTAACACATTTATTTTACATGGATGAGAAAAAAATTGGAGCGGTTTTTGAGAATTTGTTTGTTAATTTCATTCGCAAAATACGCAAAACCTATTTACTTGTTCAAAAAATTGTGCAGGACTTTTTAAACAGGTACTTTTGTACAAAATTCTTGGTATGAGCAAAGATCACTATCTTCCATTTTAGAGTTATAATTTTTTTAAATCGACCCACATCCGAAAATGGTACTAGCACAATTTTACCGTCTCATATTTCATAAGTGCAGAAAATTTCAAGAAACAACTTTGAACACTTGTTAAAAAACTTCGTGCATTTAATTAATCGCTTTTCATAAAACTTGTACTTGACCTTTTTAAAGTGCTAATTTTGCTCAACAGATTTTGTCTGAGATAGAAATCTCTATTTCTAATCTTAAAGTTTAATTGTTTTCCAAAATTTCAAAAATTAGTGTAAGACAACAAAAATGATATCCGCACCATTCTCTTCAACGTCCTTTGCGCTATTCAACAACAAAATTTAATCAAAACATTTGGAATGTTTTTTTTTAATTTTGAAAATATCCCCAGGGCGTTTTTTAAGAACCTTTCCCAAATTAAAATATCGGTTTCAAACCCCAAGGTCCACGACCCCCGCTAGAAGATTTTTGGAGAATATCAATTTTGGAGAAAATCGGCTAAAAGGTTTATGCGCTAACGTTGTGCACAGACGGACAGTCGTTTTGCCGTCAATCGATTTTTCGGTAACTAGGACCCACAAAACATGGATTCTGGCTACACCACGTTAGAGAATTTTCCTCTATATTTAGCAAACGGATTTATCCACATTTCCCTTACCAGGCCCAGCAACAAGCGTTTCTGTGTCAAAAATTCACCGTTTTCCGGCGCATGATTGCTATGTTTCCTCTTCTCCGTTAGTAAGTGCGAGGAAGTAAAAACTAGTTTTTCCGTAACAATTACTTTCAAATGTTAGGTTATTTATTTTCTCGGAATGATGCACGATCTTAATTATTTTTGTATACACCGAAATTCTGAAGTAACAATTACATTACATTACATTTATTACAACTGCAAATGGGTATAACCCGGTGGCAGTTAATGACAATAATTGCAAAAATTACAACACTTACATTAATAATAATACTAAGAATGATAATAATAATAATAATAATAATAATAATAATAATAATAATAATAATAATAATAATAATAATAATGCACAATACAGTACAAGACGAAAAGCAGCATTGAAAAGTGCATTGATCACGTTCACCGCACTTCACTTCACTTCACTACACTACACTTTTTTACTTTGAATTACACTGACCAGCACTTCACCGCACTACACAGCACATACTCATTTATTATCTTGTTCTAATTTGTTTCTAAAACTTCGGACACTGAGAGGAAAAGCTTTGAAAACTGCTGCAGGTAAACTGTTCCAATCTCTAATTGTTCTGTTACAAAAGGAAAACTTCCCAAGATCTGAATTTTGTTTCCTTTCTCGAATTTTGTGGGTGTGATCGCTTCGGCCGAAATAATTTGTTTTTTCTAGTCTAATCTGAATTTCCTTCCAAGCTGGTTGACCTACGTACGATTTATAAAGGGCGCAAAGCCTCGCCTTTGTTCTTCTCGTTTCTAGAGGTTCCCATGACTTTTTTGTTGCGTTACTTCTATAGGTAAACTTATTCGCTTTTCTCTGTATTCTATCTAGATTTTTCCGGTGCGCCTTTCTGTATGGATCCCAACACGCAACTCCGTATTCCATGAGAGGGCGAACCAGCGTAAGATATGCTAATTCTTTGGCGTTTGCAGAACTTTTCTTTAGTATTCGCATTACAAAATGCAAAGACTTCCACGTTTTTCTTACTGTCTGATTTATATGCATCTCCCACCCTAATTTACTATCTAGATGAATGCCTAAATACTTGCATGATGAGACTCTTGGGATGATAACCTCACCTAAACGATAGTCTGGTTCCTCATAATTTCGTCCCCGCCCGAACGTTATTGTTTTGCTTTTAGATCCATTAATTTCCATGTCATTTTTTTCAGCCCAATCACGTAAATGCTCTAAATCCTGCTGTAATATTTGTTCGTCAGCGCTATCATTGATTTTTCGGTATATAACACAATCGTCTGCAAATAAACGCACCTTTGATTGTATGTTCACATGGAGATCGTTCACATACGCTAAGAAGAGTAATGGTCTTAACACACTTCCCTGTGGAACCCCTGAAGTAACATTCCCCGTAGTCGAAAACTGATTGCCAATTCGAACTTTTTGTTTCCTGTCCCTAAGAAATTCGCTTATCCACCTCACAACTCTAGCATCAACTCCTGAGGTTAATACTTTCCTAATAAGTAAATTATGCGGTACCACGTCGAATGCTTTCGCGAAGTCGATTACTACTGCATCCACCTTCCCACCCGCGTCGACTACGTCAGCTAGATCTTGAAAAAGAGAAACAATTTGACTTTCGCACGAATGTTCACTTCTAAACCCATGCTGTCCGTGGAAAATCCAGTTCGCCTTCTCCCATTCGCGACGAATGTACCCGGCTATTAAATGCTCCATTATTTTGCATACTACTGATGTGAGGGATACAGGTCTATAATTACATACTTTCGTTTTATCACCATTTTTGAAAATTGGAACCACTATAGCTGCCTTCCAATCGTCTGGTAAACTTGCTAAATTCGCTACAACCGAGGCACAAACGGTTTGGAATGTTTTTTTTATGCTTTTCCGTAAAAGTAAAATACGTAGCCCAGAAGAAATGTTATGTAATGCAGCAAAACGTCGATTTAGAGATATCAACGGAATTTTTCCGGTTCCCAAATACCGAAAAAGTGTTGGTACTTTATAAAACGCCTGTCTGTCCGTCTGTGAATTAGTTAAAAGAATACGTAATAAAATATTTCCTAACAAATGGAAACCTTCACCGTCCGATACTCGTATATGTGACCGTTCCGTCGTGCCTCTATCAGTATTATAATTATTCTTACATCTATTATCTTATATCCCCAATCCCTGTTTAAATTTAAATTTTATCTTTCCGGCACGAGCGGCATTGGCACTGGACTGAAGCCCTTCTGTGCAGGATAGAGAAATAATATTTATCATTATTTTTCGGTAATGGGATGGGAAATTACTTTTCCTTATATACAAACAAAAAGAACCACATACACATCATTAACATATAATCGGCATCGTGACCAATGGTACCGTTTATTTATTCTAATGAATACCAAATTTCTCTCTTTCTCTTTTAATTTAAAATGTTTTATCAACTTTGTTATTATGATTATTACAAATTATGATGATGGTGACCATCGGAACTGCAAAAAAATTATTTTTTTTATCATCACGCTTTTCTAAATTTTACTTATTAACTAAACATTCTTAGCCTTGAACAATTAACTTCTGTAAGAACTCTTTATTTACACCTAATTTCTAAACTTTCCTGACGGTGAGGAAGCGCTTCAATCTAGGCGCTGAGAAGAAGCACTCGGCCCGTACCGTCGACTTCCACCATTTCTGCGATTCCACGTTGAAATCGTATCTGCACACGTTTTAGTTTACCGTCCGCGTCCTACTTCCATTAGCTGTCTACGTTTGCTTCTCAAAACTCGCACCTACAATAACGACATATACTAACGTATTAATGATTATACAATTCTTAGATGTTCATCTTCCGTCTACCAGATCACACGCAATCTTTCTCAAAACATTTATGTGCCAGTCACGGCGACACGTTTTCACTCTACCAAAACAGGAAAATGGCCAGCACATGCTACACCATGTTGTTGGCTCGGCATCTATCATCCCACGGTCTTCTCCTGTCAGTCTACTCTTTCGATTGTTTTTTCATCAATTAAATACGTCATTTTTTTTGTTATTGTCACAAGTCCAAATGGTTAAAATTACACCTTACTTTGACTAAAATTACAGCTACCAACTGCAATTAATCAAATAAAGTCGAGTAATAATAACCGGGGAACAAATGTCACAAATGGTGCAACGTCTGGAACCGAAAAGTTGGTAAAAATTATAAATGTTTCTTAATTGTTAGAAAAAATACGGGTCAGCCATATTGTAAATTGTCTCTTACGTAAATTTGCAATCATGGACACGCGTGGCAAGAAATTACTGGAAGCGGACGAACAGGCAGGGAATTAATTATTAATAATATTGACGAAAGTGATTTAATAGGAATTCGTGAGTCCGAACCGAATTGTGAACAATCAGGAAGAATCGATACTGCACAGGGCGATGAATTGGTAACGTCGCAACAGGAAGAACTGTCGACGCGACAACGAGAACCAGAGCAAATTACGACCGGACCAGATAATTTAATGTTAAATTTCTTAAAGCAACTACGTAAAATGTTAGATGCAAATACTCATAATATTGATGAACAATTAGCAGAAAATAATAAAGGCATTCAGCCGAATGTTGGTTAAAATGTCTCGCGTTGAAATCCACGATGAAAAATTAACTCTGAAGAGATAAAATCAAAATTACAAAGCAATGTACAAGAAGTACGAGCGGATACTTTCAAAGCAGGGACGAAAAACCGAAAATTAAGTAGAAACTTTAGGACAGAAATTGGATTATTATTACAGACAGATTGAAAGTTATCAAAATTGTAATGAGAAGAAAATTCTTAAAATTACACAGGTAGTACAAAATATGAAAGAAGCCATTCTTGAAGTAGATATTGCCAGCATGCAATAATATGTTCATGTTTCAGCTAATAAAACAAAGATAGAAAAAGTCACCGAAGCAGTTTCGGAACATGGAAATAATTTGGAATTTTCACTCAAAAAATATGAAAATGGAACAAATAATAAAATTTGCACTTTAATTTCGAAACAAGGAGTGGGAAAATGCTGCCGAACAAATACTACGACAGGAAATAAGTGAATTAAAACGAGGAATACAATTTGTAAGAAATAATGGAGCCCTCCCTTCGGAAATTATTTTAATACATTTTCCTGTTCGCTGAAATTATATGGGAAAGCACGCAAACAGCCATTTTCCTTTATTCAAAATTTGGAGAATTTTTTTAGATTATATAATATTTCGGATAGCATAAAGATGTAGTTCAATTAGCATTGTCATCTAAGGCACAAAATTAGTTAAAATATTTCTAAGAACCCCGTAATTACGACGAATGGAAAGTTAAATTTTTAAATAGATATTGGAACGAAAAACATAAGTTTAAATGAAATATAATATTATGTCCCAAAATACAGCAATAATCAGCAGCAAAACAACGTCCGATTACACAACTCCCTGCTTATTTTTTGCAATCGCCGCGAAGTAATGAGAACAATTGTGAAGCAATTACTCTTCGGATTTCAGAATCTGATTGTTAATAACATGCCAAATACGACAGAAGAATTACTTGAAGGTTCAATAATTTTGACCAACACATTAGCTACAACGGCGATCGCAAAACATAGTGCGCGTGTAAATACAATTGGAGGAGAAGGGAAAAAGTAGAATGATTAATATAACGTAGATGATAACTTCTATAAGGAAAGAAAGAAACAAGGGGAGTACAATAAGGCAGGAAACACCGGTGGAGGCAATACATTTTTGGCGAAAAGAAAGGAAGACAGACATCAACCAATCGATTAAAATGCTACTCAGCAAACCTGAATACGTTTCGCACTAAGGGGGAAAACGCATAACATCCATAGCATGCATGATGGTAGAGGATGATGATTTAATTAGGAGAATGAGGGATTAAATATCAGTTCGGGAGCTAAGGGCAGTTGTTTTTGGTATTGAAACGCAAGATGTATGTTAATTTGGTAAGATGTAACGTTAGTGTCACGGATGTTATTAAGAAGAATAAAATCAGCTTAACCATTTTCCGCGAAAACTAGCTCAAAATTTCACACTTCCAGTAGTGCTCAAACCCTATTATCTCAAAAGCCGTTCCAAATTTTTTCTTCAAACTTCTCGCGCGGATATTAATATTTGCATTCTTTAGTATTACGTAAAGTTTACATTGGGGCACTTTTTTTTTGTTTTGAAAATTTCACCACTCTAATTTCTTTGAAAGCTATCTCACACCGTTAATATGCTTATTTTAAGAGATTTGTAAACACTATTGTAGGTGTGAGTTAAAATGCTTAAAATGACTTCTGATGAAGTTTTATGAAAAAGCGAAATGTTTCTGCAAAAAATAATCTCAAACATTGATTTTACAGTAGCGCTTAACGCCATTTTTTAAGGAGGGCTCCAAGTTAATCAAAGATATTTTCCATTTAGAATGGGATTTCACTGTTCTTTAATATTATTAAATTATATTTCCATTCTGTTTTTAGGACCAAAGAATTAAGATACTGTCAAAAAATTGTATTTCGGAAGCAGGCAAGAGTATGTGGTAAGTCTGAAATGCGAGCCGAGACCAAAGGAAATAGAAAACTAATACGGGAAATTCTGTGCCATTCTGTAGAACCACCAGTTTGGCCCAACATTACATAACTTTCTCTATACTACGTATATTACTCCGCATATACGTATGTATAAGTGAAAGTAATAATTGGTGCACATAAATGGGTGGTTGTAGAGCGTACCTTTTCTGCAATCTCGCTACAGAGAGCGATAGTTATGTAATGCTGTGCAGAAAAACGGCTACTATTTGTCAGAAAACTTTTATTACAGGGCCTTGGTAACAACAAAATTAAAGAATTCATTTGGAAAATATATTTGGTGATGTAGGACGTATCTATATTTTGTTGGTCATTAATATTAAAAAAATCGAAAAACGGCTAAACTTCTGTCTGTTCGTCAATGAACAATGCTAGAGGCTAAACCGTTTAGCCGTTTTTCTCCGAAATTTATATTCCGCAATCGCTGTGGCTGATGTCACCGCCTCTTCAATTTGAAACCGATAATTTAATTTTAAAGGGGTGTAATGAAGTTCTGGAACAGATTTTCAAAAAAATGGCCTCATTGGTTCTGTTTTTTTGTTAATGTGAAGAATGTTTATAATTTTGTTGTTGGATAGAACAAACAATGTTTTAGAGAAGGTTGCCGGATTCCTGATCTTGAAAAGCTGATTCTGAAAAACATTAATTTTACGAAAATTGCAAAGATTCAAAATTTTTTATGAGTCTTCCTACAAACTAAAATATTAAAGATAGAAATTTTCCCTTTATTAAATCTGTTCTCTAAAAATAGATTTTGAAATGAGATCAAGTACAATTTTCCGAAAATTTGAGTAATGTTTGCGTAATTTTCCGTGAGTCATAGGCAATTTTAAACTGTGTTAAACACTTTTTCTCAAAAACCAAAAATTTTAATTAAATTTATCTCTGATACCCTATATGTCGCTTAAGAGAATGGTGCAGGCTCAATGTTCATTAAAAATTGAAGTTTTTGAAAAATGTAAAAATTCAATTTTTCGTCGTTTTTCTACAACTACAATTATGAAAATAATCAATTTTTATTATTGAGTATTTTTTTATCAAAAACATTTTTAAAAAAATGTTACGATCAATTTTTCGAAAATTTAAATAGTTTTTGCGAAATGTTGTGTCAAAAAGACAAATTGTATTTTCTTTCACCCATTTCCTTAAAAATGGTCTATTTTTATTAAATTTGGCCATTAGATAGCGTACAGGACATTTAAGATAATAATGCTGGTCACATATTCGTTGATATCCCTGATTTTTGAAAATTTAAATTAATGCTTTTTTTTGTTTCTTTCAACAACTACAATTATGAAGTTAAATATTTCTCTCTTCATTAAAGAGTTCTACAAACATTTTTCAAATAGGGTCATGTTAAAATTTTCGAGAATATGAGTATTTTTTTAATTGAATTGAATTAATCCCTTATTTTACGTGGCGAGACTAGGCTATGAGACCCGCTCCTCCGTCTGACCACGAAAATTTCGCTACGCTCCTTTCACCAACTAGCAGAGAAAGGAGGTATTTCTTGGGCGAGAAACAGGCGATTTGAATTTAGCTCAGAGGCGTCATTTAGGTTTGAGGATCTTTTACATGCAAGTAATCTACTAACATGGGACAGCCGGCTTTACTTCCCCGCCGAAGGAAGACGTACGAAGGATGTTTTCGCCCTTAAAAATCCACGGCTTCGATCGAGTTTGAACCCGCCAACTTGGATACAACAGTCCGATACGCTAACCGATTTTGTGTGATTTGTGATTTTGTGGGTTTTGCCGTCAAACACGGTCATCTGCTTCGAATTTCTTGCGCTTCGGGGCCATAATTCGAGATGTTTTTATCCTTATTCTTATTAAATAAAGCTAATTGTAGGAAAGTAATAAACTTATATTTAGAACTAATGACACACTTCTTAACTTCAAGAAAATTTGATCGATGAAAATAGTGTGTTTCATTTGTAAAAGTTAGAAATTACTACTGTGCTTGGGTATCTTAATAAACCCAGGTTACACCACAGGGCTATCGTTTGAATTTGTAGTTTGGATTATATTAGCATTATTTCTAATACTAAAATGAAATAGAAAAATATCATAAATTTGTACTAATATTGTGACATTAAATTTCATTGCTATACACTTATTAGTTTTTTAATTGCTTTTACTTAAGTAATGAATCCCTTGATTAATTAATTCATTATTATTTATTATTTGTTTATTTATTTCTATTTACATTTAACGTCAAAAACAAAACAAAAAATGGGTGTGACGTACTATGAGGGGAAATTAATCCTATAAACGTTTTCTTAAACTCTGGTATCCCTACCCGAACACACATACATTCTAAAGGCAGATGCAAACGAAACGTTTGTTCTTCAATTAATAATGGAAATTTGAGGAAATTTTTTCAATGCGAAAACGTGTAGTTCATTTAGCAATACATGTTCAGACGAAGAGTAACATGTAAGTCGTTCTTCATTTAAAAGATAAAGAACAAATTTAGAATGAACTTTGTATCTTGGAAAAAATACGGCGAAAGTCAATGCGTGGTTTGCTAGTTTATTGCTGTAAGTTTATTGACATGAAATTAGAGTAACGTTATTGGCAATACCCTTGCGGGACTTTTCGATTCTTGATGCCCGCACGGGATTTTGGAAGATTTTTGGCCGCTCAACACAAGTACATTTTTATGGATTCGAATTATTCATGTTATGATACAAGAAAATACACTAAATAGAGGGCATAGTGTTCAAATAAATAACATAATTTGGAATAAACCTTTTTTGTTTCATTGATATGCGGTATAAAATTATTACATAAACGTCACAAAGGAGCGAGAAACCATATATTTTTTTAGCTCCAATAAATTATTAACGGAATACTTACCATTGAACCTGCAGGTTTCTTCGTGCCAACTTTCGAATGAATACGCAGGTGAAGCCGTTCTTCAAGCTCTTTGTACTCTAAATCCACTGGAGAAGCCAACACAATGACAACTTCTCCAAGACGCACAATGCGAAACAATCTTTCGTCTTGCCTGCGCACGTAAAACAAGGCCGCACCTCCGAGGTCCCTCGAGCGAGTTGCCACCATCGCCTTGGCCTCGCGCACACAAGACTCACTGCGCTCCTCGCACTGGGTGAGCCACTCCCTGCTCCTGCTCCCCCCATCGGGGGCCACGACATCGACGGCCAGCGCCCACCACCGCCCCTCCCCCACCCGTTCGCGCAGCAGCAGCCCGCGGAAGCCCTGGTGGCGCTGCCACAGCGCGGCCAGCACGCGCCGCCCCGCACGCAGCTGCGCCCCACCCTCGCTCCCGTCCTCGCGCACTCGCCTCCCGCCGCTCGTCTGTTCCTCAAGGTCTTCCTCAGATAGCTTCCGCCATTGCCCCTCGAGCGTCACATCTTCTGCAAAGGAGGTAGATTGCCGGTAGCTTTCCAATTTGTTGTTAAGTTTTTGATCTGCCGCCGAGTGTGGTTCACATGGCGTTAGATTATCCAAATCGATATTGTCCCTCGCAGTTTTGTCCAAATTGGGCTGGTCTTTCAAAGTTTTCTGGGGATTGTTATATAAAAAGTGTTTTTCTTGCAAGACACTCTGAAACCTTTTCTGCTGTCCACCTTTCTTAAAGTCGTGGTGTTGATGAAGTCGATCGTTTTTTTTACTCTCCTTCTTACATTTATGAGTTTCTGGTATCCTTCCAATTGATAGAACGACTGGCGCTAAAGAATGTAGTTGAAAGTTGCGATACATGATGGCGCCATCAAAAAAAATCTGTAAGCAACCGACAGTTTTTGTTATTAGTTGTTTTTTGCCATGAGGTACTTTGATAGGAAACTAAGCTCTTTATAATTTTGTGGTTTCGGTATTAAAAACTCATGCTAATTAACACAAAACATTATATCCTATAATGTATTTCTATTTAAATAAAGCCTTACAAAAAATTTCCTTTTTGTAAATGAAAAAATAAAGAGGTTAGAATCACAGAAATGTGGAATTTACTGATACCGCATTTATTACTAACAAAAACTTCAATTGAAAATCGAACGCAAATTTAAATGTGACTCACCCCCTTGTAGCGGTCATAGATTGCTCCGTTTGTGTGGTTGAGCAGGAAGGCGAGGAGGTAGGCGTGGCTGTGGGCCGCTAGCACGTAGCCGCCCTGCCTCTCCAGCCACTGGGGCACAGTGTACGACCACAGCGGTACAGGCGGCCGGGTCAGAATCAGAGGTAGCGGCGGGCGCCACAGCAGCAGCGGCGCCGCGGCGCGGGCGTGCAGGGCGCGTAGCCAGCGCGGGCCGTCGCCCAGGTCCACCACGCCCACCGCCCGGCCCCCGCCCACGCCCGCACCCCCCAGCGCCCACTGCACGCCCGCCACGGGCGGCCTCGCCCCCTCGCACGGCACACACACGCCCTGCGCCTCTACGCCCGCCCACGCCCCCCACAGCGCCACCGCCAGCGTTAGCCACATGGCTCGAAGCCCTGTCCGCCTGCCAAAACACCAACCACCCATCACACAGACCTGCCACGTATGCTTTCACAAAGATTCGACATTGCATCACCGATATCGACGTCGCCTTCTTTTGAATCCCTTCCGCCACTTAACAGCGCACTAGGTGGCTTAACACTAGTTTCTTTTGTTGTTCCCCTTTAGAGCCATCAAACTCCATGTAGCGTTTTCCGCGTGCTTAGACTTATTGAACGTTCTTTTTATCAAAAAATAATGCTCACCATACTAATGCAATTGAAAAAAATAATTTACAGAACAATAACTCGTCACGCATATTCAATGTAATCCTCATTCTTCCTAATGAAAGCCTCGTCAAGTTATTGTTGCAGGTATACAAGACCAAAGGTATGACGACAAAGCAGGATAGCGCAATGCAGAAAATGTTCACTTACGGTGTAATTCTAGAATAAAAAAGCCTACATCAGTCTGCTCATTGTATGAAACAAATACTAATGCATTAGAATTTGTAAAGGCGTCAGGAGAAGAGACAAGATTACTGTCTCTAATTATTATAGACAATTACCTATGAATATGTTTAATAAAAGTTACGAGATATAATTTTTATTTCAGCGTTTGATTCCACAACCTACATTGCGATCCATAACGATGATAAACATATAGTCTGTGACATGTATCTCTGACGAGCAAATCAGTGCGCGCAAGGGAACATTTTTGTTTCGCGATGTAGTGTTCCCCGGACTGTATTGTCATCTTGATCCTGCCTGTTGAAGATCTGACTGGGTATTGAAAACACTCTCCAGTCCTACTTTCTAGCTCGCCTTTATCAGTGATGGGAGCCGACCTGAGCGCAGCGAATGGTTAATATGAGCCTTCTGGACTTGCACGGCCCCTCACTTAGAGAAAGTTGAGGAGGACTTGTCTTGTGAGTTGGGGTTGCGTAAGGCTCCTGTGCCTCCCTGGACAACTGTTAAGCTTCAAACTGACGACAACCTCCTGAGGTCATTCTCGCTTCAGCTGCGGGCCAGTGCAGTCGCTCCGCCAACAGCAGCTAGAATCGTTCAGTGTGATAGTGCAGCGCAACATCACGCCAAACGTTAAGAACATTAAGTTCGTAATAGTGTTCAGTGACCAGCTATTCAACTACGAGTGCTTTAGTTGCTGAATGAACCACAATGTTTTATCCAGCACAGGGCGAGTGGTTAGTGAAGCCCTAAACTCATTATATCTAACGGAAGAGTCATCTAATGTGGTTCCCGACGAAGGCAACGTAAATCTCACCGACAGCATGGAATTCATCGAAATACCGCCTCAACGCCAACACTTCGCAAGTAACAACTACCAATTCGGGGTCGGATCATCAGGCCAGCCCGATGAACAATTGCATTCTCAACAGTCAGCCGCTTCAGCCCAACCGTATCAAAACAAGGTAATGTCGCAAGGAAAGCGAGCCAGCGATAACGACTGTGATAACAGAGACCTTAAACGTATAACCACAGACAGCCAGCCCCCGGCAGGGTCGAACCTACAAAATCAATATAACGTAGAAATCAAAAACAGATTTAGTTGGCTAAATGAAGAAATCCCAGATGATCTAAGTGACGAAAATAAAATCCCACCAATTTTTGTTACTAATTTCGAAAACCAAGTTTCTCTCGCGAATGAAATAAAGTCTAATGTTTCATCCAACTTCACCACAGAATTCAAAAATCAAAAGATTCGAATCCAATTTCAATCAGTGACCGACTTCCGAAAAGCAGTTAAATATTTTCTGGCCACCAAAAAACAATTTCATACGTATTCGGATAAAATTAGTAAAAAATACTCCATAGTTATCAAGAATATTCATCCTTCAATCTCAGAAAGTGAAATATTAGACGAAATCAAAAACAAATTCAACTCAGCTGTAAAAGTGACACGTCTGTATAAAAACAATTCCCCCATCCCAGTAGTGGCAGTAGACTTTGATGGAACCCATAAAATCGAGGATGTGTTGGAAATAAAACAAATAGGTAATAACATAGGGAAACCAGAAAGAAGAAAGAAAACCAAGGGCCCCCTACAATGCTACCGGTGTTTAGACTTTGGTCACAGCAAAAACAATTGCAATCATTCAATTTCATGTGTGTTTTGTGCAGGTGATCACCTATCAGCAAACTGCGAAAAAAAGAACTCCACTCCTACATGTAAACATTGTCTCGGGAAGCATAGGGCCGACCTCAGATCAGTAGAATGTCCATACTGTCGAAAAATTTTAGAAAGTAAAAGAAACAATCCTAATGACAGACCTAGGAACAATCCTAATCCCCCGCAATTTAATACAACAAATTTTCCAACACTACCTCCAACCAACAACATACCTAATTTCTCACACGCAACAAATTTCAACCACCAACAAAACACAAGAAACACAAATCACCAGCAACATAACAACCAACAGACAAACAGAAACTACAACAATTTCAATATTGGTAACTCATTCATACAAAACATCACTCAATTCATAACTAATCACATCATTAATTTTATAAATTCATTAATTCCAACAATTATTCAGAATATCCAACAATCATTTGCTATGACATTTAGCAACAATTATGGATCACCATAGAGATATAATTATATTAAACTGGAATGCGAATGGCATTATCAACAAAATATCCGAACTACAACATTTCTTACATGCTAACAAAATTGATATAGCATGCATCACAGAAACTCATCTCAACCAAGAAAACTCATTCTTCATTCAGGGATACATAACAATCAGAACAGACAGACAAAACTCGAAAGGTGGAAGAGTATTAATACTAATAAAATCCAGTATACCACATCACCAGATTACTCTACCACACACGCCCGGACTCAAAACAGCAGCAATTAATGTAAAGTATAATAATAATAGGACAATTACAATAGTAACTGCTTACAAATCTCCAAATATAAAAATCAATAATACCAACATATACACACTATTACAACTACCAAACCCATTCATAATTGCAGGTGATCTAAACTCTAAACACTATTCATGGGGATGTCGAACTACGAATACAGCTGGCAAATACTTATACAACATAAAAAGGAACTTGAATTTCAACATATTATCACCAACCGAACCCACTTACTTTCCATATGATTCAAACAAAAGTCCAGATATACTTGACATAGCTGTTACTAATATTAAAACTCAGTTCATTTCTACAACGTACCATGAACTAGATTCAGACCACTTACCAGTAATAATTTCAACTCGAGTAGAAAAGCCTCCTTCAACACCCCCACCCACTTTAAATACTTATCACATTAACTGGAAGAACTTTAAATGTTCCATAAATAAATCCATACCTCCATTTCACAACCTGAACTCTCCCCAAGAAATTAACCAAGCAATCATGACCCTCAACAATATAATACTTAGTAATATTGTATTAGTAACAGTCATATCCAAAAAAGCCTAGATGTTAACAAAATAATGCACAAACCACTACCAACTAATATAATTAACATAATCCGAATAAAAAATAAAACAAGAAGACTTTGGAATTCACTAAGAATTCCCTCTTTAAAAAAAGAGCTAAACCTGCTAAATAATATTTGTAAAAAGGTTCTAAACAGATATAAACAAGAACAATACAACTCATATATCAATAGCTTAAATACTAAAAACAACTCACTATGGCAGTTTACTAAGAAACTCTTAAAAAAAAGAACAAGCATTCCCCCATTAGCAACTAGTGATGGTAAAAAATACTCCCCAATGGAAAAAGCTGAAGTACTGGCTTCACACTTTGTTGACACTTTCACCCCCAATAACACCCCTAAAGATCCGTAACACGATGAAATAATGACAATGTTCAATGCTCCCCTATATGATGTTCCCCATCAAATACAATTCATATCCCCTAATGAAATAAGAAAAATAATAAAGGACATGCCAAATAAAAAAGCACCAGGCCATGATCGGATCAACACAATCATTCTAAAAAATCTACCAGAGAAAGCTATTGCTTTTCTAAATAACATTTACACCTCAGTATTGAGAACAGGATATTTCCCCCAAACATGGAAACACTCAATCATTCACCCAATAGCAAAACCGAGCATGAATCACTCAAAAGCCGAGAATTACAGACATATCAGCCTGCTTCCTATAATGTCAAAAATCTTAGAGAAATTAATACTCTTCAGATTGAACAAATATATCAAGAAAACAAACAGTATTCCACAGCACCAGTTTGGCTTCAAATCACAATACTCTACCACCCATCAACTACTAAGACTTACGGAACACATTCACTCTGCATTTCAAAAGAGACAACATACCATCGCTGCATTCATAGATATTTCGCAAGTATTCGACAGAATTTGGCATCCAGCTCTCTATTTTAAATTAATATCAATAGGTACACCTAAATATCTAGTATCTATTATCCTTAGCTACATAACAAATAGAACATTTTCAGTTTCAGTCGAAGGCCACTGTTCCAACCCAAGGAAAATTGCTGCTGGGGTTCCCCAAGGTTCACCACTTTCCCCCACGTTGTTCAATTTATACACAGCAGATATTCCTACTACAGCACATATAAACACCGCTCAATTTGCCGATGACACTGCACTGTATATCTCAGGAAATTCCTTAACAACTCTTCAAACACAGCTTCAGAATCACATAAATTTAATAGCAAACTGGGCTAATGTCTGGAAAATAAAGTTAAACCCAACAAAATCTGTAGCAAAAATATTCACATCAAGACCTTTTACTCACCCTCTTCCATTCTTCATAAATAACGACATCATCAATTGGACACCAACTAATAAAACAATTAAATATTTGGGCTTAAACTTCGATACCCGTCTCAACTGGAAGCAACATATAGAGGCAAAAACTCATCAAAGCCAAAATTAAACTAATTCAACTCCGACCCTTACTGAATCAACATAGCCAACTCTCCAAATCCAATGCTCTATTACTCTACAAAACAATAATCCGGCCGACATTACTCTATGCTTGTCCCATCTGGACCAATGCAGCTAATTCCAACCTATACAAAATACAAGTTATCCAAAATAAATTTTTAAGATTAATTACAAAAGCACCATGGTTCATCACCAACAATCAACTACACAATGATTTAAACATAAACACAATAAAAAACCAAATAGCCTATCTTGCACATAACTTTTACACTAATCTTCCCCTAATTCAAGCAACATCCTTCTATAAACTAGGCAAAGCCCCCAATTATCGAACGAGAATTAACAACAGATTTCCCCTCCATTCATTTTATAAAATATTCGCAAACATGGAATAATACTAATCTGAGGTGCTACCTGCTTCCTCTCCCAGTATATTGTTTTATATAAATTGTAATGTATAATTTTAAGTTAATGTAAGTTAGTATAAGATAGGTTAAGATCATCAATCATTTGCACAGTTAACATGTAAACTGAACAATGTAATGTCTACCAAAATAAAAAAATATATAAATTAAAAAAACCCTCCTGAGGTGCTCAGGGCATCAAATGATGTCACTACAGAGCCTCTGACCGGGAGGGACGAGGGTTCGAGTCCCGACAGTGGAAGGATTGTCGTGGCCTTAAAACGCTGTGTTACATAATGAAACAGCGCAGAGAACTTGCAGACTATGATGCATTTACTAGATGTTTGGGCTCAAAAGGGCGCCGGATTCAGCGGAGAAAGTTTTATCACCCCAAGTCAATAACTTTGTGGTTTTCTCAGTGAATTAAATTGTTGTTAAGTTCAATTATTTTCTATTCTGCTCGACAATAAAATTACAGATTTTTCAGTTCTGTAACAAAGAGATGTATTTCTTAGAAAATATTATCGCTGACGTGTTTCATAATGAAAATCCATTTCGAGTGTGAACTGTGTAAAACATTTACAATTACTACGTGATTTTGTATGGGGTCTTAGTATAGTACTGTAACACACTGTAAACACTTGTCGTATACATTAAAATAAAATTTCTAAAAAAATATGTGTTTTAAATACAATACATAAAAATAATGTTATGTAATAGTTAGAATTTTTTCTGGATATCATAATTTATTTTTCTCGGTAAAATAGATATATTTTTCAAGACAAGAAAAAATAATAAATGGTATTTATGACTAAGGTGAATTTCCGCTTTTGTAGAATTATAAATGCAGGATGAAATATTCCGGATAAATAAAAAAACACGCCACCGTCTAGTCGTCACTTAAATGAGAAATTTTCTTACGTCCTTTAACTCAGAAGGATTCCGCAATTCCAGTTCTTGATTTTTTCTTTTCTACTACAAACTCCACAAAAGTTACTATTTAAGTGTGTCAAGTGGTGACGAATTTTCGAGGTATTTTGGGAGAAAAATTGTACTCTTTTTCGATTCAAAAACGTAAAAATGTAAATTAGAAAATTACTTCAATAGACTTACCATGTACAACACCTGTAGAATCACAAACTTACTGTTCCTCAAATTTTTATATTTACTACATAAAATGTCAAATGAATTTAAAAAAACATTTATGAACAGATAACTTACGTCCCAAATTGTTTGTTTTCCCTCTCACATAACAACGAAGATGACGTACTATTAGCTCCCTCTTTTTGAGGTACATCGGGCATACGACTTGCATGTTTTTTTCAACATTCTTATGAATGTGCGTCGTTTTGAGGTCATAACCGCGCCTCTAGAACAAAGTTGTCCCTCCGAGGTATAATAATAATAATAATAATAATAATAATAATAATAATAATAATAATAATAATAATAATATATTTATTTTGGCCACAATTGGCGTCTTTGCCAGGTGGTAGCCAATTAATTACACTATACAAATGAAAATTAAATATAATGTATTACCTAGAACCGTGTATACCCCAGCATAGCAAGAAAGCCTCCATTTCACGCGTACACATGTGAAACTCAGACTCTCTGTGCACACACCCAAACACGCACGCACCACGCACAAATACGTATAAACACACACGCACACACACACATACATACATACACATATACATATATATTCATACTAGCTGACCCGGCCACGCGTTGCTGTGGCTAAAGTTTTTGTTATATTACATTATAGTAAACAATCTAAGAGGAACAATAAGAGAACATCAGTCACGGAGTCCACTATGCTTTTTCACACAGATGGTATTTGTAAAAAAATATGGTGATCTCCTTATTTGACTTTCTACTACTATAACCCTTTAGTACAATGAAATTATTTACCAATAAAGACGAAAATATTGATGTTGGTATACAAATTCACTGGATTGAGATTTGAAGGGGAAGTACGTTGAACACAATTAATTAAAATGTTCTTACACTTGATATTAAGCAGAAATCAATAGGTACAAAATAAAAATTTATCAGATTTATTATTTCCATTTAATTTTATAACAAATATAAGTACTATTCAATTATAAATACTTTCAATTTCAATTTAATTTAACACCAATCGGTGCACAATGTTTTTGGTTAACCTGTCTTTAGCTAACACAAATAGATTAGACGGTTTCCCAACACGTGAACACGCAACATATAGTTGCCCATGAGAAAAACATGGATTTTCCAAATCTAAACCACAAATGGACATTGTTTGACCTTGAGATTTATTTATAGAAATGACGAAAGCTAAACGAATTGGAAACTGTAGCCTTTTGAAGGGTATGGTAAAATCTGATGGTATCATCGGAATACGTGGCAGCAGGACCACTTTTCCTTTAAACTTCCCAGCCAAAATGGTTGCTTCAAGAATGTTTCCGGTGATCTTTTTGATGACCAAACGCGTACCGTTACATAATTGAGGTGGATTCAAATTATGGAGGAGAATAATAGGGGAACCAATTTTTAATCGAAGATTATGTGGTGGCATTCCAGGGATATCTAATGACTTTAAAAATTCAATCGGAAAATTTACACTTTCATTTTCATCAACAACAGTATCGATTGATTTAAAAGACATCATATCGCCTGGTAATAACCGTTGTATCTGGAAGTTAATTTCGTCAACATCAAAGTTTTTGGCTGCCAAAATCGCCCGTTGACTAAGCCATTCATGATTCAAATAATTATTCTGTATATCCGGGAAAATACTCTGAATCAATTCATTTTTATCCTGAACAACAGTGCAAAAATTGTCTGGTAGTTTAATGCATTGCGTATTTGGTTGCAGTTCTATTTTACCGTTCCCAATATCTAGTAGTTGTTCGGAAAATATTTGTGCTGATGGATCATTTTGCAATTGTACTCGCATATTTATGGTCAATCGAAGTGTTTCAACACTTCGCCATAAGAATGATTGTTTCAAACATGCATTAATCTCATCCGCGAAAGTAGAGCGAGGTATAACC
This sequence comes from Gryllus longicercus, assembly GCA_038098605.1. Taxonomy (NCBI): domain Eukaryota; kingdom Metazoa; phylum Arthropoda; class Insecta; order Orthoptera; family Gryllidae; genus Gryllus; species Gryllus longicercus. The sequence continues at coordinate 180,805 of JAZDUA010000414.1, forward strand.
GGTAAGGTCTGCCGGAAGTCACCAGACAAAAGTAAGATAGCACCACCGAAAAGTTTATTATTGCTGTTTAAATCTTGCATAGTTCTGTTTAATGCTTCAAGTGAATATTTGTGTGCCATTGTGCACTCATCCCAAATTATTATAGAACTCTTCCGCAACACTGCAGCTATTCCACTATTCTTTTTGATGTTACACATTGCATCTGGTTTATTATGAACGTCCAATGGCAGCTTGAATGTTGAATGTGCTGTTCGCCCACCATCCAGTAAAGTAGCCGCAATGCCTGACGATGCTACTGCTAATGCGATTTTTTGTTGCGACCGTATTTTGGCAAGAATCAACGATATTAAAAATGTCTTACCGGTTCCACCGGGTGCATCCAAGAAAAAAAACCGCCTTGTTCAGCAGCAACAGCCAGCATAATCCGATCATAAATAATTTTTTGTTCTGCTGTCAGTAATGGTTCACTGTTCATGATAATTGTTGCTAAACTTTCATGGTCATATTGATTTTCTCGTTGTAAATCGGTATTGACTAAGTAGGTGGCTGGACGATTAGGTGATGGCATACCATAATGATTAAGTGGTAAATTTGAAATAAGAACACATAAATCCTCGATCAAGACCAATGCTTCATTGTACATCTCTGGTGTATAATCTATGTTTTGGCATTGATTTGTTTGTCTAATTCGGTGCAATATGTCTTCTGTCATACAATTTTTATATTTTTCCCACAAAGTTTGTGCTTGCGAGGGATAACATGTCAAAATAATTGCAAACAACTGACGAATGTTATTCGGTGTTGATGTCAACGCAGCATCAGCAAGCGTTAAGTCCCAATGGTTATCGTCTTCTAGCAATTGCAGTTCACGACATGCATCCTGGTATGTATTGAATACTCGACCATTAACTGTTCGTAAAAATTCAAAAGACGTTGGTCCGGGAACATTCACCAATAACAAACGTAAATAGAAGCACTCACGTTGCTTTGGATGTACCGTGTAAAGTCTCCCCAATGTCTTAGCTTTGAATATGCCTGTAATGGAAGGATGTGGTTTTCCTTGTTTCCGTGGCTCCCATTTTTTACTGGATTTGTTCCATGTGAAATAACGTGGAACATCACCAAACACCAATGTCTTCGCGAATTGGCCAAAAACATCAGGTTTTTGACACAATGTAAAAAATTCAGTTAGAGTCGTTTTCGGAGCTTCGAACGCTCTTTGGAGAACATTTTCTTCAGTGAAGTATACACGTTGACCGTTTTCAAGATGTATTGCCAGATGTTGGACAGCAGGATCTCTTTCGTGGATGGGAAAGCTGAGAATATGCCAAATAGCTTCATTGCTGCTAATGTATCTGCCCATTTGGTATCGTGCTATTTCGTCATTTTTATTTATGTTTTGTACTTCAAATATGGCCAAATCACTGCCTTTGTTTACATATTTACAAATATACTTAATTGATTTAACAGAACTGCAAAGCTCAACATTGATATGAGCTTTGTAAGTTTTTGAAAGTAGTGGTGAGTATGGTACCACCCACTGATTATCAAACTCAACTTGATTTGGAAAGTTCGGCAGTCGCATTGTAAATGTGTGGCCACCATTCTCAGTACTTCTGCGGCGATACATTGGATAACCATCAATATCCGTGATCGTGTCATTCGTATACGGCTTTGGGAATTTTTTTTTACATTTTCCATTTTCCATGCACGGTGACGTCATGTTGAAAGCACCGCATGGCCCATGGATCATGTGTTTGGTGACAATATCAAATAATTATTGATCAATTAATGGGTCTGGAATTTCGGCTGAAATTATTTGATCGATTTCTTCAGGACGGATTCTATCTTTAAGCCAAACCAAAATGTGGGCATGAGGCAAACCTCGCTTTTGCCACTCTATCGTATACAGCCAACAACGTGTGATACCAAAAATTGAATATTTAACAATAAAATCAATTAAGGATTTCAATTTTTGTTTAAACACACGTGCAGTTAAATCATGACGATGAATGGCTTGTTGTTCTGGCAATAGTAAAGTTTGTATCTCTTCCCAATTCGGATTACATGTGAATGTAATAAATAAATCCGGTCGGCCGTAATGACGTACGTAAGTCATCGCATCTTGTACGTATTCCTGCATGTTCCGTGGACTGCCGATGTAGCTTGAAGGTAAAATGAAAACATTACCGATGTCAATGGGATTTAAATTTCCATCGATGTTTCCAGCAACAGCATCTCGTAAGTGAATATATTCTTCCGATCGTAGTTTTGCCTGGTTGAATCGAAGGAATCGCAAGCGTTCGCTTTCGACCTTAGCATACATATCAACAATGTATTGATGGAACAGCTGACGATATCGAAGGATATAATTGTCTTGATGTTGTCTAACCATTATTCGGTGTGCGTAGTAGTTCATTGAGCTAACTTTATTATTTCTGTAATCACCTAAAAAAATTAAAAATTAAATGCAATACGAAATTAAAATCTATACATACAGTAAGAAAGTAAATAGATAATTGTAAAATTTACCGGTATTTGGATCATACTGTTTGATATTAAGGTGATATTCATCTTGTCCTTGCCAAAATATCAATGGATATTGTAGTGCGTCATATGAACGGTGTAGATCCGAAATCGTACTGACAGTGTTGTCTCGCCGTGTAATTTTTATAGATCTTTTGTCAACTGGATCACCAACCATGATAACAGCAACCTCATCAACAGTTGGAGCGTTGAATCTACCAGCATGTTCACCTAATGGTACTTTGTCGGCTTTTATGACGATTTGATAATTGTCATTTTGCAGTCGTGGCGAAACTCTTTTGATCAATTGAATTAGTTGATTGTGATCTTCTAAAAAATTTTCCAATAATATCACAATTGCTCTTTCCTCTGCTTGTTCAATAAAATTATACAGGCACCGAGTCGTCACGCGCTCTTCACAATCGCCCATAAAATAAATTTGAAGAAATTTCGGATTGTTATCAGGCATTGGCATCAGTGATCCGATTTTATGGTACACCTGGCCTTGAATTTTGAATGTAGTTTCAAAATTACGTCCATCGGATGCACGATCGCAAATTTTAGTTGCCCCAAATGACGTCATTTGGAAGCAAGAATTAAATTTGCGTATCTTACGCAAAAATAATTTGGAATCATCTGAATTGCCAGTAAGAAGGGATAATAAAGGCTCCGGCGGAGCGGGTAGAGGTGACAGCACAACTTTTCCTGATGCGCAGCACATGCCGGCTGCTTCATTCCGAAATTTCAATGCCTGACAATATTGACATACTTTATCCATTCCACCGATAGCAATTTTTGAATGCGCCGAGTAGTTAATATCTGGTGCATATTCAAAGGCAAGCCGAACGAATGATGCACGTGTTAATGAGCGGCTGATCCGTTGCCTTTGTCGATCTAGTCCTCGTATTGTAGCTATGTTTCGTTCTCGTGCCGCTCTTGTTCTCGTAATATTCTGTTGCAGACGTTCGTCACGCTGTTCTTGAGATTCTTGTGTACGACTTTCTGCAGTCCTGATTCTTTGAGCTGCATTTCTTGTTTCGATTTGTTCTGGTAATTGCTGAGCTCTTTCAACACGTTTGCGTCGTGACCCTTTGCTGCTCGCGTTGTTGAGGTTAGATTTTTTCGGTGGCATTTGACTGAAAATAATAATAATCGTTTAAATATTAGAAAGAGGAACTGAAAAACATGTTATCATAGCACATTGAAATAATAAGTGCAAAATAATTTTAAATGGAGGTTAAATAATCTTAATATATATAAATCTCGTGTCACAATGTTCTTATGATATTCTCTTGAATACGTACGTTCGAATGTTTCGTTCTCGTGCCGCTCTTGTTCTCGTAATATTCTGTTGCAGACGTCTTAATATATATAAATCTCGTGTCACAATGTTCTTATGATATTCTCTTGAATACGTACGTTCGAATGTTTCGTTCTCGTGCCGCTCTTGTTCTCGTAATATTCTGTTGCAGACGTTCGTCACGCTGTTCTTGAGATTCTTGTGTACGACTTTCTGCAGTCCTGATTCTTTGAGCTGCATTTCTTGTTTCGATTTGTTCTGGTAATTGCTGAGCTCTTTCAACACGTTTGCGTCGTGACCCTTTGCTGCTCGCGTTGTTGAGGTTAGATTTTTTCGGTGGCATTTGACTGAAAATAATAATAATCGTTTAAATATTAGAAAGAGGAACTGAAAAACATGTTATCATAGCACATTGAAATAATAAGTGCAAAATAATTTTAAATGGAGGTTAAATAATCTTAATATATATAAATCTCGTGTCACAATGTTCTTATGATATTCTCTTGAATACGTTCGTTACACTGTTCTTGAGATTCTTGTGCATGACCTTCTGCTGTCCTGATTCTTGGAGCTGATTTTTTACCATAGCAGCGCCATCTATTGATTACTTACTCAACCCAGTCGAAAGGTGTCGACATCTGTTAGAATCATTTGGAGTTAACAGATAATTGTGACTGTCAAATAATAACAGACAAATAATTGACGATGATACCATCAGATTCTCTGGGGTATCTTTCGCAGGGTCTCTTTCGTGGTGAAAGCCACAGCAACGCGTGGCCGGGTCAGCTAGCTGATTGTTGTAATAATTGTAGATAATTGTGACTGTCAAATAATAACAGACAAATAATTAGCAATAAATTAAAATTGCGACTATAATTTGAGATTTAAACTATCCTATCTTTCAAGTTGGATCGAACTGCACATGGTGTGCGAATTTTATTATAATCGGTTAAGTGGTTTAGGAGTCCATTGAGGACAAACATTGTGACACGAGATTTATATATATTAAGATAACATATACATACGCATATGCATATACACACGTACACGTGCGTATACGCATATATTCACACACACATACATAAGTACACTCCAAAAATGTACTTACAGCTAATTAATACCATCTAATTATATTCTATCGTATTCTATTGTATCTAATTCTAATCTTAATTTTTTTTTCATTTACTCTATTCACTTCTGCTACGTCTTGCTGCGCTGCACTACACTGCAACGCCCAGCCCCACACTCCACTATATTTTATTTTATTTTTAACATTGGTAATGTCGCATATCACGCTGAATTTCCCTGGAACTGCACTTCACTTCACTAAAAATAGCTAATAATTTGAAAAAAAAAATAATTAAAAAAAATACTATTTGAGACTTCTTAAGCGATTTTTAAAGCACTTTACATCCTTGGGAAAGTGCTCCATGACTCTTGCAGGTATTTCGTTCCAATCCCTAATTGTGCGATTTACAAATGAATATTTACCGGTATCAGTTCGCTGCCGTTGAGTTTTTATTTTCCATTAATGATCTTTTCTCCCTATACGAGCAGAACTGTCTAGTCTTCCACTTATTCCCTCCCACGCTGGAGATTTATTATACGCTATAAACATACAACATAATCTTGCATTCTTCCTGCGGGTACTTAATGATTCGAAATGTGTGTCACGTTCCCTTGCAAACCCTCTATTTATGAATTTCACTGCCTTTTTTTGGATTTTTTCTAATTCTTGTATTTGACCTATTCTGTACGGATCGCAACAAGCTGACGAGTATTCAAAAGTTGGCCTAACTAAAGATGTGTAAGCCAATTTTCTACTTTCCATGTTACCTTTCTTTAAAATTCTCTTGACAAAATGAAACGACTTCCAAGCTTTTCTTACTACATAATTTATATGTTCCCCCCATCCTAAGTCGCTACGCAAATTAATTCCTAAGTATTTACAGCTGATTACCTCGGGGATCAATGTGCCGTTCATGGAATAATTTAAAGGATTCTTACGTATAGATTTTGTGAAACTGATAGTCTTACTTTTGTCGGCATTTATTTCCATTTTGTTTGATTTAGCCCATGTGTATATTTTATTTAGATCCTCTTGCAGTGCACTTTCATCTTCAGATGATTCTATTATCCGGTAAATGAAGCAATCGTCGGCAAAAAGGTGCATTAGTGAATCAATAGAAGGGTCCTAAGACGCTTCCCTGAGGAACTCCAGATGTAATTTTTGCCTCCCCAGATAGTAATTGTCCAACTCGGACTTGCTGCGACCGCTCTCTCAAGAATTCATGAATCCACTTAACGACCCTAACGTCGATACCGGTATCTGCAATTTTCTTAAGTAAAATGTCATGTGCAACAAGATCGAACGCTTTAGAGAAGTCTATTACGATTGCATCCGTCCGTTGTCCACGGTCCAGTGCGTCAGCGATATCTTGACATGTAGAAATAGTTTCTACATGTATAGTATCTCGAGCGAGTTGCCACCAGCGCCTCGGCCTCGCGCACACAAGACTCACTGCGCTCCTCGCACTGGGTGAGCCACTCCCTGCTCCTGCTCCCCCCATCGGGGGCCACGACATCGACGGCCAGCGCCCACCACCGCCCCTCCCGCACCTGTTCGCGCAGCAGCAGCCCGCGGAAGCCCTGGTGGCGCTGCCACAGCGCGTCCAGCACGCGCCGCCCCGCACGCAGCTGCGCCCCACCCTCGCTCCCGTCCTCACGTACTCACCTCCTTTGTTCTTCGAGGGGCTTCTGTGAAACCCGCTCGCCCTGCAAGTCTTCTTCGTGGAGCTTCTGCCTTATCCTCCCACCCTTCATGTTTTCCTCAAGGAACATCCGCGAATGCCTTTCCTCCTCTGCACCTTCAGGTACCTTCCGCGAACTCATCACGCCCTTCAGCCCTTTCTCAAAGAGCTTCTGCAAGTCCTCTTCGTTCTCCATCTCACGGAAAGACGGACGGACAGACGAACGTACAAACGGACGGACGGACAGATCGACAGTCAGACAAACGAACAGACGGACTGACAGACGGACGGACGGACAGATGGACGGACAGGCAGACAACCGGTCAGACGAACAGACGTACGGATAGCCGGACGGACAAACGCACGGACAAACGGACGGATAGACGGGCAGACGGACGGGCTGACGGACGGACAGACGGTTACATATTTAATATATGCATATGTATATTATATACATATTATTAATATATAATATACATATCAAATACATATTTAAATTAAGTACTTTTCAGTCGCGAAGCGATTATCATTAAAGAACACTCGACAATTACAGGAATAAATAAAAAATTAAATACAAAAATATACAAATTATTTACAAAATGTTGACATAGCCTGTGCCACATGCGTGAGCAAACTAGGTCGTACATACCTCCCAACGTCTGGGCGAAAAACGAAGAGTGCTGTTTATTGAATGTACGACTTGTTTTAAGACAGTGTCAGTCGGAAGCGTGTGGGGGCGAGGTCAGGGCGGCGCGGCCGAGGGTTCGATAGACGCGAGATTGGTCGAGGCGTGAAGAAGGGGGGGGCGGGCGAATGCGTGTGCAGTTAGGGTTGTACTCATTGGCATAATTTTTGCTGAGGTGACAAGATTTCACGTATTTTTTTGTAAAGACAAATGTTCTGGATTTGCAGATAGTTCTGTATATGAAGGGATTGTAATTTTATTCTTGCCAGTATCTATTTGCAATTTCAAGAATACGGAAATTAACGTGTTTGTCGAATGTGCGGTTGTGTAGATTTAAGTGATCAGCTTAGTGTGAGACTATGGTAGTGTTGTTTTTCCATGCTTGTTCGTGTGATTTGAGTCTCTGTGTGAATTTTCGGCCGGTTTGTTTGGCACTGCAGTTGTCGCAAGTGAGAGCATAGACCCCGCATAAGGAAGTAGGACTTTAGTGTTGACTAGTGTTCTTTGTAATGTGTGAGTGTTGTGGAAAGAAGTTTTGAGACCAAATTTATTGATTGTGGTGGCTGTTTTAAGAGAAAGTTTAAATATATGACTTGGCTCCAATTATATTAACCAGTGCTGTTTACCCACTCTCTAATTTCCGTTTCCCTAATGGTCCTAATCTTTCTTAGAAATGTTTCTAATTCTTTGATGAAGTGAAACCTTTTATCAACATATATGTTTTGGGCAAGCATTATGTTTCGTATGTTGGAAGTAGCAGTAGTAGTAGCTTGGAAATATATATTTACTGGCGGCGCTACCCGTCGTTGTCTGGGCATTTATTAAGGACTTTTGGACTTTTATTCAGTATATGACATAGGACAAATATACATGATCTGTGGCGGGGCCTGCTTCTATTGCAATGGGTCCCTGCTACGGCCTGTCGCGCCCAGCTAGCTCTGTCTTGTCTTGCCCTCTTTTTGGAAATTTACGGTCTACTTCGCTCCCTTTCCACTAAAAAGCGTTTACATTTTTCTTATTGGGAGTTCCAACACCTAAACATTCCTCACATTAAAACAACAAACAAATCTAAACTACAAAATAAAATACTTGTAGACTCATGAATATCCTTTTTGTGTGTTTTATAATACTTTCAATAAATTCCCACATTGTAAAACTAACTCTTCATATTACTTACTTCTATCACATTCATACAGAAAGGTTTAAAATGTATCTTCTGCCAACTCTTCACCTTGAAGGGATTTACAGTGCGGAGTATAACATGCGAGAGTTCTCGCACGGGCACTCTAGTAGAAAGATCCAGAGTAATAGATGTAGGTGTCATAACGTAATTGATAAATCATAAAAGTAATTGAAATATCTATGCTGAAACATTTGCTGTTTTTATAGTTATTTTGAATGTGACAGAAATATACATTATTAAAGTCATATATGCTAGTAACACGTTCTATAAAATTTATTTGTTGTACCTTTTTGTTATAAATCAATTCATAATACTATTGCAACATAAGAATAATACTGATCCACCAACATGTACATTATGTGTACACAATAAATTGACAACGTACTTAACCATTCAACAAAACAATATTAGCTTCCTTATTTGATTTCAAGTGCTAGATACGGTACTATGGATCTTGAAATGTGAATTATAGTAACCGAGGACTCCGAAATTTTATTTATTAAACATAAATATTTTAAAATAAATTAACTTTTTGCCTCTTTTTATATAAAAAGTGGATGCATTCATTCTTTGAGAGCATTCAGCATAAATTGATGCATTCATTCCTTATATGCAAAACAACAGCATATATTATTTTTAATATTTAAAGTATTATTGCTTAATTACAAACCAATGCACTAATATACACATATTGAAAAAAACTTTCAACAGGGTTGACCCAAATCTTCTTCTTCTTCTTCTTCTTCTTCTTCTTCTTCTTCTTCTTCTTCTTCTTCTTCTTCTTCTTACTTTTATTTTAGGCTAGAACCTGTTTCTTTACAAAGGATACTTAATTAAAGTTTTTTAAAAACCTGATACATTACATTTATTTAGTCATATTTATAATTTGGCACTATATTCATGCTGTCTTGTTTCACAAAATGACTTTCCATCTAGTTCTTGGACGTCCTACTCGTCTCCTTCCTTCCGGTCTTCTATCTCTAGTCACTTTCACCAGTCTGTCTTCTTCCATTCTGTCTATATGTTCGTTCCATTTCTTTCTTCTTTCTCGAACCCAGTCTGAGATTATATCTTTTCGGCAAGTATGTCTTATATTAATATTAGGTTCTTTATCCCTTATCGTTTTATTTGTAATTTCTCTCAGCACCCGCATTTCCGACACTTCCATCATTTGGCATATTTTTTTGGGGTCTGCTCTCGTTTCAGCTGCATATGACAATACTGGTCTAATTGCTGCCTTATATATTCTAATTTTAGTGTCTTTTTAGATATTGATTTTGCCATATCGAGTGGTTGAGACAGCCTGCTATTCTATTTGCTTTTATGCTTTGTTCCTTAGCCTCTTTTATAGATCTTCCATCGCTAGTTATTGTTATGCCTAGATATTGTATTTCCATCACTTGCTCTATTAGGTATTCGTTTATAGCTAGTTTGCATCTCAATGGCTCTTTCGAGATTGTTATGCATTTAGATTTTTGTGTGGATATCCTCATGTTGAATGACTGGCATGTCTTGTTGAATTGAAACAGGAGGCGTCCAGATCATACAAACTTTTTCCATTTTATCAATTTGAACATGAGAGCTGTGTAAATGATCAAATTGAGAATAATGAAATCAAGCAATTCTGTCTGTATATACTAATATAAATGTATAAATATATATGGAAAATTTGATATTTGATGAAAAGTTGGGATCACCAAAAACGAATTGTTTAAATACAAATGCTTAGAAGGCTTTGTTTCCAGCATTTCTTCATTAAATTAAAAAAATGTAGCTGTGAAATAAATGCAAACGCTCGCATTTCATTCGCAAACATTTCAACGCACTGTGAGCTTAGAAATAACTCGACTACCACATAAGATTTTACCCGGTTTTAAGATTTTAACCGCACGGTGGTGGCAGTAAAATGCATTACGGATTTACCGATAGTTTTTCGGTATCTCTGTAGTGTGCGGGATAAAAAAGAAAAAAGGAAATTAGAATATTTGGGAATATTTATAACTGAATCTTGATCAATGAATATGAGAATAGGCAACATTTAAGCATTTAATAACAAAAAAGCATTTATTAGTAAAATTTATATTTTCAGACACAATAAGGTTTTCATTCAATATTCCTAATAGCTCAAAATGAATAAGTTTTCTAAAAGACTGCTTTTTCCCTTGAAGAAAAAATAGGCACATAGGCTAAATACGAAGAATTCACATCAAATGTTACTGTGGGTCATTCCTGTATTAACTGAAGCGAATCTGCTTCACAACCTGACAAAATGTCCGAGATTAATTTCTAACTCTTCTGAAGATTTAGGTACGAAAACTCCGAGCGATAGCACTCGCTCAAAACACGACCTGCTGTCAACATTCCTCAGATTGCATAGACGAAATGAGTAATAGAGTATGACGTCACATGTTATATCGAGATTTCTCTTGATCTTGGTTACTGGTTTTCATATCGATAATAAATAAATAAATAAATATTTTCTTTGTTGTTACATATATTTTCTACTTTTTATGGTCGTAAAAATAAATATTTTACGGTGTTTTAGAACGTCAAAGTCTGAGTCCTTCTCAGGAATGTTTGATACACATGAGCTCACTATATCGTTGATCACTCTGCGAACGAATGGAAAGGCTGACGTATGTCATGGCGCCAGCTCATGTTGGCAGGGAATGTGCAGGAAAGTCTGCTGGCACTGACGAGAAATGCCGGTTTTCGTGGCGATCCAACCTTGCACGTTTTTTTCCTATTACATTTACTATTTCACATGGGAAGACGCATACATACGTGACAGACGTGGTCCCGGTTGGTCCCCGAAATTACTCGCGAGAGATGGTGTTAGCACATCGCTGTCTCCCCTGGCTTCTCTACAGACCAGCAACATAGCGCATTGAAGTGCTATAGGAGTACAAGTATGAAATCTCCCTTTTGGGAGGATCTTATTTTCGCGGGCTTCCCCCACCGCTGCTCTAGTGGCAGATTTCTTTGCCTTCTGCGCATGCGCGATTCGTCGCCCTCCCCCAACAAGGATGAGCTGCAAGTCATCAAAGTCACTTGCCTTCTCACCAAGTCGCCAAAGCCCTCTATTTCGTCATTGTCGTGATAAGAGGAAATGACCCATAAAGAAATAATGATTTTATCCACTCCTTCACCCATGATCATGTCTGTTTTCATATATTCGCTTAATCCATTGATATAGGAAATAATCAGACTGTTATACCCAAGTTCTGGGCTTCAAACCCCATCGACGCCGTGGATTTTTAAGGGCAAAAAATCCTTCGTACGCTTTCCTTCATAGGGAAAGTAAAAACCGGCAGTCCCATCTTAGTATATTTACTTGCATGTAAATGGTCAAGCCTAAATGACACCTCTGAACTAAATTAAAATCGCCTGTTTCGTCGCCCAACAAATACCTCCTTCCTCTGCTAGTTTGTGAAATCCGCGTAGTCAAACGGAAGAGCGGGCCTTATGGCCCGAGCCTCACCATGTAAAATAAGACATTTATTCAATTCAATATTCGACACACATTTTCTTTAACTCGTAGAGGGGTACCGACGCTTTGTTTAGCAACAAGATTTTTAATGTAACCCCAAACGAGGTCACATTACCTTTGAAGGGTTGTCTTAGAAACAAACACAATATTACGCCTGTGACCTTCTCTTGAAATTATGCCTATGCAAGGACGCGTCACACTTGCACAGTTATCGAGAACGAACGGGATTGTGCTAAGGACCTGGAGAAAACATGTTTCCTACACATACGTTTCTTTTACAGAATCTTAATATATCAGGAGTCAGCGTTTGTGCGTAGCCAGCTGTAATTGATTTGATTTGGGTAGCCCAGGCATGCCCAGGCGCAACAGCCGGCCTGTGCTTTCCGACCCCCTCCCGGCTGGCGCGCACTGCGCGTGGGAGAGCTCTATTTTAAGGGGAAGAAGCGGTGGAGGGTGGGGCGTCCCTCCTCGCGCATGCGCAGTCCAAGGGAGATTTCCAACGTGTTCCGCTATAGCTCATGGGTCGACCTCCCTCTTCCTTCTTGTCTGAAGTTCTGTCGAGCGCTGCCCTGGCTCTTTCGCACGCAACCGATTCAAGACGGGGCCCAAGTAGCCCCCCTCCGGGGCGGCCAACCAGGCGACGGTCACTGCCCGGAGGAAGTCCGTGACGTAGCCAGACGCCCCGTAAGACATACCGAAATCCAACACTTCGAAATCCCCACGCCAGTACGTTGGTTTGTATATTGTGGCCCAGAACGTGATCTCACTAACGACTTCAATTACTCCGGTCATAAGCAGCAATTTGATGTGTAACTTAATTCTGCAACAGAAAAGCGCTGAATATTAATAATTTATATAAAATGTAACATTTGGTCGTAAGTAGAAATTTGTTCGCAATATAGAAAGGCATTGCGCAGACTGACATGAAGGACATAATTGCAAAGTTATTATACCTCTATAAAATCCCGTAAATAAACTATTTGTTTTTCTGCATTACAACCGACCTTTCTGGTAAGATCATTTTAGAAACCTTTTATGAATTTGCATATTATGGTACCGATTATGACCTTGTGGCACATAATTGACGGTTTATAGCACTACATTTGCGTCATCACACGCTGAGCCAATCGCAGCGGGCGAATTGAGGGATGGTGGGGATAAACCTCACAGCCGATTTCTACTCTTTTTTTTCTCACAGATCTCAATCATCCGTGATGTCATAATAAAAATTTTTACCATAACTACTCCGATTTTCTTATATCTATAAATATAAATAACTTAAGTGATATCCAAATAATATCGCAAGTAACTTATTTATAATGTTGAATCATTACATTTAAACCGCTTCTAACTTTGCTCGTTTTCAAGTTATGTACTTTTGCAATAAAGAATAAAATTAGATACAAATAGCATAATGTACAGTTATTTTTAAACAATTCTGCACTCTTATCCCTTATTGCTCTCTTGAAGCAACTGACGCTAATCCGCACGAACACAGAGAACGACCTTGAAACCGTAATCGAAACGATACCTTATAATTCAGTTTCTTTTGCAGTCTAGTCGATACTTCGAGCTCAGTGATTACCACAAAATCACTTGGAGACTGCAAAACGTACTTTTTTCGTCACTATATTTCGTCGCCAAAATTTTGTTAGAAAAATTTAAAACCATATAAAAGAAAAAACAGTGCGATATATATATATATATATATATATATATATATATATATATATATTCTAACACACCCACCTTCCACACGACTGGTACCTTCACAACAGCAGCATGAACCGTAAGCGGGTTGACAAGATATTTGCTCGTGAAGCGAGCTTTAAATCTAGGGAGCAGGATCTTCAGGGTACGAGAAAGGTTTGAACCCTTGACACAATAAAATTAAACAAAATGCACATAAACGAGCGTATAATTTACCCATAAACTTTGTGGCATAAGTTAATGACAAAAAGCAAGAATAGAATCACACTTTTACAAAAATAATCAAAAACACAAATAGAAACCTTTACAGCACATTAAATGAATGAACACATAATTAACTCCAAAACTAATTCTTTGAAATAATTACCCTAACCTACACTGGGAATTCCCTTGGAAAATTAATTATATCTAAATTTATGCTATCCTAATTACATTTGCACATGAAACCAAATTTCTATTTACAATCTCTTGCTTCAAAAAAAATATTACATGCAAAGAACAAAAATGTGGGCAAGTGCACTACTCATTCATAATTTAATTGTAACTGCTAATAGCAGAATAATAAATGTTCCAAATAGAATGTTTTAAGGCAGGCAATATCGCATCAAAATCTCCCACTACAATGCTGCAAATTGTTGCCACCCGTGTCCTCAATTTCCTAACACTTTCCTGTACTAGTCTTTTCCCTGCCGACGTGAACTTGACCTACTTTCCGCAATTCTAGCGTTACCTCGAAAACTGCCCGCTTCCTGGCCTTGGTGGTCGTGCGTTGGCTTCTGCACCGACGTCGCTCGGTCCCAGCTGCGTCGTACGAGACGGGATTCGCCTCCGCCGTCTACGCTGTCTTCTTGCCTCCTCTTCCGTCCTTCCTAGTCGGCCTCTTCTTCTCCCTCGACTGCTACCGGCGCCTCTGACTACGCCCACGTTGTGAAAAATGTCCCTTGCACTTCCCTGAATACTAGTGCAAGTTCCTCGCTAGTTGCTACTTTTACTCCGTTAAACAAGAACTTTCAATGCTTTTCTTACAACGGGTAACTTTTACTTCCCGTGTTGTTGATAGAAGAAACACTCTACCAAATCTTCACTATTTCGCGGACGACTAACTAGCACGTCTGTCCGACGCCGGAAACTCCTACCTAGCAGTCGTTGCGGCGGCAAATAATATCTAAGCTGACGTTGACGAGCGGTGATGAAATGCTGCTTACCCGACGAACGGCGACAATCAAAAGAGAGCTTCCGCTTGGGGGTTTGCCTATTTATGGTGCGACGCCTGGGGAAATTCTCAGTGGTGGGGGCTTGCTTCTCCTCTCTTCAAAAGGAAAAACGTTGCTTGCTAGTTCGTCTTTGATTAGTACGGGCAACGGATATCAGGCTGCGCGTTTAGGTACTCTGATTTACGCCTGCTCTCCTCGCTGCCTGTGGGTGTTCATAATACGAGACGGTGGTGTTATGGGGTCGCACAATCCCATAACACCACTATATATATATATATATATATATATATATATATATATATATATATATATATTGAAACACGATAAGTGTTTCCCTCCGTAATTACAAACAATTAATACAAGAGTATATTATTACTCATTTGGACTGTGCAGTACAGCGGCAGGTGCGAGCGAGCGGTGGGGGATTTGCGAACGCGACCGCTGCCGCTGTCCAACGAAGGGAGGGGGATTCTCGGCCGTTACAAGTGGCGACGGTTGCGGACGCCGGGTGACGGTTGAAAAATCAGTTGCGAAAGACGCGGGGTGGCGAACAGACGCCGAGTGGCGAAGGTTGGGCAATTACGGAGAGCGTGTGGCAGAGGACATACGAATATTTATAGACAGAGTGAACCCCTGCTAATGATGAGAAGCATTTAATAGTATTATGTGTATCATTATTGATTAGAAGCCGACGATTTATAGTGTAGTAGTTGCGAGAGAGAAGTAGAACGAAACCAAGGAGGGGCGCAGTAACAATTCACGCGCGTGGTGTGAACGTAACGGACATTTTCAAGACCCAGTAATTACGCGTGTGTGAGCGAAGGCGAAAATATCCGAGGGTGCGGCCAAGGGACTTCTAGCGCCGCTTCTGCAGACCAGCACAGCACGTGTCTACGTCATCAGCAGCCCAAGGACGCCGAGCCGCGGCGGAGATCGACCGTTGCAGTTGCCGGGGTGAGGAATCACCGCGACCGAATTGTTAATGGGGCCCCAAAGGTATGACAAGATTACACGGTTAACTAAATCTTGGTACCAAGTTAAAGAGGTTTTTTTGTAATTAATCAAGTGTATTGAACATTCCATTATAAATAAATTGTACTTGTTTGCTTATACAAAATTATCATTTTGACGCACCAATATAGTACCAAATTCCTCAGATGACCCATTCGCGAGCAAGATACCCGACCTTTAGAACTTATAAATTTGTAGTGAAAAGTACCAACCGTGCGTCGCAGCTGGCGTCCGATCAGTGTATGCACTGATAAGTACTTCACAGCTGAGGCAGAACCAGGTACGTCACAATATATATATATATATATATATATATATATATATATATATATATATATATATATATATATATATATATAAGTTATTGTGTTCTTAAGGGTGTTTGAATGACATTTAAATATCCAGAAGCGCCAAGTGTCCGCCCATTTTTACGTCACCTGACATTTTACACGTTTTTGGTGTTTCTAAAGTCTTGTTGTAGGGACATATCTTTCGTAGTTGTAGAGTGGTTTGGTAAAACTGCCTCGCGATAGGATTTTGTTTACTGATATCTAGGCGGTAATGTTTAATATCGATAGTTGTGTTTGTTGTTAGAGGTTTTGTAGTGTCTTAGTCAGTACAAACAACTACTATACTACACAGAGGTGGATTTACGCATAGGCACGGTAGGCACGTGCCTACGGCGGCAAGTTTTCAAGGGCGGCAAATTTTCAAAAGCAAAATTTTCTTGATATTTTCTAAAACAAATTTCGGTTCTCTAAAAACTATAAGACCATAAATCATATTTTTATTTTAAAAATGATTTAAACGAGATTAAAGCCACCCCCTCAACCTTTGATTTATAAATTGTTTGAATTTCAAATGGGGACATTTTCAATGTTACAGAATACATGAAAATAATTCGCCAACTACTTCTGATTGGTTGATTGAGCAGAAAGAATTACATTCTTATAGTAAGGAGTTTGAATTAGCCAATTAGAAATCGCTGACGGATTTCCCCATGCATTCATATTGCGCTATATAGAAAGTAGCGACATCTATTACTTCTTGAGTTAGTTCTAGAAGACGGATCTGGAAATAACCCTTTTCTTTCTTTTGTTACTATATTTGTGTATCGTTTATTGTAAGAGCCTGCTGAGTAAAAATGATACTTTGAAGTTTTAAAGTGAGTGATTATCGAAAAAGGCACAGCAAAAGTCAATATGCAAAAATACGAAAAGAAAAGGAAGAGAAATGTCAAAATAAAATTGATAAAACAAAAAATAAATGTTATTCTTGAAACCTATATGGGAAACTGATCACTGCTGCAGTTCATTCGACAATTCTACTACTGAGTTAGTATAAACATTTAGATTAGATAACATATTTAGTTTTCAGCTTGTATATTTTTTCCATGTACTAATAACTTGTGATAAATAAATGTTAACATTAATATATTTTAATGCAGAAGCTAAAATATTCTCAAAATGCAAAACATGTTTAGTACAATGATTAGAAATTAAATATTCTTGACGTGTTGTTGTATTCGTTAAAATGAACTATATCTTAATATAGAATTTAAATAAATTAGCATAAATATGTTACTATAATTATTTTACTATTTATTTGATACAATATGTAATAATACATATAATATTTTGACTCCTATTTATTCAGGGTAATCACTGAATCTAATAATGAGACTGCAAAGTTCCAAACAGCTAAAAATGAAATGGTTCCTCAAGCAATTGAAAATATAACTGCAACTGATTATAAGGCGACGATTCAACCGATGTAAATAGTTTGAGAATTTTTTCTATAATTAATTAAACCTGTATATATATATATATATATATATATATATATATATATATTATAATCTTTCTAGAATATTTGTTTATAATATTACATACATTATTATAATAATTTATTATTTGCTTTTTTAATTCAATAGGATTTCTACCGAATGTATACAACTGCAAGAACATAAAATTGATGAAAACATAACTTCGACTGATCGTTTTTGTTGGAAAAGCGATCCAGCTTTGTGGTCTATTAATGAAGCTACACGTGATTATGTTGCCAAGCATGGGTTCGCACAAATCAAAAACGCTGACTTCTCTAAATCAAGAAAAGAGTACAATGATGGCAAAGTTCGTTACTTAACTTCGAATATGTTTGAGTATACGCATATCAGTGAAGAAAAAATGCCTCGCAAGTGGCTTGTTTACTATGAGTGCAATGGAACTGTTTTCTGCGGTGTTTGTCTATTGTTTCCAAGCAATTCAGAAGTAAGAACAAAATTATCATCGGAGGGATTCAATGATTGGAAAAATGCGCATACCAAATTAAAAGAACATGAGAATTCTACATGTCATAGAAAATGTATGCCCGAATTGAAAAATAGACAGGGGACTGAAAACCAATTGAATAAGCAGCTCTTTGAGAGGACATCTCGAAAAGTTTTGAAATAATCAAAATGGTAATTACATGACGTTGCTTGAGTTAATTTCGAAATATGACCACTTCTTAGCAGATCACATACAAAAATTTGATAACTGCGGTAAAGGATATACATCGTATTTATCCACCACAACGGTTGAAGAACTAATAGGTATATTAGCTAAAGCAGTTAATAATGAGATTCTCCGAAACATTCGAAGTGCCAAGTATTTTTTCATAATTGTGGACTCTACACCAGACATTGCATACGTGGATCAACTCGCAATAGTTATTAGACATGTGGGAAAAGATGGTACACCAAAAGAGTCATTTTTGGAATTCCTTCCAAACACAGGCCATAAATCAAAGGAGATGTTCGATGATGTATGTAATTTTATGGAGATTAACGAACCGGACATTAATAATTGTCGTGGTCAGTCCTACGACAACGCGTCAAATATGTCCGGTCTTTACACAGGTCTTCAAGCCCGTATGAAAGATGTAAATGCTCTAATTGAATTCATTCCGTTCTGCTCATTCTTTAAATTTACTTGGTACAAATGCAGCTGAATCATGCACTGAAGCATGTACTTATTTTCTACTTCTACAAAAGTTATATAATTTCTTTAGTGCATCTTCATCAAGGTAGGGCATACTTCAAAATTTAGTAGATGAAGGATCCAGTACATTCTCTTTGAAAAGTCTTTCAATTACGCGCTGGTCAGCTCGATTGATGATGCATGTCAGGCTCTAAAACATCGTTGGCAAAATGTTTTAGATGCCCTTCAAATTATATCTGATGATTCTACGCAAAAACCGTCAACGCGTGCAGAAGCTAAAGGTCTTATTGTTGCTTTAAATCGACTTGAAACTGCTATTATGACCGAGGTTTGGAGATTCATTTTAGACCGCTTGAATGCGTCGAACAAACAACTGCAAAATCGTAAGAGTATCGACTGAACTCCTTAGCGTTATTGTGTATCGAAGACAGTTATCTCAGCGTTTTAGATTATACTATATTGATGAATTTGCTCACCAAAAGGCACGTCACAAAATTTTACATCAATAGACAAAATAGCTATAATTAATAAAACGTTATTTCAACTGTATAAAAAACCCCATCCAAAAAGTTAAATGTTATATTCCTTGTTTATAATGGTAAATCGAAAATTATAAAAACTGTCACAACGTCGTAATATTCTAATCGTTCAGTTGTTGTAAATAAGAATGTATCATATTAATATTTAATACAAGCTATTTATTTGTCTACTTTATTAGAGTATACCTTGTGATTTCAGAAGAAAATGAATCTGAAAGTAAGGCCCGTTGACGAAAGAAAACGTTGCAGTTCTAGTTGTCATGTTTTGGTTTCCTTTTAATGTAAACGTTTTAGTGTTGAAACGTTAATAATCTTGAACGTCACTTGCTATGAAGATACAGTTTCTATCCAAAATTAGCTAATCCAAAAAAAAAAAAAATTTAATTCATGAAAACAATGTGCAAAATGTAATGTTACTTTTAAAGTTAAAACGTTCAAATTAATGAGGAATTGTTACTGAAACGTTACAATTTGAAATGTAACATTAATTTTAAACAGGGGGCGGCAAATTTGATGTGCCTACAGGCGGCAAAAATATGAATCCGCCCCTGATACTACACTACTACTTAGTCACAGGGTAAAAAGGCAGGAGAGGCGGTAAAAAAAGGTGAAAATGATTAAAAGCCTAGGAATAAAAAGGTAAAGTTCATAGGATGAGGAGAATGATACTGAAGAGCCAGAATGTGAACCAGGATTATGTTAGATTGCGTTGTGAAAAAAACCTGCATTTCCCGAACAATATTATTTTTTGTCGTCGTGTACTTTTTCTCGGAAACTAGGCCTATTGCACGTAACTCAATTATGGAATTTTCAACACTTATGTATCAAGTATATTTACAAAACAATTGTTAAAAATTAGTATCTTGAGCAAACATTTATTAAACAGAGAAAAATGACGTTGAATCATTATAAATACATAGCGTATGAAGAACATTGCTATACAAAAGTGTGTAAATTTCCGGAAGATTTGTATAATAGTTTTAGAGATAAAGATATATGATTACAACGCAAGTATGCTTGGATTTTGGTTACTTGGCAAGCGAAACCTTGTCATCATGATGGAATATCTCACGGTATTTTGCGTCTTTCTCGGTCTTGCCACTAGATGTCACATGATCGTGCATTGCTCGATACAACTCGTGCATTGCTCGATACGATCGTGACCATTTGTATCGCGAAGGCAAGGCGTCGGCGCGCCAAGTAATAAAACCTCAAGTAGAACATTACAGAGATAGGCCGTAGCCTCACGCTGGCCACTTACGTTCGCACGTCCACCGTTGCACGGCGCCTACTTCCATTCAGGTCAGTGGTTTTCCCCGCGCTGTGGCCTACTGCGCTTGCTGCTGGGCGGTTGTTTCCTTGTGGGTGTCGGCGTTCCTGGTCTGTTTCCCGTCGGAGAATCGAGTTTCCTCGTTTGAGATACAGAACCTTTTTCAAAGTGCGCACCATGCAGTCGATGTTGCAAACCACCAGACACAACACGGGGCAGTAAAAGAACAGCGCTGTACCGTTTTTCAGCGACTAAAACGTATCTGCTTGGGATAAAAGAGAAAACATATTTATATCTCTAATTGTATAAAACGTTCTGAGCTTTTCTGCCCGCTCGTGAAGTATCCCTTGTTTTAATAAAACTAAAAACCGTTTATAAGGCAAGTGTCTTGTTACTGTGAAAAACAAGTTCTTAGTCCCTGCAAATATAACGGTGCAAACCGACAAATAGCCCTTACTAATGCTTCCGCATTTACGCCCTATATATAATTCTGCCATTTTTACAGATATCAAACACTTTATTGCACTATAAAATTACATCTTTGTTAAAAGAAAAGAAATTTTATACAGTTGTAAAATATGTTTTCATTATTAATGAGCAAAACAATTATTTTAGGGCGGCGGCGATGGTGTGACGGTTAGCGTACCGGATTGTTATACCCAAGCTCGCGGGTTCAAACCCGATCGAAGCCGTTGATTTTTAGGGCGACAAAATCCTTCGTACGCCTTCCTTCGGAGGGGAAGTAAAGCCGGCTGTCCCATGTTAGTAGATTTACTTGCATGTAAAAGATCCTCAAGCCTAAATGACGCCTCTGAGCTAAATTCAAAATCGCCTGTTTTTCGCCCAAGAAATTCCTCCTTTCTCTGCTAGATGAAAGGAGCGTAGCGAAATTTGCGTGGTCAGACGGAAGAGCGGGCCTGATTGCCCGAGTCTCGCCACGTCAAATAAGGCAAATTCAATTTTTGCAAAGCCTCTATTGGTTTCTTTAATTTATACTACGGACTCGTAAAAAAATCATTCTCAATCGTACTAATAGTGCACGAAACATTATATGCGCGAGCAAAACAACTGTCTACTTTCGCAGTTGCGTTTAGTATATGTTTGTTATATACATACAACAGGTACAATATTTACCCCACTCCACATATTTCTGCCCTAATAAACTTACATACGAGTGCGAAGCGCGGTTCCCTCACGGGCTCTTCAAAAATGTATACGCAACACGTGTCCCCGGTGATTTGAGCACCCGTCTTTTGTAGCCCGATAGTCTGACTGAATCGTGTTTGGACCACGTTACTGTCATTCGTTCTGTAAACGTAAAGCATGTCTTTATCACGCGGGTGGTGTTCACTTTTTGGAAGGTGGCATTCGGCGCCGACCTACATATCTGCTTGCAGAGTTTTCCCGTTATTAAGATGAAAAAGATTCTTAAGTTGTGGTCATGCTCATTTCCAGTTATTTAAAGCTAGCAGACACACATCTCTAAATCTGATAATAATGCAAATATACACACAAATCTACACTCCGAATTTGCCGCTTTTTTTTGTTTAACGATTAGTGAAGAAATCACATTAATATCTCCATTATTTAAAAAAATATTAACAAAAAATAACTCTTTTGCAGCTCGCGAGTGACGTGGAAGTTGATAGGAAACCATACTTTCCAAACAACATCGCCTAAAACTAAACACTGTATGCCATAATTGGTCAGTAAAGAGTGCCAAAATCTGTAAAAAAAATGGCCACGGACCGATTATTTTAAAATTAATCGTTATTGAAAATCAGGTATGTACAGCTGTCGAGCTTCGTGAGAGAAAAATATAATCATTCCTTTCAAATTATTGTCCGTTTAAAATAAGATGCTGAACCAATAATTGAAGGTCAAAATTGCTAATAATTTGTAATAAAAAATATGCCGCGGGCTGATAAGGTTTAATTTTTTAGATTTAGATTTATTTCGTAAATAAAAAGTAAAAACTCTATATGACGTATGAGGGAGAAAATCATCGGGGCACTTTTTCTTGAGTTCCAGAATACCTCCCCACCATTTTCACTATAAATAGTTGAAAGATTAGTAAAACTTTAAAATAGATAGATAAATAAAAATAAATTTTAGAAAAGCGCGAGATTAGCAATATTTGACAGAAATTGGCATTTGTTTACGAGTTATAGAAAACTTATTTGCATCTGTAAACGAATTGCAAGTATGGTTTTTCCGTATTACTAACAAAACAATAACTCGCCCTTACCTCTACTCCTGCCCTTAAAGGCTAATGGCTGCCATTCAACGAAACGTGCACATAGTGAAGCTACATTTACGTCCAGAAGCAAAACAAGGAGCTACGTCAGCATTTGCTCAATCAGGGATCTAGACAAAAATCTGATCGAGATGAGGGTCATTGATCCGGAAGCTGAAGTACAATATTTGTTATAAATATATTAAGTCTTTTTAAAACAATTATACAATACAAATGTAAACTAATTCAATATATATTAATGTTTTGTTAAAATGAACTTTATTTTTCTTTTTGATAATTAGTACAATCTCTAATTGTATAGAAAAAGTTATGTAGCAGAAAATATTTTACTTTTAACTTCAATTTGTGAACTAACTGAATTTTTTTAATGTCATCTGGCAGTGTTCTACATGTAAATAATCTACATGTATTGTAAGCGGTTTTCTGATATTGCGCTGTTGATACTGACTCTTGATGAAAGTGATTTTTACGACGTGTTTTGTAATTATGTATGTATATATATTGAAACACAGAATGTGTTCCCTTACACTAATTAAAACATTAGTGTAAGTAATCAATATATATTTTGGACTGCGCGGTACGTACGCCAAGCGCTGCGAACAACGACGGGAGCTAGCAACGGTCGCTACCGCCACCGGTGCCACCGCCGGGAGGCCAGCGTGAGAATGTCGGTTACAAACTGGGCAGCGAGCACGTGCGGGCAGTCGTTAGGAGAATTGCGAAGAAGACAGACGTTAGCGGAGCGGCGAAGAGTTCGGACAAATTTGAGTTGCAAATAAATCTTGTTCATGATTGTATCTCCATTTCTAATCAACTTTCCCAATGTTATACCAACTTATCCAGGGACCCATTCACGGAAAAGATACCCTCCTTTAGTGTTATATTGCAGTGAAATACCCGGCATCACCAGGTACGTCACAGCTGGCGCCCGAACAGTGTATTGCACTGATAGGTACGTCCCAGTGGCGGCATCACCAGGTACGTCACAGCTGGCGCCCGAACAGATGGAAAGCGTGTAATTAAGAAATGCGGCCTTAGGAAAGTTGGTAAAATATTGGAAAGCACTGTGCATGTATTGGATGTATAGTAATGCAGGTTAAAGACAATAGGCAGGCAATGTACAGGTTATTATTATAGGGAACAAAAAGTAACAGTACATGTATTAACAAAGCATGCATAAGTTAAGTAAGTATAATGAATATTTGATAATTACAGAAATTTTGTTGTGTAATTAATTGTGGGCAGATATAGGAAATTATTTGAGAGTAACCAGTATAAAAGTTACTACTACAGTGACTGGGTTTATGAAAGTGACACATACACATATTGTAAATGATATAATGTAATATAATTTCAAATTTTGTAAGACATGTTAATAATGTTTGAATTGGTTGGTAGTTTTTAATAACATGGAAATTAAAGAATTTGGAAGTAACAATTTTTGTGGAAATATAAGGGTGGTTAATATTATTGTATAAATTGTGCACATTACTTGTTGGGAATGTTCATTCAGCAGTGCATTATCCATTGATGATGGTAAAGTTTGTGGAATTCAATGGAAAGGATACTAGGTTGGGGAATGTATAGCAGTATTGTGAAGGTATATTGTTAATATTCATATGGTACTATTGAGGAAAATTTAGGGAGACGATATGACATGTAATTGTGAGTGATTAGTGTGTACATAACATATCAATAATTTTGTTGAGAAGTAATTTCAAATTAATAGGGGATTTACTAGAATTTGAGAGCATTTTGTAATAATGTTAATAAGTTTGTCAGCGGCATATACGTAGTCAAATGGTAATAATATTACTGATTGTAGAGAATATGTTTACTGTGTTTTTGTGGTGAGTGAGGGTGTGTTCGTCATCATTCAGCATTTGAAATATTAGTGCATTATAACAGTGATAAAGAGTATACAGTGCTGTGGCGGGCAGAGTAAATTCATAGGATAACTGTTGTACCGTTGTTAGGTGAGGCAAAAGGAAAATTTGTGCGAGTATTTTAGCGAAGTGAGGATCGAACGGATAGCTCAAAGCAACAGAATGGAGGCGCAAGATGGAGTGCTGGACCGGGAGGAGAAGGTGGATGAAGTAAGGGAGATAGATGTAGGAATCGATAATAGCATTTCATCGGAAAGCAGGGATAGTGGAATTGGGAGTCGGTTGGATGAGACGTCAGGGGATAGTTTTAATAAAGAAGGAGAAGTGACATCAACACCGACGATCCAAGCAACAAGAAATCCAAGTCAGGGGGGTGGAAAAGTTAACGATTTAGATATAAGGCAAATGATGATGCAGATATTGGAAGGACAGAATGAACAGAATAGGAAACTGGATGAACAGAAAATATTCACAGTGGAACAGATTAGGAAGTCGGCTGAGGAGCAGAAAATATTCACAGAGGAGCAGAACAGGAAGTTGGCTGAAGAACTGAATAGGAAAGTAGAGGAACAGAATAGGAAGTTGGCAGAAGAACAGAGTAGGAAATTAGACGAACAGAAATTATTCACAGAGGAACAGATTAGGAAACTGGCAGAAGAACAGAATAGGAAATTAGATGCAATAGGGGGGCGAATAGGACGCGCTGAAGAACAAATTGAGTTAACGAAGAATGAGATGACCAAAATCGCGGAGCGGGTGGAAATTCATGAGCAATGGATTGCCGAAGAATTAGGGAAACAGAAAAAGGAATTAGAATCCCAAGTAATTAGTCTGGGGGGAGATTTGGAGAATAAGGTGAACCAGCAATTAGACGCTAAAACTACTAAGCAGGACGAGAAAATTGAAAGGATGCAGTTGGTAGTCAAGGAAGAAATGCAGGAGAATAAGCGGGAATGTGAAGAGAAGGTTATCACTACGAACAGAGATCGAACAAATAAAAGAATGCAAGGCATCCCCAATTGCAGCAAGCGGGACGGTACCATTCACCCCTCCAAGATCACTAAAATTTTCAGGAGACGGCAAAGAAAATCCGTGCATATTCATGAGGGCGGCAGAACGACATTTGGCTGTCATCAATACCTCGGAAAGGTGTAAGATACAATTGTTATATTTAATGTTGGAAGGGAACGCAAGGACATGGGCCGATACATTTGATGAGTTTCCCGAATCAGTGAAGGTATTTAAAGATCGGTTCTTTGAGCGGTACTGGAATGAGGAGATTCAAATTAATTTTAAAATCAGCTTGATGAATAATCACTATAACCAGTCAATGGGAAGCTTGCGGGAATACGCAACAAGGCGTATCATGGAATACAAAACGTTATCCCCACCGATGAGCGATCAAGAAATTATATGTGTACTAACGAGACAATTCCCAGTTACGGTACAGAATCTATTACGAAGTGTGCAGCACACTAACTTGGAGAGATTCCAGAATGTGTTAGGAGGGTACGACCTAACTTTTGCAGGCGCACCAAAAAACAGGAATGAGGGAAACATTAATATGATAAGAACAGAACGGAATCAGGGGCAAGGGAGTGACAGGAGCACTAATTACCAGGGAAATCAACGCGGGAGAGGGGGAGATGGATGGAGACCAGAGCCGAGGAACCAAAGACCGGCCTGGAGCGGACCCAACCTAAACCGCACGGAGTCAAGAGGCGGGGGCGGAAGTGCAGCCGACCAACCAGCACAGCCAAGCACAAGTAGAGAACAAGAGCACTATTTAAACCAATAAAGTCCGTGGTGAAAGGTGGCCCCATTACGGACGCGGAAATTGTGAAAGTTAACGTGGTCTCCATAAATACTATACAGCCAGTAACCCACGATGCCCAACCGTGGCAGAGAAGTAAGAGCTCAGCGATCAGAATCAGGAAATGTCCCACGATTACGATGGAATGTGAGGGAGTAGTTAAAGAAGCGTTAGTAGACACAGGGTGCACGACTACAGTAGTGTCGGAGGAAATGTACGAGGAATTAAAAGCAAGAGGAAAAGAAATAATGTGTTTGCCTATGAATAGGGCGTATGTGATTGGAGCTACTCAGAAGAAGTCAAGCCCCATCACAAAACAAATAATGTTCCGAGCCATGATTGGCGACCAAGTATACGAGATAGTGGCCCTGGTAGTCAAAAAGTTATTATACCCGATAATCATAGGGACGGATTTTCTGGTCGATCACAGAGCAATTATTGATCTAGAACGGCAAGTGGTGGAGTTGGGGAGCCAGGCGATAGGATTCGACTTGGGGATGGACGAAGGATACGAAGCATGTACGGGTGTAGTGGCTGAAGAATCATTAGAAGAACAGCTGAGGCAGCAGACGGAGAAGATAGAGATATTAAATACGCGTCACAAGGAGCAACTGTTGCAGCTGTTGATGGAGAATAAAGAAGTATTCCAGAAGAATCGCGCCCCAATAAAGGGATTCACATTTCGAATTCAACTTACAGATACAACACCATTTCGACAGCGTAACTATCCGATACCAGCAGCGCTGAAGCAAGATGTTTCTGAACTATTAGCATCAATGATAAATGATGGAATCATAAGAAAGGCACAGACATCCTACACTAACCCAATCGTGATCGTCAAAAAGAAAGATGGAGGAATACGATTATGCCTAGATGCACGAAGACTAAATGCAGTAACACAACCATACAGGGATGCTCTGTTATCGGTGGAAGAAGCATTGCAGAGGTTTGGAGGGAACATCATTTTCTCTAGTACTGATTTTAGTAAAGCTTATTGGCAAATGCAAGTGGCGGAAGAGGACCAGCAATATACAGGATTCGCATTTGAGGGAATATGTTATGTGTTTTGTAGAGTGCCATTCGGGTTACGCAATAGCGGAGCTGCGTTGATTCAATGCGTGGACAAGATTTTGCAAGGAAAGCTGCAGAACAGGGTTACAACATATGTGGATGACATAGTTTTACAAGCTAGATCAATAGAACAGCATTTTGAAGACCTACGAGAATTATTTCACATATTAAAGGAAAATAATCTAGTACTGAATGTGAAGAAATCAACTTGGTTCACTAAGAAAATAGAGTTCTTGGGCTACGTAATAACCACAGAAGGAATCAGCATGAAGCCGGAAACCATCGAGGAAATCAAGAACATACCACCACCGAAAACAGTTAAACAGGTACGCAGATTCATCGGCACCTGTAACTACTACGCCAGATTTTGCCCACGATTCGCAGAAGCAATGCATCCATTCTACCAACTAACAAAAAAGGACCGAAAATGGAAGTGGGATGAAAAGTATCAAGAAGCATTCGAGAAGGTAAAGGAAATGTTTTATAACAGTTGCTTTATTGCACATCCGGACTTTTCAAAAAAGTGCGTGGTACAGACAGACAGTAGTGATTTCGGTATGGGAGCAATGCTATATCAGGTGATCGACAAACAGGAGAAAATAGTGGCAATAGCCAGCAGAACCTTGAAAGGACCCGAACTCCGATTTTCGGCTACAGAAAAGGAGGCGAACGCCATCATATGGGCAGTAGCAAAATTCAAACCCTACCTAAAAGGAAGACATTTTACAATAAGAACTGATCACCAAGCTCTAACATTTTTAAGCAGATGTCATCTGCAGAACGACAGATTGCATAGATGGGTATTAGCATTACAGGAGTTTTCCTTTGACATAGAACATTGTCGCGGGACTCAAAATTATTTACCAGACCTTTTAAGTAGACACGAACCAGGCAGGGACAGTAAATACGCCAACGCCAGGGAATTCCACGTAATGGCGATTGATCTAGGAATCTCGAGATCACCGGTATTCGACTGGAAAGATCTCGTTAGGCTACAGGAAAGTGACGACGAGATTTGCAAAATTAAAAGATTCAAGCAAGGACAGATGGCGGAAGAAGAGGCGGAATTCGGAATGTTACAGCAAAAGGAGGACAGGTGGAAAGTAGTACAGGAAGCAGTACTAATTAAAACCAAAGATAACCCGGAAATATGGAGGATTTGTATACCTCAGAATTGCACTAAGGAATTAATCAGATTTGCACACACATCATTGGCACACTTTGGTGCGGGAAAAATCCATCAAATATTACAGTCTCTATGTTATTGGAAAGGAATGCGGAAACAAATCCGAAAGGTGATAAACTCATGTATGACATGTTTGAAGGCAAAACATCCGAATCGGAAATATGACGGCCCGATGCAGAACATAATACCAACAGAGAAAAACGATTTGGCTGCACTGGACGTGTACGGACCACTGCCTCGTACAAACCACGGTAATAAATACATATTCGTAATCCTGGATGTATTTTCAAAGTTTGTCCAAGTGTACCCAATCAATAAGGTAAATTCAAGGAACTGCTTAAAACTAGTGGAGAGGTTTATTCAAATCGCCGGATCATATAAAAGGATATTATCCGACCATGGAACGATGTTCACGAGTGAAAAGTGGGAAGAAGGAATACGCAGAATGGGGGCAATTCCCATCCACTCGACGGTGCGTCATCCTCAATCTAATCCGTCTGAACGGATAATGAGAGAGCTATCAAGGTTATTCAGAACCTACTGCAAGAATGACCATACAGCATGGAACAAATTAATTCCGGACATTAACCGCTGGCTGAACCACATCCCTCACGATAGCACAGGAATCTCCCCGTGGGAAGCACATTTTCAAAACAAACCGCCCCACATCTTATACGCGTTGGAGAGACCCGAAATATCGCA
Source organism: Gryllus longicercus (assembly GCA_038098605.1). Taxonomy (NCBI): domain Eukaryota; kingdom Metazoa; phylum Arthropoda; class Insecta; order Orthoptera; family Gryllidae; genus Gryllus; species Gryllus longicercus. The sequence goes on from JAZDUA010000414.1 coordinate 210,379, forward strand.
AGAACCAACTAAAACATCAGAACAGATATACCAAGCATTAGTGAAGTCAGGGAAGGAAAGGAAATCGAAAGTAAGGAAGAAGAGTTACAAGTTCAGTGAATGGCAACTAGTGTTACTACGAGTTCCCAAGGTATCAAACCCAAATTTGAAGCTGTATGCAAAATTTTTCCCATTATATGAGGGACCATATGTGATAGATAAAGTTACGGATAAAAATGTGGCTAAGTTATTAAATGACAAACAAGAAGTGGTGGGACACTACAATTTCCATAACCTAAGACCCTGTTCCATAGGTATGGAAAATAGTGAAGTGTAAATAAGTGTAATCTTAGTGTTAATCTAAACAATCACGTGTCAATTCGATTTTAGGGTATAAGTGTATATAGGGTTCATGTAATATACAAGACAGTGCAACCATCGGCAGAGACGATGATACTAAAGTGAATTTTTCCGGAGGCGGGAAAAATCCAAAAAAAGAAAGGAGGGGGGTGATGAAATGCAGAATGTGTTCCCTTACACTAATTAAAACATTAGTGTAAGTAATCAATATATATTTTGGACTGCGCGGTACGTACGCCAAGCGCTGCGAACAACGACGGGAGCTAGCAACGGTCGCTACCGCCACCGGTGCCACCGCCGGGAGGCCAGCGTGAGAATGTCGGTTACAAACTGGGCAGCGAGCACGCGCGGGCAGTCGTTAGGAGAATTGCGAAGAAGACAGACGTTAGCGGAGCGGCGAAGAGTTCGGACGTGTGGCGAAAAGCTCGCCGTTAGCGCATGGACAAAAGGGAACATGCGATGCGTTCGTAAAGTAATAGTAATTGTGAAGCAGTAAATACGTGAAGTAGACAATGAGATTATCATTAGAATAAAAGATTCGTGTTGATAGAACAATCGATCGCGCTTGTAGTAATTAGTGTAGTGGAAACCTTACCGAAACTGTGTGGTACGGAACTGGGACCAGTACGCGTGATAGGCGCGGGTTGAGTAATTGAATCCATCGACGGAAGGCGATTCGAGAGAGGTGCAACGCCGTGGTATCAAGATCCGAGTTGGGGAGGAGTCGCAAGGTCACCAGCCCAGGACGACCGCCACGCCATCGGCCGCCGACGGCCCACAGCTGCAGCAGAGGTCGGCAACCCTGTCGATACGAGCTGTTCCACGAGCATCGAAGGTATTTGGTCGGGGCCCCGAAGGTATGATAAATGCATATTACACCTAATCTTGGTACCAAGGCAGAGTGTATAAATGTTGTCAGATCATGTAATTAACAAATTTGAGTTGCAAATAAATCTTGTTCATGATTGTATCTCCATTTCTAATCAACTTTCCCAATGTTATACCAACTTATCCAGGGACCCATTCACGGAAAAGATACCCTCCTTTAGTGTTATATTGCAGTGAAATACCCGGCATCGGGTCACAGGTACGTCACAGCTGGCGCCCGAACAGTGTATTGCACTGATAGGTACGTCCCAGTGGCGGCATGGTGGTGGCAGTTGGCGGTACTTTTCACTGCAATAAATTTGGAAAAGGACGGGTGTCCTGTCTCGTGAATGGGTCTCTTAAGGATTCGGCAACACATTGGCAAAACAAAGTTATAATTTTGTCTGAACAAAAACACAATTTATTTCTAGAATTACACATTTAGTACATTGCCTTAAATACAATTATTCCCTGTTTTGTTACCTAAACTCAGTTTACAATTCTAGATTTCACAATACCTCGGGCCCCGAGAATACATCGTTTGTTCTCTGATGATTTCCAACGGCCGCAACGGTCGGTGACCTTCGATGCGGCTCGGCGCTCTTTCGGGCGGTTGCAAGGCGGGCTCCGGCGTCATCGGCCCACGGCGGCGGTTGTACAAATCCCTCTGCTTTGACACCGACTGTTGTACGTGTCGTTCCGCTGGAGTATGCACGGCTTCTAGCTTACTGTTCGTCTTGTCCTTGCAGTTTATCTCGCTGCTCTGTTGTAACACAGTTCGTTGATTCTTCTCCACTTTCCTAATTACCACTATGCGAATGTACGGTAGCCACCACTCGTGCCGGTACGAGCTACGCGATTTATAGTTTTGCCCCTTTTCACCACTGTTTCTGACACTATGAACACGACTATTAGCTTGCACTGTCCAATATATGCCACTAGTACGTTTCACTAACTTCCTGATAGTTTCCTTACACTGGTCAACTTGATTTTGTCCTCTTTACCACGCACACCAAATATCGTGCCGACCTCTCCCAAGTTCTACCTCACACTCCCAACTGCCGTTGTCTCGCGTCGTCTCTCGCCGCCTTCGCGTCTGATTCGTTCCCTTGTCCCGTGTCGCTGCTCGCCGCTATGCCGCGCAGTTCAAAATGGTCGTAATTAGAATGACACGCTCTAATTAATTGAAGAATCAATTGAAGAATAGAATGACACGCTCTAATTAATTGAAGAAACGCTCCGCGTTTCAATATATATATATATATATATATATATATATATATATATATATATATATATATATATCAGTATTGCATGAAATATGTACCCACCGTTAAGTAAGTAACTTTTGACAAATATTACTGATTCGTAAATATAAATAGGCAAGGCAGTGGTAAGATTCCAAGTTCAGTAGAGAGGCGTGCAGGCATTTTTTCATTATTTGAATAATCTTCTAATGAAATTTAAAGGTCTGAATGCGTGATGAGCTTCCGCAGAATATTATCTTATATCTCAGGTGAGAAAGTACATTTGTAAAATACACGAACGGACTGCATGAAGAATGACAGAATTTGAAAGAATTCTGAATGAGTAACGTAGTGAACTTAATTTAGTGTGTAATTCTGTTATATGTTCATTCCACTTGCTGTTTGACTGAATTGAGAGACCTAGACATTTTGTTATTTTAAAATTAGCTAATTGCATATTGTTCATTTTCAATGGAGCTTGCGATAGATGATTTGAAATGCAAAAATTCATTGAATCTGTTTTTCATTTGTTAACAATTAATTTGTTAATACAAAACCAATTTTAAGGATCTGAAATCGTATTATTTATTGTTTATTTTTTGCAAAGAACATTCGTGTCTTCAGCAAACAGAACCGTTTTTAATAGACGAGGGCATATCGTTTGCGTATAACAGAAAGATAATAGGAACTAAGATCAAACCTTGCAGGACCTCATATTCAAATGGCAAAAAATCATAAATGGTAAAATATTTCAATCACAAAATACATAAGAAGTATCCTTTTTTCTCAAGAAATTGTACCTGAACATTTTAAAGTTCTAATTTTGTACAACACATTTCTGGACAAAAATCTCTATCTTTAATTTTGCAGTTTTATTTATTTATTTACAATTCTGAGAAAAATCGATGATGTGAACAAAATGAAACCAACACCATTCCCTTAAACGTCATTTACGCTATTCAAAGAGAAAATTTAATCAGAAAATATTGAGACATTTTTGAAAATGCCTCAGAGCGTCATGTTAAGTACTGACAAAAATTTAAACATCGTTTTCAAATTCCAGTGGCCGCGACATCAGGTAGAAAGATTTAGGAATACTAATTTTGGAGAAAATCGGCTGAACGGTTTACGCTCTAGAGTTGGGCAGTCAGGCAGACACGTTTTGCCGTCAACCGATTTTTCAGTATCAAGGAACCACAAAACGTGTATTCTAGCTACATCATGTGTTTCATCAGGATTTCCCCCCTCAATTTAGCAACTAGATTTATCCACTTTTTCCGTACTAGGGTCATGCAATAAATGTATTTGTGTCGAAAATTTACCTTTTCCGGGGCACGATTACAATACTATCTTTCCTTACGTTAGTAAGTACAAGAGAGTAAATATATATATATATATAGTTTCATTTTGAAAACACAACGGCAACACATTTACTTCGATATCATAGATATCTCTTCAAATACAAGTGATAATATAGAAACGAATACGTACATCATTTAACCCCGTTCCCCTATTCCGTGAAAAGTGCTTGTAAAAATTTCAATCGTTTAAAAATTGCAGGAAGTGCTAAATTTACGTGACTCACTTTGTACAATAAAATGGGCGGTGAGACAATAAAGTCATGCACTCCCTCCCTAGAGTTTATTAAATAATAAAACAAGTGGTTCTCAATAAGTGCGCATTCTCACAAGTACTTTTTACTTTCCCGTATACATTCGTATCAACGCTGTAAAACACGTAGTATAGAAAAAAGGTATATAATGATGCGCAAAAAGAGCGGCCGATTTTCGGAAGAAAAAAATTCATTGCTGGGTCCCGATAACAAAAAAGTGCATATATCCAGTCTATAAATTAAGAAAAAAACCTCTAACTCTAGGTGAATCGAGATCACCTGTTTTGTGGGTATTTGTTCCGAAAACGTCTGTGAACACTACTAGCGCTTACACCATGTTTGTAGTATGTACTATGTCTTCGAAATTGAAGAAACCGATTTCACGAAAACTCATTCGTTTTCTGTCAAAACTAGGTCAAAATGTCGCATATTCAGAAACGCTCAAACGCCATTATCTCAAAAACGGATCCAAAATGTTTTCCAAATTTTCCAAAGGATAATGCTAATTTTACTCATTAATATGAGGCAAAGTTCATTTTAAGTTATTTTTGCCTTTTTCAAAAATTTCACAAATTTATTTTCTAAGAACTTTTCCGCAGGTAATATGCATATTTCCAGCAATTTGTAAACACTACTGTATTTATTAGTTAATGTGTTTCCAAATACTTCAAATAAAGTTTTTCTAAAATTCATAAAATTTCTGTGAAAAAAGACTTTCCAATTTCGAATTTACTGTAGAGCTTAGGCGCCATTTTCTTAAAAATAGTTCCGAATCTTTCCGTAATTACCATTTATTATAAGGTTTTATTGTTCTTTAATATTCATAAATTAATGTTCTCATTCTACTATCAGGAAACCGAAACATTAGGATAATTAATTAAAAAAAGCCAATTGAGCGGCGATAGATGGCAGCAACAAGAGTATGTGGCAAGTTCTATAAGCTAGGCGAGACCAAGGGAAATAGAAAACTAATACAGAAAATTCTGTGCCATTCTACACAACCACTAGTTCCCCTGTATTTTGATCTAGCTAGGGTGCCCCGCATATGTTTTTTTGTGGCGTTTCTTTGTGCCCACATGCCCGTCATCGTCACTGTGTGAAGCGACAGGGTAGGCGCGGGCGGCGCCTAGAAGGTTTCACCGAGGGCGTGTCGGGAAGGCGTGGCAGCGGGGGCCTTTCTGCACTCCACTCAATTGCCTCTTCGCTGGAGATTTCTCCTTCTGAACTACTAACTAAATCTGAACTGTCTGGGCGCGACTACCTCGCTCCCGCCGCTCCCCACTCCGTCAGGCCTCAAGTCCCTCGTCGTTCTTTTCCACAATATTGCATACTTTATTAGTTTGCTGGTGATGTACATAACTTCAAATAATTAAATAGGTAAATTAGAGAAGTCTCGTATCAAAAATAAAATATTTTGCTAAAGATTGTTTCATTCGCTAGCGATCATCCTTAGAGATTACAGCTTCCGGGCCGAAAGCAAAGTTTTGCCTCCCTTCTTTCCTTCTCTCTCCGGCGTTCCGGCTCATGCGCAAATGGGATGGCGTAGACACGATATCGCAATATATTTTATGCAATATTTGTTTCAATTCACAAAAACTACGTGGTCATTATTGAACACTATTGATTAAAATGTCGAGGTATCTCCTTGTAACTGAGCCCCGCCCCAGCCGGCGTGACGTACATTGTAATCCCATTTTGCACCCTTGCTTCAGTACAACGATTCCTTTTCTTTTCTCAACGCGCGTGTCCCCTTTGTAAGCCTCCTAAAGAGGTTCGACGGCCGTGAAAGAGGGCGGTGGGCGCTCGATGCCTGGCACAGGCGCTCCGAAGTCAAAGCGGCGCAACATTACGCGGCCCCGCTCGAGTGCGATTTGCTCCGCCTCCGCGGACAAACATCGGTGGCAGGGAAGGGGCGGGGCAACTACAGGGGCAGGGAAAGGGCGGGGCGACTACAGGGGCAGGGAAGGGGCGGGGAAACAACAGGGGCAGGGAAAGGGCGGGGCGACTACAGGGGCAGGGAAGGGGCGGGGCAACTACAGGGGCAGGGAAGGGGTGGGGCAACACAGGGGCAGGGAAGGGGCGGGGCAACACAGGGGCAGGAAAAGGGCGGGGCAACACAGGGGCAGGGAAGGGGTGGGGCAACACAGGGGAAGGGAAGGGGCGGGGCAACACAGGGGCAGGAAAAGGGCGGGGCAACACAGGGGCAGGGAAGGGGTGGAGCAACACAGGGGCAGGGAAGGGGCGGGGCAACACAGGGGCAGGGAAGGGGCGGGGCAACACAGGGGCAGGGAAGGACCGGGGCAACAACAGGGGAAGTGAAAGGGCGGGGCAACACAGGGGCAGGGAAAGGGCGAACAACACAGGGGCAGGGAAGGGTTGGGGGAGGGGCAGGGACGGATCAGGGGCGGGAAGGAGTGGGGCAAGGGCGGGCGGAGTAGGGCAGGGGCGGGGCAGGGTATGGGCATGGACTGGTCAGGGGTGGGGCAGGAGCGGGGCAGTTCAGGGCCGTGAAGGAGCGAGGCAGGGGCCGGCCAGGGATGAAGCAGGGGCCGGGCTGGGGCCGGACAGGGGTGATGCAGGGCTGTTAAGCAAGAGCGTGTAACCAATGACAAGTATGTAGGGGCACGTTGGTAGGGGCGGGAAAGTCGAGCGTTAAGTAGGGGCGTTAAGTAGGACCGGGTAAGTAGGGGCGGGTAATCACAGGCGGGGAGGCGCGTGATAGAGGCAGGGCTTTAAACCTTGCTGTTGGCCCTGGCGGTGGCGCTGTAGAATTTGTTTAGAGTTGCCCCACTTTCTGCAGTGGGTGACACAGTGATTGATAAGCGTGGATCGAGATGTTTGTGCAATGGTCCCCATAGTAACCAGTCTAATTTGCTACCACCGTGAAAAAACCCTTTGTAAGCAGAATGGGCGTGTCAATAAACCAATTAGTATAATAGACTATAACAAAAAATTAAACCAATTAGTATAATAGACTAAATGAATTGTAAATACAACGAATAAAAAATCAACTAATTATACTAATAAATCATTCAATATATTCAAATCAATATACTGTTAGAGTATAGAATCGTTGCGTGAAAGTATGTGCTTTGCAGCACCTAGTTTATTCTTGTTTTATGCTGTAGGTGATTATTGCATTCTGCATTTTGTACCTTCGTCGCCTTAACCTTTGGTATTGGGTAACAGCGACTTTTATGTAAGGAAGCTTTCACAAGGAAAAATGAGAATTACATTGACTATGTGTGGCGAGTTATTGTTCTGTAAATTACTTGTTCATTTGCATCAGTATCGTGTGCAATATATTTGAAAAGTACAATAAGCCTATTCTACCGGACAACGCCACGTGGAGTTTGATGGCTTCAACGGCGACAACAAAAGAAACGGGTGTTGCGCGACCCGGTGCCCTGTTAAGTGGCTGAAAAAAAGACCCAAGCGGAATGAAGGTGTCGGTGGTGCAATGTCAGTGTTCGTGAAGGCAAACAGTGCAAGGTGGCGCGATGGGCAGTGAGCGTGGCGTGAGATCAGGGCTTCGATCCCCGAAGTTCAAGCTTAGTAGACCGCCGGTGCTAGGTGGGGGGTATTGGGGTGCAATGGTCGGGTTTCGAGCCCTGGGGCTGGCGCTGGGTGTGGCGCTGTGGGGGGCGTGGGCGGGCGTAGAGGCGCGGGGCGTGTGTGTGCCGTGCGAGGGGGCGGGGCCGCCCGTGGCGGGCGTGCAGTGGGCGCTGGGCGGCGGGGGCGTGGGCGGGGGCCGGGCGGTGGGCGTGGTGGACCTGGGCGACGGCCCGCGTTGGCTACGCGCCCTGCACGCCCGCGCCGCGGCGCCGCTGCTGCTGTGGCGCCCGTCTGCGCCGCTGTGGACGCGCACCGCGCCCGCGTGGCTGGAGAGGGCAGGGCGGCTACGTGCTAGCGGCACACCACCACGCCCACCTTCTCGCCTTCCTTCTTCTACATACCAAGGACGCCGTGTATGACCGCTTCAGAGAGGTGAGTCATAACTTCAATGCGAAATGTGCCCTTTGCTACACGATATTTCCATTTGATCTTGATTTAGTATAAATGGAAATTCGGTTATTTTGTGGTGTTTGTTTGTGTGTTTTAATTTTTTTATGCTATCATTTACAGATGCTAGTTCTCACGTAATTATTTTACTATAATAATAATTCTAATTTAGTGGTAAGCCATAAAACTGACCCCTCTCCCTCACCGACACCCTTTCCGATACCAACCTTCATGCAGTATATAAATTGTATGGGTTTATTACGACAAGAAGGTGCAAAAAGAAGAAAGGAAAACATACTTTTTGGAACTCATTTTTAATAAAATAGAAATGAATGATATTATTGTTTTGTGGAATTAATTTTCTTTTATTAAGTAATTTGTTAATCAAATATACTACGTTGTGCGGTAAATCAAGATCAATTAAGATAACAATAAAAATTGGAGATTATTATGTCTAAAGCTTTCTTTATGTCTAAAAATAAAGCTCTAGAACACTCTTTTTTATAAAAACTTTAGTGAGAGAGAGAGAGAGAGAGAGAGAGAGAGAGAGAGATTCAACAATGTCTTAAACATATTTATTCACCAGTTTACACGACTTTTAAATTTACTCAGACTTTAATTTTTAAAATAATAACGATCATTTTCTAGGTTATCCTAACTTTGTATTAGTAGCAATTTCAAATAGTTTTAAACAAATCATTTTTGCACCACAGTTTGATAACATACCTTTATTTCGTGCTTAAGAATCTTAACTTTTTGACTTAAATCTGAAAAGTGAATAAACTCAATATCCTTTATTCTTCTATTTTAAGGTTTGAAATGTGGCTTTATGAATTCGAATGTTTTTTGCAGGTATTGATCCATCTTTTTCGTTTGTTTACTGTCTTTAACAGGAGGCGCCATCTTGTATCGCAACATTCAACTGCATTCGTCAGCACCAGTTGTTTTAGCGATCGGAAGGACACCCGAAATTCAAAATTGTAAGAAAGATTCCAAAGAAAATGATCGACGTCTACAGAATCATTACTTAGAGAAAGAACGAGTGTTGCATAGATTTCAGAGCGGATATAAAAATCGAAAAATTGTAGAGGATTCTCGGAATGTCCCGCTGAAAGAGATGTCATTATATACCAGCCACCAGAATCACTTTAAAGTCCAGAATACATTGAACAAAAGTCAGACTGAAAATAGAAATTATTATAGCAATACTGGTTCTCAATTGACAAATAAATCGAACTTTAAAAGCAAGTGGAAAGTCGACAGACCATTTCAATCATTCCTTAAAAAAAGCCTTCGCTCTCACCACCACATTGGCGACAACAAGCACTCTGAGACTTTCCTTCATGACCATCTTTATGTTGATCATCATTTGAAGCATCACCGAACATTACGAAAGCTTCTTAAAGACCAAGGTCCTGAGCAGAAACCACAGAAAAGGTTTGAGAAAGTTTTGCAGGATGATTCGCAAAATGTCCATGAGAAGGATTTGGAAGACGAGTGGCAGAAGCTCCTTGAAGAAGACCTGGAGGACGAGCGGGGTTCGCAGGATTTGCTCGAGAAACAAACGAGCGGCGGGAGGCGAGTGCGTGAGGACGGGAGCCCTGGTAGCTATAGCCCGGAGGGAGACGTGGCTGGAGCACAGATGCAGGGAGGGCGGTACGTGCTGGCCGCGCTGTGGCAGCGCCACCAGGGCTTCCGCGGGCTGCTGCTGCGCGAACGGGTGCGGGAGGGGCGGTGGTGGGCGCTGGCCGTTGATGTCGTGGCCCCCGATGGGGGGAGCAGGAGCAGGGAGTGGCTCACCCAGTGCGAGGAGCGCAGTGAGTCTTGTGTGCGCGAGGCCAAGGCGCTGGTGGCAACTCGCTCTAGGGACCTCGGAGGCACAACCGTCCGCTACGTGACTCTCGAACACGGTGAATTATTTCGTACTCTGCGTATAGGAAGTGTTATCTTCCGGATGGCAGCTCCGGAGTTTGTAGGGTACAAAGAGCTCGAAAAGCGTCTTCACCTTCACATTAATAGAAACGTTGTCAGGAATAACGCCCCGAGATCGAAGGTAAGTAATCAGTGCATTAATAATAATTAGTTACTTTCTCTGTTATTAAGTGCTTTTAAGAATATACGTACACATAGTTTCGAATTTCGGGAACGTTTTTTAGAAAGTATCGTAGAAGAAATTGTGAATATACAATCTTTTGAGTTCATTTTCACAGATCTTTTTTTTAAATTTTATGAGGCATATAGTTTAGCAAATCCAAGGAATATATGAAAATGGCGTTTACGGATCAATGCTGAATTTGGGAATTAAAATGATGGACTGACTAATGGGCAGCTATGGGCAGACATACGGACAGACACACGTAAAGACGGAACAACAGAGTGACGGACAGGTAGACGGATAAGCGGACGAAAATCGACGGTTTGAAAAAACCTTTTCAAGGGAACCCGACACGTGTATTTCCGTCAAAATATGTTTTCAAATAACACAAGTTATCTCCAATTCTGCCTCTGTTTCAATAAACACTGCACCGATATTAGATTCGCCATTCTAGAGATTGTACGGACCAAATAAGAAACACAAAGAGTGTGAAAACAATTGAACACATTTAGATATCACGCAAATAACGCTATGCGATTAAGAACAGTTACTTTAAAATCAAAGAAGGCAATCCAAATTCACTAGATATATAAGTAATTAGCCCATCTATTATAGACTAATTAAAATGAGTGTCCTATTTTTGTTTATTATTCTTTGGAGATCAGAAATGAAATTGTTTGAAATTGGAATCGAAATTCACTACCAATTCATCATAAGATAAAATGTTCTATACATTATTCAAAGAAAGTTTGAAAGGCTCTTGTAAGGAGACAAAGTTTGTAAAGTTTCTAACTAAAGTTTCTATATGTTTTTAATGTTGGAAAAACACCAAAAGGGCTCTTGAGTTACTATATACATTTCGAGAGAAAACTATGTTACCTGACAATATATCTGAAGCATTTCCATTTCTTGCTGGAAACATCTTTTGATGTGGCCAATTTTCACGTGAAATGTTTCAGAAACAACAAAGGGCTACATCACCCAGGGGTGGCTACGATAATATACTAGATGTCTCATTTGATCGCGTGGACTTCACAGTAAATAGGTTCCTTCCGGACTCTGGGCAGATGAGTGCTTGTGGCATCGTTGAAGCGTCGCAATCAGGCTTTAGATCGATGGTGGCCGTGCCTCCGCCTGCGAAGCTGCCCACGTGGTCGCTGCCGCTGCGCGTGTTCTCCCCGCGCATCTGGCTCGCGCTGCTGGGGGCGGCGGTGGCGTACGCGCTGGCGTGGCGCGTGGTGGCGGGCGAGTCGCTGGCCGCCAGCGCCGCCGCCGCGCTGCGCGCCTTCTCCTCGTGCGGGGGCGCCCCGCAGGACAGGGTGCGCGCCACGCCGCAACGCCTGCAGTTGGCCGCCGCGCTGCTCGCCTCCGCCGTTGTCATCGCTGCCATCTACCAGGTGAGGACATAGCCCTCTGCGATACCCGAATATATTAGCTTTGCCCACTTGCTTTCTTCCAATCAAAATTAAGGGAAGTTGCCCTTTACATTTCAGTTTTTAATTTTCAACGTTGATGATAACTATGCTGTCCTGAAAAAGAATTCCGCCCATATTCACAGCCTATTTTTTTATTCTATTTGCCTTGTCTTTAAACTCCTACATCTGCACCTCTTAATACGTAAATATTATAGTTTCTTACACACACACATACATATACAAATGTATATTAATAAATATAAAAGCGATAAACGCCGACACTGTGACCGATCTTCATGAGAGTTGGTATATCTATGTGTCATTCCACTGACGGATTATGTGCTGTAAACTTTGTTTTAATTCTTCTACGTAGCGCTGCAGGACATGATTGCGCTGTTCAGTTTCCATTTAATGTGTGCTCGACCTACAGACTTACTTTTTACTGACCGTTGCCCCGCGTCGTAGGGCAAAGGCCAGGAGAACCAGGAGCGCGCATTTGAGAGACAGAGATAAAGAGACAGAGAGAGAGATAGAAACTCAGAGACTGCGAGTCCTAAAGAGAGACAGATGCAGAGAGTAACAAAAAGAGGGAGAGGGAGAGAGAGAGACAGAGAGAGATTGTGCGCGTAGTAAGGGAGACAGTGTGAGAGAGAGACAGAGTAACAGAGAGAGACAGAGACAGATAGAGAGAGAAAAGAGAGAGAGACAGATATAGACAGACACTCAGAGAGAGAGAGAGTGAGGCAGTGAGAGAGACAGAGAGACAAAGGCAGACAGGCCAACCTATGCTACAGGCAGTCAGAGAAAGACAGAAGCATATGTAGAGTGAAGCAGGCATTTAAAGATACAGAGACGCAGAGCGATAAACAGAGAGACAGACAGAGAGAGATAAAGAGTGAAGTGACAGAGTTACAGACAGACAGAGAATTTTACAGAGAGTGAGAGACAGAGAGAGAAAGAGAGAGAGAGAGAAAGAGAAAGAGATGTATACAATGAGACTGAAAGAGACAAAGTCAAATTTTGAGGCAAAATCTGGAAGGCGCGACGTTTGAAATGTATGTTCCTTCTTAAATAACCTCAAAGAATTGTCAAAATGAATGTGTTCCACTTGTAGCGCCAAATTTGAATTTATTTGGCCACCTATGTGCCAACAGAGAGAGACATAGAGAGACACAGAGAGAGGGAGAGAGAAAGACGGATAGTGACGAGCATAAATGCGAGAGACAGGCAGAGAGAGAGTGGCAGAGAGAGGCAGAGACAGTGAAACAAAGTCAGCGAGACAAAGACAGAGAGAAATAGAAAGAGACAGAGAGAAACAGACAGAGAGACAGAGAAAGTGAGAGACGGAGAGACAGAAACAGAGACAGAAACAGGCAGAGCCACAGGGAGACAGGGAGAGAGACAGAGAGAGAGAAAAGAAAACAGAGTGAGGTAGACAGAGAATGAGGTAAACGCAGAGAGACAGAGGCAGACAGAGGCTGGCAGATTCGGACAGAGACCTACAGAGGCAGACAGAGCCGGCACCAGAGACGCAGAGAGACCAACAAACAGAGAGACTGAGCGACACACGCAGACACAGATAGAAAGAGTCAAAAAGAGAGGAACTGGAAATCGGGCAACGCAGGTTATTTTGTTAGTGTCAAAAATGGGTACCACTTTTCACATCATATTTCTGATTAATGATTCCGAAAATACGAATAAATTTAAATCTCTTGTTTACACTTTTAGCAGAGCGCATCAATATCACCACCAATCGAAATCACTAACTTGATCACTTAGTGTATAAATATGAGCAGAATATAAATTTTGCACGGTTTCGTCCGTCTCAGCTACCACCAAGTCAGAGCCACAACCCAATATTGCCGAATCGGCTTGTGCCGAATAATTGTACAGTTTAGGCAGTATAGACAGACGGGGAACGGTCTCTGCTCTTGTCTGGTTTCCGCCGTGTGTGGTAGTGTAGTGCATGTAATAGTAGTGTGTGTGTGTGTGTGTTATGTTGTTATCTAGAAAGTGTCGGATATCCTGCCACCGTCGAGACACGAACTTAAGACCTCCTGCTCGGAGCCGCTGCAGAGCAAGCAGCAATGGCTCTGAGCAAACTCATCCTCTTTTGTAAATATAAAATAACAGATAAAGCAATATTCATTTGAAGTCTCACAACTATTCAAAGAATCTTTAGCAACACGGAGAAATCATAATGAATTGCCTTCTGAAGAAGTGTTTTTTTTCCAGGGCCGTCTTTTTGACCTGATTATAACACCGCAATTCTACCCGGAGATCAAAACAATTGACCAACTGATTGCCACTGGAATACCCGCTTTGGCTTCTATAGAATTCAAACAACTTTTACAGCAGATGAAACAGTTTTGTTCAAAGTCACAAGAGAGTATTTGTATGGATTTGAAAATCAACATTTTGTATAACCTCAATTTCAAATTTTTTAAGAATATGGAAGAATTGCTATTGTATTTCGCTGAAAATCGATACGCTCTTCTTACAACCAATAAAGAATGGCCCATAGTAGTTTCTGCAAACCGTCGAAACCAAGTGCGAATGAAAGTTTTCGATGCTGCGTCGCCCGATTGGAAATATATGATTACGAAATGGTAAGTAAGGTGCATTGTACATAATCTGTAAGCCAGTGTTAACGAATAGATCAGATTAATATTTCTAAATGATCATTGGGATGATCATATCATCAAAGTATAGGTGGCACTAATGTATTATCATTTTTACAACACATTGCGTGTGCTGACAGGTATTCTTCGAATTCCTTTTTTCTCTCTCATCAATCTTGAATTTAAACCAGTTAACTTATACAAATAATATAAACACATATCTTCCACAGTTGAAATGTATTCTACATTTTAATTGATGAACAACACAATTTCATTTATTAAAATATACAAGAAAAGAAAACTTGCTGCCTTCACTATCTACAGACAATGGCTATTTAACTTTGATTGTCGAGGTATACGGCGACAAAAAAAAACAACTTAAAAATTGTATGAAACATTCGTTGTAGAGCAAAGCTAGATTTTGTAATTACGAGCAAAGCAAAAAGACCATTTGAGCAAGGGACCAACTGATCAAGGAAAAGCGAATTCAAAACACTATGAAGGTGGAGACGTTTGCGCGATATCAGCGTCCTAAATTTCTTGCATTTTACACACTTCTTATTCGTATCTTTTCGCTTCCCCTTCAACAAACTAAATATATTATTTTAAGAATTCGTGCCTAGATTTCTGTGAATCCTGATAATCGCAATTCCATGGAAATGGACAAGCCAATACAAAGTTATTTTATACATCGGAATACATTCATGAAAACCCATGTTTCATCAAACATCCCGAACTCTTTCCTAAATTACCTGCCTTCAAAATAACTTCTTTTTCTTATGTATTTGCAGGAACTGGCCGTGGATCGACGCAATAAATCTGAAGATGATTCAGTTCCAAGACGTGGGACTCAATCTCAAGTGGGCTGACGATTTCAACAGAACATTGGGGATGTTCTATCGTATGCGCACTGCCCTTCTGGGCAATGCCGTGGCGAGGGCGGGAGCGGGGGCGGGGAGCGACAAAGCCAGGACCCTAGAGCTGCAGGACCTACAGCCGCATCTGGCGCTGCTCTGCGCGGGGCTGGCGCTGGCTGTCACCGCCTTCTGCGCAGAGATGGCGCGCAGTCGGTGGGGGGCTGCGCGTGCGCAGATGCGCAGAGGTCCACGTGCTCTGCTGCGCACGCAGGGCGGAGCGACCCTCTGCGCACGCAGAACGAGGAAATAAGAACTCATGAGACCGAGGGGCGCTTTCAAACGGCCGATTCAAGGCAACGTGAAGGCATCAGTCCAAGGCAACACCTCGTGTGAACCCTTCTGCGTCGTTTTCAATGAAAAAGAACAGCGAGCACTAAAAGAACAACAATGCCAAGAAGAGTAGTGGAGAGTAACAAATCGAAAGTAATTGCGGCCGGAGAAATTTCTTTACACTGTGTAAATGTAACCAAGAATCTCACGTAACATACTGAATGCACTTTGTTAGGGATGGAAGCATTGTAATTGTTAGGCTTTCATTTAAGTGTGTGGCATATTGGATAACAAGGGAAATATTTTGTCGTTACGAACTCATTTTTGATGATGAGCGTTCGAAATATTGAGGGCGCTAATTATTGATGTTTAAGAACTCGACCGTCTTCAGTATTCAGAAACCTCTGGGGTCCTTTCGATTTACTAATTGACTGATAATGATTTCGGGCGCGTTATCTGCTAAGGGACTTTGCCCCCTTAAGTATGGCATGTCGCCACCCCTGTGTCCCGCCGTTTTTGAGGAGCACAGCGCGGTTCGCTTTTTACTGACATTTGCTTCGCGCGTCTGGGGCCGCTGGCTCCCTCGCAGCCCACGCAGAGGAGGCGTCTCCGGGGCGTTGCGAGGTAGTGACCGCCGTGGGGGGGAGAAGTCCGCCCGAGCTCCGTGCCGCGCGTCCTTTGTTATCGGGTGTCTGCGCAACAATTCCAGCGAAATCCCTGAGGAGGAAATAAAAACGTCAAGGAGGGGCAGCTGTGCGCCGAGTCACGTGGACACGAGTTCTAAAGGTCATAGCGTCTTTGTCGTTCGCAATATGAGAAAAGAATACAAATAATAATTTACTTGACAGTACTTGGAGTTAATTTTAGAACACGCCATTTAAAATTTTATTTTCAAAGATTAGATTCTCTACCTGCATTTCCTGTTAAGATATAGGGAGTAATATGCATTTGTAAGCATTCTCTGCAAATTTCTGTAAGTGCTGATATTTTAAGGGCGCAAGGAGAGTGAAAATGGAAAAGTGGGGAAAATTATTTTACCTTTTAAAGTATTGTTCCCATTTGCTGTAGTCATTAGAAACTGTAGTCGCAACTAATTTTTAAATATTAAGATATAACTCATTAAAACAATAAACGTACAAGTTACATAAATAATATTAGCTACAATATTTACAAACAAAAAATTAAACCAATTAGTATAATAGACTAAATGAATTGTAAATACAACGAATAAAAAATCAACTAATTATACTAATAAATCATTCAATATATTCAAATCAATATACTGTTAGAGTATAGAATCGTTGCGTGAAAGTATGTGCTTTGCAGCACCTAGTTTATTCTTGTTTTATGCTGTAGGTGATTATTGCATTCTGCATTTTGTACCTTCGTCGCCTTAACCTTTGGTATTGGGTAACAGCGACTTTTATGTAAGGAAGCTTTCACAAGGAAAAATGAGAATTACATTGACTATGTGTGGCGAGTTATTGTTCTGTAAATTACTTGTTCATTTGCATCAGTATTGTCTGCAATATATTTGAAAAGTACAATAAGCCTATTCTACCGGACAACGCCACGTGGAGTTTGATGGCTTCAACGGCGACAACAAAAGAAACGGGTGTTGCGCGACCCGGTGCGCTGTTAAGTGGCTGAAAAAAAGACCCAAGCGGAATGAAGGTGTCGGTGGTGCAATGTCAGTGTTCGTGAAGGCAAACAGTGCAAGGTGGCGCGATGGGCAGTGAGCGTGGCGTGAGATCAGGGCTTCTATCCCCGAAGTTCTAGCTTAGTAGACCGCCGGTGCTAGGTGGGGGGTATTGGGGTGCAATGGTCGGGTTTCGAGCCCTGGGGCTGGCGCTGGCGGCGGCGCTGTTGGGGGTGTCGGCGGGAGTAGAGGCGCGGGGCGTGTGTGTGCCGTGCGAGGGGGCGGGGCCGCCCGTGGCGGGCGTGCAGTGGGCGCTGGGCGGCAGGGGCGTGGGCAGGGGCCGGGCGGTGGGCGTGGTGGACCTGGGCGACGGCCCGCGCTGGCTACGCGCCCTGCACGCCCGCGCCGCGGTGCCGCTGCTGCTGTGGCGCCCGCCGCTACCTCTGATTCTGATCCGGCCGCCTGTACCGCTGTGGTCGTACAGTGTGCCCCAGTGGCTGGAGAGGCAGGGCGGCTACGTGCTAGCGGCCCAGAGCCACGCCCACCTTCTCGCCTTCCTGCTCAACCACACAAACGGAGCAGTTTATGACCACTTCAAGGAGATGAGTCACATTTAAATGCAAAATGTGTTTTTTTGCGTTCGATTATTAATTTAAGTTTTTGTTGCTTATAAAGGTGGTAACAGTAAATCTCAGATTTCTGTGATTCCATCTTCTTTTAGTTTTTTTCATTTACAAAGAGTTTGTTTTCGTAAGGTTCATTTCAATGGATATACATTATATGATATAACGTTTTGTATTAATTAACAGGTATTATTAATTCAGAATCCACAAAAATATAATGTCGTTAAGTTCCTATCAGTGTTACTCATGACAAAAAACAACTAATAACAAAAACTGTCGGTTGCTTACAGATTTTTTTAGATGGCGCCATCATGTCTCGCAACTTTCAACTGCATTCTTTAGCGCCAGTCGTTCTAGCGATTGGAAGGATACCAGAAACTCATAATTGTAAGAAAGAGAGTAAAAAAAACGATCGACTTCATCAACACCACGACTTTAAGAAAGGTGGACAGCAGAAAAGATTTCAGAATGTCTTGCGAGAAAACCACTTTTTATATAACAATCCCCAGAAAACTATTGAAGACCAGACCAATTTGAACAAAACTGCGAGGAAGAATATCGATTTGGATAATGTAACGCAATGTGAACCACACTCGGCGGCAGATCAAAGACTTAACAACAATTTGGAAAGCTACCAGCCTTCTACGTCCTTTGCAGAAGATGTGACGCTCGAGGGGCAATGGCAGAAGTACTCTGAGGAAGACCTTGAGGAACAGACGAGCGACGGGAGGCAAGTGCGTGAGGGCGGGAGCGAGGGTGGGGCGCAGCTGCGTGCGGGGCGGCGCGTGCTGGCCGCGCTGTGGCAGCGCCACCAGGGCTTCCGCGGGCTGCTGCTGCGCGAACGGGTGCGGGAGGGGCGGTGGTGGGCGCTGGCCGTCGATGTCGTGGCCCCCGATGGGGGGAGCAGGAGCAGGGAGAGGCTCACCCAGTGCGAGGATCGCAGTGAGTCTTGTGTGCGCGAGGCCAAGGCGCTGGTGGCAACGCGCTCGAGGGACCTCGGAGGCACAGCCGTGTCTTACTCGCGCCCTGTAAACGACAGACTGTTTCACCTTATGCGATTTGGGACAGTTGTCATCCCGTTGGCTTCTCCAGTGCACTTAGAGTACACAGAGCTCGAAGAACGGCTTCACCTGCGTATTCATTCGAAAGATGGCACGAAGAACCCTGCAGGTTCAATGGTAAGTATTCCGTCATTAATATATTGGTTCTAAATCAACATAGCCCCTTAGTGATGGTTATGTAATAATATTATACCGCAGATCAATTAAGCAAAATAAGGTTTATTATGAGTTATTTTATTTATTTGAGCACTATGCTTTTTATTTATAAATAAATAAATAATAAAAAATAAAATAAATAAGTAAATAAATAAATAAGGAAGTAAATAATTAAATCAATAAATAAATAAGTGCTCTCTTAAGCACATATGCGATATCCGAATCAAAGCCTTCATTGTCAATATTCAACAAAGGAAAATTCAAAAAAAAATTTACATTTCATGATCATATCTTGTCGCCGTTCTCCAATAAATTACTGAAATATAAATCGCTGTATTACCCAAGGTGGCTTGGGAAGTAATACAAATTAATATTAAAATATTCTTACACATAAATTGTATTTTTTCTATTTCTTTCATGTAAATTATTAAAAATAATGCTAAAATAATGGAAACCCAATCAATTCAAACGAAGCCCCTGTGGTAAATGCCTGCATTTAGTTAGATAGCTAGGAACAGTAGTAATTTATATCTTTTACAAATGAAATATAACATATGCAGCGATCAAAATTTCTTGAAGTAACGAAGTGTATTTATTAGTTAGAAATTAAATTTATTATTTTCTTTTAATTTTCTTTCTTTCATAACAATAATTTTAAGAATGTTGTGCTGTTTTTAAGAAAAATGGATTAAAGAATATACAAATTGCCTGTTTGACACATTTCACAAACAATATTTATATTTTCCAGAAAATGATCATGACCATTATTCAAGAACTGTTTTTGTTAAAAAAAATCACTAATAAAAATTGATTATCTTCATAATTGTAGTTGTAGAAAGACATCGAAAAAAATAAATTTTTGCACTTTTCAAAGTATACAGTTTCCAACGAACAGGACACCTGCATCATTCTCTCAAGCGACCAGTACGATATTCGAAATCAAATTTAATCAAAACTGTTGCCGTTTTTTGAGGAAAAAATTATTTTATAACATTTATAATTCCCTATATTCAATGCAAAATTACGCATGAAATACTGAAATTTGTGGAAAATTGTACATGAAAATTGTTCAATTAAAAATCTATGGTTAGATAACGGATTTCATTAAGGGAAAAATCTCTATATTTAATATTTTAGACATAGGAAGACTGCGATAAAAGTTAGCACTTTTGCAATTTTCGGAACATTAGGGTTTTTAATGACGATCATGAGTCCGGCACCCTCCTATTAAACATTGTTCATTCTATCCATCAACAACAGTTCTCGCCCGAACACGGTAGCGAGCGGACGTGCGCCGAGCGCTCTCCTTCACGGGCGACTTCAGTGAGATAAATTTAGCAGAGTACAACTCTACGAGTTCAGTGTACAGTGTGTAGTGACAATGTTTTCAAGTGGCTCCCCTGATACGGGGCAGCACATAGCTAGAGCAGTGGAAGCATTAAATCATCACAGTGAATTCAGTGATATTAATTCAACACCAATGAATGGTCAAGGTGCAAGTGGCCCCGTGGGGCAAAACAGTGATATAATTAACTTACAAATACAACAAAATGCGCAGCAAAACTTAGAGCAACATCAATATTTAATGAATCAGGATTTACAATTGACGCAGATAAATCAACAACTACTTATGAGAGATCAAACAGGCTTCTATACAGCACATCACCAGGGCCAGCCCTGGGAACTTCATGGAACGCAACCACAGCAATGGACTCAACAACTACAAGGTCCGGGGTCGTCTGAAACAACCTCAAATAAAACCGTGAGTACCCTAGAGTGGCAACAACCTCGAAAAAGAAAAAAGCACGCCTACAGTGACCAGCCCATACCAACTCCCTCGAATGTTAGTGCGCCAGTGTTTACGCATAAAAATCAATATGCAGTATTAGAAGACAAATCAGAAGTTGAAACTCCTAAAAAGCCCCCCATAGATCATAACATACCGCCAATATTCGTGCAAGGTGTTACCAATGTATCGAAATTAATAGAATTTCTTAAACTACAAGTAAAAGACGAGGATTTTACGTACAAAATGTACAGCGAGGATGTAAAAGTGCTACCGAAAACCATTGAAGCTTACAGAGCAATAATTAAGCAACTTGACGAATCCGAGGCCAAATACCACACTTATCAACCAAAGAAAGATAGAGCATTTCGTGTAGTGCTTCGATACCTGCATCCGTCAGCAAACATAGAAGAAGTAAAAGCTGAACTCAAATCCAAGGGTCACACCGTTCGTAACATGCACAATGTACTTCATCGAGTAAGCAAAAAGCCGCTATCGCTCTTTTTTATAGACTTAGAACCAAGTGCAAACAATGCAGAAATCTACAATATCAACACACTTGTAAATGCAGAAATAGAATTTGAAGCACCGTACAAAAAGAAAATTCCAGTGCAATGCCATCGCTGTCAAGAGTATGGTCACACAAAGAAATACTGTAAAGCAACTCCAAGGTGCGTGAAATGCGGTGAAGAACACTTCACAGATGAATGCAAAAAAGATGCAAGGCAGCCGGCAACATGCGCGCTATGTTCGCGAAGCCATCCAGCTAACTATAAAGGCTGCCAGGTGTATCAAGATTACGTTAATAAACGTAACAAGCACAGAAAAGAAACAGTCACCATCGACAAGCAGAAACAAAAAGTGCCAAACGCCTCAGATTTCCCTCCCCTCCCAGTTCGCCACTTTCAACCCAATCCCTTCTCTCGTACAGCATCTTCCCAAAACTCAACATACGCTGTACCCTACAATCAAAACCAAACAGATCTCTGCAAAATAATAGAAACCTCATTCCAAAAGTTCGAAAGCATCCTTAAACAACAATCTGAACAAATTGGGGCTTTGCTCAACCTACTGACGTCATTAATATCTAAGATGCATTAAATGGCACCAAGAATTAAAATTATTCTTTGGAACGCAAACGGTTTAATCCAACATCGAAGAGAGCTCGTAACTATTCTCAAAGAAAAATATATAGATATTATGCTAATATCCGAAACTCACTTCACTGAAAAATCCTATTTAAAGATACCGGGATATGATATATATAATACCAAGCACCCGGACGGTACAGCGCATGGAGGAACCGCTATAATAATTCGAAACACAATCAAACATTACGAAATGAACAAGTATAAAACTGAAGAAATACAAGCAACATCTGTAATGGTGACAGAAGGTCAAGCTTTACTGACGATAACATCTGTATACTGCCCGCCCAAACATAGAATAACAGAACAAAAATTTGAAGACTTTATAAACACACTAGGAACCAGATTCATAGCTGGAGGCGACTTCAATGCAAAAAATCAGCATTGGGGCTCACGACTCAACACACTACGAGGAAAAAATCTTCTTAAAGTAACAGGCTTAATGTTTCTACTATATCGACTGGTGAACCTACGTACTGGCCCACCGACGTCAATAAGCTTCCTGACCTCCTGGACTTCTACTTAGCAAAAGGTGTGCATCTTGGTACAGTAGAAGTAAAATCTTGCTACGACCTTTCTTCAGACCACACCCCAGTAGAAATGACCATCAGTTCAAATATATCTGAAAGAAACTATCCTCTAAAACTAACAAGTAACAAGACAAACTGGAACAAGTACCGCGATTACGTGAACAATAAACTATCTGCAAACGCACTGCTAACAACTGAAGAAAACATCGAAGACGCAATACAGCACCTATCTGATACATTACAAGACGCTGCCTGGGCCGCAACACCAAGAGAAACAATAAATAAATCGTCAACGTATCCCGCAGAAATAAGACAAAAAGTGGTAGAAAAACGTCGACTCCGACGAATATTCATGACGACACGACAACCAGATGACAAAAGAAAATATAACACAGCAGCCAGACAACTAACACGACAAATTAAGGAATATGAAAACAAATCTTTCTCTAATTACATTCAAGCACTATCACCTACTGCTGAAACTAATTATTCGCTTTGGAAAGCAACTAGAAAACTAAAGCGACCCCAACAGCACATCTCACCAATTCGAAAAGAAGATGGCACGTGGGCAAGAAGCGCAGAAGAAAAGGTCGAATGCTTAGCAAAACACTTTGCTTCAGTTTTCAAACCAGCAGAAAATGTAAGTACTATTGAAAATAAAGTGCTAGAATATTTGGACGTGCCTTTACAGTTATCTCTGCCCATAGAGCATTTCAACTCACGAGAAGTCGAACAAACAATCAAAAAACACACGCATCCTGCAAAGAGTCCAGGGTTTGACCTTATTACTGGCAAGATGTTGCAGGAAATGCCAAGTAAAGGATATGAACTCGTAACAAGCATATTCAACGCGATACTTCGAAATAGCCATTATCCTTGTCAATGGAAATACGCTCAAATAATTGCGATCGTGAAACCAGGATAGACTGCCACGGACGTTAAATCGTACCGACCTATTAGCCTGCTACCAGTCCTATCAAAAGTATTTGAAAAACTTCTCTTACAGCGCCTCAAGCCTATAATTAAAGAAGTGATCCCTGACTTTCAATTCGGCTTTCGAGAGGGACACTCAACAATAGAACAGACCCATCGTATTGTAAACACAATTTCTCAAAGCCTGGAAAAAAAAGCTATATTGTTCTGCAGCATTCCTAGATATACAGCAAGCATTCGACAAGGTATGGTATGAAGGAATTCTATTTAAAATAAAAAACTTCTCCCGCACTCCTACTATTTACTTCTCAAATCATATCTTTGCGATCGCCTATTTCAAGTGAAATATCAGGACGCTCTATCGGAATTCCAACCTATTTCTGCAGGAGTGCCACAAGGAAGTATTCTTGGACCTTTTTTATATCTCATATCAACTTCAGACTTACCAACTACAGAAAGAACTACAATAGCCACCTTTGCAGACGACACAGCTATTCTTTCTGCAAATGAAGACCCCTCCTGCGCATCACAACATCTTCAAGAACATCTAAACAAAATCGAAGATTGGAGTCATCGTTGGCGAGTCACCGTCAATGAAACAAAATCAAAACATATAACATTTTCACTAAGAAAAGAAAACTGCCCAAAAGTAAAACTAAACAACACAGAACTCCACGAAGCTGATACAATCAAATATCTTGGACTGCATTTGGATAGACGCCTGACTTGGAAAACCCACATCAAAACTAAGAGAAAAGAAGCGCAACTTAAAGTCCTCAAATTGTCATGGCTAATAAACAGACAATCAAAGCTGTCCTTGCATAACAAAGTACAGATTTATAAAACTATAATCAAACCAACATGGACCTATGGTATTGAATTGTGGGGCTCTTCCAGTAAATCGAATCTAGAAATTCTAAAAAGATTCGAAGCTAAAACACTAAGAAAACTATGCAACGCACCATGGTACGTGACAAACAAGACGATATACAGAGACCTCGACATCATCCCACTGGAGGAAGTAATCGCCACGAAGAGCTTAGCATACCAGAGAAGATTGTACAACCACCCAAATCACCTCTCAACAAGCCTTCTAGATAACAGTGAGCATGTGTATAGACTGAGGAGAGAGAGTATTTTAGATTTGCCATACCGATTTTGTAAATGAAATTTTTCAATTTCATAAAATGTTCACGTCTGAAATGTATCCGTTGACACCATTTGCTTATTGTTCCGATAGGAACAGATTGTAAATTATGCAGAAAATAAAATAAAAAATGTTTTAAAAAAATCCATCAACAAAATTGTAAACATTCTTCACACTATCACAAACACAAAAACAGTGAGGCCATTTTTTTGAAAGTTTGTTCCAGGACTTTATGTAAATAACCCCTACAAAATTAAATTATAGGTTTCAAAATGAAGAAGCCGGGATTTCAGTCACATAGATTGAGGAATATCGATTTCGGAGAAAATCGGCTGAACGGTTTAGCCACAAGCGTTATTCACAGACAGATGGACAGAGAAACGTTTTGCCGTCGTTCGATTTTTCAGTATTAAAGACCAACAATATATGTATTCTCACTACATCACCTAATTGAAGATTTGTTTTCTTAATTTGCCAACTGGATTTATTCATTTTGGCGTTACCAAGGCTCTGTAATAAACGTTTTTTGCCAACATTAGCCGTTTTCCGCGCAGCATTAGATAACTATCGCTATCTGTAGCGAGATTGCAATCAAGGTACGCTCTGCAACCACCCATTTATGTGCACAATGTTTTACTTTCACGTATACACACGTGTATACGGAGTAATATACGTAGTGAAGTGAAAGTTATGTAATGTTGCGCGAAACTGGTGGTGCTACAGATTGACATAGACTTCCCCGTATTAGTTTTCTATTTCCTTTAGTCGCGGCTCCCAATTCGGACTTGCCACATACTCTTGCCATCTATCACCTTCGAAATACATTTTTTTGAATTTTTTTTAATTCTTTGGTTTCCTATTAGTAAAACGGAAATATTATTTTTAAAATATTAAAGAACAGTAAAATCTCGTTCTACATGGTACATATTTTTGAAAAATTTGGATCCGATTTTTAGAATACAGCGTTAAGCGCTACTGTAAATTCGAAATTTGAAGTTCTTTTTCACAGAAAATTTTTGAGTTAAAAAAACAAAACATCAGAAGTCATTTGAACCAGTTTAACTCACAAATAAAATAGTGTTTACAAATTGCTAAAACTGTGCATATTAACGCCATAAGAGACCGTTCAAAGAAATTGCATCGGTGAATTTTTTGAAAAACCAATAAAAGTATCTTCAAAGTGAACAATACGTCATATTAAAGAATGCACACATTACTATCCCTTCGTAAAGTTTGACAAAGATGGGAGCGGTTTTTGAGAAAATAGAGTTTGAGCTTTTCTGAATGTATGGAATTTTGAGCAGGTTTTCGCGAAAAACGATCGGTTGAGGTAATTTTATTCATTTTAATATCATCCGTGACACTAACGTTACATCTTACCAAACTAACATACATCTTGCGTTTCAATACCAAAAACAACTGACTTTAGCTCCCGAACTGATATTTAATTCCGCATTCTCCTAATTAAATTTTCATCCGCTACCATCACGCAGGCTATGGGTGTTTTGCGTTTTCCCCCTTTGTCCGAAACGTATTCAGGTTTGCTGAATATCATTTATTTCGATTGGTTGATGTCTGTCTTCCTTTCTTTTGGCCAAAAATGTATTGCCTCCACCGGTGTTTCCTGCCTAATTGAACTCCTCTTGTTTCTTTCTTTCCTTATAGAAGTAGAATCATTTACGTTATCTTTATCATTATATTTTGTCCCTTCCCCTCCAATTTTATTTACACGCGCACTATGTTTTGCGTCCCTCGTTGTAGCTAATGTGTTGGTCAAGATTATTGAAACATCAAGTAATTCTTCTGTCGTTTTCGGCATGTTATTAACAATCAGATTCTGAAATCAGAAGGGTAATTGCTTCACAATTGTTCTCATTACTTCGCGGCGATTGCAAAAAATAAGCAGCGAGTTGTGTAATCGGACGTTGTTTCACTACTGGATATTGTTGTATTTTGGGAAATACTATTCTATTTAATTTCAACTTATGTTGTTCGTTCCAATATCTATTTAAAAATTTAACTTTCCGTTTGTCGTAAGTACGAGGTTCTTAGAAATATTTTAACTAATTTTGTGCCTTAGATGACAATGCTAATTGAACTACATCTTTATGCTATCCGAAATATCATATATTCTAAAATAATTCTCCAAATTTTGAATCAAGGAAAATAGTTGTTCGGATGCTTTTCCATGGAATTTCAGCGAACAGGAAAATGTATTAAAATAATTTCTGAAGGGAGGGTTCCATTATTTCTTACAAAATGTATTCCTAGTTTTAATTCATTTATTTCCTGTCGTAGTATTTGTTCGGCGGCATTTTCCCACTCCTTGTTCCGAAAATAAAGTGCAAATTTTATTATTTGTTCCATTTTCATATTTCTCGAGTTCCAATTCCAAATTATTTTGACGTGTACCGTGTTCCTAAACTGCTTCGGTGACTTTTTCTATATTTGTTGTAATAGCTGAAACATGAACATATTAATGCATGCTGGCAATATCTACTTCAACAATGGCTTCTTTTATATGAATTTAATGGCTTCTTTTATATGAATTTAATGGCTTCTTTTATATGAATTTATACTGCCTGAGCAATCTTACTAATTTTCATATCATTATTATTTTGATAACTTTCAGTCTGTCTGTAATAATAATAATAATCCAATTTCTTTCCTAAAGTTTCTAATTATTTTTCGGTTTCCGCCCCTGCTTTGAAAATATCCGCTCGTAATTCTTGTACATTGCTTTGTAATTCCGATTTTATATCTTCAGTGTTAATTTTTCATCCTGGATTTCCTACGCGGCCTGAAAGTCTTTATTATTTTCTGCTAACTTCATCAATTTTATGAGTGTATTCATCTAACATATTACGTAGTTGCTTTAAGAAATTTAACATTAAATTATCTGGTTCGGTCGTGATTTACACTTGTTTTCAATGTCGCGTCGACATTTCTTCCTGTTGCGACGTTACCAATTCATCACCCTGAGCAGTACCGACTCTTCTTCTTCTTCTTCTTCTTCTTCTTCTTCTTCTTCTTCTTCGTCTTCTTCTTCTTCTTCTTCTTCTTCTTCTTCTTCTTCTTCTTCAGCTTTTCCCTTTTAGTGGTAAGGGGTCGCTGTTCCTTACTCTTCTCCTCCACTCAATCCTGTCCAACACATCTTCCTCGATTAACTCTTTCTCTCGCAGGTCTTCCACGACACAGTCCTTCCACCTTCTCTTTGGTCTCCCTCTCCTTCTTTTCCCCTCCAGTTGCATACTACTCACTTTCCTTCCCACATATTCCTCTTCCCTTCTCATGACATGTCCAAACCACTGCAATCTTCGTTCCTGAATCTTCTTTGAAACCTCGATCACTCCTCCCATCTTCCGTATTACTTCATTCCGGATCCTGTCTTTCCGGGTCTTTCCCATTGACCATCTCAGCATTCTCATCTCTACCACTTCCAACTTCTTTTCCTGAGCCTTCTTCACCGGCCAGGATTCACTACCATATATCATTGCCGGCCTCACAACAGCTTTGAAGACCTTTCCCTTCATTTTCCTCTGAATCCTTCTGTCGCACAGCACCCCTGACATTCTCTTCCAATTTATCCAGGCAGCTTGTATCCTGTGGTTTACTTCCCTGTCTAGCTCCCCTTTCTCGTTGACATAGGAGCCGAGGTATTTGAACTCTCCCGTTCTAGTCAGTAATTGCCCCTGTAGTGTGATGCTTCCGGGCCTGCCATCTCCTCCAAACCACATGTATTCAGTTTTTGCTCTGCTTATCCTGAGTCCTCCTTCCTCGAATGCCTGTCTCCATCTCTCCAGTTTATCCTCCAATCCATCTTTACTCTCATCTACCACCACTATGTCATCACAGTACCGACTCTTCTGATTCTTCACAATTCGGTTCGGACTCACGAATTCTTATTAAATCACATTCGTCAATATTATTATTAATTAATTCCCTACCTGTTCGTCTGCTTCCAGTAATTTCTTGCCACGTGTGTCCGTGATTGCAAATTTACGTAAGAGACAATTTACAAGATGGCTGATCCGCATCTTTTGTAACAATTAAGAAGCATTTATTGTTTTTACCAATTTTTCGGTTCCAGACGTTGATACTCTATTTGTGACATTTGTACTCGGTTATTATTACTCGACTTTATTTCATTAATTGCAGTTCGTAGCTGTAATTTTAATCAAAGTAAGGTGTAATTTTAACCATTCGGACTCGTGACAATAACAAAAAATTACGTATTAAATTGTTGAAAAAACAATCGAAAGACTTGACTGACTGAAGAAGACAGAGGAATGATAGATGCCGAGCCAACAACATGGTGTAGCATGTGCTAGCAATTTTCCTGTTTTGGTAGAGTGAAAACATTTCGACGTGACTGGCACAAAAATGTTTTGAGAAAGATTGCGTGTGATCTGGTAAACGGAAGATGCATACCTGCGAATTGTATAAACATTAATACGTTAAGATATGTCGTGATTGTAGATGCGAATTTTGAGACGCACACCTAGACAGCTAATGGAAGTAGGATGCGGACGGTAAACTAAAACGTATGCAGATACGATTTCAAGGTGAAATCCCAGAAATAGGTAAAATTTAGATAAGCGTGATGATAAAAAATTATGTTTTATACGGTTTCGATGGCCAACATCATCATAATTTGTAATCATCATAATAACAAAGTTGGTAAAACATTTTAAATTAGAAGAGAAAGAGAGAAATTTGATATTCATTCGAATAAATAAACGGTACTATTGGTCACGGTGCCAATTATATTTGAATGATGTGTATGTAGTTCTTTTTGTTTGTACATAAGGAAAAGTAAATTCCCATCCCATTACCGAAAAATAATGGTGAATATTATTTCTCTATCCTGCACAGAAGGGCTTCAGTCCAGTGCAAATGCCGCTCTTGTCGGAAAGATTAAATTTAAATTTAAACAGGGATTGGGGATATAATGTAATAGATGCAAGAATAATTAAAATACTGATAGAGGCACGACAGAACGGTCACGCATACGAGTATCGGATGGAGAAGGTTTAAATTTGTTAGGAAATGTTTTATTACGTATTCTTTTAACTAATTCACAGACGGACAGACGGGCGTTTTAAAAAGAAAAAACACTTTTTTGGTATCTGGGGACCGGAAAAATTCCGTTGATATCTCTAAATCGATTTTTCGCAGCATTACATAACTTTGCCTAGACTACGTATTTTACTTCTTATACGCAAAAGTAAAAAGAACCATTCCAAACCGTTTGTGCTTCGGTTGTAGCGATTTTTTCTTCTTTATTTATTATGGTCGCATAAACTACATGGCCATGAGCGACCCCATTGTGTTGTAGAGAATTGTTCCTTCAGAATTTCGGTGTATACAAAAAATAATTAAGATCGTGTATCATCCCGAGAAAATAAATAAACTAACAATTGAAAGTAATTGTTACGTAAAAACTAGTTTTTACTTCCTCGCACTTACTAACGGAGAAGAGGAAACATTGTAATCATGCGTCGGAAAACGGCGATTTTTGGACACAGAACCGCATGTTGCTGGGCCTGGTAAGGAAAACGTGGATAAATCCGTTTGCTAAATATAGAGAAAAATTCTCTAACACATGGTGTAGACAGAATCCATGTTTTGTGAGTCCTAGATACCGAAAAATCGATTGACGGCCAAACGACTGTCTGTCCGTCTGTACACAACGCTAGCGCATAAATCTTTCAGCCGATTTTCTCCAAAATTGATATTCTCCAAACCTTCTAGCTGGGGTCGTGGGCCATGGGATTTGAAACCGATATTTTAACTGAGGAAAGGTTACATGACGTCCTCGGGACATTTTCAAAATTTAAAAAAATATTCCAAACTTTTTGATTAAATTTTGTTGTTGAATAGCGCAAAGGATGTTGAAAAGAATGGTGCAAGTCTCATTTTTGTTGTCTTACCCTAATTTTGGAAATTTGGAAAACAATTAAACTTTAAAATTGGAAATAGAGATTTTTGTGTCAGACAAAATCTGTTGAGCAAAATTAGCACTTTAAAAAGGTCATGTACAAGTTTTTGAAAAGCGAGTAATAAATTGCACGATTTTTTTCTTAACAAGTGTTCAAACTTGTTTCCTCAAATTTTCTGTACTTACAAAATATGAGACGGTAAAAATGTGCTAGTCCCATTTTCGGATATGGCTCGATTTAAAAAAATTATAACTCTAAAATTGAAGATAGTGATCTTTGCCTCAATTTTGTACGAAAGTAGCTATTCAAAATGTCCCGCACAATTTTTTGACCAAGTAAATAGGTTTTGCGTATTTTGCGAATGAATTTCACAAACAAATTCTCAAAAAGCGCTCCACTTTTTTTCTCATCCATGTAAAATAAATGTGGTACTGGCCGTTCATCACAATGGAGCTTGTAATCAAAGTCAACTTGTGACAACTGTCTAGATAGTGGCATCAAATTAAAGCAAAACAGAACGAATAGCGACTCTCCTTGAAAAATATCCCTGTTTACTTGAATACTTCTTGTTTCTACGGCTTCCTTTCAACTGTTTATTAGTAACCTGGTAATCCCCGACTTCATACTAGCCTTGCAAAACTCAATAATCCTAGGATGAATTTGATAGATCCCTAGGTTCTCCAAAATCCAATCATGTGATACCCTGTCAAAGACCTTCTGACTGTCAATCCACGCCATGACTTAATTACGCTTTCGTTTCTTTTCAATCATTCAAGATGACTTTATTTAGTAGCAAGATTTCCTTTCAGCCATAAGAACCTTTATGACATTATTTTGGTCCAAGTGATGGTTCCTCTCTTAGTATCTAGACGTTTTTTCAGCTATAGCTGCAGTTATAACTTAATGTAGCACTGGCAGACAGCTACATTAAGCAAAATTTAATTGCGAGATCGGAACATTGCAGAACCAGCTCGAGGGTAGATGCGGGGAAATTGAAAATAGTGTAGGAAACTTGGGTAAAGAGTTAGAAAGTTCGAGGGCTGAAGTAAAAGCGAGTCTTGGGAATATTCAGTCAGAAATTAGCCAGAAGCTCCAGGCATGTGATAACAAAGTAGAAGCGTGCTGCGAATCAGTTACCGGAAATATTACCGAGGTTAGGACAAAAATGAACGGTAAATTTACCAGAATCGAATCCAAACTTGACACGGAAGTCAGCCAAATCCATGATAAATTTGAAAAATTAGGCGCTATTGACGGGGAAAATATCAGAGAAAGGGAAGAAAAACTAAAGAAGGAAATTGGCCAAAATTTAAAACAATTAGTGAAAGAGGGAATAGAGAAGGAAAAGGAAAACAATCCGACGGTACATTCGCCAGGCGGATCAAGTCTTAGATTCTCGTGGGCTCCCCCGCAGAATCTGTGTTTCTGGGTCAAACAGGATGAAAATCCAAAGGTTTTTCTAGACCGAGCAGAAAACTACATGGATTTGACGAAGGCGGTACCGCCTGATTTAAAGCCTAAATGGCAGGAACTACTACGCGGGAATGCAGCACATTGGCTTACTGCACTTACACCATTTCCGCAAACGTACGAGGAATTCCGTGCCAAATTTCTTGCGCGTTATTGGAACGAACAGCGGCGATATGAGGTTGAGAGAAAAATCTTAGAAACAAAATGGGACAAAAGATCCAATCAATCTTACCTCGATTACGCCATGGAGAAGATTTCCGCTGTAAAAATGTGTGACCCCTCAATTAATGATAAAAAAAATATCTGGCTCCTAACTGCGCATTTTCCTACTTATGTGCAGAATTTAATTAGCAGTGTAGGATGTGACGATCTCGACCGTTTCCAAGAGCTGCTCGCTCAATTCGAAGGGACACGGGCGATCCCTTATGAGGAAAACTATGACCGAAACCAAGGGAACGGCCAAAACCGGCAGCCGTGGCGTCGGGATGACCGAAACCGAGGGAACGGCGCTAATGAACGGCGCCCGCCCCCACATTCAAATGAGAATCGAAACGGGAGCGCAAATGACGGAAACGACCAACGCGACCCCGCCAGGTCGGGACCGTTAAACTAGAACCGTTCGTGCCTTCAGGGTATCGGGGTTCCGAACGAATTGTGTCAGAGGTACCATTTATTAGTGTAGTATCAATTAATTATGCTTTTCATGACCTGAACGACGACGCGAACGCGCCCGTCATTGAACGCACACGAAAATGTCCAGTTGTCGAGTTCCTTATAGGAAATCTAAATGTGCACGCTTTAGTTGATACCGGTAGCGAGGTTAGCGCGATTTCCAATAAATTATTTTCGCAATTGCTAAGTGGACACATTCCAGTACCAACTTTGCCGACGGGTAAATGTTTCGTCGTAGGAATTGGGAAAAAGAAAAGTAAGCCTATTTTTATGCAAGCCTTAATCTCAATCAACTTCGAGGGAGTTTCATTCGATGTGCCGTGCTTAATTATTGAAAATTTAAGTTACGATGTTATTCTTGGGGTAGATTTTTTAAGAGAAAACAACGGGATAGTGGATTTTTCTAGAAATATTGTGAGTTTCGGTGAGGGCAAGGAAATTAAGATTAAGGATGACGAGGACAGAACAGACATTGGCATTTCATGCGGGTCCTGGGATTCGGGAGATGACGTGCGTGAGATTATTAACAATTACTCACTAGGAAATGATTTATTAACCGACCACGAGCGCCATCAGCTGCAAGAAGTGTTATTTAAATTTAGGAATGTCTTTGGTCGTCCTACGCATCCCATTAAAGTCTTCAACTTTCGAATTCGTGTCACCGACGACTCTCCTTTTAAAGTAAAGAATTATCCTATTCCACAGTCTATGAGGGGGGAAGTCGATGAAACAATCAAGAACATGATTGATGAGGGCATTATTGAAAGATCAGTAACGGCTTATTTAAACCCGATTCTCGTGGTTAAGAAAAAGGACGGCAAAGAATTTGTTTAGATGCGCGGCGAATTAACGAAGTCACGTTTCCAGAAAATGAGGCACCTCAAAACCTTGACGAAATTTTGTGGAAATTTAATAAAACTAAGATTTTTTTCGGCCTTAGATTTCTCAAGTTCCTACTGGCAGATCGCGATTCATCCTGACGATAGAAAGTTCACGGGATTTTTGTATAACGGCCTGACTTACATCTGGAAAAGAATGCCCTTTGGCCTGAGGAACAGTGGAGCGGCATTTATCCGTTGTCTCGATGAAAAACTAGGTGACAAAATTAGGCAGTTCGTTACGCCGTACATTGACGATATCGTGGTTTCCACGCAAAACTTCCAGGAGCATCTTAATCACCTGGAACAATTACTGGAATGCTTGTTAGATAATTACATGAAATTAAATTTGAACAAGTCACAGTTTTGTACTTCGGAAATTTCATTTTTAGGATACCGTGTCAACACGGATGGTGTGAAAATTGATCCAGAAAAGGTTAAGGCTATCGATCAAATATCACGACCACGAAACACAAAGCAATTGAAGGGATTTTTAGGTATGTGTGTGTATCAGTCGAGGTTTATTCCAGGTTACGCGATCCTTACGGCACCTTTAATAAAGTTGTTAAGGAAAGGGACTAAGTGGCACTGGACTGACGAATACGAACAGCCGTTCAACAAGATTAAAGCGGCATTTCGCAACGCGATTATGGTGAACCACCCGAATTTTTCGAAACCATTCTACCTCCAAACTGATAGTTCAAATGTTGGGATCAGGTGTGTAGTGACGCAAATAGGTGAATTTGACACGGAATACAAAATTGTCGCGGTCGCTAGTCGCGTGCTCAGATCTAATGAACTTCAATTTTCTGTCACTGAAAAGGAGGCACTTTCCATAATTTGGGCTCTCCAAAAGATGCTGGGATATTTGGCTGGCAAGAAATTTTACATCGTGACGGACCATAAAGCCCTGATTTTTTTGACACGCTGCCACTGCACTAACGCAAGGTTACTACGGTGGGTACTTTGGTTGCAGCAATTTAACTTTGATATCAGACATTGCCCAGGGATAAACAACCCTATCGCGGATTTTCTAAGCAGGCTGCCCTACACTTCCAATCACAAAATTCAGAATGATACGGTGTATCACATGAATGTGATTAATCTAAATGTGACTCCTATTCCGGAGATGCGGCCCGGAAACCTTCAGAAAATTCAGGAGCAGGATGCCATCATCGGCAAGGCTAAATTATTTCTCCAAAACTCTTTAGATCAGTCTGATCCACTCTTTGAAAAACTGAATCAGAATCCCGGGTTTGTGAAACTCTCGAGTAACCTCGTGATGTTTCGGACCAAGGAACAACCCTGTGAATATCGGATCTGGATCCCGAATGAAATCACAGACAAATTAATTATTCATGTACACCAAAAGCACGGGCATTTTGGCGGAAACAAAATTCTCAGAATATTAATGACGTTTGCGTACTGGAAAGGCATGGCGAGGCATGTCCGAGCTACAGTTTCGAAGTGTGTGACATGTCAGCTAACTAAATTCCCCAACAGGCATTACGAAGGACCAATGCATCACGTAATTCCTTCAGCCCCAAATGAACTTGCCTGCCTTGATTTATACGGACCGTTACCTACAGCGAGGTATGGCTACAAGCACGTTTTGGTCGTAAGTGATTCCTTCTCTTAGTTTACACAACTTTATCCGATCACTAGGCCCACTGCGCAGAATTGCTTAAAACGCCCTACCAGGGAATTCTTCCAAACTGCTGGGACGTACAAGAAAATTCTCAGTGATCATTCCTCTCAATTCACTGGGGCACTCTGGAGACAGACACTAGAGAATGAAGGAATCTCTGTCATTTTTTCTTCCATCAGGCACCCACAATCCAACCAAAGTGAGCGGATTATGAGGGAAATTTCTCGCTTATTCCGTGTCTACGTAACACAGAATCACAAAGAATGGCCCCTATTAGTAAAAAATATTAACGAGTGGATCAATAGTGTAGAACATGATTGTATCGGCATGTCGCCTTACGAGGCAAATTTTGGAAAAAACCGGAGCATGTCTTTCCCTTGCTAGCTCGGTTATCAGGACAACAAGTCCCAAATTATGAAAATCGGTGGAGAATCATTCTTGATAACCTTACTAAGAATGCCAGAAGGAGAGAAGCTATGGTTAAGAATCCGTACCAGTTTAAAGTAGGCGACAAAGTGCTTGTCAGGACCCCCCGGGTAAGCGACCAGCCCGCGGGCCTATTTCATAAATTTTTCCCCCTTTTCAGTTGTCCATTTACAATCGAAGCCATCCCGCATCCAAACGTATGCCTTCTCCAAGATGTGAACGGCTTGCCAGCCGGAAAATTTAATTTTTATAATCTGCGACCGTTCAAGGAGTAAATTACTGATCACTAAGAACCGTTGAACTCTGCACACAATTCACAGGTACCCCGAGCTCACCGAACGTTTCTCAATTTTTTTAAAATTTGTTAGATTTAATTAAAAATAGGATTTTGTTCTTAATTTTCAATGTTAAATAAGATTTTATTAGAATTACGGGTAGTAGTATTCACTTCTGGTACCGCTATTTTTTTTATTTTTTCATTTAAAAAAATTCTCATCCTTCGAAATTTCAACTTCTTGTACTCCAATTTTTTTTATTCGGAGGGGAAGGCCAATGTAGCGGTACAGAATTATTAAGATAAATTAAATTGAGTAAAGTAGCCCTAAGAATTTTTTTACTGAAGTTAAACATACGGCGTCACGCGCTCAGCCCCCCTTCTAGTAACAGCCACGATACCCTGGCCCATTTCGGATGTTTATGACACCCCACCCAGCTCCCCAAGGAAGGGTTAATTGAAAACCGCCCAGACGCAGCCATATCTGGAATATTTTTGAAACGCCTGTCATCGTGATCGGGGAAACCCAAAACAATAATTCTGTAGCCGGGAGGCCCCTTTACAGACGTGGCCTATTTTCGAGACGGAACAAAGGAACACTGTATTCCGACAGCAACACAGAGTGGAAAATTCCTTTACTCCCCCGGAGCTTATTGGCCAAATTTAGTGTACAACGCCATCACCTTTAGCCAATAGCGACGAGATCATTGTAGGGAGCAAGAACATATGAGGAGAAAGGGTGGGGGTAAAAGTTAACGTCATGCATTTTTGAGAAACAAAATTTCAGAGTGGGCTGAGAGCAGTGGGTTGAGAGACTTCTCTGGGGTGGGAGCCAGTCGCGGGGAGGGGCGAGTGCGCCTCTGAAGGCACTTGGTTAAAATTTTACTTGGTTGAGAAACTTCTCTGGGATGGGAGCTATTCGCGGGGAGAGGCGAGTGCGCCTCTGAAAGTACTTAGTTGAAATCACTGGGGTGATAGATTGGAATTCTCAGTGAAAATTTTAGAGGAAGTGCAAAAGCACTTCGAAAGTAAATTGGCGAATCCTTTGTAATTGCGTATTCGCTACATAATTTCGCGTACTTCTGAATTTGTATTTGAGAGGATTCGCGTAGTTCAGAGGGAGCCTTTGTTGTGTGCTCCTCACCTGCGATCGGGGGCGATATCCCCGGCTATCTACAAGCTCCGCCGAAGACGCCGCCAGACGGTCCCCCCTGCTGACGTCACCAGACGCCGCCAGACGCTGCCAGACGCCCCGCCCTGTTGGAGAGGGTGCAGGCCATCCCACATTCCAGAGAAGGTCGTCCCGGCCGCACACAAGCTTCGCCGCGCCCGCCCGGGCACATTGAACTTTTGACACGGAAGCTCTCAGGCAATGTAACTGGGGGCTATTAACCTCTTTGAAGTATTGTCAACGCGGTGCCGCGCCAAGGCACAAGAAAGGTCATTTATTATTGTAATTCTAGTTATAAAATAATTTTGTACTCTTCTCTAGTTGTATGCTTTCCTGTTAGTTTTAATCTTTATTTTTTTCTTTTTATTCAATCTTTTCGGTAACTTTTATTTTATTAATGTAACTTCCCTGGTACAGCTTTGTCCAGGAATAAACGTTGTCTTTTACCAGTAACCAAACTGTTTATTTCGAATGCCCAAGAATTCAATTAACAATTTCTTCTATGAACTAATTTTGTAAATGAGCAAAGGAAATTGTCACAATCGGCTAGTTTTTTTTAAACGAGTAAAGGGAATAGGACTGACTGAGCTATAACCGGGCCGCTAACCGCGCATTTTCCCTTGCGCGGAGGTGTTACACTACTAGTACTACTATTACTACTTGTACTACTGTTAGTACTAGTACTACTTGTACTACTATTACTACTAGTACTTTTTTTTGGCGTAGTCGGCGCAAGTGCTGACCGAGCAAGAGGCCATGTCGAACCGCCCTTCTTACTGCCCTCTGAACCGCCGGTTTGGCATCACGTCGGGGGCAGTGGGCTGTCTATTATTGCACGTCATCTGATTTGTCATAGCTCCCTACGTCCCCCTCCACCGGGGTGATTAGGGGTTCAGGAGTGTACATCGTGAGTCTCTTTCGTCTTTTTCTTTTGTTCTTAGTATTGTAGACAGATATGTGCTAATTGAGCTCCAGTTGCTGTTGCTTTCAGTCATTTTGTCGATAATGTTTTCTGTCGTTATGTCCTCCCCCAGTTGTAGATTGAGGTCGAACCTTAGTCTTTCCCATCTACAGCAGTGGAAAGCTGTGTGTTCTGCTGTATCTTTGGCCTGACAGTAGCGACATAGATCATGTAACGTTTTTCCAATTCTGAGCGTGTATACTCCAAAATTACCATGTTCTGTCAAAAATTGCGTTGTATTGTAGTTAAGGTGTCCGTGTCTTCGTGTCACCCAGGGCTGTATCTCTTTAATCAAACGTAGAGTCCATAAAGCATTGGGCGTGTTGTCCCATTCGCTCTGCCATTTTTTAAAGGATTGTTCCCGGGTCGTCTCTTTTGTTGTGTCATCCCCTCTTGCTTTGTGTAATGCCATTCTTTTCTGGGCCAGAATGTGTTTTGGCATAAGTCCTGCAATGACCAATGCTGCCTCTGCAGAAACTGTTCTGTATGCAGATACAATTCGCAGCGCCGTTTTCCTTTGCGTCCTGGCGAGTTTTGTCCTATTATATTTACTCTGTGCTGCTTCTGCCCATATAGGTGCAGCATAGAGTAATATATTATGCATTACAGAGGCCAGTATTTTCCTCTTTCCTTGGCTGGGGCCTCCTATATTTGGCATCAATCTGCTTAGTGCTCCAGTTGTCCTTCCTGCCTCATCGGTTACCATGTTAATGTGGTGTGCAAAAGTGAGTCTCTCATCTATTATCACCCCCAGATAATTGACTGCTTTGACCGTTTTCACTACCGTGTCTTGAATTTTGAAAAGGACAGGTTTGGGCCTTCGTTTTCTTGGCAGAAGAACGGCCTCTGTTTTGTGCTTTGCCAGGGTCAGAGAGTTTTGTGTCATCCATGCGTTCACTATACGCAAGGTTGCGTTTCCGTTGAACGTGAGCTCTTCAGGTGTTTTTCCGGTGACTACAATAGCTAGGTCGTCTGCGAACGCGACGAGTGTCGTCCCTTCGAGAATTGTTTGTCGGAGGACTCCGTCGAAAAGTATGTTCCACAGTGTTGGACTCAGAACTGAACCCTGTGGGACTCCTGCTGTCATTTCTAGTTCTTTGCCCTTTACAACAGTAATTACTCTTTGGGTTAAGTACGCACCAATGATGTTAATAAGGTAGCGTGCTATGCCTCTTTCCTCCAACTCCCTCATTATTGCGGACCAAGACGCACTGTTGAATGCATTTTTTACGTCCAGGAGTATTAATGCACTCAGCAGGCCTCTGGCGTTAGCCTTCCTCGCTGTACTGAGAATATTGTCGATAGCCCTATGCGTCGATTTTTGTTGTCTAAAGCCATATTGTCTGTCGCTCAAGTTCCCTGTTCTATAAATTTCCTCTGTTAGTCTCCCTAGTACCACGTGCTCGTACAGTTTGCCGAGAGTATCCAGTAGGCATATGGGTCTAGTACTAGTAGTACTACTAGTACTACTAGTTGTACTAGTAGTACTACTAGTACTACTAGTTGTACTAGTAGTACTACTAGTACTACTTCCACTAATAGTACTAGTACTACTACTACGAAGTACTAATACTACTACTAGTTCTACTACTAGTACTAGTACTAGCCCTAGTACTATAGTAAGTGACGCTTCCTTTTGTATATTATGTAGTCAATTTCACTTCTTGGAGCGGAAATATGGGCGAAGGCTCTGGAGAAGGGATGTATCGCAAAGGTTGGCGGTTGTGCAACGATGCCAAGCTCTGATAGTCACGTGCGCACACCGCAGAGTGGCCGAAGCAGCGGCCCTAGTGATAGCGAGCACCGCTCCAGTCGATCTTCTCGCTCAAGAACGTCAAGGCATCTGTCGCAACCAAAACAACAAAAGCAGAGCCGACGCAAAAAAGGCAGCACGCCAACTACTATTACATAAATGGCAACGAAGGTGAGAAGAATCCAATTACGGAAAATGGACCAAAAGTCTGATCCCTCATGGGTAAACAGACCGAATGGCGAGGTCAACTGCCACCTTACGCCGCTCCTTAGAAGCGATGGATGCTTTAGAAAATACCTCCACAAATCCCCAAATTTCTCTACACCATCAGCGAAGATGACGCACTGCACACGTTCTTTAGGTGCGAAAGATGGGTGGAAGAAAGGATTCGTTTAAGAAACGAATTAAGCGCAGGCCGCATAACACCACTAAATATTATCCCTCTGATGCTGCGCAACGCCCAGACTTGGAACGAGGTAACAGCATTTGCGCTGTGTATTCTTAGACGCCATAATTATGTCGGTGGTAAGAAAATAAATAATATGACACTAACTCAAGAGAAACTGCAAAAGCGGGGTGGACTAACTAGAATCGACACTGCCCTGAAATAATGCTGAGGCGGTTATGGGGCAGAACCACGTCGAATAGACAAAAGGGTTTGTGAGATCAGTGAGTAGGAGTCTCACACAACTTCCGGAGTGCGGTGGCACCGAAGTGTCAATGATGGGTTCTCAGAGCTTATCTCTTCTACTTCTCCTTCTCCTTCTACTTCTCCTTCTCCTTCTCCTTCTCCTTCTCCTTCTCCTTCTCCTTCTCCTTCTCCTTCTCCTTCTCCTTCTCCTTCTCCTTCTCCTTCTCCTTCTCCTTCTCCTTCTCCTTCTCCTTCTCCTTCTCCTTCTCCTTCTCCTTCTCCTTCTCCTTCTCCTTCTCCTTCTGCTTCTCCTTCTTCTCCTTCTCCTTCTCCTTCTGCTTCTGCTTCTCCTTCTCCTTCTCCTTCTCCTTCTCCTTCTCCTTCGCCTTCGCCTTCGACTTCGAATTCGACTTCGACTTCGACTTCGACTTTGACTTTGACTTTGACTTTGACTTTGACTTTGACTTCGACTTCGACTTTGACTTTGACTTTGACTTTGACTTTGACTTTGACTTTGACTTTGACTTTGACTTTGACTTTGACTTTGACTTTGACTTTGACTTTGACTTTGACTTTGACTTTGACTTTGACTTTGACTTTGACTTTGACTTTGACTTTGACTTTGACTTTGACTTGGACTTGGACTTGGACTTGGACTTGGACTTGGACTTGGACTTGGACTTGGACTTGGACTGCTACTGCTACTGCTACTGATACTGCTACTGCTTCTGCTACTGCTCATAAGAATAATATTAATAATAATGAAATAACTCACAATGGAAAAATAATTTCATTTGGAAGAAAAATCATTACTTTTGTAATTGTAGGAAGATACCGAAAAAATTCACACTTTTGAATTTTTCGTAAAATCAGAGTTTACAGTGAAAATCAGCTCCGTTATGAGTGTGTGTTACTCAATTCTTGCAAAAAATGTAAAAAAAGAGTTAAATATAATAATAATAATAAAAATAATAATAATAATAATAATAATAATAATAATAATAATAATAATAATAATAATAATAATAATAATAATAATAATAATAATAATAAGTCCCCCAAAGTCCAGCCCTACGTCCGAGCAATTGAGAACTTAGCCACGTGGGAGACGGGCAACGTCAGAAAATTTGGCGGCAAGCAGGGCGATGGCACACCCATAGAGATATGGAGACACGGAATATGCGTCGTAAGGCCTCGGAAAAGCAGCCGCTGCCTGGGGAGCGCCGGGGCACCTTCGGAGCCACCGCTGGACGTGACAGCATGCGAGCCGGTGGTGATCAGGAACTGAACAGGCGGGCCCTGATCGGGGATAACCCCGAATATACTACAGCCGAACATAGCAGCACCCATCCATCTCCACTTATAGCTGCACCTGCCGCAAGTGCTTCCCAGAGAAGCAATCTATTGCTTCCAGAGACCACTGCCGCAGGCAGGCAACGCAGAAGGATGAAGTGGACTGTAGAAATAAATACCTTCATCATGCGTGAATACTACACCATTACCAAAATGGAGACTGACACTACGGCATACCGACAAAAGTTACATCAAAGATTTCTTCACCGTTTCCCTGATTCTGAAGTTAGTGAGCAAAGAATAGCGGACCAGCGTCGAGCAATTGTTCAGAAAAATCTCCTCTCTGCCCCAGTTTTGGAAGCAATCAAGGAAGAAGTGAGAAACATGCTTAACTCCTCAGAACCAATAATCTGAGGGCAGTAGAGATATCAGCTGTGCAAACTCACGATGACAATGGAACAAGCATGTCAGAAAGTATGGATGATAAGAGTAGAGAAGAGGTGCAAATTCGCAATGAATTTGCAGTCGCACTTGCGGAATTTGAAGGAACTGACCCACTGAACCGCTATCTCATTCTCAGACAAAATTGCTCGAAGAAATTAGCAAGAGCAATCAGCGTCTTGAATGAGAAAGTACTGCCACAACATCTACAACAAAGACCATCTTTCGAAGAAGTACACACAGCAATTTATTGTGCTGCGGTTGTGGCTTCAAGATGTAACGGTTCCAAGCTTTTCAGCCGCGTAGCAACTGCCCACAATGATCGAAGTGAAAAAAGAATGCCACCTTGGGAAAGACGGCTGGTGAATCGTATAGAAAGCACTAGGAGAGATATTGGGAGACTCACACAATTTAAAAATGGAAATACCTCAGAAAAACTGAGAAGAAAGGTGAATAACATCCTTATCAATACAAAAATACATACGAAGCACAAGCCCTTGAATTCAACAATAACAGAACATCTTGACACCCTACGACAAAAGCTTTTGACGTTAACAAAACGCCTTCGACGCTACAGGAATTGCACTACGAGGAAGCAACAGAATTCTCTTTTTAACAGAAACCAGAAAGCATTCTACAGGAATATGTCAAAGGTCAAAGGGCTTGTAAATGATATGGAAGAGTCAAAGCTTCCCTCAAAGGCACAAATAGAGGACTTTTGGAAGCCTATCTGGTCATCTGCTGTGTCCCACAACCCAGATAGGACGTGGATTGAAATGGAATATGACAGACACCGAGATATTCCTCTAATGGGTGAACCAATCATCACCGTAGAAATTGTCCAAGCAGCTTTGAACAAAGCACATAACTGGAAGGCACCAGGCAGTGATGGCCTCCACAATTATTGGCTCAAAAAATTTACCAGCACTCACCATCATATAGTTAATATAATTCAATATTTTCTTCACAATCCAGAAAATCTACCTTACTTCCTCACTGAAGGTAGAACATTTTTGTTACCAAAGGAGGGTGACACTAAAGACCCCTCGAAGTACAGGCCTATAACCTGCCTTCAAACTTTCTACAAACTCATAACATCTTGTGTTTCTCAAATGATGATGACACACATTGAGGAACAGAACATCTTAGCAAATGAACAGAAAGGATGTAGACCTGGATCTCAGGGATGCAAGGAGCAACTCATTATAGACTCTGTAATTATGGGGCAAGTGCTTGAAAAACAAAGAAACTTGTACGCATGCTACATAGATTACGCTAAAGCATTCGACACCGTGCCCCATTCTTGGCTCCTTCAATGTTTGGATGTATACAAGGTCCACCCGTTTATCCAAAACTTCCTGAAAACTGCGATGAGGCGATGGAATACAAAACTGTATCTCTCTAATGGAAAACAATCCGTCCACACAGATACTATACACATCC
Source organism: Gryllus longicercus (assembly GCA_038098605.1). Lineage (NCBI taxonomy): Eukaryota > Metazoa > Arthropoda > Insecta > Orthoptera > Gryllidae > Gryllus > Gryllus longicercus. The sequence goes on from JAZDUA010000414.1 coordinate 253,790, forward strand.
GCCGAGGGATTTTCCAGGGTGACTCTTTAAGCCCTTTATTGTTCTGTTTAGCCTTGAATCCCCTCTCTACTCTACTTAATTCATCTAATTATGGAATCGCTCTTAAAAAGGGGAACTCAACTCTTCTTCGTGTCTCACATCTCCTTTACATGGATGACCTGAAGCTCTATGCAGACACTGAGAGTCATATGCGGTAACTAATAAACGTGACGGAGAAGTTCACTGACGGCATCAAGATGAAATTCGGTTTGGATAAGTGCAGGAGAGTGAATATCATTCGGGGTCATATGCAAGTTATAAATTTGGAAACTGATAATGAACCAAAGATTACCTTCATGGAACCCCATGAAACTTACAAATACTTGGGTTTCCAACAGTCACTCCGAATCAAACACACTGTTACTAAGAACATACTAACAACTGAAGTGTGTAAACGATTGCATGGACTCTTAAAAACTCAACTCTCTGCTAGAAACCTTGTGCAGGCCATCAATTCATTTGTTATTCCAGTGCTGACATACTCCTTTGGCGTTATTAAATGGAGCAATCCCGACCTCGACAACCTCCAGAGAACAATTCGAACCGCTATGACTCAACACCGAAAACATTATCCCCATTCAAGTACTGAGCGTTTTACCCTTCCAAGGTCGCAAGGAGGGCGAGGTATTGTAGATCTCATAAATCTACACAGCTCTCAAATTGCTTCACTCAGAAGATACTTCTTGGAACATTGTGGGAGAGTTCAGCAAGCAGTGAGCGCAGTTGATAATAACTATAGTCCTCTGAACTTGAAAAAGCTTGATCCGCCTGTTCAACCAATCATTGAAACGGAAGAGAAGATAACCTTATGGAAAGCGAAGGCACTGCATGGAAGGTACCCTCACGAGCTGAGTAAACCAGAAGTCGACATCTCTGCGTCGCACGCATGGCTCCAGCACGGGGATCTCTTTCCGGAGACAGAAGCCTTCATGATAGCTATCCAGGACCAAGTGGTACCAACATTGAACTACAGAAAACACATTCTGAGAGATTCTACCATTCATTCCGACTCGTGTAGAAGATGTGAGGCTGCAAGCGAAACTATTCATCACGTGACAAGCGGATGTAGCAGCCACGCACAGGTGGAATACAAAAAGAGGCATGATGAAGTGGCGAAGCAGGTACACCAATTATTGGCATTGAGAACAGGCTTACTCGCCACTTCCGTGCCGTATTATAAATATGTGCCTCAAAATGTGCTTGAAAGTAGTGAGTACACACTCTACTGGGATCGTTCCATTATCACTGACAGACATGTCGGCGGCAATAGACCCGATATAACGTACATTGATAGAAACCAACAGCAGGTTTTCCTTATCGATATATCAATACCCAATACCCACAACATATCGGGAAAATATCAAGAGAAGATCCAGAAGTATGCCGATCTCGCCTATGAAGTCGCAACTCAGTGGAACTTCAGTAAAGTGACAACTGTGCCTATAATAATATCAGCTACAGGAGTGATCCCGAAAATGACACTTTGGGCACTGGAGTGTCTTCACTTGGATACCAGGAATGTATATAACATGCAAAAGACAGTAATTTTGAATACATGCCGTATTGTCAGAAGCCATCTGAACCTTCAGTAAAGCAACCACACACCTGGTCATCATACCTGTGTGTGGTTGACATACCGACCAGTAGATACTGTGAATAATGTAAGATAATAATAATAATAATAATAATAATAATAAGAAGAAGAAGAAGAAGAAGAAGAAGAAGAAGAACAAGAAGAGGAACAACAACAACAACAATCTGCCGCAACCAGCCGGGCGGGCGAGCGGCGGCGTGGCAGTCTGGCGCACTGGCTACTCACCACGTGACGTCAGTCGACTGGCCGGCGGAACACTGCAATTCACAATAATCACTCGGCAGTTTGAAGAGAAATTAAATTAATGTTCGCGTAATTAGTTAGCGATTAAATCGTGCTTCTAGGTGGCATATTTTGGTTTGTGTTAACCCATGCCAGCTTAATCTTAAGCTAGCATACCATTATTCATGCAAAAATTTGAAGAGCAAAAAAACAAAAACAAAAAATGCTTAAATTATTAACAATTCAATAATCATAAATTGCGGCATATGGGGTTTTGTCGTATCCGATTTTGGTAGTGCGAGTATAAGAGAGGTATCAGCTCGCTGATGATTCCAACGACAAAATTAGTTTAAATTATCATAAAAAAATAGTTTGTTTTAAACCGTATAACATAGATGCGGAGAGATTGATTTCGATTCTATCACAGACGAATCTATTTTCAATGTAGATGTTATATTAAATGGCAATTTTGTCACGTTATACCAATTTCTTGCAGAAAACATGCATTTCTCTTGTTTTAAATTTGACCAATTATGTCTGTAAATGTTTCAGGAACAACTTTTGGCTAAATCATCCACAAATATTTACGATAATACACGAAATGTCCTACTCGAGCATGTGGACTTCACGATTGTGGGACTTCTTCCAGAATATGATCAGATGCTTACGTGCGAATTCGTACCGGCCTCACAATTACACTCTAGATCAATTGTGGTCGTGCCTCCGCCTGCGAAGTTGCCGGCGTGGTCACTGCCGCTGCGCGTGTTCTCCTCGCGCATCTGGCTCGCGCTGCTGGGGACGGCGGTGGCGTACGCGCTGGCGTGGCGCGTGGTGGCGGGCGAGTCGCTGGCCGCCAGCGCCGCCGCCGCGCTGCGCGCCTTCTCCTCGTGCGGGGGCGCCCCGCAGGACAGGGTGCGCGCCACGCCGCAGCGCCTGCTGCTGGCCGCCGCGCTGCTCGCCTCCGCCGTCGTCGTCGCCGCTACTTACCAGGTGGGGGCCCCTCACCCCCACTCTTGCGATGTTCCTTTGATTTGTTAAATGGTTCCTATGGAGTGAAATTTAAGCGAGATTTGGTGTTGTTTGTTTCACGTTGTTATTGGTTAAATAGGTGGTTTCATTATTTTTGTTCTAAAAAACTCATCTTCGTAACAGAAAGACCAATATGACGAAATATTTTTACCAACCATCATTCTCCTGTATCTCGAAATTAATTATTTAATATTTTTTATTATTTTTGCGTCTCCGTTTGCAACTTTTCGTTTCTAAGTAGTGTATGAGAGTAACTCTTTCTAAATAATATTGATGGTGGTTACTGGAACAGCAAGTACTGTTGTTGGAGTCTCGTTATTATAGTTAATGTTTTCTTCCGGAAGGAATTCCTTCCTCACTCGGTACTAAGATTAAGCACCAATCTACATGCCGGAGGACTTCCTCCTTCATGTATCACCGCAATTGGACAATGCAACAGACGGGATGCACATAAGCAAATACATTTTTATCGTGAAAGTTTCATTCCGAAAGGAGGTCTATTCGCCCGTAGGTAATAATATCCGGCTCCAATCTACACATCGTCTTGCTAAGGATATTTTTCTCCGTGTGCCCCTGCAACGCCACAGCCGAGAAGGACATAAGCAAATGTGTTGATATCGGTAATTTTTTATTCCAGACGTAGTTTTTTCCGCCACTTGGTAATTTCCTGCTACACTCTGCATGTTCCTTGCGGAGGTTTCCTCCTCCATGTACCTCTGCAATTAAACAACTCCACAGCCGAGACGCAAACAAGCAAATATGTTATATCGTGAATGTCTTATTCCGGAAAGTGATCTTTCCGCCGGTGTGTATTAGGATCCGGCTGCAATCTTTGCGTCAACTTGCGGAGAATTTCCTCCGCTATGAATCTCTACAATCGGGAAACACAATCATCAGTAAATATGTTTTTAACGTGAATGTGTCGTAAAGGAGTTCTATTCCCCACTAGGTAGTAAGATCCGACTCCAATCAACACGTCGCCTTGTAGATATTCATTTAGGGGAATTTGCAGTTAGTGTAAAAAATTAGTGGACACTCACATCTTTCTTTTTAGAGTCTGTGGACACTTGGAAGAGAGATTTAACATAAAGAAAACAACACAATCTTGAAAACTTCTTCCTATATTTACTTAAAATAGTTTCTGAAGGCTTGATGATACCATCCCTTAGCATTTTCGTGATTTCATCCTGGAGGATTTTAGTTTGGCGATGAGACGTGCGATACGGAGCGCTCCTTACCCTTGCATTCTCGTCCAGCAACTCAATGTCCATCTGAACGTTTTTAGTGAGCCCTGGCCTATCAGAGTAAAAGTAAACTCAATTGCAATCTCTCTCATCTTTTCACTTCCTTCCGGCTCCATTTCTGTGCCTGTGAGCATTGCCTCTACATCAAATTCCTCCGGTTCTAACTTTAGGGCGTATTTCTCTATTCCGTCCTCCATAAATTCACCTATTTGTTCTTGATTGACAATAAAGTTAACATACTCTGTCCTTTGTACGTATTCTTTGATCATATTGACATGATATACCTTGCCTGTAGTTGTGTTCGGCATTTTAATGACGTATTTCGTGTCAGACACCTTCTCTACAATCTCTCCTATCCATCGCTCCTATCCATTGCACTGATAATTTACGAACCTTGTTCGGAGCAAACACTAATACCTTGTCCCCTACATTAAATGTACGTATCACCGCTTTCCTATCATACCAGGTTTTTCTTTTCACCTGAAGTGACGATAGTTTTTCATGAGCTGAGTCTCTAATTACCTTCAGTCTATTTGCAAGGCGAAATATATACTCCGTAACTTCGCTACTTCCCGAGTCAATTCCAGAGATATGCTCGTAAAGCAACGTAATAGGAGTCCTTAAATTTCTACCGAATACTAATTCTGCGGGCGAGAATCCAAAACCTTCATGGAAACTTGCTCTTAAAGCGAACAGTGTGGCCGGAATCTGTTTTTCCTAGTCAGTTCCAGCTTCAAGACACAGAACTTTAAACAGCCTATTTATTGTACTATGTACACGCTCAACCGGATTGGTCTACAGATGATAAACGGAACTACTTTACGGATCACTTTAATTCCGAATTTATTGGCGAATTCTGCCATCAGAGTGCTTCTGAAACACGGGCCTTCAACCGTTTGAATTTCCCGTGGGATACCGATTCTGCTGAACAACTGCAAAAGCGCATCAATTACAGTAGGAGTTTGAAGATCCGGAATCGGTATTGCTTCGGGGTACCTCGACGCAACACAAATAGCAGTGAGTACGTGGACATTTTCGGTACTGCTTCTCAGAAACGGCCCTATCGTATCTAAATTCAATCGAGAAAAGACCTCTCTTATAGTGGGGACCAACACTAAAGGTGCCTTCTTCCGATCACCACTATGACCTACGCGCTGGCAGCTGTCGCATGAACGCACAAATTGCTCCATCTCTTTAAAACAATTTGGCCAGAAGAAGTGCTTAGCCAAATTGTTCTTCGACTTAGCTATTCCTAGATGAGCACTGACAACTTCATGACAAATCTTTAATATAGGCCCACGAAATTTATCGGGCATAACTAACATTTCATACATGTCGCCCTTTTTGCTCGTCCGTTGGAATTCCTAACAAAATACGTATCTCTTTCCGATTCTGCGTTTACGTCCTTATACTTTTCAAACAAACTACTTACACCCGCATATCCATTTTGCGCCGCGCTGAATTGTTCCGTATTTACTTTCAACACCTTAGCGATCGGCACAGCCAATTTTAGTTCTTCTCCGTCTGCTAATAGACGGATTTCCGGGAATTCAACAGACGGATCATGGTCGTCTTCGCCCGGGTTTGATGTGCGGTTGCCTTCCGCCTCCGGCAATCCTACCTGCGGTTCCCCCGCATCCTCAGCTTTTTTCCTACTTTCCGCCGCAGCCTTACTGCGCGTCGTAACCATGTTTACCGTTTGTTCTTCTACTAAGCCCTGTTTAATATCTTGCAGAAGTTGAAACGTTCTGTTGCTCAAAAGTTAATAATTAAGTTCGTTTTCCTTCGGCACTATGGCGGCCCTGGTGATTACACTACCTAGTTCTGAATTTAGGCGAATTTCCGCCACAGGCAAATTAATGGCAGCTGAATGAAGCGGCTGTTTGATCCAGACCGATTCGCCCGTATAATCTCGATCCGTGACTAGATTCCCCGAAGAATAGACCAATTATTTGGCCTATTCTAATATAACCCCTCGCGTGTTCCGGACGCGCTTCCGAACGAATCTCAGAAATTGTTTCGCCCGGCTGGGCATTTTGCACTCTCGCAAGTTCTAACTGATATTCCCTTTCTTTATCTCTCTCATGCTGTTGCCCCAATTCCTCCGTTAATTCAACGGTATTATCCGCATGTTCTAATATTAATTTCTTTAAAGTCGGATTTGTTTCCGAACCGTCTAATACAATCCCTAAATCCCTGGCGATTCGGATCATTCGCTCCTTTCGAAATCTCAGTAAGTGCGCCATGGATTCCAAACAGTGCCCTACGCGTTGCAAAAGCACACACTTACCTTTGACTTCCACTGCTTGTCTGTGGCTGCTTCCTGCTGCTTGTGCGTGCACGTTCGGCGCTGACGGATGTCGTGATGAGATGGATGGATTGGCTGCAACACGTCCTTCCTTCCCGTCTTTCTGCTTGAAGTTTCGCCCCGCTGGTGTACTCGCACGTTTTTCGTTCGCGTTTTTCTTTATTTCGCGCACTTTGAATATATTTACTTCGATACTGTTCCCCTATTCAATCTCTCTCCGGCGGATACCTGCGGCCCAAATTTACTTCCACTTCCGCGCGCCCGATCCGCTGTTCTCGGTGACTGTGTCCCGCTGGTACAAAGCGCCCTAATTGCTGGGTGTTTTGTTCTTGTCTATAGCTGTTGCTACAAAACAAGGTTCCGACCGAACCTTGAACGTGAGATACACTTATAACCGCAGTCACAATTCTATGCCTTCTGCGTTCACTAATTTACCCATGGACGGATGATGCCCCTTACTGGCGTAATTATACTACCTGACGTTCCTGGCGTGCTTCTGTGTGATGCTGCCTACCACAGACGAATACCGCACATACACAACTGCGTGGTCATTTACTAACCATAACACTGCGTGCTTGAACCGCTACATACACTACAACTCGTGGTAGTTCGTGAACCGCTGCCACCATTCTATCCCTCCTACGTCTGTGGCGTCTTTGCCGGGGCAATAAATCACAGACGTGAACGGTTTGTAATTTATTGAGTATTTATTTGAAAAAATGCTCCAGCACCTGAATACTATGTACAATAATTACAATATTACAATATTGACCCGTTACTAGAAGGAATGTTCCTGGTTACCACCACCGCTGGCCTGATGATTAAATATCTTATTCGGTGTGATGCAACAGTAGCCTACGTGAGCACACAAGCGAGTATGTCGCACCTCCCGTCTCGACGTAGCACGCCGGCTTCAGTTCCCTGCCTCAGTAGCCTATGCACTAAAATGCAGCGCCGCGCACAACCCACACGAGTTCCTACCGACGCACCCAAGAATCAGAAGAAGGAGCTTAGGTCTGGGGTCCGTTTATATTACCTTCTGGGCCGGCTGACGGAACTGCGTCATCTCGCAGTTTCCGCCGACGCGTTTCCGCAGAAAGCCTGTCTACGGGGTTTCCAAGTTTGCCGCAAGTGGTCTACGGGGTTCACAAGTGGCCACCCACGACACGGCACCCCTTCCCTTCCGCTCCCTAGGTTTGCCATTGTTCAGCCCCGCGTCTCTTCCCGCCAGCGCTGTCCATGAGCATGAAATGCACGTGGCTGATATTTGGTACTTTTGTACCAGGCGACTGATATGACGCCACACAACTCTGTTTTGTTTGCAATTTTTCTATTTCTAATTTTTTCTCCAAAACTCCGTACTAAGACTGAACCACATCCGTGTTTAACCGTCGGGATTAAATTCTGAAGCACGAACTCTCTCTCATTTTTCCTTTATTCTAGACGCCGACAAAGTGTTCCAAACACAGAGAATTGGCTCTCATCCAAAATTATGTGAACATGAACAGTGCAATTACTTTTGAAAAGTATTTTTTTCTCATAATTTTCTGACGCCTAGAACTCGAATCAGAGTTATTATTGAGTGAAGAGAACTGGTGTCCATTCATTTTTTCACACTAACGTTAGGTAGCCGAAGTCATTCTCTTGAACTATTCTAATATTCTTCAAACCAATCGCGAACAATAGTGCCTCAGTGACATGGCACATACATGGCGGTGACATGGTTTAATATTTTTGTAACTAAGCGAAAAGCTAACTATCAAAGAATATGAAATAATTACTTTACATATTTTTAAGAAAGCGTTGAGTATTGTTTCACGAAATCTCTATAATACTGAATAACACATTTATTGAAAATTTGTTTTCAACATCATTTTCATTGCTTTTATTTTGTTTAATATTCTGAGAGGACGATATTACATTTCTCATTTTTTACAAATAAACACGTTTCATTAACAATTTCCTCTCTAAATGGAAAGAATAGGGAAATGGATAGGGAAAGAATGGAGAGTTCACGCACGAGTACGCTTGAAAGAAAATAAATAAGTTATAAAAAATACCATACCATTCAAAACCTTATAATTCTTATGTAAAACTTTGGAACACGGAGAATTGTCAATATTTCGATTTGTGCAATAAAATACCTACTAAACAAATTATTCTTTTCTAGGGCCATCTCTTCGACCTCATTATGATACCTCAATACTACCCTGAATTCGAAACTATTGACCAACTGATTGCCACCAGAATAACAGCATTAGCCCCTACAGGTTCTCGACCTAACATAGAAATGATGAAACTATACTGTTCACAGACAAGTGACAGTATCTGTACAGATAAAGCATTACAGTTTTTTTTAAATCTCAAAATCAAATTTTATAATAATTCGAGAGATCAGCTAATGTACCTCGCTGAAAATCGATATGCTGCACTTGCACATGAAAAACATTGGCACCTGATGGTTTCTAAATTTCGTGAGAAGATTGGGGCAATGAAAATTTTCCACACAGCATCTTCAGAATGGGAATATATGGTTACGAAATGGTAAGTAATGTTAGTAGTATATAATTTGTAAACACATGATAGAAAATAACTCAGATTAATCTTTCTAAAAGTTTGTTGGAAAGAATATATCGTTAGCAAAAAGGAGAATTACTATATCTTTCAATTGTTTAAAATTTTGCATGTCCTAAAATTACCCTTCATATAGCTTTTTTCTCAATTATCTTGAAACTATAAGAGTTTTAGATAAGAACACTTGACCAAGTAAATAGAAACATAATCAAGTTTATCTTTAACACATTGAACAATATTCTACATTTCACATTGTTGAACAACACAATTGCAAAATAAGCTTTTCTCCCAGTCATCATCTGGACGAAGACGGCAATTATTTTTATAGTTGTCGGTGTTCTTTAAATAATTCAAATGGTAACATTCCTCAAGTAAGCGCATGTAGCAGGATCAATCTTAATCACGTTATTTTTTAGCCTTTCTAAAGTCAGGAGAATTTCAATGAAAGCGGGGAATATGACAATTCTTGGAATTGTGCCAGCCAAGATTTTATTTTTTTAAATTTTCATATTGGGTGGGGGGAGAGCTGCTACCAAGAACACCGAGCGCATTTCTCAGCTTCGCAAAAAAGTCAGCTCCCAACTATAAGAATGAGGTGGCTCGTAAATGAACAGACGTAGTAGACAAGTGGACGTTGAGCAGGAAGTGTGAAGCGGAGAAGGGCACAGAGTAAGCGAGCCAATCAGTGAACGTGGTCTTTTCGTTAAAGGTGGAAAGTTATTTTCATTAATTATAGACGTTAACTTTGGCTATTGTGCAGTTTCATGTTCTGTTTTTTTGTTTGAGAGCTTTCAGGAACTTCGGAAGTGGTTTTCATTGCCTGACTTTCAGTAGATTTAGAGAGTCAGTGATTGGCAATATGACCCTCTTGCTTACATAGGAAACAAGAGATGGTTTCAGTTGAAAAATAAATTCTGTATGTTGTGTCTTCATACAAAATTAAAATAGAATCACGTAATTTGATGACATGATCGGGATCTATAAACACTTGCCTTCTGAAACACAAAATATGAGATAAGCCAAGGTCTGAGGCCTGCTGTGACGAAGGAAATCTTGTAGATGTTTTAATTTCTTTTTGATTTAGAAATTTTAGGATTTCTTCGTGGAGTATTACAGGGCAAACATTGGATATGATGACTCTTACATGCCTATTAATTAAGGATCTTACACTTAGTCTATGTCTAGTCTTTTAAAATCTTTTTCTTTCTTTTTCTGAGGGATGAATTTTGTTGATTGACTCAATCACACGGTATTCATGCAATTGTGTTGTTATTTGCACAATCTCGGCTGTCTCCTTTCTTTGATAATGGAATGATTATAGCGCATTGCAAATCTGTTGGTCACTTTTCTTTTCCAGATCACATTGCATAATTGTGTTAGTTTCGCCAAGATTTCTTTCTCTGTATCTTTGAGTAGTGGAAATATTGGAATATTATCTACAGCCAGGGACTTCCCATATTTCAGTTGTTTTGTCACCCAATGCAATTCTTCTATCTCTGGTTCTTCTTCGTAATCATCTATATTTATCCAGTCCTCTAATTGTAAGTCCTTCTCATATGACTTATTCGCGTATTCTTCCCATCATTTCGTGATCTCTTCATTTGGTGTATTTATTTTGCCTTTCTCGTTCTTAACAGTCACCCTTGTTGGTTTACAGTCCGTGGTCATATTTCGAATGACCTAGAAAATTTCTTAAGATCTCCATTTGTTGTTATGTTCTTCCACTTCTTCGCTTTTTTCTTGAATAAACTTTTCTTTATCTTCTCTTGGTCTGGGCTGGTATACCCTATAGAGATTTCTGACTTTCGTCTGGCCATTTGCTTTCTTTGAAGAAATATATAATGTTTGAAAACAAAGAAATATAAGGACTCCATTGTACATAATAATGATAATAATAATAATAATAATAATAATAATAATAATAATAATAATAATAACAATGATGATGATGATGATAGTAGGTAGGTGTTTGGAGTAATAACCAAAGTATGTATACTATAGTATTGCTTATATCGTACTATATAATACATCGAATCTTCACTTCGATATCTGAGTTTCCAAGATTTATAATAATTGTGAAACTTCTTTATATTTCACGGAAAAAACATGAGTTTTCTCTGAGGGTGTGATTCAGTCTGTCCATTGTGAAAACTATTGACAAGGTTGTTGCTCCGAATGCATCGGGCGGTTGGTCTTTCATCGCCACCTGCCGCAAAGGACTAGGGCAGGGCCGTCAGACGAACGAGCCTGGTCTCGGGTAAAGTTGCCGTGGGAGAGGGGGCCCGGGATTTCCAAGTCCGATATGGCACTGGGACAGTGGTTCGCAAATAGACAATGTGGAGAACGCTCACACCAAGTTCACTGATTGGCTCGCTTACTCTGTGCCCTTCTCCGCTTCACACTTCCTGCTCAACGTCCACTTGACTACTACGTCTGTTCATTCACGAGCAACTTCATTCTTATAGTTCGGAGCAGACTTTATTGCGAAGCTGAGAAATGCTCTCGGTGCTCTTGGAAGCTGCCCTCCCCCCGCCGAATCTGCAACTACTAGGTGTCCCAAATATATTACGCCAAGTATCCATAGGCAAAAATTAAAACATAATACGAGAATAAGGAAAACAAATAAGCAAGAAGTGAATGTCATCAATATGGAATTTTTTATCTTCACAAAATGGCCTTTTCTGACCGGGAGTACACAAGGCTGTCCCGCCTGCTTCAAATCCTTCTTTTTTAGTTGATGTCACAGTTCGAAAAGATACTCCAGTATAGTTTACTATCCGAAAATTGCTGTTATGCAGCGTGTGTTGAAGAACGCCCGAATTCTTTTCTTCGTCACATTTATTAATAACGAGACATACAATTTCCCTAGCATCACTGTGTATTGTTTGTCCTTTACTAGGAACAGAAGCCATGCCGTTCCACAAAAAGTCACAAACCATACAATTGTGTTGCGAATAAGAAGCAAACAACATGTTACTCATAGAGTTCATGTCTCCTCAGAACAGGACACATTCTATATCAGATGAAGTTATATTGAACTCATACAATGTTGTCAAAGAAAATATACTGTTTCCTTGACTGCTCGCGCAGGCGGCAAATTGCAAAACACGTCAATATGCCATAGGAGCAATACTTACACTTTAGGTCTTCGGCGATTTTTTTAGTTCAACCTCCTGTGTACGATGGATGCCAGTAATATTTACATATGTGGTTTATTAAAGTTTTGGAAATGTATTTATTTGTGCAATGTAACTGAATTTCCCTCACTATTCAAGAAAGATTATTGCTGCCTTGCGAAAGATAAGGCGTCAAAAATCGTTACACTAGTGTGAACACTTTTCAGGTTTTCAACGTCAAAAGTAATTTGTTAAAACCGCAAAGTGTGAAAGCGGCTTTTAGACTGTATCAGGTACTAAAAACTTCAATTTATAGAGGAGTACTGCATTGTAGTTCAAGTACAAAATGGCCAACAAAATGATTGTAAACATTTCTTTTCAATAATATTTTACATCTTCCAATGACCATTGCGAATATAAGAATTCCACTGAAAAAGGAAAAGGAGATTGTTGCCTGCTAATCTCATGACTTGGAAAATGGATAACATAAGACGGTGATTGATCCATCAAAAACATGATTCGAAAACTGCACAACTCTTCAGTGCATTAAGTCGCAGAGGCAACAAATGCACTCATTTTTCATAATTTACTTTTTTCAAGTTACAAACATAGGATGTACAAAGTTTTAGAATTTCGTTGGTCAGTCACAAATGATTTGTGTTCTCTCTCTTGTCTGCCTGGTAGACTGTACAACAGAGATTGTGACAGTGTTGAATGTCTGTCCTAGCGACTCCGATCTCACAGTTCTATCCTTGATTTCGGCACTTTTGAATAAATGTGAATAGAAATAATAAAAACAAAAATTACACTGTAGATAACCGCGGCTAAATGCATTAAAAGTACCAAGAAATAAAGAAATATAATTTACTTTCAGTTTACGAGATAAAACTCTCCCCCATGTTACCAGTAATTGTAGCTCGCGTTAGGAAAATTCAAGTTTTCCCCGTAATCGCTTCGCCTCTCTCCCTGAAGCGTTGCCGTGGGAGACACCAGATTGGCGCTGGCTCTGCTGTCGCTTCCGGAGACATACGAGGGTCTGTGTTATCGCCTTCCGCTTACGGAGTTAGGAGAGGAGAGGAGAGGATCCAGTCGATTATTTTTCGGGCGGGGGGGGGGGCTCATCGCATATTTTTGTAAATAATAAATGTATTTGTTAATATATTGTATATTATTTAGAGATTCACCTGATGAACTATTTAAAGCAGATAAACGCCGTTTTGAGATCAAAAATCAAGTTGTAAGATAAAAGAGCTCGTGCGTATACTCCGCTCATTCTTTCCGGTATGTGACAACGGAAGATCTTAGAGTAAGATGGAATGATAACGGAAGACCTTAGAAGTAAATTATATCTAAAATAAGATGTGAGGAGATGTAATAATGGTGATATTTACAGAATTAGTTCAATGTTTTAAAAACCAGTTCCAAATCGCAATCGATATTTTGAGTAATGCCTCAAACAATTTTAAGATGGTAATCGTAGGAAGACGGAAATATGTGAAAAAGATAGTTATGTACTACTATTACAGACCGTTTGCCTCGGTCTGTAATAGTAGTATAACCATCTCTAGTACGATATCTCTGGAAAAATAGATTGAGATAAAAAGTGACAAAAGCATAAACCGATTGTCTGTCTTGCCTGTCCCGCAAGTCCCGCCTCCTCCGCCAGGGCTTGCCGCACGCCGCCGGGCCTGGCCGTGCCGCCGCGTCGACAGAGGGCCCACAACGGGTGTGTGTGTGACGCAACGGCGCGGAAGGGCGAGGGAGGGGCGAGGTGTTTTCCTATATTTCACTTTACGACGCTCCTATTTGCCCACTTTGCATGATTGTCACGTCGTTGGATTTAGGAAACCCGTTTACAGATCGAAAATCGGACAATAGGTTCAGACTTTATCAGTAAAGTAAATTGTGCTGTAATTGTAAATTGTGTGATAGTGCTGCGATCTATTGAATTTTCCTACAAGTATTTTTCGGTGCAATTAGCCTTAACCTCCTGAAGTACTTCCGAAATTCTCCGTCTGTAAAAAATCTGCATCTACTCATGAATTTCCAGGAACTGGCCGTGGATCGAGGCATTCAATCTGAAGATGACTCAGTTCCGAGAGGCGGGACTTTATCTCAAGTGGGCTGCCGATTTCAACAGAACATGGGGGATGTACTGGCGCATACGCAATAGTGCACGTCGGCGTAGAGGCGAGGCGGAGTCGCCGGTGGGAAGAGACGAACCCCGGAGCCTGGAGCTGCAGGACCTGTGGCCGCACATGGCGCTGCTCTGCGCGGGGCTGGCGCTGGCCGCCGCTGCCTTCTGCGCAGAGATCTCGCGCAGTCGCTGGGGTGCTGCGCGTGCGCAGATGCGCAGAGGTCTTCGCGCCCTGCTGCGCACGTTGGTGCCTTGCCTCAGGCCGAAGCGACCTCTCGGCGCACGCAGATCGAGGATCTGAGGACTCAGGAGACCCAGGGGCGCTTTTAAGCGCCTCATTTAAGCCTTGTGCTTTTCGTGTGAGCTCTTCTGCGTCATCTTCATTCAAGAAGCACTGCAAGCGCATAACGAATAACTATGTTTAGAAGAGATTCAAAATATTGTTTAACGGTTGTATACAAATGGCATTTGGGGGGACACCGGATCTCACCGGATAAATTGCAATATAAGTGATGTATAAGGGGCTAATAGACTAGATTGGACGTGTTGATGGTAGTACATCTGCGTTATTTTGTCAACCGGTTGCATACCAACGCCATTTCAGAACGCCAAGAACACAGTTGGGGTTTAAACGCCGCTGGGCGGTAGAAATAGCAATTTCATAGAAGCAAAATAGTAACACAGCCACAACACATTTGTGGCCGTGCACGTCAGCGATTACAATTCCTGGCTTTCCTTGCGCTACCCGATGTTTTGTGAACAGCGATAGCACGTCTAGACGGCTCAACTGCGCAGGGCCTCCCGTCTCGTGTTTCGCTGCTTTTTAACGGCCGCCGAGTGCATATATATCTCCTACGAACATGACATGCGCACACGTACACACACACAAATATTTTCCAGATACCCCGATAAAAATGTTTTATAAAGAGATGTGGTTCTCACCCAATCATGTGTCCTCTATCAGTGGACTTTCATTTTGTTGATAAATGTTAATGTTAATTGGCTGATCATATTATTGATTATTGTAAAATCTTATGCTTAAAGATTGTAATTTGACGAGCGAAACAATGTATAGATATCAGCTTCATTGATAAAAATAGTAGCTTTTTAACATACCTTAATCCGAAACTGTAACTAATCTTCATTCCAAGCGCAACGCTGTATGAAGTAGCTCCTCTCCACTAAGTATGATGAATCTGTACTGCTAGCTCCACAATGGGTATAGTATCTCGTCTTCACGTAGTATGATGAATCTGTATTCCTAGCTCCTCGTTGGGTATAGTAGTTGTTCTTGTGGTAACCCATTACATTCTGTTTCCATTTACTTTGCTGAGGCTCATATTCCGGCTCAAAATTTTGACTCGGTCGGGCACACTATTAGTACCTTTTGGGTCCCTGACTCAATTCACCTGAACTCCCCCCCGTCCGCCACACACACACACACACACACACACACACACACACACACACACACACACTGGCTATGGCGCTTCCTCTCAGACTACTAAAGCAAAGTCATTAAAATGACGAAAACACTAAATTCATATACAATTCTTATGATGTTCAACAGAATTTAAAATTTCATTTATTTGCTGAAAAGAGATGTGGAAGTTCTAAAAAGCGTTTGTTAACTTTGTAGCTGTAGAAAATACGACTTTGTCTTACCGTTCTAAGATTAAGGGAATTAGAGGTGATTCATTGTTATCAAAATTCGATTTCAATAATATTTTTTCTTTATTTCAGCCGATTTTCAGATGAGGTACGAGCATTTGAATTTGAAGTAGTTTATTTATTTTCGTTGATCATTTGAACTATTGGTATAGAACGTGATATATTTTATTGGGATCATTAACAAAATTCGACCCAGAAACAGCAAGTAAGAAGCCGAGTCTGTTATTTGGTTAATCGGTCATGTGTCGTTCGATAGACTTCGTAATTCCGTCTTCTTCACGAGATATTCATTTAGTAGCGCTGTTCACTATATTTTGGACATTATGCTCCTGGCGTGAAATTTCAATCACCTTCCATTAAAAATGCAAGGGAATGTTTGTTTTTCGATGCTTTTTATCAAATTTTGTTAAATTTGAATATTATTTATTTGAAATTTGAATTAATTATTATTAATTAATATTAAATATTATATCAAGACATTTATTTTATGATATTCTGTAAACATCTATAGTTGTGCTGTCGCTGATTGTAATAAATGCAACCAAATAACCGAAGGAAATAATTAGGGCATCATTCATTTTCACAAAATATTACCTTAAATATATTGAAAATAGATTCAGGATGCGCACACGTTTGATTTACAAACCGCAACTACATGCAGAAGCAATTTTTGGAAAGGCCATGTGAGGTATTTATAATCTGAAAATTTTAATTTGTGTCTAAAAACACGCTTCAAGAATGAATTCCATTTATTTATCCATTTCTTTACTTATTTATTTAATTTTATTTATTTCTTTACTTATTAATTATTTATTTGTTTGTCTACTTATTTATTTAATAAAAAATGTCAAAACTTTGTATGAATGTATGGAAGGAATATAATCTGCGCATATTTTCATGAGCTCCAGAATTGCTACCACACCCTTTTACTATGTACAGTTGAATGATGAATAATAGTATCAGCAAAGCAAACTTAACAATATTCGAAAACTAGAAATTATACTACGAGTAGTAGAAAACCAATAAATCGGTAACCGATGACCGAATGCATCGGTAAAGTAACAGCAGGTTTGATTGTACATTATTGCTACCAAAATAGCAACTCATAATCTTTGCTCTTCTTCTACCGCAACGAGCAAAAGGAGGGCATTAAAGAACGTGCGCAGATTTGTTTTTGTTTTACTTATCGAACGCCGCTATACCAATGTTATATGACGACCACTGCAAACAAGATTGGGGGCAACGGTAACAAAATAGGGGCACACACAAACATTCATGCCCCGAGCGGGATTCAAACCTGCAATTCTTTAGCCACGGGGCTTTAACGACCTCAGCTCTTCAGTTCGGCGAAAACAGGAAATATTTAATTTTGCAATTAAAATAAAGACTCAGAGCTCTTGAAGATTTGTTTTCTTTCATAGATAGATTCGTACAATTCTCGTAAGACCAATTCTACGATGGAATCTATTCTAGGTGCAGTTTATTGAAACTTGTTTTTCTTTTTATAATTCAATCTACGAGTGAGGCAAAGTAGCGATGTATTTTTTAGTCTGTAACATGTCATCAAAATATGTAAGAGGGTAAATGACATTGAGGTGGAATAATGTTAAGAGTATATTAGACACACAAACTCGTGTCATTAT
This sequence comes from Gryllus longicercus, assembly GCA_038098605.1. NCBI lineage: Eukaryota > Metazoa > Arthropoda > Insecta > Orthoptera > Gryllidae > Gryllus > Gryllus longicercus. Next base: position 271,367 of record JAZDUA010000414.1, read on the forward strand.
CTAGTAATAAGTTTTGTTGATTTTCTTGCTGCAGCTACATTGTCATTGTCTTAGTAGTAGCAATAAATAGTTCGCAAAAAATGTCGAACAAATATTTAAGGAGTCTATGCTATTGGTGTTCAATAGTTTATTTAGAAAGATTCATTCTCTGTGAAAGTGTTTATTACATTTTATAAACATTCTGTTGGTTTTAACTCACTTAGCTAGATTGCACTTACTTACTACAATTGTGGAAAAGTGACCTGTTTTAGACTTAATGATCTCAAAGATTTTGTTTACAAATCACGTAAATCACTATGCTCACAATTACTACAAAAATATAATGTGTGCGTAAATTGTATTATTTCCATTCCAGCAATTTGAAGATATTTTCTGTATTGAAGTGCTAGGGAGTTCCTAGTTATGAATAAACCAATAAAATGTAAACGAGTTTCTATTGCGCCATCCAGCTTTCACTTCTTCCTCCCAAATTCACTAAACTAGCTACTATGCTATCGAAATTTAAGGTACCGCAAAACCTTTGAGTGAGTTACCTCGATGTTCAAGGTTTTTATTTGTTCAAATTTACAATTGCAACTAAATTAACCAATGTGCCTATGATATACGCGGATTCTACAGAAATGTTTGGCTATTAGAGCGAACTTCTTCTCTAAATTATAGGACAAATAAATAGTACGAAGAATAATAGAGGTATTCGAGAAATGTCAAAACAATAAGTGATTTGACTGTGAAATAAGTGAAACTTCTGTAATTTGCACTGTGGGCATCGTCTCAAAAAATGAGCCCAGGAGAACTAGCTGCAGGGAATTATAAAATTCTTTTGAAAACCGAGATTGTTTCATTTGTTCCAATGTTCGTTCCATTTATTTAATGAAAAATACTGGTTTCGATTTTCATATTTAATCGCTTTAACGGTTTCAGGTGCTACAAATTTGCACTTTTCTAAATTTCACTCATGACTTTTCATATATCCAAACCAAGCAAATTAGCTAAATGGTCAGATATTTGCAAATAGATCGTACACATTTCAATCATATATTCCAATCCAAAGCTCGCAAACTCACATCTACAACTCAACGAGTTATTGAGTTCTCAGAGTGCTGTGGGTATTCTAGAAATATGCACGTCTAAGAAAGGGCTAACTGAATAACTTATAATTTTTTGCCATTATTATATTATTAAAGTTAGTCTTCGTAATCAATTTTAATGTCATAATCAGTGACACTGTGTCGAACTAATCACACTCAACAAACTCTGCACACCTTTACTGATAGATCGAAGTGTTATTTACGGTGAAGGCAAAGAACAATTCAAGCCGACGGTTATTTCAGGTCAATGGTTGTGGTCCCGAACAAGCTGCAGACTCAACCTGGAAGGCGCCACAACTGTTCCGTGTTTTAGATTTAAGTTCATTAAAACATAGTATCATAATCATCAAAGCTAGCTCTTGCATTTAATGTCCTAATAAAAATTACATTGGGCTGCTCAGTCAATAACCTTAATTTCAAATTCATTAGACCTCCACAACGGATACATCATTGGTTCCATCAAGCTTCAGACTCATCACTTTGTAAAGTTCAGTTTTAGATTAAAACCTTCTCGTGTGTTTCGTATAACATTTGTCAGAGAAAACAACCAAAGTTATGTTACGTTTATTTTATTTTTATTTATTTTAGTTGAAAACGTTGGAGGGCAACATGTCTCTATGTGTCCAGTCAAAGTCAGCAGTGGTCTACAACCGAATTGCTTGGCGTGTTCCAAGAAGCTGTGCAATGAATATGTTAAGAAATTGTAATGACTGTTTTGACTATTTAATATGTGTAAGGAGCAAATTCATTGTAGTGAATAACAAAAAGTAATTAAAAACAAAGATATAAAACTCAGTTTCAAATTATCTTCAAGCATGCCTGTATCAACTCCCTTCAAACATTTAATTTTATGTTTGAAAACATATAACACGATAATAACAATATATATTTTTATTGAAATACGTGTAGTATTATTTATAGAAAAGTAAATTAAATAAACACATTGATAAATGTGCAACTAGCACGAAAATATCGTTACGTCCGAAAGAGTGGTGTTACCCATAACGTAATAAAATTTGCGTTAACCACTTAAGGGTTAAATGTTTTCCTTGTGCGGTATACACATGATTGCTAGTCTCCTTTTCCGCTAACTTTCTGTATATTCGAAAATTGAAAAAGTCAACATTACAAAAGTACAACATTGAAGGTAGAGCTTTTTGTCTAACAATAAATCGTTATAAAAAAATACAGATTAAACAACCGTCTACAAAGATTTGAAAAAAACGAACAGTTTTCGGGTAATTTTGGTGTAAGCAATGGAGAAAATGCGATACATTTAATCTACAAAAAATTCGATAAATGCGCTCTTTTTAAGATTGCAAAACCGTTATTTAGCTGTATTTTTATGTCATTTTCAACTTCATGAAAATTCAGTTTTTTAAATGTCTGTAATGCCGTTAATATGCACATATCCAACAATTTATGTGCATTTTTGTAATTGTTAGTGTTCCAGCAAGTGATGTAACTAAGGATATCATTTCAATTTCGCTATTTAATTTGATTTTACCGGTCATGAAAACGGTTTTACGGTCGTTTTGATATCTGAGAATTGGAGTTTTCTATATTTAGCCAATGATCAAATGTTCTTTAATGAAAGCTCCATTTCTGTGATTAATTTCAATTCTAATTGCGTGTTTTCGAAGCTTATTTTACGATGGTTTGATACTGTGCATTTCAAACTTTTCCTGGTTACATACGAAAAAAATTATTCAATTGACAACGTACAGCGGAGGAATTATTCCTAGTGTAACATCCCAAGGATACAGACAAAACGAAATAAATAAAAACGTACTAGAATTTGTCCTTTTTTAGATCCACATGTCTTACTAAAATAGAACTGCAGGGATAAACCTAGAATAGTATTTTCAGATAAAAGTTACTCATTTAGTTTTTCACAAAATTCGAATCTAAACTAATGGTGCTGGTTTCATTTTAGTTGAATTACTAGATATTTCAAAAATTGAAACAATGCGAATATAAAACTTGTCTGTTTGTGACACACAATTTCACCAAAAAAATGTTCAAGCAATTCAACAATTTCTTATTCGAAAGTCTGTTTTTGATGAATACATTTCAACAAGAAACTTGTGATGCAATAGAATGGCCCACACTTTCCAGTATTAATTTTTAATTTCTTTTGGTCTCGGTTAGCTATTCTAACTTGCCACATATTCTTGTCAACAGCCATCCATCTGCGCCCTAAGTACATATTTTGACATTTTTGTAATTTTACGGTTTCCTAAAGATATAGCGGAAATCTTATTTTAAGATTATTAAAGAACAGGAAAACCCCGTCCTAAATGACAATTTTCTTTGAACTGGCGTTTATTAATAAACTGGGGTAAATTCTAATTTTGAATCTCATTTCCCCACAACATTTTTGAGTTTTTGGAAAACTTATTTAAATTCATTTGAAGTATTTATCTCACAAATACAATAATATAAAATATTTGCTGGAAACGTGCATATCAACGGCATGAGAGATCTTTCAAAAAATGTACACTTGTGTTTGTTTTTTTTTTTGAAAAAAAAAAACAACAACAAAAACACCAAAATTAACTTTACGTCATTTTAAAGAGTGCAATTACCACTATCCATTCTAAATGTTAGAAAAAAATTAAGCCGTTATTAAGAAAATGGCGTGTGAGCGTTTCTGAAAATGCCGAGTTTTGAGCTAATTATCACAAAATACGACAGAGTTTAGGAGGAACGTTAAATGACATTACTTAAAGCACATAACCTTCTAAATTCAACAATGCGAGGAAATTGCCGCTAAAATAAAATTAACCCAAATCAAAAATTTTTTTGTCATTTTTGAAAACAAAAAAAACCGAGTCGGTCCGGATTGCCGTGATCGCTAAGGTCGTAGTACCCTAGCAATCTCTGACCGAAGGATCGCGGGTTCGAATCCCGCCTCGGGCATGATTGCATTGTGTTCGTCCTTTCACACCCCTATCATCATGATATCGTGACATCCTTATAGTTGCCATACTGTTACACGCAATAGTGGTCGCTATTGACCTAGTAGTTGATGCGACCTTAAATAACAAAAGAAAAAGAAAGGAAATATGGTGTATATGTTATCATGTAGAATATATAGAACACTTTCTCTATCAAAAGTTTAAAGAAAACATTTTGAGTCGTTTTTGAAAAAATCTTGTTTTTGTATTTTTTTTTAATTGCACAGATGGCAAAGCATGCAATATTGAGTGAAAACATGTAAAAGTTTCAAAAAAATGTACAAGACCATAATGAAAGAACTCGCTATGGAGAACAAATTTTAAATTGAGAAAAAATCTATAGATTCAATTTTATAGCTGTAGAGAGACACTCAAAAAATTTTGAAGTACAAAATTTTCGAAAATTTAGTGTTAAATTTGAAAATCGGACTTAAGTTACAATTATAAGTATATTTTACTATATTCTTACAAGAAAGTTAAGAAAATAATTTGGAGCCGCTTCAGTAAATATTTTGAAAATGTTCGGGGAGCATTATGTAAAGTACCCTAAAATTTTAAAGATTTTTTTCAAAATCTCAGATATTCGACTCGAGCCAGACCGACACCGGATTCATCAATTTGGAAAAAGTCCTACACACGGTTTAGGCGCTAGTAGTGTTCACAGGCACCAGACGGACGGACGGACGTTTTGAAAATAAACTACCCTCTTCCGGAATCAGGGGACCCCAAAAGGTGTATTTCCGTTGAAATATTGATATCGATTATCTGTAGAATTACATAACTTTCCCTATACTACGTATATTATTCCGTATATACGTACGTATTCGGGGAAGTAATAACACAAAACTTAAACCTTCTCCAGGCAACTGGGGGCATTGGATCCTCAAGCGAAATTTTCCATAGTTAAAATAAAAACAATCGAAGGTATAAGAATATTTTTTATGACTTTGTTTGCTACGTTTTTTCAAGTACGCGCAACCGTTATACGAAAGTGTTTCTGCATAATAAACTAAAAAATCTTTATCTTTTTTTTAGCTTCAACACGGCAAGCGGGGTCCATTGGAGCCAGGTCTCTTAGTCCGCGTGAAATATTCTATTTTCCTGCTTAAAAAGCGCCACATGGAGTTAAAGGTTTTAAGCCGCTGCTGCTGTGGCGCTTACGCAACCTCAGAAACGAGCGTTAATTGGCTGTAAAACAAAAGCAACGTGAGGCGGAAAAGCGGCGTCGGTGGCGCAATGTCCAATCTTCTTGAGTCATACAGTGGAGGACAGCGTTATGGGCGCTTGGTGGCTAGGTAGCGGGTCAGGGCTTCGAGCCCTGGGGATGGCGCTGACGTTGACGCTGTGGGGGGCAAGGGCGGGGGTTGACGGGCGGGGAGATTGTGAACCGAGGGCGGAGGTGGGGTCGCGGGGTGGGTGGGGATGGCTGCGAGCCCTGAGGACGGGGGGTCGAGCCCTGGTGCTGACGCTGGCGGTGGTGCTGTGTGGGGCGTGGGCGGGGGTAGACGCGCGGGGCGTGTGTGTGCCGTGGGAGGGGGCAGGGCCGCCCGTGGCGGGTGTGCAGTGGGCGCTGGGGGGCGCGGGCGTGGGCGGGGGCCGGGCGGTGGGCGTGGTGGACCTGGGCGACGGCCCGCGCTGGCTACGCGTCCTGCACGCCCGCGCCGCGGCGCCGCTGCTGCTGTGGCGCCCGCCGCTACCTCTGATTCTGATGCGGCCGCCTGTACCGCTGTGGTCGTACACTGTGCCCCAGTGGCTGGAGAGGCAGGGCGGCTACGTGCTAGCGGCCCACAGCCACGCCCACCTCCTCGCCTTCCTGCTCGACCACACAGAGTATGCCGTCTATAACCACTTCAAGGGGGTGAGTCACATTTAAATGCAAACTGTGTTATTTGCATTCGATTTTCAGTTTAATTAAGGTTTCGTTAGTAGCATATACTGTATCAATAAGTCCCGCATATCTGTGATTCCATCCTCTTTATTTAATCATTTGCATAAGGTATATTTTTGCGTAAGGCTTCATTTTTGTTAATAATTATGTATTATTAAACGAAACCACAAAAAATAGCGTCGTTTATTTCTGTGTATCTAATGACGAAAACAACTGTTGACGAAAAAATGTGGGACACTTTCAGTATTTCCTGGATGGCGCCACCTATCGGCGCAACCTTCAACTGCATTCTTCAGCGCCAGTCGTTCTAGCAATTGGAAGGACTGATGAAACTCATAATTCTAAGAAAGGGAAGAAAGAAAGCGACCGACCTCAACAGAAACACGCCATAAAGAAAGGTTGATGGTGGCAGAAATGTCAATCTGAGGAAGAAAGAGGTGGGTCAATTGTAGACACAGGTCACACTGTCTTGAGAGAAAACCAATTTTTGTTTACCAACCTCCATAAAAACGTTAAAGACCAGAGCAAATTAGGCAAAACTCAGAGGAAGAATACAGTTTTGGATAATCTTACGCAATCTAAAACACACTTAGGGTCATATGAAAGAATTGAAAAGAAATGTAAAAGCTACCAGCCGTCTACTTTCGCTGTAGAAGATATGATGCTCGAAAGACAATGTCAGGATCTCTCTGAAGAATATGTAAAGAACGAGTGTGATTCACAGAAGCTCCTGGAGGAACAAAGGAGCGGCGGGAGGCGAGTGCGTGAGGACGGGAGCGAGGGTGGGGCGCAGTTACGTGCGGGGCGGCGCGTGCTGGCCGCGCTGTGGATTTTGACAATACAATTTTTGAAAACTTAATATAGTATATCTAAGTCGCGTTTTGACGATAATGTTGAATAAGGAAAATGATGGTAGGACAGAAGGATGAAGGGACGGACTGGACGGACTGACGGACTGACGGACTGACGGACTGACGGACTGACGGACTGACGGACTGACGGACTGACGGACTGGACGGACTGGACGGACTGGACGGACTGACGGACTGGACGGACTGGACGGACTGGACGGACTGACGGACTGGACTGGACGGAAAAATTAGTACGACCATTTCAGGACATGCATGTGATTGAAAATGAAATGGACGTCAGGTTCCGAACGTAGATTATTACAATCGTTTTAAGTCTTTATAATGCATAAGTGGTATTACGGGAAATACAAATGTAATATTTCACGAGAAGTAAGATTTCCAAGTAGGATGTTAGAGCCAATTATGTATCGTTTTTATAACTTGAATGATACAAGAAAATAAAAAGATTACGACCAGTTCGTTCATACGACTCCGTATGATTAATGTCAAAATTAGTTACAAATAAAATAAACAGAAAAAATATACTCTTATTGGCTTTGGCCCCATGTTTCTGTCACTTCCCCCTCCCTCTTCGTAGATTTTTCTCCTCGTTCTTCCAAAGAAGAGGAGCAATTTCAGATCTGTAAAGGACGTCGGAGAGGCTGCCTCGCTACCGTGGGGAGAGGGAGAGTTAAAAGAAGTGAGCACGAAAGTGAGTGGGACAAGAGGTGATTGGAAAGCGCGGGTGCGAGAAACAACCGGCCATTGGCGTTGGCAAGGCATGCGAACGCTGACGAACCACACGGCAGTTGGTCCCGGGGAGGATCAATGGCATTTTTTCGAATTCTTTACCATGAAAAATAAGCCTAATTTATGCTTTCTATTTCTGTGAGAAATTTTGCATGAAAATAAAGTGATAGTACAAAATGCATTTTTTCGTAAAAAACATAAAATAATGCTTACAGAGACAAGGACACAAAATATTGTGATATAATAATTTGGGTGAAACACAAAAATTAACAATACACACACACATTATATATATATATATATATATATATATATATATATATATATATATATATATATAGGTGTCCTATTTAACTTGCCAACTTGAAATAACTCAAAAAATACGCGATGTACGAAAAATTGAGCCTATATCAAATCTTAACAGTTTTAAAGGGGAAATCATTCTATGCTAAAATCAGATGCCACTCCTGACTCCAGCGGGTGGGGCGGTGGGATACATTGAAATCGTAAATAGGAACCCCCATTTTTTATTTCAGATTCGAATTCTACAGAAACAATACATTCGTTTTACCTGAAACTTTTTTCTGATTTGTGATAGATGCAGCTGTAATGGCAAACATTTTATTTCCGAAGATTTCCGACTATAATTGGAGTGGTTTTGAGCATGGTCGATTATTTCTGAGTGGTTAATAAAAAACAGTATTTTATACGAAAGTCAATACACTACGTTTAGCGTAACCCAGGAACAACGACATGGACGTAGTATTTTTCTGTTCCCTTCGGGTTGCTTGTTTTCAGTTAGTCCCGTTGCCTCTCACTATCGCAGTGCTGGTTTCAGATTATTCTACAAATACCTCAGCATTTATTTAAAGTAAGTGCTCAAAATGATGGCCCTTAACCTCAGTGCATTTATTGATTCGTCCTACAAATGAACAAACACATCGCATTAGCAAATCTGGTGTAATCGCGGCATAAGCGTCCCTTATTTGTTGCATCATGTTTTCACGAGTAATAGGTGTTTATATATATTTTAAAATCTTAACCATAATGTACGAGTAACTCGCGATTGCCTCCATTTTGTTATGTTCACAATGAATAGTCCAGCCACTATATAAAGCTAGCCTCTAAATGAAGCTAGTATTGGTCAGCTCAATTCTCCAGGGTGGGGCAGGGGTACGTAAGCTGTGGTAAAGTTCGGACCAGGAAATCGCTCATTGTTTGTGCCATCGACTGTACATACATGCACAGATGTGGAGATTGATTTCAGATTCTGTCACAGTCGGATGGGGGTTGGTTATCAAGACAGATGTTAGATTAAATGCCAATTTTGTCAAAAAATCTCCATTCCCCCCTCCTAAGAAAATATGCACTTCTTTTAAATTTGGCTAACTTTGTCTTCAAATGCTTCAGGAAGAACCTTTCAAACAATCACACAAAAGTATTTACGCCAATATACGAGATATCCTACTCGAGCAAGTGGACATCACATTTGAAGGGTTTCTTCCAGAATTTGGGCAGATGCTTTCCTGTGATTTGGTTCCAGCGTCTCAATCATTCTCTACGACAATTGTGGCCGTGCCTCCGCCTGCGATGCTGCCGGCGTGGTCGCTGCCGCTGCGCGTGTTCTCCCCGCGCATCTGGCTCGCGCTGCTGGGGACGGCGGTGGCGTACGCGCTGGCGTGGCGCGTGGTGGCGGGCGAGTCGCTGGCCGCCAGCGCCGCCGCCGCGCTGCGCGCCTTCTCCTCGTGCGGCGGCGCCCCACAGGACAGGGTGCGCGCCACGCCGCAGCGCCTGCAGCTGGCCGCCGCGCTGCTCGCCTCCGCCGTCGTCGTCGCCGCCGCCTACCAGGTGAGGACACAGGCCCTACATTCTTTTGCTTTGCTCTCTTGATTACCTGTTTATTTGTGACGGTATTCTGCTATCAGAGCCCATTACAATCAAATTTTAGCGCCCACTTCTAAAGGTTTCGTTCGTCGTACACATTCATTTTTGCGAGTATTTCACCATTTTTGCGGGTATAACAAGTTGCCTGACACGTCCCTCCTCTGCATCTTCCTGTCCGTCCGCATGTCCAGGCCCACGTCTGCACTCTCCTCCCCCACCCCTTGTCCCGTGTCCAGTCTGATAGGGATCTGTGTCGGCGCGATTCACGTTGTTACTCTTTAACGCATTGCAACCATACATTACAAAGAGTAAACGCCTATCTCTTGGCAAATGGTGGTCACTTTGAGCATCAACTTGACGGTCAGGTTTTTTGTCATTTTAAAGAAATTATATATTTATGATTATTTTCAATAATTATTAATTTGCTACTTATTTTTGTTTTATTGGTATTTCTAATAATCTTATTAAGAATTTTTATTTGCTCAATAATCAGATTCCATAATAATATTTTTGTTATAAATAATGAAGTGCTTGGCGGTAATGTTTCATGAAATATCTTTTTGATTTCTCTCTGAGCCTGCTTTCATAAATTAATAATTATTGTTACGTTACTCTTAATAAATCGATATATCAATCATAACTTCCGTCCACATCTTCAGTAGTACAGTTAAGTTTCTTGAGCGTACTGGACGGATTAAGATAGATTTGGTTTGCCGCTCCGGTCTCAGGCCACTCCACCCACCGCGCGCTGTGCGAAGTGGTCTCGGCGTGTGAGCCGCGTACCTGCCCGCCTAAGCACTTTAATGGGAAAGGCACAGAAATGGGAAAGCTGCTGCAACTTATGACGTGCCAGACTCGGCTGTCTTCAAAAGGTGGCCTTTCCGAGTTGTTCAACGTGTCGAGGATAAGGGAATCAAACCACTACTCAGATTGATGTTTTCCCCCAATCCAATAGCCTAAACTTGTCGTATTTGACAAACTTCTAAACAAAATTTATTGCTCTTCGCTGAGTGCAAAATTCCCTATGCAAATCAATAAAAATATCTTAAAAATTTTAGGACCGACGTTTGACCTCAAAAATATTTTTTGGCCAAATTGACAAGCCATTTGACTTGTTACCATGCAAAATTTTGATAATCACCTATGTTTTCTGTAGCAAAGGGCTTCCATACTTCCCCGACAGTAGAAAATCTACTTCTACATTTCCAGGAACTGGCCGTGGGTGAACACGATTAATCTGAAGACGATTCAGTTCCGAGACGCAGGACTTTATCTCAAGTGGGCTAACGACTTCAACAAAACATGGGGGATGTACTCTCGCATACGCAATGACACACATCTGAGTACGGACGAGGTAGGGTCGGAGGCGGAGAGCGACGAAGCCAGGACCCTGGAGATGCAGGACCTGCGGCCGCACCTGACGCTGCTCTGCGCGGGGCTGGCGCTGGCCGCCGCCGCCTTCTGCGCAGAGGTCTGCGCATGTTGGTGCTCCCGAAGAGATTCCTCGGCGCGCACACAACTGGCAACTCAGGAGACCCAGGAGCCTCATTCGAGGCAGATATTTTTCGTGTGAGCCCCTCTGCGTCACTTTTATTAAATAAGCACGGCAAACGCCAACCAAATATCTATGAGCAGAAGAGGGTAATAAATCTTAAATAATTTAGACGGAGAGGAATATGATTTTTAATAATTTCGAATTTAAAAATCTAATTGAAGATAGTAAGAAGCGAAGTACATTATACTACTGCCACGATGCGTCTTAGATAGCAAACTAAAGATTGACACACATTGCTTGGTGCTGAGAGCAAAGTTAATGTTGGGCATTCTGTCAATCACTGTAAGCAAAATCTAAGATGTTGAAAGTGATTCGTTGAATTTTTCCTACTATTGTAGGCTTACTTTTGTATATATTAGCTGAAAGGATCAAACTTGTGTAACAGAAGAAGAAGCCAGGTATCATGAGTTTCTGGAAACGGCTAGAAGAAAACCAATTGATGTTCTTCTAAAATATAATGCGAGTAAATTGTTCCGAAGCCAGCAGAACACAAGAAAGTGGCATGTGACAGCAATCCTTAGTGTCTCTGATCCTCACCATCACCACCGGAAAGAGGGCACCATTTTCCGAAGGCAGCTGAACGCGGGGAAGTGGCGTGTAACGGCCTTCCTGAGTGTCTCAGAACCGCACCATCTCCTCCGCAAAGAGAGCACCATTTTCCGAAGGCAGCTGAACGCGGGGAAGTGGCGTGTAACGGCCTTCCTGAGTGTCTCAGATCCACACCATCTCCTCCGCAAAGAGAGCAACATTTTCCGAAGGCAGGTGAACGCAGGGAAGTGGCGTGTAACGGCCTTCCTGAGTGTCTCAGATCTGCACCATCTCCTCCGCAAAGAGAGCACCATTTTCCGAAGGCAGCTGAACGCGGGGAAGTGGCGTGTAACGGCCTTCCTGAGTGTCTCAGATCGGCACCATCTCCTCCGCAAAGAGAGCACCATTTTCCGAAGGCAGCTGAACGCGGGGAAGTGGCGTGTAACGGCCTTCCTGAGTGTCTCAGATCGGCACCATCTCCTCCGCAAAGAGAGCACCATTTTCCGAAGGCAGGTGAACGCGGGGAAGTGGCGTGTAACGGCCTTCCTGAGTGTCTCAGATCTGCACCATCTCCTCCGCAAAGAGAGCACCATTTTCCGAAGGCAGGTGAACGCGGGGAAGTGGCGTGTAACGGCCTTCCCGAGTGTCTCAGATCGGCATCATCTCCTCCGCAAAGAGAGCACCATTTTCCGAAGGCAGGTGAACGCGGGGAAGTGGCGTGTAACGGCCTTCCTGAGTGTCTCAGATCTGCACCATCTCCTCCGCAAAGAGAGCACCATTTTCCGAAGGCAGCTGAACGCGGGGAAGTGGCGTGTAACGGCCTTCCTGTGTGTCTCAGATCTGCACCATCTCCTCCGCAAAGAGAGCACCATCTTCCGAAGGCAGCTGAACGCGGGGAAGGGGCGTGTAACGGCCTTCCTGAGTGTCTCAGATCTGCACCATCTCCTCCGCAAAGAGAGCACCATCTTCCGAAGGCAGCTGAACGCGGGGAAGGGGCGTGTAACGGCCTTCGTGAGTGTCTCTGATCCGCACCATCTCCTCCGCAAAGAGGGCACCATTTTCCGAAGGCAGCTGAACGCGGGGAAGTGGCGTGTAACGGCCTTCCTGTGTGTCTCAGATCTGCACCATCTCCTCCGCAAAGAGAGCACCATTTTCCGAAGGCAGCTGAACGCGGGGAAGTGGCGTGTAACGGCCTTCCTGTGTGTCTCAGATCTGCACCATCTCCTCCGCAAAGAGAGCACCATTTTCCGAAGGCAGCTGAACGCGGGGAAGTGGCGTGTAACGGCCTTCCTGAGTGTCTCAGATCTGCACCATCTCCTCCGCAAAGAGAGCACCATCTTCCGAAGGCAGCTGAACGCGGGGAAGGGGCGTGTAACGGCCTTCGTGAGTGTCTCTGATCCGCACCATCTCCTCCGCAAAGAGGGCACCATTTTCCGAAGGCAGCTGAACGCGGGGAAGTGGCGTGTAACGGCCTTCCTGTGTGTCTCAGATCTGCACCATCTCCTCCGCAAAGAGGGCACCATTTTCCGAAGGCAGCTGAACGCGGGGAAGTGGCGTGTAACGGCCTTCCTGAGTGTCTCAGATCTGCACCATCTCCTCCGCAAAGAGAGCACCATCTTCCGAAGGCAGCTGAACGCGGGGAAGGGGCGTGTAACGGCCTTCGTGAGTGTCTCTGATCCGCACCATCTCCTCCGCAAAGAGGGCACCATTTTCCGAAGGCAGCTGAACGCGGGGAAGTGGCGTGTAACGGCCTTCCTGTGTGTCTCAGATCTGCACCATCTCCTCCGCAAAGAGGGCACCATTTTCCGAAGGCAGCTGAACGCGGGGAAGTGGCGTGTAACGGCCTTCCTGAGTGTCTCAGATCTGCACCATCTCCTCCGCAAAGAGAGCACCATCTTCCGAAGGCAGCTGAACGCGGGGAAGGGGCGTGTAACGGCCTTCCTGAGTGTCTCAGATCCGCACCATCTCCTCCGCAAAGAGGGCACCATTTTCCGAAGGCAGCTGAACGCGGGGAAGTGGCGTGTAACGGCCTTCCTGTGTGTCTCAGATCTGCACCATCTCCTCCGCAAAGAGAGCACCATTTTCCGAAGGCAGCTGAACGCGGGGAAGTGGCGTGTAACGGCCTTCCTGTGTGTCTCAGATCTGCACCATCTCCTCCGCAAAGAGAGCACCATTTTCCGAAGGCAGCTGAACGCGGGGAAGTGGCGTGTAACGGCCTTCCTGAGTGTCTCAGATCTGCACCATCTCCTCCGCAAAGAGAGCACCATCTTCCGAAGGCAGCTGAACGCGGGGAAGGGGCGTGTAACGGCCTTCGTGAGTGTCTCTGATCCGCACCATCTCCTCCGCAAAGAGGGCACCATTTTCCGAAGGCAGCTGAACGCGGGGAAGGGGCGTGTAACGGCCTTCCTGAGTGTCTCAGATCCGCACCATCTCCTCCGCAAAGAGGGCACCATTTTCCGAAGGCAGCTGAACGCGGGGAAGTGGCGTGTAACGGCCTTCCTGTGTGTCTCAGATCTGCACCATCTCCTCCGCAAAGAGAGCACCATTTTCCGAAGGCAGCTGAACGCGGGGAAGTGGCGTGTAACGGCCTTCCTGTGTGTCTCAGATCTGCACCATCTCCTCCGCAAAGAGAGCACCATTTTCCGAAGGCAGCTGAACGCGGGGAAGTGGCGTGTAACGGCCTTCCTGTGTGTCTCAGATCTGCACCATCTCCTCCGCAAAGAGGGCACCATTTTCCGAAGGCAGCTGAACGCGGGGAAGTGGCGTGTAACGGCCTTCCTGAGTGTCTCAGATCTGCACCATCTCCTCCGCAAAGAGAGCACCATCTTCCGAAGGCAGCTGAACGCGGGGAAGGGGCGTGTAACGGCCTTCGTGAGTGTCTCTGATCCGCACCATCTCCTCCGCAAAGAGGGCACCATTTTCCGAAGGCAGCTGAACGCGGGGAAGTGGCGTGTAACGGCCTTCCTGTGTGTCTCAGATCTGCACCATCTCCTCCGCAAAGAGAGCACCATCTTCCGAAGGCAGCTGAACGCGGGGAAGGGGCGTGTAACGGCCTTCCTGAGTGTCTCAGATCCGCACCATCTCCTCCGCAAAGAGGGCACCATTTTCCGAAGGCAGCTGAACGCGGGGAAGTGGCGTGTAACGGCCTTCCTGTGTGTCTCAGATCTGCACCATCTCCTCCGCAAAGAGAGCACCATTTTCCGAAGGCAGCTGAACGCGGGGAAGTGGCGTGTAACGGCCTTCCTGAGTGTCTCAGATCTGCACCATCTCCTCCGCAAAGAGAGCACCATCTTCCGAAGGCAGCTGAACGCGGGGAAGGGGCGTGTAACGGCCTTCGTGAGTGTCTCTGATCCGCACCATCTCCTCCGCAAAGAGGGCACCATTTTCCGAAGGCAGCTGAACGCGGGGAAGTGGCGTGTAACGGCCTTCCTGTGTGTCTCAGATCTGCACCATCTCCTCCGCAAAGAGAGCACCATCTTCCGAAGGCAGCTGAACGCGGGGAAGGGGCGTGTAACGGCCTTCCTGAGTGTCTCAGATCCGCACCATCTCCTCCGCAAAGAGGGCACCATTTTCCGAAGGCAGCTGAACGCGGGGAAGTGGCGTGTAACGGCCTTCCTGTGTGTCTCAGATCTGCACCATCTCCTCCGCAAAGAGAGCACCATTTTCCGAAGGCAGCTGAACGCGGGGAAGTGGCGTGTAACGGCCTTCCTGTGTGTCTCAGATCTGCACCATCTCCTCCGCAAAGAGAGCACCATTTTCCGAAGGCAGCTGAACGCGGGGAAGTGGCGTGTAACGGCCTTCCTGAGTGTCTCAGATCTGCACCATCTCCTCCGCAAAGAGAGCACCATCTTCCGAAGGCAGCTGAACGCGGGGAAGGGGCGTGTAACGGCCTTCGTGAGTGTCTCTGATCCGCACCATCTCCTCCGCAAAGAGGGCACCATTTTCCGAAGGCAGCTGAACGCGCGGAAGGGGCGTGTAACGGCCTTCCTGAGTGTCACTTATCCGCACCGTCTCCTCCGCAAAGGGGCATCGCTGCGGGACTGCCAGCGCCGCCGCCGCTGTTCCCTGTGTCCGCGGGGCCGCTTCCGACGCCTCAGGGGCTGGCGACTGCGTCGTCACGGAGGCGCCGCCTGGCCAGCGCATCCCGGAAGCCTCTTCGGCAGAGGACGGAGGCCGGGCCAGCAGAGGTGTGGAGGTTAAGGCGACTCACCGGACGTATTACGGTTGGCTCATCGGACAGCGGAATTTCAAAATGTGATTTTATTACAACAATTTCGAGCACATGTTCGTAGTAGTATTCATAGTAGAAATAGTAAACAGCGCCATCATTTCCCGACAGAGAGCTATCAATTTCCGAGATTTTTATTTGTCAGTACCTAGTGAACTAGTCTGTGCAGCACATGGCGCCTTAATAGAAATTAAGCACATGCGTTTTGAATTTTATTACCATTCCCGCACTCAATGCGAAGTTTATTATTTGAGGTTAAACGTATGTGTTCCATTGCAATATAATTGAGCAATGTATAACCTGCGCTTACAGTTTGCCACTCTTTTTACATTTTAGCGTTAATTATTTTCTCTGCATTCAATTGAATTTTAGTAAATAATGGGTAAAAATCCTATAAACTTTATTTAATATTTGATGAAAATTAAAATCAGCTACCTCGGTTTCTCGTTGCGGCATGTAGTAAATACAATATTACCCAATACATATTTGAACTGTAATACAGATTCAAACAACTACAAAGAACTCCAACTACTGTAATATATAAATCATTTCAAATATTAGCACAACAATTTGTAAAGTTATACCAACAAATATTGTTCTTTAAAACCAACCACAACAAGAGTATCAAACAGCAAGTTTAACAAAATTTAAAGATATACTTAGAAAATCCTAATTATCAAGAATTATCAACAGACAACTTACACCAAAAATCAAGAGAAAGCTTTTAAAATTGGGTTCATGATGAAACATGTTATTTTTTTCAGCCTAATATTTGCAGTAGAAAATGAGAAAAAATTAAAACATGAAAAATACGTATATCGTTGTATCTCTTCAACAGAAGCGCATTTTTTTGCGAATATTCATTTTGTATTTTATTTTATATGATTCATCGTGATTATCAAATTGATTTGGGAGCACCTTTCAATTTTTTATCCGCCGATAATTTGTAAAAACTACAATTTCTTTATCATGAAAAAATTTGTTCAGGGCATTCCAACTGATTTCTTCATCTAAAATCAATATTATTTAATATTGCTGAATGACAAAAATTAGATAAATATTGCAAAAATAATGTAAAAATTTTAAATAAATGTAAAATTTGTTAAAGTTACCATTTTTCGACAATGAGGATCTGGTCTGGGAGGCTCTATGTATACTCGTATACTACTCTACTGGTCAAATAGTTTTACCACAAAATACGAATGTAAATTTAAAACGACGTTTACTATTGATTTTTTTCTGCAAGGAAATATACGATGTTAGTTACAATAAAAATAGATGTGTATGTTCTTGTCAGGAAATAATTACGAACAGTAGAAAATGTTCAGCGTTTCGCCACTCATGTCGCACATATGAAATGTACACTTCAAATTGCGTTCCTTTATTTAGTTACGTGCACACCATGTGAAGACCCGTGTAATATGTTCTGCGACAGTGGAAATGAATTGGCGTGCATGTGTATAAGCGAGTGCGACGACGATGTCACAACAGGGCAAGCCGACACAGCGGCAGAGAGACGCCATCGGCAGTTGGCGGCGAGACGCAGAGTGAGCTCTTGTAGTGGGCGAGGGTACAGATGCGGGGTGTGTGGGGGCCGTGGAGGGGGCGGGGCGTGGAGGCCTGGCTTCGAGCCCTGGGGCTGGCGCTTGCGGTGGCGCTGTGCGGGGCGTGGGCGGGGGTAGAGGCGCGGGGCGTGTGTGTGCCGTGGGAGGGGGCGGCGCCGCCCGTGGCGGGCGTGCAGTGGGCGCTGGGGGGCGCGGGCGGGGGCGGGGGCCGGGCGGTGGGCGTGGTGGACCTGGGCGACGGCCCGCGCTGGCTACGCGCCCTGCACGCCCGCGCCGCGGCGCCGCTGCTGCTGTGGCGCCCGTCTGCGCCGCTGTGGACGCGCACCGCGCCCGCGTGGCTGGAGAGGCAGGGCGGCTACGTGCTAGCCGCACACCGCCACGTCCACCTCCTCGCCTTCCTGCTCCTACACACCAAGGACGCCGTGTATGACCGCTTCAGGGAGGTTAGACACAGCCCAAACACCTATATTGTCGGCATCAGCAATTGTGGTGATCCCTTCTTAAAGTGATCTTGCCTGTGCACTAGAGATTTTCTGTCTTACAATTTTGGGCTAGAATTTCGTGCATCTGTTTGGTTTGAAGTGTCTGATCCATTAACAATTATATCACTTTAGGGTATAATCTATCTATTCTTTTGTCGTTAAAAAATTTTAAATTCAATTCAGGAAAAGTGTTTTCTGAAACGTAGGGTACAAAAAAATGATACATTGCGCATGTATTTTTTCTACCTGAATCCCTTCCTGTCTCTCACTTCAATTAAATGAACAATCGAGAATGCGAAATATTGAGCTATATTTATCAGAAAAGTTGTGTTTTCGGGAAACTTCATATATAATAGAAGCATATGGACTCTAAAATGCAATTATATGAGCATATTTCCGCTAATATGAATATTTATGACATGAGAGAGATTGTTGATTTTTTCGGCGTCTACAACTATAGAATTGAAGAGAATGATTTTTCCTTCAAATAAAGATTTTTCTATAGTTAGTTCCTTCAATAAGGTCAACTAATTTTTTTAACATTTCAATTTTTGCGTAATATTGAGTGCAACGTGCGCAATACAAACAAAAACAAGAAAATTAGTTTTTTTGACTTGTCTCTCATGTCGTTAATATTTACATTAGCGGAAATTTCTTTACATTATTGCATTTAAGAGGACGTGTGATTTTAATGATGTCTTCTAAAGTTTCTCGAAAACTCCACAGTTTTCTGTGAAAATGAGCACAAAATTCTGCATTTTCAGAAACGCTCAAACCTAATTTTTTCAACATATTTTTTTCTTTAAAATATTGGTAGGGATAGTGCTAGTTGCACTCTTTTTAATGACATAAACTTCATTCCACTGTATTCTTTAGTTTTTTAATTACATAAATATGTTTTAAATATGTCTCATGCCAATAATATGCACATTTTCAACGGTTTGGATATATTACTGCATTTTTCATGTATAAAAAAGTTTGGACACGTACAGATAAACTAATTAGAAGAACTAAATGAACAGGTTTCATAGTTTTGTATAAAATTAACGTAATGTTTGGCCTTTTGTAGGGTTACACAAATTCCACCGTCTTGTATCGCAACCTTCAACTCAGTTCTTCAGCGCCGGTAGTTCTAGCGGTTGGAAAAACACCAGCAAATGATAATTGTGAGAGGAAAAACAAAAAAGGCGAGCATATTTTACAGAAACGTGCATTTAGAAAAAGCGTGGGAAGCCACAGAGTTCATCACGGAAAGAAGAGAAGACGCAGATTTATAGATAAATCACAGAATTTTCTGAATGGCTTGCGGAAAGAGCAATTTCAACAGAACGACCTCGAAAAACGAATTCATGTTCACAGCAGATTCAACAAAAATCAATTGGAGAGTGGCATTATGGAAGACAAGACGCGATCTCAGAGCCTATTTAAGACAGATCGGCTGTTCGAAATCAAATGGAAATATGACTGGCCATCTCATGTACTGCTTAAGGAAGACCTTTTACATCACCACCAATTTGAGATTAAAAAGCGTCTTCACTCGTATCCTTACAAAGATTTTAATATTGATTATCGCTTGCATTATGACTGGAATTCGCTAACAGTCCCTACAAAAAGCCCTGATAACGACGGGACATCACAAGGGATCATCGAAGAACATATGGAAAACCAGTGGCGATGGCAAAGGCCCCTTCAGCAAGACCTGGAGAGTCAGCGGGATTCGCAGAAGCTCGTGGAGGAACAAACGAGCGGCGGGAGGCAAGTGCGCGAGGACGGGAGCGAGGGTGGGGCGCAGCTGCGTGCGGGGCGGCGCGTGCTGGCCGCGCTGTGGCAGCGCCACCAGGGCTTCCGCGGGCTGCTGCTGCGCGAACGGGTGGGGGAGGGGCGGTGGTGGGCGCTGGCCGTCGATGTCGTGGCCCCCGATGGGGGGAGCAGGAGCAGGGAGTGGCTCACCCAGTGCGAGGAGCGCAGTGAGTCTTGTGTGCGCGAGGCCAAGGCGCTGGTGGCAACTCGCTCGAGGGACCTCGGAGGTGCGGCCTTGTTTTACATGCGCAAGATAACCCCTATGTCGATGGTCTCTTATGGACATGTTGGGGGCATCAGCTTCGAGGTTACAGGCCCGATATACCTCGAGATGAGAGAACTAGAAGCACGGCTTCATCTCATTTTGTATTTGAGAAAAATCGTCAGAAACCGCAATGTAAGTTATTAGTTCAAACTATTTTATTTAACGGAAAATTCCTTTCAAATTTTTATTCAAACTGATTAAATACAAAAACTTGATTATTAATAATGTAGAATATTTGAATATTGTTGTTAGCGTCTATTTTTTTCTTTTTTTTTCTTTTTCATATACGGTGTAGTATACATATATAGAGACAGTTACGTAATGCTGCGACAACAAACGGCGATTTCCTGATAGAAAAACGTATATTGTAGGTCCTTCTAACAGAAAAAGTCGATAAAACCTGTTCTAATATGAAGTAATTTACTCCTTCTACCACGTATCAAACTATGTTTAGGATTTTTTCGGAAATGAATACTCTGCCAAAATAGCCTCACTCATTGCTCTGAGATTTAGACTAACATTCATTAATTTTTGATGGAACTTTACATGAAGCCCCGGCGACCTTTTCAAAAATTTCTATAAAATTACTCTAATGTTTACTTTTTTGCTTCTGCTACCGCGGCAGAGAAAAAGTTACGTAATGCTGCGCAAAACACAACAGCGAGAGACCAACTTGCATTTGTTTACATCCACTTCGTTCTCTTGTTGGACAGGGAATATTAGGGTTACGAATGCTGGAACTGCTTGCAAGAATATCCGAAAGAGCGCAGCATCTCATTAAGGCTCGATATCACAACGACATCTAGGAGCCGTTTGTAGAACGTTATGCGTAACCAACCTCCTCTGTTTCAATGTCTGCAAATCTGTTGCTTGGTATTGCACACAACTCCGCAGCGTTGCAGACTCCTTGACCCGACGCGCGTTTGGCACGGAAATGCCCTGATCGCTCAGCTCACGAGACTAGCGACTTTTCCGAAATAAAATATATACAAAAAATATACAGAATTACAATTGCGTTCGCTAGAACCAGGTAACGCTCGCACTTTTCTTCAACACTTGATAAGTGTTATGCTGAGGTGGCTCTAACTGTCGGTGCTTGGATCGTTTTCAGAACGAACACATGTAAACATGCGTTTTAGCAGATACCAGGCAGAATCTCTTCAGAAAATCTCTCCCAATATTTCGCTGTCTCGACAGTATTCAACAACAAAATTTAATAAAAAACGATGACATTTTTTGAAAATTTTGAAAATGTTCCAGAGGCGTCGTGTACTTCCAAATATTAAAAAAATCGGTGTGAAATTTAAGAGGCCGTGACATATGCGAGATCAATTAAGGAATTTGAAAATAGGCTAAACAGTTCAGCTGCTATCGTTTTTCACAAACGCACTGAGAGACAGAAGTTTTGCCGTCTATTTTTCGGTATCAAGGACCCACGAAACACAGTTTCTGGCACAACGTCGTGCTAAAGGATTCCCCTCCTACTTTCAGCAACTGGCCTTATCCACTTTTTCGTTACCAGGACTGTTTGTTTCGAAAATTTCTTTTTTTTCACGCAGCATTACATAAGTGTATTCCTACTACGATGGCGGTAGTAGAGAAACCTGTTCTAAATGAAATTTTGTCATAGCATCCTCATTTCTAGCAGAAACCTGCAATTCTCATCTTTTAAATTTAAGAAATTTTGACTTTATTGTTTCAGGAAAAACAAACGGCAAAATCTTGCACGAGTTGTTACGATAGTATACGTGACGTCCTATTTAATCGCGTAGACTTCACAGTCAATTGGTACTATCCTGAATATGGGCAGATGCTGTCTTGTGACTTTGTAGAGGCATCCTAATCAGCCACTAGAACAATTGTGGCCGTGCCCCCGCCTGCGATGCTGCCGCCGTGGTCGCTGCCGCTGCGCGTGTTCTCCCCGCGCATCTGGCTCGCGCTGTTGGGGGCGGCGGTGGCGTACGCGCTGGCGTGGCGCGTGGTGGCGGGCGAGTCGCTGGCCGCCAGCGCCGCCGCCGCGCTGCGCGCCTTCTCCTCGTGCGGGGGCGCCCCGCAGGACAGGGTGCGCGCCACACCGCAGCGCCTGCAGCTGGCCGCCGCGCTGCTCGCCTCCGCCGTCGTCGTCGCCGCCGCCTACCAAGTGAGGACGCAGTCCCTAACACTCTCGATATTCCTTCGCTTCGCTAATTGGCTTATATCAAGTCAAAGCAAGTGAGATATGGCCCTAACGATTAAATTGTTTTATTGGATAAATAGTTATCGTTATATCTGTTCTAAAAAAGAATTTCTCTAGATAAGATTAGATAAAAATTGGAAATATATTCTCAAATATCATTAAGAGTAGTGAATGTTAAAAAGAGTAATAAACTAGTTAATGTTTTATACCGAAATACGGCGGTGTTCCTCCGATTCTGTGTGGTTCAAAGCGGCATTTGCCTTTTGGTCGCATAGCGGGCTTTTCCCCTCCAGGTGTCTCCCGCAACGGGGCCTCGCCCATCCATTAGTGATTTGCACACCCATTCGACACCTGGCTCGTCTGGTTGGATATTGTGCGTGGGGCAGGAAAGAGCTCAGTTTTAATTTGTTATTTAAGATCGTATCCACAATTCAAATGGTGACGATAGGGGGCGGAAGAACGAACGCAAACACAATCATTCCCTAAGCGGGACTCGAACCCGCGATCCTTCGGTCCGAGATTGCTAAGGCACTACTGCAAAAATTCAAGAAAATTTTTGTGAGTTCTGAACATTCGGAAGTTGCATGTTTAGTCTTAATTTATTGGTTTTGGAGGATTCATCGAAGAAACAAAACAAAACTTAAGTATAACAGGTGACTTGTAAAGGTACATTTATTAGAATTTTTAATTGCTTGCATTGAATATATTTTGACATACACTGCTGTGTCTCTCAGCAACTCATGAAGGTCCCTCAGAAACTTGTAGATTTTTAATATCAGCCAATATCTTTTCTTTGTAGAATAAATGTCTGGTTATTTCAGTAGCAGTTACATTTTAAAAATCTCAGTATTCGAATGACACCTAACATAACAGGTCTCGATTGGTCTAACCGCGAGTGACGTTTACACACACGTACACTCGCAGTTACTCAAATACTGTAAAGTAATTATAGTAGAATTGAGTGTGAGAGAACACAATCAAAACCATCTTAGAATAAGAAGGTACTGAAATGAGCTAAAATTTTTTTGTGGTATCTGTGCAATGCTCCAATATAAGAACGAATATTTTCATGAAATGAAAAATAACCATTGATTCTCTATCAAATTCTTCATTAAAATCAGTCTGAATATAAACATGCTATAGTAGTTTCAATGTCAGTTCATAATTAAATTAGAGAATGCAGAACTTGCTATAAAATTGAAGGCCATTCCAGACAGACGAATCCATTAAAATCATTAGTTCACAGATTGAGAAGAACAAATAAAACAAAATCATTAGCTCGATCGCTTTATGTGTGAACATGTGCACGCAATCACAAATTTGATGACGTTTCCTGCTTCTCTCGCACAAGATAATCACAGAGGTCCTGGGCCGAATAAATGCGCAGTCTGCTTGTGCGCAGCTGGGCTATGTACCAAGTCCCCAACTGGTCTCTCAACATTGAATTGAATTGAATTAATTACGTGGCGATACTCGGGCCATCAGGCCCGTTATTCCGTCTGACCACGCAAAATTCGCTACGCTCCTTTCACCAACTAGCAGAGGAAGGAGGTATTTCTTGGGCGAGATACAGGCGATTTTGAATTTAGCTCAGAGGCGTCATTTAGGCTTGAGGATCTTATACATACAAGTAAATCTACTAACATGGGACAGCCGGCTTTACTTCCCCTCCGAAGGATTTCTTTCGCTTCAATTGGGTTTGAACCCGCTAGCTTGGGTATACTAATGTACGCTAACCGTTACACCATCGCCGCGATCTTACACCATATGTTGTAGTGAAGCGCATGTGAATATGTGTGAGTAAATAAGAGTGAGCATATAACACTGATGGAGAATCCACCTAAGACTACCGATCAGAACGGCCGATCGTCAGATGTTTCGAGACAGCGGCTGAATTTGAGTTAGCTATGTAGCTAGTGACAAAAGTGTGCCCCTGTCGGGACACAAACCTTAGGCCCTCCAGATATTGACTCAGCAAAAATTCAGGGTTTCAGGTGATCTCAATAAGTGTTACAAATATGTAGTATTAGAAAAATCACCATACCATTCGAAGCTTGATAATTCTTGTGCGAGACTTTTGTAACACGGAAATGTCTCTCAATGTTTCTATTTCTACAATGGGTTGTCTACTGAGCAAGTGTTTCTTTTCTAGGGACGTCTCTTCGACCTGATCGTGATACCCCAACACTACCCGGACATCGAAACGATTGACCAATTCATTGCCACTGGAATGCCAGTTTTAGCTTCTATAGACTTTCAAATGCTCATTGATCGGATAAAACAGTTTTGTTCACGGTCGCATGCCAGTATTTGTACGGAATTGAAATACAAAATGTTGCTAAATCTCAATTTCAAGTTTTTTAAGATAATGGAGCACCTTTTAATTAATATCGATGAAAATCGATACGCTGTTTTGACAAACGATAACGAGTGGCCCCTGGTAGTTTCTACAAACCATGAAAAAGCAGGCTCATTGAAACTTCTTGATGTCGCGTCAACGGACTGGGCATATATGATTACAAAATTGTAAGTAATGTAAGTAGTTAACAATATGTAAACGTGATAAAAAATTGCTCAAGTTAGTCTTCCTAAAGTCTCGTTCGAATGAATATATCATTAAGTATAGGTGGTCTTAGTATATACTATTATAATTTTTGTAACTTTCTGACTTTCCTTTTAATTCCTTTTTTTCTCAATAATCTTGAAATTATAATAAATTTAAACAAAGCAACTTTAACAAGTAAATAGAAACATGAACTTCAATATGTATTCTTTTAAAATATAAGCAATTCATGTGGTTTCCTCCAAAAATAAAAATAAGTCGCTGGGACTCACAGACCCTGTGCCAGCATTCCCGTTGGAAAATTGGGCTCGAGCTTTGCCGGGTAGGAGCGAGAGGTTTCTTCTTCACACAAATTATTTCTACGGCGTTTTTTAGAAAAATTGCCGAAAAATCATATTGGTTGTGCCTTGAAAGTAATCTGTCCAACGTCGTTCAGTTGTTGATCTTCAACTGATGACTCGCACTTCTTTCCAAATCTGAGTAATTGAGGAAATATAACAATAAAGAGAGGAAAAGGCTTGTATTCCCCGCACCCCCTAATTTCTTTCTCTGATAGGGCAAAATACGCATATAAAAAGAGCGCAGGCAAGGCTATTCCTCATTCTTCATTCTGAATTTTGAAACATTACAAATTATACAAATAATGGGAGAGAGTATGTGCTGTTGCTGCTGCTACTAGATTTCATTTATATAGCTGATATTTTGCTGAACATCATTATGTACTATTTTAATTTCTTGTTTGTGGCAATAAGATTACAAAGTGTGGAACAATTGTAAAGTAATGACACCAAAATTAGTAGGAATTGCGAAGCAAAAGATATTTCCGAGTTGCACATGTACCAAGGAAAACTAAATTAAAACCCCGACAGACATAGTGGTATTTCTCTGAAAACAATGGCGTAAGATTCTTGTCGTATTCGACATTATCCTACAAACATTTCGTTACTCTTTGCTAACTGACTATCCTGTATCTTCCACCGATAACAATGAGCTCTGCCAAACACAAGTCTGTTGAAAAAGACAGACTAATTAATATTATTTGACCCCGCAATACATTTATATTCCTTTAAGTTTTCTTCAAACACCACAAACGACATTCTAAATCATCCGCCTTAGATGGATACCTATGTATTTCCAGGAACTGGCCGTGGATCGACGCAATCAATCTGAAGAAGATTCAGTTCCGAGACGCAGGACTTCATCTCAAATGGGCTTCCGATTTCAACAGAACATGGGGGATGTACTGGCGTCTGTACAACAGAGAACTTCGGCGTAGTGACGAGGCGGGTTCGGTCGTGAAAAGTGACGAAGCCAGGACCCTGGAGCTGCAGGACCTGCAGCCGCACCTGGCGCTGCTCTGCGCGGGGCTGGCGCTGGCCGCCGCCGCCTTCTGCGCAGAGAACGCGCGCAGTCGGTGGGGTGCTGCGCGTGCGCAGATGCGCAGAGGTCTGCGCACGTTGGTGCCTCGCTCCAGGCCGAAGCGACCCCACGGCGCACGCAGAAGGAGGAACTGAGGACTCAGGAGACCCAGGGGCGCTTACAAGCTCCTGTTTCAAGGCTTATGTTTTCTTGTGAGCACTTCTGTGTCTGTTTCAATGAATAAACACTGCAAGCACTACAGCATAACTGTGCACAGTTGAGGGTGAAAATAATGAGTTCAATTTTCGAAGAAATAGTTTGAATTTTGAAAAATTTCTGACTTAAAAAACGTGTTATATGAAGGCACAAAAAAGAAGTAGATTGTAAAACTGTCACGACGAATCTTTCTTGCCAGACTAAAGGTTGATGTACATTGCTCGATATTGGAAGCTCTGTATTTTTTGAGCATTCTATTGACAATACAGAAAAATTTAATAAAAGGAGCAAGGTTGTGTTTATTTACTAGTTTTTCACCGCGTGGTATTACTGACAGTTCCCATTTTTGACGTTTGAATTATGGAGGGTGTTCTGTTTTCAAATTCTTTCGAGTGTCTTATTCGCGACAGAATCAACTGATATCACAACAAGTTCTTTTGCCCAGGAGTCCCTAGGGTTCTAGTCCGGACGTTGGTAGGCACATAGACATTTGCTAGAGAACTACGTCGAGTTGAGCCGCTGGCTGGAGGAGAATGTTCGCGGCTGGCTGCTCTCATCAGTAGTTTTCCGTTCTTTCTTCAACCAACATCAGATAAATGCTGGAGCAATGCCCTAACAAACGGGTTGTGGTCCGCACGCAATCAATCCTTCCTCTTCCTTTTCCTATCCTCACCCGTTATTTACACACACTTATATGCACTGCACTACCACACATGCCGAGGGACAAAACAGAAACTTAGAGCTTGTTCCGGCTGGAGAACTATCGCACTATTGGCAGATATCAGTTGGGCGAAAAAACCCGTAAGCCAACGTACATTGGTGAGGGATCTCAACATCCAGCAAGAGAAGTTCATCGCACAAAACACACATTACACTTATGGGACGAATGAGTTTAGCAGGTGGTGCGCCCAGAATCACGTACCAGGAAATCAGTCACTCACGCGGGCGTCTCAACCTGTCCCAGCCTGAGCTTGCTGCTGAGCAGCTCCCCGAAGCATCTGTCATAGGTCGTTAATACTTCAGCGTGGTGATCGCACTCGAGATTCTCACCGTGCCTACGTGATCTACTAAGGCGCTACCTGCAACCCTACCCATCTACTGGACAATTGCGACACGGTTTCGCGGATTAAAGTGGTTCACTTCACTTCAGTGCAATCGCAGTGACGTTTTCTTCATGCAATCTATACTGTCAGTTAACCTTTGTCTACATCTCATACTTACTACATCTGTTACTTAATTACTTTAAATTAAAGCTTTATTGAGAGCTATCTTCTCACAACTTTCGTATTTTAGTGAACTTTTTATAAACGAAGCATTTTAGTAATTACTGTGATACAAACAAGAACTTCAGCACTGCTCCACAATTTTTCAATGTCTCTGAATTTTAGTGTTACATAACATTCAACTACTGCACATGTCTGCCATTTCTGGTGACTTTGTCTGTGTAAATGTGTCACGCTACAAAGTACATTCTCAAACATTTAATTTATTTTACTCGTTGCTTTTTTTTGTTGTGTGTGATTTAAAAGGGATGGACATTAGTGAACTGATTCCTATTTTTCGCTACTCATCTTATTGTATTTTTGATTGATGTATTAATTCCTTTCTAGATTATTAAACATATATCTTCTCAAAAATACGTACTTATGGACCTAAATTCTGTTTATGATTATAAATACAACATTTGAATGATAGAAAGGAAATTTTTTGTAAAAGATTGGTAATTGGCAGAAAATAAGCAAAACAGATCAATTCCATTTCACTTTTTTTACAAGAGTTACTGTGGAAATCTCCAAAAAGGCACGGAGGAGGGTGCGCACTCCTCAGTAGTGTGGGATTGTTTCCCACACGCCATTCGTACTAAAACCACAATCCCTTTTCAGTACACATCCTGGAAGTGGGAAGCGATTACACACTTATTTAAGTATTCTTCCAATGATGGAGAATTAATACTAAAACAGAAAGCGGATTATTTTCCGTAAAGGCATGAATGGCAATTTGACAATGTAAATGCTGCTGTGTACATTGCATCCAACTTTTGTAAATGCAGATTTTGACTTTTTTTAAATCAAGGAAGGTAAAATCTCTAACTACAAATATTTTACCAAAATACCATTTCGCTGCCAGCATTACGTTGTTTTTTTCAGATCATAAAGATTCTGAGTCTCCTTTCTTAGATTTGGGTTAGGGTAGAACAAAAACTCCCTAATAGAATATGCATGATACCCATAAATTACAAATTTCCCATTTTCAAATTTGCTTACCAGAAATGAAAAAGAGTGTTCCGAGTACTGTTATTGAACATATATTTTTGATTAATGTCATCACAAAACCCAATTTTTACTGACAAAGCATATAAGGCCCTCACATTGAGATTTAAATGTTAAACGATTTTTAAAAGGATATTATCTAATATTACATCTAATAATGTAAGAATTGCTATTTATAATATTTGTTACATGTTTGTACATAGGCCTGATAGTTTGTTAGTAAATAAAATAAATTCCTGTTCCATTTGGTTATAAAGGCGAGATTCTTTGCATCATGTCTTCTTCCTTTAATCCATCGCTTGTCAATGTTACACAGTAATCAACAATGTTAATGAAATATCCTCCAAGAACAATCCCCTTCACTCTTTCATCTGATAACCACAATTTTACTTCGCATTTCAGTGTGTATGTCCTTCTTTGGCGGCCATCTTGAATGACTGCTCAGGCCTTGTAATATAGATGGTGTTTTGGTCGCAAGTAGATAACAACGCTTAGAATGGCGTACACTGCAATTACTCATTCTTACTCGAACCAAAAGGCAACTGCTGTCAAATTGTTGATTGATTCCAGGTAGGTTCCAGGATTGTTGGTTTTTCCTGGCTCCTGAACTGCTATAGTCATTAAACCCGTAAGTATAGTGCACGTTTTATTGCGGGAGTTGTCGCTGACCTTCCCCTGATGGCTGGTGATACCTGACGCCGACATACTCGTCGGCTCGCGGGATTTTTTCTCAACATCATATTCCCTCACTTTCGAGCCTGTCCACCCGCCTGTTATAAATAAACGGGCAACGGACCGCGCGCGATCTTTCTTCCTCTTCCTTGTTCTAACCTCCTCCTTCCCTACATACACTCACATACGCTGCATTACTACATGTGTCGGGAGCTTAGAGCTAGTCCCGGCTGACGTGGTGTCACGCTGGTGGGAGATACCTGGCTCGGGAAGATCACCGTCACCGCTACAGAAAAAACATGCACTACACTTACGAGACTAATCACCTGAGTAGTTACTGAAACACGAAATAATCAATTAATCAGAGAGTGAACTCGTTCCTACTGATTAAGCGAGTAGCGGAGTGTTTAGGAATACGTATTTGAATAAACCCTGTAAAGAATAGTTTGATATTTTATTGCACCATCTGTAGAAAACCTTTGATTTGATCTCATCCATTTGGGAATGACCCTAACGGGAGTGTAAGACTCCAACTTTGTGTCTCAGGCGTTGGGAGCACAATGCTGACCTCCACTTCGTCCTAAGTGAACGATCTGCCAAAATTCCTCTGTGGTCCGATACGTCGTCTGAGTGATTCTTCCACTGACGTAGATTGGTTTGCACCAAACAGGACGCTTAATGTAGAAGAAAAATATTGAGATGGGAAACAGGAATAGGAAAAGAAACGGTGCAAAAGGAGAGTTAATAGAAAGGCGTAACAAAGGTCCAATTTAGATTGGCGTCAATAGTGGTGAACTTCTTTTTATTCATTTGGCAAAAACAGAACAAGTTTAAATGTTACATCTAAGAAAAGCGATATCCGCTTCATTCAAAATACCCAAAAGCAAGGAATGGACCCACCTCAGCATTTAGTATAAGGGTCAGGGGAATCTCATCAAACGAGATGGAGTCATTGGTCCAAGAGCTGTTCAGCATAATGTTGCAATTAGAAATAATAATCCAATAAAATACATTATACTAGTGGAATGTGACGTCGCCGATGCTGTAAACTGTTTTCAATGTATTTTCATATTATGATCACTTCTTTCATGCCTTGCTTTGCTTAAATATGTTCTTACAGTATCTGGCATTAGACTTACCAATAAATCGTAGTAAATGTTGATGTTCACATTCCCGTTCAAATATTCCCACTTCCTAATGGTCTTGTATATTACCACCATATAGGATATGAATATTTGGTAATATTTGGCAATTTCAAAATAATAACTGCCTTTGAAATACTTGCTTTGAATTATGCAAATAGTTAAAATTTAGTACAGCCATATTTAAGTTTTGTTTTGTAATATTAACAAACTGGTCTTTTGTAATCTTTTTTTTCTGCGTTATTCTTCAGTGCTATTATAAGATTGTGAGTTTTTAATATTCTGACGCAAATTTTCTACAACTATATTTCATTCGCCTGAGATGCCTAACTCTGCCATATTTTTGTACCCCAATCTTTTAAGACACCCCAAACTCGGTCATATGTATGTTTTTAAGGCGAATATACATATAAGACACAACTTTCTCTCAAAAGTGCATCTCCTTGCTGCTCTAACAGAACTATCTTTGTACATCCTCTGAGTATAATACAAAAAAGTAATATTTTGCACAGATAGTTCGGTGGGAGTTAAAAGGCGCTTCCGAGAGCCCTGAGTACCTATTCGCGTCGCAATCAAAGCCCTCGTGTCTCAGGGGGCAAGGCGATGAGCCCCACTTCCGACATTGGTATCTTTCCTACCAAGATGTTCTTCTGGGATGTGCGCAGTATAAGCCGATCTCTGCCGGGCGTGAAGTGCGGTTCATTCTGGCCGCAGTTGTCTGAGTTGTGCAACACGCAAAGAAATTCATCAGTGTCTCTAAGTGTAGTAACCGAGCTAATCCTGTAATAATGCCAAAGCCTCTGACTCGCTAATGATTCATATAGTCTATTCTCTCATGTCTTATTGTTTCTTGGAATTGCCTTATTTTATATGCAAGAGCATTGCCTAAATATTTTTAAAAAATTCATTGCCTTTTTGGGCGCCTAAAACGTACGTCTTTAGTGTTGTTATCCGATGTCTATTTATCACCACGTGTACATAAGCTACTAAGCTATGCCTACATTAAGTGCTGCTTGCATTCTTACTGAACCACTACATAACTGCGACATGGTTTCGAGGATTAGCCTGAATTACCTTTAATGCAATATTTATGTCGCTGCATTCTATGAGCTCTACATACTGACTGTTACAGTTGTGAACATTTGATAGAGTGTGCTTTAAATTGAGGCAATATCAAGTACTACCCAATCACAACCTTTTAGAGGAATTTTGTTTGGGGGATATCATTTTGTGGGTACAGTCAAGAAATCGAAGTCGGACACCCAAGAATCACATATTTGTGGGTATTTTTTTGGTTTTGTTAAGAATGTTTACTTGATTTTAATTTAAACAAAACATATTATCTTTCATAAAAAAGTATACGATGGACAAAATGAATAAACTGATTCAATATTTTTAAGACAACTTAACGTAAGATGAACAAAGATGACAAAAAATTGTTCAGAATACAATTTTACTAATTGCTATGGAAAACAGCCAACACTGCATCAGAGCACCCGGTGTTGTGACCTATCAGGCTAAGCCCATCTGAGGCAACATTTGGCGCATCATTTAGGACAATATTTGGAACAACATTAGAGCAATATTTGGGAAAACATTCGGACAACATCTGGGGTTACATTTGGAACATTTGTGGCAACATTTGGTGAATATTTGGGAGATTTGAGGTAAAATGTGTGCGACGTTTGGAGCGACGTTGAGGCATCATTTAGGGCCTATATTTGGAGCACCTCTTGGAGTAACATTCGAGGAAAATTTGGGACAAATGTTGGGGCAATATTAGGAAAAACATTTGTAACATTTGACCCAACAGTTGGTGGAACATCTGGGGCAATATTTTCGACATATAGAAAAAGATGTGAGACAACATTTATGGCCACATTTGGTGAAATATTTAAGAGAATATTTGGTACGTTTGTGGAAACATTTGGACAAACATTTAGGGCAATATTTAGGACAAACATTTAGAGTACATTGGGGAGAAATATATCGGGAAATGATATTCTATTCCTCTATTTCGTATCAAGTGGTCAGAAACGAACATTAAAAAATAATAAAAGTTCATTGTAAAATTAAATTGACGCATAAATTGATGCGTCATGGCCAACGGTTCTTCGTTGAAGAGTTCCAGTTTTGAAGAAGTTGGAAACTATTACGTTGCTACTTTCACTTTTACAACAATGACGGGTTCATCACGTATTGTAATATCACGTGACAATATGCTTTTGGGAGCTGGACAGTAGCAAACGCGTTCGCCAAGGTTCGGTATGATTGATTTATGGGTTGGTGAGTCTGGACTCGTCACCTGCTAAAATCATTACTCCCATATGTGTAGTGCGTGATTTCATCGCGTGAGGTAGCTATATTCTTCTTCCCCTGGATGGCAAAATCCTGTGCCGATATACCCATTGGCTTGTGGGCTTTTTCGTCCAACAGTTTGAGTATCTTCCACCAGCGCTGCACCGCTCCAGCTCCCACTAAACAAGCTCCGACCTCCTAAGCTCCCAAATGGTCTCCCGACCTGTGCTGTAGTTGTGTGTGAGTGTAAGTGTGTGAAAGGAAGAAGGGTATAACAGGGTTGAGGAAGGAAAGTTCACGTGCGGTCCGTGCCTCGTTTGTTTGGGTATTGCTCAGGCATTCGACTAGTGTTGATTCAAGAAAGCACGGAAAACTACCGATGAGAGATGCCGGCCGCCAGATTTCTCCTCCAGACAGCGGCTTAAGTCGACATAGCTCTCTAGTTAGTATCTATATACCTTCCAACGCCAGAACTCGACAATTGGTTCAGAGGCATTGCTGTGATATCAGTTGATGCTCTGAGCCACCTTTGCCGGAAACATGTCTATTCAATCTGACAATTTAAAGGAGGCTTGAGTTTTCTGACAACAGAATATTTCGAACTAAAATTGGAAACGTCAATAATGCAAACAACCACGATGAAAAACTAGCGCGAAAAAACAACATTTTGCTCTTTGTATCCGTTGTGCTGTAGGGTCAACGAATGCTCAACAATTACAGTGTTACCACTACTGAGCAATGTGGGTAAACTTTCTGTCTGGTAAGTAAGATTCGTCTTGATAGTTTTACAGTCTACATCGTTTCTTTGTGCCTTCTTTAAACACGTTTTTTGAAAGTTATAAATTTTTGAAAGACCGAGATATAAGAACATTAAGCTACGAATTTTGACCCTGAAGAGTGCAGCGCCTTCTTTAGTGCTTGCAGTTTTATTCACTATAAACAACGCAGAAGTGCTGACACAAAAATCAGAAGGCTTGAAGGATGCGCTTGAAAGCGCCCCTGGGTCTCCTGAGTCTTCAGTTCCTCCTTCTGCGTGCACCGAGGGGTCGCTTCGGCCTGAGACGAGGCACCAACGTGCGCAGCAGGGTGCGCAGACCTCTGCGCATCTGGGCTCGCGCAGCACCCCACCGACTGCGCGCGATCTCTGCGCAGAAGGCGGCGGCGGCCAGCGCCAGCCCCGCGCACAGCAGCGCCAGGTGCGGCCGCAGGTCCTGCAGCTCCAGGGTCCTGGCTTCGTCCCCTTCCGGAACCGTCTTGTTCCTATGCCCAGCAGCAGTGTGCATACGCCAGTACATCCCCCATGTTCTGTTGAAATCGGCAGCCCATTTGAGCTGAAGTCCTGCATCTCGAAACTGAATCATCTTCAGATTAATTTCGTCGATCCACGGCCAGTTCCTGGAAATATAAAAGCAGATGGAGATATTTTGGAGACAAGTAATTTAGGAAGTGGTTCGAGATGTTTGTAGAAACTTGGGCTGTAGATTTCTGGTAAAATTCCCCACCTTCGCATTGTTTACTATTCAGTTTTCCTTGATGTATTGGGCAACTCTAGGTTTGGATTTTCCTGATAATTTCTAAATAAAGTTTTGCTTCTCTAAAAATGTCGAATTCAATGTTGTTGTTTTTCTCACAAATATATGAAATTGAAAAAGAGTATATCTTGGTTCAACAATAATCAGCAACTCTCCTTTCCATAGCCTGCTAGTATTTCCATAGTCCTTTCCATAGCCTGCTAGTATTTCTAACAGCCACGGCACTTCACCGATTCTCGAGGGAGCTAGCGAATTGACGAAGTTTCACATTGTGGCCGCTGGAGCGGTGGTCGCCGACCATTCGCGAGACATTCGGGCCGCTTGAATTCCGCCCGCACTTCCGGCAATTTTGGTCACTTACAGAGATATGAGGTTGATTACAGAGAATTGATGTTGCACTCTGGCATTCATGTTGATGTTGCACGTTGGCAATGTTTCGCGATTTGATTAAAATTGAAATGAAGAACAATTTCAATAAAATAAACTTGTAACTCAATACATGTCTAACGCACTATGATAAAAACTTTTACAAACATACCGTAGATAAGGACACGCATATGGCAATTCAGTGATCATAATTGAAGTTTATGAAAGATTATTATGAATATAACAAAGAATTTAGATAATTTTATTCTATCATTTTGTTTTGTTGATCGAAGAAAAGACAATATCGCCAATCCGTGCACAATTGTGCAGTCCACATATAATTACTCGGAAGTTTCAGGAGCAATTTAATTTATTTTGCGTAATTAACTAGCAATTAAATCGCTCCACAAGATGGAATATTTGGTTTTGTGATAACCCATTGTGGTAGTAAAAGTTTTATCTTAAGCTAGCTTACCATTAGTTACGCAAAGACATGAGCAATTGAACTAATTTTTACATAATTAACTAGCAATTAAATCTCCCTACAAGATGGCATATATGGTTTCGTGATAACTCATTGTGGTAGTACCAGTTTAACCTTAAGCTAGCTCATCATTAATTACGAAATAATTTGAAGACAATTTTTTGCGTATGTAATTAGCAATAAAATAATGCTGAATGGTGTCATATTTGGTTTTGTGGTAACCGATTGTGGTAGAACCAGCAGAAAGGAGGTCACGCAATATGATAGTGAAAATGGGATGTAGATGTTAGGTTCACACCCTGAGCATAAAAACTAAATTCAAGACTAAGAAATTTCTCTACGTGCGTTGCATGGATAAAACCCAAAGTTATAAGCCACCAAAGTCTTTATTTCTGTTTTTCTAATCGCCAACTAAAAAGTTTTAGGGAAGAAAAAGTACAGTGTTTTTTAACGATTGATTACATAGAGCTACACAGAGGTTGCATTAAAAGTGTTTAAAACCTGGCAGGACAATTCAGTTTAAATTATTTTATTAAAATTTATATCTTTATGATAATTAGAATGAGGGTTGTAAACTAAGTAAACAAGTGGGCAGTAAATTATATTATCCCAAGAAAACTGTCCTTTCTTTCAGTCAAATAAAATAATTAAATATATCTCTATCACCTGGATGTAATGTATTAATAATATTTTCAATAAGCAGTCTCATTTGTTTATAATCACTCATGAATTTCTATTGCGGTCTAAATTACGAGGCAAGGAGACCAAATTCGGCAACCCGTATACCAATTCCGACCGAGTGCACAATTTGTTTTCCGTTTCCTCTTTACCAGAAACAATCTAATTAAACTATTATATTTTTCACAAAAACTTGTTTCATTGTATTTGGTAAATAATCGGTATATATTCGGTGTTCAATGAATCTTTTAGGAAACCATAAAATGAAATTAAAAGTCTATTAAAATTAGACATTTCCCTGCATATCCCATAATTCGGGAGCGAAAACTTATAGTTTTCAAATATTGCTAACCCAACTGTATTGAGAGTTTTATTTATAATTCATATACTATTTATAATTGTCATCATTCCGCCACCATTTAGTATATAGTATATACAAAGAGCAATATTCGCGTTCGTGAAAACTGTTGAAAGGATTGGTGGTCTCGGTAGCTTATTTAGAAGCAGCTGGGCGTAAGCCAGAAGACCCGAGTTCGAGTCCCGGTCTGGTCAACCAATTCTTTGAACAAATTTAATTTAATAATTCATATATTAAAATAAAAGTTTGGGAAAGGAAATCTGGAACTCAAGATCATGTGCGCACATTACACTTATTTCTCGTACGTTACACACAATTTTGTTTTTTAATTAAAATAAATAAAAATAATATTTAAACTTGACGGACGATAAAGCTTTTGAATTGGTATTTTTTCGAATTCCATTGCTGTTCTTCCACTTTTAGAGTAGCTAAAGATATGGTGATCAAGATTTCTCAAGCTCCAGACGGGTGTTCGAGGAATGTTCCCATTCGAAGTACGACTGGAACATTACCTAAACTATGAACTAGTGGTGCAACAGAATGGCGCAAACTCTCCCGTATTATATAGCATCGTAGGCTTTCACGGCCGGAGTCAATAGAAGATAAATTTCCCGGGCTGGTAGGCCGCGGTCCAGTTGGCATTGTTGGGCCAAACGTTTCATCCACGTCCGTGGCGGACATCCTCAGTGGCGGCAGGGTCGCGATCGCAGTGTTCGGGGCGGAGAGTTTTTAAGAAAATGGCGATTACATGCTACTTTAGATTCGAAATTTCAAGCACTTTTTCACAGAAACGTTTTTAGTTATCGAAAAAAATCATTTGATGTTTTAAGTAGTTTAACTCACAATTACAATAGTTTATAAATTGTTGGAAATGTGCATATTAACGGCTTGAATGTTCTTTCAAAAAATTACATTTGTAAAATTTTTTTAAAAAACAAAAATAATACCCTGAAACGAACTTTACGTCATATAAAAAAGTGTGATTAGAACTATCCGTTTGATAAGTTTGAAGATAAAATATGGACCCGTTTTGGAGAAAATAGTGTTTTGAAACTTTCTGAAAATCGAAATTTTGAGCTAGTTTTGACAGAAAACGGTTGCGTTTTTGGGAAGCTTTATATGACAATATTTAAAGCACATGTACTCATAAATATAATAGTTGGTAATGAAAGTAAGAAATTATATCCAATTACACCGCGAATCACTAAAAAATATCATACGGGATTTGCAAAATGGAGAGATAATCTTCTGATGGAATGTATGTTTTCTTGAAGTATGTTTACTAATCCTGAGATAAAAGAACACATTAAACGAATATTTAACGCATATTTTAGGGGCAATAATGTCTCGAGAGAGATTTGTTGTGACTGAGAATGATTCATTTCTGTGACAACAATGTAGATGATGGCGGCATTCACCATTCGAAAACAGATGTAAATGACATTGGACGGAGCTTTGCAAGCTCATTTTCCGCGTTTGGGAAGTTGTGCGTCAAAGAAAGCCTGATTTTTCTTCAAGGCACGGCTGTTTTTCAGTATATCACTTCTACACGAAGCAGGTTTGGAATCGAGCTCTCAGTGCGGTGTGATTGCGAAAGGGGAATGATCCTCGATTTTATTATTCGTCGCAAGTTATGATTCTTTTGTGAGGAATGTAATGCGGGTGCAAGTGTTACGACATGTTTCAAATTATCTCAATGCTAGTACAGTTCGTAAAATAACAGTGTAAAGTGTTATAAGATTTGAGAGTGGAACTTATGACGAGGATTTTTTTCGACAATCTCACTTGATAAATAGTACAAAACATTTTAGATATCATTGTGAAATATTGAAACTATTCTCAGAAGCTTTAAATATTTCAAATGTTGTGTATATAAAAGTGAATTTTTGTAAAAGTATCCTACTTTGATTGTGTGTAATTATGGCATATTTCTGCCATTGCTCTTTTAGTGTGTGACTTTTTTTATCAAAGTGTATTCAAGTGAGTACAATTGCATTGTAACTGTAAATATTTCAATCGTGTTAAGGTTTTTTGTTTTCACCTTTCTCAATTATTCTCATTTATTCCTGAGATTATTCATTTCAGAATGTGTTTTTTGTTAAAAATTAAAATCCTGGACCCAGGTGCCTTTGGGATCTCCACCCCTATTTTAGTGAACCACTTTGTGTTGTGTGAAGTCTCAACAATACACAGTGGATGCGGATCTCTCAGGCGCTGATTCGGTGCAACACACACACACACACCGCTAAAAGTATGCGCTGGTGCACACACCGCGGGTAGTATATGTATATATTCCAACGTGCATTTAGGAAGAGCAACCTAATCTATTTTTATCTTAAATTATTTTACCGCTTATATTACTTACCATTTTGTAATCATATATGCCCATTCAGGTGACGCCAAATCGAAAATTTTCATTGACCCTGCCTTTGGGATTGCAGAAACTATCACGGGCCACACTTTATTGTTTACAAGAGCAGCGAATCGATTTTCATCAAGAATCAATAGCAGGTGTTTCATATTTTTAAAGAAGTTGAAATTGAGAGCTAAAAAGAATTTGTATTTCAATTCCGTACACATGCTGTCTTTGGTGACCGAACAAAACTGTTTCAACTTGTCTATGGCACGTTGAAAATCTATAGAAGCTAAAACTGGTATTCCAGTGGCAATCAGTTGGTCCAGTGTTTCGATGTCCGGGTAGTATTGAGGTATGATAATCAGGTCGAAGAGATGGCCCTAGAAAAGAAATCTTTGCTCAGTACACACTCATTATAGGAATAGAAACATCGAGGTTTCTCCATTGGGATAGTTTCATAGAAGAATTATCGGAATAATGATTAGTCAAAAATCATGTATAAAATTAAAATCTAAAAAATCAAATTCAAGTTCAACGTCGTTGTGGTTGTTTTTTATATTTTTCATCGGATCATGAAACCCCGCCCAAAATCGCACAAACTTTGATGCATTGCCGCCCATTGCGCGTATTCCGAAAAGTCAATATTTGTCCGGCGAGAGAGAGCCGTTTTTCAGTCCTAAAAGAGGAATTCTGCCCAATCTTGCAACCCTGGTCTAGAGGAGAATACTAGTTACCGACAGTCTTGCGGTTTTGTTACTGACAGTCTTGTACTTTTCCGAGGGTTCTCCTATCAGTAACAACACAGTAAATCAACATCCGACCAGGTAAATGCCACAACACTATCCTAAAAATATGGGTTATTAACCACGCGCGATCTTTGAAAATGTAATTGAAATAAAAGACAATATTTTAAACAGATGTTACAAATAACTGTTTCAATAACTTGAAGCAAGATCATAATTTAAATATCTGACTATATTTAAAATTGCTGCTAATTCCGTATTGTGACTCAAACTGTTGCCTGAAGGTCATTGGCTGAAGTCGAATACAATTCACAATATTTCTTTCAATCGTGGTTGAACGAAGTGATCGAGTTATTGGTTTTCTTTCAAGAGTGCTGCTAAAACTGTAAGCTGAAGAGTTAGATTTATTTGTATTTCTGAAATGACCTTTTATTTCGTCCCAAGTAGTCTATCCTGTAAACGTGTTTCAAAGTGAAATTAAAACTCTCATGCTACTTTTATATTCATACTGATTTCAATTTGACCATATAGTGAAAGAAATTACAATATCGTAAGTGTTAGTAATAACAAATAATAGATACCCTGACTCAAGATAGTACATTGCTAATGTCTTAACAGATCCAATAATAATAACAATAATAATAATAGTAGTAGTAGTAATAATAATATACTAAGTAATAATAAATTAAATTGCCTTTATTTATAGTAGGGCTCAGGCCCTACAACTTGCCCTTCCGCCTAACCGCTTAAATGAATTTTCAATTTAAAACATTACAGTAGAAACATTCAGACAGACGTAAATAAAATTCGCTGACATTTCATGTTGTAGAAAAAAACAATGTGAGACTACCATCTACATGAAATTGGTGGTGAGGGAGAGAGAGGTCGTATTTAGATTTCTGGGAACTGGTGATTGGCCGTGAAATGACACTTGGTGATGATTCGATACAACGGTATGGTCTATTCAAGTATCTGTACCGATTGTGTGATGAGCTGCCCCTAGTGGTACAATGGAAATACTTATTTCGCCAATTTAAGTTTGAATTTTCGGCGGTACTGGAAATCACAAGACTATTCAACATTCTGAATACTGTATCTGAATATCATATTCTGATCTGCAAACGAAAAAAAAATCCTGGGGGTCAGATTCTCCCACGACACTACTTCCGGGTTAATTTGACTTGATATATGCAAGTGAGCAAAGCAAAGGAATGTGGCTGCGTTTTCACCTGGTAGATGGCAGCGATGACGACGGCGGAGGCGAGAAGCGCGGCGGCCAGCTGCAGGCGCTGCGGCGTGGCGCGCACCCTGTCCTGCGGGGCGCCCCCGCACGAGGAGAAGGCGCGCAGCGCGGCGGCGGCGCTGGCGGCCAGCGACTCGCCCGCCACCACGCGCCACGCCAGCGCGTACGCCGCCGCCGCCCCCAGCAGCGCGAGCCAGATGCGCGCGGAGAACACGTGCAGCGGCAGCGACCACGCCGGCAGCTTCGCAGGCGGAGGCACGACTACTATTGACCTATAGAAGGATTGTGACATCTCCACGAAGCCACACGAAAGCATCTGCCCATATTTCGGAAATAACGACTCAACTGTGAAGTCTACATGATCCAAGAGGACATCATGTAAATTGGTGAAACGACTCCTGTTTGTGTTTTTTGTTTGGTGTCCCTGAAACATTTCGAATTCAAATGGGCCAAATTTAATTGAAGCGAACCTAATAGTTTTCTTTTTATATATAGTTTTCACTGTTTGAAATAGGCAAAGTAATGTTATTAATAAAATGTGGAATTTTCTCCTATTTGCGTATTTATTTATTCAATGAAAAA
Source organism: Gryllus longicercus (assembly GCA_038098605.1). Taxonomy (NCBI): domain Eukaryota; kingdom Metazoa; phylum Arthropoda; class Insecta; order Orthoptera; family Gryllidae; genus Gryllus; species Gryllus longicercus. Next base: position 312,249 of record JAZDUA010000414.1, read on the forward strand.
CGCTACATTTTTGTTTTACTTTCTCATTTTGAGGCAATAGGAGCAATAAATAGGATAGTACCTATAAATGCCTATTTCACTAGTAATTACCTGTTTTGTGTTTAAATGCATAAATGTTGCCTTTTCTCGTATATATTGATCAATATGCAATTCCTCTTAATGAAAAATGTAAAAAAAAATTTAGACAGAGAAAAACAGAACATAGATATCGAACAACTTTCAATATACCTATGTTACGTATTACTGCCTCAATAGAGCAGATATTTTGTATTATAAAATACATACAAAAACCACTCTTGGTGGTAGAGTAATTTTTACTTTGAAATTACGTCATTTTTTTCCTCTAAAACGGGTCCATTGTTTTAAAAATTTCTTCTAGTATGTATCAAAAGACAGTATAAATATTGGTGTCAACTCAATTTTTTGGCTTGAGAAAAGTTAACTTTGCAAAAGTACAATATTAAATACGGTAAGTTTTGTTTTAGACGAAATCTGTTCTAAAAAATCAGATTAGAAAAGGTGATTTATAATTATTGTTAAGTGTATATTTTCATAATTTCTCTTTAAAACTAATTCAAATTACACAAATAATTATCAAAAACTAGTACTATTTTCTTCATATTTTTTTACGAATAGAACAAGGGACGCCAAAACAACGATGCAGGTCTCATTTATGTTAAACACTCAGAAGGTTTGAAAATTGCAAATGGTGATTTTTTTAAAAAAGCAAAGCGAGAAAGTATGAGCTGCCGTAGTTACATTTATGTTATGCATGGCGATTGAAAAAATCGTACAATGTTTTCAATTATGTTTAAGTTAAGGGAAAATCATATGTGTAGCATTTAAGTATCAGGTTGCATTTAATGACAAGCTAAAAGGTAATTACTGCGATTCAGCCTTTTTTGTCCAAATTTCCCTGACAATGATGGAAAGAATTTTTACGAGGATTTGTCATAATAGTAATGAGAGTGTAGCGAATTTGCCGGGGCAATGAAGCACAGACGTGAACGGTTTGTAATTTATTGAGTATTTATTTGAAAAAAATGCTCCAACATCTGAATACTATGTACAATAATTACAATAAACAATATTGACCGTTACAAGAAGGAAAGTTCCTGGTTACCACCACCGCTGGCGTGATAATTAGATATCTTATTCGTTGTGATGCACCAGTAGCCTACGTGAACATACAAGCGAATATGCCGCACCTCCCGTCTCGACGTACCACGCTGGCTTCATTTCCCTGCCTCAGTAGTATATGCATTGAAATACAGCGCCGCGCACAACCCACACGACTTCCTACCGACGCGCCCAAGAATCAGAAGCAGGAGTTTAGGTCCGGGGTCCGTTTATATTACCTTCTGGCCCGGCTGACGGAACTGCGTCATCTCGCAGTTTCCGCCGACGCGTTTCCGCAGATAGCCTGTCTACGGGGTTTCCAAGTTTGCCGCAAGTGGTCTACGGGGTTCACAAGTGGCCACCCTCGACACGGCACCTGTTCCCTTCCGCTCCCTAGGTTTGCCATTGTTCAGCCCGGCGTCTCTTCCCGCCAGCGCTGTCCATGAGTATGAAATGCACGTGGATAATAATTTGTCCCGTTTGTACAAGGCGACTGATATGACGCCACAAAAGCAAATATTCCATTAATGCAACTCTATTATGTCGCCTTTAGAAATTTGCTAATGAAGTTCATAAATAAGAATAAGAAAAAATATAATGCCAATTTAAATGCGTATTGTACATTTTTAAACACCTATTTTACGTTTTTAAATACCTATTTTCTTTGCGTATTTCTACAGTTTTTCGTGCCTATACATTCGCAGCTTAGTTGTTTACAACATGAACATTCCTTTTATAGTAAATTGTTAGCTGACTTTTACACCAAAATAAAAATAACTTGATCTCTGATCTAGAAAGATCAATGAAAATATGAAGTCTCACATGTTAATAAGTGTATAATAAGTGGTCTGTAATCATAATTGGGTGTAATCTCCGATGACATTTTAGTCATCATTTTTTGCAAAACTCATTTGAAGTCGTAGAACATGAGATGAAAAAAAAATTGTGTGCGAGAAACTTATATAATTAAAAGTTAATACATAATACGATACTAATTACGTTGGCAAATAAATACAAATATATCGAAAAATTATAATGGTAATTATTAACACTATGGTATTGTAATAATCAACTTATATATAAATGTTTTAGATTATATTACCGCGAACGAAAGGTCATTCACCGTCATTTTCGCCTTCTGTTATCAGTGATCAGATGTTCTCCCCCATACAGTTTTTACTCGACTAAATAAATGTAATCTAAATATAAAAGGTCGGCGTCACAACAATGGATTACGACAACCAACAATGAATGCCCATCTATTAGTTAAAATAAGAATTAATTTAAAAATTCGTCATTTCGCTTCACAGTCTGCGTGACCGTCAGATGTTATCTTCCAGCAAGGGAAAACTTTTGCCCTCTTCCAAGATAAAACATGCAGTACTAATAACCATAATGGCTACTTACAGGACTAATGTCCAGTTGACGCAATTAGAAACACGAAATATTTTATCTCTTATACTCTTAATTACACTGCCATCTGTTTGTCCTCCTTTTTAACTTCAATTTTCAAAAATGTAACTATAAACTCTATTTCCAGGAATTTTTTTCTTTTTTGAAAAATTAAGTATTTAAAAATGAAACCTTTTCAGTAAAATAACCTGAAAATTTTGCATTCACAGAAACGTTAATTGCCTTTTCCAAAAATGGCTCGAATTTTCTTTAAGTTTCTCCGAAAAGTGATAAAGTGCGCTTAACAACAGAAAAATCTATTTATTATATTATATGAACGTATTCATTACCTCCAATGTGGTGGCATTATTCCCGACACCTTTCCAAGAAATTCGAAGATTAAGCCTCGCTTCGAGCTCCTTGTACATTAGATACACCGGGGTTGCGATCCGGAATCTAACTTTTCCACGAAGCAAGTAGCATAACAAGTAGTCCTCTTCAAGACGCCCGTATTACAAAGCTGCGCCTCCGAGGTCCCTCGAGCGAGTTGCCACCAGCGCCTTGGCCTCGCGCACACAAGACTCACTGCGCTCCTCGCACTGGGTGAGCCACTCCCTGCTCCTGCTCCCCCCATCGGGGGCCACGACATCGACGGCCAGCGCCCACCACCGCCCCTCCCCCACCCGTTCGCGCAGCAGCAGCCCGCGGAAGCCCTGGTGGCGCCCTGGTGCCCTGGTGCCACAGCGCGGCCAGCACGCGCCGCCCCGCACGCAGCTGCGCCCCACCCTCGCTCCCGTCCTCACGCACTCGCCTCCCGCCGCTCCTTTGTTCCTCCAGGAGCTTCTGCGAATCCCGCTCGTTCTCAAAGAGCGTCCGCAAATTGTTTATTACTTTTTTATCAAAATATTTTTGCGGTAGTCTCTCGCAGTTTAGATCTTTATTGAGCTTTCGCGATCTCCATTGGAAATGATCAACAGAAAGATGTTTATGAAGAAATGTCTCGGTTCGCTCGTTGTCACTCATGTGGCGTTGTGATCGAAGGTTTTTCTCAAGGAATGTCTGAAATGGCCAGTCATCTTGCCAGTTGCTTTCAAGTTTCGGATCATTCGTCAAGTGTCTCTGAGATCGAGTCTGTTCTTCCAAGTTTCTTTTCTCCTTTCGACTTTTATCCAAGATATTCTTGACTTTAAAGTTTTTCTGGAGGTTGTTATATAATAAGTGTCCATGCTGAAGTATTTTCCACACTTGACTTCTTTGGAAGTCATGGTTATGTTGAAGTCGATCGCTTCTTTTATTGTCTTTCGTACAGTTAACAACGTCTGGTGTTCCTCCAATCGCTAGAACGACTGGCGCTGAAGAATGCAGCTGGAAGTTGCGATACAAGATGGCGCGTCCAGTGGAAATCTGCAAAAAAGTTTACTACGTCAAGTGAAACTCTCGTACGAATCTTCCACTGCAGTAATTTATTTCAAAGAACTTATCCAAAAGCCCTTCGCGTGGACTGTCCTTACTAGCCTGAACCCGTTCGACCTCAAACTGCAACCTGTTCCTCCATCGGCTCGGGTGCTTTTGTCAGGGATCCGTTTAGACTCAACCAAACTATCTCAGAGTTTTCTTCTTGAACACAGGGCTCACCGTAGGGACCGCTCAAAATGAATCGATTCAAACTATTGCTGCTTTACGTATTGCGACTATGTGGTTGGCTAAAGGAACCAGCTCACTCCTAAAATGTGAACACCTCCCCAAAGCTCAGGGAATATGTATCTCTGTGCGCCTGTCAGACGTTCCAAAAATAACAGTTTCTCTTGCTACGCCACTATTTTGGCATTTTACACTACATTTGCTGTCTGTTGTTAACTTCGCGGGCGTATAAACCACTTATAAAGTTATTTTGATAAGTGTGGTTTTCTCTAAAGAGAATATAATTTCTATCGCTTTTGTGTAATCTATCGAAGGGAACCCGGGCGATCCCTTGTTGGTTGTGGGGAACCCACTTAAAATTCTTAGAAACTCGTTGCGTACAGAATACGCGGAGTCCCACAGGGTTTCAGTGGCTGAACAGAGTAACTGACTTTCTACAGAAACAGCCGAATCCTCACTTCGTCACTTACAATGCCTTTAGGGGTGTGCCTTTAACAGCTAAACCGTTATTTCTTAAGTTACCATTTCGTAACTGTTGTGCTAAATAACAGTTATTTCGTTTCTCCTGTCATCAGATGATATAGTACTGCAATTTATTGGACCAAAGGCGACTTAAAAGCTTTCGCGGTAACCATTCTGTATGATTAGTTTCATTGCAGCTAAGTAGTCGCGATTAACACATGTTCAAATTGTAGATTCATTAATAAATAACTCGTCATTATTACACAGTATTTTTCATATTTGTTAAATATTTTATTGTACTTACAGCAATAAAAAGTTTGTCCTTTAAATTAAATCCGTTCAAAATCTTTGTTAAATTCTTTCTATCCCATTGCTGCTTATGTGAGATTCACAAGTATTCCCCTTAGGTCTACTAAAATAAAATGAGTTACGGTAAAATATCTCGCGTTACTTTTAGATATTCAACAGTCATTACCACTTTAGCTGTGGGTAAGCAAAAAGAGTTTCTCCTTTTCATTATTTTTGGTGCTTGGCGAAAACTGCAATTTTCTCAAAGGCCGTATTTAATGAAATTATAATTTTGATTGTTTTTTACATCCGATTTTCGTTATAACCTCTAAATTAAAATTACATCATAAACTAATTATAATTAACAAAGAAAAATTGAAAAAGGTTTGTCGTATATTCATTTAAACAACTTGTCATTTATAGCTTGTATTATTTCATTAATATTGCATTTACTAGTATTTATTCGGCCTTGAAATTGTAGGCCAATGACCTTCGAAACGTAGGCCTAAATATTGTACGATTTTAAATAAAATTGAATAATGTGAATGAATGCCTGTCTGGAAAAAAGGACTATTAAACCAATTCTAAAAGAAATAGATATCTGATAACATGAGTCTTGCGGGATCGAAGCAATCCCTTAAAGCCATGCAACAATCGAGATGTTTGGAGATTTCGCTTTTAGGAAGAAACGATATATGGCTATAATTTTGCGACCTAACCTCGATCACATGGACGGACGAGGACGGATTTACACGTGACTTCATTCAAACCCATTTTTTGTAATTATTTGTTAAGAAAAACAAAAGATTATCTTGTATTATTAATTCAGAAGAAAAAATTTCTTTGCCTTCTAAAAAAAGAAATTAATTTGTGGTAAATGTTATACCAGCATGGCACTAATTTAAAAAAAATTCAAACATTTGCAGAATGTTATCTACTTTTGGTTCAAGTAATTCTAATAAATATTTCTTTTAAATCTTATTCACCAGACCAATCATTTCCCGCTACTCCAAACCAATTACATCACATACGAAAGATAATTATGTCACTGTAACAAAATAACAAACCTGCAAGTAAGGGCATTCTTTTAGTGAATATACAATATTTATATTTAAAATGTTAATCATAAAATCATGATTTTAGGTATTACTCGGGCAACTTTTCTTGAACGATGGATTGACGATTTCGGGTAGAGTGGGGGTATTAGTCACAAAGTCGGCCACTAGAGTATTTTAGGTAATGTCAACGTGTGTGAAATGAAAGTCAAAACTGCATCATGTGCTTAACTTTTTCGGGAGTTTTAGGTGACTCCCTTGAAGGACCAGGACCTGACTCAGTCATTTATTTCGATATTGACAATAAATCTGAACAGGGGTTCTGCACTATGAAAGCAACTGGCTCTGACTAGCTTCTGTTTCGCGCCAACGAAGTTTCAATGCTTGGAAGGTTGACATCAGTGCCCGCTGCGAGCTTTTGCCTTTAACTGTTTATTGCACAAGGGAGGGGGATCAAGGTCATCGTTCAAGAAAAGTTGCGCGAGTAATAATCCCGATGCATGTAGGTAGTAGACATGTCTTTGTTTGAAAACCATAGCAACTACAAAAACGCTATTTGGCTGCAAACACTTGCCTTGCAGTCGTTCACAATCTCGCGGAGGTTTCTCGGATTCGATGAGCTGAATTCCTCGCTTATTTTCGTCCAAGCGCGCCTCCTCCCCCTAATTATTTGATAACAGAAATGCTTCCCTCCTACAACTGGGTACTTCTGACAAAGTTCTGCCAGAATCCCCCTTTCTTTTTCAAATCGAGTCACAGTATTAAACGGGAGCGAGTCTATGTATTAACACAGGACGAAATTTTGGCATGGCTTTGTAATTATTTTCAAAGTGTAATTCGATATTCATTACATTATCGTGCAATATAAGAATTTAAATACAATTCGTAGTTAGGCTATCAAACTACTTTGCCGCGACCTAGTCAGTTTCTACACCAAACACAAACGTCGCACATGCCAAGGCAATGTTGCAAAACCGACTTTCCAAAGTTCCGGCTAGAGACTGCGGTCTCACTGGACTTCGTCGAATCATCATTTTATCAATCGGATTCGCAAGGGCTGAAACCGTGGATTCAAAGCCACGGTTTCAAAACCACGGCTCAGACAACGTCTTAGGAATCCACCGTATGACTCACCCGCCTGAAGTATTCGAAGACAGAACTTTTAGTGTGGTCGAGCAGGAATGCGAGGAGGTCGTCTTGGCGGTGGGCCGCGAGAACATAACCGCCCTGCCTCTCCAGCCATGCGGGCGCTTTTCCTTTCTTGAAAAGTGATGGAGGCGGGCGCCACAGCAGCAGCGGCGCCGCGGCGCCGGCGTGCAGGGCACGTAGCTAGCGCGGGCCGTCGCCCAGTTCCACCACGCCCACAGCCCGGCCCCCGCCCACGCCCTCCAGCGCCCACTGCACGCCCGCTACGGGCGGCCCCGCCCCCTCCCACGGCACACACACTCCCCGCTCCTCTACCCCCGCCCACGTCCCCCACAGCGCCACCGCCAGCGCCAGCCCCAGGGCTCGAAGCACGGCCTCTACGCTCCACCGCCTCCCCCGTGACCCCGCCCCTTCCCGCGTCCCACACACGCCCCGCGCCTCTACCCTCGCCCACGCCCCCCACAGCCCCACCGCCAGCGCCAGCCCCAAGGCTCGAAGCCCGACCCCCGCGGCTCGCCGCCTTCCCCACCCACTCTGCGCCATCGCGTTCTTCAGCGCTCGAAGCGCGGCCTCGCCGCCTCGAAGCAGCCCCTGATCGCCCAAAGCACCAGTCTTTCTCTTTGTGGATTCGGGCGTTTCTGTGACAGCCTTCTCTTGAGTGGCACCGACACGCCCATCTGATTACGCCAGTTATTTTCCTCAGTGGCGTAGAGAATCCTACCGCTCCCTATGGACATCGCCGGCAAACGCCTCGAACCACGCCTGTTGATGTATTAACTGTGACATGTGTCGCAACATTTAGAACTCTTTCTCCCCCCGGATATTTTTTCCGCGATTTGCCGTGTCACATGCTTGATTGATTATTCTTTGAGGTCGCGTACGACATCTGGAGATTCACAGGGTTTTCATAGCAAGAAGGTCAGGGCCTTCCCTTAATGTCGCGTCACATACCCATAACAGGATGCTTGGTGTTATCAGTATTTCTCTTTTATGTTACTCTCTCAAAACTTCTTATTTTATTTATATTTCAATTCGGTACTTTCTCCAAGGCACCTGGCGTTTTTATTCATGTGTGAAATTAATTAAAACATATAAAAGTTATAAACTATTTTAGATTCGAACTGACAAGTTTTTTAAAATTAATGTGCAATTTCTAAATATATTGATACTGATAACTAACTGATAATTAACCAACATCTATAACTCTGATATTCACTCACTCGTCTAACGTCTAATATTTTAGTTTGATTAGTATTCTGTAAAGACATTTAATTATTTTGAACGCACTGAACTTTTTCTTTAGGAATTATTTTGCCATTTGACACATGCCGTCCTTCAGAGAAACTTACGTTCACTATTCAACTCCATTTTATGAGAATATAGACCTCTTATACCACCTGAAGGAATTTCCCCTCAAAGAAAGTAATTCCTTTTGTAGATGGTCTGCGGCACCTGCTCTTGCGTTGGTGAATTGATGACATGGAGCAATTGTTTCAATTTACGTTATGAATGTAATTTCTCATCAGCTTACAATCGAAAGGTCCCAACAGCTTAATGTGAACTTTTAATAACTCACAATTTACATTGGAATTAATCATGAAACTACACTTAGGAATTTGCATTGGAAAATCATGCATGACCATTGAGGAATACCGGACCATTGGGCTGATTGGCGTTGACACGATCGATAGAAATTGCTCTCTGAAAGTTCGAAACGCGCAAATTCAAGGAGCCAAACGAAACTTGGACCGTAATTCCAAACGCTCATTCTGATTCTACTAAATCCGTTTGAGAGACCGAAACGTTATTCTAAAATCAATACCTTGTTGCAACCATCGCCGAATGAAAATTCCGGTTTTAAAAAATCTTTATTCCGGCTCAGGATTCAAGAAGTTGTTTTTAATGCAAATCACTGATGTCTGATTTTGCAGAGATTTCCAAATACCTCAAAAATAGATTTCGTTCATTTGATTTACGACTTAGTCAAATTAAGTACAATGTTTTCACTATTAAAAATTATATTACAAAATTTCTGTGGAAACTAAACAATTTTAGGCTTCAGACTGACAGCGGCCGCCGGCAGCGGCGAATTTATACCTGGCTGATTCCCCCCTGGACCTTTCCGGAATTTGCGTCACACTTCCAGGCGACTCGTGAATAACTCGGAATCGTCCAGTTCAGGGGCGCCGGCAGATGACGCAATCCGCACAGCGGATTCCGGCTGATGATGCATTATTCGTTTCAGTACTTTACCACAGAGTTACTAATACTACCGGTGTGTTGAATGATTTTACAACAAACAAAAAAAATGAAATTATTTTAATGTTTATTACATTCTTTATTCCAACATTAAAAGTATTTAAAATATATTCTTAAAAGTAAATTTAATTTTAAACGTTAATTTTACATTTGGATATGTCATTATTGATCAGAAGTAAAATATATTTTACAACGCGTGCATCACTCTGCATAGGCACATTTTCATCGTTCAGAGTATGGCCATAGCAATGCTGAAGCACCCGTTATCACCGCAAAACTTTGACGGTTCGTCAATAGACTTTGTAATTGTTTATTTTTATATTTCAGTTGTTGTTTTTTTGTAATTCTCCACTAAACGAATTTCTTCCAGCAAAGAGATTCACGAAGAGGAGAGGGTCAGGTTGCCAGGAAGTAACTCCAGAAAGAGAGAACAGTTGACTGCGGAGTTGCGCTTCCGAATGCGGCGCACGTGGACGCTGCTCTGCGTTGACTCTCTCAGCCCTCCGCTCACGACCTGACAGAAAGAGAGAGACGGGAAACACATATTATTGTGCAATTATTTACAACACAAATTGCAGATTCAAATCTGAAACACATCAAAATACTTATTCTTCAGCAGTTGGCTAAACTAGTAAATTAAACTTATTAATGAGAATAACAATTAAAATGCTTGTACAATGAAAATATGGGCATTAAGACTATGGAAATCAAAAAATAATGGGGAAATCATTGGGAAGGAAAACATATTGAAAACTAATGAAAAGGAGATTGATATTCTTTGAACTCTTAAACACACGTGATTATGGACAAAATGAATTTGAAATATCTTGCGAACGTCAACATGCTTCTTTTAAAACGATAAAAGAAGGTTGAAAGGATATGCACTGATAAAGAAGAAACTAAAAAATGGTAAAAATATTGGGAAGGAAAAAAAGAGTACAAAGAAGAAGAAGAAAACAAAAGGATGAAGTGGTATTGACCAGGCAGAAAGAGAAACGGCCCTGTTTAAGGGAGCTTGAGAGCAAGGACGAAAGAACGACTCACGAGGGCTTAACCCGACTGCCGCTCCAGACCGAACTTCTTGCGGACGGCGGCTCGGTTGATCTTGCCGGTGGAGGTCTTTGGCAGCTCCTTCAGGAAGACGACGCCCCCTCGCAGCCACTTGTGCGGCGCCACGCGCTCTGAACACATTGTGACGTAGTGAAATGAGAATAAATTCAAATAACAAAAATAAAAATAGTATATTGAAAAGTAACAGACTAGTTACAATAAATTGCTAAATTTAAACACTCCGGCAACCTTTTCCTTCCAGTACTCTGCTTTACCGCAGAAAAAAGCCACGCGCGATGCGAGCTGTCGGACTTCCGTCCCGTGACAATTACCGTCACATGGCCTGATGCCAAAATTTAAACCGGTCGCCGTCTGGCGGACCGCGTGTATGAAGCACCCGAGATCGTCTGGCCCTTACACTCCAGACATCTCGTCCACACTCCTACGCTCCCTGTACTTACTCGCACTAGGCTCTCTGATGTAAACTGAATGAGAACGCGGGCGCAGATGGCGCCGCGTTAAATAGTTGAGGGCTACACCCCCACCTCACAAATTCCCTAGATAGGCTCGCCTGCTGTCGGCAAGCGAGGCTCGCTAGCCAGCTTCCTAGGAGTTTACAGCCTAAGGTTATTTTTGGCTCTGCCACGCTGTCTGCGTCAACTGCCAGAGCGCAAAATCCCGGAAGTTCAGGCTCAACACCTCTCCCCCCCCACAGAGCACTTTCATCGACCTAACGGTTCTGGGCCTCGTATTAACGACGCTTTCATTTCGTCCCCCGCCCACTGCCCTGCAACGCTTTTCGGCGCTGATCTAAGGTATTGCTCTGGGAGGAAGAGTTCTCTCCTGGCAACTGCAATAGACAAAACGTGACATTGAGACGCAGGACGATATATTGTCACGGAGCTCGTATGCAAAACGTGTGTGATACTTACGGAAATGGACAAAACAAAGACCACTGATTATGCGTTCCGCATTGTGATGGCGGCCTATGGCTTCCCTCTGATCAAAATTGTTCATTTGGTCAATGTAGTGTCGTTTAAAAGACTCCTTGACTGTCATTTCTTTTAATTGCTTGTTAGATTAAAGATTTTAAAAAAATATTGATAAGAGAAGACATGATTGCGGAGTTGTGAGTATAGCACCATTTGTAAGTACGTGTGACTTTAGAAAATAAAATTGAGTACTTTAGTGTTTATTGTATATTGTAATTAAAATTAAGATTTGTTGATTTGTGAAGTCATTACTGGAATGTTTCCTAAGGGCATTTATAAAGAAAGATTGTGAATAATATTCATGCTATCACTGATTTGAGGGATGTGAGGTGAATGAGCTAATGCAAATTATTGGTGAAACGTTTACATTCCTTTGAAAGTCGAGAGTTAATCTCTGATTTACCTGCAACTTCGAAAAAAAAAAATAAGTGAATGGAACGGTGGGATAATTAATTAACTGAAATTGATGCGAATTGAATATTTTTCTTAGAAAATATATCCTAAATCCAGGGCTGTTGCTAGGGTCATTAGCGGTCATCGCAAAATTTAAATTTTGCTATCTCAAGACTTATTTTCTTGGAAGAGACACTACACAACAACTTTGAAAGTCTAATTTTTTATTTAAGTTATATATATATATATATATATATATATATATATATATATATATGTGTATGTATATATAATTTTATATATATATATATATAATTTTATATATAAGCGTAAAATGAGTTCTTATTTACTATTATGTAGGAAAGGGAAATATTCCAGTATAGACATTATATTAACTCTCTTAAAAGTTTACATTTTGGCTTTTTCTGAGGCCAATATATCAATAGTATGGTCGTCATTAATACTTCTAACAACGACCTTCTAAATCGGCAGTATAACGAGATTACTCAATTTATTTGTAGCTACAATACTGCATAAATCACGAAATATAGAAATTTATTACTAATGAACCCAAATTGGACAATTACAACGCTGCATAAATCCAAAAATATATTATTAATTAGACAATCACGAAGTGATTGCTACTGGGATGGCATAAATACTACATGGTCCCACGTACTCATCACCGCTGTTTATATGAACATTCCTTTTCTAAACAGTTCATCAAACTAAGTGAAGCAACAAGAACTCAGGAGCTACGTTTCGCTTCGACTTAATGACTGTGTGCGCAACTGTTGAGCGAGGAGGTGCGCGGTACCTTGCACGAACTGGCAGAGCTGCTCCTCGGTGGCCGAGGCGCCGGGGCGCAGGACGACGTACGCCCTGGGCAGCTCCTGCTCAAGGGGGTCGGGCACGCCCACCACGGCGCTCTCCTGCACGGCCGGGTGGCCCTCCAGCACGCCCTCCACGTCCACCGGCGACACCTACGGCGCACGCCGCTGCACTACACTTACGGCACCTGGCAACGGCGCCGTCCGGCGCAACACGTGCTCTCGCGGCTCGATGGCGAAGTCGCTTGACTTCCGGGTTCCATTCCCGTGGAACCTCATGTGGGATTTGTTACGACAAACCGAGTTTGCATGCTTCACAGAATTTAGCCCATCCCCTGTCAGGTGACGTAAGCCCTACCCCAATCCTGAGTCCTTCCCAATTCTGGCCGGTAGGTAGAGAAGAAGTAGCAAGTAGTAGGAGGCGCGAACGTCGAAATGCTACTTGGCGGTCCCCTTGACAACTGACTGATATGTGACAGATATGACATGAAAGGAATTAATGAAGGATTACTCCGAAAGCGCAAAGCGCTCAACGCCCCCTGGGGCTTGGAGATGCGTTGTGTCAACTGAAGACACAACAAAACTAAACCAAAACAAAACCCGCAACTAAGGATAGTGCCTTGTCCCTCACTTTTTGAACTCACACTTTGAAACGCCCTCCATCCATCGCAGCCCACACTACCGAAGACATAGTCTCACCCTCGGACAACATTCCTTCGAGATCAGATTTTTTGCGTAAGCACATTCACAACCACTAGCCCCATCACGTCGCAACCAGCACGCGAGGAGTCCATTGACACCTAAGCAACATAAAGAACCAACAACAAATACACACGGACACGGAGAGCGAAGGCTTTCCGTCACATTCTCGATATCGCAGTCGGCTCCTGAGATTCTCTCGCAACCTATACACACATACAAACTACACGGAGGGCCTAAACTCTCCGTCACAGTCTGGATATCCACAGTCGGCTCCTGAGATTCTCTCGCAACCTATAGCATGCGCTCGCTCATCACGATGTGCAGCTAAACAACGCCAGACACATTTCCCAGCTACCTTAACTGCCACAACTGTTTCAATCAGCGTTCCGTGTACAATGCAGCAATCAGTGCAGCATTGCGTGTACAATGTTTCTACCCTGTTATGTTTGTTTAGGGCGTCAGCTAGAAATACACTACTTTTCCAGAGGTTTAGAAGCACGTGGCTAAGGACGTGTGTACGCACGTGCACGCCGCGGTACTTGATGGTGTCCTTGATGCGTCCGGTGACGAAGAAGAAGCCGTCCTCGTCGTAGAGGCCCAAGTCGCCCGAGCGCAGCCAGCCCCGGGCGTCGAACAGCCGCGCGCTGGCCTCGGGGTCGCGGAAGTAGCCCCGCGAGAGCATGGGGCCCTTGAAGCGCAGCTCGCCCTCCTCGTTGGGCCCGCGGGCGAGGTCGGTGGCCGCGTCCACCACGCGGCAGCGCAGCAGCGCCGTCATCGTGCCCACCGAGCCCAGCTTGGCGCGCGGCCGCCGCGTCATGCCGATGCCGCCGTTCAGCTCCGTCATGCCGTATAGGTTGAACACCTGCGCCCTGCGCACGCCGCCGCTCTCAGCCTGGCGGAAGGCGCTGACGGTCGGGCCCTCCACTAACTACTTGCCACTTGGACATTACATTGCATTTTTAGACTAATATGTACATTTCCTACTACAGATCTCCAGAACTACAGATCTCCAGCATACTGGAGAAGATCGACTCAACGAGGAAGAATTGGCTCGAACACCTAACCAGAATGCCACAAGAACGGCTTCCCAAGACTATCCTCGAATACAAACCAAAAGGGAAACGATCCATAGGCAGACCCCACACAAGATGGAAAGAGACTCTTGAGAGCGGAACGGGCCACTAGACCCAAACCTTGTTGCTGATGATGATGATGTACATTTCCTTGCAATTTTCCAGTGTATGTTGCTGTGTCACGACGAGAAAATTCACTTCTCAGGCTGAGAAGAACGGAATACGGCGTGGAGATGTCTACGTGCTAACTACACGTACCACCATAACCCATGGCCGCGAGGCAGACCTGAGCCCGTTAAACACATACTACAATTAAGTATACAATTAAGTATATTTCTAACATGGGGTTATGCAAGGAGTGGGCTTGATAGTCCACACCTCGCCATATTAATAATGACATATTGTTATTATTATTATTATTATTATTATTATTATTATTATTATTATTAGCGTATTTTCCCAATAATGGAAAACGTTAAGCAAAAATTGACTCGTTTTGTGGAGTTCTAATTAGTTTTTGTTGAGTTCTTCTTAATTTTCCAATATTCTTTCATTCTGTTGGAGAATGCCAGTTTTCTTTCTTCAGACCATTTCGGTCTGTAGGGTTTTGATTTTGGTTGTTCTGCTTTGACTTCCCATTTGTTCACTATGTTGCGGAAGGTGTTTTTGTCTGAGGTGTCAGTTATGTCGGCGTGTCGCATGTCTTTTTTTGTTTCTTTCATCCATGGTGTTGTACTTTTAAGTGAGGATATATAGTTTAGCATTCTTTTAGTTAGTCGAGTATTTGGTAGCCTGTCTGTGTGTCCGAAGAATTTCAGTCGTCTTTTCCTGATGTCGACTTCTATGTTCGAGTACTTTTCAGTTGTCTCAATAGATTGTAATCTGTATCCATCGGGAGTGAGTCTCGCGCCTAGTATCTTCCTAATGATTTTTCTTTCTTCTTTTTTGATTTCTTCCAGTTCATATTTCTTGCTGAGCGTGAGTGTTTCGCTAGCGTAAAGAGCTGCCGGTTTGATGACAGTATTATAATGTCGAATTTTGGTTTTCTTAGACATGCATTTTTTGTTGTACAGGTTTTGGATTAGTCCGAATGCTTTTTTGATTTTCTGGAGGCGGGTTTGTTGTGAAATTCTTTCGGATCCGGTTGGTTCGATGAACTCACCCAGGTATTTGAAATGTGGTACCCTTTTGACCGTTCCATACCTTGTGTGCATGTTGTCACCTTTGTGGGATAGGACTTGAGTTTTCTCGAAAGAGATCTGTAATCCTACCCTTTCTGCACATTCTTTGGGTGTTTCTAATTGTTTGATAGCGGTCTCTTGGTTTTCAGACAGTATCGCTATATCGTCGGCAAAGGCAAGGTAATGACATTATTATTATTATTATTATTATTATTATTATTATTATTATTATTATTATTATTATTACGTATCCTTTGTGAGGAAGCGACAGATCATTTCCAGTGCACAGCTGTTTCAGGTTATAACGGGTGGGTGGAGAGAGAAGTTTGTAAGCAGGCGGATGGATTAGAAAATAACTAGATGAGAGAGCAGACTGTTATGCAAGGAAATCTAAATATAGACTAACGCGAACACAAAACCTCTTAAACAAAATTATTCAGAAGAATCACAAATTTGGCGAGCGCAATTGTTCACACAACGAAAATACGAGAACTGCAAACTGAGGAATGGATTATCAAAGAACTGGAGGAGAGAGCAGACGTAACGGGAACATAAACCCTCCCATCCAAATTCTTCAGCAGGACACGAAACTGCAAAGTCCGGCGTTTGTGTGAAGGAGCCTTGGGGAGAGACGTTGTCGCGCTTACCCCATGACTTTGAGCACGAGCTCCTCGGCCTGGCGGCTCCGCCGGTGAGGATGGAGACGACGCTGCTCACGTCCCTGCGAGGCTGCGACGCCTCCTGGGCCTTCGCCACCGACAGCAGGAAGTTGTTGGACGTGAAGAGCGCCGGCGTCTGCCACAACCACACTCATATGGCGGCGGCGATGGTGTAACGGTTAGCGTACTGGACTGTTGTACCCAAGTTGGCGGGCTCAAACCCGATCCAAGCCGTGGATTTTTAAGGGCGAAAAAATCCTTCGTACGCCTTCCTTCGGAGGGGAAGTAAAGCCTGTCCCATGTTAGTAGATTTGCTTGCATGTAAAAGATTATCAGGCCTAAATGACGCCTCTGAGCTAAATTCAAATCGCCTGTTTCTCGCCCAAGAAATACCTCCTTTCTCTGCTAGTTGATGAAAGGAGCGTAGCGAAATTTGCGTGGTCAGACGGAAGAGCGGGCCTGATGGCCCGAGTCTCGCTACGTAATATAAGGCAAATTCAATTCATATTAAGAGTAATCCAAAGACTATCCCAAGTGCTATCCCGAGGTCCGGAAGGCGATATTCTAAATAACATTGCGGCTTCTTGAAAATAAGACCAAAAATGAAGTATTCCCCGTATTGAAACAATTAACTTCCGCTTTGACGAACCACGAATTCTGTACTTCCCAAGCCGAACTGTAGGTATCCCAAGAAATGTCACTTCCAAACACCACCAGATCCAACTTCCAGAACATTAAAAGACGAGCGCGTTTGAGTAGTTCTTCCATATAAAAGAAAAACAATAAATTACTGATGCTGAGAGGTAATCCAGTAAAATATAACGGATGGATTAAAACGGACAAGGACACAGTGACTTGACTGGTTAAGAGTGAACTCTTCAGAATAACGATGGGATATGATAAACAAGTAGCATACCGAAAAATATTGGTCTTAGTCTTATGCAGAATTTGGATATTGTAATGATTTGGAGGGGATGTTATAATTTACGAGACCTATACTAATATCGACTATCGTCTGACAGAGAGACATATATATATATATATATATATATATATATATATATATATATATATATATATATATATAGTCAGACGTCAGAAGGCTGACGCTATTGCCACAGTACTGTTGGTTTTGTAGAACTGCAAATTCTCACTAATTTGCCACTTTTAAACGAAATATTGTAGCTCCATAAATTATCTAATTAATTTGGACCAGCAGGATGGACCAGCAGGCAAGACCAGTATAATGGACCAGCAGGCAAGTGAGATGGATTCGTAAGTTCGCCTTATCTTCTTGTCGCATCTCCTGCAATTCAAGTAAAACCGAGAACTTTTACAATATTTGTGCGATTTTTTGTACGCCCTGACGATTTGCACTAATATTTATGACCTTTTAAACGCAACCACAGACAAGTAGCAACGAGCACAACAGCTGAGTGAGGTCATAAGAACTAGCAATGCTTTTGAGCTTTCCTCACATTTTAATTAACAGATATTTTTGGACTTAGAAATAAAATATTTTTCTTTCATTGAGTAACGTAGTTGAAGATGAATTTTTAATTACAACAAATATGGATCCTTCGAATCCCAATATCAATGAATTAGGTTCATCCTCAACACCGAAGTTTCCCCCCAAAAGAATAGAGCGGGCATGTTGCCTAATAGCGATAAATGTAAGTAAATGTAAAGCTAGTGGTCTGTTTAACGGAGCGCACCCTGTGTTTCTCGATGGCGGCGAGGAACTGATGCTCGTCGCAGCCATGCGCGTACACGAGCTTCGTGCGGTCCACCATAGTAAGAAGCGTGAACCAGTAGCCCGACATCCAGAAGCCGGGTGACGTCAGCACCAGGGAGTCCCTGATGCCCTCCACGGCGTCGTCCCGTCTGCAACGGACGTCACTGTCAGCGGAACTGTCAGCATACGAACTGAAAAGACCTGGGTCCCCATCATATGACGCCACTTTAATTGTGGTGTCTGCTGGCAAAGCGTTGGTTTAAATGGAGGTGTTTACACGAGGGGCGCGGCGCTCGGTGGCCAATTCCCGCCAGCAGCTGCGCAGTCGCTTTGTCACGACTCTGCCAGCAGAACACTGTTTACTCCATACCACTTGGAAGCTCCCCTGAGCTTAGACGTTTTTACATTGTCTACCTTGCGACTGCCAGCACCCTTAGCAGTATCACTCAAAACACCTTCCATTCCCACGCACATTGACAATAAATAATGACAGTTGAATTTGAAGTGGCCTGGCGCTTATCGGTGTTCGTGGCGAGTGCCTCCGTGTGCAGGGAGCCTTAGGAGGAGGCAGGAAAAAAACTCCCATGTACGAGTCAGAAATTTCATAGTTGTTCATAGTTGAATTAACACGATCTATTGCGATATGCCGGTGAAAACAATATTGACGAAACTCCATGGTAGAAACGAGGGCAATTCATCGTTCACGAAATGTCTTCGGATACGAACAGTATTGCAATACTTCGAGAAAACGCAATCCTAAATTCCGGTCCTTTTTTCGCCAAGCATTATAACAAATATAAATGTATCTGGTCATGACGTTTTACAGGCACTCAACGTCCAGGGACTTCAGAGGGCTGCATCTACGCCTGCACGCATGCGCTGCGTACGGAAAGGGCTTCACGAGGGGCAATGAGTTGAGATAATTAGTGTTCGCGTCAGCTCGCCTCTGGAAAGGACCTGAGACATAAACACGCGCTGCCCAAAACTCCAAAGAACTTTTACGGTCCACCTTAACGAAGAATTCACGATCATCAGGACTCGGATCTTAATGAGCTAAAAATTCTTTGAAAATGACCTATAAAATAACTTATGAAAATAAGGAAAAAATGACATAATTTTTAAAAATTACTCAATAATATGTAAGAAAATGAATTATAATTGTCAGTGATGAAATGTAATCCGTAGCTCGGATCTTTTAACCGTCAGTTTTGAAAGGTCAAGGAAGTTACCAAAGATAGTGTAATTTTGAGATTTCGAAAAACAGAGTCCTCTGCAGTAGTGAATTTCATCATGAACTGATAATACAATAAAAACTTTGTTTTAGTGTCATTGAAATTCATGGAAGTTTCACTAACAAAAAACACGAAAAGGAAAAAGAAATACGTAAAAATGACAAAAATTACCCAAAGGCCCAAAAATATGACATTAAAATTGAAAAACCGCTAATAAATACAAAAATGACCCAAAATCTTTACGTTTCTATCATATACATGCCGTGATAAGCATTCATTTACACGTTAGCTACGTGTAGACTGCACGAGTGAAAAGTAACAAGTAAAAACACCAGTAAAACCTTCTACTTTTTGTAACAATGCGTTATATCTTAAAATTTAAAAAAAATAGTTATGAATATTCTTATGACTTTGTATTAACATTGATGATTTTAAGGGATAAAATTATTTTCCCACTTTCCCGCTTTCACTATCCTTGGTCATCTCAAATAACTGTGCTTAAACAGATAACCACAGAAATGCTTACATATGCATGCTTATTCCCTACGGCTAAACGAAAATGCTGGCAGTTAAAATGTACTACCAAAGACGTGTACTAAAATTAACTCAAAGTACTGCCAATGTGATATATTATATAATCATGTTGTGCACTACAAATGAGTTTGACTTTTTGAACATTCTATATACAAGAACTCTACAAACCAACATTAGACACTTCTCAAAGTAAATTTAAACGAATTAAAAAACGCTTATTGAAAAATCATGTACTAATATGATTAAAAAAACTAAGAAATATCAAACGCGCTGTCGACGTCGATGAGGTTGTAATTTTAAAACTTTCGTCGTAATCTCAAAACCCGCTCAAAACCACACGGGTTTTGATGAATTTCCGCCTGCTGGGTGGTATTCTGCGACATCAATTCTTGTCCCGCGCACGAGAGAGAGAGAGAGAGAGAGAGAGAGACAGACAGAGAGAGAGACAGAGAGAGAGAGAGAGAGACAGAGAGAGAGATAGAGACAGAGAGAGACAGAGAGAGAGACAGAGAGACAGAGAGACAGAGAGACAGAGACAGAGACAGAGAGAGAGAGAGACAGAGAGACAGAGAGACAGAGACAGAGACAGAGAGAGAGAGAGACAGAGAGAGACAGAGAGAGAGAGAGAGACAGAGAGAGAGAGAGAGACAGAGAGAGAGAGAGAGACAGAGAGAGAGAGAGAGAGAGAGAGACCCAAAAGCGGAACTCCGCGCAATGTGGCACCCCTGCTCACGTGAAGACGGAGACCGCAGCGAGGATGGCGTAGTGCGAAGAGGCGCACGCCTTGGGCGGGCCCGTGGTGCCGGAGGAGCAGGCGACCACCGCGACGGCGGCGCACGGGTCGGCGGGCGGCGGCGGCAGCGGCGGCCGGGCGGCGGGGGCGGCGTCGGTGGCCAGCGCCGCCCACGCCTCCCCCTCGCACAGCACGGCCAAGGTGTAGGGGCTGTGCAGCTCGTCCAGCAGCGGGCGGAGGCGGCCCGCCACCTCGCGCACGGCCAGCACCACCCGCGGCGACAGGATGCCCAGCAGCAGGCGCAGGTCGCCTGCCAGGCGCACAGAGTAGTTTATGTGATTAAAGTAAGTGGTGCAAATGTGGCCAGTGCACTTAATGTGGCCTAGAGGCAGCTATGTTGATAGCTGGAATTGTTAACCGTAGATAATACTAGCATGCTGTCTGGAAGAAGTGTGTTACCCCTCCCTGGCATGTTGACTCACACATTGACACTCTGGAGCCACTATTGACAAGGACGTGTTGAAGGCGCTCTGACCTTATAACTCCATTCCAGGTATTTTATCACTAGTTACACTTGAATGAGGATTTAGTATTTGATAGTAAGCATCAACGTTTAGCCCATTTAATGAGCAATCTAAATACATTAATGCCGTTAAATTTGCTCAATATTTTCACAACATAGGAGAGATTTTATAACATGTGGTTTTTGCTGTCAATATAGACAAGAGTGTAGCACTAACTCTGAAAGAAACCTTCATTTGTACATGTAAAACTGATTGAACATTTTTTGTAAGTTTTTAAGCAAGTAATAATTATCTCAATTATTGTAAAACAAAAAAATATTTCTGAAAATTTTTTGTATGATATAGCTATTTCAACTTGAAGAAAAATAGTTAAATTTCATCATGATGTTTTTAATTTGTCCAAATGTTGAAATATATAATCAGAAAAAATTGAGGCACTTAACGAGGCCATATTGTCTTCACATGCGTTAGTTTATAATGTTAGGCTTTATTGCATGAGTACATGTTTTGAAAGCGAACGACGTTAGGAGCGAGTTTTTAAATTTGCACGCATGCAATAAAGCAACATTAAAAACGAGTTGCACACGCTATTTTTTATATAACGGCATTGTAAATTTGTAAGAGAATTAACTTAATGTTGTGAAACAACTTTCTGATGACGTCTCGGGTATTTGTACGAGAAAACGATGGTCGGCTGCTCCCTTTACCTCTACCTCCCCCGTTTCTCCCACTGCGACTGGCTGAATATGTGATGACGCAATCATTCATGCCGTAAAATCTAATACGCCATCATTTGTGCCGTAAAACGCTCGATGATGAACAGAAAAGATCGTTTATAATCCTGGCATACAAAAAATATTAAATGCTATTTTACTTCTATTCTCACACTCCAAAATTACAATCCTACCCCACCATTACCACCACTGCGCCACAATCGATCTTTTTTGTACACATTTGTGAAAATTCCAACACACAAAAGGAATGATCGAAATAACTTAAACATCGGTGGATGCGTAGAACAGTGTATTAATAAGAAGTGATTAAATTTGCATAGAGATGGCGTGCAAGTTGATCTAGCAGCGCCCTCCTTGGTATGACACATCAGGTAAATGTTACGCCGCCCTCAGCTGGTGTGGAGACGTCACACGACGTGGAAACGTGTAAGCAAGTGCCGGCACGCCTCGTCGACGCCTATTGGCGCACTATAAGCATCTGAGTCAGTCCGAATGGTCGGTTTCCGGGAAGCGAGTTTGTCACACCGCGACATTGTAGCTCGAACGGGGCGCGCTGCTACGACAGTGATACGTGTGTGGAACAAGTGGATACAGGAAGGTCGTACATTGCAACGACCGGATACTGGACCACACAATATGACCACAGTGCGAGATGACCACCATCTTGTCTGCATTGCAGTAACCGACAGAACGGCGTCGCTCATAGTGATATCTCGTCGTTGGAGCAATGCAGCACTACATTCCTTCTCCGCTAGATGGAGTTAGGAGCGTAGCGAAATTTGCGTGGAAGAGCGGACCTCTTGGTTCGGGTCTCGCCACGTAAAACAAGCCATTAACTACCGTCGTCGAAAGTGTGGTTGAGGGGCGCCCAGGCGGCACCCACCACCAGCGTGGCGAAGTACAGAGGCCCGTACTCCGGGTGGCGGCCGCACACCATGGAGACGCGGTCCTCGGGCTTGACGCCCAGCATCTGCATGCCGGCCGCCAGCTGCAGGCCGCGCTGCAGCACCTGCCGCGCCGTCCAGTTGACGCCCTCTTGCGGGTACACCTGCGCAGCCCCACGAGACATTCGCTTCACTCTTCTTCCTGAACGAGAGCTCCTGCTTGAAATGTAGGCAATTTTCAATTTTTAATCCATTTTTTTTCTCAAAACAGGACAAAATATTTTTATTTAATTTTGATCTCGACTTGTCATTAAGAGAATGGTGCAGGTCTTATTATCGTTGCAATGTCTAATTTTTCGAATATTGCAAAAATTTACAAATTGTTCCGCGTCCCGAAACAATTACAATTATCAACATATTTTTTCTTAATTAAATATGTTCATCAGAAACGGATCTTTAAATAGGATTGTGTTCAATTTTTTGAAAACATTAGTGTTTTTTCGTCAAATTGAAGCAATTTTTAAATTTTTAAATATCAATTTTCTTAAATATAGCTCCAAATTTTTTCTTGAAATTTTTTCTTACAGGTAGTAAAGAACGGCAAAGAAAGTGGTACTGTTCCCATTTTCGGCGCTCTATCTATATTTTCGCATAAACTTGCGATACATTTTACGCATAAACTCATCAATCACATAACTATTACATATGTAAAAAAGAACCTGATAAATAACGTATTGCGACAATGACTACTTTTGACGTGTTGCTGTATGGCCAAATGACAACAGCTTACAATTCTTGGAATTCATTGCATTATTGAATAGCGTGATGATTGTATGAAAATCTCGTTGTTTTTGGCACATACTTGACATATCTACAATACCATGCAAATATTGTATTAACTCATGGGATGAAAACTTATCAGATATCCAGATCTACGTTTCCCTTATCTTGGAATGTCACTTCGAAAATTTATTATTTTGTGACAGCAGAATTTTGACAATATATACGGAGGTGCCACATTCTCCCAAAATATCCTAGTGTGTGTTATCTAAAGAGCATTTCCCTTTCTAATTCCAGTTGTTGTGTTGATACAGTAATGTAGTGCCTAAAAGAATACGTGTGTGTGTGAAGTACATGACGCCATTCGAAAGTGTGCGTAGATACGTCAAAAGCGGCGTTCTCCTGAAGAGACTCACTGTATGTGTGTGCGTGTGTCTTATATGAAAACAAGCAATTCTTCCTGAGGAATCCACTATAAGTGTGTGGCAATACCCGCAAACATCCCCCATAGAAACCAGCTGTGAGTGTAGGGTGATACCTGCAAAAACAATTCCTCCATAGGAACCAACAGTGCGTGTGTGATAATACCTGCAAAAAGCAATTCCCCCAGGGAACCCCACTGGTGATACCTGAATGACCTCGTCACCGCGCGCCTTCAGTCCGTCCACGAGGCGCTGGGCCAGAGGGCGCGCGAGGCAGTCGCTGAGGCGGGGGTAGTTGTCCATGGGGCCGCGCACCTCGCCTTCCTCCAACGCCTCTGGCGGCTCTTCGCCGCACTCCTCCGCCGGGCCCATCGCCTCTCCCGGCCTGCGCACGCAGCACAAATACGAAATGCTACAGCGCAAGTCGGAATAATTCGCGAATAGTAATTAGAACATAGTAATTAGAATTAATGATCACAAAATGATTATTCTTATTAATGATCCAAAATGGGTGGATAAAAACAGAAATAGAAACAGTTTCGAAGCATATTTGTGACTTGAGCTGAATGATGTTGATTCTGACGGTATGAGATGGTTAGATTAGACGAAGTACCTGACGACAAATAGTACATATGTAATAAAGGCTAGCAAGAAAGTGTGTAGTTTCGAGTTCCATTGGATCAGTTGCAAGTTTCTATTTACATGAAGTCACCTAACTTCCCTGTAAATCTCGGTTGACTCTTCGCTATGCATTTCTGAGTTTCCGACGAAGCTCCAGCCTCCTCGATTCACATAAAAACCTTGAGTCATCAGATTCATCATCATCTTTGGTCATTTAACTTCGATACATATTTCCGTTAGAAATTCACCGACGTCCCTCGTCAATATTAGTCACTGCCTTTTGGCACATTGATGCACCAGCATCGGCCTCGTACTCCTTCCCTTCGCTGAGGACCACAGACCCTTTTGGTGAATACCAGCGGCCGACTGCTCAGATCGGTAGTGTTTCGTGGTTTCTGCGATCAACGCCAGACGAGTGCCGGAGTAGTATCGTAAGAAAAGGGCCACTGACGGCGCGCGATCTTTCCTACCTTGTCCTATCCTCAACCCTTACTTACACACACACACATACATGCTCTACAATACCACATATTCCGGGCTCGGACTGGCTGGGACGCTGCCCCTTTGCGGGTAATACGTGGATGAGGAAGAACCCGCAAGCTGACAATGCAGGTTGACATCAAATCTCACTATCCAGCGGAGGAAGATCACCCCCACCTCCCGTGAAAATGAATAACTACACTTACGGGACTAATAAACCTAGCTGACTCGCCCGGAAACGACGTAATCAATCGAGACACCCATTGTGGCTAGTGCTTACTGTACATCCCCGCTTGCGACCCACGAGCCCGTAGCGACTCTCAGAAGTGCTTAGAGCTAAAGACAAGTGGTGCACACAAGAAAAGCTTATATCAATCGTATGTTTGGGTGTTGTCGACTTAAATTCGGGCTCGTAGGTATACACAACCTAAAACAAGAAAGGACAAACGTTTCTCAGCCTCTTTGTCTATCATTCGACATTTTACGTGTATAGTAGTTATCAGTGAATTTTTGAAATGTATTTTGGGGCGGATGTACAAGGGATCAGCTCCGACTTGATATTTTTTGACAGTTTCATATATTTTTCGACATTTTCAACTATTGTTGACCATTTTTTATGTACGCATTGTATTGTTTTTTAAACAGATTTTAAATGATTTCTATGAGGGATCGAGTGTGAACCTTCCAAGAGTAGATTTGAAAGTTCGTCCGAGCTTTGTCTGAAATTCGTCCGTTACAATGTAGATTTTAGTATACAATGCACAATTTTCACTTTTTTCATAGTTTTCGCAAAATTTAAGAATTTTTCACATATTTTATTAAACATTTTTATGTAATACATTTAATACGATTTCATACAGTGTATAAAAGACATGTGGAAATGCGCTCAATAAAACAAGTCCCTTATTTTTTGAGGATCTGAAATTAACTTTATGACTTTACAAATGTGCACGTTATAAATATCCAGATAAATTTCAATTCCAGACGTTCAAAATGTGCAATTATTTTGAGTAGTTTGGTCCATATGTATTATTTTCTTGCAAAAGAAATAAAAAATAAATATAATAAAATTTAAACTTTGAAAATGAGGTGTCACAGTGTTATTGACTACAACACAATATTGTTGACTTTTAAACTAAGTACAAAGCCGAAATTATTCAAAACATATTACCTTAAACAAAAAGCAATAATATTTATTCAAATATATGCGGTAACAATATATGAATGGACTAATGCATGGATTTGTCATGTCCACTAAAAATTTTAAAATGTATCTTTACGTTAAGTAGGTAATTTTTAATCAGAGTTGAATATATGATATTTACGGAAGTAATGCTTTTTATTGTATAAGGCTACAGACATTTTCTACGGGCAATTTTCTCCTTTCGCGCACGCCTATAGTGCTTATTAAATATTGTAAGAACATTTAACTGAAATTTGTACATAGAAATAATCAAGATATCAAAGCATAACAATATACTTTGTATAAAACGTATTAGGACTATATTTATAACACGGCAAAGAGCTTCTCGAAGGTATCAAAAAATTGAAACACGCAATGTATTCATAACACGTATCAATTAGGTGAGTTTAAATTGTCGACTCTCATCCAAATGGAAAAATACCCTTTAAGTCTATCGACTATAAATAGAGAAATCCTTACTAGGTGGCAGGGGCTTCGCAGCTGCTGAGGCGCTGCACTCGAGTCCCTGACGATTCCGTTGGAGAGACCTTCCACGAAATGCGCTTCCGACGACCTCTCTGAAATGAATTCATTTACCCACATCCTTCCTGGACTCCTGTTTAGAAAAGAAAAGCAATTACCGGTAAGCTCGAACGATATTTTCGATAGCTTGGATATTACCACTCATGGAGATCGTCCTTGGCTACTGAATTTGTGTTTCATATGTTCGAATTCGCAGTATTATAAATTACAGCCTGTAACGGACAATTTCAGTAAAAAGCACACTTTGGACAGAGTTTGTCTACTAGCAGATGTTTAATAAACAGATGAACTTGAATAATATTTGAATAAAGCAATGCATGGCATTTAGAAATTTTGAATACAAAAATACTTTTAAAACAATTTACAACGTCGGTGATGCCATAATCCGCTAGTACGAGCATACGCTATCTTGTCAGATGGCAACGCCATGAAATAGAGGCCACTGACTGAGACGAGGAGGAGTAATAATTTCAAATCGAGGTGTCGAATTATGTTTAGAGGTGACAACATACGTTAGACGTTCCCTAACACACATAATGGTGTGTTGAACCGGCGAATTATGGACGCCGTGGAGACGTTTAGAACTCATTTTTTATAATTATTCATCAGTTACTATCATTTTAGTAATCCTGAGTTTCTGAAAGGAGAATGTAAGATAACCGAAAAATTTATGAGCCGCGTATCCACGAGTACATTATTTGGGAAACTCAGAACCTCCAATGGTACAAGTATTTATGAAGATTTCACGAAAGAAAATAAGTATATAGTTAATAGTGGTAATAAGTAGTAGTTAATAAGTAATAGTTAATAATATCAACAGTATCTAAATAATTAATATTAGTGTAAACACTAACGTTTTAATAGAAGATAACCACAACAAATACAAATTAACAAGTACAAATTAACCAAGGTACAATCAAAGCATCATGACACTGCAAAATATTTATTTCTTAATAAAATCATTTAGAATAACCAGTAACACGCAAACAAAACAAACTTAGGAACACGAATGAAACACATTTATTAATTTGATATTTAACTAAATAATCACCCTTCAAATGTGCAATCCTAGAAATTATACGTAGCTGGCGAATATTAATTTTATTCTAGTGCTGAACTTGTGGTTCCATAATTTCGTATTTTGTTCAGAGCTGAAAAATGGTGTTCTTCATTTAATTGCAGACACATTTTAAAGAGAAGGCATTCGCATAGCCAGTTATTTTAATAACTGATTTTTTTATTCCGACGTAGGCCATGTGAACATTTTTGGCGAGCGACTTGAATTGTTAGTATTTTATGTGTTGTATCAAAAGTATTTTTTGTGTTGATTTTTGGCATATTTAGAAATTTCATTGTGACTACCAGTCTTACACCACAAGTTATATTTTAGGTAAAAGGAATCAGGGATGAAAAAGAGACGATCCGTTTACAGGTATCTATTTTCTTCATCGACAATTTGTACACACGTACACGTACCTATTAGTAATGTTCTTTTAAAATTTTCTCAGTCATGTTGTACTGGAAACAGGTGCACGTCACAGCGAAAAAAAGAAAACGATAAAATTGCACGGGTAAACTTTCATTGATTGGACAAGACATATTGCACTTTTACATTTCATAGATGGACGTCTCAAGAGTTAAATAAGCACGTTAGTATCCCTCCATTCATGTAGAAAAGTATGGTGTTTTATTAAATTAAAAAATTAAAACGTTGGTCCAAAATCTTAAAAATAAAAAAAATCTCTCAGAAAGATAATACCTAATTACAACTAATAAGACCCAGTGTTCTGAATTATTTGGTTAAAATTCCTTCTCCGTATCTTGAGCCGTTTAAAGAATATTCGAGTTGGACGCGTGACTAACCCTGTGTAGTTTCTTTAACAACATCGCAATATAACATGTGCCTAGCGCCTTATAGTTCATGTTTTTAATCATGAATGTTTTCAAAACAGTCTGCGTTGCCTCAATGTTTAAGTTCACTTGAAAATGAAACACTGATTTTCAAAGAAACCTATAGGTAAAATAAGATTCATAATAAGATAAACAATATTTCACTCTATCCGCGAAATATGTTTGAGTTCAGAAAAAAATTGAAAAGGCTAATTGCGGTAAAATAGTAATCAGTCAACTTTTAATATTTTGAAGCTACATGAAATTATTTTTTAGGAATATTTACATGAAAATGTGCTGTGAAATAAAATACAAACCGGAAGCTACCTCATTTCTTTTTCATTAATTTATTGTGGCAAGAATTGTGATTCCAAGTAAATGATAATTCTATAAAATCATTTAAAAGCTTCAAAATTTGTTCACAAATTCAATAATGATGATTAAGATTTAAGGGAGCTTCAACAACAGTTATTTGCACCCCTGTCAAATTATTTTAAGAGCAGTACGCACTGCGACAAAGCCAAGCTAAAACATTTTTTAATGCAAAGTAAAATATGAGTAAAAATGAAAATTAATTATAATAATCAACTATAAAAGGGATTTGGCAGAAAAGAGCCAGATAAACACTTTAAAATCACCAACAAACAGCCAAATAATCTGAGAGAACTATCTTCTCTCAGATACTTCTGTGAATGCCAGTCTCTCGTTAACAGCTAAAGAGCTTGCAGAGAGAAGATTCGTCATTTCCAATTACTTCTGCAAGAGGGTTAGCAAGGTGGCCTTCGGCGGCTATTTCTTACCTTAGAACAGTGCAGGAGAGCATGCTTCACGGTAAGATCCGTCTCGCAACTATCGCAAGTAGGGGTGGGTCACCGCGGAGATGTCCGTGGGAGAAATGGCAGTGACTGATCCGAAGACGTCAGAATAATCTCCTCGCACCTTGAGCCAAAAAATGAGGAAGACCAACCCTTTGTGGAATCCTTGATTCCCGTGAGCTTAAAATTCGAGTTATGCCACTCTGTTTGCCATGCACTGAGAACGTGTGCCATTCACCAAGCGTTTGATAAACAGTTAGTTGGACTGTGTGGATGTATACCTCAGTTTTCTTTGGGGGCGAGCTTTGCTGCCTGGGCAACAATTCCGTATCCTAATATCCCAAAGTGGCCAGAGTTCCAACAAAATCCAAATTATAACGACGAACCAATAAATAATGAATTTGGTGTTGGATGTTCGTTGCCAGAGGATCACATGAAGAAACGCAGGAGATGGACTCGAGCGAGGTTTATGAATCACTGCTGCCTTTAATGTAACTGATTCAGCGAACTTATGTGCCTCCAGGGGCGCATATTACTCTGTAGTATTTACGCAGCAGGAAGAGTCTATACGAAGACTTCGTGAGGCACTATGACAATAGACAGCACATTCATTACTATTTTGGAAGGAACCATCAATGTATATGCCATCAAGCTATAGCCGGGTTCCTGTCCTAATATTCAGTCAGAAATTTACTGGAGGGAATTGTCGATTTGAGGAAGTTTGATAATCGCAGGTCTATTTTAGACCGGTGAAGTTTACAAGAGGGAACAAGACTTCGGGGATGGGGTTCAAAATTCAATAAAACTAGTTACAATTGATAAGAAACTTCATGATTGCTGCAATGCACTATGTAGTAATGCTATATCACTTAAGAGTTGCTGTGTTTATCTCTTCGATATATTAGAAAATATCAACATTTCGGAAAAAGGATATATCATTTTGAAGCAGTTAAATCACATTAACGATATTGTCGGCCACAATCGTCTTTAACCCCTGTTCACTAGGAACCCTACAGGTTCGTTAAGTGCCCTTGTACTTATCTGTATGTTATAGTTATTTAAGATTTAAGTGTCGTAAAGCATATGAATACTATATGAGATTGAAAAATTGTCAAATGAGGCCATTAGGTCGAGTTTGGTAACCAATTGAGTATTATAATCAAATGTTACGACACAAATATCGTACGTTTTATCCATATTGTAAAAATTGTTGGATGTTATATGTGAAATTTCGTCCTATACCTTCATTTAGTATTAACATTTTTTTTCTCCTGTTAGTGACATTGTTCTCAACAAGAGAAATTGAAACACACTTGATGTACACTTTTCACATGAGTGAATATAGTTCTGATTCGGAAATACATATAGCAGCAAATGCTGCTATAGAAACATCAAGATAAATCTAGAAACGATTACTGTGAAAAAAAAGTTCATTCTATTTGTAAAAAGTTTTGATTGCTTAATTTTCTGGCAAGTTAGAGAAGATACCATGTAGTCTTTGGACCCACTATTATATGCTAAAGAGTACGATATCACTTGACAATATTGATATACTCACTCAGTTATTATTTTTAAGGGGGAATTGTGAAGGATACAAGAAAAGAAGTCCAAAATATTTTTGAAAGAAGTGGTAAAAACACGCCATTATTTTACCGCCCTAGTGTCGTAATGAAGCACATTACCACACTAGGGCGGTGAAGTACATTACAAAAATTATTCTAATGACATGTTTGACTTTACCTAACCAAAGTGTATAAAGAAATTTAACATTCATAGAAACGGGTTTTATCATCCTTAGCAATGTAAATGAACAACAATTGACTTATCACAAGTCAACAGTTTATTTAGATAACGCAAAGTACAAAACCCATCATCAAGATCTTCAGCTTCTAACAACAGTTTCCATACTTCATTTCCAAAATTTTCGCTTTTTTGTGTGACAAACATTCAATCTGTTTAAAAATACATAAAGCTTATGGAATGTTTTCAAAACTACATTTTCATTGTGTCTTAGCATTGAATAATAAACCCATTATGAGTTTGCCTTGTGTACCTGTGACTTTGCAAAACAAACTGTATGAAAACGTTTGTCTTCATACAATGAACAAGTGTAAATTAGCTTACCAAGTTTTAAAACAAGTACGCATTACATCTTCTGTAATCACGTCCACATGATTTTGTATTTACCATGCTTTGAATTCCTAGTTGCCTTTTCATTACGTGCTATTGAATATTCTAGAATCAAATCAGTGTGGCTTCTGAAACGGCGTCTAAAATTTCTTCAGGCACAAACGAATTATTCGTGACAATTTTTCTCGATCCACGATGTACGAAGGTTGTTTAAATAGGTATATTGCAGGCAATACCAAAAAATCGTTCTAATGGCGGGCCGCGGCGATATAAATTTTTTTTTACTCTCTCAGTGATGTAAATTTTCTCATAACTCGTGATTTGTACGGTAACCGATAAAGTATTAAGCATACCTCGAAATATTCATGATATTACTGCCTTGTCCCAATTAAGGTCTGCTGTAAGGCAAAGTAGGATTGAAACGAATTTCACTTGAATCAAAACTAAATCTTAATTGTGTCAACTGTATAAAAATTTGTTCTCACATGTATTGAACACATTCCCATTACAGACACAAGAATTATTTAATTATATGGGAACTGATCCAGTGTCATACAAATAATATACATAATAACATGAAATTTAAAAATAAAATTTTATAAGATTACATTACTTTAAATTACTATTACATTACTGTGATAATGCAGAATGAAATTGATTAGTACCGGATACTGGCGAAATTACCCAATTTAGTGAAAATAAATGAAACGAAATAAATGAAAATTGAATTTAGTGAAAATAAATGAAATTAAATAAATGAACATTAACTAGTATTTGTACATTATAGTTCGCTCGTGAATTAGTTCTTTGATTTTTAGTTTATAACTTTGAATTATCTCTTCACTTTCCAACAATTTTAATGTCGTAAATTTTTTGTCTCGGCAATTTTCTGTTTTTTCAGTTTTAATTTCTAGGTATAATTAAATGTTCGAGCTTCTTAATATGAATTTAAGTGTAAACTGTTTTGTAATTGTTTCCTTTTTTTCACATTGTTCTGAAATGCTGGCTGCACAATTTAACCTGGAATTTTGTTTTCCTTTCTAGATACTTCGTTATTTTACCACTCTCACACGAATCTTCTTATTCTGGACGATCCTTCTGAAGTTGCCCACATCAACACATTCTCTTGAAATTCCGTGTATATTCCTCGTTCCTTCGATACACTGGTTTTGAAAATGCACCCGAAAAGACGTACATCCACCAAGAAAATTACACAACAAGTGGATGAGAATGGAAACATAATATATTCACAAACCAGTAGAAAAAACAATGCTGACAACTGGAGTTCCCATATCACAAAAATTGTTAAAATAGCAGATTGCTCAGAAGTGGAAGCGTGAATTACGAACTCAATAAATTTATGTGACTACTGATTTCATAAGATAACGCTTCAGAAACCGTCCTTTAATCTCTTAAGTGACACTCGTGATAGGATAAATTTATTGCGTGCTAAAGTGTTTTCCACTCTTCCACAGCGACACAAGTTGTCCGAGTGTGTTGCCTTACTGAGCGGCGTGCTTCTCCTTGTGATAGGCCCAGCCCCTTTCGCTGCTGAAGCCCAACCCACACTGCGAGCAGCGGTAGGGCATCTCGCCCTTGTGCGTGTGCTTGTGCTTGTGCTGCGCGAGCCTGGACGGCCGTTGGAAGCCCATCCCGCAGTCGTCGCAGCGATGCGGCCGCTCGCCCGTGTGCTTGCGCTTGTGGTTGCGCAGGGTGTCCGACCTGGCGAACGCGTCGCCGCACACGTCGCAGCGAAACGGCCGCTCTCCCGTGTGCGTGCGCAGGTGGCTGCGAAGGTGTGACTTCAGGATGAACGCCTTGCCGCAAAATCCGCAACGGTGGGGCCGCTCCCCCGTATGCCTGTGCCTGTGATTAATCAGGGTGGATCGACTCAGGAAGGCCATGTCGCAGCCGAACCGCCGTCTCAGCGAGGTTCTCTGGGGGGCGTCCGCTTGTACGTTGGCACTGGTCGAGTCACTAAGCGACGCCTGACGGGCCTCGTCTATAACGACCGGTTCTTCGTCCGGGGGCTGGGACGTGCCGCGCAGCTGATGAGTTGGCTGGTCCTCGTCGTCATCCGGTGTAATGATATCTTCACCTAAACAGACAGGGAACGTCTTTTAGCAACACGTCTCAAGGCTCTGCACTCTCTTGGTACACATAGTGACAACGGACCTTGCCGGCCTCCTAGCACTGTCGGCTAACCAATATCGAACCCTGTTAATCTTTCTTCAAAGCGAGGGATATATAGGCATTTGAGGGCGGCTTCGTGAAACAAACACGAATGCGGGGCCTAAGTTGTACATTAAAAGTGACAGACATCCGCCACGAACATGAAATGCCCCTGATTGCGTCAGAACGTGTCCTGCCGAACTTGTGACCACGGGGTTGCCTAAAAATCTTTTGCAATAGCCACGTGTAAAAAAAAAAGTAAGTAACTGCTCTATGCAATTCCTCGCTGTATGTTCATTGGCGAAAAGTGAACATTTTCGAAAACTCATTTCGCGTATTCGATGGTGTCATATAGTGGAATAATAAGTTTTATACACTTTGTCTTTTAAATACAGACATTCTTAAGAAATTTACCAAATGTGAAAAATGGGTAAAAACAAACAATTGAACATTGT
The DNA here is from genome assembly GCA_038098605.1 of Gryllus longicercus. Taxonomy (NCBI): domain Eukaryota; kingdom Metazoa; phylum Arthropoda; class Insecta; order Orthoptera; family Gryllidae; genus Gryllus; species Gryllus longicercus. Next base: position 346,358 of record JAZDUA010000414.1, read on the forward strand.
AGATGAACTAGAAGTTTGTAACATGCATTATGTTACTATATTATATTATTTACGAAACAGCTGCAAAGTTGCCCAACTGATCCATCACACGCTAAAAACGAATTGGTTTCGAAATAAATTAATATTTAACGAAGGAAAATCGGTTTCAATATAATTTTGCATTTCAAATCGGCAATTGCATGAAAATGAATAATATGGAAAAAACGGATATTATGGTAACAAAAATGTATATATTGTACCCTTAGTGGAAGACTGACAAGACAAAATTAGCAGTTATTCCGGAGAAGAGTATAAAGATTTTGAGACAATAGAAAAAATAATAAATATTATTACAGAAAAATGAAAATAATGTATATTAAACTTTTAACATTCTTTAATAATTTATTATAAATTACAAATACTTCGGGTTGACTATGCATAGGTTTGTTTGTTGTTTTTTTTTATTTTAAAATAACTTTTTATTTATGGTACTTTTCTACTCAGTATTTGTTGAAATTGTAAGGAGTTATTGAGTACATGGCGAACACTATTTTCACACAAATTTATACAAGTTTCACAATTTCCATTATTTTAATGGCTGCATTTGTGAATTTTTATTTAACTTTCAATAAATAAACGTACTTAATAGCAACAAATTGAGTACACAATTATTTCCATTTAACAATTTTGATTTAGAATAAGACCTATCACTCGTGCAACAAGTTCCATGTTACAATGTTCCACTTCGTTTGAGTTTTCTGTAATTATATTTCTATAATAATTATGAAACTGGGAAGGAATCTGGTTAGCATCACATAAGTCCTTCTTCTTGGTCTCACTTATTCCATGGTGTCTCTTATAAGCCTTTTGCAAATTCAAGAATCGTGTTTGAGGATGATCTCTGCATTGTTGCCGAGTACTGATCTGCTGAAACTTTTCACCATAAGCAGTTTTATATTCTAGAATAAACGGTGCATCTTTCCTTGCTTGCAGCTTTGCCAGTCCATACAACTTTTTCTCAATGTTCATTATTGTCGAAGTTGCTACCCATCTGACTAGCTAAATGTTTCAAATCAAAAAAAATCATCTGTTGTCATGTGCTTGAGTACATATGGATTTCCTGTCTTCTTAAGAATTTGTATGATTGTATGCACGCGAGGTATATTGCTAGAAAACATCCAAAATTAAAATGCGTCAGTCTTCTATTATTCGAATAGTTCAGAATGGCACGAGAGGAAAACTGAATTACGTGCTCAATAATTATCATCTTTAGGAGTGGATCTGCCTGCGGTTATTGCTGGGTGGATCGAGTAGCTCAGCAATGTCGTTGCCGGTCCCAAGCCCGGATAAAGGAGGAGGGTTCCCGGGTGAGGCCAGCGACCTGCCCGGGGTAAAAAGGATAGAAATAGTCATAGAACAAAGGATAAGCCTCGGAATATGATTAATAAGACGAAAATGACATGAACAAGGACATCAAAATGGAAAACAGAAAACATACTGAGACTGGGAACATGGAAAATTAGATCATGGAACACAAGCTATCATGAAATTCTAATGGAATTAGATGGACACAACATAGATCTATGCTGCCTTTCAGAAACAAAAGAAAAAAGAAAAAAAAGAAAAAAAAAAGTTGGCATAACACAATTAAATTATTACACGCTTATCTATAGTGGAGTACAAAAATTCTCAAGCGCCAAGGAAGGAGCAGCAATCATAATAAACAATAAACATCTCAATAAGATAATAGACTACAAGTACATATCAGAAAGAATTGTTACAACGAAATTAAGATCTAAAACAAAACCAATAAACATAATCTCAGTCTATGCCCCTGAAAATAACAAGCCTACACACGAAAGACAAACTTTCTACGAGAACCTACAAGAAGTTATACACCAGACAAATCCAGAGGGGACAACTATAATAGCAGGTGACTTTAACGCAAGAATTGGAAATGACGTTATCCCTGGCATAAAAAACAGATTCAACAAAACGCACCTAAATGAAAATGGAGAACTGCTCATAGAGTTCTGCTTTGATAATGAATTAAGAATAAATAATACCTTCTTCGATCACAAGAATCAACATAAATACACATGGGAAAATAATAGGGGACACCGAACCATAATAGATTATGTGATAACGAATAGAATGTGTCACCCATCAAACATCTTAGACATAAGAAGCTTAACAAGCGCAGATATTGGAAGTGACCATAATCTGGTGCTAGCCAAATTAAGAACGACACTTAAACGGGAAAAAACAATACCCAGGGTTACAATATCAAAAATTAATATCCAATCCCTTCAAAATGGGTCAACACAAAAACTTTATAGAGATCGCTTACACAAAAGAATCAATGACAACGGAATTAGAGAAGAAGATGATATTGAGACAGCCTGGGAAAAGATAAAAACTAATATACTCAAGTCAGCGGAAGAAGCATTAGGAAAAATTAACAGAAAAAGTCAACAGAACAAAGGCGGAATATACCATGGTATACAGAAGAGGTTAAAGAAATAACTAGGGAGAAACTCCAAGCATTTCTCAAATACAAACAGTCTAAATTATTACAAGACTATGAAGAATACAAACTTATAAGAAATCAAGTAAATATAAAGATCAGGAAAATAAAACAAAATTATTGGGAATCATTTACTGCAAGAATGGAACACGACTTTTACGGCTTGCAAAAACAGATATGGCGTTTCATAAGAAACACACACTCTGAAACAAATGAGTTGATAAGCACAACAAAAATCAGTAACACGGAATGGGTGGAATATTTTAGTCAACTGTTTCATAATAACGCGGCTCCAGTATTGGTTATAGCCGACACACTAACACAAGTCTATGAGATCTCAGAAGAAAAGATTATACAAACGATAACCAAATTAAAAAAATAGGAAATCACCCGCAGAGGATGGCATATATAACAAACTATTAAAATACGGGGGGCAATCATTACACAACGAATTAGTAAAACTGATACAAAACATATATAGGCAGAGTAAAATACCAGAGGAATGGAAAACGAGCATTCTAATCCCCCTTTTTAAAAAAGGGGACAAGCTAGACCCAAACAATTATAGGGGAATTAACCTTTTGAACACAACTCTCAAACTAACAACAAAAACTATCAGACAAGTAAAAGAAAACTTAATAGAATTGAAAGAAGAATAGCAAGGATTCAGAAGAGGAAGATCATGTAATGATGTGATCTTCATTATACGACAAATTGTTGAGAAATCCCTGGAATTCGACAAACCTGTATATATGTGATTCGTAGACATACAGAAAGCATTTGACAGCGTACGCCTTGTAGATATAGCAGGATTATTAAAGAAAGAAAATATCCCCTGCAACCTTATTTAACTCATAGCAAATATATGAACACCAGAATGAAAATAAAACGTAACGAACAAATATCCCAAGCCATAACAACAGGTCAAGGAATAAGACAAGGAGACTCCCTCAGCCCAATACTCTTCAACCTGGTAATGAAACACATCCTAAACAATCTTTCGAACAAAAAAGGATATTACTTTGGCTCTTATAACATAAACTCAATCTGTTATGCAGACGATACAGTCTTAATTGCCGAAAGCGACGATGATTTACAACGCCTCCCATTTCAATTCTACAAGACATGCCAGTCATTCAACATGAGGATATCCACACAAAAAACTAAATGCATTACAATCTCGAAACAGCCATTGAGAAACAAACTAGCTATAAACGAATACCTAATAGAGCAAGTGATGGAAATACAATATCTAGGCATAACAATAACTAGCGATGGCAGATCTATAAAAGAGGCTAAGGAACAAAGCATTAAAGCAAATAGAATAGCAGGCTGTCTCAATCATTCGATATGGCAAAATCAATATCTAAGAAAAGACACTAAAATTAGAATATATAAGGCAGTAATTAGGCCAGTATTGTCATATGCAGCTGAAACGAGAGCAGACACAAAAAAATATGCCAAATGATGGAAGCGTCGGAAATGCAGGTGCTGAGAAAAATTGCAAATAAAACGATAAGGGATAAAGAACCTAATATTAATATAAGACAGGCTTGCCAAATAAATATAATCTCAGACTGGGTTCGAAAAAGAAGAAAGAAATGGAACGAACATATAGACAGAATGGAAGAAGGCAGACTGGTGAAAGTGACTAGAGATGGAAGGAAGGAAGGCGAAGAGTAGGACGTCCAAGAACTAGGTGGAAAGACATTTTGTGAAACAAGACAGCATGAATATAGTGCCAATTTATAAATATGACTAAATAAATGTAATGTATCAGGGTTTTTTAAAAATTTTAATTAAGTATCCTTTGTAAAGAAACAGGCTCTAGCCTAAAATAAAAGTAAGAAGAAAAAGAAGAAAAAGAAGAAAAAGAAGAAGAAGAAAAAGAAAAAAAAGAAAAGAAGAAGAAGAAAAAGAAAAGAAAAAGAAGCAAAAGAAGAAGAAGAAGAAGAAGAAGAAGAAAAAGAAGAAGAAGAAGAAAAAGAAGAAGAAGAAAAAGAAAAAGAAGAAGAAGAAGAAGAAGAAGAAGAAGAAGAAAAAGAAGAAGAAAAAGAAGAAGAAGAAGAAGAAGAAGAAGAAGAAGAAGAAGAAGAAGAAGAAAAAGAAGAAGAAAGAGAAGAAGAAAAAGAAGAAGAAAGAGAAGAAGAAAAAGGAAAAGAAAAAGAAGAAAAAGGAAAAGAAAAAGAAGAAAAAGGAAAAGAAAAAGAAGAAAGAAAAGAAAAAGAAGAAGGAGTGGATCTGGGTCATTTTTCCAGGACATGGACTACATTAATAAGCACTTTAGCCACGAAATAACTCAAAATTCATTTTTTCAGACTTTTGATGAAAGAATGAAAAGAAATCGAAGTGATTAAAATAATATCCATGCAGTTACTCATAAATGTAAAAACACTTCAGTTTACTGAAAATTAAAAGGGGCCTGATTTATTCCTTTTGTGATCTATTTTAAATGCCAGAAACAACTTTTCATGTTTGCTGTTTTTTAAATGCTCAGTTTAATCATTTTGTAACCAAGTTGCAAGCCTAAAATGCAATTTTTTTGCCTAATAGTCATTATTCCACAATGTTACCTATTTTAGGTGCCTGAAACATCACTTTTTTGTGCCTAAAACTCCGAGGTCTCATTTATTGCAGATGATGCAGATTATTGCAGTGTGAAATAGAGCACTGAAAGTTTAAAGAATTCATGAAGAACACACCCCATATATTCCAGAGAGTGGATGTAACTCCACATAAAATCAAACATGATGTTTGATCCATCAAACATCCATCAAACATGATGTAAAAGCTTTTTGGAAATTTACAAACAACAAAAGAGGAGTTGAAGGCTTACCAAATAATATTTTTTACGATAATGAAAGTGTCACCACTGGCCAAGGTATTGTGGATTTATTTGCGAAATATTTTGAATCAATATATACAAATGAAAATGTAAATATTTCAACTGTTAACCAAAACTCCGATTCGTTAATCAATATTAGTGATTTGAATATTACTCAAACAGAAGTATATGAAGCAATACGAAATCTTAACATAAACAAAGGAGTTGGTCCTGATGGCATACCAGCAATTTTGCTGAAAAATTGTATAGCTAATTTGACTCCCATTCTCCATAAACTATTCGAAAAATCTCTAGTTGAAGGACTTATGCCAGATGTATGGAAAGTTAGCTATATTACTCCGATATATAAAAGTGGAAATAGATCAAATGTCAAAAATTACAGACCAATCTCCATCATGAGCATTATTCCCAAACTTTTTGAAAAAATAATTACTAATAAATTAACATATATATTCAAAAACATCCTTATAGAAGAACAACATGGTTTTAGGCAAAAACGATCCACTGTTACCAACTTGCTACTTATACAAAATTATTTGATTGAGAAAATTGAACAAAACTCTCAAGTAGATGTCATCTATACAGACTTTGAAAAGGCATTTGATACCGTCAATCACGGTATACTTCTACAAAAACTGCAGCACTTAGGAGTACATGGGGCTTTCCTTCAATGGATTAAAAATTATTTAACTGGCAGAAAACAAAATGTTAAATACAAATCGTTTGTCTCAAAAGACATTAATGTTTCCTCAGGCGTGCCTCAAGGCTCGCACCTGGGTCCGTTATTGTTTTTATTATTTATCAACGATATTAAATTTTATTTGCAAAATTGCCAATTCTTATTGTTTGCTGATGACCTCAAGATTTACCTAGAAATCAAATCCATTGCAGATTGCAGTGTACTCCAGGACTGTCTAGACTCGATGTATTTATGGGGCGATATAAATAAACTATATTTAAATCCTCGGAAGTGTAAAGTTATGAGATACTCTAAAACGAGGAACCAAATTCAGTTCAATTATAAACTTCATGATCAACAACTTGAAACAGTGCTAGAGTTTAAAGATCTTGGAGTGATATTTGATACATCTTTAAAATTTGATAAACATATAGAGTATATGGTGAATAAGTCTAACCAAATGTTGGGATTCGTCAGGAGAAACACAATAGATATTGAGGATATTACTGCAATTAGAACTTTATATCTAACATTGGTTAGACCAATTCTATTATATGCATCCACAATATGGTCTCCTTACTATGAGATTTATAATAAATCTATAGAAAAAATACAACACAAATTTCTCAACTTTGCAGCTTTTAAACTTCACCTACCCTCACCTAGATTATCTCATAACTACATAGATATAGCAACTACTCTTAACATTAGCTCACTTCAATCTCATAGAATTTATAATGATCATCTACTTCTACATAAAATAGTCACAAATGAAATTGATAGTATTGAGCTGGTGTCAAACGTTAATTGGAAAATTCCAATATGTAATACGAGAAATAGCGAAAAAACGACTTTTGTAATCCCATCTGCCAAAACAAACCTTGGTCTAAATGCTCCTGTGAGGCGCATGTATACTATTGCGAATGATAGTCAAATAGATATATACAACATATCACTTACACAATTCATTAATAGATCTAAATTGTTACACTTAAATGACTACAAATGAAAAAGCAGTATTCATAAACCTGTAAATTGTGTCAAACGAACTATTGTACCAAGAATTATCAAAATGTAAATTGGGCGGTTGCCTGTAGAATAATAATAAATAAAATAAAATATTCAGGCAATTCTGCAAGTTCCTCGTAATTGGAAATAATTTTCGTCAACGCTGCGAGATGGCAGGGTATAAACATCCACAATCCTGAACTGAAATATCACAGTTTAGGTTCAGCAACTGTTTTGACAACAGAAACATAGACTCAAAGTAGAAACACTACGTTTGTAGAGTGACAATTTGTGATTGTTCATCATACCAAGGTCCGCATTGTAACGAATCCAAGATAATCAAAGACTTTCGATATTTGTGTGCATGTCCCACCTGTATAGAAACGATATGATGGATATCATAGTGGCAGACAAAACACCCAAAAATTTTTAAATATCAATAACTGGAATTGGAATGAATATCTTACCAAACGCAGTATGATATATGGTTAGGATGAAATTTTATGAACTGTGAGACGTTATTCAGCTAGAAGTAGAGACTAAGTAATTTAATCATCGACAAGAAATGCATGTCTTGGAGAGGCAGGAATATTTGGAAAATATATGAATGATGTTTGACAATGTGCATGTGCATGTGAGCAGGAACACTTATACTGAAATACGAACACACCGTAAAGTTTTTTCTTTTAACCGTTTGTGTAAAGTTCTTCTCGATGTTTCTTTTCCTAACTATTGTAAACCTTAATATTGAAAATAAATGTTTTATTTTGAATTGAATCTTTTTTTTTTCTTTTATTTAATCAAATGTGCGATGGTGTAACGGTTAGCGTATTAGACTGGTATACCCACGTTGGCGGGTATTGAAGCCGTGGATTTTTAAGGGCGACAAAATCCTTCGTATGCCTTCCTTCGGAGGGGAAGTAAAGCCAGCTGTCCCATGTTAGTAGATTTACTTGCATGTAAAATATCCTCAAGCCTAATTGACACCTCTGAGCTAAATTCAAAAAATCGCCTGTTTCTCGCCCAAGAAATAGCTCCTTCCTCTGCTAGTTGGTAAAAGGAGCATAGCGAAATTTGTGTGGTCAGACGGAAGAGTGGGCCTGATGGGCCGAGTCTCGCCACGTAAATTAAGGCTTCAATTCAATTCAAAGTTATCTTGTTCAATTTCGTGTATTTCATAAAATCATAACAATATTGCAACTTGTGCAGTGTATGTATGGGCACCATTAAAATTATGCCAGACAGACAAATGCCTTATGATTCTCAGTATCCAACAGAAAATTAATGTGTGAATGGCAAACATTCATGGAATACATCCAAACGAGATCAGCCAATCATATGTCGATACACTGGTTGATCTCAGGGCAGATCTCTGAAACTGAAGGATTCATGGTTGCCATACAAGAACAAGCAATTCAACAAGCAATTACAGAAAATACATACTGAAAGACCCAAGTGTGAAGGATGACCGCTGCCAATACGGTTGTGGACAAATTGAACGAATAGAGCACATTACATTAGGTTGCACACACTGCGAAAATAATGCACCAAGAATTGGTCTAAAGTACCAATTAAAATCAGAAACATAAGTTCTCAATGCTGTGTATAGGGTTTTGGAAAATCACACTTACGTGCTGTACTGGGACAGAAGGATTTCCACAAACTGAACAGTAATCTGTGATCAACCTGATATTGTAATATTCAATAAACTAAACAGGCAAGTTGATTTTATAGACGTCTCGATTCTGAACACTTTCAATCTTCAGTTAAAACCCACAAAGAAGACTAAGTATGTTGATTTCTCAGCATCTATCCTCCAACAGTGGAATGCTAGCAAACTCAGAATCACTCCTATTATAATATCAAGTACTGGAGCCATTCTGAAGATCATGCATCAAAGTCTCAAGGAATTAGATCTCCCTCAAAATATAACTAAGCTTATGCAGGTTACTATCATCGCAATGGCTAGAATTGTCAGGAAATTTGTGGGAAATAAACAAATAATTACATTCAAAATTATAACCACAATTTGTACTGTAATTATATTACTCTGTACAATTTATCAACTCATTATAGAGACATACGGTGTAATTAAATAATAATAATAATAATAATATAATAAAAAGTGCAAATAAACAATATTTTTCAGTAGATGCAATGATTCTTGAGCACGCAGGCAAGCAAACATGTCATGATGCCAACAACTTGCAGATTCCCCATAAGACACACGTGTGTGACCAAGGGTGCAAAATATTTAGTGAGAGCACCTTCGCTAAGACTGTGAAGGGAAATAAAGGCGAGTTTTCTTTTCTCGATATACCAGTGGTCACACCTTCAATATGGCCACCACTAACTAAGGATGGATGTCAATGGCATTACTTTTAAACAGTGTGTAAATTTTATTTTGAATTTCAGCCAGAACCATAGGACTGGAAAAAATCATGATTAAAAAAAATTAAAATTAGATTTAATAAAATTTAAATAAGGTTTTTCAAAATTGTATTTGATGCTTTTGCTTTAAGTCAATATAGTTAAGTGAATTATTTATTCTTAATTACTTTAAAAGTAGGATTTTCAGTTTTATTTGTTTTTAGTTTCCTAGAATTTTGGCATTGGTATTTCCAAATAATTGCAACAAATATCGAAGTGTGGAACACGTTTATGTATGAACCAAGAAAGTAGAGACACCAAGCATGCGGGATTCTATTTAAAGTGTATTCAGATGAATTTCAAAGAAAATGGATTTGCTAAAGAAGGAGAACAGGAATTACTCTTCATGTTCATGTTAAAAATGGAAACTGACACAAATAGCGCACATGCACAATAGCCCTGCCCATAGCAGAAATACAAAAGTAAATATTTTCTTCTACTTACTTGAGGGTTGGGCGAAATTGTGTCTGCTTTGAGTAGATTCTATTTCTTCAACCCTTTCATCTACTGGAAGATAATGATCATCCATTGGTTCTTCACTCTCTTCATTTACAGGAATAAAAACCATAGGTGGCAATGATTCCTCTTGCTTAACAAAATGTTTAGCGGATGATACTTCATTCCCCAATTGGAGATGCTGCTGCTGTGGATGCAGCATCTCTGACGATTGCATGTTTCCAATAGAGGACTCCCGGCGATCTTCAAACAAAACAAAACACCATGATTATTAGAGAACATTGTGTTTCTGACAGGTAAACTAGTTAGTAATTTGTTCCGTAAGTGCAGTGCATTTTATGGACGGAAGTTTGCAGCTTTCTACCCTTCTGGAGTGTTAGATCCACCACTGACCTACACGCCAGCTTGAAGGGATTTTGCCCCACCACAATCTCCCTCAGTGAAGAATCACCCCAGCCATGACCAGCCCTTAAGCTCCCCAAACCTCTTCTAACATGTGTGGTAGGGTGGTAGAAGTAGGTTTGAATGTGAGCTTGCATACATAAAAAGAGAGAATGGGACAAGGATAAGCAAGGGAAAACGGTGCATGGTTGTGTCTGAACCGTAAATTGACAACACATTGTGTACCATAAATGTACAACACATGGACAATAGCACCCATAGTGGCAGAAATACAAATGTAAATAAATTCTTCTACTCACTTGAGGATTGGAGGAAATTGTGACCACCACGTGCAGGCTCTGCTCCTTGAACCCTTTCATTTGCATCATGTAATCGAACATAGCTAGGTTCTTCACACTTTATAGAAACAAAAGCCACAGGTGGTAATGATTCCTCATTTTCATCAAAATCTTGGTCAGGCATCACTTCATTTCTCAACCGCCGACGCTGCTGCGGAGGCAGCATCTCCGTTGATTGTACATTTTCAAAAGAGGACTTATGGCCATCTTCAAACAAAACAAAACAGATTATTTGAGTGAGTATTTAGTATATCTGGTGGATTAACTACTTTGGTCATTTGTTCCATAACTGTAGTGCATATTACAGGCGGAAGGTGGCAACTTCCCCCCCTGCAGGTATGCGAGATCCATCACTGACCTACATGTCACCAGGGAGGGTTTTTCCATCTCCCTCAGTGAAGCACCATCCCAGTCTGGACCAGTTCTTAAACTCCCCGCTCGTTTTTCATCATATGTGGTAGGAAAGTGCAAGTATATGCGCTTGCATATTGTTGCACCGAAAATATCTACTGTTAACGGGTTGACATGGTGTTGTGTAAAATGGTGTTTTTCACGGTTGTTAATGAAAGATGAACAGTGGAAAAAGAATGCAAGAAGTGATGTGAAATGTATCACTATACAATCATGAATAAATAAGTTGTTTTAATTGTGAATATTGGATTAATATCTAATGAACAAATATTGACACAGAGCAGCAATCAACGATTCAAACAAAGAATAAGTATTAGATATTTTTGATAACATCACATATGTAAGGAGAGAGGAGAGGACAAGAACGAGCAAAGGAAGAAGGTGCATGATCTGTGCTTAGTTTCTTAGGGTACACACAAAGAAACAACCTAAAACTACTAATGAGAGCAGATGGCTACTAGAACGCCCCTCCAGACAGTGGCTGGATACCACCCAGCTAAATAGCTACTGGCAAGAAACTACAACCATCCCAGAATCTTCCAATCAGAGACTGCAGCAGCAATGGTTGCAGTCACGCAGTCTCAGACGGTTCAGAATTATTTGAAAACAATTATCCCCCTGATGTTTTTCCTAAGTTAAACTCCCTGTTTCAGAAGGTGAACTATGGATTTAGATATTATACCATTTACATTTAATATACACATTACATTCTTTCAATTCTAATTATGGATTGTTTTTCATTAAATTTAACATAACTTTAAAAAACTTTTAAATTGGACATAACTTTATATTATTTTTGAAACAGTTTGTAGCTGCTTTAAGGCACAATACACTGAGCGTACTGACATCACACAATAGATGAGTGTGAGATTAGTGATCACTACTTAAATGGTAGTTAAAGAAAGAAATAACCATTTATTTTTAACATTTCTATATAATTAGTTTTTATATTATGATAATATTCTTCTGTAATGGCTAATTGAACAAACTCGGAATAAAGTCCAGATAACATTTATTTCATTTTATTATTTAACATTTATTATAGAGAAAAAACTTCTTGTATGAAGATGGAATAGCTCTTATCCCTGACACAAGCTGAAGATAAAATATTCCACAATTTTTGCAGAAAGTTTATATCATGTTGGCATAAAAATATCTCTTTTAATTCCAAGCATGCTTGTTCATTATTTTATCAATAAAGATTTTTAGAAGAAATAGAAATCTTGTTAATTTTAAATCCATATTAAACTGCATATTTTAAAATGTTGAAGTAATTAATGCATACTTTTAAAAGCATATTTAAATATTTTTTAGGGCATAAAAATCCTCTCTATAGTGATTAAAATCAAACTATTTACATCATCAGAACCTTGGAAACAGATATGACACGATATGACATTAACCTTCATAATGAAACTAATATCACATGTTTCTGACAATTTTGGCTCACACAAGGTATTTTATCATGTCTCTAAAGTTAGCAGGATCCTTTTAGCAGAAACAAAAATCACTATATGCGAAATTAAAGGCTAATTATAAGCAAATTAAGTGCCATAATTGGGAATTTAAGACTGTAAGTTTTAAAAAAAAAACAAGGGTTCTGCGAACTATAGAAAAATATAGCACGACCCATTTTCAAAACACTCAATTAAAATTATTAAACAATCATCAGGGAAATATAGGCTACTTAAAGACTCTTAATTTATATCATTTTAACATACAAAAGTCAATATGGAAATTAATAATATACAATGTCACAAAAACATAAGCTGATTAAGAATATATTTTCTAAAGTTACAAAAAGCATTATTAGAAAACTGAAGGCTAATTATCTGGACTAATGTAGAGCTCTATTTGCGAATTTAATGCAATGCAATTATTTTTTCAAGCCATGGGTCCTGCTACCTATAGAAAACGATGGCAGGACCCATTTTGAACTCATTAAAAAAAATAATCAGAATTATAAAATAATCATCCGGGAATTAAAGGCTTTAAATTCGATCACTTACACATCAGCATCTTAAATAGCATCAATTTCATTCCACAATACATTTTAAAAATAACTCTCAGAATGTAAAATAACCCACAAATATTTCTTTCAATTCTAGTATGCTATGAATAGCCTTTAATTTCAACAGACCAAATTTTATTGTCTCAGGGCTGCATATTCAGATATTGAATCCCTGGGTCCTCCTTCTACACTAAAAGGTGTACATAACTTGCAGACGGTAGGGTACAATCTACCAGGAGGACCCATGCTACTTTGTTGAATAAATGTTATTAGATTTTGTTATAAAGTAATATTGGGACTTTATTATCATGTACGATTACTTATAAGGAGCATTAGTTGTTTTATTGTGGAAAAAAAAAATTTGGTATTCCTAAGATTATTTTCATTGAATACTGTATATTCTTAATTTCATTATTGTTTTTTTATGCTTAGGTGAACTAATTTAAGAACCTTTAATTTTCTGATCATCGTTTTACAATTCTGATTGGTTTTTAAAATTGGGTGCTACTATCTTTTTCCATAGTCAGCACGACCCATGGCTTAAAAAAAAGAAAGCAAAGCCTTAAATTCACAAATAGGGCACTTAATTTGCCTTTAATTTTGAATATAGTGATTACAGTTTGTGCTAAAAGGGTCCAGCTACCTTAAGAGATGTTACTTTATCACAATTAAGCTCAATATCTAGACTTGTAATGATTCTCAGCTGATATACTACAGCATTCGAGCCTTTCAATTCAATTTGTTACACAATTTGACAATACTGTGCAAGTGTTGAACTTCCGATTCGCTGTTTCCTAGGTTATGACACTGGCATTACCACATTCTAAATTTTATTCAAAGTAAATATTTGTTTGTATAAAAAAAAATGTGAAAAATTGTAAATACTACAATTATTATTATATTACATACTTGAGTGCTGATTTAAATCCTGTGCACCACATATAGAAGGAGTTCTTTGGTCCATTTCACTTGTAAAATTTCCAGCCACATGTTCACCACTATTAACTATTGAATGCCACGCATTGTTGCTCGTCTCTGAAATAACAGCATGCAAAGGTTCACGCTTCACAACATCTACATCACATCCCCCAGGTCTTGAATATTCTTGTGAACACCTCTCTTCTTCACGTGAGGCACTGTATCCTTCAAAGGGAAGAGTTTACATTAATAGCATCTTGATAACTACCTGAACAGTGGGGATGCAGCTGAGAAGAATTTTCAGGGTTGTCTTCACTGATAGCACTAACGCGTGGAACTTGAGCAATGTCTTCATTATCCTCCGATGGATTCCCAGGGTCATTTTCGATAGTATTGCTGGATACATTACCATTTGTCTGATAGAAGCAAAACACAATATCTAAATTTTTAATATGAGGAATCAAAAAATATAGATGTATTACTGCATTACTTACAAAATTCTTAAAATGATTATTTAGACCCTTGATCTCAAGGGACTGAGCAAGAGTTAGAAATGCTTTCAAGCTCCCTTGTGGAATTTGGGTCTCCCCTCGGTACATAAAATCAATCACTGCCTTCAGTGTTTCAAATGTTGCATCTAAGAGGATGAGAAATGTATGCTTTCCAGTCTCCCCAAGAAACAGCCTCTAAGCAAAAGAAAGAAACAAGACAGAAATGCAATGTATTGAAAACTAAAACAGAAAGGGTTTTTTTTTTTTTTATAAATAATCATAAAATACATGTCTATTATAAAAAACCTCATAAGAAAAAGCCTCTACTGTTATTTGACAGAGTAAAAAAATTATTTTTTTTTTAAATTGTTATAAAATAATAATTAACATACCTGAAAATAAGGGCTGCACGCACATAAAACCAGCTTATGAGCTTTTAGGCTCTGACCCCCAGCAGATATGGTGCAATCCACCAAGAAATTGTTTTCCAAGAAACTTGTGTAGACTGTAGCTAGTTCACTGGTGTGGCCTTCCCATAACAGAGACAAGACTGATTCCCCCATCTTCTAATAGCCCTACAACCATTCAAAAACTATATTTTAGCATACTGATTAAAAAAGAGAGACATGGAAATCTATCTTCACAACAGTTGATGCTGCAACTATTACATCATGATCAAGAATATCCTGCTGCATTCACTATCATGCACCCACAATGCAGGGCCTGAATTACAAGGCGAAAGACACCATGCAATTATAATCATCAATTGTTTACTCACTTCCAGTGTCACAGTCACAAGACGATGGCATTCGGCCACTGACTTTAAAAAAAAATCCAAATATATTCCTCGCGAAACCGTTAGAGAAAACATCTACGTTATATTTATCCGTTCAATAAAAGTAAAAGTAACATAATCATCCTAGAGAACAACTTGTGTATAAAAATGAATGACACCGAATAACAGGGAGCTACGACAGAATATTCAATATATATTTGGCGTCGTTATTTTAATGTTTCGTTTCATATTCATGCCATTGTTAACGACAAAACGAAACCCTTCAAATAAATTCTCATTGAAGGCGTAGTGATAACACCGAGGTCTTAAAATACACACACTGAACACAAATATTTTCATTGGCACCCAAAACATACACGCGAATCACATGTACCGGCTTACATACCTAATGATTTACTCTCAATTTGAGTCACGTTAAGATACCTCAATTTTCCTTCTTCTGTCAAGCTTTGACTAACAAGAAGAACCACGGGCGGGAAAACCGGGATGCCTCAAAGAGTATATATCAGAGACGGCACTCAATGTTAAAAGGAAAAGCATTATTTGCCCAACTTCCGGTGCCGCCACATTGTTCTGTGTAATTTCTATTGGGTAAACGGACAGCCAATAGCGAAGAAGTAACCGGTAAATTTGAAATTAACCAGCGACGCGGGAACTTTAAAATTTCACTCCCATACTTCACACGCCTCAATTTATTAAAAAATTCACAATAATAATTATAAGGATTTTATGGAAGAAAAAAGTCAAATTAGGGTAGTAAAATCTAGTATTTATTGACCATATTGATATTATACAATTTCGTAATTTCATTAGTAATAAGAATTTTGAATTACAGAAAGTAATAAACAGTACACCTGCATAATTGCAACTTTAGTATTTGCTTGTAGATATGCCAAATTAATACTGGAATACTACATTATTACAAGTATTATGAATAAACAATAATAACAGAATTCAAAAGAAACAAATGAAAATACTATCGCACATTTGCCCGGGTAAAAGAAATAGTTATGATACAAGGGGTAAAAGTGCCATTTTATTTTGCGAATTACTTAAGCCATTAAGAACACGAATTACATAATTATGTACTGTTACATTAAGATCAATATTATCTGATTAGGTCACATGAACGTATTTTGTTTTCTTTGTTGCTTTCAAAGTTTTATCAGAACATTTGAGCATTGTCCCACTTTTAGCAGTAGTGCAAAAAATTGAGCTTTTAGCATGCTCTGCATGCCTTGAAAGAACCACTTTTACTAGTTGCAACCTAAAAATGTTTTTCATTAGTCAATAAATATTTGACAAAATTATTTTATTTACCCATGCTAATCTCACACATGCACAGTTCAGAGCCTGACTTTTTAAAAATTGAATCCACTGTGAAAGTACATTCACTTTTAAAACAATGATTTACAAATAGTGGAATTCCATCAATGCTTATGCACTACAATTTAATTCTGAAAATGGATTGTCAAAGTGCTAATATTTGATTGCACCAGGAGCCAAGCCTGGGACTATCTGATAACTGGGCAGATGTCCTAATAACTGAGCTATAGAATCAAGCATTGCATTCACGACTCACAACAATTCACAATCCAATAAGGATCAGCATTCAAATACAGAATGTAATTGGCATGACGATGAACAAAACACAATGATACACACTTACTAGAATATAAATTGAATCAAGATTGTGTTTGTCATGAGAAACTATTATTGTCAGAACAGTATAACAATACATAAGCAACTTATATAATTACTAATAATAAAAATTAATACTAATAAGAATGACGCATATTGCAGACTAGATAATAGACATTAAAGAAATTCTAAAATTGCATGAAAATAGCTTCTGAAACTCAAAACCTTTGTATTCATAATATTCAAATAAAGAGTCTTAACATAGCAAGAGGCATTCCAAAATTCAGAAAATGATCATGCTTTACAGAATTAATTTTATCTTTAAACTTTATTTAATTAGAACTTTCCAAATCAGATGTGGAAAATACAGTTTATATAATGGATCTGTACCCAATGACAGAATACACACTGATTTTAAAACTCTCGTTGTTCACACCTTTATAAACTGTCAGCGTAAAAGAGATATGTTCAGAAACATTGTGCACAATGAAGCAAGTCATTCACTGCACATAACAATAATTCTTTAATGTTATCTCTCTGAGTTCTGACTCCTCAGAGTGAACATTAATTTAAAGCCACTTAGGGTCAAACTCGTAGGGCCTAATATGCATGCTTCAGAAGCCATCTCTGGAAAAGGATCTGAAAAGCAAAAAATGCCGTTAAGAAAGATACTATGTCCTCAACTGAATGTTCTGAAAACAAATCTGTATCAAAAAGAAAGATGTTTCTGTTAATTCACCATCTAGAATTACGAAATTAGAAAGCACAGGAACATCTTGCACTTACCACACACCGCAGATTCATCTCCCAAAATGGCTTCTTGCACCTGTCCAGAAGTACAAGGATCTGTAATCACCAAAAAGAGTTTTTATTTACTATAATTTCCCCTCAATTGGCACTAATAACTGTATATTGAAAGGAACATACCATGAGAAACGTCCATAAAAACTTGAGATGACACCTCACATGAGTGAAAAAGATCTGAAAATGGAGACAAACTTGAAATCTATCCCATCTTCAATAAATGCAACAAAGTAATAATTGAGATTCTTAAAGATTATAGCAAATATTTACCTTTCACAAGGCTAGAATAAGCATCTGCTGCACTTGCTGTAGCAGCATGTTCAACAGCACTAGAACCTGTATTAATCAACAACAAATTATTGCCAATACATTATGCTTTCAATAGCATGCTTCTTTTTGCATTTTACATACATACAAGAGACTTACCATTTTCAGTTTGAAAAGCTGCCTGTGTACAAGGATCTGAAAATTAAAAAATGCTGGTATCATAGCCTCCCATCAAACTATATATTCTACTAAAACTAAAAAAATATATTCTATTAAAACTATATTCTAGTAATATTCTATTAAAAAAGTCTTACCAATTACACCCATAGCTGCAGTGGGTATCACCTCGCTTGGTCCAAACAAGGGATTTGCAACTGAACATGAACATTAAAAAAATTCCACTATTTGTTACGCACTCATCATCTTCTCGAAGCCAAAATGCACGCTACAGACTTCAAACAGCAGTAAATCACTTCATTTCTCTAATTCACTGACTGCGATATGACGTTAACAGCCCTACGAACAGCACGTGAATATACAACGTTAGGTCGACGAGGAAGGAATCCAACGATAACCAACCGCCTCGTTTGCGAAAAAATTTCAAAATGAATAAGTAGTTCACATATTCTCCGCTTGAGCGAGTTGGTGTTGTACAGATGTATATGGCGTCGCTCTGAACTCTGATTGGCTACCGTATGGAATTTGAATAAGGACCGGATGTGCCCTATCTAGCGTCACACCACTGGGATGCCTTCGATTTCACAAAGCTCCGCAAATCTCATTGGAGTGATGGCATCCGGAGGGGCCCCAACTGTTGATTGAACCGGTAGTCCGATTACTTTTCAGACTGGTTCATTGAATCATGGTTCAATCGTTGAAATCGTTCACCAGTTGTCGCGGTGTCTGCGCTGTGATTGGTGGATCGCAGCTATCTAGGCGGCTCTTTCAAAATCTCGAGAAAATGGATCTTAATCAATAATGTAATTAACATTTTATAAATTATAGAATTTTTAGTACACCTCGAAAGGAACAAACATAATATGCCTTTATGAATCGTTTAAATTATCAATAATATCATGTTTTAAGTCAAGTGTATTTAATCCGAAGTTCCCATCCAAATGGATAAATAATAAATGCATGGAAGATGTATTATTACTCATGGAATATTTATGAAGTAAGTTGTTACTTTTACATTACTGCATTTATTTGTGGTTTGTAAATTGTAAATGTACATTAAATAACAGAACCATAATTTACAGGTGAATTCTTCAATATACAACACTTTAAGGAAGTTGCACGAATGATTCTTGAGGCCTGAGTTTCTCTCTCATGATTTGTGAGTCACGAAGTCGATTCACTACTCACTAGCGCCACCATGGAGCAGACGTAACATCGAAGAACTACATGGACCGATTCACTCGGTGTAACCGGTGCAACTGTACCAATCATCGATTGGAAACGCGGGAAAATAAGGTGGCAATGTGGGCGGAGGCTCAACGGAGGCCCGTCGGGAACATGGCGGTAGTTTCAACCTTTGTCATATCTGTAGCTTGGAAAGAAATAATTTCGAGGGTATTGTTATGACACATACTTATAAAATGTGAGGTTAATGACAATTAAAATAATCCAAGTTATTATTTTTATTGATAAATTAACCTGAAAAGCCACCAATAAATACTAAAACTAGTGGACGATTTAGTATAATGGTTATGTAAATATGTAATGAATATATAACTAGTCATGTAGGCCTGCCTTTAATACTTAAGATACAACTTGAAAATTTATCTTCATTAAACTGTTTGAAACAAACATGCCTTGTCTTCTCAAACCCACCTTTATCTGAAAAAATTATATTTTTAACAAAACATGACCAATAATGTGTCTACCAATGTTGAATATATCTGTCTCAATGATATTCAGTATCATTCACTGCAATAAATTGCATAAACAATATTGATTAGTTTCTTCAATATTCAAAAAATGTTCTTCTCTCTCATTAATTAACTAGGATACACTTATTATTTAAAAATCCTCTCCATTGGCACATTGAATTGTTTTCTCTCTAAAATATATTATATATGTGATGTGTTAAGTACTATCTGCACAAAACATTTAAAGGAAAATATTGTAGTAATTTCTGTGAAAATGTTGTACCAGCATTGCTAAAAATGCAGAATTTTGAGCTCATTTTCACATAAAAAACAAGATTTCAAGACCGTGAGTCGTGAAGTCGATTCGCTACTCACTAGCGCCACCATGGAGAAGACGTAACATCGAAGAACTACGTGGACCGATTCACTCGGTGTAACCGGTGCAACTGTATCAATCATCGATTGGAAACGCTGGAAAATAAGGTGGCAATGTGGGCGGAGGCTCAACGGAGGCCCGTCGGGAATATGGTGATAGTTTCAAACTTTGTCATATCTGGAGCTTGAAAGAAATAATATCGAGTGTATTGTTATGACACACATACGTATACATTGTGATGTTAATGACAAATAAAATAATCCATGTTATTTGGTTTATTGATAAACTAATTAAATGCAAATTTTCACAGAAAAAAGATGAGACTTCAAGACCTTTATTTGACATAATGAGAAGTACTTGTACTCCCAAATGCAATAATGTCTACAAATAGATGTAATAATGAAAATATCAATGATATGCGAGGTAATAAAAAACAATTTCTGGAAAAAAAGTATACAGCAAAATGGCGTTTATGTCATGTTAAGGAGATTTTACATTAACTAGCTGTCATTAACTGTGAGAAATGTTTGAAGAAAATGAAGGGCAATTTAAAAAAAATCTAGTTTTTAATATTGCCCATACTTTACTCAAGATTACACAAATTTTTTTTTAATTATGATATTCTTTAACGAACTAATTGAGGAAAAAATATTCTAGCTGAAGAAAAAACGTTTATCTTCAATATTGAAATTGTATGAAGTCACTAAAAAATTTCAAAATTTTCCAATTTTCCCAAATGTAGGCATATTCATGAAAATCAAATCAATGTTTTCTTTAAAAGTGTATTTCACTTTCCTCCGACAAGAAATTTAAACAAAAAATGGAGCCACTTTCTTTTAAAATTTTGAAATTGTCACAGAGGCTTCATGTAAAGTACCCCCAAAATTTAAAGAATTCTTCTCAAAATCGTAGGGCTTTACGTCAGGCCACATCAATGGGGGAATTCATTATGAAAACAATCCTGCAAATAGTAGTCAGTTAGTGTAGAAAACTTGAAGTGACAAACATACATCGGTGTAATGTTAACATACAGGCCCGAAGGGCCAGGGCCCAGGACCACCAATGTTCAAGAGCCCCCAAATATTCTTAAAAAATAATTCAGTAATAAACATTTTCGAAAAATAAAATAAAATACTATTGAAAAGGGGATGTATGATTAAACTATACGCAAAAAATAGTCATAATGGAGTGATGTCTAGCACATCATTAGACACACACAAGCGCGCGCACGCACGCACGCACACAGAAGAGAGAGAGAGAGAGAGAGAGAGAGAGAGAGAGAGAGAGAGGGAAACTACGTCGCCAAATTACACCAAAAATTCAACATGATGAACACATTTCATTAATAAAAAAATGTATCCCCACTATTGTAGTTGTAAGAAAACGCCTATTTTTTTAAAATTTTAGTTTGTTATTTTCGAAAAATTAGCCGTTCCTTTACGCAAAGGTCTAAATTTAATTTCCAAATTTTGTGACGTTTTTAAGAAAAAACAATTTAAAGAAAATAAAAATTCTATATGTTTCACCCAAAGTTTTGCAAAAACTACTCATGTTTTTGAAGCATTGAACATGGCATTATTTTTAGATCTGCTTTTGATGAACACACTTCATTAAGAAACATTTTTATCTTCATAATTGCAGTAGTAGGACGACACCGAAAAAATTTTGAATTTTTAAAACTTTCGAAAAATGAGGGTTTTCAACCAACATGAGACCTGTACCATTCTCTTAACTGTCCTTTAGACTGTCCAACAACAAAATTGCATCAAAAACAATGGAGCCGTTGGTGAGAAATAAATTGTTTAAACAAACGTTACTTGTGGTGCTACAGAACGGCAGAGACTTTCTCGTAATAAATTTTTCTAATTTCCTTAGTGTAGAGTGGCTTTACAGTCTTGCTCCATCCTCTTACCAGCTGCCATCTATCGCCGCAAAAATTACATATTTCTGACATTTTCTCAATTTCTTCAGTTTCCTAATAGTAGAAGCGAAATATTACTTTAAGAATATTAAAGAAGAGTAGAACTAATGTAATAACACAAATCATTAATTCTATATTTTTATATGAAACCAACTCCTCTGAAATTTCTAAAATCAAGCACAAATGGAGAATAAATTCCCAGCAAGCCTTGATAACAATCGAAATGTTATCAAACAGTGTTTCGTATATATATGCAATCGCACTCTCATATTTGCAATTACTCTCTAAAAACGGGCATCTTTCCAGATGTATTCAAAATGGTTAGTATCAGACCATTGTTTAAAAAGGACAATAGTTGTGATCCAATGAACTACAGACCTATCTCCCAGTTATCAGATTTATCAAAAAATCTGGAATGGTGTTTTCAATGACAGACTCAAACAATTTCTCAATGCCAATAATGTCTTCACAAATGTTACCATGGCTCCAGGAGTAACAGATCCACAGACATAGACATCTTCTCCTTTTTAAATGAAATACTTGTTGCATTAAATTAGAAGTAAATTATCATTGAGCCTCTGACCGAGATGTCATAGAATATGAGTCCCGACTGTAACAGGATTTTCGATTCTATGGCTAGAATCGAAAATCCTTTTACAGTCGGGACTCATACTCAAAGATTCTAGGTCGAATTTAGTCGCTGACTAGAGGAGAATTCTAGCTGTCGGCTACTGCGATCTGCAGTTTTCCGTGGTGTCTCCGACCAATACCAGGCGAATGCCGGAGCAGTAATCAACAAATGGGTCACGGATCGCACGCGATCTCTCCTTCCCATTCCTTGCCAACGAATTCAATAGCCTTTTGAAGGAGATTCTTGCGATTGGCTGCTCTGATCGGCAGTTTTCCGGGTTTTCTCCGATCAACACCAGGCGAATGCCGTAACAGTACCCTAACAAAATTATGAGCGATCACTATCAAAAATTAATTTGAAATTTGTATTAGAGTTGCGTGGTGAATTTTTGGCAACCTTCTTTAAGGCGTGCTATGACGGAATTTTTTGAAAGAACCTACAGGGTCCGTCCTGGTTTTACTGTATACGAAACCAACGGCTTTTTTTCTTTTAGTCATGTCTTGTAGTCATTTCATCATCAGAACTTTATAGAGCATATAATTAGAAGTATAATTTTTCATATATTTCTGGGCCCTAATGAGAAATTCATCTTTAAAGTAGACCAACCTAGAAATTCACGAAACACTGAAACTCTAGGAATGCAATTCAGTCTAGACAAAAGGTATCTGACCCAGGAAAAAATTCCAGAAGTTTTTTCTTCACGATTTCTTCTTCTTCTTCTTCTTCTTCTTCTTCTTCTTCTTCTTCTTCTTATTATTATTATTATTATTATTATTATTATTATTATTATTATTATTAGCGTATTTTCCCAATAATGGAAAACGTTAAGCAAAAATTGACTCGTTTTTGTGGAGTTCTAATTAGTTTTTGTGGAGTTGTTCTTAATTTTCCAATATTCTTTCATTCTGTTGGAGAATGCCAGTTTTCTTTCTTCAGACCATTTCGGTCTGTTGGGTTTTGATTTTGGTTGTTCTGGTTTGACTTCCCATTTCTTCACTTTGTTGCGGAAGGTGTTTTTGTCTGAGGTGTCAGTTATGTTGGCGTGTCGCATGTCTTTTTTTGTTTCTTTCATCCATGGAGTTGTACTTTTAAGTGAGGATATATAGTTTAGTATTCTTCTAGTTAGTCGAGTATTTGGTAGCCTGTCTATGTGTCCGAAGAATTTCAGTCGTCTTTTCCTGATGTCGACTTCTGTGTTCGAGTACTTTTCAGTTGTCTCAATAGATTGTAATCTGTATCCATCGGGAGTGAGTCTCGCACCGAGTATTTTTCTAATGATTTTTCTTTCTTCTTTTTTGATTTCTTCCAGTTCATATTTCTTGCTGAGCGTGAGTGTTTCGCTAGCGTAAAGAGCTGCCGGTTTGATGACAGTATTGTAATGTCGAATTTTGGTTTTCTTAGACATTCATTTTTTGTTATACAGGTTTTGGATTAGTCCGAATGCTTTCTTGATTTTCTGGAGGCGGGTTTGTTGTGAAATTCTTTCGGATCTGGTTGGTTCGATGAACTCTCGCAGGTATTTGAAATGTGGTACCCTTTTGGCCGTTCCATACCTTGTGTGCATGTTGTCACCTAGGTGGGATAGGACTTGAGTTTTCTCGAAGGAGATCTGTAATCCTACCCTTTCTGCACATTCTTTGAGTGTTTCTAATTGTTTGATAGTGTTCACGCTGCGAAAATAGCTGAATGAGGCTGGGAGAGCAGAGCATTGTTGATGAAAAATGAAAATGACAATGGAACATCGCCTCTTCCATCGCAGTAGTTCTTTCGTCAGACAAGAATGTTCTGGAAAATAAATGACACACAATTTAAAAGTATTGTTACTTGGCGAAAGAAACAAAGAGTATTGAAGTTGTCACAGCTACCTCTGCCCAAACTAAAACTGCGCTTTCCTTACGAATTTCGTGGCCTTTAACTACGTATTTCAATTACATGCTGTGCCTGGCACACCCTGGGTCGAATCCTGAAGACGCTCCAAAACGCCTTTACACAGCCTTCCGCAGTGACCTTGTAACAAGGCGATAAGCCGTCTGCAATAGAATTCCCAGTATTTGCCCCTGCCTGTCAAGCCACGCGGCCGTGTTTCGAGCATCCTTCCCAGGAGCTGGTGCGATCTTTCGGCGGCGCTCCGCACTAATAGAACAGGTTGAAATCGACTTCAAGGAACTTGCACGAAGAAATGAATTTTTGGAGACCAAAGAAGAAGAAATTTGCGCGGGTTTTTTTGAGAAAATTAAGACTATCTCGAAGGCGCCAAGTTTAAAATGTATGATCTTTTCCTTTGAAACGCCTTCAAAGAACATCAAACGCCCTGTTAAAGAAGACAAGGCGCCAAATTCGAAGTAATTTGGCCGGCAATGTGTCAACAGATAGCGGTCTCTTGGTTTTCAGACAGTATCGCTATATCGTCAGCAAAGGCAAGGTATGGTATGCAGAGGTTATTTTTCTGTATGCCGAGTGTGATAGGTTTGCAAGCATCTTGTCTTTGAAGTTCTTTTTCCCATTCTTCCATTACTTTGTCCAAGACTAGGTTGAACAGGAGAGGAGAGAGGCCATCTCCTTGTCTCACGCCTGTCCAAATTTCAAAAGGTTCTGAGATTTCTCCCATGAATTTCACTTTAGAATTTGTTTTTGTAAGTGTTTGCTCGATAAGTTTCCGCAGTCTAGTCCTCTTTCTTCTAGGATCTGGAATAGTGATGGTCGATCGATAGAGTCGTATGCCTTTTTGAAGTCGACAAATGTACATGTTACTGGTTTGATTCGAATTGCTCGCACTTTGATTAATGTTTTTAGGTTGAAGGTTTGTTCGGAACAGGATCGATTTGGTCTGAATTCTGCTTGAAAATCTGATAATTTTGGTTCGAGTTGTTCTTGTGTTCGTTTTAGAAGACAGGCCGAGAGCATTTTGTAAATAACTGGAAGGAGGGAAATCCCTCTGTAATTGTTTACATCTGACTTTTCTCCCTTTTTATGTAGTGGGTGAATGAGTGCGGTTTTCCAATCGTCAGGGATTTGTTCTGTTTGCCAGATTTCTTGGACGATCTGTGTTGTTATTATTATTATTATTATTATTATTATTATTATTATTATTATTATTATTATTATTTTGAGGGTGCTCTATTTGATGTCTGCAACCTCAAAAATGGTTGGCTTCGCAGAGCAAATTGCAAATAACCCTTAAAAGATGTCTCTGTTTTTCGTTTATATCTTCAAAACTATGCGTTGTATCAAATCAATTTCTAGTTGTACAATTAAACGCGATAAATTTCTTACAAAATGCATATATTAACTTTAATTTTCTAAAATATTGTTTAGGCGCTAGAACACGCCGAAAACGGTTTCTTTTTGGGCCTCTGGCCGATGTGGGAGAATAGCTCTTTCTAGCCATCCTATATCGCGGCGGCGCTCTTGTTTTACTTTAGCATGCTTGAAAACAAGTATTGTGAACAAATAATTGGTATTTTAAAATGATTAACACTCCGATGCTCATGAAATCAGTAGGGGCGAATTTGCTCGCGCGGAATATTGCCATGAAACAGAACGTTCGCTCGCGCTGGGTATCTGTAAATCTAAACCTTCGGTTATCAAAATAGTAAGAAGGGGAAAAAATATTACTACATGCCCTGTACAGTACCCTTATTCATCAAAACAATTTTATCAACAATACGTTTTATTATTACGTGCCATATTATGATGTTAAAATAAGAAGCACACTAAAAACATGTAGGTATTAAACAAAAATATTGAATAAGTTAATTTCATAGATGCATGGAATTGAAAACGTCATGTAATAAAAGAAATATAGTAAAACTATACAATAATACGAGGTTAAGGAATCACCAGACAACACCGATTCTGTGCAATTGCTGATGTATTGTCTGTTTTATAATGAAAATATTTTTTTCTCAATTACGAATATTAGTTATCTCATTATGAGTTAAATCTCTGACGAGTAACGACGATATCGATGTCAGTGATTGCCGATAATGCCGATAAATCGTATTCTTTTAAAAACCGTGCCATAGTGCTTGTAGACATTGACTGATAAGTATGGAGTCTGGCCATTGCCAGATGTGATGTTGCATCGTAGAAAGACTCCTGATCCAAGCATATATGATATTTAATGAAAGGCGGTACTACCTCCGGTTTTTACACAAAAAATCTCCCTCTTTTTCTGCTTTCTCATCTCCACCAGGTGTAATTCTAAAGATAGATTTATTACTACTACGCTATGTAGTCCACGCGAAGTTAGTTCTGCGAACACTTACTTCTGCAAATCTCCGACACTGATATACTAAATAGCTCCCAAGAAAACAACAGCGATATAAATAATCCTGATTCTCTCGCGTTATATACAGATCCTCGTAGCAAATCATTGAAATCTATAACTTGCATATTATTCCACCAAGTATTTTATGCGCCCGCTCCTGACTGTACCTGAAATAATCATCTTCATATCACGCACCAGCGTGTGATTGACTCTCCAGCGATAACCCAACATTACGCACTGGTGCGAGATCGGCAGTCAGTATAAAGTTAGTTTATCACATCACGAACTCATTATAAAATAATATGAACCTGTAAAATTTGCACTTTTATTACGTGTGCATAACGCGTCGTAGGAAGTGGGCCATTTGTAATAAAACGTAAGATGGAACGCAGGCAACTTTTGTGACAGAAAGGGAGTTGAAATATTTCATTAAAGCAAGTGAGGGGCGACATGACAGCAATTTTTTTAAAATTTAAATCTAAAACTCAAATTGAAGTTCACGATAAGTGTAGGAGGCAATAAGTAAATGAAAAAATGATTTCTGCTCAGATGAAAAAGAGGATGATTCACCTCAACTATGTTCACGTATACCTGACTTTGTTTTCGAAATACATTGTTTTATTTGTGAAGAGCAGGTTTCACTAGACTATGCGAAGGAACAAATAAAAAAGCATCCCTCAAAAGACGATCTAGTATATCCTGTGAAAAAATTAGCTGTTAGAGAAACTGTTTTAAGATTCGCGAGAAATCGTAATAATGATTTAGGATGTTCCACTGCATACTGCGTAGAGGCAGTAAATTTCTTGCTAGCTGCTGATGCACAGTATTATTTGATGGCCATGAAACCACTGCACAGTCCCCAAATAAGACAAGAACAAAAATTACAGATTTGGTCCGCAAATATTAGGTAGAATCTGCTAAGCAAACAATTTTCCGTTTTCTTGGAAATAGTGATGAGGAATATCAATTTACCATTGAATAATTGATGAATCTGACTGAAGATGATTTTCTTTCCCATCCAAAAATAGTAAAAGCACGACTTCTTTGAAAGTATGGGAGCGATATATTTGAAGTATACCTTACGTAGAATGTTTCAAGGATTCACAGATACTCTGCGCGAGCAAATCCGCCACCAACTGGTTTTGGGAGCATCGGAGTGTTAAGCATTTAAAAGTGCCAGTTTTTTGTTCACAATAGTTGTTTTCAAGCATGCTAAAGTGAAACAAAAGCGCCACCGCGAGATAGGATGGCTGGAAAGAGCTATTCTCCCGCATCGGCCAGAGGTCCAAAAAGTAACAGTTTTCAGCGCGTTCTAGCGCCTAAACGATATTTTAGAAAATTAAAGTTAATATATGCATTATCGAGGAAATGTATCGCCTTTAATTTCACAACTAACAATACTAAAATCTATAGTTTTGAAGATATAAGCGAAAAAGTAAAAACAAGGCGAAATTTGAGGGGTTTTGCAAATTTTTTCGCGAAGCCGACCTTTTTTGAGGTGGCAAGCATTAAATAAAGCACCCTCAAAGACAAATAAAATCGTTGAGATAAAAATGTTCGGAATTGGTATCTCAATCAGGCCCCTTTGAGCTCCAATTGACTGGAATAGTTAGTAAAACTCACTGAAAATACACTCGCTCACAAAACGGGTGAGAAAATGACCGAAAAAGAAGGCTGCCACAGTAACTTTATTCCCGGAAAGAAGCTGAGAACCAACCAACAAAACATTTTGTGCCAAAAATTACTTAGAATATTTCTGTAAGATGTATTCGAAACTAGCTTTACCCATCACATTTAGTGCGAATGGCGAAACAATTAGTCAATGCTTTTCACGCGCCCGGTCAGGGGTGCGTTTGTCGGGGTAAACCGATATTCGCCTTTAATTGATCGGTCACCACAGAAAACTACCGATCAGTGCCGCCGGCTGCTAGATTTCTCCAGAGAAGGGCTCGATTCTGCCGAGTTAGAGCGTAGCTAGTGAGGAAAATTCGCCACCGTCGGATCTCGATCCCCAGGGCCTCTCGGTCAAAATCACAGCAGAGGCAGCGATAAAGCTCCAGTCTCATTGCTAAACACAGATGATTTTGACATGCACCTCTCAACGCGACATCGTTCACGCTGCATCTGCCTCGGGCGACCGACGGCGTGTTGCAGGTGATTGATTCCTAGGACCTCTCGGTCAAAATCACAGCAGAGGCAGCGATAAAGCTCCAGTCTCATTGCTAAACACAGACGATTTTGACATGCACCTCTCAACGCGACATCGTTCACGCTGCATCTGCCCCGGACGACCGACGGCGTGTTGCGGGTGATTGATTCCTAGGGCCTCTCGGTCAAAATCACAGCAGAGGCAGCGATAAAGCTCCAGTCTCATTGCTAAACACAGACGATTTTGACATGCACCTCTCAACGCGACATCGTTCACGCTGCATCTGCCCCGGGCGACCGACAGCGTGTTGCGGGTGATTGATTCCTAGGGCCTCTCGGTCAAAATCACAGCAGAGGCATCGATAAAGCTCCAGTCTCATTGCTAAACACAGACGATTTTGACATGCACCTCTCCAAGCGACGTTATTCACGCTGCATCTGCCCCGGGCGACCGACGGCGTGTTGCGGGTGATTGATTCCTAGGGCCTCTCGGTCAAAATCACAGCAGAGGCAGCGATAAAGCTCCAGTCTCATTGCTAAACACAAACGATTTTGACATGCACCTCTCAACGCGACATCGTTCACGCTGCATCCGCCCCGGGCGACCGACCGCGCGTTTCCGACGACTGCCTTCGAGCCTTCACCCCTTGGGGCGGCGCGGCGCGACGGCGGGAACGAGAAAGTGCAGGAATGAGTTTAAAGGACTACATGCATTCGGAGTCAAATATTTGAATAAGTATACATTTTCTTCGGGACACGCGAATTGTGACATATGAAAAACAATGTCATATTTGCAAGCGAATGGTTTTATCATGAGCTTAGCCTTACATTTCGCGGGAAAAGACAAGTGTTTATGAAGATGACTGTGTGCATTGAGAACATTTTCTAGATATGTTTCTATCTAACATTGAATAATTTTTAGGAGTATTTTATTTAAGACATAAATAACTTATTTTAGATTCTAACATATTTCTTCGCTGTATTAAATAACGACGATTTTTTATATAGCGCGAAAGTAACTGCTTGTAAGATACGTGCGTTATAAAGTACCACATGTAGATTGAATTTGATGGTGGGCAAATCATTGAACTCCATCACATGTTACTTTCAAATTTGTATTTATAAATATGAAAATACTATAGAACATCGTTCACGGTATTATTTGTCATGACGTTAGCTCCATCCTTTATTACTTTTCCAATTTCCAACATTATTTAAGTAATGTAATAATTAAAAATGTAATGTAGTGATGGGAAAAGAATATCAATTGATGTCGATATCCTAAGAAAACCTTAGTACACATTGTTAAAGTACTCCGTATCTTAACTTTTCACATTATAAATAAATAAACTTAAATAAATTTAAAGAGTACTTAGAAGTGTTAATGAAATACTTATATTGGAGTTTTTGAAACGGAAAATTCTATAAAATTATATATAATTCTTCTCTTTTCTTTGAAATTTGAAAACTCGCTTAAGACGTCGATTTTCTTTCCTATCAATACAAATTTATTTGTTTTGCTGAATCTCAAGACTGAATTAGTCTGGGAAATTATTAAACGTTTGAGTGTGAAAATTAGTCTATATTCGCTATATCGTTATCACGGTCACCTTGATCATACCACAAGAACGCAGTGATTACAATTCTCATTGTGTAAAATTGTTGTGGGGATGTTTACAGTTAGTGTGATGGGATCAAGTTCATGGTTCAGGTTACTCGAAATTTGGTTATTCTTTACATAAGTCATGGAGATGTTTGATTAATGAACATGATATTCCTTCGTGTTGCAAAATTAAATATTGTTTGTTTCATGAAATTATCATATCGTGATCAGCAGGTTTGTTATGATATTTTTGTTCGCAGGGTTAAGTTCTTCACTACAGTAAGTGTTAACATCTCTTCTTTCCGGCAGGAATTTGCAACATGAAACGCAAATGATTGAAATAAAAGGAGAAGATGGAGGGCTGTGTAGAATTTAGAATATAACCTTGTATGTAATGAAAATAATTAATTGGAAAGCACCACATATTTATTCCTTCTCTGGAGGTAGGTTGAACAATCCCATTGCTCAAGTGTTTAAAAAATATTAATACTTTCAATTGAGATATTTTTAGTAAGAAAGATATGAATTACAATATACGTTATATTTCTTAATTTTTAAAGGCAGATTTTTGAATATTTTTGTCAGAAGATTTTTAGAATATTGTGGAAATATACTGTATATTTTTGTTTCCATAAAATACTGCTTGTAGAATTTGAAATAGAAATAACTGAAAGTGAGTGTGCGGTAAATTTGTCTACACCAAATCGAACATGCTATTTTTTTATTTATGCCCAGCGTGTGGCAATGTCAGCGACATACAGAACATAATTTGCACTCCTAATTCCGCCAGTTTAAAAAATTGTTTTTCGTTGTAATTGTCTGAAAACATAGTAGATTTTTCTTGGGCAAAACTTAAAAATATCTTCAGCACCTCGATTCACTATGAATATAACATTCTGAACCTTATAGAAGAAAATAATTTGTCAAGAAACTGCAATGCATAATCGAAAGGTTTCTCAGCAATATTACTTTAGTAACATTTGTTCATCTAATTGAGAAGAAGAAAATAGAAACTTCTACCTCCTGAAATGATTAAACTGTGAATGTAGTACATATGAATGTATGTTTTCTTTCTTTATGTCAGGACTCCTTTCAGTCTGTTCGATACTCTCCCGGCTGCCATCTGTAGGCTCCCAGCTGCCATCTGTTGTTGCCTGAGAGAGCTACCGGAGCCTCGGCGGAGAGACGGTGATCCTTGGCCGATCTACCTAGTGAAAAGTCCACATGACTTCCAGAACCTCTCTCCAAGGTAGCCCTTCAGTCCATCCCTGTTATATAGATGTTAACCCTTTCAATCTCACTGTAGTCTTATGGCTACATCACTTTCTTGGTCGTATTAAACCGCTTGAATATCATTTTAACCAATAACTACGATTTTTATGCATTCCTGTGACTTACTTGAATCATTTAACAAGTAGTGTATTGGATATTCTTTTGTTCTGTAGAATTCTGAATTGGTTCTCTCTTTTGGCGCGCATTCAAATGTTAATCACGACACTGCATTGTCTAAATATATTGAACATTTCTCAGTGATGGTGAATTTCTGAGATAAATGTATTTTTCGTTTTGAAGAATAGGGTTTGTTTACAGTACAGATTATAACAATATATGGAGTTATGTTATTGGGAGATATTTGAATACGAAAAGTGTTGTTGACATATGGCTACAACGGGCACATAGATCATCCATAACCTACAAGTGGAGGTTTATTCATGTCTATTGTAACTTCATGTAGGTAACGATATAATTCTAATTTTAAATAAAGGTGTTTTTATTTTAATAGAAGCTTCAATAAGTGTATAAATGGTAAAGAAATCCAATAACTTGGTCTCTTCTTTGACATAGCAACGAGAATGACATCAGTGATCTGTTGTCCGGTCAAGATATGACTGTAGTTATTAGAGAAAATTCTGGACAAATGTCGAATGAAAATAATGAAAGTCTCGAAATGCACTATGACAAACTACATAATAGACGGAAATAAAATGTGCAAAATAATTAGGAAAGGTGCACCATGTGAAAGGTGGATCATAACTAATTTAAATAAATTCAAAGGTTGATCATTTGTTTATATCTATTTTCGACCCGACGAAAGAGACCGCAAAACTACACAAGCGGAATTGTGTCAGAAAAAAATGCGATTTGTTGATAAAGAAAGTAACTACTTCCAGGAGCACTGGAAGCATTTCAAACAACTCTTGCTACTGTAAAAATTAGCAACACGTCTAAGTAAACATTGTCAGGTGGCATTTTAAGGATTAATTGTTTAGAGTGTGTGAGGATATATTTTACAAACCCAAAGAAATGATTTTATAAGTGTCTTGGTAAAAAAGGTTAGTTTTGCTGTGATTATATCTTGAACAATATAGTGTATTAAGTTTCCTTTGAGCCCACTGAAGCCATACGGCAACATTTCATAAAAATAAACCAAGTGCGGAAAATGTTAAAAACTTGTTTCTACGTCTTCTGATGATCCTATTTATCAATTGTATACCTTAAATATTTTCTTTTTTCATAATACATAATTTGGAATTGAAAGTGTTGTCCTGAGACCATCTCGGTACTTGTAACTTTTCAAAAATTAGGGAGTTAAGTTTCTCAGTGTGCTCAAGATATTCCCTAGAACATAAATACCTAGGGATGAGGAAAATATTCAGGTTTAAAGATGATAGTCGAGGGTATGAAAATGTTTTCCGAATAATAAACACAGTTGAAAACACCCATGGGTTAGGAAAGATCCAAACCCATGGAATTAGTGTTCGCGTACTAGGGCACGCCCACCCTGTCTCTGTTTCTCAAACGAACATTCATGTTTTTGGACGAAATAGTGCAATTCACAAACTTTTGTTAGTGAATTCTAACGAAGCCAGGAAGGGCAGGTAATAGACCATGAACTTGCCATGCATGAAAGAATGTGATATTTTTTCTTTTAATTTTTATTTCAAATAAAGTGATTTTAATTTCTGAATTTATTTCCATTTTCATTTTATTTGATAAATTTAGAAAATCTTAGTGTTTTCTTGTGCTTTTCGACAGTGGATATTTTGATATTAAATAATGCAAATGATAATGCCATATTTCGTAACATTTAATTATTTTTAATTTATTTAGTTTTTTAGAATGTACTGGAGTGCACTTAGTGAACAATACTTTTTTAAAAATTCTATGAAATATTTTAAACTGAGTATTTACTACTAAGCTTTATTACTTTGATTAGGGGAAGTTAATTATTGTGATCCCTTGCCTTTAATGGGTTCTTAGTTGGCTAATAAAAATAATAACAATAATAGTAACAATAATAATAATAAATACTGTGAGAGGTCAAAAGTTAAATTATTTTTTTCAAAAGGTGTCAGAATCCAAAACGATAAGGAAAACCCCGATTAGGCATTATTACAAGATCCTATTCAAACTCTATTTAACGGTTTCACTTGTTGGTTGGAAGTAGTCAACCCCCCTCCCAGCGACGGTGTGGCCTTGTCTGCAGGGAACGGGAAGTGGGCGTGTGGGCCATGAGTAGGCCGGGAGCCGTCACGGGCGGCGGCGGAGGCGGAGGCGAAAGCGGAGGCGGAGGCGGGGGCGGGGGCGGTGACGGCGGGGCCGGCGACAGCGGCCGGCGCGTGCTGGCCTTCAGCGAGGTGATACAGCACACGCTGCAGGAGCTGGCGCATCTGCAGGACTGCATGCTGCAGATGAACGTCAAGATGGACAAGATGAAGGACGTGGTGGGGCTGGTGGCGCTAGGATTTCAGGTGAAATAGCACGTACCTTCTCGCTCTTTCTTTCACGTAAAATGATGTCAAAAGTACTCAAATTTTCGAAAAACTGTATATGACCTTATTTCAAAATCTATCTTTAAGCAACAGATTTCATTGAGGAAGACATCCCTATATTAAATATTTTAGTCTTAGGAACACGACGAAAAAAATTTGAACTTTACAATTTTCGAAAAATAAATGATTTTATCGATCATAAACCTGCATCAATCTTTTAAACGTTCTTCATGCTATCCAACAATGAAAATCAAAAACGATGGAGCCGTGTTTGGAAAATTGAAAAAAAACGTCCTGGGGGCTTCATGCTTCATTTACAGTACCCCCCGAAACAAAATATCGGTTTCAATCACCCTAATCGATTGGAGAATACCAAATTTGGAGAAGATCGGCTGAACGGTTTAACCGCTAGCATTTGTCACAGACGGGCGGAGAAATGGACCGACGGAGGGACAAAACGTTTTGCCGTCATTCGATTTTTCAGTATTAAGGACCAACAAATATGGATTATGGCAACAACGTGTTAGAGGATTTTTTTCTAAATTTAGGCACAGGAGTTATCAACTTTTTCGTTACCAAGGCTCTGTAATAAGAGTTTTTCCGTCGAAAATGTGCCGTTCTTTCGCATTACATACTCGTAACTTTCTCTCTACTCCGTGGGGAAAAAGCAAAAAAAGTAGGAATTCCACTTCAAGATGCCCGCACGGCTTGGTGCAGCGCTGTCCGAAATGCTTCGCTTTCATTTAGATAGGGTAGAGCACACAGTGATGGGCACTTTAAGAGCATCCAGTATGGTTGATGTAATGCATAATTGTTTATTTTAACCATAGAAAATAGTTGGCAAATGAATAACTACTTTCAACTGCGAGTCATACCCACCTTTTCACAGCAAAATTACAAGTCCTATTCTTTCCACCTAGATCAGCACAACTTTTCCGCAGCGCTGCTGAGATTAGAAGAAAGGGTCCTTACAACTGCCTTCTGGTCATTTCTGTCTTTCGTACTTTTTGCCTTGCTGACGTAAGGGCTACTTCTTCTCTCCCTCCGGTCAGTCGACAACACCGTCTAGAACGCGCTAGAACTTTGCGCGGCAATTCAAATGGGTTCACACATGCGTTCGCTCTACGAACCCAAATACAGTAATTCCATCTTAAGTGCTATTAAAATTATTTGTAATTGAGAAAAGAGCTCACTCGTCTGAAAAGTAAAGACACTT
Source organism: Gryllus longicercus (assembly GCA_038098605.1). Lineage (NCBI taxonomy): Eukaryota > Metazoa > Arthropoda > Insecta > Orthoptera > Gryllidae > Gryllus > Gryllus longicercus. The sequence goes on from JAZDUA010000414.1 coordinate 382,170, forward strand.
TTGTGACCATCCACGAAAAGAAGGAAGAGATTTTCTAGTAACGAACAATCCAAACCAAAAGTTTGCAAATTGCGTTCACTTGAATGAAAGGAAGGAAAATCAATTACATCAGTAACATATACAGCAGATTTAATGATTCACTGTGAGATTTTCATCTTCAGAGCGTCTTCATTCCTCAAAATCAGTGTACTTGAATAATCTGAAATGGTTTTAACCAATTTTTCATGTCATTTTTCTTTGGTTTTAGGGCAGTTTAAAAAGTTTTAAGAGCATTTTATTGATTACTTTTGGAGATGTTTTGGTCATCAAAGTCCGTCTCCTAGAGATAACATTTGACCCCAGAACGTTTATTGAGACAGTAATGGTCCTGTTCACATTTCAGTGGTGGGCACAGTGCCCATCACTGTTCAAAATTTTTCTAAATGCATATATTTGCTTCACAAGGCAAACAGTGCTCAAAAATTCAATATTAACAGTACAGCAATGTATAAATAATAAGTTTCTCAAATTATAGAGTTGGGTAGTCTATGCGCATCATTTTTCTGCGCGTCAGAAATATTTGCAGTTGTGGGCACTACCTTTTTCTCGCTTACGGTCTGCTTTGAGAAGGTTCCCTCATCTCTTCACAAGTCGGGGATTTATCGGCAATATCCACAATACTCGTGGTATTACCTATGACTATTCCACTCCTCAAATGAAAATCAGTAGTGTTTAACTATGCATACAAAATGTGCCAACCAGGGCGGTGTATCTTACAAAGGTTATCGCGTTTTCTATCCAATTTTTCTTACCGCTTCTACCTATTGGCCGATCATAGACTGTGACTCATCTGTGTTACAAGGCGTTATAAATACATCAATCGCTATGTCGATGTTCAATAAACGGCGTATGTGCTATAACAATCTCTAAGTTTACTTCTAGGCTGTCCGGGTGACGCCGCGTCGTTGGCAGATGGGCCGACGTTTCGCCTGTCATGTCGCAGGCTTCTTCAGGGTAGTGGACTAACCTGAAGAAGCCTGCGACATGACAGGCGAAACGTCGGCCCATCTGCCAACGACGCGGCGTCACCCGGACAGCCTAGAAGTAATGGACTCGAGCCGCGGAAGCCTACGTGTACAATCTCTAAGTTTAACATACACTTGATTTATTTTCAATATTTGGCGCATTTTGGAACTCCTCGCTTCGTGAGTCGGGAATTTAACAATTTACAAGCCACTCCTATGAGTATTATCTTTGATAATTTTGTATGTATGTTTTCGTCTCTGATTAATTTGTAAGGTCGGAGTTCTTGCATACTTTAGTAAGATTTTTCATAATAAAATATTTATTTTAATTTTCCTAGCATATTAACTATGCTTTTCACTTCTTAAACCTCGCTTTTTACTTTCAAACTTTCGGCTTTTCCGTAACTTTGCGGCATTTTCCAAATCTCTGATTAAATTTTTTTATCATCTTTACCTTCTTTATTACCGATTTCGGCCATTATGATGTCATGTGCCACGATGACTAATTCGGGTCGGGCGAATTCTTGAGGGTACCATTGTTGCAGGTTCACAAGCTGGGGGTGATAAAGATCGACAAGAGGCTGCAAGCCGTGGAATGGAGACTGGACGCGAGCGGGGAAGGAGAGAATGAAGAAGAAGTGAAAGAAGAGTATGCCGTAGGGAAAACGACAATTGAATGTGAAGAACAAATGGTAAAGACATACGTACAAAAAAAACTGTTGATCAGTCTAAAAATAGTCTAGTAAAAAAATGGAAAGACAGACTCGAGGAAGAGCTGTAGCAGCTGTGCAATGACCTGAATTGTTCTTGATGTTTGATACGTTGGAGAGTGTGCGAGACACCCATTCGCATTCATTACTTTCACAGCATTTTAGCGATTTCAAACAACCCAAACACTGAAACTCAAACACTTGTTACATTAGTGAATCAGGAAGAAAGATTTTTCCTTAACACTTCGATTTCATCGAAAGCATTATTTTCAAAGTCACAAGAATTGACTTATGGGACATACCGTTGTAGTAGATGAGGTAAGGTTTTCAGTTTCTGTCTTAAAAATATAACTTCTTGGAATATATTTCCATCTGAAAATAATAAATTGTATATGCCGTTATAAATTTCATTTATTTTGTGACTCATGACTCTCCGAACAGATTAGGTCCCAACTAACACCATTTAATTGGCAGTCTGAGAGACAGAAAGGTGCCGACGTTTCGGTCGCTATTCTGCGACCTTGAGTTCGCATTACGGAGGTCGCAGAATGGCGACTGAAACGTCACCACCTTTGCCATGGACGCGGCGTCACCCGGACAGCCAATTAAACACTGACTCCGTCCGCGGAAGCTTAGGCTCTCGCCAACTAACACGTTGGCTCGCGGTATGTGTCTGGTATCGATTGGAGAAAGCACGGAACACTACCAATCAGAGCAGCCGACGACTAAAATTCTCTTCCTGAGACAGCGTCTGAATTCGTCATACAACGTAGCTAGTGCAGAAAATTTGCCACCGCCTGTCTTCGAACCCTAGGACCTCACGGTCTGAGTCGCTGCAGCTGATAAGCTGAGCTCAACTCAGCCGGTTGAGTTTCATGGAGAGCTTGAGCGAACGAGCCGATTACGATGATGTAAATGTTTTGCCGCCCTCTGTGCCAGTTGAATGTGTCGTCGGAAGCGCCTGCCGGCGGCCTGTCGCCGCGGGATGTCCGCAAAGTATCCTCGCCCACGGCGGCGACGGCGGTGGCGGTGCCTCGGCGCGACGCCTCGCTGCCCGCTCGCTCGCCTCCCGCCCCCACCGCCCCCGCTGCCCCCGCCGCCGCCGCCGCCCGGCCCCGCCCGCGCTCCGACCAGCGCCCCTCGCCACCACCGCCACCACCGCCGCCGCAGCCGCCACGTCCGCCTTCGCCGCCGCCGACCCGCGGCCCCCGCGTAGCCGCCAAGCGCCGCACTCTACTCGGACGCCAGTTGCTGCAGGCGAGTCTCTGCCTGTCTCTCTCTCTTTCACTCTCTCTCTCTTTGTCTCTCTCTGTCTTTGTCTGTCTCTCTTTGTCACTCTCTGTCTCTCTGTCTCTGTCTGTCACTCTCTGTCTCTGTCTGTCTCTCACTGTCTCTCTCCGTCTCTCTTTTTCACTCTCTCTGTCTCTCTCCGTCTGTCTCTCTCTGTCTCTTTCACTCTCTCTGTCTCTCTCCGTCTGTCTCTCTCTGTCTCTTTCACTCTCTCTGTCTCTCTCCGTCTGTCTCTCTCTGTCTCTCACTGCCTCTCTCCATCTCTCTCTGTCTCTCTCGGTCTGTTTCTCTCTGTATGTCTTTCTCTGCTGTAGCTTATTATTGGCTAGTACGAAGGGGCGTTACGATAAATCGGATAGAAAAAGCGATACATTTTTTTAGATACACCGCCCTGGAGTGGACATTTTATGTGTATAGTTAAACACTATCGGTTGTAATTTCACAAGTGGAATAGTCAATGTAACTTATGGAATAGAACGGAAGATGGCGTGTTGTGGCGCAGGCAGTGGAGGCGGGGTCCGCCGAGAAGGTGGCGCAGCTGCTAGACGCTGGCGCCGACGCCAACTTCTCCACTGCAGGGAGATGGGTGCCGCTGCACCGGGCCGCCCGCAAGGCAAGTTCACTTCTACTATGTGTGTCTCTCTCTCACTCTCTCTCTCTCTCTATCTCTCTCTCTCTCAATATATATATATATATATATATATATATATATATATATATATATAGGATGGTACAGAATTTTACAAACTTCCAAGGCTTATAGACCGGTGGATAATCTTTGTTTGTCAGTGAATCCCCTCTTCCCCGGCTGAAGTTGAAATTCCCGAGCCACAACCTCATGCTCTTTGACATGTCCTCCAGCCAGAAACACGATGTATCTCGTAAGTCTCGCATTACCTCCATACTGCACCTAATCCATAACAGGCAAAGCTCCTGCATTCGGCATCATGATACCGAATTAGCGAGGGGGAGAAGAACTCATCTCATCCGCTGACAAAACCACTATATACCTCTTGCCGTTATATACCTCCCGCCTCCATCGATTTCCATCTTTTCTTACACTGTAAGAAATTGATGTTCAATCAGCATGAATTGCATCACAGTGACGTAGAGTTGCAAGTGGTTATCGAACCTGCTACCTATGGCGGGCTGACAGACTTCTAGGACACACGAATACAAATGTTGATCCCACAGTCTTACAATTTTCTTAGTAATTGAGTGAAAAAATAGAGCAACATGCTGTATCTGCTTCAAAATATTTTCATATGAAAATGTGTTTCTTTTTTGTTGACGATCTAAAGAAAATCTTTCCGAATGCGTCTCGTGCGTTAATCCGTCTACAGTAGGTTTTTCTCCACAAGAGTACCGGTTTCGGTCTCAGGGCATCAACTGATGACACTGCAGTGCCCTCTGACGTAGAGCTGCTGGAGTTCGAGACCCGACGGTGGCAGAATTTTTTACGTTAGCTAGATAGGTACCTCGAATCCAGCTTCTGTGTGGGAAATTCTAGTGGCTGACTGCGTTTTCTCGGTCGTTTTCCGTGGCTTGTCTGATCAAAACCAGACGAATGCCGGAGCAGAACCCAAACAAACGGGCCACGGACCACGCACGATCTTTCCTTTCTCTTCCTTGTGCTTTCCTCGTCACTTCCTTGCCCTCACGTCTCTGCTTACACTCACACATTTACACTTACATGCACTACACTATCAGACAAAGCGAGACGCCAGCCAGGGCTTACAGCTTAGCATGGGGCTCAACTTGGACGCAAGGCGTCTCCAAGCCCCTTGGGAGGCGTTGAGCGCTTCGCGCGTTTTGAAGTAATGCTCCTTAAATTGTTGCGCGGAAGTAATCCTCCATTAATTACATAGTCCGTCGGATCTGAGCCAGTTGTCAAGAGGACCGCCAGATAGCATCCGTGTACGCGCCTCTCTCTCACGCGCTCCTGCATCACTACACAACGGCCAGAATCGGGAAGGCGTTAGGGTAAGGGTAAGATTTAGGACGCTTCACAGGAGTTGTATTAGCCCCTGTGAAGCATGCAAACTCGTTTTGTCGTAACAAATTTCATGCGAGGTTCTACGGGAATCGAACCCGGTGAAAGGCAAGCGACTTCGCCATTGAGCCACGAGAGCAGCTTATGCGGGCTGGGGCAGTGAGAGGTGCATGGAAGTGGAAACCTCCGCAGGCCGACGTGCAGGTCGGCGCCGGACCTCACCATCCAGCAGGGGAAGATCTCACGATACAAACAATCCCCCCACACACCTACGTAACGACCGAAGCCGTCGCCGCGCCGCGCAATAACCTTCCACGCGCCCACGCGCAGGGGGACGCGGAGCTGGTGTCGCTGCTGCTGCGGCGCGGGGCCGACGTGCACGCGCGCACCTCGTACGGCTTCACGGCGCTGCACGTCGCCGCGCACAACGACCTCGTGGGCTCGTGCGCCGCGCTGCTGGTGGCCGCCGGCTGCGACGTGGACGGCCGCACCAAGTCGGGCCGCACGGCGCTGCACGCGGCCGCGGAGACGGGCAACGCCGCGGCGGCGCGCGTGCTGGTGGCGGCGGGCGCGGCCGCCAGGTGGGACTGGTCGCAGTAGTAAAAGCAGCAGCAGAAGCGGTACTAAATGTACAATTAGTACTAGTAAAATTTCCAACAGTTGAAATATTAGTAGTAAAAGTAGCAATAGTTGTAAAGCTATTATGAGTAGTAGTAGCAATAGAAGCAGAAGCAGTAATAGTAGCAGTTGCAGCAGTAGTAGCAGTGGTAGTAGTAGTAGTAGTGGTGGTAGTGGTGGTAGTAGTGGTAGTACAGGTGGTAGTGGTGGTGGTAGTAGTAGTAGTAGTAGTAGTAGTAGTAGTAGTAGTAGTAGTAGTAGAAGTAGTAGTAGTAGTAGTAGTAGTAGTAGTAATAGTAGTAGTAACAGATGTAGTTGCAGCTAAGCAGCATTTGTAGTAGTAACAATAATAGTAATAGCACCAGTAGTAGAAGTAATAGTCGTAGTAGTACTATTGGTTCGACTAATACTACTGTCTCAGCCGATTGTACTAATAGTACACCACTACCACAACTACCATCACAACTGCTACCATCGCCATCACTACCGCATCTACAACTACGAGTACTAATACGATTCCTAACATATGTACTTGTACTACACCACTACTTCTTACTACTGCCACTACTCTCTTACTACCGCAACTGTCACAACTAGTTCTACCACTAGTACTGTTACTACAAGCATTACTATTTCTACCACTTTTACTAGTACTACTACTACTACTAACACTACTACTACTACTACTACTACTACTACTACTACTACTACTAACACTACTACTACTACTACTACAACTACTGTTGTTACTGCAACTAGTACCACTATCACTACCACATCCACCCCACCCAGACCCGACCCTCTGAGACGCGAAGGCAAACCCGAAGCCCCGAGCAGGTCTGTGCTAACAGCGCCCCGCGCCTCGCGCCGCGCCAGGGCGCGGGACGACGCAGGCCGCACGCCGGCCGACGTGGCGCGCACGCAGGAGCTGCAGCTGCTGCTGGAGAGGGCTGCCAGCGCGCAGCAGAAGATGCCACCGATGTCTCTGCTGCGCGAACGGCGCGCCCAAGCATTCGCGAACGACGTCCGCGCCAGGGAATGACAATGTACGGGGTACAATCGGAAATAAAACGTTTTTTTTATATTTTTATCGTACACAATTTGGTTTGTATTTATTGAACCAACTTAGGTGTCAAGGCATCAACTGATGAGAATGCTGTGCTTCTTACCTACAGCTATTAGAGTTCTAGACCCGATGGTGGCAGAATTTTTGTCGTTAGCTAGCTAACGACATGCGGAAGGAAGGAAAGAGTGTTCCACAAGGTCAGAATTTTGTTCCTCGTGACTTTTACCTTTCTATCCGTTAATAATATTAAATACCGAGACAAATTGTGACTTGTCGATTGTTTTTCTAGGCACCCCGATTTCTCTTTTGCGGTCATTCACTACAAACGAGTGTCATCGATCTCTGTAATTGAATCGTTTATTTCCGAAACACGTCCAACGCCAAAATCTAAAACACGCTTAGCGACTAATTATAGTTTCAGGAGGATAGACACATCGTTTGGTTCATATTTAAATGAAAAATATTCATTTATCAACCCCTTTGATTAAGAAAATAGTTTGAAATCAGGAAAATTGAGAGACATATTCTCGGTTTTCTCGAAATGAGGAATTTGGCGTCTGACGGGTTTCTGAAATTAACGATTTAATTATTATGCCTTACTAATATTCGCCGAACACTGAATAAGAAGAAAGATAAAAATAAGTTGGAAATATATACGAATAAAAGCAAAAGAATAAGGAGAAAGGGGAAAAGGAGGAGGGGGAACCTTTGCACATTACTCTATTCGTTTTTCACTTAAAGAATCACGTATTTTGCATTCTTTTGTCTCACCTATGAGGTCTCGGTTCAGTGAAGACTACATCGGAAGTTACGAAAAGAGATTTCGAAATGCTGTTATTAGAACACTTTTATGAGAGAGTATGGAAAACCCGATAGGTTTCTCGATTCAAGTTACCCTCAGGTCGTCAGCGTATGTATTAAGTACTCCCAATGAACTTTAAGTACTCCCGATCTATGTGACGGCTGGTTCCCCTCCAGGCTTCACGTCACGCTATGTTTCATCACGTGGTTCCTCCTGCAGACCTCCCCTGAAGAGAAAAATGGCTCTGATCCTTGCTTGGTCAGCGGGAATCTTCGACATGACACCCAGTACGGATGTAGCTTTTCTATTCCAGTTTGGAAACTGGGTCTAAAGATAATGTAGGAAAGCAAACTATTTTCATTACTTCCTCACAAATGCCATTTTTTACCCCACAGTGGGAATAAAAAAGTTTTGTTTTGGGTGTATACTGTGTAGTATACTTACATCTATATTCACTCGACAGATTAAACTGTTCTACGAACATACAGGGGCATTCCATATGTCCATATGTAGATGTACATAGGTGTCGGTGCAAAATGGTTTTAATACGAAGTGATTGTGAACTTAAGAGTTCAATTCCAAACCATTGTTAAAATTACAAAAATGTTATTTAAATGTTTGTTGCGCTTTGTCTACATTTTAGATTTAGGTTTTGGAGTATTGTAAAAATACACTGTGTTGATTCATGGAACCATACTTGAGACTTTTGATTGGTGAAAAGGGACATTCGTCAGCGTAGAAATAGATTATTTAGTTTAAATACTTGACTATTTAGTTTAAAGACCTGAGAGAAATATGTCCCCACTACCATCATTTGATGAAACACGACAGAGCCATTTTAACATTGGGGGCCATTAGGCCTACGTCAATTTGGACGCCCCATATTCGTACTTTCACTGATATCTCTCTAATTTAAAGACAATTTTGCTAAAAATTCTCATCTTCTCATCACTGAGTGACATTCTCTCTTTAACATTCCATATAATAAATTATTCAATGATGCATAATTTTAAAAAACTATTTGAAGCTATTGAACATTGGGGATCATGGACTTGGCCCTTACGAGCCCGTGGCTTAACACGGGCCTGAACACAGATATGTAGGCCACTTGTATCTTTTATTACTTCTTTATAGAAACTAACATTAATAGTTTACGGCAATAATTGCAAAAATAAACGATTTAACTCCAAAGTATGAGATAATGTACTAATATCTCCAAAACTATATGTAACAGCAAAATTTTGATAGCAGTTCTGGATTTCCCATGTAAATATACTATAGAATAATGCAAAAATGTGTCTGTGCCAAAACCTTTATTAAGCAGTGTTATTTTGTGTTTCCGCCGCGTGAACTGCTAAGGTGAGTAGCCCTAGAGGTGAAAAGCTTGTTATATCCCGGGAGTTTGTGGTGCTCCTGCCTCACTAGAACACGAGATTCGACGCCGACCACTACGCCAGATTGTTGAGTTTCTTCCTTCAGAAATCTCCGCCAGCGGGGCACCGCCACACACAGGACAGGCTCAAAGCTCCAGATTGGCCTCCAGACATGGTAAGTGTGCAGGTTCCACGCAGGTAACATGAAGGTAAGTGTGAGGAAGATGGCGCATGATATGTGGTCCGTTTGTAGGGCACTACTCCGTCATTGTCTTTTATTGACCGCAGAAACTACGGAAAACGTTCTCCGTGGCATTTCTATAAAGGCCGTTTCCGAGCCATTTTCAGCGGCTTACTTTGCTCTACTGACAAAATAATTTAATCCAAAACATTGGAGCCATTTAAAAAACAACTTAAATGTCCTTGAGACTTCATGTGATGACCCCCGAAAGTTAAAATAACCGTTTCAAATTCAAGGGATTCATAGAAACTACCAAGAATTCGACCTAGTTATCCTTCTAGAATTGAAAATCCCCCACCGGTTGAACTCACATCCTCAGATGCCGTGGTTTGAGGCTCCATAGTGACAATAGTTGACACCCCCCTGCCACAATCGGTTGACGTAACGAAATTATGTCTACTTATAAGGATGCTCTGAATCATCCTTGTAGGAACAAATTCTTACTTTGGATAAAAAAATGAAAATCATTGTAAGATACTTCCCATTAGTAATTCGATATAAATGCCAACTATAAATACGTCCTTATGAATTGTAATAAATCTTATAGAAGCATTTTACAGGAACTGTAATAAACCTATAATAATAAGTCATGTATATAACCATGTTTTTTCTTTATAAACATAATATTGTTATATTTAGTAAAATGGGGGGAATATCGAAACAGAACGAGTGTGAATTTTTGGACCTAGTTAATTTGTAATGATTTTTACCCAATTTTAAAATGTTTAATTTTTGTGAAAGTCAGTAATCAATATTTTGGTACTTTTGGCTATCTAATCGAGGAATACGCAATGAATTCAGAGTCAGAAATTGTAATTACACAAATAGAAAATCGTATAGTTCCTATATAATCTTTTAGTCTTACGAAAAATATTAATTTCGTAAAAGCGAATAACGTGTAGACAGTTGTGCCCTAGGTTCACTTGATCAACATTTCTTTCAGTTCCTGAGTATGAAATTTAATTTTATTACATTTTTTATTAAATTTAGTTTTATTAGCACAGCGAGTACTTTGTGCAATAACATACTGAAACCGTGTTAAAATGTCACTACTCTTTCTTATTTCAAATTTTCCTAAAAGTAATACAAACATTTGCGTAATTCATTCAGAAAGGTTAAATGATGTTGCGCTTTACTTTCGCTCCGAATAACCTTCCTCTTATACATTGATGACAGCCACCTGGAGGGATGATGAGTAAGAAGGCCATGACTTTTCAACATTGTAGAAAATAGTAGTTTTTCGACCGACAAACGCGTCGCTGAAACACCGCTAACTAATTTTTGTAACCCTGTGTTCACTCATTTCATAAATTATGGAAAAAAGTGCTTCTTTTCGTGACAGAACAATGTGCATTTAAGATAATGGCTAATTTTTTTCTAGTTTCGTAAAGAAGTTATAATAATTATGTGTAATGTAATGAAATTAATGTTACACTGGGACGTCTAAGGATTTTATCAATGGAATCATATTGGTATTCATAAAACGTGAGCTTTGCAAAGGTCAAAATGAAAGTACTTCTCAATAACACCTTTGGATAACTGAAGATGGAGAAGTGGCCAGCTTTCAGAAAATTTCCTCTAAGAATAAGAAGAGGATGGGCATGGACGAAAATTTATGTTTAGGGCACCATTGGAGGTAAGCGCATCGTCATCAGTTGGGAAAAAGCGATTCCAAATTTAACCAAAAATATTTCATAAAATTACGTTCCTCGAGATCTGACTTAATCTGAAAGCTACGAAATAAACATCATACACAATTTAAATTGGGTAGTGGCAGAGGGCAATATTTCATTCCACCGAGAATCTTACCGGGAACTTCCGATATCTGGTTGAATGCTCATTCCAATAAGCCTTGGAATAAAACATTACTTTCGCGGCAATTTTTTATGTCACATTATAAGATAGTGCAACAATATAGAAGGGACGATACAAATAAGGTACTACAAATTGATGAACGGACCTTCATCTCATCCATGCAAGTAGCTTTGACTGTCTGGGCATGTTATCACTTATGCATCAAAACTTATGGCCATCATTGCGAGGAATTTTGTAGTCAACGCTGAACAATAATGACAAAAGTTTAATACTCTCATTGACAATGGGTACGATGTTTCTGATAAATGTTTATGCGCAAAATATCAGAGCAGGATCCATCAGTCTGAGGCGTGCTGTTAGGAATGCCATTGGTGTCGGTTTATATGAGTTTTCCCACAGTAGGTCCATTATCCAAACGTGATCACCTACTCTCTTCATGTCCCAGATATTTGAAGCTTTTATTGTGAATTATCGTACATAGTTGTCATGATTATTTTGTGTCAGGCTCTTAGTTTGCCATGGAAAATTAAACTTTGAACTGCGATTAGCCGGGCATCGCTGACAGTACTATCGTTACAATCAATTCTTTGGAGGCCGCGGATCCTCTATCACACCCTAAGGGCTCATTTACAATTAAACCTCACCGAAAATGGAACGTAAACACAAGAGCTAGGTCGTATGTTATTGCCTAAAACCATTCACAAACGCTGCTCTTAACAAAAACAAAAGAAATAACCGTAAACGTTCGCCAACTAGGTGTTACGTTCACATAATGTAACCTGAGAACAACATACTATCGTGTGCTGCAGCAAGATGAAAACAATATTTAGCGCTTCCTTTTGCCAGGAACTACTTCAGTATTTTAAATTGCTATTTATCATCGTCATGACACACTTCACGGAGTCATCTTTGGCACTCATACGAAATATGAACAACGTCATATCAAGTCACAAGTTATCCTTGGCACATCATGAAATAATGGACAATATAGAATGATTGCGCCCATTGGACTTAATGTTGGATTCTAAATACAATTTCTGTGCCGAGTTTTTATTCTATCAATTAGTCCTGGATTTTGGCACCTGGCAAATGACTTTTCTCTCTAGTGTGCTCTGCTTCCGGAATCGTCAAGGGCACTGCGTGTGATGCCAGTAGTTGTATGTAGTATATTTTTTTAGTTACTAATTAATAGTTGTATATTCCCAATAATATTCTAAACTTGGTCATGTCTTTCAATGTTTTATATGTTCTATAAAATACTGACACCGAACAAAATCTTACTAGTAGGAAATAAGTATTATACAAACCAACAAAAAAGTTTTAAATTTTGATAGCTGATTTTTATACTTTTTGGTTGCCTAATCCGCATCTGACCCGTTTATTTCTATCACACTTAGTTTAGTCACAATTAGCTCTAGTAAGATATGAAAAACTACGTTCAATCAATGCAATCAAATGAACAGTAAATGACTTTTAGATCTTAATTTAAACATAAAAGATGGCTTAATAGTCCAAACATTATATTCTATAAAGGCATTACATAGCCATTGACGGACATTTTCTGGTTCTGCTTGTCAAATGCAACTGTGATTGTGAAACCGCCGAGCATATCGACGAGCGGTAGTAGAAGGGATTACAATGTAGAAATACTTCACCATTGCGTATGGCATACTTCTCTTTTTGTCATCCTAATATTTTTCCCTTCTAACTTCCTGCATCGTATACGTTTCTGGAGACTCAGAGATGCGTTTGTCTAGCTGTACAGAGCAAATGTTAAACTGTGAACAAATGGTAAGTGATGCGGTTTTTTTATGTTATTTTTGGAATCAGCACCCTTAAAGCGATAAGAATTAGGTGAACATACGCAAAAGAGTTTTTGGTCGTTGGCCTCTGTTGGTATTATTATAATATCGATGAGGGACTATGTTAAAGAATCACGTTCGTTGTGAAGCTATTGGAGTTTATATCATTGTCACTGTCTGTGACCGGGGCGTCTTAGAACTTGAGTTCCGACTAAAGTGGATTTGCGACACTTGGCTTTTAGATTTATTAATAATTTTGCAATTAAGTTTGAGAGCTTGGTGGCGGAATACACTAACTTAACATTACTGAACTTAACAAGTTTACAAAATCTACAAACTGTACAAATTATCGTGAACATTTCACCGTGCAATCTTTCATAGCACTCCACTTCACCACACTTCACTTCGCCGCACTGCGAAACACCGAGCGGTAATATCCTTCTTACACAGTCGTTTCCCTCAGTTTCACAATATCACTGCACTTCAGCCACTGCACTGCTCAAAATTAATAATAATAATAATAATAATAATAATAATAATGATAATAATAACTAATTTATTTTTAAATTTTTAAATTTACAGCTAGGTTCGGTTCAGTTGCCGCGCTCTCTGGAGAAAAATTATAGCAATCAGCTGCTAAAATTGGTAGTTTAGTGTGATTTCACAAATCTATGCCAAACGAAAGACGGAGATTTACCCTAACAAATGGCAAACGAACCGTGCGCGATCTTTCCTTCCCTTTTCTTGTCCAATGCTCACCATAAGTGCCGATACTATGCGAGAGTGTAGAACTTGTTCCGGCTTTGGGAGGGTGCCCGATAGTGGGAGATACCTGGATGGGGCAACTCCTTCAAGCCTACGTGTAGGTTGGTGCTGGATATCACCATTCAGCGCGGGAAGACCGCAACTTAGCGGGATAAAATATTCACTACACTTAGTGGACTAATGCCCATTTTTGACATGGTACACAATAGCAATCACTAGAACAATTCAATTTATTGTTTATTATATTTAATAGTTAATTGTTACAAACAAATTATCTTACTTGATCCTATGTGGCTAGGCCGAAGGCCTTTAATCCATTACAATACCTACATCCTTTCGCGTTCTAATCTTTCGATTTCTGATATTCACCCCAAGTGGTCTCTCCATTTCCGATCCCCATACATTTCCGATCCCCCTTTCCCTTGACCCCCTAATGTGCTTATTACTATGCCAGTTTTATTTTATTTATTTTATTGACCTGTTACTTACCAATTGACTACGACTTATTACTATTTCTTAACTGTTTACTAACTTAACATAAAAATACTGATTAACTTACTTATTGTTAGTTTATTGACTTATTTATTTATTTCTCTCCAGTCTAGGCTCCGCTCAAGCTAACCAGAGCTGTTTTCCCACTCCCTGATTTCAGTCAATTTATTGTTTAAAGTTCGTCTTTATAAATCAACGCCTACAATAACGTTTTCACTGCGAACGGCTCATACGGGCAGCGGCAAGCGCCGCCTGACAGACCGCAACTCGCGCCGTGCCTTAGCGCCGTGGAGAAGACGATGAGCGAGTTGGAGGCTCACCCGGGCGCGGGCGGCGAGGGGGGCGGCGGCGGCGGCGGCGGCGGCGGCGGGGGCGAGGGCGGGGACGGGGCGACGTCGTCGTCGTCGTCGTCGGCCCGGCTGGACGGCGCCTTCCTGCTCATGCGCCGCATCATGACGGAGATGCAGCACATCACGACCGACATCGACGTGAAGACGGAGCGCACGGACGACCTGCTGCGCCTGGTGGCCGACGGGATAAACACGCAGAACATGTGAGGGCGCGCGCCCGACCCGACAGGTTACACAGTGTCCTGGTTACTAGTAGTGCGGGTTTTTATAACTCTGCCCGCCGAGGCCCTACTTCACGGTGGCACAGCAGCTCGCGCCTTTCTGAGTCGAACAGCTAGATGTCTCATGATCGCGACCGTATCCAGCACTGCTAAACGAGCGCAATCATGCGACATCTAGCGGCACGGCCGAGAAAGACACGAAAAACTGTGACATAATGCCACCTTGAGGTGGGCCTTGAGGGACTGAGTTATAAAAATCGCACTATAACATTATTGTAACCGATTTATGTAACAGTCATTTGTTGACTACGTTTCGACCCCTATTACACTCTTATTCATGTTACAAAAGAGCTGAATTTTAAAATAATTAAAATGAGTTAATTTAAATCAAAGATAATATTCAAGCGTCTCAGAATAAATGTTACAAACTTCTATGACATGTAGGCGATTCGATCCCCCCCCCCCTTTTTGCCAATAGACATGTTGTGGGAAATTGCATAGAACGGAGATACTCATGATGACTTTTTTCTCGAAATTTTAGACAACTCATGGCAGGCTATGTTGAGACGAACGTAGTCAATGAGATTTTATGTTCCTACTGAACATCTGTGGGTACGGATTTGTCTAACAATTGGGAGCAAATGTAACGTGTATAAATGCACATAACTTTGTATTTGTATTTAGCGATTATACGAATATGTCCCGTAAAGGGCAGTTGGATTCGACGCCATTAGATTCCGCGGTTCCCAGCCGTCCACCCAATCAGGAACCCGCGTTGTCTCGAATTCGCCTAACCTTCGTGACTGCACGTAGTAAACAAATTCGGCTAGCGACGTCGCTTTCCCAGTCGTGGCCTTTCAGTAGAACCATCCCAGGACCAGAACCATCTGCCAGGGCGACCGAAGGAAACCACGAATACCCCGGTCAGGATTGCCGGCACGGAGATTAAACCCTGCCTTCCGAATACGAAGTCAGCGTGTTACTCTCTGAGACACTTCGCTCGGTGCACATTACTTAATAACTTTTTTCATTATTTGTTCATTAGCAAAAAATGATCATGTTTTACCCCTCTTTATGCCTAATACGTTTGTGAGAATTATTCTGTAACCCCCTTCACACGACATCGTCATTGTCGCTCGGCTTAACGTCGGTAGACGTTATGATACAGGGACGTCTACCGTCCTCTGTTTTATCAATACTCTTTGGCACACGCATTACTGTCTCACTCCTCGACATCGCTTAGGCCCCTTAACCCATTGTGGCTTTCTTCACTCTCGACCACTTAGCTCCACCTGCAACCTTTTAATAATTTTGGTCGGATGAGTGGCGCGCGTGTGAGTCGTGTAGCCTGCAGACCCGTAATAGCAGGGAGAACTGCTCGTTCCGAAATCAGACCAATTCACCTTCCATCTACCCACGGATAAATTTTCCCCGACGCACCGCGGCTGCGCCAAACGCCAACCAACTTCCCCTCCCCCCTTCGCTTGGCTTCCGGTAGGCGAATGGACGGGGTTGAGAAGCGGCTGCAGGAGGTGGAGCGGAGGATCAACCAGAAGGGCGAGGGCGGCGACGGCGGCGTGGGCGGTGAGGGCGCCGGCGAAAGTCTTGCTGCGCCGGGCGAGGGCACGGGCGCCGGGGAGACAGGCGATCGCAGACCCACGACGCCGGTCAAGGAGGCGGAGGAGGTGACGGTGGCGGAGGCCTCTGTGCAGGTTGGCACCCGCCACACCCATTATTATTATTATTATTATTATTATTATTATTATTATTATTATTATTATTATTATTATTATTGTATTTTTATTATTTGAAGTGAGAAGGAATATACCGCCATATATTCCATATACTCCGCCCGTGTTAATTTGCTCTAATTGTTATAAATTTTCTAGAAAATCGTTAACTAGAAAATTTTTATCTTTTGCACACTTAAAGGTACAGCTTTTGTTATTATTTTGAAACTTTTTAAGTTGATTAAAAATAGTATTTTTTTAATTATAACTTTTGCCCTACTTTTTTCAACAGTTTTAGACCAACATTTTTTAAAATATTTTTCATTTTCTAAGAATGTCTAAACATACCATAAAAATTCCAAAAATTCAGTAATTTTCCAATGCTATAAAGAATGTATCCTATAAATTTTAATACATTGTGAATGATATTATCTGAGAAAAAGGACATTAATTATAAAATAAGTACATTTTGGCAAACTCCATTTGAAAAGTCTGTACTTGACACTTTTCTACTAGAACATTCGTTCTCCGTATTCTGGATCAAGTCGTTGAGCGGGAAAGATCAATGCCACCAACGAATGAACAAAAGCTTGTTTCAATAACTCATTAACAACCCAATATGCATAAAATATTACAAAAATATAGCCATTTTATATGCAATGTCAAAAAAGCAGGCGTAACTAATGCGTATCAGAACATTTAAACAACAATTAAATGAACTTCCAAACTTCGCAAAAGAAAAATGTTAATGTGTTTGGAAAGAGCAAGGTTTGAACTATTTGTTTAGCCAAAACATCGATAATTTGACCTATTTAATCTTTAAAAATAAGTATCTTTACGTGTTATATAGCTTTCAATAATTTATTGTTACATTTTAATTTTAGTTTAGTAAGTTTCTTGCTGATAGTTCCCAACCAAAATAACAAAGCAGTGTTCATTTGTGACGGAGCTGGAACGTTTCTATCAACCTCCTCATTTATTATAAATTAATAATCAATTACAAATATTAATATATTATATTATAATATATATTAATAATTAATTAATCATAAATTATGAATTGAAATTAGAAATGATAAACGCAAACCTTTGTCTGGTACATAAGGGTCAGACTCAGGAGATTTCTTAAGCTTTGCACGGACATTCCTTTCAAAATTATAAAGAATCCAAACGTCGTCAAGTAAACGTACAGAGGAATATGGATATGAGATACACATGAAAAAACAAAGTGTGTGATGTAATATATTTCCTTACCAGGTTTCGAGTTTTCTAAAATAATGAATGTTACTTTGGGATGTGAGGGCTTTGGAATTTAAACATGATAAGTCAACAATATTAACTTCTAAGATTTTTAATACATCAAAAATACAATTGCTAATGATGTCAATGTGCTTCTAGTGCTTCGTAATTTCGTTGTTACAGTTCTGAATCTGTAGCTTGAATAGAAGACCAGGGTTCGCCGAACCATCCACTCTCTGAATTACCAAAAATGCTCAGTAACAGCAGGGTCGTCGATGAGAGATGTCGGTGTATTACCACTACCTTTGCGAGTCGTCTGTATCTCCGCGTCCTGTACCAACAGTTACTGTACAAGTAGGTCATACCAGTCCCACCGTCTAAACCTCCCCCAATATCGTCCCTAAGCATAGGCACCTGTTTGGGGCGAGGGAACATCCTCCTCGTGAAAGTGGCCTGGACCTGTGATATCCACCACCCCTGAAGATGTGGACACTGCAGTGAAAGTTTCTAAGCTAAAAAAATGTGGCTGTGTCAGTGTACAATTTGTTTCTTTAAAAAATCATTTGCGTGATTAATTATCTCAGAGCAAATAGCTTAAATTTAATCAAAAGAAAAATATTAGTTTTATCACGTGCATTCACAATTTAACGCCATCTTTATGGGTTATAGACGTTTCTAGTCCTTTAGCTCGACCACTTACGCAGTAAAACCTGCCTTTCCTATCGCGGCCGGTTGTGGGTACAGATCACAGCACGGTGATCTAGCGCCACCGCCTATTCCACTAGTAGCGTTCCTCGCCTCCATAGAATTAACTATAGCACGGCAACTTAGAAAAAAAACCTGACTGCGCATGCGCGAAACGTGACGGCGCCGAATATGCTACATAGAGTGGCTGAAGCGCTTCCACCTTCGAAACAGATTGAAGTCATGTTTTTTGCAGTGAAAGCAGCACCCTCCGGAGAAACAGAGTATTCTAGCATTACGTTTGGCGGTGGTTACGAACGCTGGTTACGGACGGTTACAGCCAGGTAACACCGCCGCTCGTAAATTTATACTTCAAAAAAAACATGGCGACCACTAGTTCGGCAAACCTCCACCAAGAGCGCTGAAACTTTAGGGCCAGCCACTCTATGTATTCTAGAGTTTTGGACGAAGGGTAAGGTTCCCTCTTTTAGAGGCTCAACTTTTCCGACTTAGGGAGCCACCGCCGCCACTGCCGCCGCCACCTCTGCTTGGTCGGGGGTTGGGCGGGGGGGGGGGAGACTCCCTGGCCTTCACGGTCGTCCCAAAGCCTAGAGTGCTGAAGCGTGAGAACTAAGTTACACGAGAGAATCAATGATCGTTGCACGCGGTCCTTGAATTCAACTGAGCTCTCCTTCGGGAGCAGTGGGAAATGGCCTCCCGAGGTTAGAGACGTCACGAGGGCTTGTTTTGTAAGTGGTCGAACTATAGGACTAGAAACGTCTATAACCCATAACGGTGGCGTTGAGTTGTGCTTGCACACTGTAAACAACAAGTGATTCTGTTCATTGAATTTAAGCGTTTTGTTGTGTGTTAATTAACCAAACAAATGACGTTTTCAAAGAAACATATTGCCAGCTAACTCAGACACAACGGTGTTGAGAGCTTGCGTTCTACGTTCTCCTTCCCTATGAAAACATTAAAATTTGTACGCACGTTCAAACGAATTTATAATGATAATTTCATTATAATATTCTCAAAAATAAAAATAATTTTCTGCACATACAGCTTTATTTCTACATATGACCGTCCTAGCAAGTCCAAACCACAAACTGAAGTTTTGAGCAGTTCCGTAAAAATATTTGCCACAGAACTTTTAAACGTCTGTGACCCACATGTGATCCACGGATGTATCAAAGCCACCGAATGTTACGTTTTGGGAACCACATATGGTCCCTAAGAGTCACGGAGGGAGCTATTTCTCGCCTCTACCGCACTACCCTCTCTCGACAGCGAACCCCGTGCAGCAATCCTCGCGATCCGTGTGTTATGTGCAGGACGTTCGTTCATCAAAAGATCTCAGCCTTTTTTCTTGTGTTATTTAAAGTCCCATCAA
This sequence comes from Gryllus longicercus, assembly GCA_038098605.1. Lineage (NCBI taxonomy): Eukaryota > Metazoa > Arthropoda > Insecta > Orthoptera > Gryllidae > Gryllus > Gryllus longicercus. The sequence goes on from JAZDUA010000414.1 coordinate 401,758, forward strand.
CATCTAGGTCATTGGCGACCACTATTTCATTTGATGGTGTGGTAACTGTAAATATGACATGGTAAGGTGATGAATGTAGAATTTGTAGAGGTGGAAGGACGAACGCCAATGCACCCATGCCCAAGTCGGGACTCGATCCTTCGGCCCGAAATCTCTAGAGCATTACTACCTTAACGATCTCGGCCATCCGGCCCGGCGACCTCGGCCTTTGATTTACGCAGCTCCTAGCCCTGTGACCCGAACGCTGTCCGGCCTGTGGCAGGTGGAGTTGGACGAGGTGCCCCGCGCGTCGTCTCCGCCCACCCCGCCCCGCCCTCCGTCGAGCCCCGCCCCCGAGCGGAAGGACGCGGCGCTGCAGCTGGAGGGCACCGGGGAGGTGCTGGAGTCCTCGTGCCGCCCCTTGCTGCTCAGCCAGCACCGCGCGCCCGTCTTCAGCGGCTCCTCCTCCTCAGCTGCCTCCACCGTCTCCACCGCCTCCAGCTTCAGCCGTCGGCCGCGCTCGGCCCGGCCCGTCTCGGGCTCCACGTGCACCGCCTCCACGCGCACGCGCCTCGGCCACGTGCCGCCGCCCACGCCCCGCAGCACGGGCCCGCCGCCCCGCGCGCGCCGCCCGCTGCCCGCGCCCGCCCCGGCCCCCGCGCCCGCTCCGCGGCGGGCGCCGGCGCGCCCCGGCCCCTCCGCCGCCCGCGTCGCCACGCCCCGCCCCTTGCCGTTCTCGCCCGTCCCCGCCGCCCCCGCCGCGACGCCCCGCCGCCTCCCGCGCGCCAACCCCCACGCCCTCGTCGGCCCCACCCCCGCCGCCGCACGCGCCGCTAAGGCCGGACACGAGGCGCTGGGCAGGGAGCTGCTCAAGGCCGCGCAGGTACTTCCAGCGCCATTCTCCTTTTCCTTCTCCTTTTCCTTCTCCTTTTCCTTCTCCTTTTCCTTCTCCTTTTCCTTCTCCTTTTCCTTCTCCTTTTCCTTCTCCTTTTCCTTCTCCTTTTCCTTCTCCTTTTCCTTCTCCTTTTCCTTCTCCTTTTCCTTCTCCTTTTCCTTCTCCTTTTCCTTCTCCTTTTCCTTCTCCTTTTCCTTCTCCTTTTCCTTCTCCTTTTCCTTCTCCTTTTCCTTCTCCTTTTCCTTTTCCTTCTCCTTTTCCTTCTCCTTTTCCTTCTCCTTTTCCTTCTCCTTTTCCTTCTCCTTTTCCTTCTCCTTTTCCTTCTCCTTTTCCTTCTCCTACGTCTCCTTCAAGCTGTAGAAATTTGTAACATTTAGGCTAAACCATTCTGTGTAGTCCACCCTGTGTATTTATACATAGTTTGTGAGGCAGGTTGACCCCTCATGAATTCCTAGAAATTTGTAACATTTAGCCCGAGACATTCTGTGTCACTCGCCCCGTGTATTTACACACACTATGTGAGGCGAGAGAGTGAATATGTGTGTGTGCGGCAGGAGGGGCGCAAGGCGGTGGTGCGGCGGCTGCTGCGGCAGGGCGCCGACGTCAATTTCCGCAACAGCTGGCGCTGGACGGCGCTGCACTGGGCGACGATGAAGGCGCACGCGGCGGTGGTGGCGGCGCTGCTGCGCGCGGGCGCCGACGTGGGCGCGCGCACCGCCTCGGGCAACACCCCGCTGCACATGGCGGCGCACAACGACCGCTCGGGCCTCTGCGCGGCCATGCTCGCGCAGGTGGCGCCGCACGCTAGGGGCTGCGTGGACAAGGGGGCAAACAAGAGGGACAAATGGGGAAAAACAAGGGGGGGAATGGGGGAACATGGGGAAAAATGAAACAACTTGGAAAACAAGAGGGACAAATGGGGAAAACAAAGGGGACAGATGTGGGAAGAAAGGGGACAATTCAATCCAGCCGCTGTCTGGAGGAGAAATTCTAGCGACCGGCCTGCTCTCGTCCGTAGTTCTACGTGGTTTCTCCGATCAACACCAGCCGAATGCCGGGGTAGTACTCTGACACACGGGCAACGGAGAGCGCGCGATTTTTCCGTCCTCTTTCTTGGCCTATCCTCACCCTTTACTTACACACACACGTACATGTACTACCCTATCACAAATCTCGAGAGTCATGACGCTGGTCTGGTCTAGGGATGTGCCTCCCGGCAGAAGATACGTGGAGTGGGAAACTCGGCAAGCCAATATACAGATCTTGGCGGAATTTACATTTCATGTAGAGGAGATACTGCCCCACGTCCCAACATGTATTACACTCACGGGACTGCTCAAAGTAGGTTGATTAGTACTTCCGGGCCTATCATCGGCTTTTGTTTGTTAGTCCATTACGTGTAGTGCATATTTGTAGTGCTGGAGGTGGCGATGATATTACCATGCTAAATGTCGAGATCCGGCACCGATATACACGTCGACCGATTTTCCTCAACCACAAATTTCTCACCAGCAAGGTACCGCCCCAGACGAGGCAAGCTCGAAGCTCCCGACCGGTCTCTCGGCATGTGTGGTAGTGTAGTGTATGTAAGTGTAAGTAAGGGGTGAGGATGAGGTGGATAGGCTAAGGAAAGGGAAGGAAAAATCGCGCGCGGTCCATGGACCACTTGTTAGACATTCGGCATTTGGTGTTTATCGGAGAGATTGTGGACCACTACCAATCAACTGCTCTGAGATGAGGAAACTTGAAAACCATGGGCCGGACGTTTGTTTAAACTCAGAGCTACGATTCTCGCGCTGGCGCACAATCTCCTGTTCACATCCCAGGGACTGAGATGAGTAGGACACACGTGTTGAACTGCCATGTTATTAGGAACTGCGCCTTTTATCCATCAGCGAATATTTATACTCCGATTTAAAAACCTAATGGCACTTCAAAGTCTCGAGCTTGAATTAGAAGGGGACATTGTCATCCCCTCTGGAGCTCCCAAACCAAAAACGTAAGTCTGTAAGTCTGTAAAATGTAAGGAAGCTTCCGATTGGCTGACAGTGCCACCCTCCCCAACCAGTTCATGACCTTGAAATTCCACTATGTTTAAATGTGATTATAGGCAAAGCTCCACCTCCACCAGAAGCTCCACAGTTGTAGGGCAAATTTTCTGTTAGAGAAGTCCCCTCTCTATCTCTCTCTCTATCTCTCTCTCCATCTCTCTATCTCTCTCTCTCTCTATCTCTCTCTATCTCTCTCTATCTCTCTCTATCTCTCTCTATCTCTCTCTATCTCTCTCTCTATCTCTCTCTATCTCTCTCTATCTCTCTCTATCTCTCTCTATCTCTCTCTCTCTATCTCTATCTCTCTCTCTATCTCTATCTCTCTATCTCTATCTCTATCTCTCTATTTCTATCTCTCTAACTCTATCTCTCTCTCTATCTCTATCTCTATATCTCTATATCTCTCTATCTCTATATCTCTATCTCTATCTCTATATCTCTCTATCTCTATATCTCTATCTCTATATCTCTCTATCTCTCTATCTCTATCTCTATATCTCTATCTCTATATCTCTCTATCTCTATATCTCTATATCTATCTCTCTATCTCTATCTCTATCTCTATCTCTATCTCTATCTCTATCTCTATCTCTATCTCTCTATCTCTATCTCTATCTCTCTATCTCTATCTCTATCTCTATCTCTATCTCTCTATCTCTATCTCTCCCTATCTCTATCTCTCTCTGTCTCTCTCTCTATCTCTCTCTATCTCTATCTCTCTATCTCTATATCTCTCTCTATCTCTATATCTCTCTCTATCTCTATATCTCTCTCTATCTCTCTCTATCTCTCTCTCTATATATATCTCTCTCTATCTCTCTTTCTCTCTGCTCGCCATCCAAAGAGGTGGTGATGGGATCCCAGCTCTACACGTTTATGAGCGACAGGTGTTTTAGACAGTCACGTACTTCGAAACTGCGCAGTTCGGGGATCAGAGCATTTTCGAAGTGGTTTCAGTGATGATTCTGTTTTATATTGGGTTCTCTTTTGAAATTGTGCGCCCTGTTTCCAAATGTACATATCGTAAGAGGCGAGGACAAAGAGATCTCGTACGTAGAAGTGTTACGTGTTTTGGAAACGTAGAATGTACATCCATAAATTCGGACTTTGAAGTGCGCACATGTCGTAAGGCGGGTATGTCAAGGCCACGGGCAAGGAAAGCAGATTACTAGAGTTTGCAGGCATCAAATACCACTATAGAGGAAATATATGACACTCTGAACCTTTCTGATACTATAAAAGAGGGACAACTGTTCACTAGCAAACCTAGCGACGTGATCTGGAAGGTGTCATCGTTCATATCTTTGTCATCGTTGTCATCGTTGTCATCGTTGTCATCGTTGTCATTGTTGTCATCGTTGTCATCGTTGTCATCGTTGTCATCGTTGTCATCGTTGTCATCGTTGTCATCGTTGTCATCGTTGTCATCGTTGTCATCGTTGTCATCGTTGTCATCGTTGTCATCGTTGTCATCGTTGTCATCGTTGTCATCGTTGTCATCGTCGTCATCGTCGTCATCGTCGTCATCGTCGTCATCGTCGTCATCGTCGTCATCGTCGTCATCGTCGTCATCGTCGTCATCGTCGTCATCGTCGTCATCGTCGTCATCGTCGTCATCGTCGTCATCGTCGTCATCGTCGTCATCGTCGTCATCGTCGTCATCGTCGTCATCGTCGTCATCGTCGTCATCGTCGTCATCGTCGTCATCGTCGTCATCGTCGTCATCGTCGTCATCGTCGTCATCGTCGTCATCGTCGTCATCGTCGTCATCGTCGTCATCGTCGTCATCGTCGTCATCGTCGTCATCGTCGTCATCGTCGTCATCGTCGTCATCGTCGTCATCGTCGTCATCGTCGTCATCGTCGTCATCGTCGTCATCGTCGTCATCGTCGTCATCGTCGTCATCGTCGTCATCGTCGTCATCGTCATCATTATCATCATGATTATCATCGTCATCATCGTCATCATCGTCATCATCATCATCATCGTCATTATCATCATCATCATTATCATTATCATCATTATTATTATCATTATTATTATCATTATTATCATTATTATTATTAACACAATACATTGATTGGATAATTTAATATCTGCATTAATTAAGAGAATAAGACTCTGCATTACAAAGCACTTATAACTTCTTGGCACTAAAGCACTTACAGAATCTTGCGAAAGCGCGTCTTCTGAATTTCATAATTTTTGCAATCAGTACGCACCTTCCAATCCACATACAAAATTTACTAATGATCAAACGAAAATATTTTAATAATGGAAAGATTTTCCCCACTAACTTGTCAGCGAGGTCAAATTCAGTCTCTATCTGGAGGATAATTCTAAAGGTTCGCTGCTCTTTAACGTAGTTTTCCGTGGTTTCTCCGGTCAACATCAGGCCGTACCCTAACAAATTGGCCACGGACCGCGCGCAATCTTTCCCATCTCTTCCTTGTCCTATCGTCTCCTCTTACTTAACACATTGCATGTACCACACTACCACACGATGTCGGGAGACCGGTCGGGAGCTTAGAGCTTGTCCCGGCTGGGGCGGTGCCCCGTTGGTGGGAGATACCTGGTTGGGAAGACGCTAGCGGGCGGCAGGACGGCGCTGGATATCGCCATTCAGAGGGGGAAGATCACCACCACCTACCGAAAGGGGAAATGCACTACACTTACGGTGCTAATGATCTCGGTCGTCGGCGCTCACGGAATCACTAACATCCAACGAATATTTAATCCATTAGCATAATAACGTTTTTAGACTACCTTTAGTACAAACTATTACCTTTAAGGCGTTCAAAGCGCGTTAAACGTTCAATGTTTAGCACTAGTGCTAAAAGTGAGACGATGCTCAAGAATTCAGATAAATCCGTGAATGCAACAAAGAAAACAAAATGCATTCATCTGATCACATCAGATAATGGTGGCCCTAATGTATATAGATTTGTACGCTTGTATTAAAATAAAATGAGCTAATTCAATGAGAGAATTCAAATAAAGCCTTCTAAAAATATGTACTACATGGCACATCTGCTAAAAGTCAGTTTCTTCTGCTCTGCTCATTGACCTCGTGCCATAACATTTCCTACTCAGAATAAAATGCTACTTTAACTACTATCATAAAAATGGTTATGTTTACACTTTTCCATGTTCATAAATATTACTATTAATTATCTTAGAGATATTCATCTAGTTGCAAAACCAGTGAAAATTCTAATAATGTTCACCATCAACTCCATTGGATATTGATAACAATTTAAAATACATTGTGCTATATGAAAATATTATATTATTTAAATCTTACAATGATTGGAAAATTGCACCATGTTAATCCCATGGTCTGTGTTTGAGCAGGCCCGTTCGGAGCTGGACATCTGGAACCAGTTCGGACGCACGCCGCTCCATCTCGCGGCCGAGTGCGGCAACGAGGCGGCGGTGAGGGCGCTCCTAGCGGCGGGCGCCAGCAAGCTCGCGGAGGACGACAGCGGCAAGATTCCGTTCGAAGTGGCCAAGACGAACACTATTCGCCAAATGCTCGCCCCGTCCAAGAAGTACTGCAGGCCTTCAGCAACCGCTTCGTGAATTCTCCGCGTGTAACACCATGCCATCCTGGAACCTGAAGTGAAGAGTGGCTTCTAAGTGTGGAAGGAATTGAAAGGAATTGAAATGCTCTCTGTCGAAGAACGTTCCACTCTCTGTATATTTCGCTAAGTGTTCTAAACATTAATTTTTTGTTCATTTTTTTCGTATAAACAAATCAGAAACAATGACCTTTTATATGAAATAAAATATGTAGTTTGAAATTCTTTCGTTTTCTTACTCTTACACATATGTACTCTTTGGTATGCCGTTACCCTGCTGCTGTGGCACATTCCTTTCAAAAACAGAGGAGTCAGAATTAATATTAATCTTATAGGGTCAGTAGGGGTCGAAGAATTTTTGAAAAAGAACATGCGGCAGGAAATATTAGATAACTAAGCTACACATGTGATACGAGATTGTTAGACTCATTTTCAATTGGTATGCAACAGGTACACGTTTTCAGACAATTAAAGCAATTTCGTGTATTCAAGATGATATCCGCAAGACAATAGAGAAACATCACAGCAACATGATTGATTTTTGTTAATCGCTCAGTTTGTTATGCCATTATTTCAGGTTTGAGAGAAGTTTCATAACGAGTTTCAGTTATTATAACAATAAATATTACAAAAATATGATACAAAATTATTTTACACTTCCGCAATTTAGTTACTTTTACATGTCTATTTTAAGAGGATGACTTGCCCTCTCAATATTTAGGGCTTCATTGAACATTCACAAGAACGTGAAATGTTTAAAAAAGTAATCATGTGAAATATTAAACACGTCTTCAAACTTTGCTAAAAATACCAAATAATTAAAAGTAATGGAAATGTGTGAAAACGTAATTGAATAATGAAGTTCATCTCAAAAGAGATCCTCTTTCCATTCCACGAAATGACCTTTCAACATTTCTCGGAAGCCACATCAGAGGACGCGACTTGCAAGCGAGGCCACCACCGTTGCAAAAGTAGTTTCCTGGGCTCAGGGTTTCGGAGAATGAGTTTCGACGTGTTCACTCAAAGGACTTTTTTCGCGCCCGCAACTTCCCTAGAAATAACGTATTTACAATGTGTGAGATTTTGAAAAGCCAGAGCCTGATTAATGACTGTTGGATCGCTGATAGGTAATTTTTTAAAGCTGTATGTGCAAATGCGTGGAGAGAGTTCTCTTGCCTTCCGGAACATGCAACATGAACATTCAATAATAATAACAATAATAACAATAATAAAAATAATAACAATAATAACAATAATAACAATAATAACAATAATAACAATAATAACAATAATAACAATAATAACAATAATAATAACAATAATAATAATAATAATAATAATATATTGTAATGCGTCCTATATTTAGTATTCTATACATTATTTAGTTTATTTCTGTATTATGTAAGAGGAGCAACATGTAGATATTATATTTCTCGTATTCATAAAAAACATTTCACTCACAACGTTTCAGGAATCTTTCTGTTCCCTTCATCAGGTGCCTGCATAAAAACAATAATTTAACATTACATTTCTCTGTTTAACATTTAAAATACTCCCTTCCAAACATCCAAACATACAATTGAATCCAATTATGCATATGCACTTATATTACACAAAAAATGTATAATATTAAAAATTGTCGTTAAAATGTTTAGTGAACGTCACTTTACGCAGTAAATACACACTTCACACACACGCAATATTTCCTTCCTCATTCTCGTCCCCGCTGCTCTTGTTTCTAACACACTAATACTCACATACACTCTGCTACCACTCGTCAAGAGACCAGGCGAGATATTAGAGATTGTCCCGGTTGGGGCAGTGCCTCATTAGGGGAAATATCTGGAAAGGAATTTCCCCACCAGCTAGTATGTAGATCGTCCCTGGATCTCGCCATCCAGAGGAGCTGGAACACGGACACGTCCAGCCTTAAAACATAAACATCGCTTACTGTGATAATGTCCATTGCTGATATCACGCCCGGAAATATCAATCAATCAATCAATCAATCAGCCGCGCGCCGTTAAACCCCGTCCCTTCAATCCTCTTCTCCCCCACCTCTTCCTGACGCTTCCGTCCTTTCACACCTCGAACTGCCACCCCTGCCCCCTCTGCGGCAACGCTATCCCTTAATACATAAGTGATGTGCGGGTTGCATACCGTAGAATTTTGTTACTGTGTGTGTGTGTGTGTGTGTGTGTCTGTATGTGTGTGAGCGCGCGCGCGTGCGCGCGCGCGTGGGGGGACTCTTTAAATCGCAGTCCACTCTTCAAGTCGCCGACGAGCGTCGAGTCAGTCATAAGCTGCAGCAAGTTTCCTGTGTCTGTAATTTTCATATTCAAGACTCATGACTGGGCTCACAGTACGAAATGCTTTCGGACTGAGTGAGGCAGGGCAGAGCAGTGTGGGCTGGGCTGAGTGGGACTGGGTCTGAATCATGTTGCAAACAATTTGCGTTTTTCTGAGATTCTGTCCAATATGCTCTAAAAATGTGTTGTTAATATTGTGGAGAGACGGTATGACTGATGTATCTATTTAAAGACAGTTATTATTTAATGAATGTCGGCTCAGAGAAAAAACAGAAAGATATCTTCTGAAACATAATTTCAAAGATTTAATTGTATTATTATTATTATTATTATTATTATTATTATTATTATTATTATTATTATTATTATTATTATACAGTATTCACACAGTATTACTGGTCGGTATGTCAACCACACACAGGAATGATGACCAGGTGTGTGGTTGCTTTACTGAAGGTTCAGATGGCTTCTGACAATACGGCATGTATTCAAAATTACACACTTTTGCATATTAGATACATTCCTGGTATCCAAGTGAAGACACTCCAGTGCCCGCAGTGTCATTTTTGGGATCACTCCTGTAGCTGATATTATTATAGGCACAGTTGTCACTTTACTGAAGTTCCACTGAGATGCGACTTCATGGGCAAGATCGGTATACTTCTGGATTTTCTCTTGATATTTTCCCGATATGTTGTGGGTAATGGGTATTGATATATCGATAAGGAAAACCTGCTGATGGTTTCTATCAATGTACGTTATATCGGGTCTATTGCCGCCGACATGTCTGTCAGTGATAATGGAGCGATCCCAGTAGAGTGTGTGCTCACTACTTTCAAGCACACTCTGAGGCACATATTTATAATACGGCACGGAAGTGGCGAGTAAGCCCGTTCTCAATGCCAATAATTGGTGGACCTGCTTCGCCACTTCATCATGCCTCTTTTTGTATTCCAACTGTGCGTGGCTGCTACATCCACTTGTCACGTGTTGGATAGTTTCGCTTGCAGCCTCACATCTTCTACACGAGTCGGAATGAATGGTAGAATCTCTCAGAATGTGTTTTCTGTAGTTCAATGTTGGTACCACTTGGTCCTGGATAGCTATCATGAAGGCTTCTGTCTCCGGAAAGAGATCCCCGTGCTGGAGCCATGCGTGCGACGCAGAGATGTCGACTTCTGGTTTACTCAGCTCGTGAGGGTACCTTCCATGCAGTGCCTTCGCTTTCCATAAGGACATCTTCTCTTCCGTTTCAATGATTGGTTGAACAGGCGGATCAAGCTTTTTCAAGTTCAGAGGACTATAGTTATTATCAACTGCGCTCACTGCTTGCTGAACTCTCCCACAATGTTCCAAGAAGTATCTTCTGAGTGAAGCAATTTGAGTGCTGTGTAGATTTATGAGATCTACAACACCTCGCCCTCCTTGCGACCTTGGAAGGGTAAAACGCTCAGTACTTGAATGGGGATGATGTTTTCGGTGTTGAGTCATAGCGGTTCGAATTGTCCTCTGGAGGTTGTCGAGGTCGGTATTTCTCCATTTAATAACGCCAAAGGAGTATGTGAGCACTGGAATAACAAATGAATTGATGGCCTGCACAAGGTTTCTAGCAGAGAGTTGAGTTTTTAAGAGTCCATGCAATCGTTTACACACTTCAGTTGTTAGTATGTTCTTAGTAACAGTGTGTTTGATTCGGAGCGACTGTTGGAAACCCAAGTATTTGTAAGTTTCATGGGGTTCCATGAAGGTAATCTTTGGTTCATTATCAGTTTCCAAATTTATAACTTGCATATGACCCCGAATGATATTCACTCTCCTGCACTTATCCAAACCGAATTTCATCTTGATGTCGTCAGTGAGCTTCTCCGTCACGTTTATTAGTTGCCGCATATGACTCTCAGTGTCTGCATAGAGCTTCAGGTCATCCATGTAAAGAAGATGTGGGACCCGGAGAAGAGTTGAGTTCCCCTTTTTAAGAGCGATTCCATAATTAGCTGAATTAAGTAGAGTAGACAGGAGATTCAAGGCTAAGCAGAACAATAAAGGGCTTAAAGAGTCACCCTGGAAAATCCCTCGGCGGATGTGTATAGTATCTGTGTGGACGGATTGTTTTCCATTAGAGAGATACAGTTTTGTATTCCATCGACTCATCGCGGTTTTCAGGAACTTTTGGATAAACGGGTGGACCTTGTATACATCCAAACATTGAAGGAGCCAAGAATGGGGCACGGTGTCGAATGCTTTAGCGTAATCTATGTAGCATGCGTACAAGTTTCTTTGTTTTGCAAGCACTTGCCCCGTAATTACAGAATCTATAATGAGTTGCTCTTTGCATCCCTGAGATCCAGGTCTACATCCTCTCTGTTCATTTGCTAAGATGTTCTGTTCCTCAATGTGTGTCATCATCATTTGTGAAACACAAGATGTTATGAGTTTGTAGAAAGTTTGAAGGCAGGTTATAGGCCTGTACATCGAGGGGTCTTTAGTGTCACCCTCCTTTGGTAACATGAATGTTCTACCTTCAGTGAGGAAGTAAGGTAGATTTTCTGGATTGTGAAGAAAATATTGAATTATATTAGCTATATGATGGTGAGTGCTTGTAAATTTTTTCAGCCAATAATTGTGCAGGCCATCACTGCCTGGTGCCTTCCAGTTATGTGCTTTGTTCAAAGCTGCTTGGACAATTTCTACGGTGATGATTGGTTCACCCATTAGAGGAATATCTCGGTGTCTGTCATATTCCATTTCAATCCACGTCCTATCTGGGTTGTGGGACGCAGCAGATGACCAGATAGGCTTCCAAAAGTCCTCTATTTGTGCCTTTGAGGAAAGCGTTGACTCTTTCATATTATTTACAAGCCCTTTACCCTTTGACATATTCCTGTAGAATGCTTTCTGGTTTCTGTTAAAAAGAGAATTCTGTTGCTTCCTCGTAGTGCAATTCCTGTAGCGTCGAAGGCGTTTTGTTAACGCCAAAAGCTTTTGTCGTAGGGTGTCAAGATGTTCTGTTATTGTTGAATTCAAGGGCTCGTGCTTCGTATGTATTTTTGTATTGATAAGGATGTTATTCACCTTTCTTCTCAGTTTTTCTGAGGTATTTCCTTTTTTAAATTGCGTGAGTCTCCCAATATCTCTCCTAGTGCTTTCTATACGATTCACCAGCCGTCTTTCCCAAGGTGGCATTCCTTTTTCACTTCGATCATTGTGGGCAGTTGCTACACGGCTGAAAAGCTTGAAACCGTTACATCTTGAAGCCACAACCGCAGCACAATAAATTGCTGTGTGTACTTCTTCGAAAGATGGTCTTTGTTGTAGATGTTGTGGCAGTACTTTCTCATTCAAGACGCTGATTGCTCTTGCTAATTTCTTCGAGCAATTTTGTCTGGGAATGAGATAGCGGTTCATTATTATTATTATTATTATTATTATTATTATTATTATTATTATTATTATTATTAGGTACACTGCATTCTATAGTGCACCCAAGCATTTGATTGCAGCACAACGCTTATGGAGAAAATAATTGCCACTTCTCAGCCAACTCGTACACGCAACACTCGCCGTGCTGGATACTCGGATTGACATGAAATTTTGTCAACTTGTTCAGCAGCTTTCCAAACACATCAATATTGATTTTTGTAAGCTAAAAAGCATTGCAAGTAGTGGTTTTGCGACAATTAGTATTCAGACCTTTCATGACCAGCTCAGGTTGTCTACCTCCCCACTTGTTTTGTAATATTACGAGTAGATGAATTTAGAATAAATGTTGGCGATGTTCCCAAAATCTAATTAACATAAATGGTTGTTTCTGAATAAAAAATTTCTTTTGCATTGAAAAAAACAGCTATCAATGTTATGTAATAGTGCAGTCGTCAAAATAACCAACCCCCCGCTCCTCCCGCCTCTAGCAAAATGAGGGCTCAAGAACACATGCGTTTATTAACACAGAAATGCTTGACCAGTGGAATGCCAGGAGGCCATGCTTATGCTTTCTCATTGTAGTAAATTTTAGTGTCAATGCCATGAAAACACCTTGTGGCAATATACATTGTTTTCTTTTTTCATGATCCGAAGGAAAAGTACCTGATGCTATGTGTAACAATATAGTGAAATGACGGATTCCGTGTAATAAGAAAAACAGTTTAATCTATTTAAAATAACTGTTGAACCCGTTGAAGTTATTATTGCAAGATACAACATCAGTTCTCACCTATGATTGAATATTTAAAAATAGAGTTAAAATACTACTTTTATTTGGTGAATTGTATATGATGTACTTGCTACAGACGAGGAGGAATAGATTTTCGAAGAATATTGAAGTGCACCGCATGTCTAAATGTTTTTCATTAGCAAGAAACCGCATGTGGATCGTTATTCATCTAATTTGTATAACGGTAAGCTCTTGTTTCAAGTAAATATTAAGTAGGCAGGCAAAAATAAGTTTAAATAGCGGTAATGAAACATTAAGGTAAGATCAAAATACTAGCTAGAGAATACTTCACAAACTAGGAACATATTTTTTCGGCGATTTATTGAATAGTTTTCTTCATTAAAAGAGAATATTACTAAAAAATAGACATTATTCTTAAGCAAAGTCTCTGTGACTGATTTGTGGACATACTGAACATTACAAGAAGACAAATTGGGTTATATGTATCGTAGGTTTGGTTTAGTTGTACAAATACTGGACGAAGATATTTAGTTTTGAACAGATTTAATTTGTAATTTAATAATTTTGAATATGTAGTCTACCAATTTCGATCTTAACACCAAATGTACTCTCATGGAGCAACAAGAGCAATTGTTTATATCCTAGACTTTATGAATGTCATTCATTTAAATAATTTTAGTAATAAGATCAACAGTTTAATCATACCAATACTTACGACTTTGATCACTTAATACTTAAACAAGATTTTATACCGTTATGTATAAGAAATAGAATGATCTGAATGACAGGCATTTTCATTCCTCCGCCCTTTTCCTCTCCTTAGTCAAACTTCATCGAAACGTACTAATTCGAAATAGCAATACTGATTTAAGAGAAAATATAATAGTACAAGGCAATCAGTGCAATTCAAATACAATGGTTGAAGATGTTAGAAGATTCTCTTGCCATCGCAATCAAAAAATATCATTACACATTTTTCTTGTAAATAAGCAAAGTGAAGCAAAATATTCACGGCATTTACATACCGATGAAATCTCTACAAGAGGAGTGACCCGCAAAAGTCTAAGAGAGAAACTTAATAATGAAACTGTTTTTTCTGTTAACATCTTTTTTATTTGTCAAAGTGGTCGGACGGAAGATCAGAAAAATTGTCTCACCCCCTTCACAAAGGAAAACTTGCCACACTGCTTCATTTCATCTCATTTATTTCCATTCATTTAACATTAACTATAATATAAATGTCACCATGTCAATGTTTTTAAATCAATGCTAATATGACAATGTTAGTAACTCAATGCAGTTTTTTACTTTAACGTAGCATGTAAACGTATGTTAAATTATGTTTGTGAATATTAGTATGTAGGTTAACGTAAGTACCAAGATTCATGTTCCGTTTAGTACATGTGTGTAAAATTGGGTGGTCTGACAGAAGAGCAGGTCCTATGGCCTTACTCTCAATACATTTTATACATTATTATTTTTCTAATCGACGACTAAAGATGTTATGAGTCAGTTAAAGCTTCTTAACAAGATCTATGAACTGTTGGTGCCTCTACAATATTTTGGACAAAATGTGGGTTGTTCCCAATAAAGCAATATCTTGCACTTCTCAGTCTTTTGAATGACCTGAAAGGTTAGCCAAGTTCCTCCACAAATTTTGCGGAACAAATCCAAGAGCTCCGATAACTATAGGGACAACCTGTACTTTTACGCTCCATAGACGACTGATCTTGATTTCCAAATTCTAGTATTTGAGACTTTTCTCTGCCTCCTGGGTTACGACGTTTTGATCGCATCGCACTACAATATCAGCACACTGCGCACAGTAGTAGACACTTTTTTTCCAAAACCAGGATAAAAATATTACGTTTGCCGCTATCTTGCGATCAATATGAATTCGTTAGTCGTACAGATCCTGGTGACTGTGTACAATATTGAACACAACTCACCGGTGACCAAGGGAGGTCCTAGGTTTTGAGACCCGACAGTTGAAGGATTTTCGACACAAGTCGCTGACTGTACTAGAATTCTACCACCTGGCTGCTTCGCTCAGTAACTTTCCGTGGTTTCTCCGATCAACACCAGGCGACTGCTGGAGCAGTACCCTAACAAACAGTCCACGGACTGAGCGCTTTCTTGTCCTTCCTCTTCCTACCTTCTCCACTTACACACACACCCTTACACGTACATGCAGTACGCCGCAACGCATATCGAGAGACTAGTCCTTGCACTCCACCATCCCGGGCGGTGTCCCGCAGATGGGAGATACCTGTTTGGGGAAAACCTCGTATTTTGCCGCGTGAGTGGGTTCCGGATCTCACTGGAGAACGTTGACCGCTCGGAAAAGTCACCGCCCCGTAGTGGGATAAAACCATGCACTACACTTACGTGACTGTGGGGGCTTCGCCAGTTGACACTGATTGTGCGCGCGTGCGGGCAGGAGCGCGCCGCGCGGGGCCCGTATGGGTGACGAGGGCGACGGCGCCGGCGGCGAGGGCGACCGGGGCGACCCGCTGTCGCACGGCCTGGGCTACGCGTTGTGCAAGATGGTGCAGTCGCTGTCGCACCTGCAGCAGGCGATGCGCGCCATGGAGCTGAAGCTGGAGAGGACGGACGCGGCGGTGCGCGGCGTGTCGCAGCGCGTGGGCGGGTGCGAGCGCAAGCTGAGCGCCGTCGAGCACAGGCTGGACACGGCGGGAGGCGACCTACACGCTCGCAGGTACGATCGACGCGTCGGCTGATTCACTGATTAACTAATTGATTGACTCATTGATTAAATAATTGATTAAATCATTAATTAACACATTGCTTGACTCATTGGTTGTCTGACTGGTTGATTGACTTCTATCGCGATTTGACAGATTTATTAATTGACTGTTTGATTAACTAATTGATTAATTCATTGATTAACTCATTGGCTGTCTCATTGATTGTCTGACTAGTTGTTTGACTTGTTTGGCTATTTGACAGATTGATTTATTGACTGACTAACTAATTGATTGACCGATTAACTAATGTCTATGTTAATTGAGTAATTTATTAACATATTAGTTGCCTCATTGATTAACTAATTGTTTAATTCATTGATTAACTAATTGGTTAATTCATTGATTAACTTATTGGTTGACTCTTTGATTGACTGGTTGTTTGACGTGTTTCGGTATTTGACAGATTGATTGACTGCCTGTTTTATTTACTATTTGACCAACTAATTGACTGATTGATGTTTCTTGGCACATCAACTGCAATGCTAATTAGTCCCTTTAGTGTAGTGAGTGATTTTTGAGGGAAGCTGGAGTATTCTACCCCGACTGGACAGTGAGATCTTGCGCGAGATTAGGTCGGTTTGGAACATTTCCCGCTCTAGGAATCTCCCCCTATCGCGTCACCCTCTTAGCCGGGACAAGCTCTTAGCTCTCGATTGGTCTCTCGTAATGTGTGGTAATGTAAGGTCTGTGTGTATGTGTGTGTGTACGTGCGTATAACGGAGGAGGATAGGAGAAGGATGAGAAAGGATCGCACGCAGTCCGTTGTCCGTTTGTTAAGATACTGCTCCGGCATTCGCCTAGTGTTGATCATAGAAACCACGGTCAAGTACCGATCAAAGCAGCCGGCCGCTACGATTCTCCTCCAGAATTTGACATATCTTTGCAACTACTGTCAAACATCCGCCAAACTACTCAAACCCTAGGATCTCCCGGTTAGAGTCGATTCAGAGACCATGGCAATATTGTCTCTCAGCTCAACCTCGCCGGTACACTTTTTTAAACAGTACGTACGTGTGAACGAACAAATCTATAAAATTTGTTTGAAATGATTAGGGCCCCTACCTCGCGAGAGCCTTAAGGACGTGCTCGTTGTGCTGGCGTTGCTCCGCCTCTGGCTGACGGCCTTGCGTGCCCGTCCGCAGCCGCCGGATGGGGACGCACTCGTCGCGCACGTCCGTATCCTCGCTGGAGTGGGAGTCGGCGCGCGAGGACGCGTGCCCCTACCGCCCTCTGCCGTCGCCGTCGCCCTCGCCGTCGCTGTCGCCGCCGCCGTCGCCGCCCGCCGTCCCGCGTATCCTCTGGGCGTCGCGAGCGGCCGCTGTAAGGGTGTTACACCGATGTGGTGGTTTACGAAAATTCAAATCGGTTTTTGTAACAATATCGATGCTTTAAAATCGATATATTGCAAACGATGGTGTCCGAACATCGAGGGTTTTATAATTTGATGGTATGACATCGATTAATTGAAGTTGATGTTTTAAGAACATCAATGTTTTTATAAGTTTATCGATATTTTAAACATTGATTGAAGGAGAAGTTTTGTAAATATCGATGATTTTACAAATCAATATATATATATATATATATATATATATATATATATATATATATATATATATACATCTACATAAAACATTTATGTTCTTACCTGTTGCATGTAAACGTGTATTTTATACAGAATTACGCTTCCTGGAAGTTCTGTGGAATATAACTAATTATTAAATTGATGGCAACTACTAAATATTAGCAGCCTTTTCTTTCTCAATAAAACAATTTAACACTTATTCTGACATTCTTTCAACATTCTCTTGAGTGTCTGAATGAAATTATTAATGTTTCCTCTGTACGAACGAAGTACCGTACGGTTTTGAATGAAGTTCATACTCTTACTGTGATGACTTCTCGGAGGTTCTTCTCGGAAGTCTACGGACTCGATGTCATCCGTGGGATCGTATTACCTCGCTCTTGCCTATCATTAGAATAGATTATAAATGTTTTCGGAATATCCTTGACTGTTTGATACTTTATAGGATTCAGTAATTTCGATTATATTAATTCATGGTCGCGACTTGCTCTGGCTGTGTTTCATGTGTCTACGCGCGACTATCAATCTTCAGTCCACCTATTACAAATTCCTCCCTATCTACGTAACTATCCTAATATAAATACTTTCGAAGTATGGAGTCTATTTGAATTCAAATACCACACAGCATTAACAAATATTACAATAATAAAAACACCCTCGGCCTCTTTCTATGGACAATGCTAAGCTATCAAAAGGGGGTGTCCGGGGAAAAAACGTCGAAACTTCGAAAATAAGCTCATAAGACAATTTTAAGTATATTTGGACTAATAAACCTCTTTGATAATCCGAATGGCTACGCCTCTATAAGCACATAAAAATTGGTTTGATAAAATGCTATCTAGACAAACATTTGCATGGCAAAAGCATAGAATCATTTTGGAAACATATAAATTGTTTCTTATTTACAAAAGAAATGAATATATTTGTTAAGAAAGAGAGATAAAAAGCGTAACCCAGAACAAAAACGCATTCAAATTGTATAAATTGAGTGCTTATCTATTTCTCTGTTATTTTTTCTCTCTAAACAAAAATATTAATTTTTCTTGTTAATACTAATTTACATGTTTCTGAAGTGTTTCTATGCTTCTGCAATGCTAATTTGTGTTTAGAAAGCTTTTTTTCAAAACAGTGCTTATTGTGTCTCAACCATAATCCGAATATCACAGTAGATCATTAAACAAAATACGCTTAAAAATATCTTAAGAGCTTATTTTTGAAGTTTCGACGTTTCCTACCCGGACATTATATAATATATATATATATATATATATATATACATATGTATATATATATGTATACATATATACATATATATACATACACACACACACACACACACATATATATATATATATATATATATATATATATATATATATTATACATACATTAAAACCGTCGATGGTTTTGGAGCACTGTATGTTTATCAGTGTATGGTTTGCAGCAGGCGCCGGCGACGGTGGCCTGGGCGTCCCCGTCGGGCCACGCGCTCACCGCGCGGGCGAGCTCCTGCCCTCGCGCGCTGCACGTGCCTGTGCCGCCGTGCACGCCCGTCGCCGCCTCGGACACGTCCTGCTCCCTGTCGGACGACGACTTCGCCGGCCCCGCGCCGTCCCCGCACCCGCCCCCACCCCCACCCTCGGCGGCCGACGCGCACGTCAAGATAAAGAAGGTGCATTTGATTTGATTTACTTGGTCGATGAACGAGAAAGACTGGATGTGACATGGGATGAGAAGTACCATCTTCGCATTTTTTGCTTGAACTTCACAATCTCATCCGCACCTTTTAATTATTTTTACATACTGAATAATGAATATAGGTTCCAAAATGTGAGGTTGGAAACATTTGGAACCCAGTGATTTTCGCTCACGAGAATATATTGTCACATGTATATATGTAGTTAATTGGCCATTTGTATATAACAATATATGAATCAGACAAAATTAAAGTAGATATCAATTTTATCTATATATATATATATATATATATATATATATATATATATATATATATATAATATTTGTAGCTACACTACAATAAAGATTCTTCCTTTGCGTGAGTTGTTTATTATATACGAATGGTGATTGCCATAAAATTGTTAAATTGTCACGAAGACAATGTTTGATTCCATAGCTCATTCGGTTACACAATCTGTTTGTGTAATCGAAGATTGCGAACTCAGAGCCTGGTGGAATTAAATACCTATACCTCATGACAATCCATATTCAGTTGTTCATGTGGTGCACTAGAACTGAATAAAACAACGAAGCAAAGTATAAAAGAAAGAAAGTCTTGGCAACAATTGTTTCTCAGAACAAACACTGTGTCACTGTGAATTGTTACACTTCAAAATATGCGACATTTAATGTATTTATCTCTCTTCATGTCAGTTGTATTGTATACTTACAATAGAATTTTGAATTATTGATGAGAGATTGTTCATATTCCAAATAGTTGAATAAAATCTATTTATTAAATTAATTAAAATTTGTTATTACATAGATCAGCTTAACTTAGCTTAAATACGTATGTAAGCTTAATAACATCTGTTATTTAAACTTAAAATGATTGCAATTATTTGAGACCTTTATTGCAATTATTTCGTTCCGGTATATGAGCAATTTTTCTATGGCATAGACAGCAGATCTGATGATGAAGACAACAGTCGAAAGCTGATCCTATAGTAAATAAAAGACTGGTAATGTTCTCACCTCTTATTACAATATTATGGAATACATTTGTTATGCTACGATTTATGCATCTCTGTCCCTGGCAGGTATCAGCGGTGTTAAGTTTTATCAAATCAGGAGATTGTGGGGCCCCCGTGTGACGTCACTATGATGACGTTCAAGCTCCCGATTGGACGAAACTGTCAACAAATGATAACTGCCAGGAGCAGAGTTGCGAAAACCGCAGTATAGTCCCTTTCTCTATCAGACGATAATTTTGTGCCCTTCTAGGTACACGCTTCGTCCCAGTGCGTTCCAATGTTGCCCGAACTGCCCGTCTTCCCCGACCTGCCCCATCAGCCCGCCACCCCGCCACCGCCACCATCACCATCGCCACCACCATCACCACCACCACCGCCGCCGCCGCCGGCCCAGTCACATCAACCCCCGTCGCACGCATCGCCGCCGCCCTCCTCGCCGCCCGCCCAGCGCCGCGCTCGCTCACGCGTCAGCAGCGGCGTTGCCAAGTCGCGCTCCGTCTCCCGGCAGAAGAAACGCCGCGCGGCGCTGGGCGCCTGTCTGCTCAAGGCCGCCCACGACGGAGACATCAAAGAGGTGAACACTCGCCGAGGCCCTCATTGTGTCTGTAGCGTGGGCAATTCGATGTCGTTTCCTGTATTCTGATCCGTAAAACGCAAATCCGATGTCAAACCTTCGTGGAGTCAGAACCGATGTCACTAAGTATAGTTTTTGCGTACTGCTACTTAAAGAGATATTATGAACGATAAGGATTCAGACTATGGTTTTTATTTCTAGGTGTTTGGATCTTTTTGGTACTCCTCTACGCTAAAGAACTAAAGAACCCGTAACAAGTAGTGTACTTCAGCTTCTGGGTCAATGACCCCCATCTCGATCAGGTTTTCGTCCAATTAGTCCTAGAGCAAATGCTGATATGGTCCCTCGTTTTGCTTCTGGACATAAATGTATTTTTCAAATATACTTCTCTCCATAGCACGCCACACACAGTTTTTAACGGTTTTTGACCTATATAAATAAATACCCTGATAAGAGTAGTCACGAAACTAGAGAATTTTAAATCTTATGTGAAATTAACGTGACTTTTTGATTATGCTCATGCACACAACTCATTAATTTGTTCGTTAGTAATAATCTCACTTGTAAATGGCTTTGGCACTACCTCTCGCAATGACATCGTCAGACACGACGTAAATTCGTTCCGAAAGCAGTCAAACTGGCCCCTTCTTAAAGTAACTAGTCTCAACCTTTCGAAGGTCCGCCGCCTTCTGGACGAAGGCGCCGACCCCAACTTCAGCAACTCGGCCAAGTGGACGGCGCTGCACAAAGCGGCGCTGGCGGGCCGCACGGAGGTGGTGTCGCTGCTGCTGGAGCAGCGCGTCAACCTGAACGCGAAGAACGCGTACGGCTTCACGGCGCTGCACCTCGCGGCCAAGCACGACCCCACGGGCCTGTGCGCGTGCTTCCTCCTGTGCGCCTGCTGCAACGTCAACGCCAAGAACCACTGCGGCCGCACGCCGCTGCACTACGCGGCCGAGGGCGGCAACGTGGCGGCGCTGCGAGCGCTCCTGGTGGCCGGCGCGCGCAAGGAGCTCAAGGACAAGGACGGCAAGACGGCGCTCGACCTCGCCAAGTCGGTGGTGGTGCGGCGGCTGTTGGCGCCCAACGGCTCCGTCGCCAAGGAAGCGCGCGCGCTGATGCAGGAGCCGAGGTGGAGAATATAATGAGCCTGCTCGCTCTGTTGCTTTGTGCTTCGTTGGTGATGAGCTCAATAAATTATTCATTTGTTTTAGAAAATTGTCTTCTTTATTTTACCGTTAAGAATAGTGCGATGGAGAATATAACGGGGCTGCTCCCCATGTTGTTTTGTGCTCTATTGAAGTTGAGCTAAATACATTAATCATTTCTCAGAAACGTAACTGCTCTGATTTGCCGTTAAGAATAGCGCGATATAACGGGCCTGATCTTCACGTCGCTTTGTGCTTCGTCGAAGATATGCTGAATTTACCATTAATTGTTTCATTAGAAACTTACTTTCTCTGTTAAAATTGTTTGTTTTGGCCCTTAAGAACAGCGATTGGTGAAATTTACTTGCTGGAATAAATTATGTGTCATTTCAGATCAAAAAGGAAACATACCTCCGTCTTCTCAATTTTATGAACAACGAAATTTCCGAATTTTATGCGAAATTCATCATTATTACAAATCAGTTTCTTGGCGGTTATTGTTTTTCAATAACGCCCAGGAGGTACTTAAAGCGAGTCGAAGCACTACGAATATTTCCGATTACATTCGAAGAAATAAAGTTCCTTCGCGTACAAATGTAATTAAACGAATATTTGTCAATAGATGGAATAGGGGTATACATTGAAAAATCCCAGGGCCCTGTAATCGCGCCTATCTTCGGCCGGCACAGCATTATGATGCCAGCCGAAAGTCAATCAGTCAATCAATGATGCCTCATTTTCCGTGGCGAGGGTCAGGCCAAGAGGCCTCTTCCGCCTGACCATGCGAATTCCGCTGCGCTCCTTTCACCGTCTGGCGGAGAAAGCAGGTATTACTCGGGCGACGAAACAAACTCGACAGCGTTGTACAAAGGAGTGTTTTGCTTTAAACATAATACAAAATTATAAAATAAAAACGCAAGCTGAACTAGTGTGCAGGTTGTCACTAGTATCAACTGGGAAATAACTAATGGGAGAGAGAGAGAGAGAGAAAGGGAGGAGAGAGACAGACAGACAGACATATATACAGAAAGAGAGAGAAAGATAATT
This sequence comes from Gryllus longicercus, assembly GCA_038098605.1. Taxonomy (NCBI): domain Eukaryota; kingdom Metazoa; phylum Arthropoda; class Insecta; order Orthoptera; family Gryllidae; genus Gryllus; species Gryllus longicercus. Next base: position 424,577 of record JAZDUA010000414.1, read on the forward strand.
TTATGTCAGGCATTAAAAATATGACGGTTTGAGTTTCTTTCTATATAAAATCTATTATATCATAACATATATTTAGTATCATAAAACATGTTGCTACATATAGTAACACACGATGTTTATGAAGTATTTAAATATGTTTATCTTATACATTCATGAAAGCCAATAAAAAGGTAATATAACATCTTCCAAATATCAGGCTTCATTTTGGAAGAGAAATTATATACTGTGACGTACCTGATTGGCGGTACTTTTCACTGCAATAAAATTTGGAAAGGACGGGTGTCTTGTCTCGTGATTGAGTCTCTTAAGGAATCGGCAATACATTGGCGAATCAGAGTTAGAATTTCGTCTGAACACAACTACAATTTATTCTTAGAAGCACATATTCTGTACATTATCATACATACAATTACTCCCCGTTTTGGTACCAAAACTCAGTTTATAAATAGATTTCACCATACCTCGGGCCCCGTGAATACCTCGTTTGTTCACTGACGCTTGCCAACGGCCGCGGCGGTCGGTGACCTTCGATGCAGCTCGGCGCTCCGGACGGTTGGCTAGGTGGGCTCCAGTGTCGTCGGCCCGCGGCGGCGGCAGCACGAATCCCTCTGCTTTGACGCTAATTGTCGTGCGTGTTGTTCCGCTGGAGCATTGACGGCCTCTAGATTACGTTCGTCTTGCCCTTGCAGTATATCTCTTGTTATATCGCAACACCATTCGTTAGTGCCCTTCCACTTTCCTAATTACCACTATGGAGCACGTGGCCGCCACTCGTGCCGGCATCAGCTCCGCGATTTGCAGTTTTACTTCTGTTTTCACTGTTTCCGATATTACGAACACGATCTTTAGTTTATGCAATCCGACATCTGCCAATATTACGTTCACCTGCTTCCTGTCCGTATTTCTATCATCAGTTCACTTAATTTAATCCTCTTTGTCACGAGCACCGATTTCGTGCCACCCTCTTTCTCGCACAGTCTCACACTCCTCACTGCCAACGGCCAACTGCCTCCCCAACGGCCGATGTCTCACCCGCTCTCGTCGGCCCACGGCGGCGGATTCGTTCTCTAGTCCCCGTCCGCCGGTCGCCGCTACTGCCGCTAATACCGCGCAGTTCAAAACTGGTCGTAATTATACTAATACACTCTGTGTCTCTAATTGCTTGGAGAAACGCTCCGCGTTTCAATACATTTATCTTTTTTAAGAAATTAAATCAATTAAAATCTAAATTTATGTTCATATCATGCTCGCTAGACTAGTGAGTTGCCTTATCTAGCGTTCCTCGACACGTTTTAGCTTTATCTACATTTAAAAATTCGACAATATCTACTAGTTTAGTCAAGTCTGTCAAAGCCGTCGTGAAGGGTTCCCAGCCCTGCTTAGCTGATGTTTAGGAGTTGTGATGTGATGCGTTAACGAGAGGATAACCAGAGTATAACTCCGGCTGCAGCGACGTCGGGTACGCAACTTTCGATCGTGTGATATTATGTTTTTACGCTAAGATTCATGGGCACAGACGGTTCGGCTTTTGAGTGTTTGAATGTAGTGCTTCCTTGAGACAACAACTCTTTGGTGCTGAATGGCAGCGACTGGTCAGTTGACTACAGGGCCATTTTGAAATATTTGCTTGAAAGAACACTCTTTTCTGTAGAACAAAGAAAAGTTGTGATACCGAATAACAAACTAATTTTAAAACAATTAATTAATTTCACACTTATTGGGCTGGATGAATTTTAGTTTTGCCGTCAAAATAAGTTATCTAAAGCAAAGGTTTCCAAACCAAAGATTTCTAAAGCAATTTGAATTTCAATATTGTATTAAGAAATTCTATGAAATTAATTGAGAAAATGAAAAAGAATCAGTAAATAAGCGTGGTTTGGACCGTTTTTAAAAAAGAGCATCATTCGATATTGACTTCTCTCTCGTCACTACAGAAACATAGATCTGGACATTGAACAAATCGAGCAATTATCACGCAAAAATACCACGCCTGGCAACTGGTCACGAGAACAAGAAAAGTCCATAAACTGTAGAAAGCATTGAATTGAAGTCGTTATAATTATGCATGCACTTGACACTGGTCGAGAGGAGAAACATAGCAATTCAAAAAGTGCTTTACTGTGAACAAGTGTCAAATAATAGGTATTCAGGCCAATTAAGATGGTGCCGATTTAATAACTTTTTCCCACTTTCACTGGACGTTTTTAAATTGATTTTTCTTGAGCTTCTATCTGTCAAAGTACATTTTTATTTTAATTCTGAAGATACTTGGTATTATTTAGAAACTTGGTGCCTCGTATACATAAATAATCAACCGATGTTTTTTATGCCTGTCTGCTCTTAGAGCTTACTACCTCCCTCACGTTGTACAGAAGGCCATGACGCTCTTTACTCATTGCAGTAAATTGAACATCCAATTACATACATATGAAAAACATTTAGATGGCAGTATGTCTATTAATTTCACGAAAACGGCTACAAAAATGCTTGTTTCCTGAAATAGGTTCGCCTATTTCACGAAACGAGCATTTTTCTGCTTGTTTCGTGAAATAGAAAACATCACATCTTATGTAACGTGTTCATTCAATTAATTTAAAATCTTTCAGAATTATGCAGATAACTATTACTCTTAACTATGAATGATTACTTAACCATGTGTTTCAAACTACTGTCTCCTAATGCAAGGAAGTAACATGGATATTTGTGACAGCAGTTTCTGGTAACTGAGAGCGAAGATAATGTGTATACATTTCCAACAAGTCTCTCCAATGTTACTAAGAGAATGATTTTGAACTGTTCGTGCTTATTGAAACATTAGAGGTAAGTTACAAACACATTAAAAAATTTAGTGTTTAACGTAGTCTTTCTAATGGGATAGATGCAGTGTAAATGTACGGACTTGCGTTTAGACATTACAGATAAGTGTCAAAATGATGTGACCCAAACTCATACACAAAAATGAAAAAAAAAAAGTTTTAGTTTTCCTTATCCCTACAATGGATTGCCTTATTTATGTAATCAATCAAAAACTGAACTACTTGGCTAAGAGCTCATTATATTCGAATTTTTCTTGAAATCTGGAATCCTTATCATCTGTCCTGAATAAAGTAGCATTATGAACCAGTAGAAATACAAAAAATTCGTCTGCGTCTGGTCTAACGTTTTAGTTCTGCATCTTTGCCATCTATTGGTTCTTAAGTTACTCTTTCACATTTTCTTATTTGTTCGGTCCCCTAATAGTAGAACTGACATATGACTTTAAGCATATTATTGAAGAGTAAAATATGTTGAGTAACTCTGAACAGTTGAGCATCGTTCCGTTTTAAGCATTAGTGATAAAAATGAAACTCTTAGTATCCTTTGCATGTCCGGAAAGAATCCGCTAAAATATATATATTTATGTATCTTTTGGAAAATCAAAATGATACATCAAACTGTTTTATGGCATGCTATTTAATACAATTATCATTACTCAAATGAAATTGTAAAGAAAACGTTAGGAGCAAGAGTTTCGATATGACGTTGGGGCGATTATAATTATAAGAAATGCATTACCTTTTAAATAAAGATAGCTGGAAGGCCTGCTACTGTCCACAACATTTTACATCACCAGAACTTTGTAAATATAATATATTTCAACTGTATTAGCTAAAAACACGTTTGACTGAGTTGGCAATGAATAGTGATTTCATTGTTCTAGAATTTATAAATGTTCGTAATTTTATTAGTCTAAACGACTTTAGTAACCGATTAGATCATATGTTCATTTTTCCTTCTGTAACTTATATCTCGCTTTTTTTGATATGTAATCGCAAGGGTGCAGGCAGTTAGTTCTTAAATATACAAACATTAACCTACAAATATCAATTGATTCTGGTGATCGCTGTTGACCCCTCCTACTCAATTGGTATTCTGCAATTGGTGGTATGGCATTGATTAGCGACTGTTAACCCTTCAACGGGAAATACCGTCTTGAGACGAAACGTTGCATTGATCTCTTTCACTGGTATCTGTACACAGACATAATTTTGCGATTGTTAAGGGGACCGAGTAGTTTGTGAGGTTGTGTCTTAAGAACACATTTTCCTTTCACCTCTTCCTCGGGTATCGGTAAACAGACACCATCCTTCTACGACTGTTAAGCAGGCCGAGTAGATGTGTAATTTTGTCTTGAGACGACACGTTTACTTTACCTATTTCTCAGGTATCCGAGCACAGACGTCTTCCTTCTACGACTGTTAAGCAGACCGAGTGGGTGTGTAGTTTTGTCTTGAGACGACACGTCCCTTTCACCTCTTTCTCGGGTATCTATACACAGATGTCAACGTTACGCGACCATTGAGTTGAGCAAGTAGTAGGTGTAGTTGCGTCTTGAGACGACACGTTCTTCTCACCTTTTCCTCACGTTCCTTCCACCTCTCTCTCTCTCTCTCTCTCTCTCTCTCTCTCTCTCTCTCTCTCTTTCTCTCTCTTTTCTCTCTCTTTTCTCTCTCTCTTTCTCTCTTTCTCTCTTTCTCTCTCTCTCTTTCTCTCTTTCTCTCTTTCTCTCTCTTTCTCTCTCTCTTTCTCTCTCTCTTTCTCTCTCTTTCTTTCTCTCTCTTTCTTTCTCTCTCTCTCTTTCTCTCTCTTTCTTTCTCTCTCTCTTTCTTTCTCTCTCTTTCTCTCTCTCTTTCTCTCTTTCTCTCTTTCTCCTCTTTCTCTCTCTCTTTCTCTCCCGCGCTCTCTTTCTCTCTGATACATAGACGACGTAGTGTTGCGTCTGTTAAGGAGGCTGTGTTGTTGTTGTTGTTGTTGTTGTGGGCAGCGCCCGGGCCGATGGGCGACGCGCGGGCGCTGGGCGCCGAGGGCGGCACGGGCGACCAGTGCGCGGAGGCCCTCGGCGACGCGCTGCAGATGATGGTGCAGGCGCTGTCGCAGATGCACTCCTCCATGCAGACGATGGAGCTGAAGATGGAGAAGGCGAGCGAGGCGGTGCGCGCCGTCACCCAGCGCATGCAGAAGGTGGAGGAGAAGCTGGGCCTCATCGAGAAGAAGATGGACCCGATCGAGGAGCAGGACCAACAACAGGTCCCTCTCTTCAACTTACTCATCCTCCTCCTCCTCCCAATCCTCCTCTTCATCTTCCTCGTTCTGATCCTTCTCTTTCTGTTCATCCAACATATCGTTGTTCCCTCACTTTAAAAAGGACCACAAATTTTTATTCTCGTCCTGTTCCTTCGTAGCATCCTAATACTGTTACTAACAACACATCGTTGTTCCCTCACTTTAAAACGAACCACTGCAACTTTTTCTTCTCGTCCTGTTCCTTCAAAGCATCCTGATATTGCTCTGAACATCATATGGTTGTTCTCTCTCTATAAAACGAGCCTCCATCGTCTTGTCATTGTTCTGTTCCTCCTCTCTCATTTCCTTCCGCTCTTTCATAGCATCCTCCATGCTGCTCCAAACAGAAGGTTGATGCCACTTCGCTTTAAAACGATCTTCGTGCCTTCATCTTCTCTTAGCTGTTCTCTTTCAACTCCTCTTCTTCATCTTCATTCTCCTGCTTATTCTTTTTCTTTTCTTTCTGCTACTTCTTAGTATTCTCATGATTGTTCATATCCTTCTCGTCCTTGTTCTACTTCTCCACCTCCTTCTTCTCCTACTTAATCTTATGCTTGTTCTTTGTTCTTCTGACTTCCATCTTTTATTACAAAAATTCACAATCTATTTATCGGACTAGTAGGACTTCTTTCTTTTAGGATTCTATCTCATCAGTCATTATAGTTCTGCCTTATGACGTACGATATAGAGGCTCTTTGTATTTTCTTTCGCGGTCATTGGTTCATGCAATGACTGTATTATTCTCTTGTTTTTACAAGGTCCGTTCTTGAAACAAACCTACATAGTAAAACATTCCTTTTAATACTGCATATGTTTGAACTCACATTTTGCTCTTTATATGAATTCTAGGTCCGTGATACGTATTTCATATTACCATCACACTAACGTGGAAGGTATCGCGTTGTATGGAATCGAATTAATTGTCACAGTAATACAGATGATTTCTCCCTACCCGTACTGAGTCAACCTTTGCAAATGATTTAACGATTTTAGGGCTTAAACGGTTTTAGAACTCGAGATTTTCCAAGAATAATGAGTTTATTTTTGATGGGAGTCTGTAGATTCACGGCAAGACTATTTTGTTTGCTAATTTTGACTTATATGTTTGATATTTCTTTCTCAGTGCCTACATTTTAGCTCTTTAAACAGCGTCATGCACGTTTGGCTAAATTCATGTAGTTATTGAACAATAATATAAAGAGGAGGAAAACTTCGTACTTTGCGCATTCCCTCTATTTTTAGGTTGTAAGTGATATTTGTATATGTTCGTTTGCAATTACGTCAAAGTTGAAGAGTGGTGATCGAATATTTATGCACACATACGAATACACATGGTTTTTATCCATGTTTCTAAACCATGCACTTTTCAGTATAATATATATTTTCATTGTTATTCCTCTAATTCACGACTAAAGATGTTAAGGGTCGGTTGAATATAAAACCAACACCAGATTACAAGCATCTATCTAAGGAACAGATCCAAGGAGAGCTGATGCCTCTACAATACTTTGCGCAAAATGTGGACTTCTCACAATAAAGCAAAGCGTTGCACTTTCCAGTCATTTGAATGACCAGGGAGATAAGCCACCTTTTTACGCAGATTTTTCGTAACAAATTCCGAATTTCCGATAACTATCTAAACGATCTTGTATGCTCCACGTTCAGCTGATCTCGATTTCCAAACCCTTGAATTTAAGTATTTTCTCTGCATCCTTGCTTATGACGTTTTGATCGCACAGTAACATCTACAAGTAGACATGCTCTTTCTTCCAATTGTTATTATTGTTATTGTTATTGTTATTGTTATTGTTGTTGTTATTGTTATTGTTATTGTTATTATTATTATTATTATTATTATTATTATTATTATTATTAATATTATTATTATTACAGATGACGCCGACGAAAAAGAAAGAAGACGCGGACAAAGAGAAAGAGAAAGTGCACGAGGTGCCATGGGAGCCAAAGAGCAGCCCGAAGGTGCCGAAGGCCGGCAGCACGTCCCTGCCGACGCTCCCCTGTCCCGGCTCAGCGCGCTCCCCGCGGCGCCGCACGCCCTCGCGCTCGCCGCCGCTGCCGCTGGGCCTGGGCTCCGCCTCCGCCGCCGCCACCGGCGCCGCCACCGCGGGCGCGCTCTCCTCCTCGCGCTCCACCGCCTCCTCCTCCACCGCGGCGCCGCTCTCCTCCGCCGCCACCTCCTCCTCGGCCTCCCGCACCCCGCCGCTGCCCCCGCCGCCCTCGTCCCCCGCCCGCGCCGACGTCCCCGCCCTCCCCGGCGCCGCCGTCCTCCAAGGCGCGGCTGGCGTCGCGCTCCATCCCGCCGCGCGCGCCCGCCAACCCGCACGCGTCGCCGCCGCGCGCCAAGACCCCGCAGGTGGGCAAGCGGCGCTCCAGCTCGCGCGCCGCCCCCGCCGCCTCCGACCCCCTCCCGGCGCGAATCGCTCGGCCGCAAGCTCATGAAAGCCGCTCAAGACGGGCGCATCAAGGACGTGCGAACGCTGCTGCAGCAGGGCGCCGACGCCAACTTCTGCAACCGCTCCAAGTGGACGCCGCTGCACGTGGCCGCCATGAAGGCGCAGACGGACGTGGTGTCGCTGCTGCTGGAGAAGGGCGCCAACCTCAACGCGCGCAACACGTACGGCTTCACGGCGCTGCACCTCGCGGCCAAGAACGACTACACGGGGCTGTGCGCGTGCTTCCTCATCTACGCCGGCTGCAACGTGGACTCGCGCAACCACTTCGGCCGCACGGCGCTGCACTACGCGGTGGAGAGCAACAACCAGGCGGCGGTCCGGGCGCTGGTGGTGGGCGGCGCCCGCAAGGGGCTACGCGACCACGAGGGCAGGGCGCCCTACGACCTCGCCAAGACGGAGGTCGTCAAGCGATTCGTCAGGTTTTGACGCCTAGGACATTGCCATCATTGGGCAGATTTCGGAGGAGCTCAAAAGACACTGCGCCCGGTGACCTTGCTAAGCCGAAACGTCACGAAGCGCTTCGTCAGGTTTTGATGCCTAGGCACAGACCCATGCTGGATGCTTCTTAGTGAAGCTAGAACGTACTGCGTTAGGTATTGATGCCCGGGCATCGCCAACATTGGTTTTAGTAGAAGCTCAAAAGCTAGCGCGCCCTGCGGCCTTGCGAAGTCCAAACTTCACGAAGCGCTTCGTCAGGTTTTGATGCCAAGGCACATACCCAGTTGTACGCTTCTACGGCGATTCGCTGTTGGAGATAAATAATGACGCCATGTGATCTGGCCTACACCGAGGAGTTCGTCAGGTTTTAACGGAAGACATATATTCCCGCTTTGCAGTTTTCTTCAAGGTTCACTTCTTGTCTCCAAGAAAGGAAGTCTTCTTGTGTTTTCTACGACCATTGCGTTGGCCACAATTGAAACACAGCCTGCATAACTATGCCATGAGAATAAGGCCATTTGAAATTTAGTTAAGAAGATCGATCAAAACACCTCTCTCTACAGTTTTGAAGATAACATGTCTGTAGAAATACTGAGAGGGTATGCTACTGCATGGATATGTGAACACTTACATTATATGCCTACTGTTTTTCTTTAAAGTATCAAAATAAAAAATCATTTTCCCGTGATTTTTATTTTGTTTCTTATAATGATATTTTTCGCTTTTTAATATATGATGAGAGAGAAGAAAGGGAGATGAGAAAGGGGTAGCTATAAAGGAGTACCGAATATTTCATACTTGGAACTACACACGCACGTTTTATTGAGTCCCGCAAACCCTACCTCCACTCCTTTACTAACATTACTTGATTTGAGAATAAACGAAATCAACACACATTGTTGACAAAATCTGATAAGTACAAATGTTCACTCCTGTATAACATAAAGTATTTTCCATTGAGTTAAAGATTTGATATTTTAGTCCTGTCATCGAAATAAGCAACTCCTCACTCCTCTTCCATGTAGGGAAATGGGGGCTCGAGAAAACGTGCGGGTATATCATTCTTTGGACGGACCATAACCTAAACATTGTCTTACATCATGTATGCCCGATTTGGTTTTAGAGAAAAAACCTAAGAATTTATTTAATGAACAATGATATATAGAGTAGTGCTATAAATCGCACAGAATAACAAATAGTCAATAATTTAGAACTGTAAATTCTAACATTCTTCACTTCACATCTTGCCTGTTTTCACATCATATTGTGAGAATTGCTTCACATTATTTGTGAAAATTCCGAATTATTAGACATATTGTGGTTGTAAACATTTATCATTGATCATATTTATTTTCCATATTCGGCTTCACTAAATTAATTTTTAATTTTGTAATTTCTTTTTCTACATGTTTAATTGTAGCTAATATAATATGAATTACGCATGCTGTGTCATGCTTTATGTGTATGAATTATCGCATTATGTGTATGAATTATTCCATTAAGTATCTAAATTATGTATATTTAACAGAAAATCACTAACAGTTCATGTGTTACTTATCATCAAGTCCATCTTAAAAATCGGTATTATCGATGAACCAACACATGTGACACGAAATTTCGCAAGTCACAGAAGGCACAGAGAAGCCTTCTCTTACAAATGTGAACGAATTATGATGCGAAAACGAAAGGAAGAGCAAAATTTACATGGCATGAAAGAGTTTGAAGGTAACTAATAAAAGGTTCGCGGGATTATGTCGAAAGTAGTTCGAAAGTTAATTAATAAATTATTTAGCGGCAGATAATCTATGGGTTAATAATGGTGAGGCATATGAGGCATATTTTAGTGCAGCTTTATAAAGTTTTTAAATGCATACATATATCATAGATTATTAGTGCCATGCGTACCAACTATTACCCATTCCACGAAAGACAGAGGGCCTTTACTCTTAGAAGATCCAAAAGGTCTCAATTTGTAGATTACGGCTTAGGGAAAGTAATCCATAGGCCTGCGAAGGGGTTCAGAATTAGGTTACACTGGCGAAATGACAGCTTCAGAGTTTCCTACGATAAAACATGCGATATGGAGTAAATAATATTTTACTCCATATAAAACTGTGTGATAAAGAAACTTTTAAAATCCCTTTGTGTATTCCTGGGAATACGTATCTCCAGTAATAATCTCGTTCCAAAAATACTGATTAAATACTCTACAATATGTATCCATCATTCCATATGACACTGTTAAAGCTCTCCAATCGTCAATATTTTCTGATTGATTGATTGTTTGTTAGGGATTCCGGGCGCGTCATCTACTGAGTTCATTCGTCACGAAAATGTAGTGATTGTTTTTGCCCAGGAGGTGGCGGTGGTCTTTCTCCTCTGTATGGCAAGATCGGGCGCCGAACTACCATCAGCTAGTGAGGTGTCCCCAAACCAGGTATCTCCCTTCAGCGGGGCACCACCTCAACCGGGACAAACTCTAAGCCCATGTCCGGTCTCCGGGCGTGTGTGTAGTTCAGTGTATACGTGTACAAGTCAAAGGTGTTTAAATAGCGGGTGAGGATAAAACAAGAAAGAGGAAGGATAGATGGCGCACTGTCCGTGACCCGTCTGATAGGCTACCGCTCTGGCAATAGCCTGATATTGATCGGAGAAACCACAGAAATCTACCATTCAGAGCAGCTGGCCGCTGGAATTCTTCCCCAGACAACGATACAACCCGCAACGAACCCCATACAACGAACGCCGATGCAATCCGCAACACAGACGTGTGTATTGGAGCGAATATTGCCTATCCTTCCCCTTTGTGATGGTAAAGATTTCCTGATGAAATTATACATTATTTGTAAAGTATTTTGTAAATTATCAATGTATTAGACTTAGTGATTGTAAAGTTAATGTGTTCTTCAATTTAACATAATTTTTAACTCTTGAGTTCATAATTATTAGTAAGTCGAACCTAATGTAAAAGTAAATAAGAAGATAAATAACCTTCCTCCTAACTACCTCTATCCTTTCTAATTATTAACCCATTTCTACAGTTCCGAGTTACATTGTGAAGGTTACACCTAAATACAGTTGTATAAAAATTGACTCTGCTATCTTGCTATAATAAAATATTGTAGTTCAAGAGTATCACGTAGAAGAAATCCCTCACTCTATGATTCTTTTTTTTACACTGCGCGATAATTGTCTAAATTATCTACATGTCTGAAATGTACACTAGTGTTTGTGAAAATTGCAGAAAAGAAGACATCCTATTACAATGAAATTTTTCCACAGATTTGTAATATCTCAATATACAAATGATTAGAATTACAGAACTGTACCTGCATTTTGACCTTGAGTTTTTAGTACGGTTGAAAGCGCCAGGCGCTGCCATCAGAGCCTCTAGACGTGGCTTGGATCGAAAGAGTGCCTGGATATGCTTCTGGGGAACACACTGCCACGCGGTTTCTACGCGTGACCACAAAGCATCGACAGTGGCTGCAGCAGGACCAGAACGAACAAGTAGCCGACCCTGCACATCCCAGACTTGTTCGATAGGAGACGTGTAAGGCGAATGTGCAGGCTAGGGAAGTAGTGGTATGTCGTTCTTCGCAGAAAGCTTGCACATTGCTCGCCATATGCGGTTGGACATTGCCTTTCAATCTGAACAACCGCTATATCACGGAAGTTTAGAGCCGAAGGTACTGCCCTTCCTGCAAGCAGATCCGCATGTCATATTGGTGAAATATAGCATTTGGGTCTGCTTGCAGAAGGGGCACTACCTTGGGCTCTAAAACTTCCGTGATGTAGCGGTTGTGCAGAATGTCCTCAATTCCTATGAGGCGTAGATCGCGTATACGGCCCCATTGCTGTTGCACTAATTGAAGGGATACTTGTTCAAAAATATCACATTTTGCCACTCAGCTCGGCGTCGAAACATCTGTGGCGTTGGTGGTTTCTGAACAAAGGAACCCGACGGAGTATAATGAGTGCCACCAGTCCATCTCTGAGCAGACTGCGTCCAACCGTCGGCGCAGACACGAACACAGCCGCTCCATTGCACCAAAGTCGAGCCAACACTGAGGGTGACGACGGACAAGATGGCGGTCATTTCATGCCGGGGTCACATTGTGTGCTCCAGTACCCGCTCGTCACTTTGCATAACCTTCCTCTATTCACTGGTTACACACACACACACACACACACACACACATCACTGTTGTTGCAGCATTATGAAAACGTACCTTTAAGGCTGTCTCTTGTTCTGTTTGGTTGCATTCAGTTAATAGATCAGGACAATATAACGAAATGTTCAATATCACGAACAAAGCATTCAATATAAAAAGGGGAGTTGTTTGATCACATTGTGAATTTCATTATAATTGGACCATTTACACAAAGGTTCTTTTATTATAGACAAATCATTTATTTAAACATCTTTCAAATAATGAAACAAATCCTTCTATCTTAAATAGTAGAATTTGTTTTAATAAACTTTATATATAATAATAATTTAAGATAAAATGTTTGTATTTAAAATAAAATGTTAAGATAAATTGTTTCAATATCTGTGAACTGCTGCAATAAATTAAAATTGTCTGTAATAAAAAGAACGGTACCCTGTCAAGATGGCCGAGATCGTTAGGGCAGAAGTGTCATAGCGGTCTCGAACCAGAAGACCGCCGGTTCGAGTTCTGCCTCCGGCATGGGTATATTTGTGTATGACTATATGTGCATGGCGTTCTTTCATTCCTCACTATCGTCATTTCATCGTCCATATCCCCAGGGCTATCAACCTAGGAATATACAAATCGGGGTTCAGCTAAAATGCTGATACCCTTAGGTAATGGTACTTTCACCTGCTGAAGCAGGATGCACGCGTGTTCCAAGTTGACGAATACGCGAATAAAAGGGACGGTATAGAAGTAGTTCTATGCAATAAGACAATCAGTAACATGAACAATTGTTGTATTCAATTAGTTCCATCGCCATTTTAAATTTATTTCATCCAACGCTATAAGGGGGGAGTAGTCGGTGAGGGCAGAGAGGGGCGTGGGCCGCCGCGGTCGCTGCAAGCGGCCGCGCGCAGCTCCGAGCGCCCGTGGCAGACGTCAGGGCGCACACGGCGGAGCCCTCTGCGGCAGCGGCGAGGCGACACGCGCATGCGCGCTGCTCCCGCGCCGCCCGGCCCAGCGCCGCCGCAGCCACCGCCGCTGCACACGCACACGGCCGTTATAGCCAGCAGCGTCTAGAACGGGCTGGGGCATTGCCCCAGGCCCTGACTTCACTGGGACCCCGAATTGTTTTTTATTCAAAAGAGACGAAAAATAGTTATTTCTAAACCAAACTTAACGCTTTAAGTTATTTCTGATACGTGAAGAAACGAATTGTGTTTATGAATTGGAGTTGAAAGAATTTTTTTGTTTGAAATAAGGGGACCTCTAGTATCAACTGCCCTAGGTGCCTGGTTTTCTCTGGGTGCCACTGGTTATTGTCACATGTTGAGGCCATGATACTATACTGCTGTTGTTGTTGTTATTATTATTATTATTATTATTATTATTATTATTATTATTAGTAGTAGTAGTAGTAGTAGTAGTAGTAGCAGTAGTAGCAGTAGTAGTAGCAGTAGTGGTAGTAGTGGTAGTGGTAGTAGTAGTAGTAGTAGTAGTAGTAGTAGTAGTAGTAGTAGTAGTAGTAGTAGTAGTAGCAGTAGTAGTAGTAGTAGTATAATTATTATATTTAATTATATTATTATGTTTATCCATTGAATAGAAAAAATTAGAAACTCAACACAATTTCGTGGTTTTCCCTTGAAATGAACGGTAAAGGATCCCAGTGGTTCTATAACTTTCTACGACTACTAATAATATGTTTTATAACGTAAACAATAAACATCAACAAAATCGTAAACATTTAGAATGAATACATATACTCCGTCCTTTGTTCATTACAATGCGTGGTTATGTCAAGACCTTCAAAACAGTCTTGGATTAGTGTGAGAAAGCTTGTGAGAGTGTGAAGTTATAATTAGCAAAGAAAAGAAAGCAATATTTTTTAAATTGGAAGGGTTCTGCTATCTGCACTCTTGCGATTACATCGCCAAAATATACATACGATAATTGTATTTTTATTACATCTCCAAATATTGTTACATGTTGTTAAGCATTTATTCTCTAATAATGAATGAGGGAGGATTACAAGTTCTGGAACAATGCAATCACAGTTCCCTGTCAACTCAGAGTTGAACATCGTCTCATATATAATTCCAGTAGTATACATACCTTTTGCGGCTCTCAACGAACCCGATCTTTATAAATGAGGTCTCTAAAGTAAGAGAAGTTCACGCAGACGTGACGAATTACACCTTGACTTTAAAAATATGAAGGATATGTTTAAAAAAAAACGTATCTAAATATTCACGTCAAATGCAACCCGCAGCACTCAGCCAGCTATATCGTTAAATAACTCCTAAAAGAAGCGTTATTGGGCCTTAAAAACTAAACTTTTGGCCTAAATGAAACGTTTCTCATAGCGTAATCTATAGGATGAGATATTCTTAGACATTCTATTAAATTTTTGCTGCTTCGGCACTTAACGATACTATCGATGATACCTAAATTTCAACAGTTGGCTATGGTTGTCATTTTTGTTACGTCACGCCCAAAAGCTTAGAATCCTCTATCTTATGCTTTCTGTCTAGACCGTGGCTTGCGTAGTCTGACGAGGTTTATTACCATGATTATTGTCATGATTCGCTCTCGCAGCAACAACTAGAAGTACTATTAATAGAGTTGCTTGCGTAGAACGCAGAAAATATTCCAATACTTTTTAGTATATAAATACGGGAATTTTTCAAGTTTCGCACTACACAAACTGGCGCCCTGCCCTTCCAAATCCCCATCTGCTTCTCATAACAAATCCAGGTTATGTTAAATAGTATTGCAAAGAGTAGGGTTGTGCTTGCCCGATCCTCTATTTTTGCATGGTAATCTTTATTTGGCATTATCAAGAGTAAAAACCGTTCCTAATATTTTTTGTGACTATCAAGGAAAGCGAAAAGTTAACTGTCAAGGAAGATTGAATAGTTACTTCAAATATTGTTTTTAATGAAGTATGAATTGTTAGAAGAATCTATAATACTCAATAAACGTTTTTCGAAAAATTTATTTCAAACATCAATTGCATTGTATTTTATATTTGTCTGATATTCTGTAAGTAAAGCGTTACATTTATACGTTTTTTAACAAATAAACACGTTTTATTAACAACTTTCCTTCTTAATGTAAAGAGTACGGAGATGGATAGGGAGATGGTGGGGATTAATATGCGAGAGTTCTCGCACGGGTAGGCTAGTTTTTAGAAAATTCAACTGAGATGTTTTATATTTGCTACGATCTAGATGTGTATAGTGTAGTATACTATATTTGGAAATCCCACTATCTACCTTAATTTAAGAACCTAATGCACTACATAATCGCTGAAATCTTTTTGTAAAGAGAAACGTTTTTCAAATAATTGCGTTCAAATACATTTTATATATTTTATTTAATAAACAGTGCCTCTCTCAACTCAAAAATAGCTTTCTTCGCTTCGCAAACTACTTGTCGTAGTTACACCTCACATTCACGACAAAACATCAACTGCTTTCAAGGTAGATTGATTAGAACTCATACAAGCAAACAACGAAAAAAAACAACAAATTATGGCAGATAAATATGCATTCCACTAACTTCAACATATTAACATTTAGAACTGAAACTATAAAACCAGTTAATAATGGTAAGTGATAACGCATCTAGGGTTCCTTTATTTGCAGGGAAAAAATGTTGGAGTAAAAAGCTCAATTTTATTTCCACGTGAAAATCCTTGGTATTTTAAATATAAATATTTATTATTATTATTATTATTATTATTATTATTATTAATATTAGATAATATTCATTTTACGGAATAACACGTTCGCTAATCTGAGGGACCCGGGTTTAAATCCCAGTACAGATGAGGATTTTTAATCGGTCTTAGGTTTTAATCGTTTTTAATCGGTTCAAGGTGGTCCTAAGGTCCACTCAACTTTCTTTCCAAATGAATATCATTATTTACTGGCATTTTCAGCAGCACATATTGGGTCGTGGAAGTGGGTAGTAACCGGAGAAGTCTAAATGAAATGAATTTCTCGCATTCTTCAAACTCTTAGCAGGTTAAACCTGCAGTACTCCTAGTACAAGGGTAAAAGTAATTTTAGTAGTTTATTTCGTTAATCACTGGTATTGCGTTATTCTCATTGGCAGTCAAACTAGCTGGTTTTATGTTCGCAGGGAAAAAGGCAAACGAAGTTCATAGGCAACTTGAATCACTCTGTACCTGGTGCACGTGAGCGACGGCGCCTTCATCCAACACCTCCCGAACGTCTTTCGTTCTCCCTTCTCGCGCCGCCTGCGGCCGGCCGCCCGGCGGCGGAGGGGCGTGGGGGCGGCGGGGCGGGGAGGTGGGCGGAGGCAGGGGGGTGGGGCCGTGGAGGGGGAGGAGGGCGAGCCCCTCCGGCGGCCCCAGCGGATCTCGCCTGCAAGGGGAGCGCCGTGTGCTTGCCTCACCAAACACACAACGAGTATTTTGTATTGGCATTAGACTTGCGTGCAAATTATATTTTTTACAATCTACTGAAGCGTATGGGACAGAACACTTTGATTTGGCATTTTTTTTTAATTATTGGAGGTCGCTTCAAAATCTAGGGCATTAGCGACCACCAATTCATTTAACTGTATGGTAACTGTGAAGATGACATGATATAGTGATGATAGGTAGTGAAAGGACGAAGACATATACAATCATGCCCGAAGAGGAACTCGAACCCGCGATCATTCAGTCCGAGATCGCTACGGCACTGCTGCCTTAACGAGCTCGACCGTCAGGACCGGCGATTTCCCATTTTTGTTGCAACGCTTCTCCCGTGTAGCTTTATTGCGTGCCGTGAATATTCTGTATTGGTATAACGTAATAAGTAACATGTCAACATGTCATTTTCACGAGTGAAACGCAATGTTTATGACAGTGATAGCAATTTTTTTATTAAGATAGTTCGCTTTAGTTTCGGTTTGTTAAAAAAACAATTAGATACAGCCTAATTAAATCAATTGACGCATACAAGTCAACGGTACCACACGCGAAATTTCCAATGATGTTTTCGAGAAAACACAGATACCATTTAGCAAACCAGTATTATTCCGAATTAATTTTTTTATATCAGCCATTTATACCGCAAGATCACAATATTAGAGGGCAGGGGGAACAAGAACGGCAAAAAAGATATCAGAGAGTGCACTTAAACGGCGAAAATAAGTCAAACTTGGCTCCTAATATGAAATGAAGACATTATAACTCTCTAACGGAAGACATTCTTGTGTACCTCAAAGCTGTTTAATGGTTCATTGAAGACCGGTGCTTTATTTCAAAACTCGTTAGCGTTATGTTCTCCATGATCCAGCAATTTTTACGCGGATATAAGCGTGGTGATACATGCACTCACGAGTAACGTGTAAAGGAATAAAGTAATACAAATGAATCTCAGGACATGTAACATGGACATTTTCTTGAAATACTTAATGTTGGAAATCAGATTCTAACGGCAAAGTATATTGACTGTATATTATTTGTTAGCAATTTAAGAAAGCTTTCTCGCAAGAACCAGGAGAACCAGATTTTAGCTCTCGCACCCAACAAAGTATGCTTTGCTAGGTGGGCAAGCTAAAATCTGGCTTTCCTGGTTCGACGCCTTGACAGACAGAGAAGGAAAAACGAAAAGAGACGAACCTTCCGCGTCACCTCCCGCCCTAGCGCGCTCTTCCTCTCTCTGTCTCTGTCGTCGTCTCGCTCCGACCCCTTCCAGAGCAGTGCGATCTCCGTTCTACCACCTTCACTCTCTTCTCTAGCCTCTGCACTGTCTGCCTCTGCACTTTCCAACTCTGTGCCACGGCGCGCGCCGCCTCGTCCGTCCTCTCCGTCCTCAGCCCCATCGCCCACGGGGCCTCCCGCCCGCGGACGCCGCGCGATCCATCCTCATGGCGCCTCTGCAAGCACGCGCACGCTACACTCTCAGAAAGGGCATTCCATTTAATGCTGATTAATGTATTGTACACGAAACTTAATGTAACTTGTACATTAAAAAGAGATTTATATTTGTACACTAATGTTGGAAATGCCATTAAATGGTATTCAATTTAATGTACATTCTTCATTATCCGGGATGAACCGCGTCTCGGTCAGTTGTGCTGACGCTTCGGCCATCTTGCTGTGGCCTTCTTCAGAGCTATACTCTGAAGAAGGGTGTATAGCTCTGACAGCCGATAGCGATAGCGAAAGCCACAGCCGATAGCTACAGCGCAATAGCCGAAACGTCAGCACAATTGACCGAGACACGGTTCTTCCCGGATAGCCAAGAATGTATTGACTCCGGCCACGGAAGTGTACGAACGCATATAAATTTAATGTAGATTCATGTATTGTACATGGAACTTAATGTCACTTGTACATTAAAAAGAGATTTGTATTTGTACATTATTGTTTGAAATGACATTAAATGGTATTAAATGTAATGTAGGTTAATGTATTGTACATGAAACTTAACTGTAACTTGAACATTAAAAAAAGTTTATTATATTTGTACAATAATGTTTGAAATGGCATTAAATGACATTAAATTTAATGTAAACTAATGTATTGTACATGAAACTGAATGTAACCTTGTATACAGGTGGAACAAAAGTCACTAACCATTAATGTGAGTTATATATACAAGTGATTTAAAGTACATTGTTTCAAATTGTTTTCCTTCTACATCAACATATCTCTATAGCCCGCAAGTAGACCTTTTAGGACTCTGTAGGATAACTTGAAATGTTTTAAATTTTGTCTCCTCACTTAATGATGACCCACTCCACCTACGGTAGTCCATCACCGATGCAATACCTCAAAACGTTTCCGTAAATTGAATACCGCTTTCCGTGTCGGTGGAACATAATTCAAATGTTCATTCTAATCATCACTTATTAACACATAACCACCTTTGTACCATCTTCGAATACAAAAAGTTATTTCTTCCTTTGACCACATATCAACAACATGGACACGGAATGTAAGTAATCAGATCTCTAACTAAACATGTCAGCTGATGATTGTTTAACATGCACTCTAGTGTGTCTGTGATTAACAAATTATCATAATGTATGCATGTCACAGGCGGGAAATTAAAATTCGTGCGAGATTAAAACCATAATAGAGAAAAAGTAATAATGGTAAGTGATGTTTGGCCCACCAAGTATTAAAAAGAGATCAATATATTTATACATTAAATGTAACACACCTGTTAAAATTGGTGTAGATTTTAATGTAGAGATTGTGCAAAAAACAGAGCGTGTGCGCGGACCAAAATCGTTGTTGGACAAGAATGAATAAATAATATTTTAAATACACTAATGTTTCGGATGGGTATTTTTGTACCCAGGGGTAACTGGAATATAATTACTCGCTATAATATAAAACATATTATATTAGAAGAAACAAAAAATACTGAATATTTTGCACTATGACAATAATTTAATCCAAAGACATTCTACGTTGTTCGAGTTGTGGAAGTGTGGGCGATTGTGCCATGCAATAGGAGTCTTGCGTTATTTCTTTTCGAGGTGCAGATCATGTTATGCAATATTTTATTCTAGATTTAGCATGCCCCAATATATTAGTATAATTTTCCAAAACCCCAGAGCATTGAAATATTTTTCTTGAATTTGACCTGCAAAGTTCTGTGAAAAGTTGTTAATTATCGGTTAACTAAAAAACGTATATTTTTATTCGGGTTACCTTGAAGGTCATGGCAACATTTTTCACGAAAATGAGGGTGAGTGAATTGGTTTTCTTACATTCAATTGGAAGGACGCTATACAATATTTGCTAACGTCTAAAAATCTTTCAATTTCATTAATCATTAACAGTAATCATTCAAAAAATCAAATGTAACTCACCTATGAAATGCTGAATATATAAATGACGATCCAGGTTGATTTCTTAATTAAGAGCAAATGTTAACATAGAACCTTTTTAATGGTGCTTCCATCTTCATGTTTATATTTTATTTATCTAATGTGAAAATAATTTGTTTTTCAGAAACATTATTTAACCTATATTTATTTGAACATATTTAACTGCTGTAGATACTTAGATATAAACAAATTACCTCCATAACATACACTTAAATGTCCTGTTTATAAGCAGATATTCTGTTTTACTGGCAAATATTTCATGGTGAACTAATTTTGCGAAATAATGTTTTCTAAACCCCAAACTTGAATATGTTTCTACATCATTTGATTGGCAACATTGAAACTACAGCTTGTTACAATGATTCACGATAACCAAAGCCACCTAGAGTGTTAGATATGAATTGCTTATTCTTTTTACTATCTAGGCAGATTTTCTTGAGATCCGGAATCTCTGTACTTAATTTTTTACAATTGATAATTAAATAAATAATAACGAATAGAAGATCCTGACATTTGATAAAAATAGGTTAAATAAAAAGATAGCTAGGGTGGAGATGGGCTAGTGTAGACTGGGGTTACTGAGGAATAATGCGGTTATTCTATATGTAACACACATAATCTGTTAAAATTATTTCTTAGATGTTGGCCACGCAGTCTTCTTTAAGGCAGCCTTTTTTGGCCAGTACATTGCCAGTGGTCGTTGTGGGAAGTGTGTTTTGTGGTTGAATTCGAAGTTGCGATTCCATTAAAAAAGTAAATGGAGAGTTTAGATCTTATAATATTGGTTTTAAATTTACAACATATGAAAACGTAATGTTATAGTTCTCTTTTGCAAAGATTTTTAATTAAATGACCAACTCTATACTGTTAAGGAGAGCTTGCTGTATGATTAATTCAAGTTAATTAAGTTATATTGTTTCAATGCAGCTCTGGGTTAAGTACTAGTGGTTCTGAAAATTATTAAACGAATAATAATACAATAAGTCCTTTTATAGACAATAATTGCTATATAAGTTAATAATATCTTTCTTAATTAGTTGCTACCTTTCTTCTTTCTCATTTCAGATGGTCACAACATATGTTAAGAAAACCTAAAGATGCAATATCAGTGAGGAAATAGTGACGCTTTACATTGCATAGATAAGGCTTGAGAACTCTTTCTAAAAAGATAAAGTTGTGTTTGAGTCTATTAAAAATACAAATGGAACAAAAAATAAATGTTTTTGTGTGTGTGCACATTAGCCTTCCAAGGGCAGGGACTAGAGTGAACTAGAGTATATGTTTTAAAAAAGTGTATATAATATGTATTTGAGAAGAATATATTAAAACTGAAGAAGTAAAGTAAAGAAAATAAAAATAGAAAAGTAAAGATGAAATACTAATGTATGCAGCAGGCACATAATGTACTTTAAATTAAGTAACCAATTTAAGTCATACCATTCTGAATGAAAATGTCCAGCCTAGTCTCCCTCTCCCCTACGTACGTTGTTGAAAACACATAATAACAAGAAATGTTCGGTTTCATATCTCCAATTATTCCTTTTATTCATTACTCAACTACAATGTTTGGCAAATAAAAGAAACAGGAAGGGATTCCAAAGCTCAAATAAATATGCGCTTCTAGCTCTCATTTTCATTGGCTCAAAAATCAGGCTCCGTCAATTCCTATTTATTATATTTTGCCATTCAAAATTCATGTGATGGTCCGAGCTCACAAAATTGAATAAAATTGTAGCAAGATGTTGAACCTTGTTGCACGTTGCTATTGACGTGTACAGCTCTGAAAATTTGAGACCATAGTTTCCATTGAAACTATATGTGTCTGTAGATCTGTTAATCTGCTGGATTTCAAATTAATCCATCAGTGAGCTTACCTAGCTAAAATTAAGATTTTACAATTTATGAAAGGAGATTGAACTCAAAAAAGTATCTCAATGAGTAAACTCTGTCCATTTAAAATTCATAGAATTCAGTTGAAATCTTAAAATATGTTCTGTTCCAAAATCTTTTTTAAAGACCGCATACTAACTAAAAGCTTAATTTCAATCTTCCTCAGAAAGCTAAGCATCGACTAGAAAAATACAAACTTTTTTCTATAATATTTTTAATAAAAAAGAAGTATATTTTAAACAATTTGTTATAAAAATTATTAAAAATTAATAAAAGTACAAAAAATACTTCAAACGAAGAGCATGTTAGTTGTTTTTTATAGGTGATTCATAAGAATAAATCGTGTTTTTAGTACAGAGTATAAACATTTTCAAACAATGTTCAAATTATATCTGAAAGCGCGAGTCGAAAGTGCTGCCATTACGAATCAATATGTTTGGCGATTCTGTTTATGCTGTGCGTCAAGAATAAGGATCTTCGCCTCAGAGTAGCTTTTGAATACTAACAAGCCAAACAAAAAATTAATCTTTTGAAAACTAACCCCAAAAATATCCATACATCTCATAGTTTTGCAAGCAAGAGATCTCAGCGTCAGAAGCTATTACATAGAACAGCTATGTGTCACTCACGGTAGAAATTGTGCAAAGAACTGAATCGGTGCCAGACGCTTACATACAGAACAAACTATTGACCACTATAGGTGTTTGCTGACAAAGAGTCGCACTCTGAAGAATAAACCCAGAACATCTTCAGATTCATGTTCAATCTGAAGAACCAACGCTCAAAGTTCTTCATGGAATTGTCTTGTGTCTCGGGTCCAGAGCTTCTCCGCCCAGTGGAAATTTGTGACCTGTCCAGAGCAATCGGACAAACCGTAGTGGGTTTATTGATGTTTCTGGGTACAGAAGGGCAAAGTAGTATTTCACGGTTTCGAACCGTTGGCTGAGAAAATAATGCAGCATTCTTTAATCACTAGTGTCCAGAGCAAGTTCTTTTTCACAGAATCTTGCGTTCGAGACGTTTTGCAACCCTGTAGCAAAGGCAATTTGCGGGCAAAAATAACAGCATCAGCCACTTGCGTCCAAATTAACTGGTGATCGAAACGAGTACGGGTCATTTGTTTCGTTAGTTAATTGACTGTTGTCGAGAACAGAAAGTATTTCTGAGAAGATTGTTCCCAAAACAGCGATTCACATTCGACGCCACTTGCAGATGATAGGGTAAAAGTTCTTGTCCAGATGAGCTGCTGACGGCAATCGAAATTATTTTAGGAAATTAGAACCAAAACCGAATGGTTCGGTCACGTGAAAAGGCTTGATTGTGGGAGATGGCCCAGATGGTATGCGAGTGGTTTCTTTTAGACAGAAGAAAAAGAGTTAGACCCAGAGATACATGGCAGAATGAGATTTTTAACGATATGCAAAGAAGAGGACTAGAAGAGAATGCATGGCACGATTGAGTGGTATGGAGATTGGGATGCGAGAAACGGCCACAAGAGCTGTAAACACTCGCAAGAAGAAGAAGAAGAATCAAAACTTTGAGTCCAATTCAGCTACTTTCACGCATCGCGGAATCCGATCACAGAAAAGGTGTATCATCCCAAAAGCGATTACTTTAAAATGTCATATTAATTTGCAAACAAGATAACAGGTATTATAATCTGGTATAAAGAAAAATCGATAACATTTGCACTCGGAGGGAAAAAACTCTCTAAAACGATAACATCAAAACATAGATTCACACTGACAAGTGATTGCGGTTGAAAGAAGCAGCATCGAAGTTCGATCTAGAGCAGGTGATGGCGATCAAATCGTTTTGGTGAAAGATGTAGATTACTAAGAAAAACTCGGTTCTAAAACAACTAGTAGTCACACCACCAAAACAGATTGCAGTCAAGCATACATCCATGCATTACTGCAAACAAATGGTGAAGTAATGTGCTGACGAAAGAATCACAACCAGAAACCTTCTTACAGATGAACTGGTATTCGCAACAAATAGCATTTAGAATCGAGGTCAGAAGAAATATACCGCAGAAGATTGATTCATATTTGAAGTCGATTGCAAACTAAAACATCAACGTTTGCGTCTATAACAGCTTTATAGCTGTTATAGACGCAAACGTTGATGTTTTAGATTGTTTTCCTTTTGGACACCGAACTTTTATAATGATATCAAGAAACTGTGTCCATTTGGTTGCGACTAAATTTGTTATGAAAATTGAGACCCAATTTTACACGCTTCGTTTTGATGAACGATTTCGAGACCTGTCGTAGCATGCGCAAAGGAACTACTGGGGCATCAGAGACATTGTGTGCACGCACGCGTTTGCAAAAACTTCAGAAGGCCTCATTTACACGCTCCTTTTTGAATAATGATTTCAGGAGTTTTAACGAACGAGCGCACACGCGCTGTGGAACTGCCGACCCAGCATCCGATACACTCATATATACACCGAAGCCTGTCTTACAGATTTCGGAAGCCGCCTCGTCGCGAAGGGCGAGCGCCGCCTACACCCCAGCGCGCACGGCCGCGTGCTGCAGAAGCTGGCGCACGGGCGGCGCGCGCGCCAAGTCCGCGGGCGTCTTGTCGGCTTGGTTGCGCGCGCGCGGGCAGGCGCCGGCCGCCAGCAGCAGGCGCACCGCCGCCGCGTCGCCGCACTCGGCCGCGTAGTGCAGCGCCGTCCACCCGCACGCGTTGGCCGCGCGCGCGTCGGCGCCTGCGCACGCGCGCGTTCGCGGTGCAGTGGGTGCGGGGGTTTGGAACTACCCACGTCGTTAGCCCCGTTAGTTGTATTGCTGCCTCCGGGCAGGTCAACCGCTATTGTCACTTGCCCCGTTAGTTGATTGATTAGTGATTCCTGACGTGTCAACTACTAAGGTCGTTTGTCCCTTAAGTGTAGTGAATTATTTTTTTACCGCGGGAGGTTGCTGTGATCTTCCCCAGCTGGATGATGAGATCCGGCGCTGCCCTACCGTCGGCTAGTGGGGTGTGCCCCACCTAGGTATCTCTCACCAGCGGGGCACCGCCCCTTCCGGGACCAGATTTAAGCTCCCGACTGGTCTCCTGGTATGTGTGCTAGGTAGTGTAAGTGTGTGTAAGTAAGGGGTAAGGAGAGGATAAGGAAGATCTAGCGCGGTCCGATTGTTTTCATAGGGAACTTTTCCAATATTCGCACGGCTATGGTATAGATCGGAGAAATTACCGATCAGAGCAACCGGTCACTAGGATTCTCCTTGAGGCCGCGGCTGAAACCGACCTAGTAATTCAGTTAGTGTCGGTAACCCTGCCACCGTCGCGAGTCAAATCCTAAGCCTGCCGTTGAGAGCGTGTGCGCGGAGGGGCGGGACGCCGCTCGTACCGCCCTGCAGGAGCGCGTGCACGCAGCGGCCGCCAGGGTCGTTGTACGCCGCCACGTGCAGCGGCGTGAAGCCCTGCGCGGTGCGCGCGCCCACGTCGCCGCCGCGCGCCACCAGCAGCGCCACCGTCGCCGCGTGCCCGCCCCACGCGGCGCGGTGCAGCGCCGTCCACAGCGAGCCCTGCGCGGAGGAAGGGGTTGATTGTTTCGCGTTCCAGGACGCGTCAACTACTAAGGTCATTAGTCCTGCAAATGTAGATAATATTTTTTTATTGTGGGAGGTGGCGGTGATCTTCTCTAGCTGGATGACGAGGTACGGCGCCGACCTGCAGGTCGGCTTGGGAGGTTATCACACAACCACCTATCTCCCACCAGCTGGGCACCAACCCCGCCGGGCGCTAAGCTGCCGGCTGGTCTCTTATGAACGGCTGGCCTCTTATCTAGTGCAGTGCATGTTAGTGTGTGTGTGTGTGTGTGTGTGTGTAAGCAAGGAGTGACGATAGGAGCAAGAAGAGGCAGAAAAACTCGCGCACGGACTGTGATCAGTTTGTTATGTGACTACCCTAGCATTCACCCTGTGTTAATCGTAATAAACAAGGAAAACTACAGATAAGACCAGTTGGTCTCTAGAATTGTTGTCAAGACAGTGGCTGATTTCAACGTCTTCGCTATTTAGTTAGTACAAAAAACCTTACTTTTGAGACTAGAACCCTAAGATGACTCGATGTGATTGGATACAGAAACAGTGACAATGATGGCTTTTAGCTATTCTCAGACAACTGGAAGTCGAGCATAAGATTGTATACAATGAGAGTTAGAACAAACAAGTTGCAAACAACCGAAGCAAATCTAGAAGTTGGCGGATTACGACAAGAAAAAAGAGGAGGAGAAAAGGGAGGAGAAGAAGAAGATGAGGAAGAAGAATATGGATAAAAAATAAAAGAGGAAAAAGAAGAAAGTAAAAGAAGAGGAAGTTGAAGGAGTAGTAGAAGAATATGTTGCGTGTTCGTATTCTTTTCCGGGCTCTTGTTTAAACGAAATCATGTTCGCCCGCAACAATGTTTCTGGTCGTAGAATTCGCGTCCAATGCACTGTGACTGGAAAGAGTGTCTCAGGGCATTAACTCATGTCACTGATGCCTCTGACAGGGAGGTCCTTGGTTAGAGTTCCGACGGAGGCAAAATTTTCGACACTAGCGTGTGAGCCACGTCGAATGCACTCGCTGTCTGGAGGAGAATTCTAGCGACTGGCTGCTCTGATTGCTAGTTTGGCGTAGTTTCTCCGATCAACACTAGGCGAATGCCGGAGAGGGAGCAGTACCCTAATAAACGGGCCACGGACCGCGCGCGATCTTTCCTTCATCTTCCTTGCCCTCTCCTCTCCCCTTACATACACACACTAACATGCACTACTCTAGCACACATGCCGGGAGACCGGTCGGGAACTTAGAGCTTGTCCGGACGGAGGCGGTGACCTGCTGGTGGGAGACACCTGGTTGGGGAAAACCTCGCTAGCTCGACGGTTTGTCGGCGCCGGATCTCGCCATCCCACCTCCCGAGGGGGGGGGAACATTCACTACCCTCATGACCTTAGCCGTTGAGGCGCCCGGAATCGCTTCCAAGCAAGCAAGCCGAGGCAAGCGCACCTGCGTGAAGTTGGGCGGCGCGCCGGCGTCCAGCAGCCGGCGCACGTCGCCCGCGCGGCCCTCGTGCGCCGCCTTCAGCAGCTGCTTGCCCAGCGCCCGGCGCGCGCCCTCTGCGCGGACGCCGCGTGCACTCGCGTTTCTTACGTTCGTACGTTCACGTAAACGTGAAGTAATGGTGCTACTAAGGCACAAAAACTCTCTCGTGTCATTTGCAACATTTACGAAATAATATTACCTAGTTGTTAAATAATATTATGAATCAGATGGAAATAATACGAGATAGTTTGTGAACTTTTTCCATCACTAACATTCAGTAATATTAGTATACGTAATACTTTGTTTTACTAATAGTTACGTAATAATATTTCCTAACAGTTCTATATAATACGACAATATTTGTGCCTGATATTATATCAGTAACTGGATTTGTGTTATAATATTGGGTTTCCTATCCCAATAAAATGCTGGCCAACACTTGGAAAACATTCTAGCGAGACGTAGAAAGATGATCAGTTATCGTCAAGCTTGAATTTTGATAATGTATCTTATGATACTTATTTAATAGTTAAAGACACCTAAGAGTTTGTGGTTCCTAAGATGAATCAATTGAATTTTCCAACAGACACCAAAACTGCCTTGTTCGAGGTATTTGCACTTTTAGTCTGCTAGATATTAAACATCTAGCAGCATTTACTGGTAGTTATGAATTTCTTTTTCGCAAGCTCGATGTAATTTTCTTATTCTGTTACTTAAGTTCTGCGACGCCTGTAATGACTTTTGATTCAGAAAGATCTACGAGTATGTACTAGGAAAGGGAATATTCTAATCTAAGCTGCAACATTCATTTCAAGTTCGGCGTATGATGAGTGAAGTTTTCTTCGAACATCTGCTAGAACACCAAAGAGTACGCAAGTGGTATCGCAACGTGTGCGCGCGTATCCTTTGGAGCACTTGACTCCATGCCACTCTATTTGTTACTATTTTTGGAAGAACATATCAAATCAAAATAGTAAAATGGATGCTTTATGCCATTTCCTGGGTGTGTAACAAAACTGTAGGTACTTTTCACAATCCCGAAGGCTGTATGCACTTCGTGTTGAAAAGTATCCGGACACGTGGCTGAAAATGACGTACCAGTTCGTGACGCCCTCCATGGGTAATGCTGGAATTCAATAGTGTGTTGGCCTTGATGACAGATCCCACTCTCGCAGGAATACGTTCAATCAGGTGCTGGAAGGTTTCTTGGGGAATAGCAGCCCATTCTTCACAGAGTCCTGCACTGAGGACAGGTATCGGTGTAAGTCTCTGAGGCCTGGCACGATTTCGGTGTTCCAAAACATCTCAAAGGTGTTCGATAGAATTAAAGTCAGGACTCTGTGCAGGCCAGTCCATTACAGGGATGTTATTGTTGTGTAACCACTTCGCAACAGGCCGTGCAATATGAACAGGTGCTCCATCGGGTTGAAAGATGCAATAGCCATCTCCGAATTGCTCTACCACAGTGGGAAGCAAGA
Source organism: Gryllus longicercus (assembly GCA_038098605.1). Taxonomy (NCBI): domain Eukaryota; kingdom Metazoa; phylum Arthropoda; class Insecta; order Orthoptera; family Gryllidae; genus Gryllus; species Gryllus longicercus. Next base: position 453,022 of record JAZDUA010000414.1, read on the forward strand.
AGGCGTTTAAAACATCAACGTAGGCCTGTGCCGTGAAAGTTCCACACAAAACATCAAGGGGTACAAGCCCCCTCCATGAAAAACACGGCCACACCACAACACCATTTTGGACGTGTCCGGTTTGATAACATAGTCTAGATTTCTTTCATTTTGTACGCGCATTATAGCAAATTACTGTTGTTATTTGCTTATAGTGTATTGTGCTTCTCTGGTGTTAAAATTATTTTATATTTATGCTAAGTACTACTGTAAACCAAACGTAGCTTTCTGTAACGTTCCTGAAACAACTTCACTTTTTTCGCCTACTTCTTCTTCATCTTTTTCTTCGCATCTTTTCTCTTCCCTCTCCCACACAAATTTTATCATTTTTACTTTATGACCCCTTCCCCTGTACGTCTTTTGTTTACTCTTTCACTAAACTTCCCTTTCAATATATAAATCATACTCAGTACTATTAATGTTCGGCCCTAACCTTCCATCCTGATTGAGGTTTTTCTGGACTTACTCAATCGCTTAAGGCGTACGCCGGGATGGTTCCTTGTGTTGCACTCCCAGACGTAAATATACAGGTTGTCCCCCTCTCGGTCTCTCTTCTTTTTCTTCCTGTTTTCCTCTTCACTTTCATTAATGTTTCCTTTCTCTTATTTTTCCTTCTCTTCCATTTTTCTTCGTAAATTCATGATCTTCGGCCCTAAGCCACCATTCTGATTGAGGATTTTCTGAGTTTACTCAATCGCTTAAGGCGTATTCCAGGGATGGTCCTTAAATTTGTTCTCCCAGACGAAAATGTACAGCTTGTCCTCCCTTCTTAAAATGTTACTACTCTGTATATATGTAAATTCAGTGGTTAGGCGGAAGACCAGGCCCTATGGCCTGAGCCTCGCCATTAATAAAGGCATTATTATTATTATTATTATTATTATTATTATTATTATTATTATTATTATTATTATTATTATTATTATTATTATTATTATTATTATTATTATTATTATTATTATTATTATCATTGTTGTTGTTGTTGTAAATTAGTAATATAGACAGCAATCATGTGTCTACCTGTCTTTGGCTTGGCGGTTCCAGCACAGGGTGAATCGGAGGGCGAGCGGGGCGGGGGCAGCTGCGAGCCGCAGTCCCCGCACCCGCACAGACGGAGCCCGCACGGGCAACGCGCCCGCCCGCCGGCAGCCGCGGGGGCAACGGCGACGTCGCAGTCGGGGACGGAGCGGGCGGGGGCGACGCCGCAGGCGACACTCGAGACACCAGGTTTCAGGGAGTGTGTCGGGGCGGGGGCAGACGCGTCGGTCACGTGGGCAACAGATGGAGGGTACGCAGTGGTGGGCGCGTTGGGGGCTGGGTGGGCCGAACCGTGCGTGGCGGCGGGGTGAGCAATGCAGCGGTCAGGCACCGAGCTGGCAACGGTAGAAACGTGGTGTAGGTTGTACGCGCTAGAGAGGAGAGGGGATGAGCCGTCACCGGCGGCTGCGCGGACGGTTGAAGCGGCAGCGGCGACGAATGGTGTCGCGGATTCCGGACATGAAGCGGGCTCTAGGAGAAGGTCGGCGGAACCGGAGGCGGACAGCCGGGCGGAAGTGGGGGCGGAGACGAAGCTACGGTCCAGTTCGCAAGATCTGGTACATACGTACGCCGGACCGGAGGTGAGGTCTGATGCGAATGCTGTACCGAAAGCCTGCCCGGCGAGTACGGGAGGGCCTGCGGTTGAGGTGAGGGTATAGGCGGCTGCGGGACCAGGGGCTGGGGCGAGGCCGGAGGCAGCGCTGGAGGCGGATGACGGGGCGGACGTGGGGGCGGACACCAGAGCGGACCCAGGGGCGGGCGCAAACATCAGCGCGGACGAGCGGCCGGCCACGGAGCCACAGGCGGGGCCAGAAGCGGTGTCTTGGGCGTAGACGGACGCGCGATCGGAGGCGCGGGTACACCCAGGGCCAGATGCTGCGGTCAGAGCATAGTTGGTACGCGTACCGGAGGGGAGTACGGAGGGAGGGCCGGAGACGGCTGCCGGAACGGAGGCGTCGCCGGAGACGAGTTCTACGGCTCGGTCGCAGACTGTAATGAGGGTAGAGCCGGCGACAGACGAAGGATCGGATGCCAGAGCGGAAACAGAGTCGGAGTCCGAGGTTTGTGCGAATGCGTGGGCAGAACCGGACGCGAGGGTAGGGGAGGGAGGGGCATTTGACGGGCCACCAGCAGCCGCGTGGGGGCGGCCGTCCTCCGCCGCGGCCGTCGGCCACCGCCGGGCGGTCGAGGCCAGCAGCGCCCGCTGCAGCGCGCTCGCCTCGCGCTCCGCCGCCGCCAGCTGCCGCTCGAGCGCGCCCGTCTCGCGGGCGTGCGCGCGCAGCCCGTGCGCCAGGCGGAGGACGGCGTCGTGCGCGCGCGCCGACGCGCCGAGCAGAGCGCCCACCGTGCGCCCCATGCGCGCCACCGCCTGCGCCAGGAAGGCCACGTCGCCCTCGCCGCCCTCGCCGCCCTCGCCGCCCTCACTGCCTCCCGCTCGCGCGCCGCGCCGCATGCTGTCGCCCGCCTGCGAACAAGATTCCACACAGTTTGAGCCGCCTCCTCCTCCACCTCCTCCTCCTCGTCCTCCTCCTCCTCCTCTGCCTCCGCCTCCTCCTCCTCCTCCTCCTCCTCCTTCTCCTCCTCCGCCTCCTCCGCCCTCTCCGCTTCCTCCGCCTCCTCCGCCTCCTCTGTCTCCCCCGCCTCCTCTGCCTCCTCCGTCTCCTCTGCCTCCTCCGCCTCCTCCACCTTTTCTTCCTTCTCCTCCTCCTCCTTCTCCTCCTCCGCCTCCTCCGCCCTCTCCGCTTCCTCCGCCTCCTCCGCCTCCTCTGTCTCCCCCGCCTCCTCTGCCTCCTCCGCCTCCTCCGCCTTTTCTTCCTCTTCGTCCTCCTTCTCCTCCTCTTCTTCCTCCTCCTCGAAATTTTGTTTCCTCTTTCAAACATCGGCAACAGATGATTACCAAATGCTTCTACACACTTTTTGAGAAGGATAACATGAGCCGCCATCAAGTTTTTGAGGGGTTTGGGCACTTAAAACCAGGTAACATGAGTGTGGACGAACCATGCCCGTTCTGGATGCCCTTCAACATTTCGAAACGACTAAAAAGTGAAGAAATTCTGCTGATAAATCAGCAAGGATTAACGTTTCATTATCGACAAAATGGTCTGTTCTAAAATTTTAAATGGTCTAAAATTAACTACAACTGCTGTCAATGTGATATAATATGTACTCATGTTGACCGCGACAAAGAAGCTATGACTTTTAGAACACACCCTACTAGAGGTCTAAAATAACTCTACTTCTGATATACGAATACTAACTTTACTCATTTTCCAAAATAAATCTGAACGAATTAACAAATTATTAATAAAAAATTATGCATGAAGTAAAAAGAACTTAGAAACCAAACTCTGTCAACGTCGTTGTTTTTCGAACATTTCTTCGTCATATAGTAACCCGCCCAAAAGTGATATCAATTTTATGCATTTCCGTCCGTTGAGCGGTATCCGGCGGAATCAATTTTTGTTCCGCAGGAGTGGGCCGATTTCCAGCCCCAAAAGTTGAATTCCGTACAATCTGGCAACCCTGCGTATACAGTATATATCTGAATAAATGTTACAGGACCCAGCATGCTGCCAACCTGCGCACAACCACCCTATGCCGTTTGTATACAGCGTGTACATGGTGACTCTAAGCAAACGTGCGCTCGATCGCCTACGGCAGAGAGACCAGGTTGCCAATTGCGCCATCCCGCACCCCACACGCTCCCTTGCGTGCTGCAGGCAACGTGCGCACATTTGTCCTTGAAAAGAGAGGCTCACAATAAATTTTACAAATTCCAGCTTGCACATCATTTCCTAGGCCATTTACCCTTTCCCCTGAGACGTCGATGGTGTAAGCGACGGCGATGGTGTAAGCGTAATGATGGTTTAAGCGGTGGCGATGGTGTGACGGTTAGTGTATAGGACTGTTACGACCAAGTTCGAGGGTTCAAACCTGATCGAAGCCATGGATTTTTAAGGGTGAATATATCCTTCGTACGCCTTCCTTCGGAGGGGACGTAAAGGCAGCTGTCCCATGTTACTAGATGTAAAAGATCCTCAAGCCTAAATGGAGCCTCTGAGATACATTCTAATCGCCAGTTTCTTCGCCCAAGGAATACCTTCTTTCTCCGCTTAGTGAGTGAAAGAAGCGTAGTGAAATTTGCGTGTTCAGACGGAAAAGTAATCCTCATGGCTTGGGCCTCGCCACGAAAAGTAAGACATCAATTCAATTCACTTCAATTCCTCGTCTTCGCCGGACCGCCGCGCCTCATGCTGCCGCCTACCAGCGAAGCATGGATTTTGTGTCTTATACGGGTTGTCTCAGATAATCCAAAAACATCTCTATTGTTAATTTTGAATACGAGCAGATGTTTGAACAGAACTAAATAGCCTAGGGGCATGGCCATAGTTTCAGTAGATTACCAGGGCCTTGGGAAAACGATGTAACAGTTTATATTTTGACTGAAAATGCAAGTATTTGGTTGTATTAATTCACCTACTCTCATACGATGCCTACCAACTGAATTATTCTAATCAATGCGTCACTGATTACGATACGGATGACGTCATGACACATAAAGGCTCAAAGGAAGAGGCTATCCGCCATTAAGCATTTGCCATTCACATCACGCCGTGCCTTGTGGAAAATAAACTTTTTTGTGTTCTTTGTGCGAAAATAATTGTTGTACTATTATATACACTCTGATATTGCAATATACTTGAAGATTTTTTTTCCCGGGAGGAGACGGCTCAGGACATCAACTGATGTCACTGCACTCTCTCTGACCGGGAAGTCCTAGGTTCGAGTCCCGACAGTAGCAGGATTTTCGACACTAGCCGGTCTGGTAGATCAGTCTCAGTCCCTGTCGGTCTTCAGTCCCTGTCTGAAGGAGAATTCATGCGGTCGGCTGCTCTTATCGTTAGTTTTCGGTGATTACTCCGAATTTCGGAGAAGAATCCTAACAAACGGGCCACGGACTGCGTGCGATCTTTTCTACCTCTTCCTTGTGCTATTCTCACGCACTACACACGCACACATGCCATGTGACTGGTTGTGAGCTTAGAACTTGTCCCGGCAGGGGCGGTGCCCCGCTTGTGGGAGATCGGAGCCATCTCTCGAACAGAAACATGTACTACGTTTACGGGACTAGTGACCCTGGTAGTTGAATCACTAACAATCAATGACTATTGTTTTCGATGAAATTTTTAGGGTTGTATGATGATATTTTATCCTTTGCTCTTGAACATTGTACGACCTACTTTTTTCAAAATAAATTTACTGCTGCCTTGGCCAGCAATATTTTTTGCCACTGAAGGGCATTGGTAAAACGTAACAAAGCACAGCGAAAATAATTACCGCCTACAACAGATCCCTCTCCTAGTCCTCCGCCGAGGTAGATCCGCCGTGACGCAACCTGCCGAGCATCTGTTCTTACTGATTAGTGCCCGATGCCTGACAGAATGGTGTTTCCGGCGCGTCAACTGCTAAGGTCATTAGTACCGTAATTATAGTGCATATTTTGTCTTTGAAGATGATGGTGATATTCCTGTGAACTATGGTGAGATCTGGCCCTGACCTACACGATGGCTTGCTGTTTTCCCCAACCAGATGTCTCCCACCAGCGGGGCACTACCGCAGCCGGGATAAACTAATATTTCGTCGGTAATTGAACCCTAGGACCTCCAGATCAGAGGCAATGCAGTGACATCAGCTGATATCCTGACCCACTTAAGTCTGTTCCATCTTCTGTCATCTACATGATATCTCAGAATAAAATGTACATTTCTATTTTTCATCTAAACTCTATTTAATTCACACTTCGAGGAAATGAGAATTATTGGGAAAATTTTATTTTAGATAGTAATAAACGAAAGGGGTTCTTGTCGATTGTTTCTTAAAATTGTACAAAACCGTAACCTTTTCTTTAGATTTTATATATTCCGGTGCTTCAGAATGTCACAAACTTCTAGGGTGTGTTGGGAAGCTGCAGATGGTCATTTTCAGTCATTGAAGATGTGGTAAGTAATGACATGAAACATGAGTTTTATATGATCAAGAAATGACCGTTTGTGTCATTACTGAGACATACAAGTTTTGTTCATAAGTTCGCCTGACAAAATATTAATAAAATATCAGCACTTATGCATTCAAAGTTAAATACTCACTAATGAGTAAAATGAAAAAAATAATTAAAATACAAGTCTGATATTAAAAGTATGTGCAACATGCTAGAGTATTATCGATGTGTTGAAGTAAAACTTTTAATACCAATAGCCAAAATATTGTTGCCGCATTGTTATAGACATCCTCACGTGTTTTATAACTTATCTTAATAATTGAGGTGTAATCCTAAAGGGAGCACATGTGACACTCCAAGTTACACACATCACATTTGACTATGATACGCAGAGAAGTCATCATGCACTGAAGTTTTACAGGTGAAGGAACCTCCAGGAGGCGACTTGTCCTCTACTAACGACAATATTGCATTTTTGTAATTATTGTTCATCTGTCAGTTACGCCAGTGGAAAGTGAGACAAAATTATCTTTGGCTGTATTTCGTAAAACCCGTTGAAAGTTGGCGTTGGTTGAATTGAAAGATACGTTATGCTATTAGCAGAGATCAAAGCCTAGCTGTTGACTTGAAAAGTGCCGTAGCCAAATAGCGAAGAGACAAATAGACGTATCGTATTGACAGTTTTGTAAGGTGACGTGAACTTTTTGTAATTCTCAACATTCACCAAGCTTTATACTCTGATTCATATGACATTTCACCAGCTGGTGCAACACCATTCAATCCACATTGCTATGAAGTATTAGAAATTGTGTTTAAGTTTTGCATGAATACCTTCTGTGACTATCGCGCCTCCAGCAGTAGTAAAACTGTTGTAGAGGCAGCGTCAGGATCATTCGCAACGTCTATCAACCTGTGTCAGTTTAATCGCGCTTTCGTTCTTTGATGGCAGATGGCAAAGGAGACATCTACTGGCACCATTTGTTTGAAGAGCACAGTATCACGCGTTCTTAATAATTTTACCGAAGTGAGAAGTAAGAGAATTGAAAACTATTTCTAAGAAAACAGAAAGAGAAATTTACATACGACTTTCTATGTTACACTCTACGTTTTAGACTCTTTTTATTAGAACACATTTTGTTATATTTTTAACGCAAAAGTGAAATATATTTATTTCTTTATTCTATATCGATATATCACTTTCAAGGTCCCTAGTATTTCCAGTAATTTTATTTGGATTATTTGTAATGCTGTTCTCCCTTCTGGTCTTTTCGAACATGCCATGTACTCACCTGTTTTTCACATCCTACATATAAGCAGTTGACATCCTGCCGACAACGAGGCTGACAGCGGTGGCGCGACGTACCTGTACGACTTACGGCCTAGGCACAGGCGGCGGGCGAGGATTTCCGCGCTTTGAAAGGAGTTAGATCTGAACTCTAATTGCTGTAGAAACACTATGTCACTAAACACAATGCTTCAACGAATTTTAAAATGTTCACTGATGAGTTTTGGTAGGTGTTGAACAAGCTGGAGAAATTTTATACCAATCTGAGTATTAAATACGGTGAGTGTTGCTTGTAAGCTAACTTAATCCAATCCGAACCACGTCTTGAATCACCATTTATTTACATACAGATTTAGATACAGCACATTTCACACGTGTCACATTTATTCTTTTGATTTCCTACCTTGCACCTCTCGCCTCGTAACACATAACCTAGATATATCCCGGGTTGCATAGCATACTCATTCCCTGAAACAAGGGCATAACTTATCTTTTTCAGGGATGGATTAAAAAAAATCTTAGTGGTTCCTTGAAGCATAATAGGTATATATTCTAAATTTTATGATTCAGTAGGTTTTGACTTTGCGTTCTCATTTAAAGTCATAACTTGAAATCAAAGTTAATATAGATAAATTATAATTCTTGCAATTCAAAAACTATGTTAAAATGCTGTACATATTTTGAACTTCTATAAAAATAACTTAGCTTGGGCAGGAGCTCTTGAAAGATCGCGATATAATAAACGTTAATATAATTATTATTAATTAACATTTAATCTCTCTGATATGAAAAAGGAAAAATATGCTCTAGGTTAGAGAAAGGACAATACAATAGAAAAGTCTTATTTGTGAAAATTGTGTTTATTATAAATAACTACGTAAATTAAGAACCCATTTGAGTGGGCGTACATAACGCATGTGAAAGTACTATATGTTTAAGAAACCGGAGTTCTCTCTTAAAGCAGTATAGTGATTTCACACTATTATATGCTTCAAACATGTTACTATAACTTTATTTTCTTCTACAACATCGTTTCTAAAAAATAATGAAAACATCGTAGAAGAAATGTAAGTGACGATACTTTTCTGAAGTAGATTTTAGCATCTCTTTTATGTTATTACTATACTATATTTTTATGTGATTCCATACATGGTATATAAGTAAAAGTTTTGTATAAAAGTAATATTTACAAATGTCACAGAAATTATAATGACATATTAACTTACCTTTAATGAATGACTTAAAGTGAAATTTGTTGTGAATTCATTTTCGCACTTTCAAAAGTACAAACATTCTTCAGTAGAATACAGTTGTTATAAGGCATCAAAAGTGATAATTTTTAGAATTTCAATCATGTAATGGATATTAATCATTAATACAAATTAAAACACTTCGAAAACATAACTATGTCAGTATATTCCACGCGTGATTTCTGGATCTGAACATTTCATGTAGCAAGCACGTCAAGAGACATTTTTCCACATGTGTAGATGTTTGCTTATCTTAGAAAAAAATAATTTGTTATCATATTCTGAAATAAATAGACACATATCAGTCCATTTTTTTATACTATAGGATATTTTAATATTTGAATATTATCTTTTGCAATGTATTCGGTCAGCGTCATCTAAAGGTTAGTAGGAATCAAAAAACTCATTGCCATGGCCAAAGAATAATATTGTGAATATATGTGTCCTTATCCAATAGGCCATGGAAACGACACAGTCACCAAAGGATAAACTGAACATCACATTATATCATTGAAATATTTACCGCACCAATACTGAATGACAACATTTATTAAAGGTTACATTAACCATGGAAAAGTATGATGCAATGTTATTGAAGTAGTAAATTTTAATTATAAATAATTTTCATTTCGTGGTTAATAATAAGGCATGAATACACACAAAATCCTTTCACGCAAATTAGGTGATGGCTACCCTGCATCGCTTTTACCAAATAACATCTGTCAATGAAAAGATATATGGATATCAAGTTGGTTTCTATATATTAATAAAAATACTTGTTTTTAATGAGGACGAGTTTCAATAAATTCCTTTACGAACAGGACAATGATTGCATCCCACAGCATTCAGAATAAAAACTACACTGTGTTTCTATTCTCTTAACTTACACAGACTTTAAATCAGGATACTTCAACTTTAAACACTTTTATGTCTATATTATGTAATTGGAAGGTGACTAACATCATTTAACTTCTTTTTCACTGTTCGTCGCTCCTTCCAATAAAAACGTGTATAATAAAGTATTCATACAGTTTATACAGCATTGATTCAGTGTATTCCATTTCAGTATTTTGAAAAGTGTTGCCTTTCCTGCGGAAAGTAGCAGCTTTGTAATCTACCAATATTTCTGCCTATGATGTATTTCTTATGATCCACTTTACACTTACTAGTATTTAGGTACCCGTGATAAGAAATCTTGGTGGATTTTCTTACATTTCAGAAATCCCATCCTTCGGGTTTATGAGTTAAATAATATTTTAAGTATAATGTCTTAACAAAAATTTTATTCAAGAAAATAACTTGGATTTTATCAAAGTCAGTCGTTTTGTTAATTTTGTTAAAAAGCAGAAATTAGAACGCAACGCAACACACTTTGTAAAGAGTTTTAGAATTAATACAGCATATTTTTTCAGTATTTATAGACTATCAGATGTTGTTTCATGATAATTTTATCTCAGTCCTTTGTTCAGTTGTTAACTGAACTTCTCATTAAGACTTTACTTTTCATGTGACCGACAGGCAAGAGTAAGAACTTCTGAGGTACTTTGTGAGCATCTCAAATTTATTTTCCGATTTTAAAATGAGATGTAGGTGAGACTGATTTTTGCTGCTCCTAAGAGCAATAAGCATCGATCGGGTTTGAACACGCGAACTTGGGTATAAGAGAGCAAATAGCCATTACACTACCGCCACTGCTTTGTTAAAAAGCGGAGATTGTGAAGTTAGTGACTGAAGTAAGTGTGTCTAAGTGAAGGGTTGCCAAGGAAGCCACTTTTTGAGCAGCCAGTACTCAATAGATCAAGATTGTTTCGAAGCTATAATGAAAACTTTGTTTTCTCGGCTTGTTGATCCTTTTCCAAGATGCCAATGAGAGGAAACAGGGTAAAGAAGACATGCAGGACATTGTCTGGCTTCGCTAAATTCAGCAAGTGATGTGAGGAGGTTCTGTCAAGTTTGTCAGAGCTTCAGTGAATATGAATGAAATGTCATGACATGACGTAGTTTCCTATAAAGCGTGTTGAGTGCCGATTACAAAATTACGTACATTACACAAGTACTATCAGACTTTTCAGAGAAATTTAACAAAAACTTTAAATCGGTAACTTGCTAAATTAAAAGTGAAGGAAATTTGCAAATTTATTAGCAAATTTCCTTCACAATTTATAGAGCACTACGATAATTTAATGGTGTGATCTAGGAGTAGTGGGAGAATTTTCAATTCAATTCTTCTTCTTCTTCTTATCTTCAAGTATTTAGGCATAATGCCTGTTACGCCGCTTAATTTTGGATCAATTCAATTCAATTTGTATTAATATCATATTTTATGAGGTTGTTATGCATGGCCGATAAGGAAGCTATACATCAAATATTTTTATGATCACAAGCTACTACTATAAATAATGTACCCGTAACACGTATTTGTTGAAATAAATATCTATGTTAAAACTCATTACTTTTTTATTTCAAGTAATAAAAACAATTTATACTACACCTTTTCCACTATAATGTATATTTCAGTTCTAAGGCATCATAGAAAATATATTATATATCAAAATTAATATGTTACTACATTAAAGTTCAAGACTTTAAAAAGTTCTTGGCAGCCATTTTCTGTAAGAGATTTCGGAATGTCTCCACACACACTCCGCCCGTTTGATCCAGTCGACAACCTTCCTCCCATAATTTACTAAATACATCTCCGGGTAACGTCACACCGATTCCTGAAAATATTTGTTGTAGCTCCGCCATACTTCGTGGCAGGAAAAAGTCCCTGTGGCTCAAACCGTAATTCGTAAATATTGAAGGGTACAACACGGTGTATGCGTCGGTTTCACCCTCTAAGCTTCCGATATCCGCTCGTAGATCGCGTCGTGGTCGAGGGTACAGCGTGTCATTACGGGCGTTCGGTCTTCCGGCTGCTCTCAAACCAGATGTGTCATAAGCGTCTCCGGTCATAGACAATGAATATACAGTGTTATAATCATAGTCTACATTGCATGCCACATCTGCTTTTGGAAGGGTAGGTACAATACACTGCCAGTTCAGAAGATCTACAAATTTGCAAATTTGTACACACTGTTTATCATCCAATATACCCAAGATTTCCATAAGCTTAACGATAGGTTTGTTAATGTATATTCTATGATCGCGGCATATTTTGTCAACCGTTGCAATAGGTAACTGTCCGCTACATTTTTCATCGTGGTATTTAAAAGTGTTGAGTAGTTCCAGGAACGAGAAGTGACGTTTTTTCAGACATATGCGTAGCTTGTTAATATGTTTCAAGCACATGAGTTGGTCTTGTTTGGGGGCGCAATAGTTGTCACCTCCTAACAACAGGGAGACACTTGGATTCGGAGTAACGTGGACCCCGAACTTGCACTCTTCCGGGGCGGAAATCCTGTGGCAGGGAGGAGCCGTGTGGCGCCTCGCGAGCGAGCACTTATTGAGGTTGGTGAAATCAGCTCGGCGAATGCTGACGTAGCTGACCGGATCTTGAACGATCCATTTCAAAACACGGCGCATTTTGCTGCCTTCACGACACGCCGGAGGGCTCCATCCGAATCTCTCACAGGGGTCGAATTTGCCCTCGTAGTTTCTCAAGACTTGTTCGCCGGGATCGTAGTCTCCGTGGGATTTTTTGTAGAGTTCCTTCCCTACCTCACTCTCCTGAAGAACTTGGCACGGTGATTTCGGAGGGTTGACCAACGTTCCGGCAGAAACTCTTCGCGTCGAAGGAAGGCCGTGGGTGAGGGATTCGGGGTTGAAGCAAGTCGGTGCAGCCGGGAGGTGAATCCTACGGCCGAGGGGGGTTCGCCAGTGTGACGAGTAGCGGGTTTCAGCCAACTCATGGGCGAGGTGCTGGAACGGAGACTTTTCGTTCGACTTGAACAGATTCCACAGTTCTGTGTGCTCATGAGGTGGCCACGCATGACTTTCCTGTTTGGGTACTGCTTGTTCTGGTTGAAACTTTGTGCAGCAAGGATAACCTTCAGGCCTTTCGACGAAGTATATCAAGTCTTTTTCTGGGAATTTGAGGCATCCTTCCAGTGTGTTTCCCGGTATTTTGAAGAGTTTTCCGGCAGCACGACATCCGGGATATCTATCGACGAATTTTCCATCATATGCGTTCTCCAAAGCAGTCATTTTAATTATCTCAGATAAACAATAAGTACTCTTACGAAGTTCCTAAGAACTGATATAATTATTAAACAGGGAATATTGCTTGTCAAAGTAGAGGCACTGAAAAATCATTGACACCTACAATCACTTGAACAAAACTTGAAGTAATCAATATATTAATTTAAAAGTGAAAAACATCTTTCTCTTAGAACCCAAATATCACAGTGTTGGGAAACTAAGATTATTTTTGTGCCACATTTTCATAGGAGGCCATGAATAACCAAGAGCTTTGTATGAGGTAAATATTTTGTCAATTTTGTTTGCAATGCTTTAACTTACTTCTATTTCAAGGTAAATAATTCTTAAATTATTGATAAAATGCAGAACGTGATTTCTTGAAAACATGAATTATTTAGTTATATCGTTTAGAAATATCGATTAAATGTAAAATATGGATATTTACGTAATGTACTCAAACATGTAAGTAGCTTTTAGCAGATAAGAAACCCAATTTTAAATGAAATAGTAAACTTTATTTTTAGGGATTTTCTCCCATAAAATAAGTATATATGAAATGAATTTTCCCCAGCCTATTTAAATTGAAGTATTTTAAAACTTTTTCTATCGATGAAATGATAGGTAAAACAGATACTCATCTGTATTTGGTGTAATTTCATTTCGCAACATTCCTACGTCTTTTGTATTTACTCTTTCTTCTTGAAAATGAAGAATAACAGTATGCTAGTAAATTATTCCTTTTAATGTCAGAAAAATCAGGGAGATCAGTAAGCGAGTTAATGGAAAATGAACAAAAATTGAAACTTCAGAGGTAAGAAGATATCTAAGAAAACACGAACAATAAATTAGAGAAACAATGGATTCTTAAAGACTAAGAAATTAAGCTTCCGAAGCTCCAATACGAAGTGTTTACCATGCTTAAATAACATCTACGGAAAGATAAAATTACGTATTTTTCATATTGTCTTTATTATGTAATTTTATAAAATAAATATGTTAGCCTCTACGTATTTTCTATATTTATTATTCTATTTTATTCTTTTTTATGTAAAGTTTTTTGTCTCAAAATTTTAAAATACGCGTGATGAGAAAGCGATTTCAAGACACGATGGAAAAGAATAACTTCATGTCAAGGCATAAACTATTTGTTATTAGCTAGCAGTGATGCAAGGATTTAACTGACCGACAGAAATTTTGTTTTTAAGACTTATTCTATATCGTTCTGTTATTTCGTAGTAAAATAAAGGAATGCACTCACGTATTCACAAACCTCGAGGGCCAAAACAAGCAAAATCCTTCCTAAATTTATGAGATAAAAACACAAGAAGAAAAGAAGTGCTCACCAAATTCTCAAAGAAAATCAATGCGCATTTTTCTAAATCATTTGACCTTGCTTCAAATTTTGCATCATTCACTAGTTCAATTAAACTAACATACCATATCTAACAGCCAGTGAGAAAGATTTACATGTCCATTACATGTCACATTTACATGTCCTCTTTTTTAAATGGCTTTTACGACCCCTACTCTTCCATACGCATAAAAGTAGCAAAACTATTTGTGTCCAGTATGTAAAGTATTTTTTTAGGATCTTTACATATATTTCAGATATACATATTCCGAATGTAATATTTTGAAGGGTTTTGCGGAAGAAAGTGCTAACATACACACAGACTGCTTACAGATATAGCTTTTATCAATTTGGAGAAACTATCTTCTTCTTCTTCTTCTTCTCCCTCAAGCATTAGACCGGTTGGTCCGTTGCGCCTCCTTGATCTAACCATCTTCTCCTGGGTCTACCAACGCTTCTTCTTCCTTTAGGGATGTACTGAAGCACTTGCTTTGGAATACGGTCGTCTTCCATTCTTTCGAGGTGTTTTTTCCATTGTTCTCTGTATTCCTTAATTTTTTCGTTTAAGTTGTAAATTCCTATATTTTTCCGGATGGTCTCGTTTTTTAATCTGTCCATTCTTGTTACTCCCAGGACTGATCTTAAAAATCTCATCTCGGCTGCTTGAAGTCTACTGTGTGTTCTGGAGTTCATAGTCCAGTTTTCGCTTCCGTAAAGTCCGCAAGGCACTGCCATAACTTTATAAAACTTTAGCATTGTGTCTTTACGGACCTTTCCTTTGAGCGCTCTTTTGATGGTGCCACACATCATATTGAATCTTTCTATCTTCCTTACAATATCAACTTCGCCGAGATATGATACGTCACATCCTAGAAATCTAAAGGTATTAACCTGTTCAATAATTTTGTTTTCTAATATGAATTTACATCTTAAAGGTTGTGAGCCTTGGAATGCCATGGATTTGGTTTTATTTGTAGATATACTTAGATTATATTGCTTTGTTATTTTATATAGATCATATAGTGCCCTTTGCAGATTATCTTCTTTATCTGCAACTAAAATCTGGTCGTCAGCAAACATAAAAGTTTTAATAAAATTTGTTCCTTTAAAATTGTCTTCTATATTAAGTTTCATGATCTGTTGTTTCCATTCTCTCACAGCATTGTCTAGATATAGATTAAAAAGTATAGGTGAAATACAAAACCCTTGTCTGACCCCTTTATTAATATTTCCTTGGGCAATAATTCCAGATTTTAGTTTTATGTTTATCTGTGTTCCTAGGTATATATTTCTTATAACTTCGATCAAGTGCAATGGTATTCCTCTTTTTTCCATAATTTTCCATAGTTTTCCTCTGTGTACACTATCGAATGCTTTACTGTAATCAATAAAGACTATGTAGGTCTTTAGATTGTATTCTCTTCTTTTTTCTATTATTTGTTTTAATATAAAGATATTATCCGAGCAGGATCTTCCTTTCCGGAAACCTGTTTGTTCTTCAAGTAATATACTGTCTACAATGTTTCTCAATCTATTTGCTATTATCTTCCCATATATTTTATATGCCGTATTCAGAAGACTTATACCTCTATAATTTTCGCAGTCAGTTCTTGGTCCTCCTTTAAAAATGGGTATTACTACTGCTTTCTTCCATTCCATTGGTATTCTTTTTTGTTGCCAGCATTGATTTAGAAAATCTTGAAGCCTATTTTTGGCTTCTTCTGGTAGATATTTAAATAGTTCTATATTTAAATTGTCTGAGCCAGGAGCTTTTCTGTTTTTACAACTTTGCAAGGCTTCTTGAAGTTCATTGTATTCTATTTTATCAATTTCTGATATACATCTGTTATTTTCCTCCTCTTCATCATTTACATCTTCTCCCTCTTCTTCTGTCCACAGATGTTTACAGAACTTAATCCATTCTTCTCTATCTAGAAGATCTAAATTTGCTGCGTCTTTTTCTTCTCTGTTTAGGTGTTTCATAATTTTGTAAGCAGTATATTGGCGACAATGTACATCTCTTTCTATGTTAGAAATGTATCTTTCCCAGCTTTCCTTGTGTGCAGCTTTTACTATTTTTTTTGTTTCTCTTCTTTGTATTTTCATATTCATAATTTTGAAATAATTATGTATGTCACTGAAAATCATGTCATATTTTATTAATTTAAAAGTTTTTCTTTCATTCTTGCTAAATATAACATTTTTATAACAATCAATTTGCCGACTTGGATGGGCGAGATGGCTAAGCGCTTCGGTCCGAAAGATCGAGGGTTCGAGTTCCGCCTTGGACATGATTGTTTCTCCCATGTTTTTCATGTATGTGAACGCGCCTTGCATTCTGCTGACCCCAGACCAGAGGAACCCACAAGTGTGTTGGTGTCTAGTGTATGGTCGAATATGAGTCCAAATAAGGACGTAAAACATAACCGGCTGTCGGCTGGATATAAACCATAGGAAAAAAATAATATGAATATTTTTGTGGATTAGTACTATATTTCCTAAACGTTCAACTCTTATTTCTGAACACATTTTCATTATATATTAGCTACAAGGGAAATATTTTATCATCATACATTTTATTTTTACTCATCATATTGTTTAAAGCAAATTTTATAAAACTAAACAATTTATGGGGTATTAACTTCAATGCTGTCTTGTTCGCCGCTGAAAGTTTTGGTAATATGCATGATGTATTGTTGTAATCTGAGGAAGAAGTTTCCTCTTACAGCCTGACGACACTGATGTACGGTGTGGGGATCAATGCAGATTGGTGTCATCCGGAATAAACATTTGTTTTCTTTTTGGAGTCAATAAAATGCTAACCTTCAGAGCATTGAAATCAAGACCTTTTCAAATTTATCGTTATTTTAATTCAACATATTCTAGTATTTGTTAAACAAAAATCAAGGTTTAATGTTAATTACACTAAAAATTCTTTGATAAAATGTTCAGTAAATTTTATAAATAAATTAAATACTATCGCAAATAACTTTGAGGTTAAACTAGAGTCTATGTAATACTAACCCATACTTATATTGTTTTTATCATCCGATAATGTAACTAGCAAAACGATTACATCAGCATCACTGTCATCCATTGTCTCTTAGGGTTTGATGTTATCGTAATTAAACTCATTAGTATTCTTGAAGGAAAATTTTCCATTTTCAATTTTGAAATTGTAGGAATAAGCCAACAAATTTTTAAACTTTTAAAATTTTCGATAATTTACATTTAACAGTGAAAATTGGCGCAGTAAATTTGAGTTTTTAGAAAATTACTTAATTCTGGAGAATCACTATACTACTGAATGGCACAGACTTTCTCTAAACATATTGCCGCTAATCTAAATGTCAACGATGCATTTCACATGTGAGAAAAGTAAAAAAAATAATTTTTTGTAATTTTTGAAGAAACAAAAGCGTAGAGCTGTATAAAGTTTGTCATCTTAGAAAGTACATTTAGAACTATTACTAAAAGTTTTAAAAAACTGGGGCTGTTTTGTGAAAAGCTCGTTTTTGTTATTAAATATTGTGGGAAAGCTACTAAAATTTTCAAAAACAAAAGGTAATGAAAGAACTAACTATCCAGGTATGTCGAAATTATTTTCTCTTGAAAGAAAAACCTCTATTTTTAATTTAGTAATGGCAGGAGTAAGCCAACAAATTTATAAACTTTTGAAATTTTTGAAAATTCAGAGTTAACAGTAAAATTCACGCAGTTAAATTTCAGTTTTGTTAATTTTTTCTAATTTCCTTGATGGTAGCCTTACGTTATTACCCACTCTTATTGCCAGCTGCCATATATCGCCGCCCAAAATAAGTTTTTAAAGTGTACTCAATTTTTCGGTTTCATTATGGCAGTTTCGAAATATTACTTTTAAACTATTAAAGAAAAGGAAAACCTAATCCTATATAGAAATTTTCGTTGAGAAATGCTGAGATAATATAAATGCGAAATTTGAAGCTCGTTGAGCGCACTCACAGTAATCATTTTTGCTTTCTGAAAACTCCCTTTGAAGTCATTTGAAGCACTTCCACTCGTGCATAATAACAAAAAGTGCATAATAATGGTTTGAGAGGAATTACAAAAAAAAATACATTGGAGTAATTTAAAAACAACAACAACAAAAGAAAAAACCAAATTAATTTTATGTGTTCTTAAACAGCACAATTTGTATTATCCGTACGAACAGTTTGAAGAAAAAATTGGAGCCGGCTTTTGAGAAAATGGCGTTTAAGCGTTTCTGAAAATGCGGAATTTTGAGATCGTTTTCACATAAAAGGTTTGACATTCCGTGAAAACTTTATTAGACACTATTTAAATCACATATACTCGTAAACGCAATAATGCGAAAAAATAAAAGACACGAGAAGTTCTGGCAAAGTTAGAAGCGCATTCTTCTCGGATGATTTTGATACTTCGTAGTTTTTAGATTACTTAGTAGATTACTTCGTAGTTTTCTCCTTTTCCAAACCTCGCTAGCATTCTCAGGAGCTTCACCAGCTGTAACCTCTTTGAGTGTCCTGCCACTCTCACGACCTTGACAAGCCTGCATTAGGAAGTGTAAGGAAGCGATAGTTTGGCCCTGCTGGTAGTGCGTGTACGTTGTAAAGGAGAAGCGTGGATTGAGTTCTTACGGAGAAGAAATCCTCTTGCTACTCAACAAAACGTTTGAAATAATTTTTCGTTATTCTGGAGTAAACCGATGAGCTGAGAACAAGTGTGGGCGATCTTCCTAACAAAACACTTAAGTAGATGGAGGAAACGTGTGTCTTCTAAGAAATTCAAAACTGTAAAATGTGAGAAACAAGTGGAGTCTCCCAGTTTACAAAAGAGCATCTTCACTGCGCCGCTCTTACACTCAACACTCATCGTGCGGGATACTCGGATTCTCATGAAATTAAGTCTTCTGGTAGAATACCACGCAAAACGTACTTATCCAAATTTTGAAGTGCTATGGGGAATTAGAGTTAGTTTTATTGAGGTTTTACATCAAGACCTTTCGTGACCCCCTAACTTCCCGCAGTTGGGCCACCGTTACATCTGCGGCGAAAGGAACATTATGCGACGTGTATAAACAGGTGTCAGGTTTCTAGGACATTCGTTCATTTACGACTGATGACAAAATAAGTTTTTAAAGTGTACTCTATTTTTCGGTTTCATTATGGCAGATTCGAAATATTACTTTTAATCTATTAAAGAAAAGGAAAACCTAATCCTATTTAGAAAAATTTGTTGAGAAATGCTTTCATTCTATCATTCTTTCGTGCTATCATTTGCTCTCTTTTAAGTTGGAAATGCAAAGTGACATGCGTTCTTCTTAATAATTCTACCGAAGTCAGTAAGGATAACTCAAACCAATGCTATTTTTCAGAAAACTAAAAAAGAAATATATAGGGTACCCTTGATGGCATTTATGTTAAACTCTGTTTTGACATTTTTTTTAGACCCTCATTATTGTGATAATTTTCTTTCCAACCGAAAAGCGAAATGTATGTATATATGTGAAATGTATGTATGTACGTATGTACTTATTTATCATAGATCAAAGTAACATTTAGAAGTCCACATATATGTACAATAATTGAATTTGTATCTTTCATGGATGTGTTTGACCTTCTTGTCCGCCTAAACTTGCTACTAAGAACCCGTTTTGTCACCCTCGATGGTACATGCCCTCCGAGGCTGATAGCGACAGGCTTAACGACAAACAGGCTGATAGCGGGAGCGCGGATCTCGACTGACGCAGGAGCGGCGGCGCGCGGCGATTTCCGTGCTTCAACAGGCAGAAATAGTACTTTATGCAATTAGTTGATAATGTTAAGCTTTATTGCATGAGTGCATGTTTTGGAAACGAGCGCCTTTTGAAGCGAGTTTTTAAATTTGTACGAATGTAATAATACAACATTATAAATGAGTTGCATACTATATTTTTTGTATAACAGCATTTATAAGAGAATCAAACTTAATTTTGCGAAACAACTTTCCTGTGGCGACTCGGGTATTTGACATCGTGCGAGTAGACAGTGGTCGGCTGTTCCGTTTAGCTCTACCTCCCCCCGATTCTCTCGCTAGGATTGGCTTAATGTGTGATGACGCCATTATTAGTGACATAAAATCTAATACGTCATCATTTGTGCCGTAAAATACCCGATTACGAGCGATTTTATTCAACAGAAAAAGTTATTTTATAAAGTCATAAAAGATCTCAATACTGTCGTAAAAACACTTCTTGAAATACTTTATAGCACTTAAAAATGGTATGTAGGGGTTTTGAAAGGTGCTGAATAACCTGTTAAAATTTCGTGACAATCCGAGTATCCAGCACTGTGAGTGTTGCGTGTTAGTAGTAGTAGTAGTACAAAATACAGTTAGTGTAAAAAGTGGGTGCACTCGTACAAATATTTCTGTTTTGTGTCGGTGGACACTTTGCAGAGAGATTTAACACATGTAAGATATTACAATCTTGGTAACAAATAAATTCTTCATCTCCACAAAAATAATTTCAAAAATCTAAACATGTACTGATATAATCTAAATCCAAACACTTGGTACTGATGAAAAGCAGAAACACTGCCCCGAAATGGGGCTCAAAAAGTCTTTGGAGTTCTAATAAAGACATTTGCTTAAAAAAGACTTCAATATTTTGTGGAATTTCCTTTGGCACGAATGACGGCCTAGGTCTTTGTGACATGGAATTCACAAGATTTTGTACAATTTGAAGAGAAATATTACTCCATGATTCTGGTTAATCGGTCGTCAATTCTGTATTGTTTTTAATTTATCTATTTCTATTTTTTTAGAAAACTCAATAAATGTTTTATCATATTTTTTATGTCCGGGGACTGAGAAACAGAGTGCAGTTGTTCTGGTGTATTGTACAATAACCAAAGTTTCGTATGGAAAGCAGTGTGCTAAGAGTCATTGTCTTATTGGAAAATGAAGGCTTTTCCTAAATTAACTGAAGTAACACTGGCTCTCAAATTATTTCTTAACATGTCACTGTAGTCATATTGGTTCATTATAACGTCTCTGAAGTGCAAATTTCCGACCTAACTAGTACTCTTACACCCCCACACTAAGAGCGAACCACATCCGTGTTTTGTGGCCGGAATTACCCTCACACTAGACGCCAAATTTACGTGTTGTTGCTAATTGTAAGTTTGCAGTTTCATGAGAATTAGATACCAATATTAATTTTCCCCAAATACATGCAATTTTACTAGCCGAATTCTCGTATGAGCCGTAATTTTCAAATCCACAGATTGAGTAAGTGAAAAGGTCCTGAGAAACTAAGTAATTTCAAACACGAAATACATAGTGTTGTTCGGAGTAAAATGAAAAACTGAGCTGGTTAAACTAAAATCAATATTAATTGGCAGGTATATATTTTTCTTATCGTAAACTTGTTTATTATTTATTGATTATTAAATAAAAATAAAAGGGAAAGATTTTCAATAGTAAATTCCTTCGCCCAATATGATTTGTCAAAACTCATTCTCAAAACCGTCAGATAACGCGGTTTGTAGGTCTTTTATACCAAAAAAATTAATTGGCGGCAAAACGTCTGTCTGTGATGAGCACTAGCACCTAAATAGTTCACCCTATTTTCTCCGAAAGTAATATTTACCGAAAGATTTAATTGAAATTGAGGCCCTCTGAGTTTGATACGAATATTTTGATTTTGGGGTACTTTATTTGAATCCTCAATATCTTTGCCAGCATTTTCTAAAAATAGCTCCGCATTTTTTATTAAACTTTGTACTTGGATAGTGGAAAAGTCGCTTAAGAGAATGGTGCTTCTCGTATGTATCAAAGGACGATAAAATAGTGATCTTTGTTTCATTTCCAGCAAACTCTGTATTTTCGAAAATTACAACATTTTAACATTTAAAAATTACAAAACTGAACATACACAATTTTACCTTGCACAAAATTTGATTTAAGAACTAAGGTGTTTAAGAAGACCTCATATATTTTTTGAAAAAAAGAACTTTTCAGTTTTTGCGTAATTTATGCTTGCAATGTATGCCATTTATAAAAGATTTTCTCAAAAACAGCTCCATATTTTTCCACGGATAAAACAAGAAACGCTTACAAGAATATCCCAGGACTCTTTTTCTTTTACCATTCTGAATTTTCGAAAATTGAAAATTTAGAATAAATGCAAAAAGTATGTGATGTATCTCCACTCGTTTCTTTACCAGGTCACGTCAAAAAGTTTTTGTGTCGAAAATTCGCCCTCTACGGGCATACGGTTACACATTCTGTTCGAAGTAAAGTTCGGGAAAGTAAAAATGCGTACTGAATGCCATGTCATTAATATAAATTCAAAGACGGTAATTATATCCAATTAAGTGTTTTAGATTAACTGTGAATAAAATGAATTATATTTTAATGTTTTATTAAAAATTACATATACAGTGCTGTTGACAATTTTTCCTATTATAGTTTTAATGAAAAATACGTTCAAAGAGAACTAATTTGATAGAATGTGAGGTTGCGAGTGGATTTCCATTTATCAATGGTGCGGAGATGCAAAGCAGAAAACATTTCAGCCACGTAGTTCAGTAAAACTCCTTCCGTTTTCATCAACTGCAAGCAGATGCAAGGAGCGCGAATTCATCAGGAACTTTTGCCACATTGTACCTTCCATCAATTGCACGAAAATTCGCACATTACCTATTTTTCAACATTGTATGAATGATATTTCGTCATGAATTGCACACAGACGCCCAAGAAGTGTAATGTTCACCATCTATAGCATCCAGAGATGTCTTTCCATCCATCTCAATTGCAAGACGTTCATGTACTTCATTTACGTTTGCCTCATCGTGCGATATTCATTCATTAATTGATAACAATTGTATGTTCACTCATATTTAATATACTCCGGCCGTGCGGTGACTTTCCAAAATTATCTTTTGAAAGCGTATGGGGTATTGGGTTCATCACATTTTAGGTACTTGTATCTTTGATCATCACCTTGCCGCATCGTACGGCGTCTTTCGTAATTAATTACGAGCAGTAGTTGTGAGTTGATAACGTGCATAGTGGTATTCGGGTCCTTTGTCATAGTTATCCATTGCAAGCATTCACAAGAAATTCACTACGTCGCCCACTCTAACCACGCCGTACGAATTCTCTCGCCAAGTGCAAGCGGACGCGAGAAGACTGTGTACGTCTCTGTTTCAGACACGTCGTACGATGCTCTCGCGAACTGATGAAATATATTCCACGACACCATATAATTTACTCAGAACGTACGATTACACGATCCTTTGTTGGCAGAAGCGAGACGTTCCTCACTTATCGTTCATGTGGGCTACTTCGTAGCATGTCCTTTTATCAACTGCAAGCAGTGTGAGAAGCTTGTGGACTATTCTAATTCGCACCAGTTCGTGCGGTCTTTCTATAACTACATTTTATTAATAGCCGCGAGAATACACATACATCATTCATTTTAGCCACGTCATATCGCGTCCGTTCATGAATCGCAAGCAGACGTACGAAGTCGGTGAACGTCGTCTAGTTCAGCCAGGCTTTCCCTAGTTTCCCGGCAGACGCGAGAAGTCCGCGCACGTCGCCCACTTTGGCCACGTCGAACGGCGTCTTGCCGTCGTCGTCCAAAGAGGCGGTGTCGGCGCCGGCCACCAAGAGCGCGCGCACCGCCATCTTGTTGCCGACCTCGGAGGCGTAGTGCAGCGGCGTCTTGCCCGAGCGGTTGGTGCTGCCGAGGTCGCAGCCCGCGTCGATGAGGCGCGCCAGGCACAGGCCCTTGAGGTCGTAGTAGGCGGCGATGTGCAGCGCGGTGAAGTCGTACGTGGTCTTCGCCTCCAGGTCCGCCCCGCCGGCCAGCAGCACGCACACCACGTCCTCGTGCCCCATTTTCACCGCCCTGGGCAAACAGTTAGCAGCATTAACTCTCGAGATGCGCAGGTGTCTCTGAATAAATGTAACGAACTTCTAACGCGCGAAGCGCGATGACTTTGCGTTCGGGTGGGCCGGGTTCACTCTCCCAGCCAGCCAGTCTTCAAGCCTCGTTCCGGCCAACCTGCCAGTGCTTTTCCAGATTTCTCCTCGGTCATCCAGGCGAAACCGCTGTCACAAGCCGAATTCTTTAATTACAATGAAGTATCGAAGGTTAAGCGAATTCGCAAGATCACGGGTTTCTGGGTGGGTGACCAACTAGGAAGCCCGGGATCTAATAGCGCTGAGTCCGATTGCCATTTGCACAACAATATAATGGCTACATTCAAATACAAACGCCTAGAACATGTAAAGGGGTCGAAGTTGACTACATTTTACTAGTGTACATATGATTGAAAAATTCATTAAACTAATTTACACAAGTGACATTTTCTTCTGAGGAAGGCAATATATTGTGCACTGGTGTGTAGCAGGTACATATACTGATGTCGTAAGATTCTGCGTGTGCAGAGTATTTACCGATTCCGGGCACGTCATAACTGTCAAGTATTCCCTTAAGTGGGGTGCATGTTATGACCAAAGCGGTGGCAGTTTTCTTCCCCTCTGGAACGTGAGATCCCGCGCTGATCTCCAAGTCGCTTCGCAGGGTTGTCCCCATCCCATCCCAGCCGGGACACGCTTTGAGCTCCCCGCCGGTTTCGCGATATGTGTGG
The DNA here is from genome assembly GCA_038098605.1 of Gryllus longicercus. Classification (NCBI taxonomy): domain Eukaryota; kingdom Metazoa; phylum Arthropoda; class Insecta; order Orthoptera; family Gryllidae; genus Gryllus; species Gryllus longicercus. Next base: position 477,767 of record JAZDUA010000414.1, read on the forward strand.
GAGATGAGTGCATATGTGATTGGGTGAAAGGAGGGGAAGGGGCGAGGAAGGAAAAATCGTGCGCGGTCCGTGTTTGTTAGAGTACGGCGCCGGTATTTGTCATGTATTCATCAGAGGGAAATGAAAAATTATCAATAAGAACTTCCGGCCGCTTCAATTCTATTCCAGACAGTGGCTGAATTCGACCTACATATATCGTCGGTGTCAAAAATTTCCATAAGAATTCAAATTTTATGTAGAAACTCCCTATAAGCGAAAATGAAGGGGACTCACGACAATGCAGGGGTTTGTGAAGGGGACACACGGTTGAAATTTGGTACATTTTCTGACAAATATGTTTTTTTCTTAATGAAAATAATACGCTCTTCTAGTAGAAAATAGTTAAGTTTTGTGTGTTTCTGCCATGTTCAAATGCTGTACAGTCATTTAAAAGACTGGCCAAGTAAGAAATATATATGTATCCTTAAAACTCTAAAAGCTCTTTGATCATATTTCTGCACCATTATATATTTAAAAAGCTCCTTGCTAAAACAATTCTTACCAAATTACAATGAAACCTTCATAGATTTATAGAAAATAAGTTGTAAGGAAACTATTAAAATGTTATGCACAATAATTAATTGAAATACATTTCCTGCGAGTTGAACTGGCGGAGAATGTACAATGTTCAAAAATTAACTTAATACACAACTGACAGTAATACAAAGCGAAGTTCTGCAGTGTAAAATGTTAAATATATGAACTGCTATGTAATAAATACATTTTGAAAATAAAAAAAATTTGTTGTGCTAGGAGTTTTAATGTCGATCAAAACTTAACAATAATAATTTTAAAAAATAGATTGAGATACATTGTTCAAAATTTGCCAATGCATCATATAATGTTAATGAAATTTCAGTAAAAATTTTATGTTGATGTAGGTACACAAATACAGCAAAAGTGTCCGTTTTGCATGTAGCATGTTAATGTGTAGAAAACCATACGCGAACGATTGCCGTAGCTACCTGTGCAGCGCCGTCCACTTGGTGGCGAACGTGAAGTTGACGTCCGCCCCGTCGTCCAGCAGCTTTTGCACCGCGGGGGCCTTCCCGTCTTGGGCGGCCTTGAGCAGCCTGCGACCCAGTTTGACCTCGGCGCTGTGCGGCCGCAGGACCTTCACGCGAGAGGGCGGTGGCCTGGCGGTGGCCTGGCGGAGAGGTATCGACACCGTCGCCGTCGTCCTCGCCGGGAGAGCTCGACAAGCGCAGGACGGCAGGTCCGCCACCGACACGGCAGAGAGCGCCTCGGACGCGGCCTTGGGGAACGCCCGACCGGGGCCCCCGGGACTGACAGCGCGTAGCGTCACGCGAGGGTTGAATTTGACCGATCTGCGAGCGACTTTGCTGTCGTCGCATGAAACGGTGGGTCGCGCGATGACTTTGGGGGAGTTCACCACGAACGTGGCTTCCGAAACCAGCTTGCGCACGCCCCGAGGGGGCCCTCCGGCGTCTCCTGCGCGAGGGGAACTGGCATTCGGTCGGTGGCTCAGTCTGGAGGTCACGCACGGGCGGTTCGCGGATTTCGGCGAGTCTATGACGAAAGTTGTTTCCGATATACCTTTCCGAAGTGAATACCCGGAGAGCGGTCTGCTGTCCTCTTTGATGGATACACATCCGGAAAATGGTCGTAGAATGTGAGAATGGATATGAGGAATACTTGGGCGAATAACGTTTTTCGGTAATATCACAGTTTTTGAAGAGAATTGACGAACGTCAGGTGACGAGTGATCGGCAGCCTTATCTGGAAAACATCCGTCGCATGGAGGTTGAGATGCCTTCAATGCTGAGGAACAGGGAGTAACGACGTGTGAGTGAATGCTGATGGTTGACCTGGATATCGTTTTGCGTGTTACGTGACTCAGTGGGGTTGGAGGGGGCGCAGGAGGAATATCAGGTGACGAAGGACGTGATAAGACCTGATATTTGACATCCCGAATGTCTGAGGCTGAAGTAACGCGATCGATAGGATTATTTCCAGAAACCGAGTTTGATGATGTTCGACGAACGGTTATGATATCTGGAGAGCAGGAAGAATGCAAGCTACTCTTTGGAACAGTGACGACGTCGCCAAGGGGAGTCGACGCAGGTTGATACGAGGTAACAGGTGTGTTGTTTATGTTAGATGAAGCACTATCTGAACCTAAAGACGTATCATGTAAAGAAGGAGATTGTGAGGAGGGTTGAGAAATCGACAGGTAATCATCTGGTGAGCAGCACGTTGTGTCCTGAATGTTTGTCGTGACACTTGCAGCAGAACTACTGTTGACTTTTGCCGAAGACGGCATTAGGTTGGCAAGAGAAGTGCAAGGGGAAGAAGGTGGTGTTGGAGTACTTGTAGAGTGAATTTTCGATTCAGAAGAATGCTTACTCGAGTCCAAGTTTGCAGAACAAGACGGAGTTACTTGCGCAGAATGCATACAGGACGTTTTTCGAAAAGCAGAACAGAACGAGAGCAGACTCCAAGACGACTCAGATTTCAGCACGCCAGATGAGGAATGTCGGATCTCTTCGGGAGGACCTTCACCAGCAAGAGGTTTGGGGGAAGAAGGCCTTGGAAGTGGAATTAAATAGTCACTTGTCTCCATTACTGACTGAGGTTTATCTGAAATCAAAACATTCACAGCAGAGGAAGAGGACATATGTTCAGAAAATATTGGGACGTCCGTTGTAATCGTTGATGGTTCGGTGCACGTTGGTTCGGGTACGGATTTGAACACACCAGCAGTACAGCAGTTAGTTACAGTTGAAGGAGGCGTTGTAGAAGGTTGTGGAGCGTAGGAAATAGCTCTGAGTCCAGAAGAGAACTTGGACTTGTTCGTAACGGGACGAGCGACATCACAGAGTGGAAAACACGACTGTGGGCTGGAAACAGACCAGGGAGAATCCGGAGCAACTGCAGACATATCAGAAGCATCCTCGTTGCAGGAAATTGAACAAAACGAACTATTGATAAGAGGCACACAGTAATAAAGGGATGGGTTATACGGAGAAGACATCCATACAACGTGCTGAGTTACGCGTTCGCTGTACGGATGGAAAGAGGAACATTGGGACTGCTCGTCGTAACCGGAGATGGACGACGACTGCGAGTTGTCTTCGCAGTCGTAAAATCCAGAGGAGGAGGCAATGTTGGTGTTGGAGAAGGTTGCGCAAGACGTCGACCTCGATACTTTGTCCAGAGCGTATCCACATCCCGACACGGACTTCCGCTCCCCCGCCGTGGATGGACACTGGCACACCACCGATGAGGAACGCCTACTCAGGGATTGCGACAGACGGAGCTCCTCCACCTGAGAGGCAACGTAACCGGAAGTGGTGAGCAAGCCGCTGCTCGGAGCCTGCAAAGAGCACCCACCACAGCTCCACAGAACGTCCTCGGTCTGCGTACAGGCCTGCTTGGGACAGTCGACGACTTCCGGACAAACGCACGCCGTCGACCTGGGAGCGACATCGCACACTGGTGGCGAAGTGGTCGGGACATCAGGTGGTGATTCCTTCCTGGGCGAGGGAAGTCGTTCATCCGTGTTAGCTCGGATATTGGTGCTTGCGGTCAACCGAGAGATCGGTTCTTCGGAGGGGAGAAAAGATCTTTCAGCGAGAGCAGCTGCAGAACGCAAGACCTTGTACAGACCTTGAGACAAAGAGGTATCGATAGGAGGCATGTGCTTTTCAGAAATTTGAGTAGCGACATTTGCAAGAGACGGAGTTTCGGAAGAAGCGACGGAAGCTGAACTCGGAAGAGGGGTGCAGAGATCAATAGAAATGGAACAGTTGGATGACAGGCACTTGTTGGAGACGAGTGGCAGTTGAGCGTTGGGATGCAAACGCGGGACATTCGGAAATGATGTAGAAGGGGGAGCAGTAGTCGATCCCAGCGAATCTGACAATTGGCTGCCGAAACGTCGAGTCAAAGAAGTGCCTGTATGCTCTTCAGAAACCTGCTGTGTTTGAGCGGTGGAATCTAAACTACAAGCCTTTTGATGTCGTAAATCGGCGTCAGTGGTGGCTGGTATTGATAACGAATCGAAGAGACGTTCGCAAAGGCGTCGCGGCAATAAGGTAGGTGCAGGAGACGAGTGTTCGTTCGTAACCAGAGGAGCGGTTTGGGCGGTGACACCTAAACCAGAGGCGTCCTGACTTGGGGAATAGATGCCCGCCGTGAACGATGCAGATGAGAAATCTAAGATTGGCCCACACAGACGCGAGAAAGAGGAACGCGCTGAGTGAACGCGCTTTTCAAAAACACTAGTCACGGTTTGGATGCTGGAATCTACACGGGACGTCTTCTGATTTGGGAACGCGATGGCAGAGTTTGATGACGCAGATGAATCGCAGGAAACACCGCGAAGACGGCATGAGAAAGAGGAACGTGTAGCAGACGTTCGCTTCATAGGAACATCAGGCGCGGCCTGAACGGTGGAATCTAATCGAGACTCCTTCGACATTGGGGCATCAACAGCAGCTGTGGATGACAAATGTGTGGAATCCAAGCGAATTCCGAAGCGATGATGCTTCGAAAAGGTACCTGCGGGAGGGATGTTCTCTGCGGGTAACAGAGACGCGATTTGGACGATGGAATCTAACAAAGACGCGTCCGGAGCAAGGACATCGTCGGGAGCGAAGGACGAAGCGAGGGAAGTCATCGAGAGCGCACTAGACGAAGACGACGTCCCGCATCCGGGGCAGGCCGGGTATTCGTCGACGTCCGACGGAACAACAGATAGTCTCGACGAGTCGTCGTCGTCGTCGCTATATCCGACAAGGCCGGTGGCGCTGCGCAGGCGCCGCTCGGCTGCCGCCATCTTGTCGTCGTCGTCGCCGTCACTACTGCCATGGTGGTCTGTTGCTGTAGGCAGGCACCGCTGGACCGGCGCCATCTTGTCGTCGTCGTCGCCGTCATTACTGCCATGGTGGTCGGTTGCGGTGGGCAGGCACCGCTGGACCGCCGCTATCTTCTCGTCGACGTCGCACTCGTAGTGGAGGTTGGTTGCCCTGCGCAGGCACCGCTGGATCGCCGCTATCTTGTCGTCGTCGTCGTCGCTCTCACCATGGAGGCTGGTGTGCCTGCGCAGGTACCGTTCGACCACCGCCATCTTGTTCGCGTCGTCGCTGTCGCCGTGGAGGTCGTTTGTCCTGCGCAGGCGCCGCTCCGCCGTCGCCATCTTGTCCACGTCGTCGCTCTCGCCGCGGAGGCCGGTGGCGCCGCGCAGACGCCGCTCGACGGCGGCCATCTTGTCCTCGAGGCGCTCCATGCGCGCCACCTGGCCGCGGAGCGCGTCGGCCGCCGCCGATGCCTCGCCGTGCGTGCTCTCCATCTTCAGCTCCATGGCGCCCAGGCGGCGGCGCAGGTGCGCCGTCACGGCGGACACGAGCTGCAGCGCCTCCTGCGCACGCGTTCACGGCGTTCGGCGCAATGCGATCCGCGCTCGAATTCAGCCCATAGTTTTGGAGAGGTCATCATAGATTTTTGTTTTATTTGTTATTATACTACATAATATGTTTTTGTGTATATATGTTACTATTCAATATTATTTTTTAAATAATTACATAATATATATATATATATAAATACACATATATACATATATAAAAAATCAGTTTTGCCAATTAAAAAAGTGACAAACGAAAACTCTAAACCTTTTGGGGAGGAAATGTCGCCCCCTGAATCCGCCAGGATTGCGAATAGGCATTCACTGACAGGGCGTTTTCCACTGTCCTACGGGAATCGTTGTCCGAGTCGGGCACACTGTCCTAGTAGGACACACTACCCAGGGTCAGAGTCCACTGTAAGAGCGTGATCCACTTAGGGTAGAATTTACAAACCGCTGCCAGGGGCCTGTCAGAAGTAGTAGGTTCCTAGAGCTCGAGTTTACGATTGTTGACTGGCCCCCAGTCATGGGAGCCCCCAGCAGTAGCTAAAGCGAATTAATGAATGGTACACGTGAGGAAAGCATTGTATAATGGGCAGTGATTCAAAACGCTTTAGTACATATTTACCATTCAAGCACACGCGATCGATTTCTCAGATGAACGAGTTGTTCTTCTGTTGATAACGCGTCACACAAATTTCTGAGAACACATCCTATTCAGAACCTCTTTGTTGTGGTTTTCAGAAATTATAGCTTCCTGTTGGATGATGATCCAGATGCATGCTGTCGTCATCAGAGTAGTTTCAATTGAAACGTGCGCGGCGTCGCCGAAGTGTAGTGCAGCGACTATTGAGAATCAATGTGGACGTAATGGCCAATAAGTCGGTGTTTGATTTACACAACGCTGAATGTTTATGTTTGCAGCATTCACTTATTATTTGTATCTCATGTTATCAAGACATTTAAGAATAATCTCTCAAATAATTAATAAACTTTAAAAAATGAACATTACATATAGTAACTTTTTCTAAAAAATTGCTTCTTCTCATTTTTAAACATTTTACAGTAGATCAGTAAAGTATTAAAATTTCGATTCAAAAAACGCATTTAATGTGTGTCTGTACCTAAAACGCAAAACATTCTGTTTGTTAGGCAATAAAAGCAAACAGTCAAACGATGCATCTGAGAGATCATCGCGTGTACCCGAGTTACTTTTGGTAGCGCATCTGCTGCCGTGTTAAAGTAGGTAATTGGATGAAGTAAGCCAATTTCACCTGCTCCACTCGCCCGTCTAAAGTGAAAAGCAAAACTCCCGCCTTCGTTTTCCGTGACTGTCAGATAACATCTTCGAGTGCAGTCTACGCAAAATTCTCAACGCATTTTATACCCGAAATACACGAACGGATATTGTTGACGTATTCCTCTTTCGTAGCTACATCTCCAGTAGTTAATTAATGCAATTATTTTAAAGGAGTGTGTAAATAATGAATTTAATTAAATACGCGCATTCCACACGTCTTTCATTTATCCATATCGATGGCCTAATGTTAACAACACGTAAAAAATGGCAACTTTTCAGGAGGGAGAAAAACGTTGCAATATTTTAATTACAAGCTGATAGAAATGTGATAAATTTCTTTTTTTACAAATTCCCAGATGAACGCCATGAGAATTCGGTAGGCGTTATCTTTCGGGGGGCGTTATCGCCCCAAACGCCAAATTTCGCGACCACGTGTTGTTACAATTTAGCCATCCGCTATTGGTAGCCCTGGGGCTCTCGCCTGCACCCGCTCTTCCTGCTGGTCCGTGCGCTCGTCGAGGCCGGGCACCGTCCCCTCGCAGGCGCCGCCCCCGCCGCCGCCACCGGCCTCCACCGCGTCCATTGTTGCCCCGTGCCTGCCCCTGCCGGCAAAAGGCCGCCTCTGGTTGGTTGATTAGGTTGTTTGGTTGGTAGTTACTGATATCCGGCAGGTCAGCTACGGAGGTTTTTAGCCCCGTAAGTGTAGTGCATGTCCCCCTCGTGAGGTGGCGGTCATTTTCCCCCGCTGGATGGTGGGTTTTGACGCCGACCTACTGGCGGCTGGCGGGGTTTCCCCCGACCACGTATCTTCCACCGAGGCACCACCCCAGCCGGGACAACCTCTAAGCTCCCGAGCAGCCACCCGGCACGTGTGGTAGTGTAGTGTGTGTCACTGTAAGTAAGGGGTTAAGATAGGACAAGGAAAAGGAAGGAAATATCGCGCGTGGTCCGTTTGCTAGGGTACTGCTCCGGCCTTCGCCTGGAGGTAATCGGAGAAACCACGGAAAACCACCGATCGGAGCAGCCGGCCGGAAGAACTCTCATCCAGACAGCGACTGAACTCGAACGAGGTGACAGTGCTAGTATCTAAAAAATCCTGCAACTGTTGGGACTCGAACATAGACCCTCCCGGTCAGGGGCACTGCAGCGACATCAGTTTATGCACTGAGCCACAGCTCTCGGTTTGATTGATTAGGGTTTTAGGACCAGTCAACTGATAAGGTCAATAACCCCGTAGTGCATGTTTTATCGCGGGAGGTGGCAATGATCTCTTCCTGCAAGAAGGCGTCTGGCGGGGTTTTCCCAACCAGGGATCTTCCATCTATAGAAGTGTAGTGCATGTAAGTGTGTAAATACAGGATGAGAATACGGTGTAAATAAGTGTGTAAATAAAAGGAAAAGGAAGGAATGATCGCGGACGATCCGTGGCTCATGTGTGTGGGTGCTCCGGCATTCGCCTGGTGTTGATCAGAGAAACCACTATTACAACAAAACTACCGATCACAGCAGCCGGTCATTAGAAGTCTCCTCCAGCAACTGAATTTGATCTAGTTGTCAAGCCAGTGTCGAAAATCCAGCCACCGAACCCTAAGACACTACTAAAACCCTATAAGTCGTCACTATAGAGACATCACTTGATGAAGAGCACATTTTTGTTCGATATTTTCTGTACCGGTATTGGCACGATAGAAATGATACAATATAACAAATATACGAATAATAATAATAATATTAAGTAATTTGGGGCTCTTGTCCTACGAACAAATTACGCTTTCTTTGAAATTCATATTTTTTAAGTTAAAATAGCTTCATGCTACAACACAATTTCAAACGTGTTTGATAACACTTGCAACGGAGTGGAGGTATCATCCAAAATCAAAATAGATTATTTTTAAGACATAGAAATAATTGTAATGCATTTGTAATAATGTAATACTGTATTTAAATAATTCAAAAATACGTTGTTAATGGAAAATAACCCACGAATGTAACGTGAAATGCATATTTTTATTTGAACTCAATGACATCCCAATAATTCACTTTTTTGATTAGATTGATTTCAATTATCATAACGAATCAATAACAGCAAAATTCCTTTGTATGGGACAGATTGGTCGCTTACACGGGACAAGAGAAAAACATCCAAAATGAGTTATACACAAAACAATTTCTTATTAGTAGGAAACGGATTTTCATATAAATACATATATTTACAGGAACAACATAGCTGCATTTAAAAATATTTTTTAGAGTATACAGAACATTATTAATGATATAGAACTATTTTAATTTTACATATTTTTATATTTTTTGGTATAACTACATATTGTTAGATATTTTACCTCTTACTATATATTTCGTTACAATTTAATACATTTGTACGTGAAAACTGAACATATCAGATGTGAGTTCGCAATATACGATGTTACTGGAATCATCATTCTTACAAAGCAATGCAATGCGATTCTATGACCACCGGTCCTTCTTCATGAATTGCTCAACGTGTGCTTCTTGAAAATCGCGTACTCGGGTTCCAAGATGAGCAGATGAACATGTGAAGCACAAGTAATGTCAATCTCATTCTTTCTCATTTTTGATAGCCTCCAAGCGTAATGCGATAAAAAACGAATAAATATTCTTACTTCATTGTCTTATCGCGTTGTTAGAGTACGCCGGGGGCTGCCCCTTCCCGCCATCTCCAGGATTCATCATTGACAGCACGGTACTACACTATTCACTTGAGCATCATGTACTCGAAAACAGCTCGTGTATAGGAGGAAGTAGGAGATTCTGTACACGAAGAACCTCCTTTCATTCTCTCCAAATCCATGATAAGACCGATCGATGACTTTCTGTGCTCGTAAAATGCACATATATATTTTAATTTCTATAATAATTTTGTACATACTTTCTATTTTTTCTTACATATTTTGGAAAAATAGATACATATACAGAGTGTTCGGGGAGGAAACGTCGAAACTTCACATATACGTTCTTAAAACAATTTTAAGCATATTTTGTCTAATTAACTAGAAGGATATTCCGAATGGTTGAGCTGCAATAAACACTCAAAAGTTGGTTTGACAAAAGGCTTTCTAGGCAAAAATTTGCATTCCAGGAGCATAGAAACACTTCAGAAATTTGTAAATTGTTTATTACTTCCAAAATAAATTAATATAGTTTAGAAATAAAAATGAACACAGAAATAAAAAAGCACCTAATTTACACAACTCGATGTTTTTTTTTCTTTCTGGGCTACTTTTTCTTCCTGAACAAATAAATTAATTTACTTCGTAAATAATAAAAAATTTACATGTTTCTGGGGGTTCTCTTTCTTTCAATGCTTCTTCTGAATGCAAATTTTTTCCTAGAAAGCTTTTTGTCAAATCACCTTTTGAGTGTTTATTGCAGCTCAACCATTCGGAAAATCCTTCTAGTTTATTAGACAAAATATGCTTAAAATTGTCTTAAGAGCTTATTTTCGAAGTTTCGACGTTTCCTCCCCGGACACCTGTATATGTTCGTTTTACTCTTTTTATATTACAATAAATTATGTTCCCTACTTATTAGCAAGTAATTCAAAAAGATAATCGAACTGTTTCTTGGACATAATGCTTTTGGAGGAGTCTATAACTCTTTAACTTAGAATAAAATTGGTATATCGCCCCGAGGTTCCAAAAATAATTATTTTATTTGTTTAAACGTCTCTAATAACTGTTAGGGTAAATAGAGATTATTTTCTACATATTTTATTAACATAAATATATATCTCACAGCAGAGAACACTTTGTATACTATTTTGTACTACAGCATATCCCAAGAGAATGAATTTGCGTTGTTTTTCTTACATTGTGTAATGTCAAGAATGTTATTAAAATTGAAATATATAACAAATAATTTGTTAAATGTTTTGGGGGGCTATAATGTTATGAAGTGTGTGTTATATGTGATTTGGCACACTAATTTTATGAAATACTCTATTTCTTTATTTGTTATAGAAACGCAATTAATACAATTAATGAGTTACAAATATTGAATAAATCAACTACTGTCTAAAAATACACCAAAACATTTCTTCTTTATTTCAGATGTCAAATTGACTTCTATTTCCAGAAAGTGCCCAAATCCCTACGTTTTTTATTCCACCATTAAAAACTATGTTTTGCATTTAAGAGCAGAAAAAAGTTAAAACAGATCAGGTTATGTTAGAGGAGTGGAAATGGATTAAATCCTCCGAGAAAAACAGGAGTTATTTTATGTATTAAAATAGAAGTTTCACCAACCTACCTTCAACGTAGCAAAGAATATGAAATCTGCCCCACAACCATTATTTATATTTTTTAGAAATAAATACTTTACAATTTTTCAAAATCTCCATTTCTCCCCAGACCAAAAGGTGTTTATAAATTAATATTTACTTTCGTCATAGAAAAGAAAAGAAACGCATAGAACGTTCAGGCTATGAAGTATTGTTGTGATCGTAAAGCCAAGATGTGTATTTGATGACTAACAACAGAATTCGTGGCAAATGATATCCTCCTTCCCACATTTATGTTACCAGTCGAACACAAATTTACAAATTCAGATTTTTATGAAACAGTAGAATTCTTACAATTCAATACAAGTTTGTAGAACAAGCGTTGATTCAATGTTAATTTGCATGGGTGATGTGTTGTTTTCTTATATTGGGCCGCGAAGTTAATTTCTTTTAAAACCTTTTCTCCCGGAAAGGTTAAATCAGAGAAATTAAGGCAATATAAACTGGGCTGCAACATATACGTATATGCACGTGTGATTCTATAGGTATAACTATTGAATATAGCTTTGATACCACGTTATAAACAACTATTTTGCGTTAACACACCACTCTTATAGAATTTAATAGCAATAAGAGAAATGACTAAATTCCCCACTTATCTTGTATCTATCAAAATCTCCATCTGTTGACTTCCGAGAACTCTCCTGAAACTGCCACCTAAGTGCTGTCACCATTATATTCGCCGCAAATTTTCATGGCGCCAATTGATTTTTCCATGGGGCACATGATAATATTCCTTCTTTTAAACGGTCCCCTGCTCCTGAGCCAGAGACTAGTGTTCTTTCGTACATTAACCTGCATTAGACGACCTCAAATTCCGTCAAATATGCGGTGTTGATTCGGAACGTTGTAAGAAGCGGAAAACGGTGGATTTACCTTTATTTAATATCTTTCTTTGACGGAACATAATGTAAGTTAGCGTTGGACAATGATATATAGAGTTACTTATCTCGCGGATTCATATTTCAGGTATTAGTGAATGCATTTCGTACATTCTCTAAAGTTTCATCTGTAGAGTGCAACATCAACTCTACATAAGAATCAAGTTCATTATTTGGACGAAAAAAATACACAGTGAAAATGGAGGCTGCAAATGCCGAGAATTCTATGGTTTTATATTCGCAGTATTACGCGCTCAGATGCAAAAAACCTTCCAACATTTTGTAGTTTAAGATGTTCTTTAATTAAAAGTGTGTCAACGGCTTTACAAATCAACTGCACGGCAGACACTAACATTAGGTCGGATATCCGCTTCCCGCATTCTCATAACCTCCATTAGTCTCAATTTACCAGAGCTAACAGTAATTTTCTCTGAAACCATTAATGACCGACCACTTAAATCAGGTCAGTAAAAAACTATTATTTTGTTAATGCAAAGATATCGAATAGCTACCAACTAGGGAAAAACTGATGCGACTCAGAAATAGGATTTCTTTTGATTTTTCTGTGTACATACGGATATACGGAGTAATATTCATAGTATAGGAAAAGTTATGTAATGCTACGCAAACAAAAAAAAAACGGTGGATTTTCAGCAGAATTCATTGCCAGGTCCTAGTAACGAAAAAAGTGGATAAATGTAGTTGCTAAATAATTTAAAAACCCTCTAACTCGTGGTGTATCCAGAATCCATGTTTTGTGTTTTTTTCAATATTCAGTTTTCGAGCAATATTGTGCATTTTTAAAAAAGAACAAAAACAAAATTTTCTCAAAAACGGCTCCAAATTTTTTCTTTCAACTTTTGGGTCGAATAGTACTATATGTACTCTATGAAATTACATAAACGCCATATTATTCTATTATTGTGTTTTTTCAATAATAACAAATATGTAATTTTTTGACTGGTTTATCACATTGTTAATATTTATATTTGCAGAAATTTGTTTACAATATTATATTTATGAGAATATTTGCCTTAAACAGTCACATAAACTTTCGCAAAAATTCTACAGTTTTCTGTGAAAACTAGCTCAAAGTTCTAAATTTTCAGAAACGCTCAAATGCCATTTTCTCAAAAACGGCTACAATTTTTTTCTTAACACTTTTTGAACGGATAGTGCTAATTGCACTGTTTCGGAGTATTTTTTGTTTTTTTCAATAAGTACACAATTTTCTTAAATATCTCTCACGTCGTCAATATGTGCATTTCCAGGAATTTGTAAACTCTATCGTGTTTGTGAGTCAATGTGCTTTAAATTTATTTAAATGAAGTATTTCGAAAACTCAAAAATTTTCTGGAAAACAAGCTTCTAATTTCGTATTTGCAATGACACAATTTCTTAAAAAACGGCTAGAAATTGCCATTCATGACGAGGTTTTACTCTTTTTTAATAATTTTAAAATAATCTTTCCGTTCTACAATTAGAAACCCGAAAAATGGAGAAAATTTCCAAAATAAATGAAATAATGCCGGTCCTGATCGCCGAGATCGCTAAGGCAGTAGTGTCGAAACGATCTCGGACCGAAGGATCGCGTCCCGCCTCGGGCATGGTTGTATTGTGTCCGTCCATTCACCTCTATCGTGAACATCATATTGTGTCTTCCTCATAGTTATCATCCCGTTACACGCTATTGTGGTCGCTAATGACCTAGAAGTTGATGCAACCTTAAATAACAAAAAAACACGTAATAATGTACATCGTGCGGCGATAGATGGCAGATGGCAAGAGTACTTGGCAAGTCAGATTAGCTAGGCCAAACCAAAGAAAATGGAAAACTAATACTGTAAAGTTTATGACATTCTGTAGCACCAAAAGCTCAATTGTTCAGAACCTCTGCCGCCCAACTTGACATGCAGTCCACAAAGCTATATATTCAGAACTCATGGAACGTCAACATTTTACACTAGTTTACTTTCTCGAAAGTGAAATACTATAGAAGGCCTTGTCAGTAATTTCTCGCTGCATTATATGATTACTCTTTGTAAATTTTCGTCGAGTTTTTTTATTCGATGCCCATTCAAAACTACCTTTACCATTATGGTTTAAAGAAGTGATGTTAACATTTCTTAAATTCGCTAGTGTATAAGCATTGGCTACAGCCATGCACGCTTTAGAAAATGGATTCTTTCTTTCGTGTATCCGGAAATCGGAAATTACTTAGATTTGCAACAAAGTGTGAATTTAACCAATATTGCATTAAAAATTATGGAAAATGGAATTTAAGTAATAAGAGATAAAACATTTTTTAAATTTTACTTGTCTTTAATGATAAAAGAAACTGTGAACACTAATGGGCATAGTCATTTCTCTAATATTTAACACAGTTATAAAAGAGCAATAATTCTATGTAAACAACTTTCAGAGAATTGATATGATCATTAACGTATCAACATACGTATAAACTACTACGTTAAAGGTATGTTACATTTTTTAAAACTTTTATTTGTATTATAAACACGTATTAATTGATAAATGTTCGAAACATGTGCCAGCAATTAAGTTTTCACTTTGAGGTAAAAAATAACACTATTATTCGAAACTTATCTTCCACTCGTCGTTTTTAAAGAGATATTTTAAGAATCATTTAATTAAGATATTTTTGCTACAGTAGCTACTTTTAAATCTTATTTAAAACTCAGAAAATATGTATTAAATGAAATTTTTTGGTTCAGTAAATTCTGAATTTCCTTTTTTTATATTAAAAATTATAAGAAAAAAATGGCGAGTAGCAGTGCAATGGACTCCTGAAACCGTTCTAATTGTTATCTACATGTTTAATATATTCACATCTTTATAATTAAACATTAAAAGATTTCCATTTGAAACAAATGTGAGCTTTCTATTCAACCAAATTTCGTGATTTTTGCCTTAAATGAAAGGTGTTGGGCACGCGTATATATTATTTCTGGATACTATTAACCAGTTTTATAGTATAATAGTTTAATATTTTATAGTATAATACAACAGAAAAAGGGTATCTTATTGAAAATTAGGTCTTTTTTAAATATCAAGAATGTGAGGTTCTTTTTTTGTTTTTTTTGTGTGTGTGTGTTTTTTTTCGCTTACAACATGCCAAAGCAATGATACTCTGATCCACTTGCCGCGCTACGGAAGTTCCTAGGGCTCGAATTCCGGTGGTGGCAGGATTGTCGATATACATAGCTAGATCGAATTCAGCCGCTGTCTGGAGGAGAATTTTAAAGGCCGTCTTCTCCGATTGGAAGATATCCGTGGTTTCTGCGATCAAACCAGCGTAATGTCAGAGGAGTTGCTTAATTAAACGGGCCACGGACCGCGCGCGCGATCTTTCTCTCCTCTTTCTTATCCTATCCTTACCACGTACTTACACACACACACACACACACACACACTACCCTACCACACATGTCGAGAGACCAGTTGGGAGCTTAAAAATTGTCCCGGATGCGGCGCTGCCCCGCTGGTGAGAGATATTGGGGAGAAACCCCACTGACGGGTAGGTCGGCGCCGAGTTTCGCTTTCCGACCGAGAGAAGATCACCTTGACCTCCCAGGCACGACATTCACGGGACAAAATACCTTAGTAGTTGACGCAGAGGCGTCGTCCATAAATTACGTAACGCTGAAGAGGGGGTAGGGTTTTGAGGCAGCGTTACGCTGCGTCATAAGGGTAGGGGGCTTTATAATTTAGCGTGACATGATGCTGATATAAATTTTTAAAATCTTTCAACTTTTGCCGAAATAATTTCTTTTATTCATAAGCGCAAATAGGATTTTTCTAGGGGGAAGGGCTACAGGTAGAGAATATCGCCAACTTCATGTTTAGTTATAAATAATTATTCATATACACTAATAAAATATATTTTCGTTCGTTCACTTGTAGTTAATATTATAACTTTATCAATTGTTATATTTAGTGAATTTCGAATTGGTATGATATTTAAGTTCACAGATTCAAATATGATCAAAAGTGGTTTTTTAAAGGTGAAAAATCCGTGGTATTTCTTCCTTCGGAGAAGCGCGCGCGATCTTTCCTTCCCTTTCCTTGCCCTACCCTCACCCCTTATTTAGGAAGTAAGCAGAGAAAGTGAAACCGGATGTCTCATGTAGTAGATTCCGTTCATGTAAAAGTTCTTCGATCCTAAAAGAAGTCTTTGAGCTAAATTCAAACCGCCAACTTTGTTACCCGCGTTTCTCTGCTGGATGGAGAGAGGAGAGCAGTTATTGGGCCGTCAACCAGGCAGCTGTGGAATTTGAGATTCGCGCGATTGGTCGGATGTGGATGACCCAGGCCGCCCTTCTGCTACGAAGAAGAAAGGGTATAGGTGAGACGTGATGTCACCTTATTACCCGTCATGAGTGAGGACTATTTTTTTCGCGAATGGAAAATCTTCCAAGGGGGTGTGCAGAAGTATATTTAAAACGGCCCATCAACGAAAGAGTCGATTCAAAGATTTACACTGCCTGGTTAATGAGTGAGGCATTATCTAAGATGGCTATTTGGGCATGCCTCAGTAAAATCAGAATCTTATGAACACATTGATTTTTTTTACAAATTTAAACCATTTCGCAAATCAATTTATCAATGATTGATAGAATATGTTAGACCAGTCTAGACTTTAACATATATTAATATATTCTTGCTGGCTAGAAGTGTGAGTTTTCAAAATACATATTTCTCTGGATTCACCTATTTACATGAAACACTGGTCTATAATAATTTATTCATACCTTTATTAAAATATGTTAATTGGATTCATCTGTTGAATTGAAAAACCGATGTGTAACAATTTGTTCGTGCTTTGTTCAAATATATCAATTGAATTCATCAAAGAGTTAAAACATTTACGTACAATAATTTATTCATGCTCTTGTCCAAATATGTTACATTTGATTCATCACATTACGTTGAAACAGAGTTGTATAAAAATGTATTCATGCTTTTGGTGAAATATGCTGATTGGATTCATTATTTGAGTTAAATCACTGATGAACAATATTTTGTTCATGCGTTGGTCAAATATGTTAAATTAGGTTCATAAGTTGAGTTGAAACACAATCCTCTACACAATAATTCAATGATTCACAATAATTTATTCCTGCCTTTGTTCAAGTATGTAAATTGTATTCATCAGTTGAGACACTGTTGTATAATAATTTATTAATGTTTTATGCAAATATGTTATTTTAAATTAATCAGTTGAGTTGATGCATGGTGACTTATTCATGATAATTACTATGACTCCTAGATTGATTTAGACATTTATGTACCACAATTCACCCGTGGTTGCCAAAAGGACTAATTTGTGTTTGAACCTAGCAGTTGGAATTAAACATAAGACTTTATCTGAAACTCTATGTGTTTGCCATAAAAGGTGATTTTGTACTCAACGCTCACCGCCGCGGAAGACTGCGGGTGCTACGACATTGCCAGGACGATCTTCAGGCCCTCCCCTCGCCCTACTATTTGAGGTGGGCACACCACGCCGCCAGGATTAGAGAGTGATTCAGTCGGCTACCCATGCGAGGGTCGGTTGGACTCCATCCCATATCTCTCTGTCTCTCTCTCTGTCTCTCTCTCTCTCTCTCTCTCTCTCTCTCTCTCTCTCTCTCTATATATATATATATATATATATATATATATATATATATATATATATATGTATCTTTCTCTCTCTGCCTCTCTCGCTGTCTTTCTCTAGGCCTCACCGCTTACACACATACTTGGACTAACATGCACTTCACTACCAAACATGCCGGGAGACCAGTCGAGAGTTTAGAGCTTGTCCCGGCTGGGGCGGCGCCCCGCCGGTCAGAGTTACCTGGTTAGGGAAAACTCCGCTAGTCGACAGTAGGTCGACGCCGGATGTGGCCATACAGATAGGGAAGATCACCACCAACGAGCAAAAATATGCACTATGCTTACGGGACTAACAACCGTAGTATATGATGCACCCGGAATCACTAACACACCCAGTGAATCAACCGAGCAAAAAAGTGCACTACACTTACGGGTCTAATGGCCCTAGTAGTTGACGCAACCGGAATCACTAATACAATCAGTCAATGGATCGAGCAAAAATGTGAACTACACTTACGGGACTAATGACTCTATAGTAGTTGGCGTGGCTGGAATCACTAATACAGTCAATGGACCGAGCAAAAATGCAAACTACACTTACGGGACGAATTGCCCTAGTAGTTGACGCGCCCGGAATCTGTAGTGCAATCAACCGATCGATCCAAAGACGTGTAGTACACTTACGGGACTAATGACCCTAGTAGTAGACGCACCCGAAATCCCAATCGATCGATGCATGGTGTGCGCCGCGGCCACTAGTAACAGCTGCCCCTGGTCGTGCGCAGGGCGCAGGGCGCGGCGTGCGCGATGGAGCGCGCTGCGCAGGTGCTGTGCGGGGGCTGCGGCGTGCGCGCGCGCCTCTTCGGGGTGGCCGCGGCCCCGCTGGGCGCGGGGGGCTCCGCCGCCGGGGTCTCCTCCGCCTCCGCCTTCGCCCTCCTCCCGCGCGGGTGCCGGGGCGGCTGCGCTGGCCGCAAGGGCTGCGCCGCGCTCCCCGACCGCTGGGCCGCAGCGCAGTGCCCGCCGCCCGCGGACATCGGTGCGTTCCTCGCGCTCATTAACCACAGGCGTGTTCAAATTATTAGACTAAAGACAGTTTTCGTCAAAGATTTGCGTTTATTACACGTGTACATGTTACATTCATACTACATTTAGTACTTACTGATAGTGTCGTGCCTTTGTTCTTGAGCAAAAACTTTATCCTGTTTGGCATAATGTTTTCCAACTTTCCGCGTGAGTTTTTAATTTCATCGTCGTGGTACCAAATCTCCTCATAGTTTGTCCACGACTTCTTGTGAATTTCCCTTATTCTTCTCTTGGTAATTCCCTATAAATTTTCTATGGGGTTCAAGTCATAGATATTCCATGACCATGGTAACACTTCAAATTGCTTTTCCTTCAAATATTTGTTGACATTTTTGTCTTTGTGGCACTGTGCTTCATCATGCATTAAAATGCCATCTTCATTACGATACCTCTCTAATTTAGGAAAAATCTTCCTTTTTAATTTTTTTTTGTATTTGTATGACCTCATTGTCCCTTTGACAATGTCTAAGCTGCCGGGACCTTTCACAGACGTCACACTTCCCAACTTTTCTCTTCAATTATATAATTGAACTTACGAAAGACGTGCTCTAGTCTAACAATTTGAACATATCTGTACTTGTCGCCCGGGAGACGTCGCGTCCTACACAGGTGCCAATGTAACGTTCTGTGACCTTCTTCAGGGCGGAATGAGATAGCTAAGTAGTTACTGTGCGTTCTTGTTTCGATTGACCTCATTGAACATTTCACCGATTCTTTCACTTGGAACGAGAGTTTTAAATATTTTTTGTAGTAATGTAAGTTAGAAATGGCATTTTAGATTGCAGATTATGGAGTAATTTTGATTTTTAGGAATCGGGGGGGGGGGGGTGCACGTATCCTTTTGAAACATCTAAGTGTTTGATATATCCTTTTGTGCGTTTCCCACTACCTTCAAAAAACGCTTCATTCTTTTCCCCCTCGTTAATAATTTAATACACTAAATGCAAGAAATACGTATTATATATTACATGAACAATAGATTAAGGATGATATTATATCAAAAATTCTAATTTGAGAGTCATAATTACTTTCCAGTCGAGAATGTATCACCTGTAAGATGTTCTTCGACGTTATTCTCTAATTCTAATTCTGTAATAAGATCATTCTCCATAAGTCCCGAACGTTCTGTGCAAAATCTTCAACACCATTGGTTTATTCCCCGGATTTGCTCATCACTTCCATGTTTTTGTCCCCTAATTTTTGAAGAGATATACATTCTTCAAACTTAGTCTAATTTTCGTTCACTTCTACTTCTACAATTGCTCTTTCAATAGGTTTGTATGTGAATCCGTATAAATATTAAAATGCAACTTGTTTTGTATGTTTAAGTAAATAAGGTGTTAAGTTTAATAAGAATAATTTGTTAGTCACATCATTTGAAAATCGGTATTTTCACGCTTTAGAAAGTAAATGTGAGTAGTCGAATGTAAGAACGTAAATGTCCTTTTATTCTCTAATATTACTCACTGTCTGTTTTTTTTCCGTATTCCCTAGAAGTTCATCAAATTAAGTTTAAAGGAAATGCAATTCTAAGGTTTTTGCAAATTTATTTTAAAAAAAACACAGTAATAGGGAAGACAATGAAATGAAATCTGCCGAGCGATTCTTTTAACTTAGAAATGGCAAAAACAGTGTTGCTATCCTAATGAAAGACAATTATGGCGTGAAGCGAAAAGTGCCTCAGGGAACAAGGGTTTAATCAATGCTCTACATAAATCTATTTAGATGTTTGTTTAATTACTTATCTATGCACCAAAATCGCAGCGCCAAATCACGTTTTCGGAATTTTTTTGAGAATCTTCTGGTTGAATCCGAAAACAAATCATCAGTTCCCCAGGAGACGACACACGTCAAATGATACCTCATATATTTCGATTGGTGCGTGGGAAATAGTCTAACCGTGAGTGACGGAGCTACACACACGCACACTCGCACACATTTTAGAGAAATTTCTCTAAGAAGAGACCAGTTTGACAGATAGGAAAAGAAATGAAAGTGATTTTGGTTGACATTGCAGACAGCTGTGTAAAAGGTTTTTGGAAGTGAGCCATCTGCAAACGAATATTTTGACGAATTGAGCCCATGAGCACAATCTACAGTTTCATTATGCGATCAAAATTATCCGTACACGTGGCTGAAAATGACTTGCCAGTTCGTTTCGTGACCCTCCGTCAGAAATTCTGGAATTCAATAGGGTGTTGGCCCACCCTTAGCCTCGATGACAGCTTCCTCTCTCGCAGGTATACTTTCAATCAGGTTTCTTGGAGAATGATAGCCCATTCTTCACGGAGTGCTGCTCTGAGGAGAGGTATCGATGTAGGTCGGTGAGGCCTGGCACAAAGTCGGCGTTCCAAAACATCCCAAAGGTGTTCGGTAAGAGTCAGGACTCTGTGCAGGTCAGTCCATTACAGGGATGTTATTGTCGTGTAACTACTTCGCCACAGGCCGTGCTGTATAAACAGGTGCTCGATCGTATTGAAAGATGCAAAAGCCACCCTCAAATTGCTCTTCAACTGTAGGAAGCAAGAAGGTGTTTAAAACATCAACGTATGCCTGCGCCGTTATAACGCCACGCAAAATAACAAGGTGTGCAGGTCTCACCCATGAAAAACACGATCACACCACAACACCATTTTGGACGTGTCCTTACACTTTTGATCACATAGTGTATGTTGCAGCAATAGACAAACAGTCGCTGTCAAAGCGGTCTCTTCTTAGAGTAATCTCCCTATCCTCAAATTACAGGTATGTATTTACGCACAATGCCCACGAAGGGGCTAGAAGACGTGTTGCGAAGATGCAACAATTTTTTTAAGTTAAAATTGCTGGTTCACCAGCGTGTTCACCAGCGTGCGAGGCGGAGGAAGCCGCGTGCGGGTGGGGCGAGGCGCCCGGAGCAGAGAGCGTCCCGGGGCCGAGCAGCTTCGAGGCGGGCGCGCAGAAGACCCCGGAGGACGTGCTCGTGGAGGCTCTGGAGGTAACGCGGCGGTCTCTGAGACCGCCGAGGAAAAGAAACGCGTGGCTCTGTTTTCTCGCGTGTCGCAGGAAGCCTTCGTTTGTACGAATGCCTTCTTATCGCTTTGTGTACCTCACAAGCGGTGCTTGTGGAAGGAGCGAGCGGAACTTGAAGGGTCGGTTAAAGTTTCGGAACGGTCTCGATGACCGTAGGTCAGCGCCGTATCTCGCATCCAACGAGGGATTAACAACGCAGCCAACTCACACGATAGTAAAACACATCAAGCTTCACACTTATGTGACAAATGACCTTAGCATTTGCCACGCCCGGAAGCATGAAATAAACTAATATGATGTCGTGGAAGTAAGCACACAGACATGAACATTATGTATGCTTGTATACAAGTTCATTTTCAAAATAATGTACACCATTAAATCTGATCTTGTACACACGTTCAGGTATTTGCCGACCGCCAGCCGCGATCTTACACCCCTGTGGATAAACCGCCTTTACCAGAGAGGCCCTGTCTCTCGAGCGGACGCCTGTGACTTTCGTCACCCGCGCAAAGCACATACGCTCCAGCCTGAGCGTGAATTTTGTTCACATTTTCAGGAGCCAAACCCACCGACGTGAGCGAGTCGGCCAATGTCATACCCACCGGCTTTCCCCCACCTGGCCTCAGTTGAACGTGGAAGGGAGATTTGCATACATACCCGTGACAACTAGCTGCTGGACAAGCAAACTGGTTCTATAAATATCTGCACCCCAAACGCCGTGTCTCGTAAGCCACTCGGCTCCAAGACAAGCGAGCGTTCCGCATCCTCCCTCCCCCCAAGCACGGCAGACAACGTGATGTTACTCTATCAAATAACTATACAGACAATACAGGACACTTCGCGACATATCGAGAAACACTGATGCCAGCTCCATCTAGTGGCAAAACCTGGTGAAAACTCTTACAACCTAAGTTCAGTGCTCCGAAGTTGTTTGTTTTCTGCTCGATTTCTTTTGATTTGATTGTCTTTCTGGTCAATTTCTGGAAAACTTATTTTACAATTCGTGACATCCTTCCTTATGGAAGGAAAAATGTGTGCAGTTTTTCGCTGTTTTAAATATGAAATTCAAAAGAACTCGCGTTCGTTCTTCACTTAAAAATAGTTTATCGAATGTAGATGATAAGCATAAATTAAGAAACTGCATATTCTGACTAAGCAGTATGTGAATGTCACTATTTTATACCGAAATAAATTAGCTATTAGTTTGTTTTCTAAAATTTAGAATGTTTTTTATAGAGACTTTTAAATTGTTTACGTCACAGTTAACTTGTGCTCAAAAAACAATGAATGCAAATCATTAATATTCAATTGGAAAATATTGTATGTGAGGAGTGTACTAATTTGTGTGTAAGCAGAGGTGTCAATGTATTGCAATAGTGCTTTTTAAAGAACGCAAATGAAAAAAATACCAAATGTATCACGCACGAAAAATCTTGCATTTGTAACCATTTTATTCTTGGAATATACAAAAAAATTCCTTTGTACAATATTATTTTCCCTAATTTGAGCCATTCAATATAATTAAGTCACAGAAAAAATAGATAAAAATGAGTCTTATTAGGCAATTAAAAAAAATAAGAAGAATCCGTAAGAATCATATTTTGTCTTTAGAAGAAATAAAAGTCTTTATTTGGCGCTGAAGTACCAGGTTCTGACACTAGGAGCGCTAGAGGCAACTTGTTTCCATCGGTTGCGTGGAAGAACGGGCAAGTGTCCTGTATTGTCTCTACGGGTCTGTGGTTGCAGCTGTCGACTCCTGCGGAGCTGACCGAGTTCTTCGGTGACCCGCTCTTCTGCCTGGACGAGCCGCCCGTGCACCCGTGCTGCGCGCCTCGCCCCTTCCTCCTGGCCGGCCCCACCGCCTGCACCATCTGCACCGCCCCCGCCCCCTGGGCCTTCAAGGTACAGAGGGACTAGCGGTGCTAAAGCGGCGCGTACTTTCTCGTCCGTGTTTTCAAACAAAATTATGCGAAAAGTACTGAAATTTTCGAAAATTTGTATGTCACCTTATTTCAAAATCAATCTTTAAGATTTCATTTAGGGAAAAAATATATTTTCATAATTGTCGTCGTACGAAGATGCCGAAAAAAATTTGAATTTTTGCGTTTTTCGAAAAATCAGTTATCAACTAAAATTAGATCTGCGCTATTCTCTTTAACGACCTTTACATTACCCAACAACAATATTTAATTAAAAACAATGGTGAGATTTATTTGAAAATTTTGAAAATGTCCCAGGTCTTCAAGTAACGATTCCCCCAGAATTAAAATAACGATATCAAATTCAAGGGGTCGCAATCGATTGGGGAAAATCAACTGTGGAGAAAATAGGTTGAACGTTTTGGCCACTAGCGTTGATTACAAATGGACGGATAGGGAGACAGGCATTTTGCCGTCGATGAATGTTCCCCACTGAACATGGATTCTGGTTACATCACGTGATATAGGATTTTTTTAAAATTTAACAAATGCATTTATCCATTTTTCGTTACTAGGGTCCTGTAATAAGAGGTTTATGCGGAATATTTACTTACATGTAGAATTAGAAAGTAAGTTTCGCGAGAAAAGGTGAAGGGGTTGTTTGGTCCCCACGTCACGTGTAGAATTAGAAACTAAGTTTCGTGCCAAAAGATGAAGGGATTGTTTGGTCCCCAACTCACCCGGCCGCAAGCCGTGTAAAGAGGCGCAGGGGCGAGGGCGAGCGGGGGTGTGGGCGCAGCCGTGCCGCGGGCAGTGTGGGGCGCTGGGCCGCCGCCTGCTGCTCGCTGCGCACCAGGGCCGCCTGCGCGAGGTGTGGGCGCTGCTGCTGCGCGGCGCCGACGTCAACTCCTGCGCCGCCGGCCGCTGGACGCCGCTGCACAGGTGCGCGTCCACTTGCCTTCTACGCGAGCCCGGCCAGGGGCGCGACCTCCACGAAACGTATATCCCTGTTTCCAGTCGTCCATAGTCCTCGTCAAACGGGAGATGTATAAACATCAATGTTTTACGCGTCTCGGAAACCATCGATATATTCTAAATATCGATGGTTTTGAAACACGGTATTATAATTATTTTAGGCAAGAGAGTCTTTCGTCAATTCTATCCTCCCTAACTACGTGTAAAGAGACAACCAATTGCCTAATCCAAAACTATTCCATTCCACTGTTCATCACTAAATAAGGGAAGAGTCATGTTTCGTTACTTGGCGTAGTTGAAATGTTACGTTTGGCCGCGGTTTGGTCAGCTAGGGTAACATTCTCACTTTTATTCGCAGCCTCTTTGTCCCTCTTTCTCACTTTTCTCTCTTGGTCATTTGGTCTCAGAGCCTGACCCTGCGTCGCTGGGCCCTGGCCGCCGTTGCAGCACCCTCCTACACTCTACACACGTACACACGAACCTGCTGAGTTACCTCGCAGCCAGTACACCCGCTCTCTGCAGCGACTTTGGACGGCAGGTCCTAGAGTTCGTCTCTAGGTACTAGCCAGGTCGAATTCAGCCGCTGACTGGGGAAAAATTCTAGCGGACGGCTGTTCTGATCGGTAGTTTCTCGCGGTTTGCCTCGCCATTGTTGTTGAAATAAAAATTTTAAATTGTGTTTTGTACATGTGTACATTTGAATAAGTATATTTGATTGGTCGAATGACAATACTAGGTGCGCACTCTTGTTCTTGCTTTTTTTTTTTTTTTTTGCAATTGTCGAAAACAGAGTTCGCTGAAACTTTCGTTGCTGTTCTTCGCTATGTAAGTGGGAGACATTTGGAGCTGTTTTTAAGAAAATCACTGTTTAGGCATTTTTTAATATGCCGATGTTTCACTCAAAATTACGCAAAAATTACTCATGTTTCCGATCAACTAAACTTGATTAATAATATTTGAAGATGTTTTTGATGAAGAGATTTCACTGAAGTGTAATCAGATGCAGAGGCAGATGCAGATGCAAATGCAGAGGCACTGCCTTTCAAAATCTTTTCAGAGCTCATCAGAACCATTGTTATAAGAATTTTTCATTTTCAAGAAAGCTTATTAAGCAGCATTGTCGGTGTTATATTTAAGTCAAATTCAGTTGTGACGCATAACAGTACAATTTGAGTCAATCTGTCGAAATAAATCGTGATAATTTTGAGCTGCAGAGTAACAACCTTCAAAATGATTAGCCAATAATTTCACTATGTCAACACCTTCAAAAGCAAGAACATTATCGAGTTTAATCAACTTAGGCAATTCATGCCCTAGCTTAGCTTTATTAACATAATTCCAAAACGATTTGTCACTATCATTCAGAGAATTTTCAATGGAAGTAATGTATTTCTTATTAACAGTGCGTAGTAATTGTTTTGTACTCAGCTCCGAGTTTAGAAAATTTAATTTCATTATATTGAAGTTTGGTTGACTTATAAACAAATGGCTTTCTTTTTTAATTCAAATAATACCATAAGTTCAGTACTGTGAATAAAGTTACCACATTCAATGTCAGAAATTATTTTTTCTTTTTGTATTTTTCTAGAAAATACATCAAGTTTTGGGTAAAAAATCACACGATTCATCAATTGTCTTTGATTTCATGATTGACGAATCAATGAACAAAAACTCATTCGTTTAAGTATTTTAGCCACGAAAATTATAAACCAGATGATCTCCAATTTTGCAATAATTACGATTATTAAGAAGGTTCATTTCTACTAATAGAGGTGGATGAAATCTATCACAAATTATCATTGTATTAATATTTTCCACCTCAGTAAAATTTAAGTGAGACACAAAACATAAATCTAATAACACTGAATAACGATTTAGTTTAATTAATTTGAAAAAAGTTGTTTTGGTTTGAACAGTTCGAAACATTTAATGCCTTTTCAAAGATGTTACGTAAACAATCAATGCCAGGGATAGTGTAAACACCAATATTGCCAATATTACAATTTACTTTAGGCAAATTATAGGCACCCATGGTGACAAACTAATTGAAATTATTTGAAAGAATATCATTAATTACATTGACACTTAATATAGGTATAAGTTTTTGAACTTTTTGTTCTACAAGTTGTAATATTAAGATAATTAGTAATATGTAAAAAAGGTAAACGATCATTTTTGAAAAATTAAACATAAACTTATTTGAAGATCTGTTTTTGATGAAAATATTTTATTAATAAAAAAAGATGATCTTCATATTGGAGTTGTAGGAAGACTGAAGAAATAGTTGCAATTTTCAAAAAATCAGAATTTTCAACGAACATGAGTCCTACACCATTCTCATAAAAGTCCTATACGTTATTCGAGGTCAAAATTTACTCAAAAAATTTGGTACGGTTTTTGAGAAAGTAGTTAAAAAAAATAAAAATGCCTACATTTTACACAAACTTCCGGGAAAAGTACTCAGATTTTCGAAAAATTGTACATGACTGTTTTTCAAAATCCATCATTTAAGGAACAGGTTGCATTAAAGAAAAAAATATCTTTAATATTTTAGTTGTAGAAAGACGCCGAAAAAAAATTGAAATTTTGCAATTTTCCAAAAGTCGGTGTTTTAAATGCACATGAGACCTGCACTATTTCTCATAAACGTTCTTCTCACTATCCAATAAAAACGTTTAATCAAAAATACTGGAACCTTTTTTAATTTTGAAAATGCCCCAGGGGCTTCATGTAAAGAACTCTCCCAAATTAAATGTCGATTTCAAATTCAAGGGTCGCGACATCAGCCAGATCGATCGCAAAATATCAATTTTGAAGATAAAATCGGTTGAATGGTTTAGCTGCTAGCGTTGTTTTCGGACGGACAGACAGACGGAAAACTTGGAGGATTATATTAAAACTGCTTTGCGGTTACTTTAATCCAGGAGAGATTAAAGTGCCACTTTAATCACGGGAGGAATAAAGACATTTAACGTAGGAAAAACTGAGAATAAGTCGCACATTAATCACACTTTTTCCTGTGTTAAAATGTGTTTCTATTACTCCCGTGAATAAAGTGACATTTTAATCCCTCCAGGATTAAAATAACCACAGAGCGGGGTTAATATAATCATCCGAGATTCAAGTAACCACACACCAGTGACTTGCATTGCCACTACAATCTAAGAAAAATAGAGAGTTTGTATATATCGAAAGTCTAAGAGAATACATTTATGGAAGTTAAAAGCTGACCACAACTGATTATCACAAGCTTCTTCAACAAATCTGTAAAATTAAAGCTTTATTAAAGTCTACATTTTTGGGTAGTAGCCTTTTTCATGTCTCTCCAAAAATGCAATTAATTTACAATATCTACAAATGTCAATATCAATGACAACGTTGCCAACAATGTTTCCTAGAGAAATACGTGATGTGCACTTTAATCATGTTTAAAAATAAACGAAATTCCGGGAGCGCGGGGTGCGTGCGCAGGGCGGCGGCCAAGGGTCACGCGCCGGTGCTGTGGCTGCTGCTGCACAAGGGCGCGCTGGTGGACGCGCCCACGGCGTACGGCGAGACGGCGCTGCACGCGGCGGCCGGCGGCGACCGCTCGGCGCGCTGCGTCGCCATGCTGCTGGCCGCCGGCGCCTACGTGGACAGCCGCGACCGCCTCGGCCGCACGCCGCTGCACGCGGCCAGCCTGCACGGCAACTGCGCCGCCGCGCGCACGCTGCTCGGCGCCGGCGCGTGCGCCGACGCCCTCACGCACGACGGCCGCACGCCCGCCCGCCTCGCGCGCACCGGCCGCCTCAGGAAGATGCTGTGCGCTTGCTAGAGCCATGCCGCGCTCTGCCCTTGCCTGAACGCCTGACGCAAAGCAATGCTCTACTCTTGGACGAGAACGCCTGTCGCATGACAATGCTCTGCCCTTGCAAGAGATTGTTTGTCGCACGGACAATGCTCTGCCCTTACAAGAGAACGCCTGTCGCATGACAATGCTCTGCCCTTGCCAGAGATCGCCTGGCGCACGCGTAATGCTAAGCCTTTGCAATATATTGCCTGTCGCACTCGTAATGGTCTACCCTTGCACGAGAACGCCTGTGGCACCGGCAATGCTCTACTCTTGGACGAGAACGCCTGTCGCATGGGCAATGCTCTGCCATGGCAAGAGAACGCTTGTCGCACGAACAATGCTCTGCTCTTTGCAAGAGATCGCCTGTCGCACGGGTAATGCTCTGCCCTTAGAAGAGAACGCATTTCGCATGAGCAATGCTTTGCCCTTGCTAGAGAACACCTATTCCTCAACAAATCAAACGGCGCTTCCCGGATTTCGGCACCATTCGTGAAATTGTTCGTCGAAAAGTTCAGAATTAATGCACGGGCAATGGCCTTTTTTTGCTTCACTATGGTATCTGCTTCACAGAGAACTTAATGAATGTGTAATAAAAATAGAAAATGAAGCAGAGAGAAAGCTCCGCGTTTGCTACAAAACGTCCGTCAAGTGGAAGAACGCTCTGTTCGTGCTAGAAAACGGCTGTCACACGATCAATAATCTACCAGTGCTAGAGATCGCGGAGAAGACTTGGTTTAGAAGAACGCGGTTAACGCGTGTGCACGCACTATAATGTCTGTTGCTTCATCAATGTAATTGGTTCAAGGGCGATTATTGACGTTTAAAATAAATGTAGTGAATTAAGCACAGAGAAACATTGTGGTGTTTCTAGGGAAAGTCGACGTGATCCATAATGGGCTGGCTGACGCAGGGTCCATACTCGCCGACCTCGCGCCTCAAAAACGTATACCATTTTGGAAATCAAGCGGCACTTCGCGAGTTTGAGCCCTGTTTTATGTTTTTCTATGACGAGAACAAAATGACAAACAGCTTTAGGGGTATCAACGCGTAAAAACAAACCATTAAAGAAACAATTCCGTCAGAAAATTAAAGTTACTTGTGGTTGCTTGGAGTTAGTAGGTTTCCAAAGGAAGAAATTAAACATCGGTTACGGCACCCTGTAACGAGCATATTGAATAACAATGATGGCTCTATTGTCGCATCAAATTAAATGATTCAATTCTCACAACAGACGCGACACATCCAAACAGCAGTGATTGACACATGTCGAAATGGGCTAACAGAAGACGTCAGGTCGCTTTGTCTTTATAGAGGTCACGTTTTAAATGGAAAATCGTGTATCAGCATTTCAGGGTTTCGACACTATTTTGGCGAATTTATTCGATCATAAACAGTCTTAGCAATGAGGATCCAATGCGACATCTCTTCGACTTTTCGAGTTGACGAACTGTTTACTCGCTTATGTAGAACCATACGTTCCTGATTTCACGGCAATATGCTAAGAAATTCTTTCTCGCCAATTCATGCTTAGAAATATCTTAACAATGCAGACTTTGCAAGAATCAACACCATCATGAACAGTGACTAGAAATCAGGAAATATTCAATTACATGGTAGCATTTCTTATTTGCGGCACAATATCAAGAATTTACTTGATACTACAATCGAGCCATTCATACCAAGCAACTACGCTCCGACGTTCTTAATATTTGGTTCAAGAAAGACAGCAAATATAAGTGACCTAAAATACCAGTTGACAAAGTGCATAGGTTAAACTAAATATTATGTACGTACACTACCAAGAGCTGCCGCATGTACATTAGATAAACAATTATCTTAAGCGTGTCTGACGTCAAATGAGATAAACGATGTACTATCTATAAATTCCAGTAAAAAATAAACATCGGTTTCTTGGCTTCAATGAAAGCCTTGATTCGAATAAAAGACTTGTATCATCCAATAAATAGAACTCTAAAAAAAATTGCGATAAGAAAAAGATTTCTCTTAATTTTTATCAGTTTAAGAGCAGACGCCTCAATTGCGTCCTCAATTGCGTTCTCAATTGCGTCCTTAATTGCGTCCTCAATTGCGACGAGAGACACACAGGGAGAGGCAGAAGGACAAAAAGACAGAAAGAGATAGACAGGGTTAGAGAGAGACAAACAGACTGAGGCAGACAGACAGACAGATAGAGAGATAGAGAGACTGAAACAGACAGAAGCAGACGGAGGCAGAGAGAGAGAGAGAGACCAACAGAGAGGGAAAGGAAGACAGAGATAGAAAGAGACAGAGACACCACACACAGAGAGAGACAGACAGAGACAGAGAGAAAGATACAGAGAGAGAGAGAGAGAGAGAGAAAGATACAGAGAGAGAGAGAGAAAGATACAAAGAGAGAAAGAAAGATACAGAGAGAGAGAGAAAGATTCAGAGAGAGAAAGATACAGAGAGAGAGAGAAAGATACAGAGAGAGAGAAAGATACAGAGAGAGAGAAAGATACAGAGAGAGAGAGGGAGAGGGAGAGGGAGAGGGAGAGGGAGAGGGAGAGACGGAGACGTTTTCTTTTATACTAGGATTGAATATGAAAACAAACGAGAAACGCCAGGTATTTTGGGTAGAGATATAGATTTTGACAATGCGGCCGTGGTATTGCAGGTTGTATTTGAGGTGAATATTTAGTTACTTTTTTCGACAAATTGTTTTTAAACTCATATATTTAAACTCACAGTGTAATTCGTCCCGACTCCATGAAATTCTCTTCCTCTAGAGACTTCATTTACAAAGATAGGTTGTGCGTGGCAGACGCAAAAAGACTACAGAAAAAATGTAGGAGA
The DNA here is from genome assembly GCA_038098605.1 of Gryllus longicercus. Classification (NCBI taxonomy): domain Eukaryota; kingdom Metazoa; phylum Arthropoda; class Insecta; order Orthoptera; family Gryllidae; genus Gryllus; species Gryllus longicercus. The sequence goes on from JAZDUA010000414.1 coordinate 508,948, forward strand.
AGATAAAAGTCATCTGGAAAATTAAACTTGCGTCTCTATGTACTACATTGTCGAAGTCAGTGGTTTCTACCTGTCTACTTATGTGACAGATATAGTTTTCCTTTTTGATAGATTATTCTTAATTTTTGAAAATCACGAATAGAATTCAAAGTGTGAACTTTCCTCTAGTTCGCCGTGACTACTGTGATGCCCAATTAGCTGCAATTCTGGATCCTAATTCAGGGAATATATTTTTCGAAGTCTCCTCTTGTCCTGGAATGCATATCTCCACTCTTTGATTAACATTTATTGAATTAAGTATTAAATTAAGCAAGGGCGTTGTTGACAAAATATGATATTCATAAATGTTGACATCACTCTAAAAGAAACTATTTTGCATCGACTCGTATTCGTAGCTTTGTGTCCTCATAACACCTGCCGCCGAAAAAAACAACCTAATCCACTTCCCTCACTACTAACAATATGAGGGTTTGCCACTTAAGTCAATAAACTTGTATAAATTAAATTAAATTAAACATTTTTTATCTCACAATTTGGTAATGCTGAGTAAGAAAAATGTTTGCCGTTGAATGCCTATCATTTACACACATCAAAACTGAACTAATTAGTGGTAAAACTATTCATGAAATTCCAGAAAAAAATCTCAAAAGTCCAAGTTTTGCATCAGAAGGGTTTATTAATATGAATCTCCAATTTTTTCATTAAAACTTATTTTAACATTTTAGCTCATCTCATCTACAACTTTCACTAGAATATTTTAACTTCTGATATGATATTTTTTTTTTAATTTTCCTTTACAGTTCTTTCACAAACGTTTTCTGATGTGATATTTAAAAAAAAATTGATGAGAAGAAATATTCTAGTACCAAAATATCGAAAACATGAAAGAAGTCAGTGGTAAACCTTCAAGCATGAATCTGAAATAACTTTAATCATAAAACGAAACGTTGGAAATTTTTAGTTGTCGAGAAATGAACATTAAAATTTGAAATGTTTTGCCCCACTTTAGAATACTCCAGATGCATAAAGAAAATTTTGATTCATATTGCTTCTTCCATTCTCTATTTGTATATTTTATTTCTTTTGTTCTTATAATTTCATTTGCAGAATTTATGCTATTGGCATCTACAAGTTCCCTGGTGCAAGACAGCACGGCATTTTTAACCACAATTATTATGACAGTAAATAAATAATTAAAATTCATAGCCACAAATTAAAGGTTAAATTCAATTTTAACCTACAAATCTAACTAGATCGCTAATACAATAAACTTTTCAAATATTGTCAAAAATTACACTTGAACTATTCACGTATCGCGTAGTAATACATGATGGACGTATTCAAGAATACCCGCAAACCAGTCTATCGTTCCTTTTATTCGGTAACGCTTTTAACAAACAGACGATGAATACGTCAAAAACGATAAGAGATCATCTTCCGCCGTTTTTCATCCTCAGATGTATCCAATGGATGTAAAGCAAAACTCAAATGATTAATATTTTATCTTCTATTGGTTACGATTCGAACTAGAATTATCATTCCTCGGGCATACAGTGTACACCAAAGAAGGTTCAAGATGGCCATGATTCATTTATTCCTTGCTGTGAGACAGTTGCAACTTCTATTACTTATATCAAGCAACGCAACTGATTTGTAAATAGAAAATAACCATGCTTAAATCACGAAGTAAACAATAACATGTTTGTTTCGTGAAATAGGCACCAGTCATGCCTGTTTCACGAAAAGATAATTTACAATATTTGTTTTAGTGCCAAGCAGTGTGAGAAAATCTCTAGTTAGTTTTAATCGAATTACATTAAAAATAAAATATCTTGCTTTGAAGATGACACCATATAATGTGTCTCGTCTACTTCTACTTGTTGAAGAACGAAAATGATTGTGCACAATTTGGGAGTGGTGTGGTATAACTAAGGAAGATGGATTCCTTTTATATTACAAGTTATTTTTAGAAGTAAAGAATCAAAAAATGACAAAGAATAATTTACTATTTTTCATTTATAAAGGTAAGTTGATATTTCCCTTTAATTTAAATAAAAAAAATGCGAACTAACGGAAGCTATTCGTGCTAACTTTGCATAAACATAAACCACATACACGCACATCTGAAGGCAGTGTCTTATCCAGCTCTCCCTATGGATGTAGCACCTCTCCCTTACTTTTAACTATCACTCTCTCAGAAAAGTTTAGGATACCACACCCCAAAGAATTGAGGTTAACTATATCCTTAGAAGAGATGTCAAAAACCTCACTGATCTAGTGGATACGAAGGAGAGAGTTTGAACATAAACGGATAGTACATTTTTACTTCCTTTCTACCGCTTACGCACCAAAGAGAAAGTTATGTAATGGTGCGCGGAAATGATGTGAATTTTCGGCACAAAACTCTTATTACAAAGCCCCGGTAATTAAAAAGTGGGTAAATCCAGTTGCTAAATTTAGAAAGGAAAATACTCTAACATGTGATGTAATCAGAATACATAGTTTGAGGATTCTTGAAACAGGAAATTCGAATGATGGCAAAATGTCTGTCTGTTTGTCTGCCTGTCTGTGAACAACGCTAGCGGTTAAACCGTTCAGCCAATTTTCTCCAAAATTGATATTCCCCAACCAATCTGGCTGATGTCGTAGGCTGTTGAAATTGAAAATGATAATTTAATTCTGGGGTGGTGCTTTACCCGACACCCCTGGGATATTTTCAAAATAATGGCTCCTTCTTTTGCAGAGATTGGTGCAAGTCTCACGTTCGTTACAAAGTCTGATTTTTTTGAAAATTGCAAAAGTTATAACTTTTTAATGTCTTTCTACAATTATAATTATGAAGATAGAGATTTTCCCATAATAAAATATAACCATTACATATCCCATATTTTATTATGGGAAATATTATAACCAATGCTCTAAACGTTTTTTCGAGACCCTATGTGAAACCAACAATTGCCACTACCCAGAGTGGAGTTCTTAAAGATAGATTTTGAAATAAGGTAAAGTACAAATTTTCAAAAAATTGAGTACTTTTCGCGAAAGGTAACCTCGCGCCATTGACTGCGAGGTCATAGGATTGGAGGTCTGACTAACATATTTTATATATTATCTATAATGGTAAGTCGAACTCACCCGCTGGCTGGCAGAAAATTATAGCGACCAGCGGCTCTGATCGGTACTTTTCTGTGCTTTCTCCGATTAATAAGCAGGCGTCGGTTCTCACCATCCAGCGCAGGAAGAACACCGCCACCTGCCGTTATAAACACACACAATGCACTTACATGACTAACGACTACACTCCGATTTATGTAATCACAGCTTCACTTCGAGGTCACGAGCAGGAAGGAAAAGGGGACATTGTCATTCAATAGGTGGCTTCAGTACCAAAAATGTAAGTATTAACGAAGCTTCCGATTTGATGACAGTGTCCCCTCATCGTCCAGCACGTGACCTTGAGGCGCCATTATGTTTAACTCGGAGTATACATCTTGGGTTCTTATGTAAATACATATTTTTCCCTTCGTTAATGCTCACGAGATTTGAAAGTTATATGGAAATTCAAGTAGCGTCCCATGGTTTCCAAATACCAAACTGCATAACACCAAAAAATATATATTTTAAGTTGCAAAAAAATGAATATTCTCATATAAACAAATATTACACATTCCAGTCAATTTTATACAAATAAAGCAATACTCTGAGTATTTTTAAGTTCAATACTCAATAATATTTAGGATATAGGTGGAAGACGAGCCATTTTGGAAAGAAATCGTTGGTCACACATCACATGTTACAATGGCGCCTCCCGGAATTGAATGGAGTCTGGTCCACGACCTGTCAAAATTATTGAGGAGCATTCCCAAAACTACTCTCGCTATTACACTCTGAGCAATAACCCATCCATTACAAAAACAGTTCCCAAATTTCCTGAGGTTGTACTGACGAAATGTGCAGATCGATAAAGGGGATGACATCGCGATTTACATCGAGACGCTTCTTAATCTTGGTTTCTGGTATATGTATAACAGAACTCACACTCTGATGACATGTCACTTTTTCATTGGTGCATTCCAGACGTTGTTACGTTAGAGAGTAAATGGATGTTTATCACGACATATAAGTGATAGATATGTATAGTTATTTTGTCATTTTTAAATTTTTAGATACTTTTTGGTCGTTCGCGTCATTTTTAACATTTTTGTTTTCTTTTCGTGTTTTTTCTGTTTATGAATGTTTCATGAATTTACAATGACAATCTAAAAGAAAGTTTTTATTGTATCATCAGTTCAGGACGAAATTCACTTCTGCACTCCTGCACCTGTTTTTAGATCTCTCAAAATTGCACGGATCATCGATAACTACCTTGACCTCTCAAAACAGACAGTTGGAATATCAGAGCTAAGGTCTATATTTTTTTCTAAAATACAGACTTATATTAGATATTATCTTAAATAAATAAATTTTATTTAAAATTGTAAAATTCATTGAATAGATAAAGGGATTTTTTTGCATGAAATGACCATTTCCTCTTATTTTTAAGTCATTTTACATGTCATTTAAACGATAAATATTTTGGTTTTTTTAACACATATTTTTCCCTTTAAGCAAATAATATATATATATATATATATATATATATATATATATATATATATATACTGATTTTTTATTCCCTAAAAGAATCCTACTAATGGCCATAACAATTGGCATGCCCCATACACGAAATAACCAATGCTCTAAAAGTTTTTTCGAGACCCTATGTGAAACCAACAATTGCCACTACCCAGAGTGGAGTGTAGCGCAACTACTACCTCCCGTGATACACACATTGAGTGATTAGTGAGCGCAGCAACGGACGTGCCCGCAGCGCGCGGGGCGAGGCATGAGCGACGCGAGCGAGGCCGGGGACGCGAGTGAGCAGGCCGGCGCCGCCACGCCCACGCCCACCGACGCCCTGCTGGACGCGCACCGCCGCCTGCTGCGCTCCCTGGGCGAGACGCACGCCTGCATCCTCTCCATCGAGCTGCGCATGAAGCGCACCGACGAGTCGGTGAGTCCGGTGAACAGGCTGCACTCCGGTTTGTATCTACTCGTAGCTGCCTCTCAAGTCCTGCCTTTCGATTCTTCTCTTTATCTAGTCCAACAACAACAAAAAGTATGTGACGTATGGGGGAGAACATCATCTGCGTACGGTTTTTTTTACTTCCGGAATACCTCACAATCCTTTTACCTATAAATAGTTGAAAGATAGGTAAACGATAAGGATTAAATAAATAAATAAATAAATAAATAAATAAATAAATAAATAAATAAATAAATAAATAAATAAATAAATAAATAAATAAATAAATAAATAAATAAATAAATAAATAAATAAATAAATAAATAAATAAATAAATAAATAAATAAATAAATAAATAAATAAATAAATAAATAAATAAATAAATAAATAAATAAATAAATAAATAAATAAATAAATAAATAAATAAATAAATAATGGAGTTCTGGTAGTGAGCTGTTGATACTAACACTTGATGAACGTGATTTCTACGATGTGTGTTGTAATCATCATCATCATCATCGTCAGCAGCAACAAGGTTTGGGCCTAGTGGCTCGTTCCGCTCTCAAGTGTCTCTTTCCATCTTGTGTGGGGTCTGCCTCTGGACCGTTTCCCCTTGGTTTGTATTCGAGGATAGTCTTGGGTAACCGTTCTTGTGGCATTCTGGTTAGGTGTTCAAGACAATTCTTCCTCGTTGAGTCGATCTTCTCCAGTATGCTGGAGATCTGTAGTTCACCTCTGATGTCTTCATTTCTTTTATGATCTAGTAGTGTATATCCTGCTAATGGTCTCAGGAATCTCATTTCTGCCGCTTCGATCTTTCTTCTGTCTGACCTATTGACTGTCCAATTTTCGCATCCATAAGTTAGCATTGGGACTGCCATGGTTTTGTAAAATTTTAGTAGGGTGTCTTGTCTGGTCTTTTGCCTTAGTGCTCTGCGTATAGTCCCGCACAATTTCTGGAATTTTTGGATCTTTATGTTTATATATTTTTTGTCGCAGTGTTTTTGTGTATGAGGTGTTAAATCCTAAATAATTAAAGTTGTTTACTTGTTCAATACTTTTTCCGTTTATCACTACTTTACATCTGATATGGTTTTTCCCCTGGAATGCCATTGTTTTCGTTTTAGAGGTTGATATCTTCAAGTTATAATTTTTCCCTGTTAACTCGAGGTAATGGGCAGCTCTCTGTAGGTCGTCTTCTTAAGAACTAAAAATGGCCTGGTCATCTGCAAATAGAGTAGTGTTTAAAATTGTATTGCTTATTTTAAAGTGTGTGGTTAGTTTACTGTGCCATTCTTGAATAATATGGTCGATACATCGGGCACCCCTGTTGTAATCATAAATATCAATATAGCACGAAAATATGTTCCTACCGTAACAACAATAAGCCCGTTTTGAGAAACATCACAGAATCGTAAATAAATAGGCAAGGCAATCGTAAGATTCCAAACTCAATAAAGATGAAATATCTAACGTTATTTCGCGTCTTTCTCGGTCGTACTGCCAGACACATCGCACTGCGCGATTCAAATCCTACCCCCGTCGAGGCTCAAACCCTAGGACCTCCCGTCCAGCGGCGCCGACGGTGGCAAGATTTGAATTAACTTGATGTCTTATTTTACGTGTCGAGACTCAGGCTATGAGATCCGCTCTTCCGTCTGACCTCGCAAATTTCGCTTCGCTCCTTTCACCGACTGGCGGAGAGAGGAGGCATTGGACGCCCTGGGCCAGCCAAGCCGGTCGGGCGCGTGCGCGCGTGCCCGCGTGCGGTCCGTAGCGAGGCGCGTGCGAACGCGTGCGAACGCGTGCGCGCAGGTGAGCGGGCTGGCGCAGCGCCTGCAGGTGCAGGGGCAGGTGATGCAGCGGCTGGAGAGGAGGACGGAGGTGCTGGAGGCGCGCTGGCTGGCGCACGTGGAGAGCGTCGCCCTCCGCGCGGCCGCCAAGGACAACGAACCCGAGCCCAGGGCTGCCGGCCCGCCCCGGCTCAAGGCGGTGAGCACGGGGCTTCGCAATCGGAACCACGGAGGGCGGGGTTTGATGGCCTAAAACATCGCCAAAAACTATGCCACGAGTGCTTTGGAATTTATCTGAAAATTTCCAAAGCACGAGTGGTATTTAATAGCACTACTCCACGAGTGAAATTATTTCCAACAGAGTTCTAAAATGCGCCAAATATTTAAAATAAATGAATGCGTATGTTAAAATACGAGGTTATGTTATAGTGCATACGTTGTTTATTGGTTATGGACATAAGGATCGATGTATACCACCTCCAAAGATAGACGAATCAAAGTGTCTGATTGGTCAGTAGGTAGAAACGGTAAGAAAAACTGATAGAAAAAGCGATAAACTTTTCGATATACACCGCCCTGATTGGGGTATTTTGTATGTATATTTAAACACTATAGGTTTTAATTTCACGAGTGTAATAGTCAATAAAATGAGCTTAAAATACTTTATAAATTCTCAAAAGCAAGGAAAAATTACGTAAAAAGTACGATCAAAAGCGCTTCGGATGAACCACTCACGCAAGTGGATATGTTTCTGATGTAATCGGAGCTTCTTCCATTCGTTCAAGTGAACTCAGCTTTCAAACTTTTGGCTTGGACTGTTCTTTACCAGGAAATCTCTGTTATTCCGTAATTGGCCAACCGACAAAGGCGCTGATAGGCGTCATTGGGACCTTAGATTACATACTCAGAACGGCTGATATTACAATTTATGAGCGAAGAAATCCAATAGTTTACTTATCGATTCTGTGGAGAACATTTGTTGCATCTCGTAAATATTATTTGAAGCAAATACTATGAAAGTGATTTTCAAATCGATGAAATCAGCGAAAAATGCATTAAAATTACTGAAAAAGGTAAAAATGACTTCCTAGTCGAAATTGACGAAAAATGCAAAAAATGACATACAAAAGTGGGTCATTTATTTTTGTGATAACATAAATTTATTTTTTTACGAAAATTTTTATTTTAAACGGAAATTTTCTTAAGTGAAAAGAAAAAAGTGAAACTGCATTAAAATCCGCCTCCAATGATTAGCTAAGTTATTTCTGTACTTCAGACCGCCTCAAAATAAATGTTACTCAATTCTAAGGCAAGTAGGAGGTCGAAGATGATCACTTGCTACACGAACAAGTAGTGGGAAAGGCGAAGTCACGAATGTGGCCCCTGCCACTGATTGGTAAGCAAGTCTTCTGTCATTGGTGTTGTGCAGATACCACAGAATGTCTTTGCTGGACACCTGAATTCGGTAAGTTGCATACCATCTAGGGACAACTCATAGGTAACTTTATTAGTGTTTATTGGTAAAAGGGCCACATGTGGCCCATTGGCAAAGTGAGATAATCTTCGACTGCCACACATGCAATAGATGTTTGTACCATTTATTCTGAGACATTCTGTATTTAAACTTTTAGTGGCTTACACCTTACTACAATCCTAGAGTTGATAAGCGAAAGAGAATTTCTCGTGGACAGGAAGGGAGAGAAAAGGAGAGAGCCAAAGAGAGGACAGAATAGGGAGAGAGCACGAAAGACAAGAAAGAGGAATGGAGAAACAAAGGCAGAAAGAGAGAACGGACGAGGGATCGAGAGGGAGAACGAATGAGAGATCGAGTGAAAAAGGAGGGATCAAGAGAGAGAGAGGGGGGAGAGAGAGCACGAGAGTGGGAGTGAAATTGAGAGAGAGAGAGAGAGAGAGAGAGAGAGAGAATGAATGCAGGATTGAAAGAAGAAAGAACAAAACAGGAATCGAGAGAAAATGAATAAAAGGTCGGGAGAAAGAATGAGGGATCGACAGAGAGAGGGGGGGGGGAAGGAGAGAGGAAAAGGGGATAAAGAATTGTGGAAAAGGGAGAAGGAAAGGAAATTGTGGAGAGAGGAAAAGGGGAAAAGGGATTGTGAGGGAACAAACAAGGGATCCAAAGAAGGAATGAGGGATCAATATAGAGAGAGAGAATGTGAGTGAGACAGAGAGAGAAACAGAGAGAGACATAGAGACAGACAGGGAGAGAGAGGCAGAGATAAACGGAGAGACAGAGGCAGAGAGACAGAGAGACAGACAAAGAGATGCAGAGAGACAGAGGGACAGATAGGGGGCAGACAGAGACAAACAGAGAGACAGCCACAGGGACAGACTGAGGGAAAGACAGAGACAGACAGAGAGACAATCAGAGAGACAGACAGAGACAATCAGAGAGACACACAGAGGCAGTCAGAGCGACCGTCAGTGAGACAGACAGACGGAGAAATAGAGACTGCGCGAGAATGAGAGAACGGAGGAGGAATCGAGAAAGCGAGCGAACGGTCGAGCGACGGAGAAGGCAAACGAACGAGCGATTAAGAGAGAGAAAGAGAGGGGGGTGCGGCGCGGCAGGGCGGCGGGCGCGGGCGGGCGAGCGCGGAGGCCGAGGCGCGCGGGCGGCGGCTGCTGCGCGCGGCGGAGGAAGGGCGCGCGGTGGAGGCGCGGGCGCTGCTGGACGCGCCGGGCGGCGCCGAGGCCCTGCACTTCAGCGCGGGCGGCGCCAAGTGGACGGCGCTGCACCGCGCCGCGCGCCGCGCCCACCTGCCCGTGGTGAAGCTGCTGGTGCGGCGCGGCGCCGACGTCAACGCGCAGACGGCGCACGGCTACTCGCCGCTGCATATGGCCGCGCACCACGACCGCGACGGCAGGTCAGTCAGTAGGCGACGATTTCGGCACTGTTTCTCCAAGGAAGTACTCACCGTTTTAACGTCAGAATGTCGTCTCGACCTAAAGTGCCGAACGTTCTCAGGAGCTTAAATGAGGAACGTGGTCTCCCGCTTAAACGCGGAGCGTCGTCTCGAGCTAAAGCGCGGAATGTTGTCTCGAGCTTAAACGCGGAGTGTCGTCTCGAGCTTAAACGCGGAGTGTCGTCTCGAGCTTAAACGCGGAGTGTCGTCTCGAGATTAAATGCAAAATGTCGTCTCGAGAACAAGAGCGGAATGTCGTCTCTTGCTAAAATACGGATATTCGTCTCGAGCTTCAACACGGAATGTCGTCTCTAGCTTAAACGCGGAATGTCGTCACGAGATTCCGCGTATGTCGTCTCGTGTTTAAGCGCAGAATGTTGTCTCGAACGTAAGTGTGGAATGTCGTTGCAAGCTTTAACACACAAAGACATCTCTACACGACAGATTACATTCCAGTCCGTTCGTGAGTCACCATTTAATAAATGACATCAGATTCTGACTTCTGCGACTACAGATGCGAGCAGATAGTAATGGGCGGAATTGATAGGTAAACGATGTATTTTTATGAAAATTCGGCCATTTTGAATTGTGTAATTTTAATCGTAAATTCCGATTTTACTACACTAGAAACACAATCAAATTTTCATGCAATTTCACTTCTTATTTCTAAACCATGCCAGCCATTTTGGATCCACCGTTTTGAATTTTGTAATTTGAATGATATATTAGGATTCAGTGACTCTAAAAATCTTTATATTCATATTTGCATACAATTCCAATGATTTTTTCGAATAATAACAAGCTTTTTCAAGATTCCGTCCACTGAGCGTCATCGGTGAGCCAAGAGCAAACACATTCCCTTGTCTGACGTTCGTTGGCAGGGGACGTGGCGCGGTGCGAAGGGAAGATAGTGGAAGAGGGAATGCGAATAGCTACCAGCGCGGTTTCCCTACGTCTGTCACCTCCTCTTAGAGCAACACAGACGGAGGATATACGCAAAGCTCGCGTGCCTCCGACTCTCATCTCTGCCGCGCTTCTGCTTGCTGCTTTCCCTGACAAATCAGCTCTATGTATAAATAATAATAATAATAATAATAATAATAATAATAATAATAATAATAATAATAATAATAATAATAATAATAATAATAATAATAATAATAATAATAATGCAGATCGACTTAGAAACATGCAATCCCGTAAGTAGCCATTGTGGCGGTGTTAACTAGTAGTGTGTAACAAGAAACTTTCTTGTGTGAATTCACTAACATAAATTAACATTGCCTTATAAACTAAAATATTTTTAGTTCATTCATTTAAAAACCATGTAAGCTAACGTTTTAGTTTCCTGAGCGCAAATGTAAAACAACGCTTCCTTTTACAACACAATACTTCATGACACAATAATACAATTGCTAAAAAATGAACAATCGAGTTAATATTTATTTCGGATGCGAAATCTACTGAGGGCATTATTCTTGAAAGTGTAGCCCGTGTTGTCGGTGTTCCATTCCCGCTAGAAGTTGAAATCCGCTGCTAGCACGTGAGGCAGGTTCCCTTCCCAGGCGTCACGTGAGTGCTGCCACTAAATAACGCCAGATGCTCCGGTGCGCAGGTGCGTGGATTTGCTTCTGGCCGCCGGCAGCGACGTCAACCTGTGCAACGACTTCTGCCGCACGCCGCTGCACTACGCGGCCGAGAGCGGGAACGAGGTGGCGGTGCGAGCGCTCCTGGCGGCCGGCGCCTGCAGGACGGTGACGGACGAAAACAACCGCACCGCGCTGCAGATGGCCAAGACGAACGCCATACGCCAGCTCCTGCAGCAGCCGTGAGCTGCCCGCAACCCGCCTTCAGACGACGCGTCGTGTTGAAAATTTTGTAATTCGCCAGGGCATATTTTTTGTATACAATTTTCCAAATAAAGATCTTGATGTTGATGAAACTTCTGCGATGACACTACAGTGTCTCTGATCGGAAGGTCTCAGGGTTAGAGAGCTGACGGTGGTGGATTTCCAACACCAACTAGATGGCTAGGTCGAAGTCAGTCACTGTCACCAGACGAATTCCAGCGAACGGCTGCTCTGGTCGATATTTTTCGTGGTTTCACCAATCAACAACAGGGGAATGCCGAACAAAATGCCTAACAAAAGGGTCACGAACAGCGCGCGATATTTTTTTCCTCTTCCTTGTCCTACCCTCACCCCTTATTTACACACACACCTACTGCACTACACTAATTAACATGTTGACAGACTAGTGGAAGCTTACAGTTTGCTCCGGCTGTGGCAGTACCCAGCTGGTAGGAGATACCTGGTTGGAGCAAAACACGCAAGCCGATGTGTACGTCAGCGCCAAATCTCACCAGCCAGTGGAGAAAGTTCACCGCCACCTACCGAGATAAAACAAGTTCTCTGAGAGAAACTTTGAGTCCGGCCACGATATCATGAATTTGAAACGTCGCACCGTTTTGGAGATTTTGTATTTCATCATTGATCATTTCAGGCATACTTTTGTATACAAATTTGTGAATGTTATCTTAAGGTCGAGTTTTTCTTTCACTCTGCGATTTTCCTTTGAGAGAAACCATATTCTTTTATTGAAACTGAATCATCACAATATCTTACACATTTTGTGTTGCTCAGTGCTGTCCTGGCCTTCATACAATTTTTCGAATTTATTTAAAATTTTCCAAATATTGGTATGGATAAATGTTCTCAACTTTTCTGAAAATTCCCAATCGAAAAAAAACTGAGCCAGTCATCGATGTATTAAATATGAACCACCACATCGTGTTGGAGCCTGTGTAATTTGTCTGTGCTACATTAATGCGTACATTTGTATACAACACACAGAATAATTATCTTGACATTTTTGAGTTTCTCCTTTGAAATAAAACTTCTGCTAGATATATACAATCAGAAGAGCAATTATTTGTAGAATCGAATACTTGCAGCCATCGAGATTCAAATAACCACGAAGACCATAGTGATGTTAGTAATTTACAAGGCTAAATAAAATTTATATCTGGGTGATTTTGTCGTTCTCTTTTAATCGTAAATTCAAATGCACCATTTAGTTTAATTGTTTAAGTACTTCCTCACACTGGAAGTCATGTCTTGCATACCTGAGCTTCTAATAACACTTCTAATAACTTGAGTCAGTTACGACCGTCACTTCTCATTGGAGATTTTTAATTTGTCTGCTTCACTCATACAGTTGTATTCCGAATAAATATACTGAAATGAATTAAAGACATGAAATGCTGCTAAGGAACTTGCAACAAGTGGGGGAAAAGAAATCATTTGCGTTGTGGAGTATTTCGACTTACCGACGTTCCAAGCAAGAACTGAAGCAATAGTGCAATGTCATTTTATCTTGTAATCCATTTCTGGGAACAGCTGATCTTGTTTTTGGCAATTTGAAAACCGCGTATATATTCTACATTCAATACAGCTATCGAAACAGCAGAGGTGGGGTGAACGTTAGGTCATTAGCTGCAGCAACTTTCCTGGGTCTGTGTTTTTCCCAATAATGACTTCGGGCGGACAGGCACGCGGGGCCGAAATTTGTCGCAGGGTGGGGTGGGGTAGGCAGAGACTAAGTGGGGAAACAAATCGTCTCTTTATGCAATTCTGTCCACATTACTTCAGAAACAAAACTATGATACTGAAGTCGTCGAGGAAAATTATGACTGATTTATCGATTTATTAAAAGCACCATAACAATATTTAAATCAATATTTAATGAACGCCGGGATGGAGAAATCAGAAAGGTATCTCGTGAAACATCACTACCTAGCTGATCACTAATTATCACGATATAATTATTATTATTATTATTATTATTATTATTATTATTATTATTATTATTATTATTATTATAACAACTGGAAATTAAACAAATTAGAAAATATTTAAAAAATAATTAAAATATTAATAAAATATCAATAAGTAGTAAAGTGGTAGGCCAAATACAAATATTAATAAAGTATCAATAATATATTAATAATTATAGAAAAAATAAAAAATATATACTATTTCCTCAAAATCCCAATAAACGGACCATAGTGTAAATGCTGGAAGTCATCACTATTTGCCAAGAGACTGGCGTTTATCTTTTCAATGTGGTGGCTGGAACAAATTCAACAGTAACTTCTTCAATTTGCTTAAGAGAGTCTGTAATGTTGCGACGTGAATCTTAAAGAGAAGTTGGTATATTTGCAAATCAATTTTCTCTTAAGGACACCCCCACAGAAAGGATCCAAATAAGTAAGATCTGGGGAAAGTTATGGTCACAGACCTTGTTAAACAAATCGTTCTCCGAAATGTTACGTTAAAAAGTCATATTATTGTGCGTCATGTGACTTGGTTTGCCGTCTTGCTGAACCAGAAGTACCTCTTGTCTTTTTCTAAAATAAATAAATAGAAGTTTTCAACAAGTCTTTGTACTTTTCCGAAGTAATTGTCTCTGTGAAATAAAATAGTCCGAAAATTCGGCGGCGAGGTATGGCACATCAAATCCCAATTTTTCGAGAAAACAGGATTTTTTGCAGTTTCATGTAGTGTCAATGACACTACAACTAACAGTTCTGTTTGTTACATTTCCGCCCAGTTGAGGCCAAGATTCATCACTATGGCTATGATTTATATGCAATGAAAATAGCAAAATTTGCATATATACATGTAAATATATTTGGTAATATATGCAATTTAAAAAATAAAATATGCGAGATAGTGAAATGTAATGTGTACGTGTAAAAAGAAATAAAAAGTGTGAAAGACACACTCCCTGATCGTCTGTGTCTCAAAAATTACGGGCCTGATTCTTAACACCACTCCACGTTTGTGCCATTTATGGGCACACAAAGGCGCTCGGCGGATGTACGTGGATAAAACGTATTCTAACAATATTCTTTTATCATCTTACTAGCTGAAGAAGCTCGCGTTGCCCAAATATTCATCATAATTATTTATTACACAGAAAGAGGAATTCCATGTATTCCTGTGGCGGAGCCTTCTTCTATCTATTCCATTGCATCTCCTCTCCAACCACCCCGCCCCTACATTTTTATTATTGGTGTTCCTGTTCCAAAATTTCATTCACTTTGTAACTTAAAACTTACTGTTTTTCACATTTTTGCTTCACACGTATTTGTAAAAATGAAATTCTTCTTTCATTCACGTTTAAACATAATTAAAGTAATTTTATTTGAGTTCGGGCTAGCGTTTTAGGGTCCTTGATAAATAGAGGCTGACGGAAACGGACCATTTAACATTTAGACAATTATAATATCTTCTAAAATCCGAGTTCACAGAGAATACTGAGTTGACTTTTTCTGTTATCTAAAATAACCTAATCACATCTCTATTTTTAACAACCTTGAAAACCAGCGTTGACACACATTCAGTTCCTCCAAATATCCATTTACCATTACTATTTTACATAAATATTATACTTGTTTCCGAACTTTCGTCAATTGCAATAACAATTTCATTACCCCTCGAAGGTACGCTTTCACTCTCCACTATAATAAAACACTTCGTATTCGTAAAACACAAATAATGTTTTCGCTCGCATGTCCTTTCGCAACTCGAACATACAACTCGCAAATGAAGTAAATAAATAACCATACATAATTTACTACAACTTAACATGTGTGCATTCATATATTTTTACGTCAATATTTAGCAAATCCATCAGAAAATGATTTGTTTCAATCATTTCTTGTCTCTGGCACACTTAATACGTTCACGTCTCGACGCAAATAAAGTTCATATCTAAGTCATATTTATAAATATAGCAGAGAAAAGCTCAGAATCTTTCGAATAAGACGATTGACAGTGTAAATGAACTGACTTTTCCTGTCCTCCCAATACGCAATTCTGTGCATTGATGAAATCAGTAGTAGAGCTCTTTGGCGCGAAGCTAAACTATTGACTTTGATGCACTCTTGAATCTGTAATGTATAGCTAGGTGAAAAATGCCAAGAAAAGTAATTATTTTGTAAATGTATTAAGGTTATGCTCGTAAATCTTGTAGTTTGCTACGCTTAAAACGAAAACAACTACAAAAGTTGGCCATCAGGCTCAGTTTTTATGTAATCGCACATAAACTAAAACTGCAATAAATTTCACAGAAAACTAATTGTCGTTTACGAAGAAACACTAGTTGCTTGCGTGTTTATTAGAAGACAGTTTTTGCGAACGATGTACGACATTGTAAATTTTACTAGAGATGTGAAATGGACGCCAGACCGATCAAATCAGTTGAGCAACTTCGGGAATAGCGAATGAAGTGCGGTGTTTCACATACACGACGCACCGGCTCGGCGTGACACGTTAGTTGCGCCGTGCGTGTCGAGTGAGCAAGTTGATATTACTCTGTAGTGCACGACTCATCTTCACGTTGCGCTTAATTGTTAATTTTTTACGAACATTCTTTGCAATGCCGCGTCAGTGTGTAAACACCCCAAACAATTTCTGTTATGTGTGTGGTGAGGTAATTTTGACGAGCCAAAGGCGGAATATTAGTACCTTGATAATAAAGGCCAATTAATTGTATTTCAGGTGTCGAATCAGTAATCATTACAAATCGTGGGCCCCTCATATTTGCTGTACCTCTTGTGTAACATTATTGAGTGGTTGGGGTAACGTAAATTCACAACCTATGCCATTTGTAACTCCACTGGTAAGCAAGGAACCAAAGGACCACTCCATGACTGATATTGATGAATTACCAAAAAACTGATATTTCTGCATTACCAAGTTGCTTAATCACAAGCAAGACCAAAAACATAATTTAATATAACGACCTTTAGAGTTTACATTCCACAAACTGTGGTGATTAAGACATAAACACGAGTACCGTTTACAACGACAGTGGAGACCCAGATTTCGATAGAACGTCGGCAGAATAGAATCAGTTAGTAGTAACTCACTGTTATAGATCGTGATCTAAAGTTGTTGAAGAATCAAGCAAAATTGTTGGCGTCACGATTAATGGGTTGGAACCTCCTTCAGAAGGGAAGTACATCAACTGTGCATTGTCGACGGTAACAAGACATCCGATGTCTGTTCTCAGAAGAAGGCAGTAGAGGGTATTGTATTGATGTTGATGCATTAATGAGTTGATAAACTATCATGAACCGAAGAAATAGATGTGGATTTTAGGTTCCTCTAAACTTCGTTTAAAAGAGAAGGATCATGACTTTGAGAGAAGTTTGAATGATGCTACTGAATTCTTTGGTAACAAAAAAGCTAAGAACTAAGAAGAACTATTGTCCAAACTTCTTCAGAATTATAAAGCTATGGGATGTTTCATGTCTCTTAAAATACATTTTCTGGATCCACTCTTAGACTTATTTCCTGAAAGTTTCGGCGTTTTGACCGACGAAAGCGATGAGCCTTTCCACCAACACATTGCAGCAATGGAAAAACGGCATCAGGGAAAATAGAATCGAAGTATGCTTACAGACTATTGCTGAACACTAAAAGAGGTGGTTTTCAAGCGAAATGCAGTAAACAATCGTTCAAAATTGCGTTTTCATTGATATTACTATACAGGAAAGTATTACACAGAAAAATATTATACAGTAAATAACATAAAACCAATCACTTAACGGCAGTATGCAATTTTTAATCGCCTATTACCAAAATAAACCTTGCCCGTTACAAATAACTGTATGAAAATTTAAAATCAGGTCACCTTTTCCCATAAGAAACAGCAATTCTATTCCATTTGACAGACAAAATGTTAAATTTTGTCGACAATTGTATCACTATCGATCAAACGGTGTCGATTGATAATTCTCCAATTTCGTATTCCAATAAGATATAAGTATATTACAAGACTTACATTTTAAATAGCTGTTAGAGAATTTGCGAAAGACATTTTCTATCTTCGGTTGTTCAGAAACCAAGAAGGGTATTCTAGATTTTAAACCTGAAAAACGCTTAAAGAGTTTATAAAAATGTATGCAATTCGTTAACATTGGATTGTACTTCTTGTGTCAGTAACACAAGTTATTGAAGTGAACAATTACGAAGAACAGTCATATATCTCGATCAATATATCTCGAGAATGTAAATTCTGTTTAAATTTATTATCAAGGTCATATTAGAATTAGAGAAGGCCGTGGAATTTCCTTCCAATATGATCAACCGAGGCAATGAACAACTTTTGCCCAGAACATGATTTGAGCGGCTTAGAACGAATTCGTCAGTTTTAAATACCTACTGTGAAGTTGTAACTGGCGTAAAATGGACACCAAACATATCTATGTTCTAAAATGAATCTTCACGTGCTAAGAGACCGGTGTCAACCATATTCATGTCACCAAAGGGGTAACTGAAGAATACTGCTTGATTTGCAACATCATATGAGAAAACTAGCCGCAACATGTTTACAAAAGAGCATGTAAGTATTCTGTGAGGAACTACACTCTGTGTTGATGTAGCTTATGTAAAGTTTAACTAAGTTTTACATATTTTTTTGTATAAAAAAGGAAAGTACATCGTTCCATCACCACCTTTGGTTACCAGATTGTGAAGTGTGCTTCGACAACATACGATTTGCTTGATAATTATGAATCGTATAGTGGTGGATCATAGTTCTCATTTATCACTGCGCTAAAGGTAAGCACATCATTTCATTTAATGTTATAAAATACTTTTGTGGAGAACTACATTACACATTATTAATAATGTACAAAATTGCAGTTCTGCAAATAATATGTTAAATATTTTGATATTAATGATAGTAAGATACAGAAAATACACATTCACGATTGCAGCGATTACATAATAACTCTCAGTGTTCAGTTATATGCAAAGTAAAAGTTAGATTAGCAAACCTGTTTCCGTTTTGATGTTACACTTTCAACTCACGCTTAACCACTCTTGTTACTTTTGTTTGTTTTTTAAGTGCTAAATGAGTCTGATATTCCTTCAAAGATATATTCGTGAATGCGATGTTGAATGATGCTCTGGGATCGAAAGAACAGTGTGACATTTTATTTGATATAAAAATATAATTTTATTACTTTTATAGATTAGTTGGGATACTGCAGCACTGAGTTGTCATAACATGCTTTGCGTTGTAACTCTTCAAGTAAGTTCACGAACAAATCAAGGAGACATTAGCCCCCAGAATACATCATGCACAGGAAGCAATTACCATTGCTCGATTTCGACACTTTTTCTCTTGACAGCGGTCTTACTATTTTACGTATGATATAATATTCGTGGAATTATATACATTTCAAATCCATGTATATGATATGTTTGCAGGATCACTGTAACGTCTGTAATTTAGTCCTTAATTTAGAATTAGTTGAGGTAGTCCCATTTTTTTAGATCTTTTCTGAAATTGTTTGTTACTACGCCATCAGCCGAAATACTAAGTGGATATAGTTACATTCCGTACTTTCCACATTTGTTTTAGTTCCAGAGCAAGTACCTTCATATTTAGTAATTTTCTTGGCATCTGTTTTCTTTAGGTTGTGTGTCAATGATACGGCAATATCATCAAGTATAGCTTCTTTCTTGTCACTGTCAATCAAAACGACAACTTGTCTATTGAAGGCCTCAGTTTTATGTGTTATTATGAGTCTGTCCAGTAAATGATGGTTTTATTTGCTTCCATTACAAGTGATGAGTTTTATTTATAATACGGAGGAGCAACACTAATTAACATTCCGTGCTTGAGAGCCAATTGTTGACGGAGAACCTTAGCTAGTTGGTTGTGTCTCCCCATGTAGCCGCTGTCGGCAAGTGCATTGCAACCAGTCATTATATGGTCGATTGTTTCACCACTGGTGCCACATTTCCAGCATTTGTCAACCACGGGCATGCTCATGCAATGTTTCTCGTAGTTCTTAGTTAGGCTTACTCTATCTTGGATTGCCATTATATATCCCTCTGTTTCTGGTTATGCATTGCCTTTCGTTGCCACTCTCTAGATGTCTTTGAATTGTCTCTTTTGGTGTTGTTCCTGCTACAGTTTCCAATGTTCCTGTGTTAAAGGCACTCAAGTTTAGTGGCGCATAACCATCATTTGCTTGTACAGCCATTAATGCATCTTCACACGAGAGTAACTTTTACTTAATTTTTCTTTCTTGGTTTTTGCAGAGATTTTCAATGTTTAACAGTCCTCTCCCTCCTTCTCTTCGGGTTGGATATAGTCTTTTAACAGACTAGTTTGTATGAAGGCACCTGAATTTAGTAAGCAGACTTCTAGCCAATCTACTTAATTCATCAAGGTCTGCACATGGCGCTTGGGAATTCTGAAAAATTGGAAAGTATAGGAATTGTCAAGGAGTTAATTGCTATAATTTGTTTTTTTCCGTTTAATTTAGCGTTCAGAACTTTTGTAGCTCTTGATCTATAATTATCAGTCAGAGCTTTCTTCATACTGGAATAATATATCTGGTAGTTTGGGCCATACATAAATATTTGTAAACTTCATCAGGTGGAATTTTCTTGATGTCTCTAATTGGTTTATTGTGTCTTTCGATCTTGTCCTTTTTTTAATCTATAATGGCACATTTGTCTAGTCCAATAGACATCTTTATATCTTCACTGAACACTTTAACTGTCTCAATTAGACTCTGTAATTGTTCTCTGCTCTCTTCATACAGTTTGAGGTCATAAACATACAACAAATGAGACAAGAGTACGCTTTTTTCTTTTAATTAATTTGAATCCAATTTTGGTTATGGGCGAAATGAGACTCATCACTGATCGTGATGCGACGCCACGCGTCCTCTGTCCATGCTTCCAGGCACGGCACCAATCCAAACGCCGACGTCGGTGTTCTTGTGCCAGTGCCAACCAACACCTGGAGGGGGTAGCCCAATCCGGTGGATGCGAGTCATCGAGCCACTGTACGGGAACTCACGGGATGTTGTAGAGTCGCCAGAGCATGTTTGCCTAGGGCGAGAGCCGACGTCATGGGATTCAGCACTGCTAGGTGCACCATACGACGGTCCTCCATTGGAGTGGTGTTTCCTGATCGACTGGAGCCTGAACAACGTGCATTAGTGCCCTCATGTAACCCATTGATTCCAACATCGGGCCATTGTGACCACTGAATGGCCACATGCCTGGCAATTGCACGATACGACCAACCATCCTCATGTAGTCTCACAATGTAGTCATGTAGTCTCTGTTAAATGCAGTCAGTGGTGGATAGGTTGCCGAACTTGTCTGCGCGGCGTCGCAGGGGCTTCGTACTATACGAAAACGTCGTTCTTCACTGTCTGACCCACAGCCTTCACTGTCAGACTGATATGAACTGCCCAACAACAGGGTAGTGACATCACGAATTCATCCTGGTGGGCGTTCTACACATTAGATATACGTGTGAATCTAATAATTTTCTCACACATCAACGGAATGATATTGAACCACTCCTTTCGGTGATACACGTTATTGTCAAGTAGTGTATCAAATGTATTTTAACACGCCATGCGCGAAACGTGGTTTCTCGTGCTCGTTTTGTGTGCGAAACAACTATTTTTTTTCGGAGTGTGCGAAACGTTGCGAAGCGCATGCGAAACATTCGTAACGATTCGCAATTGTCTTTCGTCTTCACGACGTCTTTTTATGATTTACACACAATAGTGTAACGACACTGTCTGGAATCAATTTACTTTTGTCCAAGTGGTATTTCTAGTTATTTGATGTTAAATTTATATTGCTTTACTTGATGCATTCCGTTTCGCTCGCGGCGTATCAAAAAATAGTATACGCAACACGGGTGCGAGATGATTTCCGCATTTCGTTCGTCTCGTTGTCGTCCTCGTTACGCTTGGACGACAAACTCGTCTCGTGCGTGAATCATCTGTTTCGCGCCCTTGTTACGTATACTACTATTGGCTAAGCGACAATTAGATAAGATTAAAATAATCTCGCAAGTAATATGTAAAGACGAATCATAACACGTGACAGATGTTCGCACGAGGTTCGCGATGTTTTCACACATTGTTAGTTAGAACGAAAAAATAGCTCTTTCGTAGACCAAACCAAGTACGAGAACCGTGTAAATAATGCGTCTTAATACCACTTTTGAGTGAGAAAGCGATGTAGATAAAAAAACACCATTTATTTGAATAGTTTACTCATACTCAACTTAAACTTCAACAATTTTGTTCGATTGTCTGAAACGAACGGTGGACTGTTAAAAGCTTTAACGGGCGTTGGGCGTTAGTACTGGCCCTTCTCTCTCCTGTTTGGTTGCCTCATGTCGATATTACTGTACAGTACTACGAATATCATTACCGTATAAGCTTTTTGGACCCATATTACAATGCATTGTCTCTCTACTCCCTGGGTGACGAATTCGTTTCTGCAGTTTTCTCGTTGAGTTTTCTAGAACCTCTTTAGTAAGCTACGCGCCTAACGTTTGATAAAGCCCGCAGACCGCCTACAAAGTTTATTGAATGGTCATTTGAAAGCATAAAGAACGGTTTAATATTTAGTCACCACCTCCTATAGCTTGTTGGGAGCCAGAGGGTTTTCTCTTAGAATTTCGTAGCTATTGCGAAGCTCCTGGACCAAATACTACGTGGTTTTAGGGTAGGGATTAATTTTTAAAGGGATCCCGTATCTCTACGAGTTGTTGTGGGGGTGATGTGAGCTTTCGTAATGCTTGGTATCGATTGTGAAATTCTTTAATGACACAGTATGTCGAAAGTTTAATTGAAAGCTCGAAAAGTGAGTCAACAGTTTACTCCTTTTATTATCTCTCTCTCTCTGATTGCAGCTGTTCGCGGCATGGCGCGCATCTGCGACTGGGGTGGGGGCGGGGGCGGGTGCTGCGGGGGTGGGGGCGGAGGCGGGGGCGGGGGCGCGGGCGGGTTGGTGGGGGCGGAGGCCGAAGGGGCGCTGCACTCGGTAGCGTTCGCCCTGGGCCAGATGCAAGACTGCATGCGCTCCATGCGCTGCAAAATGGACCGGACGGACAGGGCCGTGCGCTGCGTGGCACAGAGGTTGAAAGTGCAGAGGCGGATCATCCAGAAGGTAACGCAATAAACCCACTGGCTGCGTAATAACCGCAAGCATATGGACGACATATAAGTTTTTTGTACACCAACCAGCACAATATACAATTTCTCGGCATCGAAAATCGTACAAAAATTGCAGGATTCTGAAACTAGTCAATAAAATAACATACTTCATCAAACAATTGCCGGGAGTAAGGTGTTTTTATTTACTCGCAGCACCGAAAACAAGAATTAAAAATCGACCAAAGAAACACCACGAAACGTAAATTTAACTAATCATTACTCAAAAAACACTTATTAATAGTGCCAGTTAAATGTGCAGTTCGAAACTTTCATAAAGAAAATGCAAAACTTGCAGAAACTGTTATTTCATTTGAAGTGTGAGCTTTTGAAGGTTCGTCTGTGTTTGGCGTGTCTCCCCAAGATAGAATTGTCCTGGCGATTCTTACATTATTTGATACTGACTCCTCAATGTATTGTTCTGCGGCACTAGTTGAACGGCGTTCGTATTTTTATCTCTCATCTAAGTTACAAATTTATCATATTATTTTTCATATTTTCAGCCGATTTTCTAGTTATTAGCGACAATTCTTCTCTAGCAACTTAATTAATTATTCCCTCTGGTTAATCCAATTCACAACAAACAAAAAAAAAACATCCCATCACAGCCACCCCTATTACAGTCGGCCTATTACACTCCGTCGTTCATGCGGCTATTCTTATTCGTGAAAAAAAGACTATTATAAACTAATGGCATAATATACTATTATGCAATTATTTTATAATTTTAGCTTTATTACATTACTACATGTTTTTCAAAACGGGCGACATTAGGTGCGAGTTTTCATATTTGTACGAATGCTATAAAGCAACATTATAAACGAGTTGCATACGCTATTACTTTTTTGTATTATAGTATTATAAATGTATAAGAGAATCAAACTTAATTTTGGGAAACATCTTTCTTCTGACGTCTCGGGTGTTTGACATCTGTGCGAGAAAACGGTGGTTGGCTGCTCCATTTGCTGCTACCTCTCCACGATTCTCCGGCTTCAATTGGCTGAATGTGTGACGACGCAGTCATTCGGGACGTAAAATGCTAATATGTAATCATTTGTGCAGTAAAATACCCTTTTATGAACCATTTCTTGCAGCAGAAACGTTTATAATGCTGGTATACAAAAAATATTTTGACGGGTATGACGGGGAGAAAAAAATAACATTGCAAATATGCTCTTAATACAATTATAAGCATATTTCGCTAATAAACTACTAGAATATTCCCAATGCTTGAGCCGCAGAAAGCACTGAAAAGTTGGTTTGAAAAAAATATTTACTAGGCAAAAATGTGCATGGGAGAAGCATGAAAACATTCCAAAAATATGTAATTTATTATTTTCAAAATAAATTAATATATTTGTTAAGAAAGAAATATTAACACAGAAATAAAAAAAAACTAATTTACACAATTTGACTGCTTTTTTTATTTCTGAATTAACTTTTCATTCTGAGCAAATATATTAATTTATTTTGTAAGTAATATACAATTTACATGATTGTGGAGTAATTCTATGCTCCTGCAATGCAATTTTTTGTCTAGGAAGCTTTTCTTTCTAACCAATGTTTATGTGCTTATAGCGGATTAACCATTCGGAATATCCAAGTAATTTATTAGAATAAATATGTTTAAAATTGTCTTAGGAGCTTATTTTCGAAGTTTCGACACTTCATCGGGAGTGAAAATGAGCAATTTTTGCTAATGATCATGTAGTGTGTTTCCTATATTCAAGAAACTTGGATCGAGATGCAGTTGTCAAAATATCGTAACAAACTTAATACATTTTACTTATGATTCTTGACAAATCTTTTACAAATCATAAACTAATACTGCATCAATCACAGTTCTAAAAATAGTTCCATTCTCAGCTTTCGTACCCCTTACATCCCACCTTTTGAACACCATTGACCTCCGCATTAATGCGTTTGTTTGACCTTCTATATTACTGCTTGTGTTTGCCGTCCTATGTTACTGATATTGCTTGACCTCCTACATTACTGATTGTGTTCGACCCCCTGAATTACGGATTGTGTTTGAAGTTCTATATTACAGATTGTGTTTGACCTCCTTTACATTGATTGTCTTTGACCTTTCATACACTGAATGTGTTTGACCCCCTACATTACTGAAAGTGTTTGAGCTACATTACTGACTGAACTTGACCTGCTGTATTACTGTTTGACCTCTTGAACTACTCTTTGTAACAGTTTGTACCTTTGTGCGGTGCAGGTGGACAGGCGAATCGACGTCCTGGAGCAGGGCCCCAGCAGCCACGCGTTCGGCCCGGGCTCCATGTACGGCAACTCGGCCGGCGGCGGTTTCGGCGGCGGCGGCGGCGGCGGCGGCGGCTGCAGCGGCTGCGGCGTCGGCGGCGGCTGCGGCCCCGCCACGTTCGCCAGCCCCGCCGCCTGCTTCCCGTACACGTCGCCGTCGGGCACCACCAGCCAATCGCCCGCCGCCACCGCCTCCTACTCGTGCTGCTGCTCCTCGAGCTGCTTCTCCCCGCCGCGCCCCGCCGCCCGCTTCTGCCCGCGCGCGCCCGCGCGCTCCGCCTCCTGCCGCCCGCAGCGCTGCGCTCGCCGCCGCCCGCCGCGCGGCTGCCGCCCCTCGCGCCTGCCCTCGTGCACGCGGTACGGGGCGCGCTCTGCTGCAGCACCTTCTTACAGGAACTAATACACCAACTTAACGATAACCAACGATACTTAAAACGTGCGTGGCTGCTGCTTGAGTTCGCGGGTCGCAAGCAGGCCCGTAATGATACAAAAGATAGCGCTGATGTTCGCGCTTTCTTCAGGGGATTCTTATAAGTGTATATTATGAATAATTGAACTAATATATGAGAAATAGGAAAATACACTTTTCCTATTTCTCACAAATTAGCCAGTTTTTATGTGCGAAAGTTGGCGAGCCGAACCTACAGCCGTACCTGGCGACACCAGCGCCTCCTAGAGTAGCACCCTCGATCTTTGACCCCTGTTTTGGTGGACAGTTGCAAGGCCCTGGCGCGCATGACCTCACAGACTGTTTTTTTTTTTTGTATTTAGCCATTGTATGTCCCGTAAAGGGCAACTGGCCTCGGCGACGTTAGATCCCAAACGGTCACCCAACCAGGAACCCGCGATGTCTCGAATTCGTCTAACCTTCGTGACTTCACGCAGAACGATGCTGGTTTTGCGGTCGTGGTCTTTCAGTAGAACAATCTCAACATTCGCCTGGTTGACCGAGGGAAACCACGAAATTCCGTCAGGATGGCCGGCACGGGAACTGAATCCAGTCCTCTCGAATGCGAAGTCAGCGCGCTACGATCTGAGCTACTTCGCTCCACGAAGAATAAAGAGACTCAACTCCAGTGATGAGAGGTTGTATGAAGAGCTCGGTAGCTAATCGGCACACATGAACTTCAGCCATTTTGCACGGTCAATGGGTTAACTTTTTAAAGCATTTTCGGCCAATGGCTACCAAGGTCATGAGTAAAATCAACGCCATCTACATTTACTTTTACACACTAAAGTGCAGATGGCGTTAATCAAGTAGTGTAGGCTCGTTGTAATTGGACGAAAAATGCCAAAATTACTTCCTTCATTCAACACGAGATGTTTCTGAAGGTATGTGAGTCAGTGTGGCTGTCGGTTTTTCGTACATACCCCCACCATGCCTCAAAAAGCAGAGGAATTGAGTCTCCTTCTTACTGACTTTGTCGATTGGGCAATTCACCACACCAACGCTGCTTAAGGGAGAGAATTTGGGACAGACTGCCCGCGGGAACCAGCCGCAATGGCTCTCGTTACATTCGACTTACTCTAGACTAGAGCCTACACCGCCTGAGCGCTAAACTTCCCTTGCTGTGCGACCGGCGTGGCTCTGATGCGCTCGAACTGCTACTGAACTGAACCACTGGCTTCGATGGCTCAATAGCAGTGTTTCCATTGCGTCCGCAGCGTCATTGGCTGGAAAGTCATAGCGTTGGTGTGCCATCGGTGGCAAATTTTTGATTCTAGATAGATTAATTGGGTCGAATACACCCGCTGTCTGGAGGCGAATTCTAGCGACAGGCTTCTCGGATCTGTAGTTTTCCACGCTTTCGCCCATAAATACCAATGACTGCCGGAGCAATACCCGAGCTAACGGACACGAACTGTGCGCGATATTTCCTTCCTAATCTATATCCTACACTCACCCGTTACTTAACACACGTACACTTACATGCATTTCACTTCCACACATGTCGCGAGTTTAGAGCTTGCCTCGACTAGGGTGGTGCCCCGCTGCTGTAAGAGGTACCTGGTTGGAGAAAACCTCACAAGCTGACGTATAGGTCGGCGCTGGAAATCACAATCCAGAACGAGATAACCGCTACCTCTCGTGCGGAAATACGTTCTACACTTACAGTACTAATGATCATAGTACTTAACGTGGCCAGAAACCCGAATCAATCAACCGAAGTGAAAATGGTCGATCTCCCCTACTAGTGAGATATTAGATGCACTTCAGTAATTGAGCTAATGATCACGCGCCCGGAAGCAAAAAATAATGAATCAATCCACCGAAAACACGCACTTCTACGCCCAGATGCTCGCCTGTCTAGGGAGGTTACGTTACGTTAAATATTATTGCTACAGAAGCTACTTCCCTGTCCAATTCATTCTCCCTTGAATGACATCTGTTAAACTGACAACTTCACTTCTCAGAAATTCAAAATAAACTAGCCTATAATTTTGTTCTAAATATTCTCAATTTTATACTTAATGTGTTTTAAAAAATATACTACTATAAACAATTAAAACACGAAATGCAAAGTCCGAACGGACATGCTAAACATTTAAAAAAACTATAATAATGCACTAATTGTGTACTACTTTGTACCGAAATTTTAAAAAAATTGCTGTATTATAAACACTGAAAAACACAGGTCCAAAAATAGTGTCCGTTGAACTTTGCCAATTATTTACCACAATTCTATTGAATCCACGTTTACCTCGAACACGCTTTCCACGTTGGCTGTTGCGAAGACGGCTGTTGCAAAGACGCGCTTCCTGGTGACTCAATTGGATCTGATGGCAAGACTCTTTTCAGATATTGTTTATACTAGTGCGTACATTATTTTATTCAGGAAAACAGTTAGTGCGTAATCACATCGTGCTTTATTATAGCGTATTTGTTAATTCAGTTATTGACATGTGGATTTGCTACGTTACGTCAATTTGGCACACCGATTTAGTAAATAGAGCACTATTATTGCGAATTTGTTTTTTACCTATTGACAAGTGGGGTTATTATCTCTATGTCCAATAATGCCCCCCATGTGGACCTGTGTTTTACATTATTAATAATATATAATGTATTTTTTTTAATTTCTATACTAAATTTGAACCTAATAACTGCATTATTCTAGCATATTTAAGTTTTCACTTTTATCCAGTGAGAGTGCTAACTTGACATCAAGCTAGCACCCCCTTTTTGCATGTCGATTTTAATTGTTTATAGTTGAGTACAAGTTAGTACATAATTAGTAAAGAATTATAGAGTGGTTGATTCTGAGCGCGTGAGAACTGTGTTTGCCATCTTGTGCGTGTGAGTACAAAATTAGTAAATAATTATAGAGTGGTTGATTTCCAGTGTGTGAGGAGTGTGTCTGCCATCTTGTGCGTGTGAGTACAAAATTAGTAAATAGTAATAGAGAGGTTGATTCTGAGTGTGTGAGAAGTGTGTCTGCCATCTCGAGCGAGGCCCCTGAGTGGGCGTGTGTGCTGCGCAGCACGCTGTCGTCGGTGTGCGTGTGCCCGTCGTGCCCGTCGTCCACCGACTCGTGCGTGGGCGCGTCGCCCCCGGACACCTGCACCAGCCCGTGCACCAGCCCCGTGTCGGGCCCGGGCCCCTGCCCCTTCCCCTACCCCAGCCGGGGCGACGCCCAGCGCCCGCCCGCCGAAGTGTGCCGCGCCCGGCGCAGGGCCCCGCGCGCCTTCTCGCCCGCGCGCTCCAGGTAAGGCGCATGCGCAGATGAATCGTCAAGGCACAACCTCGCCATTCAAAAGACATCGACTAGGGAGATTCCTGTTCGTTCGTTACAATGCGGGCGAGACACGCGTATAGAGTAACGCACACTTTAAAAAATCGAGCGCATCCTATTTTTCAAGGAATTCTCTGTCTTGTTGGAATTTGAGAAACTTAAAATTGTTTCCAGCGTCTTCCTACTACTACCGTATTGAAGTTAAAGATTTTTATTCTGAAAGAAATCTGTCCTGAAATAGAGGTCATATATGGTTTTTTGAGAAAGTTAGTACTTGCCATTACCACTTGCGTCCTTTAGTCTACGCTGCATCCATCCCCCAACCCTGAACCAAGCGTATCCCCCTCTTGCGTCCTTTCCGAGAGTATGAATGTAACTTTCGCAACCCCATAACGGACTCGCATGGATTTGAGCTACTAGCGAACGTTTTTCAGCCGTTGCTGCCCAGATCTCTTGCCTTTTAATATCCGCAAGTCTATTGGAAATCAGCCGTTCTATCTCACGGGTTCCCCTATCTCCCACCATTTCCGGAGAGACGTCTCCCAACCCTGCGCGGTCAAGTAGCCGTTTAATTTTGTACGCCCATTAGCGATGGTCGCTTCCCTGCCATGGCACTCTAAAGCACCTATGCATAAGTGTGTCACCCTGTTCATCTGCTAATTTAATCCAGAGTTTAATAGGTTTCATTTTAAAATCTCTCCAAATTCCTATACTACCGACCACTCTTAAGACTCCGGCATTTGCTGCGCACCTAGAAACTCCTAGAATTAATTTGCAATAATCTGTTTCGATGCTTTCTAATCGATCTATTCTATCGACTCCCCAGATTTCTGCTCCATAGTTCATAGCTGGGAGAACTAACGATTTGAACATTGCATCGCATACTTTTACCGGCAATTCCGGAACCCTGCGCACTGCGCAAACGATTTCTTTGAGCGCAATTCTTCCATTGCTGTGAGCCGTCAATATGTGATTACTCCATCCCCCATTCATGGAAAATTTTGCACCAAGATATGTAAATGTTTTGACGCGGTCAATTTCTTCCCTAGCGTAGTACCATTTCTCTTTGCTACCCCAGATAAACCCATTCTTGAAGACTACTACTTTCGTTTTTTGAATATTTACTTTTAGTCCCCATGTCTCACTATACCGTTCTAGAATATTTAAACTCTTCTGAGATTTAAACTCTAATGAGATATATGCACAATAATTGTTTTGAATACATTGAGTAAAATTAAAAAACCTTTTGGCATTAGTGAGGGAATGACCCCCGTGCCCCAACCTACACTGTGGACAGCTACATCCACCGTGGACGGCTATGTGGACGCTTACTCGTGGTTTGATGTCGCGACGTAACGTTTCGGGTCGTCCGTCTCTGAGGCGGCGTTAGTGCTGCGTTGGGAGCGCAGTGTGCGGTGGGGCGCAGGTCGCTGGAGGTGTGCGGGGTGCTGGACGACCGGACGCCGGCCGACACGTGCGAGGACTGCCCCAGCCTCGCCAGCCTCGGCAGGCGCCTCATGAAGGCGGCGCAGAAGGGCAACGTCAAGAAGGTTTTATCCTTTCCTTCCTTCTTTCTTTCCTTCCTTCTTTCCTTCCTTCTTTCCTTCCTTCTTTTTGTCTTTCCTTCCTTCTTTCCTTCCTTTTTTCCTTCTTTCTTTCTTTCTCTCTTTCTTTCCTTCTTTCTTTCTTTCTTTCTTTCTTTCTTTCCTTCTCTTTTTCTTTCTTTCTCTCTTTCTTTCTTTCTCTCTTTCCTTGTTTCTTTCCTTCTTTCTATCCTTGTGTCTGTATTTCCTTTTTTCTTGCATGATTGATTAAGTTCAAGGGTTCAGCTAAAAACGTTATGGACGCTCCTCTTTGAGGTATTTTTTTCCTATTTAAGGTAGCATCAACTACTAGGTCATTAGCGACCACTATTGCTTGTAACGGCACGGTAATTGTGAGGATGACACGATGATGATGATGATGATGATGATGATGATGATGATGAAAGGACAAACACAATACAACCATGCACGTGGCGGGACTCCAATCCGCGATCTTTCGGACCGAAATCGCTACGGTACTACTACCTTAGCGTTCTCGTCTACCGGATCGGCTTTGAGGTGTTGTGGAATACCTTTGGGCGTTTAACGAAACGCGCGCATTCGCACAGCGGTCTCTGGAGAGGCAGCGCCGCTTTACGCGAGCGCTCGTGCGCCAAAACTCCCGAAATCGTTCGTCCAGAGGAAGCGGGCCAGTCGGGTATACGAAAATCTGCCATGTGGGGGAAAGAATGGAAAGGAAATACTCGCTATTCTTTGCGCCAAGAGTCCCCGTATAAATAAAGTATTTTTATGTCATTTAAAAGTAGTCTATAGTATTAAAGCACGGAAATATTTATTTTGTATTTGTTAATAATATTAGCTCAGCACTACGAAACGTTGCCGCTTGCCATTTTTTTATAAGTCAACTTGCTCGACGTTTATGCTTTTTGCGACGTCACATGCTTTCATCTTGCAGCATGAAATTAATCTTCTTCTAAATCTTCTTCCAAATCATATCTTTTTCCCTTTCTAATCCTCTCACTTTCTCTTGCTCTTTCTTCTTCTTCTCCTTCGTCACTTGCTTCCCCTTCTCTTTCTTTTTCGTTTCTTCTACTGTTTCTCTTCCTTTTGTTCCCTGTTGTATACTGTCATCTTGTTGTTGTTCTTCGACCACTCTTTTTGCAAATTGCTATGGCTCATGAATATTAGATGGGACACGTAGTAGAAAAAGCAAAATAATGAGGAGAAGACAGAGAAAAAGAGTGGCGGAAGAACAAGATGACGCTATACAACAGAAAACAAAAGGAGAAGAAAGTTGAAGAAATGAAGACGAAAGAGAAGGGCAAGTAAGTGAGGAAACAGAAGAAGAACAAAGAGCAGGAGAAATAGAGAGGAGTAGAAAGAAAAGATTTTGCACAAGATTAATTTTAAAAAATTATAATAAGTAAAAAGGAGAGGAGGGACAGCGAGTCCATTTGTAATGTTTCTTTATTCCTTTTAGCCTCTTTTATTTTTTTCTTAAAGCCTTCCTCTTTTATTTATTTCTTAAAGAAAATAATTTTAAAACAATATAATATATAAAAAGGAGGGGAGGGACAGCGAGTCCATTTGTATGCTTTCTTTATTCCTTTTAGCCTCTTTTATTTTTTTCTTAAAGCCTTCCTCTTTTATTTATTTCTCAAAGAGATTAATTTAAAAAAATATAATACGTAAAAGGGAGGGGAGGAACAGCTAGTCCATTTGTAATTTTTCTTTATTCCTTTTAGCTTCTTTAATTTTTTTCTTAAATCCTTCCTCTTTTATTTATTTCTTAAAAAGATTTATTTAAAAAAATTATAATAAGTAAAAAGGAGGGGAGGAGCAGCGAGTCCATTTGTAATTTTTCTTCATTCCTTTTAGCCCCTTTTATTTATTTCTGAAAGAGATGGTTTAGAAGAAGATTAATATTAAAAAATTATAGGTAAAAAGGAGGGGAGGAGCAGCGAGTCCATTTGTAGTTTTTCTTTGGTCCGCGGCGCGCGCAGGTGCGCTGCCTGCTGGAGCGCGGCGCGGACGTGAACTTCGAGGCGTCGGGCAAGTGGACGCCGCTGCACCGCGCCGCCGCCAAGGCGCACTGCGCCGTCGTGGAGCTGCTGCTGGGCGCCGGCGCCAACGCCAACGCGCGCAACATGTACGGCTTCACCGCGCTGCACATCGCCGCCTACGACGACTTCCGCGGCAAGTGAGTGCACACACACACACACGGTCACCCGCCACCCGACATCTGCTGGAAGCCTTCTCCTCTCCCTCTTTCCACCAGCTCCTCCTCCATTTCATTCTAGTGTATTATTTGTTGGCTAGCGAATAGGCCGACTTGGACCACGCGTGCCTGCACCCTGCATTTACCGGGGCTCAGTAACATCATCTCGGTGGTAGGTGCATGTAATTTTATCATGGGATAAGCATTTAGATAGGTCTGAGTTTTATCCCCCAGAATTGTTAGCCCTGGGGGTGCAGAAGAAGAAATGATAATGGTAGTGAGATGGGAAAGGACAACATACACACAGGCAGACGAACACAAACACGCCCATGCCCGAAGTGGGACTCAAATCCGCGATCTTCTAGTCCAAAGCCGCTACGACACTACTGCCTTAGCGGTCTCGGCCATGTGATCGGCTCCTCGTATATTATTATTATTATTATTATTATTATTATTATTATTATTATTATTATTATTATTATTATTATTATTATTATTATTATTATTACTATTAATATTATTTCCATCTGCTATACACCTACATTGTTCTAAGCGAGCTTCACGCAAATGTTCCGAAAAAGTGCCGGAGGAACTATGCGAAATTACGAACGATTTTGGGTGCAATATTCGAAGAGTTTTTTGGATGACATGAGAACTAATGATCGTAGTGGACCCGACCGCCATCGTCAGACGGCGTCCGAAAACGTCAGCTGTCGGACGAAAACATATCGTTTGATTCTGTTTTGCTTCCATTCGTCCGAAAGCTTCTGAAGAATGAAGGTCATGTGAAAATCCAAAGCCATCCGCAATGCATGCAGTTTTAAGTGTGCTTCTCGCAAGTGTTTCAAAAACATGAACTGCTAATTTATGTAACTATCGCATTTTGTATGCAACACTCGGGTGTTTTTTTAGATTCGTTGGAGTATTTCGCACCCGGTCGTCCGGTAGCGAGCGAACAATATTACGGTTGTACAGTGACCGTAGTCTTAGACTGGACACACAGTATTTCATACGAAAAACTCTCCGAATGTTGCAGAGGAAATTGTGCGAATATTCCCATATTTCCACTATCAATTCTTCGAAACATTTGCGAGAAACACACTCAATATATCATACAGATGACTTAGCTCTCAATTGATATCAGACGAATAGAACGAAAACGACTGATGTTGCCGTCCAAAATTTTGACCCAAATCGTCTTCACTGTTGCCATCGCCTTACCGCAATCAACCGGACGAATGTAGCTCAGAGCTAACATTGCCGCTACGCTTGCAGAGTCTCTGATTGGGAGGTCCAAGGTTCGACTCCGGCGGAGGCGAATTTTCGACACTACTGTACAGCTACGTCGAATACAGCCGTTGTCTGGGGAGACTTTTAGCGGATGAGTTTTCCCATCGGTAGCTTTTCGTGGTTTACCCGATTAATGCCAGGTGAATGCCGCGGAAGGACCATAACAAAAGCGCCGCGGAGTGCGTGCTATTTTGACTTCATCTTCCTTCTCCCATCCTCTCCTCTTACTTAGACACACTGTCACATATATGTAATACACTACCACTCGGGAGCTAATAGAAAAGTCTGTAGCCTAAGGTGTGTCCTCGCTGGGTCCGTGTCCCCTTGGGGGGGGGGAGGTATCTCGATGGGGAAAACCTTGCAAGTCGACATATCGGTCGGCACAGGATCTCGCCATCCAGCGGTGGAAGATATCCGACAACTCACGAGGAAAAACGTGTACTACACTTACGGGACTAATTGTAGTGGCAGTTGACGCTTCCGAAAACAAAATAATTAGTCCATCAGATGTCCATTCGACAACTTAAATTTTGGAAACAAAATGAGAATTGGTGTCAAATCACCGACCCCAGTCTCTGTGGAATGTTGGAATAGTATATGAAGCCATTCGGTTTGATTGATCGTTAGTGAGTACGGACGCGTCAACTGCTAAGGACATTTGTCCCGTAAGTGAAGTGTATGTTTCCTCGTTACGTGTCGGTGATCTTCCACCGCTGGATGGCGAGATCCGGCGCCGACTTACCGTCGACTACCGTGGTTTATCACTACCAGGTATCTCCCAACAGCGGGGCACCGCCTCCGCAGGTACAAGCGCTAAGCTCCCGACCGGTCTCCCGACATGTGCGATAGTGTATTGCATGTTGAAGTAAGCGTGTGTAAGTAAGGGGTGAGGGTAGGACAAGAAAGAGGAAGGAAAGATCGCGCGCGGGAGCGGTCTGTGGCCCGTTTGTTTGGGTACTGCTCCGGCATTCGCCCGGTGTCGATCGCAAAAACCGCGGATATTGTAGCCGTGGAGGAGAATTACTGATTTGCCTCTGCAGTGTTCGTTTGTACTTTCTCACCTTACGTTTCTCACCTTTCATTTCACCTTATGTTTCACCTAACGGTTTCTCACTTTACATTTCTTCTTACGAACGATACGATTTCTTCATACGAAGAAATGTAAGGTAAGAAAAACAAAGAAAACGTAATGAAAGAACAAAGAAAGTACAAAGAAAACGTAACGAAATAGTACGCCAGAAAAGTTCGCCATTATTGTCGTGCTCGGGAAACGAAAAAGTGGAAAAATCCTTTTGCTAAATTTCGGAGAAAAAAAAACTCTTCCAACTCGTGGTGTAGCCATGTTGTTGTTCTTTCCTCTGCGCCAGGTGTCTGCAGCTGCTGATCGACCACGGGGCGGACACGGGCAGCCGCAACCGCTTCGGGCGCACGGCGCTGCACTACGCGGCCGAGTGCGGCAACGTGGCGGCGGTGCGGGTGCTGCTGCGGGGCGGCGCGTGCAAGGAGGCCAAGGACGACGACGGCCGCTCGCCCCTCGACGTGGCGCGCACCGTCTGCATCCGCCGCCTGCTGCGACCCGCCGGCCGACGAAAGGTTGTTGTTGTAGCATTTAGCATTTATTTATGTGCCGGACGAACTTACAGGATATTTTTATTGCATTTTCTATCTTTGAGCCGCCTGCAGCGACCTGCCGGCCGCCGAAAGGTTGTTGTGCATTTAGCATTTAGCATTCATTTATGTCCCGGACGAACTTACAGGATATTTTTATTGTATTTTCTGGCTTCGAGCCGCCTGCTGCGACCTGCCGGCCGCCGAAAGGTTGTTGTGCATTTAGCATTTAGCATTTATTTATGTGCCGGACGAACTTACAAAGCTCAGGTTTTTTTTTTGTTATTTAAGGTCGCATCAACTACTAGGTCATTAGCGACCACTATTACGTGTTTACTCTTACGCAACTATGAGTACGATATGATGATGATAGGGGTGTGACAGAACGAACACAATACAACCATGTCCGAAGCGGGACTCGAACCCGCGACCCTTCGGTCCGAGATCGCTAAGGTACTACTGCCTTGGTCCGGACCGCTACATCCGGCAAAGTTTTGTTATTGTCAAGTTTATATTTGTATTTTCTGGTCTGGCGCCGCCTGCTGCGATCCGCCGGCCGACGAAAGGTTGTTGTGCATTTAGCATTTATTTATGTGCCGGACGAACTTACAGGGTTTTTTGGTTATTTAAGGTCTCATTAAAGGTTGCCTAAAATGCTTTAAAATTACAGTGTATTACTATTCTTAGTTGTAAAATGTAAATTGCTGTGTTCTGCCACCAAGTTGTACACCTATCTGCAGAAATAATAAATCTGTCTAATCTATCATCCACTACTAGGATGACGCGATATGATGATGATAGGGGTGTCAAAGGACGAACACAATACAACCTTGGCCTGAGGCGGGTCTCGAACCCGCGACCCTTCGGTCCGAGATCGCTACAGCACTACTGTCTTAGCGTTCTTGGCCATCCGGAGCGGCAAAGTTCAGTTATTGTCAGCTTTACATTTGTATTTTCTGGCTTACAATCTAACTTAATCTAATTTACTACCAGCACTAACCTACATCTGACGCGGGGGACTCACAGAGCACCTCATGAATCGTTTATTTCAGAACCCGTCAAACGCTAAATTCCTCATTTCGAGAAAACTGAGAAAAAGTCTCCCAATTTTTCTGAATTTAAAATATCAGTATTTATTAAAGCAGTTCATAAAATAATATTTTTCATATAAATATGCATTAAATAATGTGTCTATTCTCTTGGAGCAATTAATCAGCCTCTAAGGTGTGTTTTAGATTTCGGCGTTTGACATGTTTCTGAAATAATCAATTCATTTGGTTTATTCCATATCGCTGAACATTTCCAAAAATGCATGTAATGAATATCTGTTTTTTTTATTCGAGTTTCGCGTTCTGTATATTTACCCAGTTTGAGATTCCTGCTATGGTTGATTATTTGCAGGTTCGAGTAAAAGGTATTAGCAAGATAGGCAATATGGGGAGAAATTGGTTTTATGTTTAATCCGGTGTGAAGTTGCGTGTTGGAAATGAGCTAGGGAGCTTGTGTGATGGATCTCAAGAATTTGTTTTGTATGACTTGCAATTTTTGAATGTTATATTTGTCCATATATAGCATTTGTCCATTTTGGCCAGGCGTACAGGAGGACGGGTCTGATGATTGATTTATATAAGGTTGTGACATTGTTTAATGACAGTTTAGTAGATTTATTTGTGAGCGGTTTCAGTTGAAGAATTTTAATTTTGGCTTGCTGAATCCGCCGCAAGGTTGGACCTTTTACGCTCCGCTATTTCGTCGCAGCGGGAGGGAGGGACTACCATTAAATACTTGGCCGTCCGGAGGTCTCCACGTCCTAGGCACACGTTTCGGCCGCCGTTCTGCGACCTTCCGAATTTCGACCTGAAAAAAGGTCGCAGAATGGAGACCGAAAATTCTGTGATTTTCCTCAGGGCGAAATGCGGGAGATCTCGGAATGCCGACGGAACTGTTGGCCCAGGACCCAGCGTCCTCTGAACAGCCAAGTATTTTCGGACTCTGGCCGCGGAATCCTACGCTCTTGTGTGTAGTACCACTTTTTGGGCATTTCCAAGACTCGAAGCGACGGTTTGAACCCGGGAAATCATGACAGTTGGTTTTGCACCAAGGGCGTTGTAAGGGTTCCAATGATCGAGTTTTGACACAAACCTCGAGGGCCTTTGGCCTTTGGGAGAACTCGATCATTAGAATCAGTTAACGTCCGTCATAAGCAAAAAAATATGTTTTTTATCTAATTTTAATTATTCTGATTGACTTATTTACTAATTAGCCACACTCGACTTGTCCTTTTTATATTTAATTGACTCGATGAACTTAATATGATTGTCTTTTTATATTTACGTCCTATAATTCCCTTTCATAATTCCCTCTGTAACAAAACATCTAGCATCATCATCCTACTGTTTTCATATTTCCCTCATAACCATGTTACTTTCGATCCAGGTAAGTTACGCAGTGTACATTGAGCTCCAGATCGACAGCAATAACAAGCAATAACGTATCACAAAAAAATACTTTATTTGTCAACAGTGAGTGTACTGCAACTCTGTCGGCCGGCTGAAGAGCTCAGGTCTGACGAACTAATGCGCAAATGCAAGGCGGCGCGCAATACAATAAATTACAATACATTACAATGCCATACATTTGCATCCCAATTCACAAATTCGATTCACAAATTTTCGTTTACCTTCGTTTGTATAAAAAATTGATATTTTCTTCGGTTTTGGGGTGCACAGAAAGCAACAGTTCAGTATTATGAAACAGGAGTTGAAGACATAAGGGGAAATAATGAATGCTGTTGAAGGTTTTCATACGAAGAGGTAGCACAGCGATTTGTGATATCGGTCGTTCTCATTCAATAATTTTGTAATTCCGCTTTCATTTACGAAAAATTCACAAATAAGACATTCCTTTTCTTGACCTAAGAGAACTCACATGACATCTGTAGCTACAACGCATTTGTTTTCATCGTCCTAGATGGAAGGTGGCCGTTTAAGTGCAGCTTTTTAATTCTGTGTTTGGTGCCGTAATTTATATATAATTGTAATACTATGAAATATGTGATAGTACAGTAGTAAGAACTCACTATAACAAAAATACACTTTTTTCTCTTTGAAGATTCGTGCGCGCTCCTGCAGCGTCAAGAAATGCTGTCCGCCCGCCAAGTGCATCTGCAACGGCCCCTGCTTCACCGGCTGACGACAGCAGCCAGGCTCCCACCACGACCGCAACAACATTTTCTCAGCTACTTCTTTATGATCTGTGCACTTCATTTTCTTAGAATACATCAAACGACATTTATCGGTTTTCATTCATTCACTTTCAATACAGGAGCAACTAATCAAAACGCATCTTGTGTAGTGGTGGGAAAAAATTGAGTTTGATGTGAAATCGTGTAGTTTTTAATTCGCTCTAGACGTTACTTCTTTCAGATTTCTTCAAAATGCATTTAATTAAATGTTTTAAAATGCGTTTTGATGAAATCTAACATCAGGAGCGTGAAGAGAGTTTTAAAAACATCAATATACTACTTCGTACTGCTTCGTAGTATAGGGGCAAACAACTTCATAGAATAGATAATGTATTGTAATGATGCAGCAAAACATGGCCAGTTTTTTCGACAGAAAAACTAATGCCGGGTACCAAAAATGGGGGAAATCTTGCTCTTATATGTAGTACATTAAACTAACACGTTGTGTGGTCAGATTCTATGTTTTGTAGTTGTTCGATACCGAAAAGTCGATTGTCGGCAAAAAGTCTGACCGACTGTCCGGGACATCGTGCGACTGTGAACAGCACTGTGGCTTTTAATTTTTTACAGTACCTACACGTATACAAATGACCGAAGTCCGACTTTTGTTGAATTATTACAGAAAAATTGAATCGCACTTTCAAAGATACTAATTTGACTTATTGTAAGTAAACGTGATACTCCAAACTTCAGGGGATATAAGTGCGCGAATTCGAAGATTATCAGCATGATGTTGAAGTGATACTGTTGATGAAAAAAAGGACACCGGTAGCATTACCAATTGTTTATATCGCACGTAATTCATTTTTCTGACATTTTAATCGAATAAAACAACATTTATACAGCGACAGATTAGTCTATCCATAAAAAATCCTTAAAGCCTTGGAAATCTCTGAAACCTCTTTATTATTCAAATTGGTCACCAAATTCAACTACTTCACTGTTACACGAAAGAAAACATGTTTGAGAATGAAATTGGTAGAGACATGTTTTTCTTTGAAATTAGTTTGGACTCTTTCCTCTTATTGAAACACACGGCGAACGACAACACGCACCCTCGAATAGAATGAAGTATTTTTAATCTCGAACGTTTTTAGGTGAGATGATGCTTTGATAGATGTGCCCATCTTGAAGGCGATGCTCCTGCTTTTGACCTATACGATAAACGTAAAATATCATTGTGCATACTATGCAGCGTCTTTTATGACAAAATAACATTTTAATTATTTAAAATGCCAAATAAAACTACGAAACAGAATTCCTTTGTACTCTTCACTATATTCGTGGTGGACTTTCAAGCTTGCGCGCGCAAGACGGCTCTAGTCAGCAGAGCAATACTCGCTCCAAAAAGCTGCACGTCATTGGTGCGAGTCTTCGCCAGCAGCGGCGACATCTACACACCGGGCGGCCTAGCGCCCGACAGGCAGACTCTATTTGGTCTATACTGTTTATTACTAATTCCGCTAATTGTTGCGGAACGCAGTTAGTCTCCGAACTTGGACACCTGCTGGTGGAACTGTGAACAATTTATGGAGAAAGTAGTTTTAGCATTAAGAGGAAAGTCGCCTGATCATGTCGAAACGAGTTAAAAGTTAATAGTGAGTAATATGAGTATGTTTTGATTGTCGAGTTCTAGGAATAAATATAAACAATCTGTTGTTGGATTAGTTCATATTTCAACAAGCAAATTAAGTTGAATCCAATACCACATTCAGTTTATATTGAGGATTCAAACGATACTGTAATTGTTATTTTATTTCTGAAGTGTGACTTGCAGAGGGTGCGTAATTTCTCCTCACAGCTTCTGTTAAATATGTGGTGAACAGATTGTAAAAAGTCAACAGAGAAGTGAGTTTGTGAACAATGTTTATTTTGTGTATTTCAAATTGAATTTTGGAGGTCAAGTAAAAACATGGGATCTGTATAAAGTGCGCACAAGTTCCGAAGAAGATCTTCGTTTGTGGTTTATGGGTAAGAAAAACTCATTTCGTTTTGGTGTTCATGACGGTTTGGTGTTCCTTCGTATGATATGGCGTGAACAGAAAAATCATACAACCGACTGATATTCCTCTTCAGTAAACGTGAAAGAATTTAATGCAGAAAATAAAATATCCTACCCTGACCTTGTCTCATCTATTCACCCAGTGCCCATGGTTCATGGTTCCATTCCACAACCACCTTGTAATTTAGATGACATCCTGAGTAAATCAGTCAGAGGACTCTGACGCATTAACTTCTCAGAATTAATCTAGTTCAAATTTTATATTGACGAGAGACCTCAACTTGTTTCTGAGAGTGATCTCAACAACCTAGTACGAGACTTAGGTCTTTCACACGATGAAGGCGAATTACTATTATCAGGGCATAAAACAAAACCTGCTATCATCTGGGACCTCATTTTCGTGGTAGAGCATCGACCGAGAAAATTTACTTAGTTTTCTCCAAAGAAGGAAATCTGATTTATTGTAATGATGTTCATGGGCTCATGAAGGGCTTTGAAATAGAATATGATTCATCAGAACCTGGCGCATATTCATTGATTCACCTAAAATGCTTCAAAGCACTCGGAATCATACTGCAGAACACTATAATGACTTGGCTGCGAATCTTGAGAAAATCAAATATTAAGAGCATCAGTGGTTGGCTTGTAGAGATTTCAAAATACTAACCATGTGGTTGGGTCAATTGTGGTCAGTTGGGTAAGTGTTAGCTTATACAAAATATCCTTGTTTTCTTTGCTTATGGGATAGTAGAGCCACACTGCTGCACTTGACAGATGTGATTGGACTTCTCGAGACAGTTTTACCCCCGACGAAAAAAACGTCATCAATACGACCTTGATTCCAATGGAACAAGTTTTATTACCACCTCTTGTACATTACATTGGGTCTTACAAAGCAGTTTGTCAAATCACTGACAAGAGATGGGGGATCGTTTCAGATATCTGTGTTCTAATTTCCCGAAACGGTCTGAAGCGAAGTTAAAAGAGAGAATTTTCAC
This sequence comes from Gryllus longicercus, assembly GCA_038098605.1. NCBI lineage: Eukaryota > Metazoa > Arthropoda > Insecta > Orthoptera > Gryllidae > Gryllus > Gryllus longicercus. The sequence continues at coordinate 550,702 of JAZDUA010000414.1, forward strand.
TGGCACCGACATAATAAAACTAACCGATTCCCTTTTTATAAAAGCAATGGGAGACAAGAAAAAAGAAGCGTGGAACCCTTCCAAGAATGTAGTGCAAGATGAGTTTAAAAGTTTATTTTTAATATTTACTAGGTTGTCCGGGTGACGCCGCGTCCATGGCGAAGGTGCCGACGTTTCGGTCGCCATTCTGCGACCTTCCTCAGGGCGTATTGCCCTGAGGAAGGTCGCAGAATACGCCCTGAGGAAGGTCGCAGAATGGCGACCGAAACGTCGGCACCTTCGCCATGGACGCGGCGTCACCCGGACAGCCTAGTAAATACTGACTCCGGCCGCGGAAGCCTACGCTTTCATTTTTAATACTCCCATATAGACAATTTTGTTGAAAACTTGGGAGCTTATACTGAAGAACAGAGCAAAAGATTTCACCAGAATGCCCGTGATTTTGAGAATCGTTTTCAAGAAAAAGGGATGTTAAATGTTCGCTGACAACTGTTCTATGAGCAATCGAGAAACCAAAGAAAAGAAACTGGAAAGGAGTTCGGAGAAGCATCAAAGCAACAAAGAAAAGGTTTCACTAGAAAAAAAAAGATCTTAAATTGTATATAAAAATCAAAAACCATTTTTCGATTACTTGTAAGAAAATAAATAATGTTAGTTTACTGCAAAGATTAAGTTATTTTATTAAATATTTGTGTAATGGATAAAAACTGCACACAGGCTCTGATCCACTGGGGGCGGGATACACAGGTGCGGATCAAAAGAGTGAAATTCCCTTCTCCCGCAAAAGAATTCAGTAGCTACAGAAGCAAAAAAAAAAAAAGTAAGTCAGACTCAAAGACTAACACATGTTTTTTTGTGTGTTTCGATGCGCTGTATCCGAATCTAAAGTCAGAATTGCGTCACCACCTTAATTTTTTTAAATCGCAAAAAACACCATGAATTTGTACTTTTTTTCGGGTATTGTTGCCAGGCCCACAGACGACACATATTTCTCAATGTATGTTGACGCGCTAAATCCGAATCTGAAGGCAGAATACACCTGCTGCCTCCAGGTTTTTTGCGAAACACCACCATGAAATTGAACTTTTCTGATTTCAGTGGTTGTTGTCAGGCCCAAAGACTTGGTTCTGAAACAAATCTAAAACGAGAATTACACAACAACCCTCCAGTGTTTTCGCGAAAAATTACTGTAAAAATGTAGATTATAAATTTTACGATGTATTTTGCGATTTAAAAAAATTAAGGTGATGACATCATTCTGGCTTTTATTCGAATGCAGCGCCTCGACATACATAGAGAGCTATGTTTGAAGTTTTTGGTACGGTAAATATATAAGAAAAATTTCGTTGAAACATTTGGAGCCGTTTATGTAAAAATGTTTGAGCGTTACTGAAAAAAAGCACTTGAAACTCATTATCACCCAAAACTTTGGAGTTTGCGAAAACATTAAGTAAAGTTAAGTAATTGTACTCACAAATGCAATAATGTACACTAAATGCCCGTAACGTAAATATAAAGGACGTGAGAGATATTTTTTAAAAGTTACATCTATGTAGTTTTTGAAAAAAAATAATTAAACAAAAAGTCGTTTAAGTAATTTTGGATTGTGCATTAAGCACTATCCATACAATAAATATTAAAGAAATTTGGGCAGTGTTCGAGAAATAGCGTTGAACCTTTTTTGAAAATTCGTAATTTAGACCTCAATTTTACTGAAAAGTTTCGATTTTGCAGAACGACATTATTTACATAACTTGTATTTACAAATGCAATAATATATACAAATCGCAAGTAATATAAATGTTAATGCCGTGAGAGAGATAAAATGTGATTTGGGATAAAAAACAAAATACAACGAAATTGTTTATGTCATGTGGACAGATTGAAGTCCCAATGCAGAGAAAATAACATTTACTGGTTGGAACACATTTAAACAGGTTCACAGAGAGTTATAAAATTGCTTATCCATTACAAATGATCGGAGAAGTGTGTGCTGTTGTAAGACCACTAGACACCTACACACCTCCGCCTCTACTGTTAACACGAAGCCAAGAAGAGTTCAACAAAACGTAAATCTTCATTTATGACCAGAAACAAAAAATGGGCCATCTCAGCATTTGCTAAACGGATCGCAGAAACATTATAAAACATATGAGCGATATGAGGGTCATTGACCCATAAAATGATGTATAATACTTGTAACATATATATTTAATGTCTTTAAATTTTGTGCAGCACAAGTTTTAACTACAGCATTGTACTATACCATTTTTAAAATATACATTGCTTATATTTTTTTATAGTCTATAATTTCTAATTGTATAGAAAAAGTAATACGTCTGAAAAGATTTTACTTGGTAACTTCTGAATACATTTTAATTGTTTAAAGTCCGCTGGCAATGTTTTGTAAACTAACGAAAGTATTTTGTGGATTTCTTTGTAGTGTGTTCTTGATACTGATAACTGATGGCTATGGTTCCTACGATATGTGTCGTAATTATGTATATGTTAATTTCATGAAAATATGTTTTTGGCGTTGAGTAAGTCAGTTTCGACCAAAACTACATATTCGTAAATAACAAGGCAAGACAATGGTACGATTTCAAGCTCTAAGAAGGGAGGCTTGTGTCAAGGAAAGGGAACGCTTTGCTCACCCTAGTTTCTCTCGGTTACAAAATTGGTGAAGAGGGAGCATTTAATTCAACTCTGTTTAAGTGGAGTTTTTGCTGAAAAAAATCTACAGCCCAGATGTGTGAGCTATAACTAAGAAATCCTAAACTTAACCTATTCTCTAGAACCAATGACAAGTCGATAGTATATGGGCAGAGTTAATAGTGCTGTATGGCCCTTACTTGGTTCCTATTATATTTCTGAAGCTGCAATAGTTGAATTAGATAATACCTAATAGAACTGTGTTGAATTCCCAAATCATGGATTTTTTTTTGTTTTGAAACAAAAGTGTTTCTTCAGTTAATTGAATTGTAATCAGAAACAATATTTCAAACTATTATCACAAGAGCCAACTAATGTACAATAGTGCTAACAAATACTGCAGCTAGTTTTTTATTCAATGAAATTGTTTTCCAATAACTCAATATGTTAATAGTACACATGTAAATTATATAATTAATCATGAAAATATAAATATATCGTTCAATTATTGAACCTAATTATTCATTGTTTTGTGAATGACGACGTTTTGCGCCATTTTCAGACTTCAAAATTAGCGTTTAGTCTTTCTCATTTGATATTTATTATTAATTGATATTAATTGTATCAATTCTAGCCAGAAACGCTCATTTCACTAAGTATTTAGAATTCCAATTGAATATGGGAAAGGGTAGAGATCCCAAAATTTCAGAAAACATTCACCTAATACGCTTCTTCCCATTGTTGTGCACCCCGAGTTTTTTATCGTTTTGATATTAAATGAAAAAAAAATAAATTAATAAATATTAGAACATTCATTGTGAATGTTACATAAAGATCCTGAAAATTAGGCCAATTCAGGCTGAAAGTGAGTTATTTTTAAAACGAAATAAGCATATAACATACGTATAACTATACGGATTCTGTAACAACATTCATTGACTTAATCCATTTGTCAAAATGTATTACTACTTACTAACTGGCAGTCCCTATGATAGCAATATCGCAATTTTTCCAAAAACGCTGCATAGATTTCTTTGATCTCAAGATCTTAAAGGTTTGGTTGTAAATTTTAAATATTTCGTGAAATTTCGTTCATAAATATCGTGTATTATTATTAAACCATTGTGTCGTCTCGTCAGATTATTATGAATTTATTTTATTGAAATGTACAATTAGATTTGAATTTTCCGGGATTTTAGTGCAATTCATTGCCGACAAAATCATTACAAATCTTTTTTCTTTCATCATGAACTACAACCATTTCGAAGTATTATAGAAGGAACTATAATCAAGTAGTACGTAGTGTATTATTATTTTGATTTCTTAGAGATAAATCAAGGTTATTCTTTGTCAAATTGAACATACCAATGACTATGCAAATTCGTTGAAGTCGAACATCGTTGCTTGTTTAATGAATTCGGCCGAGTGTAAAATTAACCATAAAATGTTCATTGACCTGTTGTAACAACGTTGTAATTTTCTTACAACTGATCTGTTTAATAATGCTTAGATTTTAGCACATCCTACTGCAGTGAATAAAATTCTCAGTGAATCATGCTACGAATATTTTGAGGGGATTGAAGATGATGTTCGCACTAAATCAAAGAATATTTCCTTCTCCGTCGCAGATAACATGGCCTTCGATCTCAATTTGTATTACTATCAATGCAGTAAAGGTGAGATACAAAGTGTGATTTAATTTACTAGTACAGGTCATCGAGAAGAGGAATACAACTTGGAGATTGTGATTTTGGCTGTGAACTAATTAAACACGTTTTGCATTATTCTCTCGTGCATTTAAAAAAGATTGTTAATCAATATAAATATAGACGTACTAAAATAGTTCAGTGTAATAGTTTCTAATGAAAATTATCTAAATATTTTTTCCATAAAGGTTGTGGACAGTATAAATTAGGAAAATTGGAACTCACTTATTTTAAAATATATTCTGTGTCCTAAAACTAAGATTTAGATTTGCTCACAAAAAATACAAATGAAGTTGTAGAATTGTGATACATTAAGAAGCACGTCTTTCTATGACTATTATTTCAAAATTAAATTAGAGGACAAGGTCGTTGGTGCATAAAGAATGTTACACACCTAGAAACCACCATTTTTAGTTCAGTGGCGAAATTTATTTAGGGAAAAGAGTATTTTTGCAATAATTGATTCATGAAGATAGTTCACGAACAGTAGAGATGAACCCTAAATACCCTGTTTTTGTCTACGATTTAAACGGCTCAGTTGATAGTAAAACCCTTCTGCAAATTGCGATTTGCCTGTACTTGTCACTTTCCTTGTCTACTTTTTATCACATTCTCCGATCCATATTTATTTGTAAGGTTCATGGAAATCATTCTACATTTAGGTGCATACACTTTTAATGAAGACAATTTTATTTTCTTCAAAAAAACAAACAACAATTCATCATCATCGTGGGTTGAGCCGATTGGCCCGTTCTGTCTTCAAGGAAACTTGTTACAGTATCAGAAATCAGCATACAGTACACGGATCTGGTATACTCCAACGGTTCTTTTTTTTCGGTGATGCCAATTCTTTCTTAGTATGTCTATTTTTCAGTTAGATTGATGATCTTTAATTCGTCTCTGATGTCCTCAAAGGTCTCAGAAATCTCATTTTCGCGGCTTCTATTATTCTATTATCTGTTCTATTGAGCGCCCAATTTTCACATCCATAGTAAATCATTGGAACTGCTATTGTTTTGAAAAATTTCAGTTGATTGTGTAGACATTTTTCTCTTTTAAATGTTTAAGAGCAGATGGGTCACCAAAGATGTTTCCCTCAAATATCTCCTTAAGCGTTGCGTTGAGATGCGGTTTCTGCTAAAACGAAAGTATCTAAGAGGCATGAAAAAAGCTGTATCATAATTTACTGCAATCAGTTTCATTCCACAAAGTCCACACAACTATGATTTGAAATGTATTTCCTTCTATTTTGAAATAAATATTTCAATATTTGAGGTAAGGAAAATTTAAACGTTACTAAACAAGCCTTTCCAAACGTACCTTGTTAGCGATTTCTGTTGATTTTCTCTTGGTATACTTGCACTTTTAAGTATGTGTTATCGATGGTAGTAATCGATTGTCGATTTACAAAATAATGAAAGTTTTCGACTGCCAAACGATTGACGTTCAGTGAGGTCTAAGTACAATTATTTGAACAGACTTTTAGATTACAAAAACGAATTGTACGAATAATTAGCAAATCCGAGCCACGTGATTTTTGTAAGCCTCTCTTTATTCATCTAGGTATTTTACCATTACCTTGTCTCTTCACATATGAATCAGTGTTTTTGTCAAAAATGACTTAGTTAAGGGCGGGAATATATTTTCAGCAAATGCCGTTGTCTATAAATACAAAATTCGACATAGTAATCATATTCATCAGGTGACAGTATCAACATCTCACTACAAAAAATTCACATATAATACATGTATATTATTTTACACCTTGTCAGATGACATTAAACGATACATTCGATACAAAAGTTTAAGTCTCAAGTAAAATCTTTTCTGCTGCACAACTGTTTCTATAAAATTAGAGACTATACCAAGCCTCAAAAAGGAAAGTAATATTAATTTTAACAATGACATTTAATGTATTATATACCATTTGGGTTGTATAATTGTAAAGAACCTGTAACAAGTATTGTATTTCAGCTTCTGGGTCAATGGCCCCCATCTCGATCAGGTTTTTGTCCCGTGTCCCTGATCCTCGAGCAAATGCTGAGATGGCCCCTTATTTTGCTTACGGACATAAATGTAACTTCAAATTAACTTCTCCCCATAGCACGTTACACACAGTTTTAACTTTTTTTACGTAAATAAATAAATCACCTCTGTATAACAGGTTTTTCCATCTATACGCTCTATCTGATTGTCTAAAAGGACTTCTATTGACAATTGAAGAGATTTGACGAACACTGTCATGAAAATGGCTCTGATGTCGGCTGAGGAAAAACTATTGTGTCGTTTTCGCGCAATTACATGAAAAGCTGTAAATAAATGTCCATTTCCTTGCGAAAGGGTTTTTAGATGACTAATACTAATCTCGCTCTCATTCCATGTGAAAGGTCTCCTCTTCGATTCCAGGTAGGGGTTAGGAGCAATATTGTTGCATCTGAAAAAAGTCACCGTTTTTTTATCTGGTGATTACTGATTGTTGAAAATGTATATGATGTTCGAAAATGGGTTTCATACAATTAAAGAATACTCTTAGAGCTAGTTGGTGCTCGTACTTTAGACTGGGTGTGGAAAACATTGATAAACTACCATACTTCCTACAAATTCCTACAGTTGGCTTCCTATGCAGTGAAGGTTCAGCCGAAAAAGATGACAGATGACTATGTAAATGAAGTAGTTAAAACGTCTCGTAAACATTTGGAAGACTGCTTTACAATACAATCAATTTGGAAAAAATTTCAGAATAGTTTTGAAAAGACTATGATATGGCTATGTAGTTCAACATTACCAACACCTGGGTAATGTTGCTTTATAAATAAAATTTTATTAAAAATGGAATATAAAAATATTACAGGAGAAATATTAGACGAGAATTCAAAAACGTTTTCGGTGAATTCAAAAACGTTTTCTCAGATATCTGACGCTTAATTGGAAAATATTTTTTAATACAAATAGAAATGTTATGATTTTTGTATTTCATTGTTTTAGAAACGAAGCTATCTTTAAAGTAACAGCGTTAAATGAAACAATTAAAAAATCTTGGGTCACATCGAAACAAACGTCATGCACATAGGGTACACACATTAAACATTTTCTCACACAGATAACATTTTCTTTACCATAATGCAGTTTTTATAATATAAATGCATCGAAAAGAAATATTTTAATGTCAATTTCTAATTTCAGAATTAATCGCGGGGGTATGGTGGATTTGAAAGTTGGTACTGAAGATTATGACCGCCATTGGGAGACGGACAGCAGCAAATTATCGGAGAATGGCTGCGGTGGTGGATGCACATACAATGGGAAGAAAAATGGTAGGCGACGATAATCTAAATAATTCGAACTCAATCAAGGAATTAATGCATTTCAAACTGATTTACATTCTAATTTAAATTAAATTCTTATTAAAACATTTATACATACACTTCCAAAGAGGTCGATACCGACTTCCTGGTGTTAATTTGAATTTTCTTAGCAGTAGATTGTCTCAATTAAAAACTTGTGCCAGAACAGCACATATTTTATTTTATATTAACTTCAGTTATTGTAAAGAGCACTAAAAATTATGCGAAAACTACTCAATTTTTTAAAATCACATGATGTTTTTTAATGATCTACTTTTGAAGACAATATTTCATTAATATGAAATGTCTCATAGTACCTGCAGTATTCTAGTTTATGAAGACGGTGAGAAATGTCTCAGAGTTTTAATCTTCAAAATTCAGAGACTTCAACGAAAATTGGGGTCGCACTAATTTTATAAATGTTCTTTGCTCCACCAAAGAAAAAATTAAGAAAAAAAATTGGCACCATTTTTCCAACGTTTTGAAAATGTCGTTGAAGCTTTATGAAAAGTGTCCCAATATCAAAATAGCTGTTTCAAATTCGCAGAAGCTTGAGCTCGTTCAGATCAATTTAATAATATCAATTTTGAAGAAAATTCCATGAACAATTTAGGCTTTAGTAGACGATAGAAAGGACGAATACAACACAGACGGTAGGAAAGACGAACAGACAGCGAAATCTTTACCATAAATCATGTTTTCGGAATCAAGGACTCACAAAACTTGGATTCTGAAAACTCATGTTATAGAAAAAAAGGTAAAAAGCGCTAAAAATAGACCCCATGACTAACTTTTAAATTATTATTATCATTATTGCTTTTTATATCTTTTGGTTAAAAACATCAATGGAAAATGTATGTAATTCACGTCCAATACTGAAACCAATTGATTGTAAAAAAAAATTTTATTTAATTTTCGCTAATGCAGGTTTGGTTATTAAATGTGGGAAATTATAACGCTATCTACCGTATCATTTGCATATTTATATTTTTCATTAATAATTTATTAATATAAAATTTATATCTAGTGTATAATCAAGTTAATATCGAGATACAAACAAGTTGATTTTGAGTACGTTAAGTTAATTATTGTGATGCTTTAATAGTTTTATGAAAAAGGGTCACTGGTAAAAGAAAAAAAGTTTAGAAAAACCTTTTTTAAATTAAATATGGCGCTCTAATTTTAGCAAAATGTCTCTAGCAAAATGTTTCTCTCTAGCAAAATGTTTGAGAAAATGTACCTTTTTACGGCCTATTAAATTTTATAACTATAAATCAATTAAGAAACTGCACAAATGGAATTTATAACATAAATTGAAAATTGAAGTACTTAGCTTCAGAATATTACATGATTAAACAAGTCACCAATGTGTGCAGTACCTTTCTTTCTTTTATTTACTAAAAAGGACGTCTATTATGCTGCATAATATGCTAAATATAAATAAGTTTAATACATGTTTAATAAAGGTGTATTCTCACGAATTAATATAAATTAGTCAAATAAGCGTTAATAAAAATTAAATACAGTTTTTTGTATAATTTTTCATACTTAACAAACTTAAATACTAATTGAACATTGGATTATCTAATGAATATTTCAAAAAAGGGCTGAAATATATTGAATATCTATAATGGAAATAAATCTTTGACATAAGTCAGTGGTTGTGACTCAGAATTATAAATTAACAACTTATTTTTAAAATTCATATTCTGTTGTAAATTTATAAATAATAGAATACATGTTTATCTACATGTTTTATTTAAAGAATATTTCCATCCAAAAAGTATATTATTAATAAAACACGAAGTAACTAATGATTATGTCGAATAGCACAGACATTCTCTTACTAGTTTGTTAACTGATCTCTTTACACTGGAATAGCTTTTCACATTTCCTCTACTCTCTTCCCAGATACTACCTATCGACGCCTGAATGGAAGTTTCCATATTTCCTCAATTTTCCGGTTCTCTGAGAGAAAAATGGAAATATGATTTTGGGAACGTCATAGAAGTGTAAAACCTGGTTCAATATGCAATTTTTTCTGAAACATTTGTAAATGTGTTCTAGTAAATATCGCTTGGGCGTTTGAGAAAACGCTCAATTTTTTACTCATTTTTACACAAAACGTAGGATTTTTGGAGGTACATGAAAATAATTCCATTTGAACCACTTGCACAAACATATTAGTAATAATGCAAAAAATATACCCGTGATGTAAAAATTATTTACTTTCAAAAAATTACATTTGTGAATTAATAATTATTAACACAAATATATTCAATAATTTCGAAAAATTACATGAAAATTGCTTTTATGATAATGGATGGACGAACAGACATATAGACTGACGTTTTGAACAAAAATAACACTTCTTCGGTATAGGGGCCCCCAAAAAAGGTATTTCCGTTGAAATCTCGAAGTCGTTTTTTCGGAGCATTACCTACATAAGTTTTTCTATAATGGACACGATGAAGTAAAATAATCAATATAAATGAAAATATGATTCAAATTCAAGTCATTTTCTACTTTTTTAATAATTTTTTTCGTCATAATAGATGTAATCAGAAAAACATCGAGCAAGAAATGTGTGGTTCTCGGAGACAGTGTTGACGTAACAAGAGGAACCCAAATGGCAGATGGCGACTGTTGTGATGGTTTCGGCGCCCACAGAGGAAAAGACCTAAAGAATGCTTACGCCAAGAGAACGTACAGTGGGCAAACTCGTGCACCAATGGTGGATGTCGCCACATCGGACGATGATTTTGAAACCCATTTCCCTGCTCCTGGGGGGATCATCTCAGGGTACGCATTCAGGCCAATATTTTTTAAAAAGTCAGTGTTTTCTTTTCAGTGCGAACAGAGCGAATCCAAACTCCTTCGTGTGACTCGGGTGACTAATGAGTTGAACATTACAGTTGAAAAATATGTAATGTTACAATAAGTAGCCCACATCAGAGAAAAATACCACTAAACAAAAACAGAATGGTTTTTCAAAAAGTATCACACACACTGTTCAAACACAAAATATAAAATACATAAAAAACTATTTTAAAATCAATAAACTAAACAAAACGTTAACAAAAAAGTAGATATTTTACATGTTAAGAATATAAAAATGTTGATGTCCCATGAAGCGACGGGGGCGGCGGGGCGAGCGCGCAGGCGCGCGGCGACTCGTGCGCGTGCGCGATGGGGCCGGCGCTGTCGTGGATGCACGACTCGCTGCGCGCGATGGAGATGAAGATGGAGAGGACGGACGACTTCGTGCGCGGGGTGGCCCTCAGGCTGCGGGGCCAGGGCGCGCTCATCCAGAAGCTGGAGCGGCGCATGCACCTGCTGGAGCAGAAGGAGAGCGCCGCCCCGCTCCCGGCTTCGCCCTCGGCCCCGCCCTCGGCCCCGCCCCCGGCTCCGCCCCCGACGCCGGCCCCGGCCCCGCCGCTCATGCCCTGGGTGCCCGCCGGCCCCGCCCACGCACACGCCGGCGGCGGCGGTGGCGGCGGCGGCGCCTGGGGCAGAGAGCGCGAGCAGATGGTAAGAGCTGAATGGCTAAAATAAGACTGTTTGCTTAAATTAATATAAGATTTCGTTCATTGTATTGAGAAAGTTGGAAAACAAATTAATGAAAAATAATTGAATATTTGCAATGGTTCTAGTCGTTTACTGCTCCATTTTCATGCGCAAACAATAAAATCTTAAATTCTTTCTAATACAATAACACAGATTTGATGCCACTGAAACCAATGAAAATCAAACCGGCTTCTTCTACTCATAAATTTACAAATCAATACAAAATTAACTCTTAATGTGCGCACACTCTTACTAATTTTACCATCTATTTTGATTACGACTAAAATGTATTATATTGCAAACAAACTGGTCCTTCTACAGTATTTTGATTTTTTCCTAAAACGAAATATGAAAGCTTAATCATACATTAAACGAGGTCTATCTCTCTTCATCGATACTTGTTCCATTCTGTTGATTTCCTAATCTCTCATACATGCGGATAGTTCCAAAAATATTTTTGTTTTATCTCTATCTCATTAATTTACTTTGATTTATTCCCGAAATACTCCCTTGTTTACTCAATAATTTTACTGTATGTTAACGTTATGTTACTGCTTTCTGTCCCCAAACTAAAGCATCACATCTTACAGAGAACACGTTGCCTGCATCATACGCATGGTTATCTCCATTATTTAGAATGATGGTTGTATCTTCGTCTACATCTTTAAAGTAATTTTCCTTTTTATAATGAGTTATTTGTTCACTCGAAATTTTGAAATACACCGATCATTTTATTTTAGGAACCACTTCGTGTTACTGGGTTTGACTTTATCCATTTAGTCATTTGGTCACTTAGCAATTTCACTGTTTAGCCATTTATCCATTTAACAATTAAGTAATTTTGCAATTTTGGCATTTAGTCATTTTTACATATTTAGTCATTTTACATATTTAGCCGTTTTACATGTTTGGCATTTTACATATTTAGCCATTTAGTTATTTAGTCATTTAACTATTTTATTCATTATTAAACTGGTTAGTAACTTAATTATATAGCCAAACAAAAAACAATGTTGTCAGATCTAAAGATTTGATGCATTTTCTCTGTGTATGTCCACATGCTTAATTCGAATCAGAGGCCAGTTTTATCAATCGCAAAAAAATGGAAAGTGTTGGCGCAATTCCGGTTTCGGATTTGAAATCAGCGCGTTGACATACGTAGATGAAGATGTTTCAAGTGTTTGGGCTGACAACATTTTTTTTGTGTGCCTGTGTTATTTAGCCGTTTCGTTATTTACCTACTTAACTGCTTAGCCACTTAGGAGGTATTTCTTTTGCGTGCGCGTGCGCGTGCAGCGCGGGCCACGCCGCACGGCGTCGTGCCCTCGCACGTGGCGCCAGCCGTCGCCGTCGCCGCCGCCGCCGCCGCCGCTGCGCCGCCAGCAGTCGGTGCGGTCGGTGTCGTGCGCGGCGTCGGCCGCGTCCGCGCCGCACCCGCCCGCGTGCTTCGCCGAGCGGCTGGCCGCGCTGGGCAAGAACCTGCTCGCGGAAGCACTCGAGGGCAACGCGCGCACCGTGCGCCGGCTGCTCGACGCCGGCGCGGACCCCAACTTCGTGGGCGCCGGCCGCTGGACGGCCCTGCACAGGTCTCGCAGAGGGCGACGCCCAGGGAGGGAGCGGGAGGGAGGCTGAGAGGGAGGGAGGCGGAGAGGGAGGGAGACGGAGAGGGAGACGGAGAGGGAGGGAGACGGAGAGGGAGAGAGACGGAGAATGAGGGAGGCTGAGAGGGAGGGAGACGGAGACCGAGGGAGATTGATAGGGAGGGAGGCTGAGAGGGATGGAAATGGAGAGGGAGGGAGGGAGGCTGAGAGGAAGGGAGACGAAAAGGGAGGGAGACGGAGAATGAGGGAGGCTGAGAGGGAGGGAGACTGATAGGGGGGAAGCTGAGAGGGAGGGAGGCTGAGAGGGAGGGAGGCTGAGAGGGAGGGAGACGGAGAGGGAGGGAGACGGAGAGGGAGGGAGACGGAGAGGGAGAGAGACGGAAAATGAGGGAGGCTGAGAGGGAGGGAGACGGAGGGATATTGATAGGGAGAGAGGCTGAGAGGGATGGAAATGGAGAGGGAGGGAGGGAGGCTGAGAGGAAGGGAGACGAAAAGGGAGGGAGACGGAGAATGAGGGAGGCTGAGAGGGAGGGAGACGGAGAAGGAGATAGAGAGAGAGTACAACGGAGAGAGAGGGTGTCGGAGAGAGAGGATGACGGAGAGGGAGAGGAAGAGAAAGGAGAGAGAAGAGGAGGGGGAAAGTAAAGGGGACGGAGATGGAGAGAGAGGTGGAAGGGAGATGGAGAGGGAGAGGGAAAGAGAGGAAGAGCGAGATAGGAGACGGAAAGGGGGGAAGGGATAATAAGAATGAAGGAAATAAGGTAGTAAGTATAAAGTGAACTTGGATGTCGCGTAAGGATGTGTAATCGTGTGACGAAAAACTGCGCTCTAGTATTTCACAAGTTCATCGTTTCTATTGGATGTACCTCATTGAATGTGTTAGTTTATTTTACTAATTAATATACTATTCATGAATAGCAATGAAATCAATGTATTTTAATTCCAGGTGTTATGTTTCACAGATTTCTTCATAACAATGACGTCCATTTTTAGAGTAATATATTTTCTATCCGAAGATTATAAGCATGTTCGTTTTTTTTCAAGCATTTTGTTTCAAGTGTGTAAGCATTCGAGAGCGAACTTTAAACATAAGAAATGGAAGTAGCAATTGTGCTTTACAAATATATATTACATTCAGATGTATACTACATGTGAACATTGTTTGTTTTGCAAATATTGCTTTTAAAAATGCAACAGTATATGAATTTGACTTCCATTCATATCTATCCTGACATTAGAAAATTTAAATTAAATTAGAGAATCCCCAACATGGTTGCCAGAGCAAACTTTAATTTGCAGTGGGGAAAGTCGGACATTAAAATAGGATTATGAGGCCGAGGAAATTGCAGCCATTGATTTCATCACTGGTTGTCGAGACCGCATTCGAAACTAGCATTATTATGCCCTTTCTGAGACGAAGCAAAAAGTCGGAGATCAGAAGACGAAATTCGCACAGGGTAGCTCGGGGCATCAACTGATGTCACTGCAGTGCCTCTTTTTGGGAAATTCGGGAGTTCGACTTCCGACAGCGGCAAGATTTTTAACATTAGCGAAAGAGCTATGTAACTGTCTCGAGAGAATTCTAGCGTCTGACTTCTCTAATTGGTAGTTTGATTCGTTTCTCCAATCAACATCAGGCGAATGTCGAACCAGTACCTTAAGTAGCGGGCCACGAACAGCGCGCGATCTTTCCTTCCTCTTCCTTTCCCTATCCTGTTCCGAAACTGACACACACTAACATGCATTATACTATCGCCACATGAAGGGAAAACCTGCCGCGGGTATAGAGCTTGTGTCGGCCTAGGCTGTGTTCCGCTGCCGGAGTTATCTGGTTCGAGAAACCCCCACGAGCCGACATGTACTATACGCGCAAGTTTTCTTGCTGTTCCACAGGAGTGGGGAGAGGAGGGGTCTGGCTACGTCACGGCTTAAAAGGGAGTGTACCAACTGTGCACATGAACTTAACTTGCCAAAGGGTGCCACGAGAAATGCAACGATTGTTTTGAAAGCACGAGGTGGTCGTTGCCAGCATTGTAAATTGGTACGTGCCGGTCCGAGTCGAACTTAAATATCTCAACCTGCCGTGCTATCCATCGCTGGTTGAGAACTAGGGTGCTCGTGTTCCAAGAAAACTTACGCGAATAATTGGTGGAAGCCATATCTCATTATCTAGCGGGGGAGGAACACCGCCCCCCCCCGCGATAACAACAAGCACTACACTAACAAGACCACAGCAGTTGACCCGCCCGCAAACCCGAATCATCCATCCATCACCGGCACAGGGCGGCCATCAAGTCGCACGCGGAGGTGATGGAGCTGCTGCTGAGCAGGGGTGCCAACGTGAACGTGCGCAACTGCCACGGCTCCACGCCGCTGCACATCGCCGCGGACAGCGAGGTGATGGGCCGCTGCGTGGAGCTGCTGGTGCGCAAGGGCGCCGATCTGAGCATTCGCAACCGCTTCGGCCGCTCGCCGCTGCACTACGCCGCCGAGCGGGGCAACCTGCAGGTGAGCGCTGGCCGTCCCTGCAGGGCTCAGAGGCCCCCTGCAGCTGTCGCCTCGGCGGGAGGTCGGCGCGGCCGATAAAGAGCCGGGAAAGTAGGAAGTCGAGAAGATTAGAGACGGCAAGAGAACGAGAGACCGATAGCAAGAGAGAGATGACATAGAGAGAGAGAGGGAGAGAGAGAGAGAGAAATAGGTAGGTAGATAGAAGACAGAAATAGAGAGATTGGGAGATAGAGATAGATAGAGAAGTAGATATAAGGAGATAGAGATGGAGATAGAAATAAAGATAGAGATATAGCATAGAGAGATAGGTAGATAGAAGACAGAGATAAAGATATTGAGATAGATAGCGATAGACAGAAAAGTAGATATAGGGAGATAGAGATAGAGATTTGGAATGATAGAAATAGACAGAGAACAGCCTGAAGCTTAAAGCTTGTCCCGGCGAGAACGATGCCCTGCCGGAGGAGGGCATAATCCGTTATTTGGTGTGTAGGTCGGCGTCCAATCTCTTCTTCCAACTCGCGAGGAACATAGTTCTATTTCTTTCTTTAATTAGATAAATTTTTGAAAAAGACAGTTTTCACACTTAAGGACAATAATATTTTATACAATGGTATATAATATAACGAATTATTTCGTTCTGAAACAATATTTAATGTTAACAAATAAGTAACCGGTCTTGTGAGAGAATTATGACTACAATCTTGATTATTTTTAATGTACAGTTTTGTTTAACAATGAAAACCCTCTTGATTTTTAGTATCTTTTCCATAATCTTCAATCTGAATAATACTTAACACATCCAGTGATTGCGAACTATCTGTAAATTCACAGAATTTATTTTTATCTCGCAGGTTTCTCTGGGTCGCAAAGCTAGTAATGCATCTGTAGGTTGGACTCTTTAACATACTGCAGTTGTTTCAAACACGCTAAACATTTCGCCATTGTTCCAGTATGTACGAAAGGAAACCTTTCTTCCCAAACCGAAAGAAAATGAACGGAAGCAGACGATCTCCCACTCATGTTACCTGAAACACCGGCAAAGGCCCACTGCTTTTCGTTATCGGCGACCCCCGTCTGCCCCACCCTCCCCCTTTCCTCGCACCGCTTCCACGAAAAGACGCTCGAGGAGGGGAACAAAGCTCTGACGTAATTTCTCCGCCAGTTGGCAAACGAAGTTTTATGGGGTGCTCTTTATCGAGATTGAAATTGCATGCACCGGAAACTAAATAAATTTTGGAATAATGTATGAGTCATTTAGTTGACGTATGATAGGACGGGTTCTATGGGTGGGTCTTTGTGGATATTTTTGTTGCTTACTCTCCGATTTAAACGTAGTGACAATTCAAGGTCACGAGCTGGAGAGAGAGGGGGGCGTTGTCATCCAATCTGAAGCTCCAATACCAAAAGTAAAAGTCGTAACGAATCTCCCGATTGGATGAAAGTTAACCCCTTCCTCGTCCAGATCGTGACCTTCAAGTGCCACTACGTTGAAATCGGTAGCCCAAGGGTCGTTCCGAAGACCTTATGTTGAGGTGGTACTCGAATGTGGTTGGTCGTCGGCGTGGCTGCGCAGGTGGTGTTCACGCTGGCGGCGGCCGGCGCCAGCATCAGCGCCAAGGACGACAAGGGCCGCACGCCGCTCGACCTGGCCAAGACCGCCCGCGTGCGCCGCCTGCTGCGCTCCTGTTCGCGCCTGCGCCGCGAGGGCAAGCTGCACCCGCGCCCCGCCACGGACCTCGCGCCCAGCCCCTAGGGCGCCCGCAGCGCGCCGGGCAGAAGCGCGCGTTAATGAATAAATGATCGTTTGGTCCAAGAGTTGTCATGGAAGAAACGTTTGTTTTTTTTATTTAATTTTTATTCAATAGGTAATTATTACAAACAAATTAGATTACTTGATCCTATGTGGCTAGGCCGAAGGCCTTTAAGCCATTACAATACCTACATCCTTTCGCGATCTAATATTTCGTATTCTGGTATTCACCCCAAATGGTCTCTCCATCGCATCAAAGCCGCGGAATAGAGACCATAAGGTACGGCTCAGGAAAAAAAACCGAAGGGGGAAACACCTGCCGTCAGAAGCCGAGTACATTCTAATATATATGACGTTTATTTTAACTATTTATTTTCTGGCGCGGGCGTCCCGCCGTCTCCTTCCAGTGCTTGGCCTCCTCAGCAGCGGTGAAAGAGGACACCCCTGTCTTACTCCTACTGTCGATTTTATTTTTTGCGTCGTACTTCCGTCACCGCAACTGACGCAGAAATTTACTTCCCTATACATGCTCTGCAACACTTTTAAAACTTTACGTGAGACGCCTAGCTCATTTAGTTTCCGCCATAAAGCTTCACTATTGATAGTCTTTTTTATTGCTACGTTATTGCGTCATATGGCCTTCGTTACGGAGCTCGATATACACTGCGTAACTTACCCGAATCGAGAGGATCGTTTTGCCGTGGGAAATATGAGAACAGTTGAATGTTCCCTTACGGAGGAAATTATGGGAGGGGAATATGAAAAGACTAACCGAATCAAGTTAACATCAAGTTAACTAGTAAGTTAATATGAAGCAATAAAATTAAGTAAAAAATATAATCATGTATCACGGAGTTAACTAGTTCTAATGATCTCGGGTTACAAAAGGACCAAAGGGCCTCAGACGTGTTGTCGTCGCTCGATCACTAGAACACGTGTAACGCTCTTGCTACATAAATAACTATTTTTTATTTCTGTATTCAGCGGCGGCTCATAAACTTTTCTTGAGGGAATAGTTACATAAAATTGTTCGGTAAAAAAGTTCAAATGAGCACCTCAGATTGCTCATGGTCAGCGTGCTAGCTTTATGTGGTGGGATCCTGTGTTCGAGTCCCGATCGGGACAAAAAAGGGCTGTAGTTTTCTTTTAGAATTTGTCTCAGTTTTTTTAGATGCATGACGCAACGAAAACTCAGGTATCTGAGTTTCTAGGGACTTCTAAAAACATCAGATTCTGAAAGATATTCCGGGACAGCGTGCTAGCTTGTCGAGGTGCCTTCCATGTTCAATTCCTGGTAGGGGCAAATATAGAGCTGTAACTTTCCATTAGAATCATTTCAGTTTCTATAGTTCTGTGGCGAAATAAAATTGTAAGCACGCTAAGTATGCTAAATACGTAATGGAAGTACTTAAAGCTCGCCATAAGCCTCTCTAACCTCCGGGCGTGGATAATAATCAGAAACAGGGCCTAAGCCTGGTAACACAGCTAGTTGGCAAAAGTCCAATTAAACGGACCTCAAAATGCCAAATATTCAGTACTTCAAATGTAATCCGATGGAGCAAAACATATTCATCTGAAAATGTCAGCTATCGTCACTCAGTGAACGTCAAGTTGCCGTTCAAATTCCAGCGTTCGTCGCCGATGAACAGCTGTCAGCATTAGTGCACGAACCAGGTGCCTCCTGCAGATGCCCATACGCAGCAACGTTTGCTGAAGGCTTGGTTCGTCTGGGCGGTCAGTTCCCCCACAGCTAGCTAGCTATCTGCCAGTACACATCTTCACAGCTATCGTTCTCCTCCGTCATATACGGCCCGTGGTGCGTCAGAGCTGGCTCGGTGCCGATTTGGAATATGGCTATTTGGCCATGTTCGGTATACTTTAACCACGGCGGTACTTAACAAACTTTTTCGAAAATACTCCCGGCCTTGCCCCCAAATCCAATGATCATGCCCTTTTTTATGTCGATAAATCGATCTGTTTCTGCATTGCGACCACTACTGCTCTATTTTCCGCTTCCACTCCTCATGCTTTTTATACCCTCCACTGTTGGGGCCGTTAGGACTTCCGCCAACACACATTGTAAGACGACACTGAGCTCAGATTCTCTGCCCATTCCTGGCCGTTCCCAGCCCGCCCCCTGGCGTTTTACATCTCGTGGTGATGTAGTTGGGGGATTACCAACTCTTTTCTTGTACTAAGCCTGTCCAAAAAAGCATTTCCCTCAACCATGCCCTTCTTTTTTCTCTAATATACAACTTGTAACATCGTAATACAAATAATGATTCAAATTATTACAATAATATAAAGAAAATAACAAAAAATGCCAAAATAGACTATTATATATATTGAAACGCGGAGCGTTTCTATATGCAAATAGAAACATTGAGCATAATAATAACTACAGCTCATTTTGAACTGCGCGGCATAAGCGGCAGGAGTGACGACCGGCGACGGGAGGGGACCGGGTCCGCCGCCGCCGCCGCGAGCACATCGTGGGAACGAAAATTTGGCCGTTACGAGCCGAGCGTGGCAGTGGCAGAAGTTGGTTGGCTGCGAGCAGGGTAAGACATTGCCGCGGCGCAGGAAATTAAACAGTGCAAGATTATGGTAAAGTCGATCAGAAGCCGATAAATTGGAACTTGGGAGAGGTTGGTTTGTAGAAAACTGTAGATCATGTATGTGCCATCAAGCACAGTGAAAATAACAATAAAACTGTGCGTAGTGTAATCGATGCCGGTGCGAGTAGTGACCACGTGCGCCGCAGTTACATTAGGGAAGTGAATAATAGTCAAGAAAAGGTGCGGAAACATAATTCGAGCACTCCGCTGGAACGAGATGGACATCACCGAGATGCTGTGTGTGCGTTAGTGAAGCTGCATGTTGAAACACCAAGAGCTGAAGCCGAGGAATTCTCGTCGCCGCCATCGCAGGGCGACGAGGCACATGTTTGCAACATCAACCGCCCGGGGGGCGCCGGGCTGCGGTGAAGGCCGTCGGCCACTGTCGCCGTAGGCGAGCAGCTACTACAAACGAGGTATTCATAGGGGCCCCACATATGATGAAATCATATGGTAAATAGATCCTTGGTACCAAGACAGAGAACATTTATGTATTTGATCAGGTGTATATTACATTGGTTCATGAATAAATTGTATTTGTGCTGATTCAAACTTATTACTTTGATTATCCAATGCATTATCGATTCCTTCAGGGGACCCATTCACGAGCAAGACACCCGTCCTTTATAATCTTTAATTTGCAGTGGAAAGTACCGGCAACCAGGTACGTTACAATATATATATATATATATATATATATATATATATATATATATATATATATATATATATATACCGTGTGGCCCACCTAAAATGTTCCCATCAATTTTCTCCTGAACCGTTGCAGATACTGAGATGCGGTTTTCACTAAAACTACTATATGGTCATTCATAATAATATTATATTGCATTTTTTATTGCAGAGATATTAAACCAAATTCGATTTTTTAAAGGGAACCCTATAGATCTTTTAGCTCATCATAACAAGCGTGAAGAGACGAGATATAAATATGCATATCGCCATATGTTACATAAAAATTTTTTTTCGAGAAATTAAGAGTATTAAAGAAGCACTCGAATGCTGGTTTCCGTAGTAATAGTTTAGTAATAACAATAATGTAAAAACTGACTGATTTATATAACATTAAATTGCCTTAAGAAACACGTCTATAATCTAACTTCGCACTGAATGTTTGTTCAATTAAGACCACACTGCACTGGCACCGCACAGCTCTTCACTTCATTATAAATAACTAACACCTCACCTTAAATCACTTCCTTCAGTATTTCTCTTCTCTATACTGTACGACACCTCATTTCACAATATATCACTTATGCTTTACTCTGTAACCTACTATTCTTACTTAAGTCCCCCATTTACTTAGTAATACCCTAAATTAATTTCTTAAACAATTGAACACTTCGAGGAAAAGGTTCAAAGTTTTTGCAGGCAATCTATTTCATTTCATCGTTCGATTTGTGAAAGAAAATTTCCCGACATCTGTTCTCTGCTGTTTTAATTTATTTTGTGCCTGTGATCCCCCCTATTGATGTATGTAGGAATTCTTATCCGCCGATTAATTTCTTTCCAAGCTGGATGACCGCTATAAGCTTTATACAAAGCGCAGAGTTTTGCTACTGATCTCCTGTTTTTGATTGAATCCCATCCTGTCATTTTCTTGTCCCTGAAAGTAAATTTAGCTGCCCTACACTGAATGCTTTTCAAATTTTTACACTGAATAATTTTGTGCGTATCCTAACAAATTGTTCAATATTCCATTATCGGAATAATAAGCGATAAACAAGCAATTTCCTTCGCGTTTGCCGTATTCTTTTTCAAGGTGCACATTACAAAGGGAAGAGATCTCCAGGCGTTGCCTACAAAACATCTACGTGACTTTAACGTCTTCGCGTAATTTACTATCGAAATAGATTCCTAGGTACTTGCATAAGGAAACTCTCGGAATAATGCCGTTATTTAAACGGTAATTTGTTTCTCTGTAAATATGACCCCTGCCAAAAGTGATGGATTTGCTTTTGGAGCTATTTATGGTCTTTCCATTATTTTCCGTCCAGTAATATAACATAACAAGGTCCCGTTGCCGCATTTCTTCGTCATCTTTCAAATTCATACTACAATGCAATCGTCTGCAAATAGCCGAAGATTTTGAGATTAAGGGCGGTGGCAGATCATTAACGAAAGCTAGAAATAGAAGTGGTCCAATTACCCTCCCCTTCGATATTCCTGACGTAACGCTTGTCACGGTAGAAAACTCATGACCAATTCTGTTTTCTGTCTCGCAAAAACTTTGTAATCTACGCCACCACCCTGTAATCGATGCCTGAATTCATTAATTTATGTACAAGCCGATCGTGGGGAACGAATTGTTAATTAACAAATTTTTAATTATTAGATTTTTGAAGTCGTTAGATATGAATTAATTACCCACTTTTTTATAATCGGCAGAGACCTGATAAAACTAATCAGTGGCCAATGCAAATTCACGGTAACTCATATATCACCCTTGATATCATTGACGTCTTTTACAACCTCTTCGAACCCCCCACCCCGGGGTCTATACTGTGGATGTGACATCGATGTGGGATGTTTTCAAATCATCAATATTTTTTATAAAATCAGCAATGTAGTTAACATCAATTTTTTGAAGCCGAGGTTATTAACATCAGTTATTAACATCCGATGATTTTACGTGGTTGAATTTTTTAAATGCGCAAATAAGAACAAAACTATATCTGTAAAATGAGGTATATTTAAATTCGAAGTTATATAAAGACAATACTAATTAACACCACTCAGGAGAGTTTGACTCAGACACGTGTTTTCGGGCTATATCTTCCAAACGAGAACTAGGAAATTAGATTCAAATAAAATTTCGAGTATAACAACAGAAGCAGTCAGCAAGTAAAATGCAAAATGGGATTTTATCGGAGCACTGGACGCTAGAAACAGTTAATATGTTACTCAGGAAAGTCTGTAACTACTCTTATTTAAACAATTAGTTAGACTTATATTAAATTCAGTTATTCCAGCGAAGTGAAACTGGCAGAGCTTGTACGTGAAGTATAAATTGAAGGAGATCGTTGCTGAAGTATGCACTATTCATGCGCGACACATAGAAGAATTCAATGCGGATAAAATATTAAATGTATGCAACGATAACAAGCAAAATACGATTTATCACCCCCCTATACGGTGGGCTTATAAATGCTTCGATAATTACAATGTAAAGAAAGCTTACATTAGCGGGAGAAAACGATTTATTCACAATATTCTTTAATGAAGGTTGCTTTAATCCTTTTAAATGTTCTGGAAAGTCTTTCAGTCCGTATTTGAAATATGTACTACTTCCCAATTTAAACCAGACAACATCAGCAGAGGAAACCTCTTTTGTTAGTTTTCTTTCAATTTCCCTATTATTATTTTTCCCTGTCTACTTCTCTTTTTCTTACCCTCTTCTCTTCTCCTAATACGAAATCTGCCAATCTTTCAACTCAACTCATGGTCTCATTGAGTACCGGAACTCAAACATCATGGTTAAATTCAATGAAGTGTTTTTCTAGAACTTAACCAGAATAATTTTAGAACATAACCAGCACTTTCCTTTTATTCTGCCTTCCGACATGCAATTTGATCTTGAATAATGGAAACATCAACAATGTTCTTCTAGTGGAATCTTTACTAATAATATAAATGAACCAAGGTAAACCTCTCATTTAAGTACAATGTCATTATCAACCTCTTTGTTCTGACTTTTAAATACGTAAAACTTAAAACCCATTTTTAATAATTGACTTTTAATATACGTTTTCTTGTATTATCAGAAGAGGGAGGTAAATAGATTTGAACGAAACGTTGTACATATTCAGTAACAAAATGACATACCGCTTTTGGGCTTTTGTGTGAATATACATTGTTTAATTGTTCGATATACTAATATCCAGCAACATCAATTCTGATTGTCCAAAAGGAAAAAGATTATTGAAATTATGCAATATAATTATAACATTAAATATTTACCAACTTTTTAATATTCCCTAAAATAAAAGTGTCAACTAATTATTGTTGTTAATTGTATTAAGTTTCTTCTACTTACATAATATGATCAGACATTTTCCACTTCAGCTATACATGTTATGTAGTTTTAAATCGCTATCTTTAGTACTGTGCTTGCTCATAACTCTCAACGTAACTTGCTCATAAGTTTCAAATTGGAAACAAGGTACACCATGGGCAAACGTATTAGGGACCATGCAAACATAAAAATCGTAAATTCTCCTTTTTTATAACTAAATTTGACAGAATTCAATCGATACTAAACTATTAATAGTCAAATAAACGTCAAAATATATTTGGACTGATTACAATGAAACGTACACGAGTGAGAACGCTCGACATATTAAAGCGTTTTATCCAAGAATGCGTAATTACTAGTAACTCAATAGCTACACTTGAGTTTTTTGTAAATGTTAATAACGTCATTTAAATATGCGTCAAAATGTGAGTCCTTGTTTTGAGAGATATAACCCTAAAATGATGTGCCCTGAATAGACTTCCCTTTGCATCACTGAGTATTAAGAGTTGACCATCAAAGTAGTATGATCGTATTCTAAGTTGGCCTATGATCTACCTTCTATGACTCTAAAAGCATTTAAATCGGTAGAACCGTACGCGATGAGTTAGCTGTCAATCATCGTTAGGTTCATTTTCATTTATAAGTATTTAGTGAGCTCCCTCCCTAACCTCTGCTGTCTTCTTTGACGACTTTTAATGCACACTGTTGTTATTTTTTCAATAATGTTACAGAATAATTACAACTGGTATTTTACTTTGAATATAAAGAAAACAATTAAACACAATGTGTTTCACAGAACATTTTTTGGACAAATCCGAATATGGTTGCATATATAAGTCTCCTGCCATAACCGTTCCTACTAGCAACAAACCGGCTGTACCTCTGCTAGCAATTTTAGTTCAGGTACACTACTACAGGGGTAGCCAAAATCGACGACAAAATTTCTTATTCCGTGACATTGGCAACAGCTATGACCATTTCGCGGAAAGAGTGTTTTTTTGTTTTATGATATATAAATATTAAAAATTAGTTATAGAAGTATGGAATTAGAACCTCACATAAAAGTATTTGGGGAACGCTCCTTCTGAACAATGGCTGATAATTCTGAAAACTCCAGCAAACTTTCTGTTATTTATTAATCCAAAAGGAAAGTGCGCCATGTCACTAACAACACTGGATAGTGGAAGAATAAGGACATGTTGAAGGACTCTATAATGGTTTCGTCTACCTAGTGAAAAAATGAATTTGAGCCAGGATTTACAAAACAACATTAAGTTGAAGGTATGCTTCTGAAGTGGTATAATTTGAAGTGTGTTTATATTTGAAATTGTTTAGTGTTCGCAAGTTTGACGCTTGTTTACACAGTCACAACCAAATTTTCCCAAAGTTTGG
This sequence comes from Gryllus longicercus, assembly GCA_038098605.1. Taxonomy (NCBI): domain Eukaryota; kingdom Metazoa; phylum Arthropoda; class Insecta; order Orthoptera; family Gryllidae; genus Gryllus; species Gryllus longicercus. Next base: position 575,876 of record JAZDUA010000414.1, read on the forward strand.
GTTAGCTGCAACTAGCTCCAAAATCAAATTAAATTGAACGAGTAACAATCGTTTTAAACAATTTCCTAAAATATGACTCCTTGAATAAATATGAAAATCGGAAATACTGTCAAATGAACAGTAGCACAACTAGAATTTTTGTTTGGAGAAGAGGGCTGTAAGTGAAGTGTCCCACTGACTTGCTTTATTGTAATGAAGTACTAGGTGGTCGCGGAATATTAGGTGATAAAAAAGGTTGTGACACAATAAAAATAAGTTTGGCCAGGCCAAATGGTTTTATGCTATTCTAAGAAAAGATGTAGTGAAAACAATATCTTTTTTTCAACACACTAAATATTAATTTAAGGATACTGCTTTAAATATACATATGCGTCATATTTAGTTTTCTTGATCTTCTTGATATTGCCCGGATCCTACAGGCAGATCAGTGAATCATACAATATGAATGCTTGGAATGAATGATATTAAATAAAGATATCTTGTTTTTTTCTTTCCATTAACTTTCCTTTGTGGTGGATTTATAAGGGGTATATTTAAAATTTTGAACACGTTAGGTCTTCCTCTTCCACTGTCGGGGTTTTGGTTACCGTATAGAAACCAATCTTGATTTAAGGGTTCCTTGTACATCATTATGAAAGGCGACCATTTGATAAATATAATCCACCTAATTTTGAGCCAGTAACATTTGCCCTTTTGTTAATTAATTCACCTTTTGTTATAGACTTTTGAAGATATTTTAATGCAAAGAAGTCACAATGTTTCATTTTCGTTCTGAATACAAAAAGTATGCGATTGATTATATTATTTTACCAGCAGTTTTTGAAAAATTCTGGATCAAGATCTTTATCATGGATATCGAGGCTGCCACTAACAAATATTTCGAAAATTATTCACTATGAGATGGGAACATCACTTGGCCCTCCGCTGGAGTTGAGCAACTATCAAAATAAATTGATTGCAATCTCCGGAGATTCACTTTTATTGCAGCGCGTTACGATGGTCACCGAACATAAAGCTCTACCACTTACAGAATAAATGTAAAACTAAAAAATGTAGCTTACTGAATTTCTCTAAAAAGTGGAATTGTGCTACTATTAAAATAATGCCTCCCTTTGAATGCGTGCAAGCATGCGTGCATATTGAATGATTTTAGTTACTATTGGAAATAAATTGTCCTGTACGAAAGTTTCTTCTATATCAAGAATTTAAAAATGTTATGGAATACAAAAATCGGAATAAATATATACAAAATATATTTTATTTATACGTTTATACAAATAAAATTTGGCCTCAGGTAATGACCATGGCGTACTGGTTCAGGGGCAGGGGCGTACTGGTACTTTCAGCAAGCTCCGCTACCTTGTTAAGTGTTCCTGCCATTTTCTTTGTGTACTTAGCAAGAAGTTCCATCTCAGTTTTAGGGTTACCCTCCTTGTGTGCTTTGACACACCACAATTTTCGAATTTTGGATGTTTTCTGCCAGAGTTTGCTCCACTAAACAACTTCTTTACAGGGTCTTCAGAGCGGCGCGACAGGTAGCCCGTGAACATCACTGTGAGGGCAGAAAGCGCGATGAGCTATAATTTTCTGATTTGACGATCCAAATTATCCTCCTCTGTTTCCATTCAGTCTGTTAATACAACAGTGAGCCTGGCCAGTGGTACCGCTAAAATATTGATAACATTTGTGAGATGACCACCTCTTAAAACTTGGAATTCGAGGGTATCTCTTCGAGGCGCTGTACCTCTAGATTTCCATTACAATCCGTAATCCCAGTTTCTGAAGGTGTGCGAAAAATCCCAGGCAGGCCAATAATGCTAGATACGGTGAATGAATTCCGTCGCGCGCACTAGATGTCTCCCTTACACCCAGGGGCAATAAACCAGTGATGCTACAGAATTGCACAGAATTTCTCGTACTAATTTTCTAATCTGTTTAGTTGGGCTAGCTCTTCGGTCTTGTCCAATGCTCTTGTCGGCTGCCATCTGTCAGCGCAGTGTTTGTAAACATTGTCTCATATTTTTGGTTTCATTGTGGTAGAACTGAAATATTACTTTAATAATATTGAAGTAATTGAATATTGATATTATATAAAACCTCGTTCTAATGGAAATTTTCGATGAAAAAAACGGAGCCGTTTTTAAGAAAATGGCGCCTATTCTATACAGAAAATGCGAAATTGAAAGTCCTTTTTGATAGAAAACTTTAGTTTTGTTTTTTGTATTTTTTTACATTTCGATATTTCGAATTTTAGAAACATTAGATTTATCCGTGGTAAACGTACTTATGACATTATATAAGTGTATTTTACTCTTTGTTAACAAAAAACTTAAAGAAAAAATTTGGAGCCATTTTTGAGAAAATTTTGAAAATGTTCCATTCGCTTCATGCAAAGGAATCCAACATTAAAATAACATTTTTCAAAATCGCCCTGATTTGAATCGATCTGCATTTCCCGGGGAATACCCATTTTGAAAAAGATGTCCTACGTATAGTTTAGACACTAGTGTTATTCACAGACGGACGGAAAGACGAACGGGCGGACGAATGAAATTTTTGAAAAAATCCACGTTATCAGTATCAACCACCCCAATTACTCAAATCTTACTACATAACGTGTTAGAGTGAGTAATTTAATTCATATTAGAACAGAATGTATCTACTTTCTCTACATCAGGGCTCAAAATACGAGTTTCTGTGTCAAAAAATCGCCAGGCTTTTGTCACAGTATTACATAACTTTCTCTACATTACGTATATTACGTAGAAGTAAAGCCGGCTGTCCCATGTTAGTAGATTTACATGCATGTAAAAGATCCTCAAGGCTAAATGACGCCTCTGAGCTAAATTGAAATCGCCTGTTTCTCGTCCAAGAAATACCTCCTTTCTCTGCTAGTTGGTGAAAGGAGCGTAGCGAAATTTGCGTGGTCAGACGGAAGAGTGGGCCTGATGGCCTGAGTCTCGCCACGTAAAATAAGCCATACAATAAAATAAAATAAACTACGTTTTATATTCGTACTTATAGGCTTTCTGACTGGTCTTTAGAATTGGAAAACCTCTGGCGATGTGATCAATGGTGACTTTTTATTATTATTATTATTATTATTATTATTATTATTATTATTATTATTATTATTATTATTATTATTATTATTATTATTATTATTATTATTATTATTATTATTATTATTATTATTGCTCGCAAATCGGCCAACTAGGACCACACGTTCATACATCCTGCATTTACCGTGGCTCAGTATCATATATCGCGGTAGCAGGTGCATGTAACTTCAATTGGGGGGGATCAGTATTTTTTACAGAATCCGATTTTTATCCCCCAGGGTTGTTAGCCCTGGGGGTATGAAAGATGAAATGATGATGATAATGAGGAGTGAAAGGACGACACACTCATACAGACACACACAAATACACCCATGCCCGAGGCGGGACTCGAACCCGCGATCTTCTGGTCCGAGACCACTCCGGCACTACTGCCTTAGCGATCTTGGCCATCTGATCGGCTATTATTATTATTATTATTATTATTATTATTATTATTATTATTATTATTATTATTATTATTATTATTATTATTATTATTATTATTATTATTATTATTATTATTACTATTATTATTATTATCATCATCATTATTATTATTGTCGTTGTTAATATATTGTTGCCCCGCAGAGGGGTCGAGGCCGCTGCACCGGCTGCGGCTGCTGCTCGAGGGCGACATGAGCCGACGCAGTAGTCGCAGCGTCGCCATCAGCGGCGGCAGTGGCGGGAGCGGCGGCGGCGGCGGGGGCGCCATGGGGGGCAACGGGGGGCACGCGGCGGCGGGGGCCGCCGACAACGGCAGCGGGGCCGGCGGCGGTAGCGGAGGCGGAGGCGGGGGCGGGGGCGGGGGCGGCGGGGCCAGCGGAGGGGGCGGGAGCAGACGCGGAGCCTCCGCCGCCACCGCCCCTGGCGACCACAAGGTGCACATCCGCTACCCTGGGAGCACACTGCGTGTGCCAGATTGCCCTTCAGTGTGTGAGTGGGTGGGTGGCGGCTGGTGACTGGGAAAGTTGATGAACCACAAAACTATGCTGGGAAAGGTCAATTGGCCCAGAGGTAAACGCCCACTGCAAAAATGTACACTCGTAGAAATGTCCTTTAGCATAAATGTCCCTTTCTTATAGGTCCAATAGTGTTTCGTCCAAGATATTTATAAGTTCATTGCAGAAATGTTCAGAACCTGAATCTCCAGTAGCATACAGAGTCTATTGCTTTTAATGCGCAAAGGAATAATACGAATAATAACGTTTTATTTCCAAAACCCCTACGGAACTCCTCCAATACATTTTATTTCCATTTTTACTTCGAAAATGGAAGTGGTACGTGTATCCATTACTCACAAGAATTTTCTTCTTCTTCTTCTTCTTCTTCTTCTTCTTCTTCTTCTTCTTCTTCTTCTTCTTCTGCGTAAAATTTAAGTTGTCATTACGAATTACCACAAAAATTGATTTTAATTTCTATTATTATTAAAAATAATTCTATTTCTATTATTAACAAGAGGGCTAAAAATTGAATATGAACGTGGTTTTTGATGAATACAATACATTTTGATCGAACAGAACTTGACTTTACTCATTTTGGACGTGTACGAAAGCGATCACCAGGTGGTTCTCTTGTTCTTTAATCTAACAGTATTGATTTCCTGATGTGTCTTTGATGTGTTGAACAACATCATGGAACTATAGGCTTCTCAATTCCACGCCCACTCCGCATGCTACCTACGTTTTATTACCTGAGCTTTAGCTGAATGGCCCCGAGGCAGCAACGCCGAATACACCGGCTGCCACACCCGCGGATCATTCTCTTCCATGCTAATGCATGACAATTGCAATACTATTACGATTCCGACGGGAGTCTACTGCGTCAATTTAATTGGATTATAGATTATATTATATATTAATTTTGAATAATTATATAATATATTTATTAATATATTATATATTAATTTAATTTAATATAACATTCACTCGTATTATTGATAAACAGATGATAATGGTAATTTTTAAATGACAGTGATGAAATATTACCGTGTATTATAACAATTTGTACATACTTACTGCTTATTTTTTAAATTTCATTAATTAACAATGTAAATATTTAGTTATAAGACTGAAAATAAGAATTACTTCAGCAAACATTGAAAAACCTTAAAAAAAACTTACATATCAACACAAGACTACACTAATACACCCCTATTCCTATGAAACACTGCATAACGCTGCAACAACCCCCTCACCCCATTTTAGCGTTACGTAATTTATAGGCTAGCCCCTCTTTGAAGATCATTTTACATGGGGATGCTCAGCATCTTCGTGTTTCCTGAATCTCCCTCACTGATGATTTTGGGTAACAGTAGCTTGTTCCTTCAAATGTATGGAACCGTTGAGAAAAAAATATTTTGTAGTTTCTTTCGTAGGTCAGATATCTTGTGACTATACTGAGCCTGTTTTTTTTTCGAAACTAGGAATTATGAACGTACAATACGAGTGCTCTTAGCCAGACATGTCAAGGTCGCGGGGAAGGTAATAAGCTTACCAGAGCTCGCGGGCACTGCGTCCAAAGGAATTGGCGCGAGATTTAAAAGAAAGGGTGTACAATATTTTCAGGAATGACGGTACGGACTGGATACCTAGCCCATGACAGTCTTTGGGAGAAGTTACTTGACAGTTATTGTCACAAATTTAGCTATATTAAGTCCTACTTTTTCTTTGATGCAAATAAATGATCAGTTAAAATCAAATTAAACATTTGTCTGATTTAAAATTTCCAATTGAGAGTAAAATTTAAAAAGAACTTGAATCAAAAGAATATTGATTTTGTACTCCTGTTTACATAATAGTGATATAAAAGCGTGAAGTTTTTATGTTCAGATTAGAAGATTTTACACACAAATATTCTTGTCAAAATCGCTGTCTGACCGTGAGCGAGAACTTATACAGACTGCTAACTTATACAGACCAGCTAATTTAATTCATATAGTCGCTAAATACAATATATAACTCTTATATTTAATAACACAACACAAAACGAAAAGAAAGAAATAATTTGCCATTGAAACATATTCCTGTCACTTAGCAAATATAAGGCAGAATTTAGCCGGGAGACCAGTCACAAGTACACATAGGTAGCACTACCAAGTACTAAAATGTGCCTGCAGGATACCGGCGGCAGAGAGTATATGTGAGGCCCAAGCAGTCGCGCGCCACCCTGATCCTATGACAACGTCCGTCAACCAATAGTAAAACCGTAGTTTCGTTTTGCCCAGCTTCGGAGTTGGTTTGTCACGGAGGTTCTCGCGAGTTTGGCCGCCTCCTGTGTGAAGGCTTGTTGCGGTGATAGACAGTGGGCGCTCTGTGGACGCGATGGATCCACAGTGTGGCAGACCCAGTATTTCATTAGACACAATAAAATATTTATTGGAAGTGCCGTTTTCAAGAAGAAGTGATGATAAGAGAGGAGAAATATTTAATCTATTTTTTAAAATTAGGAATGTCGCCAATAACGAGTACACCGAACACCTTATTGACATCAATTCCCTTTCCATTTCATTGACATCATCTTCACATTAATATCGCAGGCTTCCACGGCCAGAGTCATGATCTGGGCTGTCCGGGTGACGCCGCGTCGAACGGTCAAGGAACTACAACCCTGAAGATGGCCACGATAGGTCAGTCGAAACGTCGGCACCTCAGCCTTCGACGCGGCGTATCCCGGACAGCCCCAGATCATCATCTTTACATTATCGTCACGGCCATTGACTTTCATTTTCACATTACGATTCCCTACCTGAATTCCTCTGGGCCTGTTCGAGCCTTGAGCTCACCGTCCGCCACTGTCGTCCGCTCAGGAGAAGGCGCCCGCCGGCGAGGCGTTCCAGTCCATCGCGTCGGCGCTGACGCAGATGCAGGAGACGATGCAGACGATGAACCTGCGCATGCGCAGGACGGACAAGGCCGTGCGCAGCGTGGGCCAGCGGCTCAACCTGCACGGCCGCATCATGCAGAAGATCCAGAAGCGCATGAGCGTGCTGGAGCGCGCCCTGCACTCCTCCGTCGACCGCGAGGTACCACGCACGCGTTCGACGATTAAAATCGATATCCAATTTAAGTACAACGTACAAATTTGCCCGATTTGTCAGATGCCATTGAACTATTGAAATCGACACACAATTTAAGTACAACGTAGGCTACAAATTTGCTCGATTTGTCAGATGTCATAAAACAATTAAAATAGGTACACAATTTAAGCACAAAGAAGCCTACAAATTTGCAACAATTGTTGAATGATATTGATTTTTAAAATCGTTACACAATTTAAGTACAAAGTAGCATATCAATTTGCCAGAATTAGCAGATGACATTGAATAATTAAAATCTATATACAATTTAAGTACTAAGTAGCCTACAAATTTGCAAGAGTTGTCAGATGACATTGAACAATTAAAATAGATACACAATTTAAGTACAAGAAAAAATTTTCCAGAATTGTTAGATGATATTAAATAATTAAAATCGATACTCAATTTAAGTAGCTTGGTAAAGTAGTATTCCATTGATTATTTTTACGATACTGAAATAAGTATCTAAAGTTTGACTTTAGACAATGTGGATAAACATTATTTACATCGATTCGAATTATATTACAAATCAGATCTAATTAGACTAGGGAATAATACCTCCGGAATGAAAGTAGGTAATTACAAGGGAAACGATCACCCTGCTTTTTGAAATCTTATAAACATTTTTAATTACGCAAGGTTCAAAAGATATGAATATATAGTATTTGAAATGTTAAACAAAACCCTATACTAAATTCCGCATAGTCACTCCGGTTATATTACTGCAAAAGTTTATGAGCATGCTTCATATGATGTAAGAAGAAGTTGTAAATGGAATGTGCATATTCGTGCAATAATTTGCAGACATTAAAATACCTTGTTGGTATTCTCCACAACATTGGTAAAGCGAATGACAATGATTTGAGTTTTCCAAATAACCACAACCGTTCGTTGTACATGTGACACAACACAGGTATCACAAACACGACAGGCAAAGTGTAAAAAATACGCAAGTTTTGTAACTTCATATATTTTTTTCCTTTGAAATTTGGGTGTAAAGCTTCCACAACAGAAGTGATCGAAGTGATTCGCACACTTTCGATGAGAAATGACGATTTACATTTTATCAAACCGATCCAATTCTACATATCATGTGGAAATATTCACTTTATAAAAGCCACAGAACTGTAATGTATTAATGCATTTGATGCCCATGGTGTAATGTATTTGAGGCACATGCAAACGAGACACGAATTTCACGCGTACTGCGAGACTGACACCGACTGACTCAGAATCTGTCACCACAACAGTTGGGTACTTGTATAAATGCGATCAGATAAGGGGCTAAAATAAATCCTATCGTTGACAGATGCGTAGTAGGAAATTTGAGGGAGCTCGTGACTTGTTTTCAAAACATCCACTAAGACCTACTCGTAATTACGAGCGCGACAACCAGGAGCGAGAATAAAGACGGCAGTCTTCGAAAATAAAAGGTAAAACAGCCACGAAAGCCTAATGTTATTTATATCTCATGTAAGTGACATAGACAAACTGAACAAATATTTAATTTTTAAATATATTTTATGCGTATTGATTCTACATATCTTACAGGTGCAATTTAAATGTATTTGCAGGGTACGGTATAATGCTACAGTATATTTTAAAAATGTGACGTGATATTAGTTTTTATTGTGATATTCGTAATCTGAGTATAAAATGCAGTACGTTCCGCACTCTACCTTCCTGGATGTAAAAATCTTGTTTCCTAGTGTTATTTAGCCAGCGAAGACATCATTCTCTAACAATTACCCCTTTTAAAGCATTATATACACAGGGGTTTTCTCGTTAAAAATACACTTTTTTAAGTCCATTTTTCTTTTTTTATATTTATAAAATATGTGTGGGAGAACTGAAACTGAACCCCTCCAGTAAGTAATACTTTCTGTCCCCCAATTATTTGGTTGATTGGTTGATGTTTCGGGATACGTCAACAGACATGCTCAGTAGGCCCCGTTGATGCTGTTTCCGTAGGATGTGACAATGTTACCATTCCTGCTGAATAGTGAGTTACGGCGTCGACCTATTCATTGGCTTGAGGAACATTTTCCCTGCTAGGTATCTCACCCCTACTGGTCCCCGCCCTGGCCGGACAAGCTCTAAACTTTGGACTGCCGGCATTAGTGGTACTGTAGTGTGAGTACAATGGGAGAGGATAGGACAAGTAAGAGGAAGATAAGATTGTGAGCGATCCGTGCCTCGTTTGTTCGGGTACTGGTCGTGCATTCTTCTGGTATTGATCGGAGAGGCCTCTGAACTACCGATTAGGGCAGCTGGCCGCTAGAAGTCTCCTCCCGCCAGCAGCTGAATTCAACATACCAGCTACACGAAAAAGAAGAACCGTTGGATTATACCAGATACATGATATTGTAACAAGGAACCGTGTTACAGTATCATGGATCTGGCATACTCCAACGGTTGTTGTCTTCGATTATCCGCCCCAGGCGAATCTCCAAAGCTAGGACCCCTCAGAGTCCCAGAGCGGCACTGCCGTCTCTGAGTGAGACTGAGGCGGGTCTGCCAGCCTGGTTGTGCTTCCGCACCGCGCGCACGTGTGTGTGTGTGTGTTTGTGTGTGTGTTCAGCGCGGGTTCATGGCGAGGGGCGCGGCAAGCTGCCACGACGGCGGCGGCGGCGCCTCCGGGCGCCTGCTGGCGGCCAGTGACTCCGCCTACCGCCTCACGCCCTGCTCCTCGCACCACCGCTACCTCGAGCACGCGCACGCGCACTGCCACGGACAAGCCCACGGCCACGCGCACGGCCACGCGCACGGCGCGCGCCAGCACAGCCTGTCCAGGTAGGTTACACGTGTGTATGCAGTAGCGCAGCTCGGTGTTAAATGCCCTAAGACGACGTGTGGATCAGCGACACTAGCGATCCGCGCGGCCATCAAGGAATACTACGCCGCCTTACAATGCGGAATACAGCATCATTCTGTTAAATCGATTATATATATATATATATATATATATATATATATATATATATATATATATATATATATAATTTCCTTATGCCCCTAATTAAAACAGCATGTGAAGTAGAAGAATTGAATAATTTTTAAGGAAATAAATTATTTAATTCTGATGAATGTTGTCCATTTAAATTTTATAATGGAATCAGGAGGAAGAACGAGAATTTCTATACTGTTCATGTCAATATCTAGAAATGCAAGTAATCGAAGTTGTAAATAAGAGTAGCTAAAAGATAATAATATATCCGTTAGGAAGTAATTACAAATTACCACCTTTCTTTCTTGATCTATTAGACAAGTAAAAAACAACATAATTCAGGTTTGTTTTCTTCATTATTGCTACATTTTATTGCAGAGGAGTGCGTTCCTTTCAACACTTGCATTTTTATTAATGTATTACCTGGAAAAGTATATGAATTCAGTTGGTGTATATCAAATATGTTCCGATACATCTCACATGTAAGGTTAAAATGTTGGTTCGATGTAATTTTACGTGTTATTTAATGACTTTCCCTTGAAATTCTAGGAATAAAACACCACGATGTCAAGAAATAATATGAATTTTCTTTTATGTTTTCAACCAACTCTTAATATTCGCAATTTCACAAAAAAATCCTTGTACTTCACTAGCATCTACTCGTAGTTTTACTTGCGCTCCGCCAGGATAGCTAGCTGTATTCGCACGCATCCCTAACTAGTCAAAAAACGAGCTGAGCGGCGCTGCTGTAGAAATACGTATACTGCACCTGTATTATGATGTATTTTGGCTTGCTCAGGTTGCTACATCCCCTCCTTTCCCCACCCCACTCAGGTCGTTTGCTCCATATCGGAGACGTGCCGATTACCGTATTGTATTAATAAGGAGTTTTAGCTCTTGGCGTATTGAGACATCTTTAAACTCTATTGATCACGTGACTAAAGACTTTATACGGTCATAATGAACAACGTTCCAACGAGTTTAAGCAGTTGTGACATTGCGTTATGTATTATACCTAAATATGAATTTCAAGAGTTGAACAAAAAAGTTGTATAATAGATCAAGGAGTCTAGGGAAGTGGTGAAACATTTAAACCGCGATACGAGTCATGAGTATAACAAATCTACATTGTGCACGGAATTTTAGAATTTGTGGACCTCCACAATGAATACGCAGTCTGGAATTTTTAATCGGCGTTTTTTGGGAATGTAGGCAATATCCTAGGGCCGTCCGTAACGTTCTTGAAGCTGTCGACAGGAAAGAGAAAAGCGTTAGGCTCCCACTTCATTTTGTCATAAGGCCTGTGTAAAACGAGGAGGTTTTATCTCATGCATTCACTGCACAGCCTTACCGGCGGACGACCAGGCAGCCTTCAAAGGTGAGGCGTAGGGTTTGGAGAAGGGCGTGCTCACCAGATAGCATTACTATGCAGCTCAGGGAGTAGCATTGAGTAGCAGCTAGTTTTCTCAATATGCGGTAGGAGCGCTCCTCTCTTATGCCTATATCGGAAGAGATTATGTATAAAAAACAATTCAATGCAATATAATCCAAAGCAGCTTTCCCCATGCTAACGGGCGGTGTTGGGTTGCAGGTCTATGTCGAGCACCGTGACGGCGTACTCCGGGCGCGGGCACTTCCAGTCGTCGCCGTCGGGGGCGCTGTCGGGTTCGACGCGCGGCCGCCCCGCGTCGCTGCTGTCGCGCTCGCTGTCGTGCGCGGGCGGGGTGCTGGGCGTGGGCGCGGGCGTGGGCGCGGGCGCGTCGTCGGTGCGGCTGGCGTCCCGCCACGGGCGCGCGTCGTCGCCCGCGCCGCCCGCGTCGCCCCTGGCCGCCCGCTCCGCGCGCTCCTCCCACTCGCGCCCCGCGCTGCCGGGCTCGCGCTCGCTCTCCTGCGGGGGTGGGGGCGCCGGGAGGGGAGGGTCGGCCCGCCCCTCCGTCTCGCGCCTCGCCTTCGCCGCCCCGCGACCCTCCGGCTCCTGGGCCAGCGCCGCGCCGCAGGTGCGTAGCGCCTCGTTCACGATGAAAACTGAAACGGAACGCGATTCTGGACACTTAGCAGTAAACTTTACACGTAAAAACAAACATTCACAATGGCGAACGTAAGCTGGAACGTAAGTTTTTCCTGAGCCAATCAGATTTTTAAAAAATTGTTGTGTCTATATACACGCGACGCGTCTCCTAGCTCTTAGAACCATTGAGAGCACCGTGGAGTAGTTACGTTATGTGGAGTAGTAGTGGGTACGTTAATTCCTGTGGGAGTAAACCTCCTTTTTATTATGCATCCAGCACCCTCTAGGGGTCGCTGGATACTCATGTCAGGTCAATCGCAGTCAAGTCAGGTCAATCACCGATAGGTAGCGTCTTCGCGCTCACGTTATCTACTCACCTGTCAAAATTGAGAAAGAATAAGGGTAGGGGTAAGTTTTAAGACGCTTCTCAGGGGTTGGCCTAGCCCCTGTGAAGCATGCTAACACGTTTTGTCGTAAAAAATTTCACATAGAGTTCTACGGGTTATTCAAGTTATTGTAGCTTGATCGATTGTCGATTCGTTTTTAACATGGTGAAAATATATTTTCTTCGATTTTCCTGTCGATTTGTCTGTACATATAAATGCGAGTAGATGTAATAGTGCTCGCATTTCCTTTATTTTGTAAACGAGTATTCTCTTGTACCAAATTCACGATTAAATAGTCGATCGTACATATTTTATTCGTCACATCAAGTTGAAATCACAAGAAAATGGCCAAAATTCTTTCTTTGAAATCACTACTTGCATAAAAACCGTTCGCTAATTACTTCAACTCATAACAATAATGAAATGACATAACCACACACTCCCTGAACACAATCTGAAATCCATGGTTATTTCATGCTGCTTCACTATTGGTCTTCGGCATAATTCCAACGTAAACTTTACGAAAACGTTTGGTGCTTGTGAATTCTTAAGTTTACGGACTTATGTTTACAATTACGTCAAGGCATTGTGAATGGTCTCACTTAATACCTCTTTTCTAGGTTTTGCGGCTATGTTATGTTTATGTTTAAGTTTTCATTTTGAATGAGGCCAAACAAACGAGTGAGGGCGAAACAGGGAACCGTACCCGGAGGACGGTGCGGGCTCTTGCGCATTGTATCCGACTGCAGTCAATGAGCTTCAGGCACCCGTTTACATCACAATGTTAGCGGAAATTTTAAATGCTGACAGATACCGAAATTAAAAAAATTACTTCGTATTGAATGAAACAAAAAAGGATATTCACCGTACAACTTCTTCAAGAACTTTAAGAAACCTATGACCGCCAAACGTTTTTCATAAGAGTCTGTACTAATTTAAACTTCTTTTATTTAAAATTTAGGCCGAAAAGGGCCAACTTTTTCTTACAATTTTGAAGAAAGGAGATTCTGCTTTCATTTAAAGAATTTTTTAGGGTCTTTCGTCGTGATAAATTAAACGAATCTTACGAAAACTTCGGGCAATAGTCTCGAAGCGCATGTGTCAGCTCAGCGCCAAATGCACTTACACCCAGTAAACCTGCAAATAGTCTACACAATTACCTGCGTAGGAGTAGATCCGGAGGTAGGGGTTACTATTTCCTTATAGATACTAGCAACTCATTTCTGTAGTACATTTACCAATGCAAACAATTTTCTGAATCTTGGATGCGGAAATGTCTATTTTGAAATGTTAGTAATATTGCTTTGATAGTTCGTGTATTCATCACCGGAATCCAACACCGAAATTGAGTCTCCTTCTTACACCCTTCGTCGTTGTGCTATTCTTCTTTGTGCGTGACTTAGAACCTCGGAAGACACAACTTTCCCGCGCTTTAATGTCCTGCCACGTGCATTCTAAATGATATTTCGCGGACAATCTAAAGCGAATATGAGTTCCTAGTGCTATTCCTTTTCATATGTATCTGTTCGATACCTAAACTTTTCGGATACGTTGAATAAGGTGAATTTTTATTCGTTTTTGGCGTCAAAATGCGCTCAGCTGTTACGACGCTTTATCCCCTTCATTTATTTATATGGAGTGTAAATTACGCGAGAGAAAAATCTGCTACTTTTTCATATAACAAGTAAAACACTGTGGGCTCCAACGTGACTCAAACGTCAATTACTAAGAAGTTTGTTACAACGTACAGGCTTTGTTTAATGAATCCAGAGCATGCAGCTTTAAACTAAGTCGAAAACTATTTATTTTTCTTCTTATTCTTTCCTTTTTATTCTTCTTTTTCTACTTCACTTCTTCTGCACAAAAAGTAGTAATTTGTTAATTTGTGAAATTCGCTCAGAACGTGGCAAAATAGAAAGTTATCGAGAAACAAATATCGAAACACCCGAGAGACCGATACGATTCGGATGGAAGCTTCTCAGTCACTTGTGAAGTGGATCGTTCCTATCCCTTGGTTCCTTCCTCCCTTTTTCCTCATTCTCATGCTCCAATTTCTCACCGTGAACTCTGTCGTCTCCTCGATGACTCACTTAAGAACTCATAAAATGAAAATAAATGGCGCTGTAACAGGAAGCCTGTAATACATATGTGTAAAGCGGGTTGCCTGATCATACACTTTACAGGCGACGGAGCTTCGCGGCTGGGTTATTTTCTTTCGTGAATTGGCCATCTCGGACAACGCGGACATGCATCTGCACTTGCCGAGGCTCAATATCATTTGTCCCGGGGCAAGTGAATGTGTCTCCTTTTTGGTGGGAACAGCATTAAGCTGAAGTGTATTTTTATCCCCCAGGACTAGCATTCCTGGGATGGTGATAATGGAACATGGAATGGTGATAATGAAGGATGGATGGACGACACTCACATACACAAACACACCCATGCCCGAGGCGGGACTCGAACCCGAGATCCTTCCGTCCGAGATCGCCATGACACTACTAGCTTAGAAATCTCGGCTATCTGGACTGGCCGCGGGTGTGGATAATATTAACTGGTTGTTTTTCTTTTGTTGCTGTTGTTGCAATGCTAATATTGTCATGTGCATATGTATCACAATAAATGTTAATAAATTCAGGTGCATATGTGTGCCAAAGAGGATCACTTTTTGCCAATGAATCTATGAAGGGAAATTTCATATAGTCATATAGATTGATGACTTTGTTACGCACGTGTCATGACCCAAAGAGATTTCGTATGCCTGCCAAATACCAGTGCAGGATGAGTTGCTTACAAATCATAGGGTCACCGTGTCAAGACTTGTATAAGTACATTTCCCTTTTATAAGACTTGTGAGCTTCATTTGCAAAAAGTGCTCGTGCTGGGCCGGCGTGTGCGAGTGGTGGTGAGGCACGTGCAGATGAGTGCGGGTGGGCCCAGGCGGCGTGCGGGCCTGCCTTCCCGCGGGCGCGCGCCCCGCTCAGCGGAGTCCACCGCTCGGCCTCCACCTCGGGCTACTCGGCGGCGGCGGCGGCGGCAGCGGCCGGCTACGGGCCGGCGGGTGCGGGCCACGGCCTGCACGCGCGCTCCGTGTCCAGCACGGGCTCCCTGTACGCGCCGCAGCGCTCGGCCTCCGGCTCCTCGGTGCAGCGCCAGCCCCACGCCGCCTTCGCGTCGCGCGCCACCACGCCCGCAGGTACCTCTCCCCACTCCCTCTCCCCCTCTCCATCTCCCTCTCGCACCCTCTCCTTCTCGGTTTCTTGCTCTCTCTCCCCTCTCCCACTAGCGCCCTTTTCCTCTCCCTCGCACGCTCTCTCCCTCTCATCCCTTTTGTTATCTCCCCTCTGCTGTTCTCCCCCTCTCCTACTCGCGCCCTCTTCCTCTCCCGCTCGCGCTCTCTACCTCTCGTCCGTCTTTCCATTTCCTTCTCACTCACTCCCCTCTGCCGCTCTCCCTCTCTCGCCTTCCCCTCTCACTTTCTTCCCCTCTCTTCGTCTTTTCCCCTTTCTCGCTCTCTCGTTCTTTCCCCTTCTCGCACTCTGTCCCTCTCGCTCTCTTTCCTCTCTCGCCCACTTCTTCTATTTTTATTCCCCTCTCGATCTCTCGCTATCTGCGTCTCCGGCTCTATCGCCTCTTTCTCGCTTTCTCACATCTCACATTTTCGCTCTCTTTCGCTTTGATACTCGATTAACTCTTGCTGTTTTCCACTCATTATTTCCGACGTGTTCTCTCGCCCTCTCTTCTCTCAGGCTTTCTTCCCCTCTCTCCTTTCCTCCCTGTCTCTCCACCACGCTCTCTCGCGTTCTCCCCTCACTCTTGCTCTCTCCACTCTTCTCTTTTCTACTACTCTCTACTCGCGTTCTGTCGCTCTCCCACTCTCTAACGAAATAACTTTGCTTACATCCGCGTTGACAGTCTGGAGTTCGGCCGAATAATTCTCGTTTAGTTGGTATTTTTCTTCGGACTTGGAATTTTGGCCGCGATTATCGAAACGTTCGAAATCAGTGCAACCATACCTGCGCTTTACTTTGTAAATTATATATGCATACCAATCAGTATATATGTGTATATATATATATATATATATATATATATATATATATATATATACATCGCAAACAGTCGTACTAGCGAGAACGCGAATTTGGAGGAAGACGTTGCTTTAGAAGCCCATTCACGATGCCAAGATAAACAGAAGCACGGCGTTAACATAAAAAGTTAGGGCGCCCATAAGCGTATTCTTCCGCAAGCGCATTCTCATAAGCATAACACGTAAGACGTTAACTTAAATGGTTCAAGCTTCTTTGCTGATGCTTAAGTAAGACATAAGAAATGAACCAATCACAGTTCCTTAACTCAAAATCTAGAATCGAATGAGGAGTGAAGTCTATAGACGAACTAACGCCATATGGCGTGGACACAATCGATACCTCGAAATCGATTCTCACATCCAACTAATAGTAAATTCGCTCGGCGCGATGATGTAATGGTTAGCGTATCAGACTGTTGTACGCAAGTTGAAGGGTTCAATCTAGATTTAAACCGTAGATTTAAGGGCGAGAAAATCCTTCGTACGCCTTCCTTCGAAGGGGAAATAAAGCCGGCTGTCGCATGTGAGTAGATGCACTTGCATGTAAAAGACCCTCAAGCCTAAATGACGCCTCTGACCAAAATTCAAATCGCCTGTTTCGTCACCCAAGAAATACTTCCTTTCTCCGCTAGTTGGTGAAAAGAGCGTAGCGAAATTTGCGTGGTGAGACGGAAGAGCGGGCCTGATGGCATGTGTCGTAAAATAAGGCATTAATTCAATTCCATTCAATAAATTAGGATGCCTCACAGCCAATAGAAACTCTTATTTTGCTTACCTTTCTGTTTGAAATTGTGAATACGTTAATGTTTGCGCCTATGCGTTATGGAATGGACGTTGAGGGTGCGCCCGCCTGGCGCTGACGGCGGCATGCGCTTGCGCATGCGCAGGGGGCTTCGCACGGCCGGCGCCCGTGACGCCTCGCGCCGTGTGCAGCGCGGCCGGGCTGCGGCCGGCGCCGGGGGAGGCGGCGCGCCTCAACTCGCTGGGCAAGAACCTGCTCAACGCCGCGCAGGTGCGCCCAACCCTCAGTCGTTTTTTCCGTCATTTTTCTGCACACAAAGTGGCGTGTGTGACGTCATAACAGTCGCCTTGCACGACCGTGACAAAATATTATCCATGTACGTGTAATGCACAAGGAAGTACGTTGCGATTATGGGCAGTGCTGGCTGAAAGAGACGTTTTGCTGAACAAAGGCAAACCCGACGGTGCTGAGGGGTGGGGGTGCCGTGACGTGGGTGGCCACTTGTTGAACCTGCTCAACGCCGCGCAGGTGCGCCCAACCCTCAGTCGTTTTTTCCGTCATTTTTCTGCACACAAAGTGGCGTGTGTGACGTCATAACAGTCGCCTTGCACGACCGTGACAAAATATTATCCATGTACGTGTAATGCACAAGGAAGTACGTTGCGATTATGGGCAGTGCTGGCTGAAAGAGACGTTTTGCTGAACAAAGGCAAACCCGACGGTGCTGAGGGGTGGGGGTGCCGTGACGTGGGTGGCCACTTGTTGAACCTGCTCAACGCCGCGCAGGTGCGCCCAACCCTCAGTCGTTTTTTCCGTCATTTTTCTGCACACAAAGTGGCGTGTGTGACGTCATAACAGTCGCCTTGCACGACCGTGACAAAATATTATCCATGTACGTGTAATGCACAAGGAAGTACGTTGCGATTATGGGCAGTGCTGGCTGAAAGAGACGTTTTGCTGAACAAAGGCAAACCCGACGGTGCTGAGGGGTGGGGGTGCCGTGACGTGGGTGGCCACTTGTTGAACCTGCTCAACGCCGCGCAGGTGCGCCCAACCCTCAGTCGTTTTTTCCGTCATTTTTCTGCACACAAAGTGACGTGTGTGGCGTCATAACAGTCGCCTTGTACAAACGTGACAAAATATTATTCATGTACGTGAAATGCACAAGGAAGTAGGTTGCGACAACGGGCAGCGCTGGCGGAAAGGGATACGCCGGGCTGAACAAAGGCAAACCTAGGGAGCGGAAGGGAAGGGGTGCCGTGACGTGGGTGGCCACTTGTGAACCCCGGTTGCCACTTGGGGCAAACGTGTGAACTCCGTAGACATGCTGGCTGTGGAAACGCGTCGGCGGAAACATTTGGATGACGCAATTCCGTCAGCCGGATCAAAAATAAATATAAGCAGACCCCGGACCTACACTCCTTCTTCTGATTCTTGGGCTCGTCCGTACGACGCCGCGTGGGTTGTGCGCGGCGCGGCATTTCGATGCGTAAGCTACGGAGGCACGGGACTGAAGGTGCGGCATACCCGCTTGTTTGCTCACGTAAGACGACTGGTGCATCACACCGAACAAGTTATCAAATTATCAGGCCAGTGGTTGTGGTGACCAGTAACGTAACGGGTCAATATTGTTTATTGTAACTATTGTAAATAGTTTATTCAAATGTCGGAGCATATATCATATAAATCGCACTTATGGTAACAAATTATGTTAGTTTATATTAGAACTGAACTCGGAAAGTGATGACATTATAACACAGTACATAATTTATTTCTCACTACATGATCACTTCACAGTACAGTTCAACACATTAGAAGGCTCTCAAAACTGTATAAAATAAACAAATAACACGCATAAGAAACCAAAGAAAGTTCCGAAAAGTGGCGCCAGGAGCGGGCAGACAAACTGGATGAAATATGTACCGAAAAATGAAGCATGGGTCATTTTTTGGTTCACATTACATAGTCTTGTCTATCTCTTTTTAGTACCGGCGAAAAATAATGAAAAAAATGATCGTGTAAAACAGGCTTTAACAGTGGCGGCTCGTGCCGGTTGTAGTATGATTGCGCTACGACCAAAAGTGTTGCCATTATAAAAGTATATAGGAAGAATATATAATAAAGACCTTTTTATTTTTATTATTTATTTATTTGTTTATTTGTTTATTTATTTATTTATTTATTTATTTATTTATTTATTTATTTATTTATTTATTTATTTATTTATTTATTTATTTATTTATTTATTTATTTATTTATTTATTTGTTTATTTGTTTATTTGTTTGTTTGTTTGTTTATTTATTTATTTATTTATTTATTTATTTATTTATTATTCTCGTAAGTCATTATCGCAACACAAATTTCTTGCATTAACTAAATTAGATTCAAGAAATTAAACCGCACGTTTACTGGGAGCCTGATAGTTTACACTGCCTTGCTACACCTTCGACTTCAACGTTGGAATGTAGGAGACCAGTGGCTGACAGGGAGGGGGAGATCAGGTTTCGCGGGGAGGATGTCTCAATGTTGTTAGTCAACCGTAACCGGAGATTTGCTGCGACAGAGTTCTCAACGCGCTCGACAGATAGCGTGTTAGTATTTCCAATGTTTCCGCCAGATGTCTCTGAATCTTTCGTGCAGACTACAAACTATGACAATATTATATCAGTTGAAAGTTTAGATTATATTATAGTTTTCTGGTAATCACCAATCGAATTTCAACATTTTATTTGTAATTTTGTACAAAGGAATGTGCAAAAGCATGTAATCGAAATGTTTCACCGTGCATATGCATTTGTTGTCCGTGGAAGTTGGCAGTACATCGCTTGTTGTGGCTGTCGAGACAGAAATAGATGATTTTTTCGTTGAGCACGGTAGTTACTTATCTGTTCAATACAATGGCAGAGATAGAGTATCAGCTCTTGCCATGCTTTCTATCGGGCGTAACTTTCTTGCCCAAACAGCAGACTTTAATGAAAGAGTTATCACAAAATTTAATACGAGCAAGGGAAAGCGTGCTGGCTTCTTTTACAAATAGCTAAGTACAAACGTTCTTTATTTATAAGTTTAAGTTCTGATAACTAATTTTGTGGAAATGGGTATATCTCGAAGAAAAATGTGAAACTTTATGTACCGTGTATTTCTGAAACGTACTTATCAATTCATTGAAGAATAAACTCAGCATCAGAGCTCCCCCTAATGCCATTATTCCGTAAATCACCAACTTTTGAGAGCACGAGCCACCACAGTTTCGTAACGTTTTCATTGCCTATTGCAGGTTGTCCCAAACGGTAGCATAAAAGTGCCTTCACACGACTAGAAAGAAAAAACAAGTGGTGCCAAAACAGCACGTATTTTCTCGCCTGTATTTTGATGTTAAGTACTCCCCAAAATTAAAACATCGGTCACAATTCAAGGGGCCGCGATATGAGCCATATCGATTGAGGAATATTAGGGTTGGAGAAAATCGGCTAAAGAGTTTAGCCGCTAGCGATGTTCACAGATACAAAGAGACGGGCGGACAGACCGACAGACATTTTGCCGTCAATTGATTTTCCGGTATAAAGGACCCACAAAACATCAATTTTGGCTACATCACAAAATTTTTTCCTGAATTTAGCGACTAGATTTATCCACTTTTTTGTTACAAGCGCACTGTAAGAAGAGTTCTTCTGCCGATACCTCGCAAGTTTTTTCGCGCATCATTACATAACTTTCTCTCTGCTTCGTAGCCAGAAAGTCCAAAGAAAGCTAGTGACGGTTGCGCAGGAGGGGCGCACGGCGGCGGTGCGCAACCTGCTGGACGCCGGCGCCGACCCCAACTTCACGTACGGCTCGGAGTGGACGCCGCTGCACCGCGCCGCCGCCAAGTCGCACGCCGACGTCGTCTCGCTGCTGCTGAAGCGCGGCGCCAACGTCATCGCCAAGACCTCGGGCTTCACCGCGCTCCACATGGCCGCGTACGCACCTCGCCGCTTTGCTTTTTAGACACCCGCTAGTGCGTGTTTGTCCATCCGGATGGCCGAGATCGCTAAGGCAGTAGTGTCGGGGCGATATCGCGTCGAAGGATCGCGGGTTAGAAACCCGCCTCGGGTATGGATCGTCTCTACACCCATCATCATCCTATCACTTCATTAAAGAAGGATTAATAATTCCCTGCGGGAGCAGGAGGCCCTTTTCATCACTTCACTAAAGAAGGATTAACACTTCCTTGCGCGAACAGGAGGCTCTTGTCCTTAATGGGATGAGAATTTGGCTAAAAAGAGAAAAGAGTATGTATTTAGGACGGAAAATCCACAGTAGGCATGTCACTCTCGTGGCATGTAAAAGTACTCTGACGAATGAAAATTGAACGAATGACGAATCAAAATTAAATCCCTCCGAAAATTACGCGACGCTCTAGCGAGATCTCACTTTCTCTCAGTCAGTCAGCTCGGATAAAAACTGAATTCTGGGAAATAATGTGTGAGTCACACCCCAGGCGTATCAAGGGACTGCCCACGAGGCGTGCACGTTTGAAGACTTGCATCGGAGGTGGGCTTGCAAGAAAGCCTGGACCCGAACTGGGGGGGAAAATTACATTACGTATTTTATGGACTGCCTGTTCGTTGTGTCCTTAACATTCGTTTTAATTGCGTTCTAAACAGTCGGTAACGTTTATCTCGTTAGATACTACGACCTGAGCGGGCGGTGCGTGACGCTGCTGGTGGACGCCGGGTCGGACGTGAACTGCGGCAACCAGTTCTGGCGCACGCCGCTGCACTACGCGGCGGAGGCCGGCAACGAGGCAGCGGTGCGCGCGCTGGTGGCGGCCGGCGCAAACAAGAGCGCCCGGGACAACGAGGGCAAGACGCCCATGGACGTGGCGAAGAACCACTGCGTGCGCCGCCTGCTGGCGCTGTACTGCGGCCGCGGCTGACACCGAGCGCGCCCCGCCCGCCCCCCCCGGGAGTGCACCGCGCTTTCGTACAAAACAACTAATAAACCGACATTTCTAAGGAATTGATTCATTCATTGCTTAATTAGGGATTCAACGGCTGAGTTAATTAGTCCCGTAAGTGTAGTGCATGCTTTTCCTCGGGAGGTGGCTGGGATCATTCCTTAGTGCATCAACGGCTAAGTTAATTAGACTCGTAAGTGTAGTTTCCTCGGGAGGTGGCTGTGATCTTTCCCCGCTGGATGCTGAGATCCGGAGCCGACCTACCTGTCGTCTAGTGAGATTTTCCCCAACCAGGTATCTCCCACCAGCGAGGCACGAAGCAAGTTGGGACCTCGTAAGTTTTCGACCGGCCTCCAGGCACTTGTGGTAATGTAATTGTAGGTACGTTAGGAGTGACGATAGAACAAGAAGGGGAAAAAAAGATCTCACGCGGTCCGTGGCCCGTTTGTTAGGGTACTGCTCCCGCATTCGCCTGGTGTCGATTAAAGAAAACAAAGTGCCCAGAAAACTACCGATCAGAGCAGCCGGCCGCTAGAATTCTCTTCCAGATATCGGCTGAATTCGACCTTGCGGTCTAGCTGGTGTCAAAAAATCCTGCCAACAACGGGACTTGAACCTAGGACCTCCCGATCAGAGGCGTTGCAGTGACCTCAGTTGATGCCCAGAGTAATCTCTTCCAGTCAATCCTAATTAATAAATTTTGTTTTCTTTATGAAAGAATATTTTCAAGATATTACAATTTGAGCTTTGGTAGCCAATCGTGTATTGTAATAAGATGTAGTGATACGAATATCATTTTTGGCCACTTAGGAAAAATTATTAAGTATTACAATAATTTTCGTTATACATAAAAAATATTACGCACTTGTTTATCCACAGCAATTGTTCATTTCCTTGTAAAACGGAGCACTACTACGTAGACGTTCGGGGGAGACATCAAAAGAAGTGCTTTAAATAGCAGTGTCTCCTCGGAATTTTGTTTACTCCACAATAATTTCTTTATTGATTAACTCAAGTTGTCAAGATTCAGGCATAGATTAAAAAGGACACGTTACGTCGCAGCTATCCATAAATTAAGGCATAAAAGTAAAATTAAATATAAACCTTCCTTAAAGTTGACATTTAGATTGCGTAAGCTAGTGCCATAGTGTTCTTCAGAAGCCCTCTTAAACGTACAAAAAAGTTTGTGTCTTAGGTCTGGAACGAGAGAGCAAAAAGAAGTTACAGAAGTTGGCACATTGGCGCTACGGGGCACCCAAAATAGAGGATGAGGGTCTTAGGGATTCAGCTCATCAGGAAGACATTGAAAGATGAGCAAAAATATAGTTTTTACTATTTTATTTAGCAAAGTAAGACACTTAATATCTCAGTTTCACATGCTTTATTAGAATCTGTAAATCAACAAAAACAATTAAATTCAGCAAAATGTAATTTTACGTACAAGCAAACAAAGAAGTGAGGCGACTGAAAAGGCAGGTTAGGAAAGCGTATAGTAAACGTAATATAAATAAGGATCATAAAAATAATTTTCTACAATTATCCAAAGACCTATTAGCATTAAAGATACATACCCAAGAAAATTACCTAAAATCAATTCTAAGCGACCGATTGACCTGTTGGCAAAATTTCTTCAAGTATGTGAGACATAAGAAAGGGAACAAAGAAAGTATTCCAGCGATCTGCGGAGCAGATGGTTCGTTAATTACAGATGACAGTGAAAAGGCGGCTTGTTTAAACAGACATTATTCATCTGTTTTCAAGCCGAAGGATCAAATCCTAGTAAGTGTAACAACACCCGTAATAGAAACCTTTCGAATCGATGGAGGAATTATTAGAAAACGAATTGCAAAAATTAGGAGAAATAAATCAGTAGGTCCTGATGGAATACCAGGAGAAATACTAAAACTGGGAGGGGAAGCCATGATTCCGTACCTTGCGCGCTTAATGGAGGTTACTGTAAATAATAGCATGATTCCTCAAAATTGGAAAGAGGCAGTCGTAGTGCCGATTCATAAGGGAGGAGACAGAAGGATTGTTAACAATTACAGGCCTATAAGTTTGACATCAGTCGTATGCAAACAGATGGAACACATAATAGCGGAGTATATTAGACGAGTTTGGAATAAAACTGATTGGCTATTTCAAAATCAACACGGTTTTCGTCCTGAATATTCGTGCGACAGCCAGACAATTGCTTTTTGTCAGGACATAGCAGATTCATTAGACGAAGGGAGTAGGGTCGACGCAATAATATTAGATTTTTCTAAAGCATTTGATCTTGTTCCACATGGCCTTTTAATTTCGAAATTGTCAGAAACGGGAATAGATCATCGAATAATCCTGTGGATAAAAGAATTTCTTACGGGGCGCACTCAAACAGTCAGAACAGGAGACAAATATTCATCGAAAGCCGATGTAACCTCGGGGGTCCCCCAGGGGAGTGTGTTAGGGCCTTTGCTATTCTTAGCGTTTATTAATGACATTGCAATTGGATTAAAATCAAAAGTTTGACTATTCGCCGACGATTGCATAATATATAGGAGTATTGGCTCGTCTGAGGACGAAAATGTTTTACAGAGCGATCTTAACTGTTTATGGAACTAAGCGTGCAGAAATAAGATGGAATTAAATCCGGAAAAGAGTAAATTCATTTGCTTTACCATGTCTCGCTTGAACGTACGCTCCAGTTATGAATTAGGAACTAACGTTATACCACGTGTAAAAAACTGTAAGTATTTGGGTTTGGTCCTGCGAAGCGACTTAGGTTGGTCGGATCATATTAACAATACGGTTAAAAAATCCTGGAGAGCGCTGCACTTTGTAATGCGTATTCTAAAAAATAGTAGTCCAAATGCCCGATCCCTAGCATATACTACACTTGTTCGTCCAATTTTAGAATACGGAGCGGCATGCTGGGACCCGTACAGGAAAGGGCAAATCGAAGCGTTAGATAAAATTCAAAAACGGGCCTCAAAGTTTGTAAATCACGGGTGCGTTGGTGACGAACGAGAAGAATGGGAGTCCTTATCTAAGAGAAGGGAACGGGCGCGTTTATGCGTAATATATAAGACATACAGAGGGGACACAGCATGGGCAGATATCGGTAAAAGATTACAGAAATCAGATTATAAAAGCAGAGGAGACCATCCTTGGAAAATACGATGTAGAAAGCAAAGAACTGATGTAGGCAAGTTCTCCTTTGTGAATCGCACTATAGTAGATTGGAATAAACTACCTGCAGAAGCACTAGAGACTCTTCCTTCTAATGTAGCCAAATTTAAAAATATGCTTCATTCCATCTAGATTATCTCTAGATAGGTAATAATACTGACTGAGACATTTATCTTTATTATTATTACTATTATTATTATTATTATTATTATTATTATTATTATTATTATTATTATTATTACTATTATTATTATTACTATTATTATTAGTAATATTATTATTAATTTTTTATTATTGTTATTGTTAATATTATTATTGCTTTTATTATTATTAATATTACTATTACTTTTATTATTATTGTCATAATTATTATCGTCATTGCCCTTATACAGTGAAGTGATGTGAAGTGTAGTGTAGTGGGGGGAAGGGAGTGTAGTGTAGTGAAGTGTTATGTAAACTAGAAGTGAATTTAGAGTTAGCTAGAAATAAATTGGAACTATTATATCGACCCCCTAATTCTAATAGTAAACCCAATTGTAAATGTTGAAAATGTTTAGTAATTATAATTTTAATTGTTATCATGTTTGCCACCGAGCATTAGCTCAAAGCGAACTTTAATAAATCTATCTATATATCTATCTATCTATCTATCTATCATATCAGCTGGACATTACATTAATGTTACCCTCCCTAAAATAAATATTGGTTGTGCCAATGCGTAATCAGAATAAGCAATTTTGTTTAGTTCATTGAGCTCTTCCATTCATCCTGAGTGGACTTTAATAGAGCATGATTATTGTCATTCTTGATGTCCATGTTTTTTCTTTCTCGCATTATGAATTTATCTTTCTCTTTATTACTAGAAATACCTATTTATAATTTGAAGAAATTATGTAATATTATGTTTTATTCTATTCTACTTTAACTTTAGTACAAAAGAGACAGTATGCAGAGATATCCAAAATCTAAACAAGAATGCTCACTTTTCACGGGGGGGGGGACAAGTTGTTCTTGACCAAGCGCTGTAGCAAGACGCAAAAAGGAAGACGCTCTCCACGTAGTGTAGAATCGCGAAGACTTCGACCGCCAAAGTCATACATTTATTTAGAGCAAGCCTGTCAAACCGCGTCCGAATGAGTTACTGCACGCCACGCTCTCCTGCAAGCACGGGCAATTACCCCTGACTCAGCTCGCGTTTCCCCTCCAAATTCAGAAAGGAATATACCACGGCCATCCACACTACTAAAGGTGGCCGTGGTTGTACATGCAGTAGTCACCGGGGCACCTTTAAAAGAGCTGCCACAGGGTGTCAGCGAAGGCACAGCGGCACCGCAAGAAGACACGGGCACCGCTCACAAGAGGGCGGTACAAGCGGGCGCACCGGATCCGTCTCGCTTCGCTAGGCGGAATAGAGCGCGCCGCCGGCCGGATGACACGGCCAGCCAGCGAGCCTCTAGCCCAGATGAATAGAAGACGGCGCGCAATGAGCGGTGAAGCAGTTGGCGTCTTCCCGCTCTGTTGGGAGCGTTGAAGAGCGAGTACCAAGTGACTACGTGATCGGCCTGAGTTACGGACTTTTCTCCTGGATTTTGATTATAGTGACTACTGCTTCATTAATTGGACATCTCATCGGTTTATGGTAATTTTGGCAAGTTCTGATAACTATCACGGATAATTGGTGACAACCCTTGTGAACGGTTATTCTGTACTATTGAAAATTGTAAATAAACTTGTTTTACAAATCGTACTTGTGTTGAACAACACAGCACACGCGCAAACTGAAACGAAGAGAGGCGGTAAAATGAAGCTATATCACAGTATACGTATTTACACAGTAGCATCTCAGCCAGTTTTTTTGGCTAGTGGGAGATGCGCGCGTATACAGCTAGCGATCCTGGTGAATATCAAGTACAACTACGTATAGCGTCTACTGAAGTATATGGCATTAATTGTGAAATTGCGTTTATTAAGAGATAATTAAAAACTTAAAAAATAATTTGCATTATTTCTTGACCTCTGAATTTATATTTCTAGAATTTCAAAGGAAAGTCATTGATACCACTAAATATTACATTGAACCAACGGTTCAACGTTACATTTGACATGTATTGGAACATATTCGATAAGCATCAAGTGAATACTTATACTTTTCCAGTTAATACATTAATAACAATGCCTGTGTTCTGCAATTAAATGCAGCAATAATGAAGGAAAGAACCCAGAGAAAGGTTTTTTTTATTTGTTCAATAGACCTCGAAAGGAAAGATGGAAATTTGTTGTTACCTCATACCAGAAATGTTATCTCCTAAATACCTTTGTTTACTACATATATTACTTACATTTCTAGATATTTTCATGAACAATATACAAATACCTCGGTTCAACATTGATCAACATTCATTATATTTAAATCACTCTTTCCTTAAAAATTCTTCAAAGTTCTACTTCACTTGTTTTAGTTATATGCATAAAGAAATTTAAATATTTACTTTTTAGTTAGGTTTAGCAGAACGATGCTGTATTACGAATTGTAAGGCGGCGAAGTATTCCTTGATCGCAGCGTAGATCATATCTATAAAGCTGCCTGACACTACAGCAGAACACAAACAAAAGTAGCTCATAATTATAGGCTAAATCCTGGTCTCTATTCCCAAATTTTAGGCTCGTGTAGTTTTCTCAAAAGTCAATGTTCAGCGAGCTTTAGAACAAAGCCAGCTGACACAAATTCAAAAATTAATGTTTGAACAAAACTACGTATACACAAATTATAGGATCACCAAAATTATTAATATTACTCGTATTTAATAATATTTAATATTGTAAAACATAATAAGAAATTGCAGAACCATTCATCTCGGGACACACCATTCAACTTATTATAATTTTTAACTAAATCAAAAATTTGTTAATATATCCTTGAATTAGGTGCTCAAATTCCGCTAAAAATGTTCCAACAAAACAATCCAACCGCTGAAGTACTCTCTGCGACCGACTATTCAAATTGTCATAACTTTTAAACTAGCAAGCAGCACACAGTTTCCTTTCAATATACTATACATATAAGTATGTACTGTGTGTTGGTAAAACCCGTGAATTAATTGATAGTTAATTTTGGCAAAAAAGGTTCCATAAATAAATCCCAACCGCTCAAATACGCTCTGCAGCCTATTCAAATCAGAATAACGTTTAAACTAGCGAGCAGAACACTGTTTGTTTTTAACATTATGTATTTGATTATGTACTATTTGTTTATATATTCCTTGAATAATGTGCTCATCAACTTTCGGAAAAAATGTACCAGTATTTCAACCTAACCTCGAAGGGACAAAGTGCCTAAGAACTAAAGTTGACAAGCACTTGATTCAAGATATATATTTACAAATAATACATAATCAAATGCTAATACGTTAAAAAGAATCCCTTCACTACTCGCTGGTTTAAAAAGGGTGATGAGATAAATAGTTTTCATTACTTCCTCCCTGAGAAGTGAGGTTGAATTGCTGGTACATTTATTTCTAAAATTGATGAGCACTTAATTCAAGGAATGTATAAACAATAGTACAGCACCATACGGATATTATTTTGCATTAACTCTATGTCCTCCTTGCTATTTTAAAAATTATTGGGCGCTCATTATCATGGGATAGTGAGTGCTTAAGCGGTTCTGTTGTATTATTACAAAATTCCCTGTTGACGAGCACTAAGTTCAAGGGCAACATCAACCTATAGTCCATAATCGTATGTATATGTTGAAAGCCGTGTTCTGCTCGGTACTTAAAACTTTATAACGATTTGAATAGTCTGTTGCAGAGCGTACTTAAGCGGTTGGATTGTTTTGTCGAAACATTTTTAGCAGAAGTTGATGAGCACCAAATTCAAGGATATATTAAAATTAGTATGTAGTGTTATGAATAGTATGTTTAAAAGAAACGGTTCTGCTCGTTAGTTTTAAATTTATAACAAGTTTAATGGTTTGCCTGAAGTTAGTGTTTCAATTTATTGTTTTTACAATAATAAATATTAATGATTAATAAGTTTAGCAATTTTGTAGAGTCTATAATTAGCCTATAATTCATGTAAAAGTAGTTCTCTTCTAACTTTCATTTTTGATATTGTTTCAGTATAAACATTATTCTAATTTGAATGGTGTGCCTCGAATAGAATGGTGTAGCAATTTCTTATTATGTTTTACAGTATTAAATATTATTAAATATGAATAATATTAGTAATTTTGGTGAGCCTTTAATTAGCCTATAATTTGTGTATAAGGAGTTTTGTTCTAATATTATTTTTGAATTGTGTAGGCGGGCTTTATTCTAAAGCTGGCTGATCATTCATTTTTGAGAAAACTACAAGAGCCTAAAATTGGGAATAGAGCACTTATTTAGTCTATAATTAGCCTACAGTTATGAGCTACGTTTGTTGGTGTTCTGTTATAGTGTGTTAGCCAGCTTTATGGACGTGCGTCGATCGGTAGAGTCACTGACGAGCACCTCGTCACAGGGAATTTAAATAGGAGCTGCGCTACCGTATAAATACTTATTATGTGACTAAATTGTTTACAAATTTGTCCTATCAAACATCGAGATTTGTATTATGTTCATATTTTACTACTTTTTTTACTACTGCCTGTTTATTTTCTTTTTAAATTCTGCCTTGTCGATTTTCATCTAATAAGTTTGTCATTAATATGTTTGAATGAAGAATTATTCCCGTCTTTTCGTTTTCTATGATGTTTTACTTTATCTTTTACGTATACTTCTGTATAGCAATAACGTGAAATAATTAACAAGTTTCTATTCATTAACCATTTTAGCTTATGTGCTGTCATCTTTAACAAACAAGAATTTTTGGTCTTTTAAATCTCCAAACCTGAATGTAGGATATATTTGCAATTACTGTTCCCTTAAGTGAATAGATAACGAAACAAAATTCGATTCTGTATGTTTAATTTTATTGACATATGACAAATTAAAATCTTATTGAAGTAATATTCCATTGTAAAGGATATTTGTTTTGCTTTAGTGACAATTAATAGGGCTACATAAGGGGAAATAATTATCGACTGAATACTTCAAAAGTCTAACATGGGCCAGGTAACCACTGTCAAATCGTACCACACCCCGAACTTGTAATTCTCGAGCGAGTAGCTCATAACGCAGTGATCCTAAACAGTAGTAAGCTAGCTGCCTTCACTGCGACATTGACATGCTTAATTTGGGGCAGATATCAAATCATATAATCGTACTTTAATAAACTTTTATGTTTTGAAACAATAGTTGAGGTTTTGTACGTTTGCAGTGAAAGTCATAGGAATAAAAATACATAATAAATGGCATGTAACATGTAACGAGAGTCCTACATCAGCAAACGCTCTTATAATAAAACACGAATAAGATCGAACGCAAAATATCGTTCTTCAAAAAACACTTCTTCAAAAAACGGTGCTAAATACATCTATTTTATACAATCATCGATATTTGAAAAACACCAATATCGATGTCGCATCCGTATTGCAAACAGTTCGCATCCCCTTTCACCATTTATTTGGCACTCTCTACCTGCGGGAATGTTCAAAATATCGATGTTTTAAATGTAATGAAACATGTCTAAGTGAAATTTTCTGCTACTAATGTGTTACGTAACACGTCAATATTAGTTTACAGTATATTCTCCCTTAAATTTGACAGCCATCTTAATTTTCTAACTTGAATAGAAAACGGTTTCGTGACGCCTGGTGATTGACAACTGTGACAGTTGTCAAAGGCTGTATACTGCAATCCCATCAATCCTGAGCAATCAAAAACCATAGGTACTGAAAATATTATTTATATCATGATATTTTTTAAAACATAAATGTTTCTGAACAATATATAGAAATGAAGGAAACATTGAAAGCAAAACATGGATGTTATAAAAAACATTTATTTTTTTGCCATCCCTAGTTCAATAGGTATATGAACCAGAACAGTGAAAAGTGACAATTTAATTATTGCACCCTCTGGGAATGGAACCCGAGAACGTGACATAGAAAGCTTGCTCGCTAGCCATGAGCCAACGGGGTCCCATGTACAATATTATTTCTTGATGTATCGCGTATGGATAGTTTTTTCTTGTTTAAAGGTTTAATTTATGCTGTGTCAGGTCTTAGTAAGCAAATTTGAAACATTGAAATTGATCTGCTCGTCTATTTTTGGGCACAGAAAGTAACATAATAATGCATCAATAAAATAGTTTCAATTTTTGTTCATTACAAAATTATACTTAATTATCCTCATTCTGATTAATCAAAACCTAAATATTTATATTAATGTAGATAAGAGAGTATAGTAATTCAAAGTGTTTCTCCAATATTGTCTCAGGTACATTAAAAACAAAAAAGCGCGTTTTTCTGGGTATGTATCCTAGAGAGAAACCGACTAAGAATTTTGTGAATCTATTTTTCTTGTAGAGAGAGATTGATTGATATACAGATCACTTTTGTTGATTCGGAAACTGACCAAAAACGCATCTTTGTTAATTGATTAGTTCACCGTCAGAAGATCGAAACTCGAAGATCTCATTCTGGACGCTCAATTACTTTGTAATGTAAAAGTAACTAGATTACGATCCAGACGATTTTAAAAAAAGGTCCACTTCAAATATTTTCCAAATGATTCGATATATTGATATGAATAAAATTATATTTTAAATAATCAATTCAAAAATGCTATCAAAATATTAATGAGTACAATTGATGATCCCCTATGGTTTAAATGGCTCGGTGAATATTCCATCTCAAAATCATGAACCGTTAACAAAATATTTTAGATGACAGTTTTATTGAGTAACTCTCTATAAGGAATTAATAACTTATGATGTAAATAATAATATAATATAAATAATGGTAATGGTAACGGTAATGGTAACGGTACGGTAACGGTAACGGCCGGCTGGCACAGATTGTCGCGGCAGCCATCGGATGCGCCGAGGAGGCTGCAGGTTCGAGTCATGCGTAGGCATGGTCGTTTACGAGTGATTGTCCCTTCTCCCCTCATCATCTTATCACCCCATAATTCATGATTCAAGGTTTAACAACCTTCTCTTACCAAGGGTACAGCCGAGGAAACAATCTGATCCCTTTGTCACCAGAAAAAAACCTGACATATTTATCTCTCAGAGATAAATATGACTGGACCTTGGAAGATAACTTGTAGCGTGGTCAGAAATGGCCGATACGTATTTTGTAGCGTCATGTTTGGCTTCCTGCTCAGAGAGAAGCGCGTGCAAAGTAGAGGCATGATGCTAGCTAAAAATAGCCACCCGAAGAAAGAGTGCCTCAACAGACCAAGGGACTTCTAAGAGGGGTGCCAAAGTGTCGCGTGCAAAGAGACAAAGAGACAGCGTCGGTTAGACGTCTCAAAGCAGTGCGTGGGAGGACGCATGACGTACGAGGTCACGTGATACGATCCTTTATAAGGCCAGGTCGCGAAATCGGTTTCATCGCAGCGAGTCTGCAAAACTTTGTCCGCTCAGGCTGGCGCGCGGTGCTGCGTGCCCGAGGTGGTGTTCCGATGTGTTTGGGCACTGTTAAGTGGTTATCTACCACTACAGGACTGATAGTGTATCTGCCGAGGCTCATCAGATGCCGAGTTGAGAGTCGGCCTAGTTGGCCAGACGCAGGCGCAGCCGCCAGACGCCTGTAGAGAGGGGGGCTGTAATTAGCTCCGGCATACGCCTTAGAGTGAGGACCAGTAGATACTGTAAATATTTATGCAAAATTCATTGTATAGAGTCCACTCGTGTCTGTTTCCTTGTGGAATGCATCCGTACCCACGACGTTACAATACAATAATAATAATAATAATAATAATAATAATAATAATAATAATAATAATAATAATAATAATAATGTATGTACTTGGCGCGACAGCTCGTGAACGGACTCAGGCCTACCTGCGACGTCCTTGCCTCGCAGCCGAGAGTTAAAAGGGTACGTGTGTTTAGCACGTAGACATCCCCACGCCGTAGTCCAGTCTTCTCAACCTGAGACGTGAATTTCCGCATCGTCACACAGCAACATTTACTGGGACATTGCAAGGAAAACGCACACTATCATCTTGATTCACCGGAAATCGAACCCGGGGCCGCGTAGTGGAAAGCGAGCACGCTGACCAGCAGATAGCCACGAGGACAACAGTAATAATAATAATATAATAATAATAGTAATAATAATATAATAATAGTAATAATAATAATATAATAATAGTAATAATAATATAATAATAGTAATAATAATAATATAATAATAGTAATAATAATAATATAATAATAGTAATAATAATAATAGTAATAAATATAATAGTGTAACAATATATCCACATGCTATTTTGGCTGAAGGTGTAGTAACAATTTCAGGAAAAATCTGAAAAAAATGGGATTACCTCAACGAATTCTAAATTACGGACAGAAAGCAGTGATCCTACAAACATGTCATATAGTTCGCAAGTTATAGAACAAATAAGGCTCCCAAATCGGTCTTGGGGGTCAGAGTGAAATCTCTCTCCCAGTGAGCGATCTCTTTCTTTAAAGTGGTAGGATTGGGCAAATTCAACCCGGCATAAGCTGCTGAGAAATAATAATAAATAATAATAGTAATAATAGTAATGGTAGTATTGATAGTAGTGATAGTAATGATAGTAATGATAGTAATGATAGTAATGATAGTAATGATAGTAATGATAGTAATAATAGTAATAATAGTAATAATAGTAATAATAGTAATAATAGTAATAATAGTAATAATAGTAATACCAGTAATAATAGTAATAATAAGCCTAGTAAGTGTTAATGGCAGTATGAAAGGATTCACTATTAAGGATGCGTTTGTTTTTCCGTTTTTTATTGTCGGTCGTTTGTAGGAAAGGGGCAGGCGCGGTCAGTAGAGGGCGATGGGGTGCAGGCCGCGGCACACGAGCAGGCGGCGCACGGGCGGGGCGCCGGCCACGTCGAAGGGCGTGCGGCCCTGGTTGTTCTTGACGAAGCGCTTGGCGCCGGCCGCCACCAGGGCGCGCACCGCCGCCTCGTTGCCGCACTCGGCCGCCACGTGCAGCGGCGTCTGCCCGGCCTCGTTGCGGCAGTCCAGGTCCGCGCCCGCGCACACCAGCACCGACACGCACAGGCCGCAGCAGTCGTTGCACGACGCCAGGTGCAGCGACGTGTACCTGACAGATGTACGCAACTGGGAGCTTCGTTACTTCTTAATGATCGATATTGAAGCTCCCAATTGGATAGCCGCGTGCGTCCCAGCCGATCAAAAGTCAATGCGCCCTAAATTTTAATTGCAGTATCCAGACTTGTTAAGATTTAGAACGATTTGACGTTTGATCAGCTGGAACGCAGGTATCCAACGGGGAGTTTCGTTACAACTAAATGTTTGATATTTGAAGTTCCCGGTTGGATAATCGCATATGTCCCAGCTTATCAAAAATCAATACGCCCTAAATTTTGACAGAACGATATGAAAAGACTCTATACTCCGATTGAAATCAAGGGGAATTGAGTTTTTGTCAGTTGGGACGTGGTAGTCTAACTGAGAGCTTCGTTACAACTTAATGTCTGATGTTGTAGCTCCCGATTGGATAGCCGTGTGCGTCCCAGCTGATCAAAATTCAATGCGCCCTAAATTTTAATTGCAATATCCAGACTTGTTAAGATTTAGAACGATTTGACGTTGGATCAGCTGGTTCGCAGCTGCCGCAAGCTCCCTATTCGTCTGGCAGCCTCAACAGATAAAAAAATACACACATTTATTTTAAGAAAGCACACAAGAGAAATAATACATCAAATGATTACCACAACTAAACAAATTTCAGGGCTGTTTCAATCCCCAGATTTGTGACCAGCGATATAATGCGTGGCTTGCTTCTCTTGCATGAGCTCTTTAGCGTCAACTCGGCTCACTTGGCGTGTCCAGTTTTATTTGCAGACAATTAAATTGATGCCTTAATTTTCGTGGAGAGACTCAGGCCATCAGACCCACTCTTTCGTCTGACCACGCAAATTTCGCTACGCTCTTTTCACCCTCTAGCAGAGAAAGGAGGTATTTCTTGGGCGAGAAACAGGCGATTTGAATTTAGCTCAGAGGCGTCATTTACGCTTGAGGATCTTTTATATGCAAGTAAATCTACTAACATGGGGCATCCGGCTTTACTTCCCCTCCGAAAGAAGGCGCACGAAGGATTTGTTCGCCCTTAAACATCCACGGCTTCGATCGGGTTTGAACTCGCTAACTTGGATATAAATATGAATTATTGTAAAAATGATAACAAGATCATAATGCGAAGTTCTTATTTTGCGACTTCTATCAGTTTTACAGATCAAGAAAGGCTGTCCCTAACCTCACTGTGCAGCGCACACGCACCAACTCAGTTTCGGAATCCGTTTCATTCGTGGCTGCCCTTCACGCGTGTAGGGCAGCGTTGTTGTGGAGCGATGACGTTTTTACCCTGCACTTGCGTGGGTTTTCATGCAACGATTGAAAACCGCTATTAGAAGGGCCAAATAGGGAAATTGCCCCTTCCAAATTCCCGAGTGGGCCCTGGAACGCGTGGCAGTGTGAGGTGAGGATAGGCCGAGGAAGGGCAGGGTGGGGCAGGGCAGACGCACCCGTTGCAGTTGCGCGCGTTGGGGTCGGCGCCGCGGCGCAGCAGCAGCCAGAGCAGGTCGGCGTAGGCGCGCTCCGCCGCCTTGTGCAGCGCCGTCCAGCGCCCGGGCCCCACGAAGTTCACGTCCGCCCCCGCGCGCAGCAGCTTACGCACCTGCGCCACGCCCGCCGCTCTCCTTCTCCCTTCCCCTCCCTCCCTTCGCTCGCCCTCTCTCTCTCCCTCCCTCTCTCTCCCTCTCTCTCCCTCTCTCCCTCCCTCTCTCTCCCCCTCTCTCTCCCTCTCTCTCTCTCTCCCTCTCTCTCTCCCTCTCTCTCTTTCTTTCTCTCTCTTTTTCTCCCTTTGCAAGCTTCTTTCCCTCCTTCTGCCTTCCCTTAGCCTCCCTTCCTCTATTCGTCTCTCTCTTTCTCCCCACTCGTTGTCTTTTCATTCTTCCTTTCCGCCTTAACCCCACCTTTTTGTTGGCCCTCTCTCCCCCTTCTCTCTATCCTTTCCTCCTGATTTCCCACTCTCTTTGTACGACTCCTTCGCTGTTTATGCCCTCTCTCTCTCTCTCTTTCTCTCTTTGCATGGCTCTTTCTCTCCTTCTGGCTTCCCTTACCCTCCCTTCCTCTATTCTTCACTCTCCGTCCCTCTCTTTGTCTTTTCATTTTTCCCATTCACCTTAACCCCACCTTTCTGTTGAGCCTTCCCCCTTCCCTTCTATCTTTTCCTCTTTTTCCCACTTTCTCTTCGTATATCTCCTTCCTTCTTTCTGCCTTCCCTCACTCTCTTTCTCTCTCTCTCTCTCTCTCTCTCTCTCTCTCTCTCTCTCTCTCTCTCTTTTTGTTAATTCCATTCTCTCCTTTTCGTTTCTTTCTTCCTCGTCTTCCCCATCTTGCCCTTCCCTTCACTTACCCCTTTCTCTTTCAATGAGCCTTCTCTCTCGTTTTCATCCCTCTTATCCCCTCTTTCCATCAGCACTTTTTTCTCCTCTTTCAAATTTACTTTCTTATCCCTTCTCTCTCCTTTTCTTCCACCTTTCACCTCTATCGCTCCTTCCCATCTCCTTCATTTATTCCCTCCCTCTCTTTACCCCTCTATCATTCTCTCTCGCCTTACTCTATCTCTCTCATTCATCTCTCCCTCTCACTCAAGTCCAGCCATAGTTACTGGCATCTTGTCAGTCACAGGCAAGCAGTCACGTAGGGACACACAGGTTCCCTGCCTTCACTTACACAGAATACATAGAACACTTGCTTAGAATTTCTCAAGAGTGTTAATTTTTTGGACTCGATATTCTGAATTGGCTGCCGTGTTAAAACTGTGAATTGAAACTTCATAACGACCTTCCTTTGACATGAATTGATACCTCTTTCGATCCCTCTCCGAGCTTCGTTTCTCTAAAGTAGTCCTCCCTCTGCGATTAATTTTCTAAAGTTGGCAGTACCTCTTGTATCCTCTCTTTTGATATGCTTATTTTAAAAATCCGTCTCTCTCTGTCTCTGATCCGAATTGTTCGAATGCCTTTCATCTAAGATGAATGGGTCTAAAGTTCTCTCTGAGATAAATTGTATTAAAGGCATCCCTCTGAAACGCATTGCTCTAAAGCTCTCCCTCTGGGTTCAATTGCTCTAAAGACCTCTTTTTAAGATGCTTGACTCTAGAGTCGTTCCCCTGAAATGAATTACTCTAAACGCTTCCCTCTCAGCTGAATTGTTCTAAAGTAGTTCTTCGGTGACGAATTGCTCTAAACCCCTCCCTCAAACGAATTGCTGTAAACCCTCTGAGCTGATTTGCTCTAAATCCCTTTCTGAGACGAATTGCTCTAAACCCTTCCCTCTGAGCTGAATTGCTCTAAATCCCTCCATCAGACGAATTACTGTAAGCCCTTCCCTCTCAGCTGAATTGCTCTAAATTCCTCCATCAGACGAATTGCTGTAAACCCTTCCCTCTGAGCTGAATGTCTCTAAAGTGGTCTCCTTGAGACGCCTCGCTCCCAAGGGCGAGTACCTCCTTGCTGCGCCCGCAGAGCGTGGCGCGCAGCAGCATGCGTCCGAGCACGGTGCGGCGCTGCGCGCAGCAGGGCTGGGGGCCGGCGGCGGCGCCGCCGCCGGGGCAGTGCTCCTCCTCCATGACGCACGTGGGGCAGGGCGCCATGCGCGGGATGATGGAGGAGTAGGCGCGCGACGGGAAGGAGCAGCAGCCGGCCGGGTAGCTGACGGCCGGGCACGCCGCGGGCGGCGGGATCACCGGCGGGAAGATGCGCGGCCGGTCGGCGGCGCACACGGGCGCGCCGGCCAGCGAGAAGTCCATGATGCGCAGCGCCTCCTGCGCGCGGGGCGACGGTCCAGCACAGAGCGGTGGAGAATCAGGCGAAGCAGGAGAGGAAGCAGAATGGGGAGAATGCGAAGGACAAGAAGCAGAACAGAAGAAGGAGCAGGTAAAGGAGAATTTGGAAAAGAATAAAGTGGCGAAGCAGGAGAGGAAGCAGAATGGAGAGAATTCAAAGGACAAGAAGCAGAACAAAAGAAGGAGCAGGAGGAGGAGAATTAGGAGGAGCATAAAGAGGCGAAGAATGAGAGGATACAGAATGAGGAGAATGAGAAGGTGAAGAAGCAGGACAGAAGAAGTAGCAGAAGGAGGAGAATTAGGAGTGGCAGTAGGAGACGAAGCAGAATGAGGAGAAGTAATAGGAAAAGAAAAAGAAAATGAAACAGAAGGAAGCAGAAACAGAATAAAGAGAAGCAGAAGGTAGAGTTTGGGAGGGAGAAGAAGAAACAGAAGGACAAGAAATCGGAAACACGGAAGGGTGCACTTACTTCTGCTGTATTTCTTTCTCTCTTTTTCGTTTCTAGTGATGGTTGTGGTTGTTGTGGAAGTGAAGGAGCGGTGATGAGATGGTAGTGTGGCCCAATTGTCATAAAATGGTGGTCGTAGTGATTGTGGTTGTGGTAAATGTTACATTTATAGTATATGTATCATATGAGTCAGTTTCGGATCTACTTGTATAATATGTTTACGATCAGGTAAAAACACAAACACTTCGTATTTTTTCGGGTGTATCTTACGCTAGGTTTTATTTCTCCAAATTTTCGAACATTGTAATGATTTAATGAAAATAGAAATGAATGTTTTTGGGATCGCTCTATTAAAAACATGGAGTGTTATCCGCGACTCACAATACGCGACTAACACAGTCTCTGCAATTCCAAGGTCATTATTAGAGCTGTGATTTATATGCAATATAAACAGCGAAATATGCGCATATATGTGTAAAAATATTTGGTAATATGTGTAATTAAAAAAGGAAAATATCCGAAGTAGTGATATGTAATGTGTAAATGTAAAAACTAATAAAAAGTGTAACAGAAAAAATATGCAAATGCATATAAACCACTGAGAAGTCACTTTTACGCCAGTGGAAGTTGTAAATGTATAACAAGCAAGATATCAACCCGCGTGTCACGTCAAATTAATATTTGCTGGTACGCCGAGGGAAACAGAAGGTGAAATAAAAGATAATAACAAGAAGAAAGAGAAGAAGAATAGAAACAAAACATGCGAAAGAGAGAGAGCGGAAGAAAACGAAATAGAATTATTAAGGATCTCGGAAGTTCCGGTAACGCCGCGTCGAAAGCAGGGATTCTAAGAGCCTACACATTACTTTGGCCAGGGAATCCTACAATTAGGAAAAAAGAAGTAGGAAGAAAGAGAAGAAAGAAGAAGAAGAAGGAGGAGGAGAAGGAGGAGGAGGAGGAGGAGGAGGAGGAGAAGGAGGAGGAGGAGGAGGAGGAGGAGGAGGAGGAGGAGAAGGAGAAGAAGAAATTGAAGAAGTTTTGACCTAACACAATACTGGGTGCTCTGCATTCACGTAGCGAATCACGTGCCCTGCCTATCCCTGCGTCGTACCCACGAAGGTGCGCCTTGTTTACCAGAGCGAGACCGAGCGCTTGCGGGGACGCGCCCACCTGCACGTGGTTGGCAGCCTGGGCGATGGAGTCGTAGGCGTCCTCCGGGCAGCAGTCTCCGCCGTCGCAGAGACCGCCGCCGCACCCGCCCCCGCACCCGGCCATGGCGCGGCTGCTCTTCACCACGCTGCAACCGCGCACTGGCTTCACCATTTGGAGACTTGACATGAAAAAGGGTCTAAAAGACATTTATATACCTTCACTTCACCACGCTGCAACGACGCATTGGCTTCACCATTTGGAGACTTGAAATGAAAAAGGGTCTAAAAGACATTTATATACCTTCACTTCACCACGCTGCAACGACGCATTGGCTTCAATATTTGGAGACTTGAAAGGAAAAAGGATCTAAAAGACATTTTCATACCTACACTTCACGCTGCAACGACGCATTGGCTTCACCATTTGGAGACTTGAAATAAAAAAGGATCTAAAAGGTATTTTCATACTTGCACTTCACCACGCTGCAACGACGCATTGGCTTCACCATTTGGAGACTTGAAATGAAAAAGGGTCTAAAAGACATTTTCATACCTACACTTCACCACGCTGCAACCACGCACTGGCTACACCATTTGGAGACTTGAAAGGAAAAAG
This sequence comes from Gryllus longicercus, assembly GCA_038098605.1. NCBI lineage: Eukaryota > Metazoa > Arthropoda > Insecta > Orthoptera > Gryllidae > Gryllus > Gryllus longicercus. Next base: position 616,523 of record JAZDUA010000414.1, read on the forward strand.
GATCTAAAAGACATTTGCATACTTTCGTGAAAAATGAATCCATGTTTCAGTCTTCTTTGCTCATACAAGACCAGATAATAGAGAATCCTAAGTTATTCGTGACTGCAAAAGGAAATTACGTTAACCCTACTCAAAATTTTCAAAAAAAATGCTTGTCATTCGTAATTTTTTGCAAGAAAGGTAACCCAACTACACTGAAGAGCCAAAAAAGCGGGACATCTGCCTCATATTGTGTAGGGCCCCCGCAAATGCGCAGAACATGACGTGGCATGCCTACACTAATGAAGTAGTGCTGGAGGTAATTAACACCATGAATTCTGCTAGGCTGTTCATAAACTAGTGTGAATACGTGGGGGTGGAGTTCTCTTCTGAACAGTACATTGCAAGGCATCCCTCAATCTCAGATCTCCTCAATAATGTTCGTGTCTGGGGAGATTTTGGTGGGGTGGCCAGAGGAAGGGTTTAAATTCAGAAAAGTGTTCCTGGAGCCACTTTGTAGCAATTCTGGACTTATGGGCTGTCGCATTGTCCTTCTGGAATTCCTTAAGTCCGTCGGGATGCACAATAATGCAGGTGGGTGCAGGTGATCAGACAGGTTGCTTACGTACGTGTCACTTGCCAGAGTCGTACTATCTAGATATATCACTGGTCACATATCACTCCAACTGGGCACGCCCCGTACCATCACAGAGTCTCCACCAGCTTGAACAGTCGCCTGTTGACGTGCAGGATGCATACATTCATGAGATCGTTGCCATACTCGTACACGTCCATCTGCTCGAAACAATGTGAAACGAGCCTCTTCAGATCAGGCGACGTTTCCAGTCATCAACAGCCCAACGTCGATGTTCACGGGCCTAGGCGAGGCGTAAAGCTTTGTGTCGTGCAGTCATCAAGGGCACACGAGTGGGACTTCGGCTCCGAAACCCCATAATAGTAATAATGTCTCGTTGAATGGTTCGCACGCTGCCATTTGATGATGGCCCAACACTGAAATCTCCAGGAATTTGCGAAAGGGTTGCACTTCTGTCACGCGTAATGGTTCTTCTCAGTCGTCGTCGGTCCCGTTCTTGCATGATCTTTTTGCGGCCGCAGCAATTCCGGAGGTTTGATGTTTTTTTCGGATTCCCGATATTCAAGGTACACCCGTGAAATGATCGTTCGGGAAAATATAAATTTCATCGTGATCTCAGAGATGCCACATATCTCTTTTGCGCCGACCATAACACCACGTTCAAACTTATTTTAATCGAGATATCCATCCATTGCAGCAGCAGTAACAGATGTAACAGCTGTGCCAGACTGGTTGTCTTATATAGACGTTGCCGACCAGAGCGCCGCTTTCTGATTGGTTTCAGATTTATTTATTTCCATACGGATGACTGTACCAGCTTTCTTGCTCTTCAGTGTATTACATACAATGTTGTTCCCTCTTGCCATTATTGCCTATGAAAGGAGAGAGGACTAGTGACGCTACAGAATTACACAGGCTTTCACGAATTAGTTTTCTATTGGTTTCTATTACTTTTCTTTGGTCTCGGCTAGCTATTCGGACTTGCCAAATACTCTAGACAACTGCCATTCATCGCCACGCAAAGTCCTTTTTAGAACTTATCTTAAATTTTCAGTTTTGTAGTTACGGAACGGAAATATCATTTTGAGAATATTCAAGAACAGTAAAACCACGTCCACGGATATGTTTGAAGAAACAATATCGATTTTGAAGAAAGTAGTGTTTCACTCTTTCTGAAAATTTGGAATTTTGACTCTTGAAATATCGATAAACTGTTTCTTAAAAAAATTACATTAGTGAAATGTTTAAAAATATAAAATAATAAATCAAACAAAGAATATACAAATATTATTTAAAGCACGTGTACTCATAAATATATTAATGTGAACAAATTGCCAGTAATGTGAATATTAACGACATAAGAGACAAATTAAGAAAAATACATTTTTGTAACTTAAAAAAAAGCATTATGCAGTTTATGTTATCTTCTAGAGTGCAATTAATACTATCCCTACCAAAAGTTTACAGAAAAAAGTTTGAGTTGTTTTTGAGAAAATCTTGTTTTTGTATTTTTTAAGTTGCTCGCAATATTGCTCGAAAACAACTAATATTTAAGAATATTTACATGACATAATTGAAAGAACTAAATATGAAGAACAACCTTTATTTGGAGGAAAATTTTCTAACTTGAATTTTTTATTTATCAAAAATCAAATGAAAAAAATCATACTTAAACTATTTTCGAAAATTCAGACATAACCGAAAAAATCTTATATATGCTACCTTTATAAGTGTATTTTTCACTATTCTTACAAGAAATTAAAAGATAACTTTGGAGCCGTTTTTGAGAAATTTTTTAAAATGTTCGGAGGGCTTTATGTAAAGTACTCCCAAATTATAAAGAAAGTTTTTAAAAATCGCGGCATCTTGAGTGGAGTTAGATCGACCGGCGGATATCCATTAACCTTAATGGATTCATAGTAAAAGATTTCACTATGGAGAACAAATTTTATTTGAAGGATGAATCATTATGATCAATTTTGTAGTTGTAGGACGACGCCCAAAAAAGTTCAGTGTTCATCCTGAAAATCGAACCTATTCCATCTTTATAGGTCTATTTTACTCTATTCTTACAAGAAATTTAAAGAAAAAATTCGAGCCTTTTTTGAGAAAAGTTTGAGGGTTTTTTTTCAAAATCTCAAATATTTGACGCGAGCCAGACTGACACGTGTTCCTTCAATTTAAAAAAAAATCCTAGACAATTTTTAGGCTCTAGTAGTGTTCACAGACTCCGGACGGACGGACAGACATCGTTTTGAAAAAAATATTTTTTTGTATAAGGGAACTCCAAAACGTGTATTTCTATCGTAATTTTGAAATCGATTTTCCGCAGAATTACATAACTTTCCTTATACTACGTTTATTACTCTGTACAATCCATACGTATACAGGAAAGTAAAAGTATTTTTCAGGAAATATTACAAAGCATCCAAATCATGGTTCTGGTTATGAGAATTGAAATTAATCAGTTATATTAGTATAATCTGTGGGAGAAAGGTTTACTTTATACTTTCAAATTTCAAGTAATTTAGAAAAGTTATGCTATATGGAAAAACTAATATTTGATATAATGTTTTGCTTATGCATAAGCATTTCAATATTTTTAGGATTTTTACTTTTGGTGTCTTCATAATGTTATAATTTCTCATGAACTTTTAAATAAGCTACAATTAGCATATACAGTAAGTATAATTTTTAGTTAAACATCTTTACCAATAACCTGCGGGATATCCAAAGAGGTACATAGTGCCTGAAACGCCTCAGATAGATGACGCTTCAGAATGTGATGAATGATTTGATGACACAGTTATTCTTCAAATTTGTAAATCCAAATATTATATAATTGTTAAAGACGGTTAAATTTAATGTACATTAAATGCATTGTAATTAAAGCATAATAGTTAAATTTAATGTAATTAAAGTGCTATATAAAGGACATTTAAAACACTTGTTTGACGTGTTGCAATGGTAGAAGAGGGAGCTATTTGAAACTTCTGCATGGGGATCCGGAGAACTTGGCTACGCCTCTGTTGAGTTTAAGTGTATTTTATGACCATAAATATTTTTGAGAGTCAAACTTTAACTTCGCTGATAGGAACTTGAACACAATATTCATTAGTAAAAATGTTTACTACTTTTTCGATATTGATACTTTCAGTTTTGAATATAACTAGTGAATAGTGATTTAAGTTCATCATATAAGTACTATTGTATAACTACAAGGAAACATGTTTCATGCTTGGCCAAATCTCGGCCAAAACGGTCAGGTGAAATTTATTTTGGTTTTAATGCAAAAATGATTCGAATGGGAAACATTTTTTCTGAAAATTCTATTAAAGGTTTTACAAAATAGTTTAGGCAGTTTAAGAAAAAATGTTTTGAAGTATTAAAACTTCTGTTGCCTATTTAGAAAAATTATTTCAAATATTAATCAATAAAAATTAAATATATATAATAATCCATAAAGCGTGTTGTCTAAATAATGTAAATAAAATAGGAAATAATATAGTATTTATTAGAAGAAGAAAAGTATAACTGATAAAAATTAATGGTTTGACTGCTTCAATCCAAAAATTAAATGTTAACTGTCAGCTAATATTCTTGGAAATATTCAAAAAGAAAGTGAAATATTTGATTTTCTAGACAACACTAATAGTAATTTACTAGAGATAATCAATTTAGTATTATTAAATAGGAAATATTAGAACTTACTGTGCTCTATAAGAAAGTAAGAGTCCTTATTTGTATTTCTGATACGGTGACATTTCTTTAGTTGCTTGGAATAAAGTTCTCAAGAATTCGGGGACACCTCCATCTTCCTCAAAGGTGTTCGTGTCAGGATGCATTCTTCCTTTTCTCCATCATTAATTACTCGTCGAAGCACTTTAAAACCATCAAATAGCCTCTCATCGTTACACTCAATATTTGTAAAACATTTTATATTAAACCAATTAATTTAACCTATATAATTTGTAAACTATTCTTCTTCATGAAACGTGCACTAAATTACTCGGCTCTTGAAATATGCGTAGCAGTTGAAAGGAAATAATGAATTTCATTGTCAATTCCCGAAATGGAAAAGTACTTAGCTGCCAAACTCAAGAGTTTGGCAGCGATTTCTCACCGCCATAATTGAACCAAAACATAAATTGACAACAATAAGCAAAGAGGTTCACTAGATATTTTACATTTAAACTTGACACATTGTAAGCAGAGAAGAGGCCGTAAGTATATCCAGTGTAGCAATGGAACAAAGCATAATACGACAAAATGATTATGCTTCTTGATATGGCAGGAGAAACTACAAAACTATAATTTTTAAACATTATTGTAGTTATTTCAATGTCTAATTGTATTGTAGAATAAAAATGCATTAATTGCAGCAAAGTTCTATAAGCAAGATTTTTTTTCAACACATGTTATTTTGTATTCTTGTAAGACTGTATGGAAAATTTGAACGATCAGATGCCATTGACTCAAAACCCCGTAAATGTGCAACTCCTTTACATGGAGTTCCCCACCAGGTCAACTCTAAGTAAATTTAAGACGGAAAATGTAGGATTTTGCTGATTACCCCTTACACAAATCAGCTGACAATCCGCTACACACTTTATGTTGTAGATGTAACCATCATGAATTGGCGCGACTAGGACCTTAAAACCAGTGTTGTGTCGTAGACTATAATTTTACGTGTACGCATGTTTTCTACACGTAAGCTACATATAGTGTACATGTACTCTTTTAACGTGAGGACTACGTAGGCACCAGAATATACACACGACAATTCAATTGCATAGCATAACAAAAAATGGCCAAATATTAATAGTAGTAGAACGTTTAAATGTAATATTCAAAATTGTACTTTCGATTCAGTTAGTCAAATAAAATATGTCACTTCTGATGGACAAATAGCAACCTCCGTTACCGACATTGATTTCGAATACAGTCAAGGACTGGTGGAACAACATATTTAACAAACTGCAAAATTATTGTACAAAATAAAAATCTAAGAAGGCTAGTGAAATATGAAACTAGTGGAGTTACCAAAGCACATACTTTCTTGCATTATTTATAACCTTGCAACTTTCGAAAATTTAAAGAGTTCAACGAAAATTAGACCTGATCCATTCTTGTAAGGTTCTTTCTATCCGTAGAAAAGTATCAAGCTGTTTTTGAGAACATCCTTTTTATAAACTGAATTCATTTTAGGCTCGAAACACACCAAAACTTCAATTTTTTCAAAAAATTGTACAGAAACATTTCAAAGAGATGATTTTTTAACAGACTTTATCTAAAGGCCAAAATCGTTATCGTCAATTTTGTTGTTTCAATACCTTATCCCTACCTACCCCAATTCTAGCTGACGTTCCTCAAAGGCCCTCTTCTCCAAACCTCTTTAGTATCTTCACGGCAGGTATTCCTCAATTATCAATCTGTGCTACAGCCCTCTATGCAGATTACATAGTTCTCTTCACGTCCAACTAAATCTCTGAAGCAGTAAAGACCTGCTGTAAGACTTAAATACCTTTTCTGATTGGACTTAAAAATGGAGATTACATCTGAACTCCAAATGAAAAACCAAAAACTTACCTTGCGAAAAACAAATATTCCTCCCTCTTTAAAACTTAATCATTACCTGATTACACGAGCCCCTTCAAATAGACCAATCAAATATCAATCTCGTAGTCGTCCTCCTGGATACTCGTCTCACATGGAAACCTCATATTATTCAAAGACTGAATAAAACTTATGAATCCCTACTCAAATTATAGCTCCTTATTTAAAAAACTATTGTTACAACAACAGCACACACTTTCTCGTAACATTGCTCAGAGTTTTGATTCGTAACATAGTTCATAGATTGCAATATGACAATTACTGTCTGACACTTCAATCACCATTTAAAAAATTCTTAAAGAAACGAAGCAGGAAAAGTACATATTTAAAAAATTGAAACGTTTAAACGGAAACTGTTTAATCGTTTAAATTGAAACGATTTCTACCATTCATTTCAGTGAATTGACGTTCAACATAAACATACCAATGATGCGCGATGCGTGTTTTAGCCGAAAATAAAACTATCAGTACTTTCAATAAGCTTTAAGCTTCAATACTTAAAGATAACTAAATTTATTTTACATCAATTCATTATAAATACACATAAAAATTTTAGTACCCACCGCGGAGAACGCTGATGACGGCGACCTTTTCGGGATCCAGATCATCGAGTCACCGCCACAGGATCAGCGCGCCAACGTCCCGCTAAGATCTTCTCAGACCGTTGTGCTTCTTCCAGGCTTTTATGTGGAGGGCCTGGTTAGCGCATCTCAGGGATCGCAAGACCCTCTGGCGGGCTGTCAGGACTTTCTCGTCGTCTTACGTCCCGAAGATAAGAGAGGGGGAGAGGAACCTACCCTGGAGGTCGAATGACGAAGGGCGCCTTCACACGTCGCCACAGCCGCTCGCTTAATAAGTGGCAGGGTTCTTCCGACGCCGCCACGGCCGCACCGCCGCCCGCCGTGGAAGGGGTGAGGTCTGCAAGGGTAGGTTTCGCCGACCCTCCGGCAATGACGAACAATGGAACCGCGGCGACCGGCGGCGCAGTGGGAATGAGATCATTTAAAGCTGTGTTCTGCTAGAGGCGGCGCGTACGCCCTCCTGCGCTTCTCGTAGCGAGAGTCCGGCGCCGAACGCCGCACGTGAGGTGTCCATTCACACCAATGCTCTGCTACGAGCCCCGGTGTTCGGAAGAGCGCAGCGGTGGCGATGTGGCCCTAACATGTGTTCGTGGCTTTGGAGGCTTGAGGCGCCCGCATCCAGACTTTCCCTCTTCCTCGGTGTTCAATGGCATTGCGGGCGGCGTGAAAAGCAGCACCCCGCGCGCCGCCGCAAGCACAAGCGTTGTTCCGTGGCGGCACTCACGTCGTTAGCTTCAGGGTGGAGGCAGTGAGTAGGCAATGCTAAGCTCCGTGTTGCCGGGCCTCGCCCAGTTGGGCGTCTATCTTTGGGCTGAAGAATATTCTTCGGAATCCCACAGACAGAAGTCTGACGGGGACAAAGATACCATCCTGTCAGATTACCTAGGTTCCGTTGATACTCACGTCATTAGCCTAAAGACGTAGGCCGTGAGAAGACGGGATGGGGGTACCAAGTCGCCCGGGTGGTCCCCTGCTGGGCTCTTGGCTTCGGCGTGAGGGCAAGGAGGCGGGGCGTGTCCCGGCGCACGTAAGTGCCACATTGATTAGTCTCCGGTACTAGCCTGGAAAGCTAGTAGCTCTGAGCTGGCAGAGCGGCCACACCCAAGCATCAAATGGAGAGTTTGCTGTGAGAGCAACTGCGTTCCGAAAGGATCCGGATAGCAAAGTGTTGCTGTACTTATGCGAAGGCGGGGGGTGCGGATAAAGGCACAAAGCCCTTGGTGCCCACCCTGGGCACTTGTGCCCCCTGGTAGAACATGAGTTATACGTGAAAAGTGTGTATAGTTTAATATAGTAGTTAGTCCATATATAGTAGTCCATATGTATAGTTAAATGTGGAGTGGTAGTCCACACAGGGCCGCGCCGGTTTCTGCCGCCCCCTCCCCCGCCCTCCCACGAGGAGCCATGGACGCAGCCGGGGAACGCATGGGACCCGGAGGAGCTCCTACCAATCGTCGATGAGTTCTTGCCGGTGCTGCAACCAGCACAAGAACCACACTCCATGTGAACTGGACCTTTAGGTGTCCTATTATTATAGAGATGAGTGCAGACACCTGACACGCCTGACGACGCAGTCTCCGAGAATGACGTCATCGATGGTATTAGCGTCGTCACCCCGTCTCGGACTTAACGCACTCTATTGCGCCAGTCTCCGAGAATGACGTCATTGATGGTATTAGCGTCAGGGCCCTATAACTCCCATATAACGTGGTAGAGACCATTACGGTGGCGCGCTCTGCTGCATCACCTTCTTTACAGGAACTAAAACAGGAACTGCTGCCAACGATACTTTAAACGTGCGTGACTGCTGCGTGAGTTCGCAGGTCGCAAGCAGGACCATAATGTTACAAAAGATAACGTCTACGTTCGCGCTTTCTTTAGAGGTTTCTTACAAGTAGAGATTATGAATAATTGTACATTTAGAAGACACTTTTCGTATTTCACACAAATTAGCCAATTTGTGTGTGGGAAAGTTGGCGAGCCTAACCTGCAGCTGCACCCGGCGACACTAGCGCTTCCTATAGTAGCAACCTCGAGCTTTGTCCCCGATTTTGATGGAGAGTTGCCGGGCCCTGATTAGCGTCGTCACCCCGTGCCGGGCCTGACGCGCAACGTGCCACCACTCACATTCCGGCCGCGCCAGACACCGCAGGTGTGCCACCACACTCACTCTCCTCTACGGGAGTGCGGCTTCAGCCGTCCGCCGGAGCGCCCCAATTCCCCGGCGCCTCTCTCGTACATTGAGTAACAAGGCACGGTAGGCATCTTACGCCGACAAGATCCCCCCCCCCCCCCCCGGCCCTTTGAACTCTCTTTCGAACTCGGGGACAAAGCTCGAGGATGCTACTATAGGAAGCGCTAGTGTCACCGGGTCCAGCTATAGGGATACTGCATTTGAAAATAAACTTCATAAAATAGTTACATTTTTAGACATTATGAAAGCATTTGACAAAGTGTGGCATCCTGGGTTAAACTTCAAACGTAAAGAAACAGGCACTCTCAACTATTTAATTAATATCATTAATCGTTTCTCCAAGATAGAACTTTTTCAGTCACAACAATCACACATCCAATCTCCGCAGAATTACAGCAGGATTACCTCAAGACTCAACACTGTCCCCCATGCTTTTCAACATATACACAGAGGACATTCTCAAAACATCACATACACACATCGCCCAATTCGCAGATGATATCACCATTTTCATGTCCAATCACTCATGTTATTTAATCTGTAACCAAATTTAAACACATCTAAATAATATTGATGAGTGGTCTGTCAAATGTAAAATCAAACTCAATCCTACAAAATCAACCGCCAAAATATTATTGTTAAGAACATTTTCAACCCCAACTCCTCTCCAAATAAACAATCACGCAGTTCCATGTACCCCACACAATAAATCACTCAAATACTTAGGGCTGAATCTTGATACCAGACGAAATTGTAAAAATCACATAACAGTAAAAGCACAGCAAACAAAAATAAAACTAATTCACCTGAAGTCAATTAAATCGCAATAGTTAGCTGCCAATTAACAATGCAATCACCATCTATAAATCAATAATTAGGCCCCTAATGCTTTACACATGCACTATCTGTATAGACACCTCTACAACTAACATCAGTAAATTACAGATCATCCAAAATCATTTCCTCAGACTTGCCACTCATATACCCCACTTCATCTTAAACATTCAACTACCCAAATAACTGAATATACCCTCTATAGCTCACCATATTGCATTCCTATCTGCGTTTGTACCTTCGCATTACCCGTTGCGATACAAGCCGTATAGGATACAGGAAGGAATTGCATAGATGTTTCATACAAGACTACCCACATTCATCCCACCACTCTGAGTCTAATATCGCAGATAGAAGAGCGCTGATAAGTAAATGCGGCAAATATATCTCACGTGCCACACAAATTGAGATTAAAGAAAAAGGAAAAGTAGTGTTAGAAATACAAGGGAACATTGTGAAGCTACCCAACACAACACTGACTAGCTTCTCAAAAAGTTTTAACTTTGTGCTTATCATACGTGGATTTTCTTGCAGGCTCCCGGTCTAGCACTCAAGAGAAAGTTGTAAAATGCTCCGGGTAAATGCGGCGAATTTTCCGTAGAAAAGCTCTTATTGCAGGGCCCTGGGAACGAAAACGTGGATAAATCCAGTTGCTAAATTAAGAAAAATATCCTCTAACATGTGATGTAACAAGAATCCATGTTTTGAGGAGGTTTCTTGTTCCGAAAAATCTATTGGCGTCCAATCGTGTGTCCCTCCATCTGTCCGTGGAAATCGCTACTGGCTAAACCATTCAGCCGATTTTCTCTAAAACTGACATTCCCCAATCGATCTGGCTGAAGTCGCCGCACCTATAACTTGAAACAGAAATTTTAATTTTGGGGATACTTTACATAAAGCCCATGGAATATTTGCAAAATTTCCGAAAAAATGGATCAAACACTTTTGAAAAAAAGTTTGTTTTTGGATACATCGACAATTATCTCGGGGCGGGATTCATGGTAGATGGATGCCTGTTGAAATTCCGTGCGCTTTTATGTAGCACATGACCACAAGCAGCCTGCGGGCTTTGCTGCAAAATTGATCGCGAGTCTCTGGGAATAAACCACACGCTTTGCGAAAGCAAGGCGACAAAGTCGAGTGAGATAAGGGCCCCTCTTCCGCCTTCCCACTTCCTTCCACACAGTGACCGCAGTGCCTACGGCGGAGGCTCTGGCGGGGAAAGCAGACAGCCATCATTTCTTTGCGACAATTTAATGAATTATTATAATCTCAAACTACCACGCTCTCAACTAAGAGGTCAAAGTGAATCCCTGCTATCATCGATGGTGAAAACACTATATGTGCATCATTTCCCTGAGTCAGATTGAAAGATGAACACTCTCTAAACAAAAACTTCGGAATTATATAACATTCCTACAGAAATCTACATTTACTAATATCTAATATGCACCGAAATTTAAAGATAACAATGCAGCTTAGACGACAGCGGGCGGTGATCGCGGCAGGTTCCCAAGTCGCTTCCGCGTGACAAGTCCGGTCGTATTCGGTCGTAATTGGTGCTACGAGCGGCGTTTATGACTGATAAGTCCGTCGGACTTACAACGGAGATGAATTTTAGTTGAAATATCGGTTTATCTAATCAATACTGGTCAAGCACGGCACGACAGTCTGAATGAACTGCGAACGCTGCGGTTCCACAAAATCTCTAAGTCCGAATTTGACTGTTACTTCGGCTCACTGTGCGCTGAGATGAGAGCGCGTTCCGTCTCCTCTCTCCTTCTGCCCCAACCTCACCCAGTGCTCGCCTCTCTGCTTCTCCCCCCAAACTCTCCAGGTGCTATTCTGTCTGACTCTTCCGGTGTCTGCTCGCGCAAGCCTTCACAAAAGCCCAAGTTCCCCCACTATAATAATCAAAGTTCTACAGATGTTAGAAATCTGGTTGATGATACGTTGCAATCATGTGCGCAGTAGAATTACGTAGTCCAATCGCTGAAGGCGATTTAAAGGGAATTCTGGTGGAAAATTTCCAGGATTCACTGTCTTATGTGTCCTTGTCTAACATCGTGTTTACGAAAACACTTGCTGGTCGGAGTGGGTCCAGGACGGACATAATGTTCACTTAATGGCCTGTGGGTGGCGCCACAGATGCTCGAAGGGGGTGGTTACGTCGTTTCTGGCGGGGTGTGTTTCCTAAAAGGGTAAGTGTTGGTCGGCTCGGAATGTGTGCCACTCCCACGCAATAGGGTAGTCACAGCTGTGCGGAGCAAATCGGAAGAAGGAGGGGGGGTTGCGGGCGCGTTGAAAAGACCCAGGCCTGAGAGGGGCGCGTGAGGGACAGCTGAGGGGGGCCGGCTCCTGTAGGAAAACTATTCGAAATAATATTATTTAATAATACCGTAATCGGTAACACTACAATATTTGTGAGTAAAATTGTTTTAAATAATGTTTTAGCAAGTCTCTAAAATTTTGGAATGAAAATCTGCTTCAAAATGAGCAAACTCAGAAACGGTCAAACACTTTCTTACAGCCGGCTCCAAATTTACAATGAAAATATGCTTATAGAATGAAATATTACCCACCTACAATATTATTAAAGTCGTATTTTCATTCTACTGTTAGGGTTCCGAAAAACTGAGACAATGTGAAAAAATTAGTTTTACGTCCCAATACATGGCAGCTGAGAAGACGGTGGGACAAAACCGTAAAGAAGACACAGACTAAATAGATAAGGAAACTAACCAGTAATATTGATAGTCCATTATTATATTACAGAGAATTGAAAATAAATGTCGTCAAGATAATAGTTTCGTACATCAAAATTAAAACGATTAGAATTGAAACATCACATTCCACTTTTTGGCTTTTCAGATTTTTTTGTGTCAACGTGTAGCTTGTATGAACGTCTATTTTGTGCAGAAATATCATTTGTCCCAATGCGCTCTGTACGGATTAAGGGTGGCTGAAATATGTTTTTTAGTATTGAAACAGCACATGTCCGGGAACTATGCTGCTTCAATTTAAATCATCCAAAGTGGATGTATGTTGGAAATGTGAAGAGTTTTACATAAAATATAAAAGCTTAATTTTTGCAGAAAATGTGAAAAGAGTAGCTGTAGTCGAGAAAGTTTTACATACAAAAATATCAACTAACGTTTATTCAAAACTGAAAGAAGTGGAAAATAAATGCAAAAAGAATTAATTTGCTTATGGCATTGTCATCGATTTCATGGAAAATTTACCACTGCCACACACACCAGTACAAGAAGTATTTTAATACTGGCAGCTCTGGATGAAATGTTCTGTTATTTAAGACGTGAAAAGTGAAAAATGTCATATTTTAATGTTCCATGAAGTTATATGCAAAAAAGAACCTACTTAAGTTGAAGTTTCATTCTTGATTTTATTAGGAATAATATTCTTGATTCTGCTACGCAATTTGCACATATGTTCTTATAGTTGTTGTAGCCAGAACCGTAATTATACATTATATGAATCCTTTTAACGTTACGTGTAATAAAAATATTTGGAAAAAATACAGCAGTCATTTCTAATCCGGGGACAGCTATTTATCAAGTGACCGCCGATTTGGATCATTAAGTAAAGTATTAAAATATAGGATCGTATGTACATTCCTGAAGATTATGTAAAAATTATTACCTCCTTTGGGGAAGGTAATATTAAAGTACATTTATTAGCAAATAATGATATTGTTTAGGATTAAAAACAGTGTTAGAAATATAAACTAGAAGTGCCACAGAATGACACAGGCTTTCCCGTATTAGTTTTCTAATTGCTTTGTTCTCGTTTAGCTACTTGGACTTGCCACCGAAAAAAATTCATACTGATAAAAGTTTCGAAAACTCAGAGTAAACCGTGAAAATCGTACCTATGCCACGTTTATAAGCGTATGGTACTCTATTCGTACAAGAAATTTTAAAAAAAATTTGGAGGCGTTTTTGAGAAAAAATTGAAAATGTCTGGAGTGCTTCATGTAAAGTACCCCCTAATTTTAAAGAATGCTTTTCAAAATCTCAAAGTGTTGACTTGCAGCAGATAGACAGGTGTTTCTTCAATTTACAAAAAAATTCTACGTACGGTTTAGGCGCTAGTAGAGTTCACAAACCCCAGACGGACGGACAGACGGCGTTACAGCGTTTCCGTACGGAGTTATTTAAGACGTCGCACAGGTGTGCGACCTTTCCCACGTAAATAAATTTACTTTAATATTACCTTCCCCAAAGAAGGTAATTATTTTTGCATAATTTTCTGGAATGTACATACGATCTTATATTTTTATACTTCCTGAATAACCGAATGTACAACCGAATGTACATGAACATGCAGGGCACGAACTTCGCTCTCCCTGCAAATTAAGCTTGGCCTCGACCTGCGCCTCGCATTCCGAGAATCGAGGGTTGTTGCACTCGATTCTCTCGTTCAATCGGTCGGCGACGGCACCAATCCGCGCGGATTTGACTGACGATTCCGTGCGTAGAAGGCAACAGGCTCGCATAATCGCGCGGTCGCCGCACTCACGTCCGGTTGCACGCGCTCGCCTACCTGGCCACCGACCTCGCTAACGTGCTCCGTGAATTGAGCTTTAAGATCGGCGATGTGATTTGCCGCGTGTTCTTGGCGTTCAACCAATTTCTCGGAGAGCTCGGGCGCTAGCGGCGGCTCCGCCGGATGTCGGCAACGTGTGGCGCCCCTGCCCGTCACGTGACTAGGCCCGAGTTCAGGCGCCCTGCAGCCATTGGCCACTCTAGCCAGCTGCCATCTGTCACCGCCCAAAGTACAGTTTTTGGAACTTTTCTTAATTTTTGGTTTCCTTATAATATAGCGTAAATATTATTTTAAGAATAGTAGAGAACAGTTAAACCTCACCGAATTAGAATTTTCTTTGAAAAATTTGGAGCCGATTTTAAGAAAATGGCATTAAAACGCTACTGTAAATTCGAAATTTGAGCTCTTTGTCACAGAATTTTTGGGGTTTCGAGATACTTCAATTGAAGTAATTTTAAGTACTTTAACTCACAAATACAATTGTGTTTACAAATTGCTGCAAATGTACATATCAGACGGACGGACACATGAACGTTTTGAAAAAACAACTTTTTCGATATCGGGGAAACCCAAACGTGTATTTTCGTTGAAATCTCGAAATCGATTTTCCGCAGCATTCATAACTTAGCCTATACTGCGTATATTACTCTGCATACACATACGTATACGGAAAAGTAATAATAATTCCCTTTTGCAACGAATTTTGCAGGTGTTGATCTTGTAAAGTTGTTTATTTGTACAGTATGAGTTTGTGGACTCGGCCATAGCTATTTATTGGAACAAAATATTGGTACCATCTGAAAGCACAACTACAATATTCTAGTAGTGCTACAGAATGGCACAGACAATCCCATATTACTTCTCTATTTCCTGTGGTCTCGGTAAGCTATTCGAACTTGCCACATATTCTTGTTTGCTGCCATCTGTCGCCGCCCAAAGTACATTTTTTTGACACTTTTTCATTTTTACTGTGTCCTAATTGTAGAGCGTAAATATTATTTTAAGATTATTGAAGAACAGTAAAACCTCGTCCTAAATGTCAGTTTCCTTTTAAAGATGGGAGCCGTTTCTAAGAAAATGGCGTGTAAGCGCTACTATAAATTCGAAATTTGAAGCTCTGTTTACAGAATTTTTTTTTTAGTTTTCCCGAAATTTCTTTAAAGTAATTGAAGTACTTTAACTAATAAATACAATAGTGTTTACAAATTACTGTAAATGCACATATTAACGGCTTGAAAGATATTTAAAAAAATTACATTTGTAAATTATTTGAAAAAGGAAACTACACCAAAATTAATTTTACGTCATATTAAACAGTGCAACAATCACTATCCGTTCGAAATGTTTGACGACAAATTTGGAGCCGTTTTTGAAAAAATGGCGTTTGAAGCGTTTCTAAACATGTGGAAGTTTGAGCTAGTTTTCACAAAAAACGGTAGACTTCAAAAAATTTTATGACATTATTTAAAGAACTTATATTCACAAATACAATATTGTGAACAAATTTCTGCTAATATAAATATTAACGACATGAGAGGCAAGTCAAAAAATTACCTTGTGATACTTTGAAAAAATAGAGTAATATGGCGTTTATGTCATCTTAAGAGTACATTTGGCATTATTCTTACCAGACGTTTAAAGATAAAATTTGGAACCGTTTTTTGTGAAACTCTTGTTTTTGAAATTCTTTAAAATTGCACATATTGCACGAAATATTGTGCGAAAATCACTAAAATTTTGAAAAAAATGTACATGACCCTAATGAAAGAATTTATTAAGAAGAACAAATTTTATTTGAAGGAAAAATCTCTAACTTTAATTTTGAAGTTGTAGGAATTTGTATGTTTATTGTTACAAGAAAATTAAAGAAAAAATGGGGAGCCTTTTAGAAACTTTTAACAGTGTCTAGGGGCATTATGTAAAGTATCCCTAAATTTTAAATATATTTTTTTCAAAATGCCAAAGATTCTACTCGAACCAGATGAACAGGGGTTTCTTCAATTTGGACCATATCCTACGCATGGTTTAGGTGATAGTAGTGTTCACAGACATCAAATGGATAGAAAGACGGACGGACGGACAGAAGGACGGACACTTGAAACACTTTTTCGGATAAGGGGACCCCAAAACGTGTGTTTCGATCGAAATCTCAAAATTAATATTCCGCAGCATTACATAACTTTCCCTGCACTACGTATATTGCTCCCAATACACGTATACGTAAAAGTAAAAAGAAGTATAAATTAAATAACTTCAAATACTGTAGATTTTTTAAAATCGTCATGTAATTAATTAAAATTAATCATTCCGTGCTGATGCAAATACAACAATATAATCACTTTAATAACTAATAATCATACAAATTACTAATTTTACAACTTTAATACAATTAACCGATAACTATTAATTAAATTCTTACTGAACATAGCCAGTACAAAATTCGAACACATTATTAACCCAATGAAGGTTAACTGAAACATCGTAAGAAAATTCAACCAATCACTTACTACTGGTACTTTCTACCACAAATAACTAATAACATAGACACCTCATCTTTTCTAATTTCCAGGCTCCATTGTATCATTTTCCTCCCCCTCCCCCACCTGCGGCACTGTCGTAAAGATGGAAACGAGGAAACCCTGTCTAATGTGGTATTATTTCCACTTGTATTTTTTTATTTCCGCAAGAAAACAAAATTAAAAAATGTATGCAGAGAGTTAAAGAAGATCAA
Organism: Gryllus longicercus; assembly: GCA_038098605.1. Lineage (NCBI taxonomy): Eukaryota > Metazoa > Arthropoda > Insecta > Orthoptera > Gryllidae > Gryllus > Gryllus longicercus. The sequence goes on from JAZDUA010000414.1 coordinate 633,619, forward strand.
ATGGAGATGGACAGGTCACATAATGCGTATGGATCCGAAGAGTTGGGCAAATCTGACTATATGTGGGACACAAGAATTGGCGAAAGAAAACTGGTCGTCAAAGAACTTGCTGGTGCGATGAAATAAGAGCTGTAGCCGGCAAGCGGTGGTCAGGAAAAGCGACAAAGCGAAGTTCATAGAAACATCTTACACATAGTGAAAGTAATAGGTACGACCGTTGTAGCGGGATCAGCGGCCAGTAATGCCTGGAATGCGCTAAACAGTGAACAACCGCGAACAAAATGGACAGTGGACAATAAGTGTACAGAGGTAAGTGATGGTGGTGCAGTCAGTGGACTGTGCACTAGTGGAACAAAAATATGGTCAATGACAACAGTATGGGCAGTCCACAACAACAATATAGACAGTAGATGTCAGTGAACAGTAATCAATAATACGGACATGGGGCAATAAATTTATCAAATCGATCACCAGGGTTACCACACCGAAAGCGAATTTATTATTGAGCCACCCCCTACTATGGGAGGCCTTGCCCAAAACTGGGATCAATGGATTTATTATTATTTTTATTTTTATTATTATTATCACTATTATTATTATTATATAATCATGAACACAATATCCATTTTATGCAACTTCCTGTACTCACGTATTCGCTCTCATCATTATTTTACAACCACTCCAGAGGTAACATACTGTACACGACAGCATGGCAACATGTATAAAGTAGAGATAATCTATGCTACAGAAATAATGCGAGAATGTATGTGATGTTGTACCATCACTCTCTTTCCTTTTATTTTGGGTAATTATACAAAAGCATGTTGATGGAGATCACTGTAAATAGTGGAAAGCATGTTGTGTCATCATAGGTTGCAGAACGCAGGAGCATTTTTAAAGTGTTCAAGCTACTAATGGCAATTTTTTTTGTTTGGCACGAATTGCTACTTGTTCAATTAAAAACCATAAGCGAGTGCAGTCTCAACTTCTTTTCCACATCCTGCAAAGTGACACATGGCAGGAAGATGTGGGTTTCCTTTTCCTTCTTCACTTCGACACAGACTCGCAATACAGGACGCGAATGCTCCCTTCCAGTGTCAGAAGACAGCACTTTGAGTTTATTCACGTCGAACGTCCATCCGTCATTTAGGAAGATCCCTTCATTGGCCCTGCACACCCGGAAGACTTCCATTGAAGATAACGTATTCCTACTAGCATTGACCGAGAATTGTATTCCGTGGCGATTTTGCTCACTCCCAGTGTCTACGACGCGCGCCTTTAGTTCTGCACATTTTTCGTCCAACCCTCAATGAGGATAACCTATGCAGCGGTCCTCTACACACAGATTTCCACTAAGGACAAGTTATAGTACATTGCGCAGGTGTAGGGAAGAGGAATTAAAGTATATATCATGTGCAAACCTGTGTTTAACCTCAGTGCCTTTCGATCATTCCGCATCACCACAACGAGTGCAAGATTTATTCTCGTGCTGCAACTAGCATTCCAAGTGGTCGCCGAAGGAACCAACCAAAACAACTATCAAATAAATTTGCATAAATGCTGTAGTGTGTACGAGATGCTCTCATCAGATGGAAGGGACTGCGTGGAAGCTCCATGGATTCGTAGTGAATCAACGGACAGTATATGCTCCAAAGATAAATGGTTTGGCGACGGGAAAATCTTTCAAAGCTACAATGCTACTTTCTACAGCGATTGCTTGAGTCTTTGGCTACCGCCTGGTTTTTCTGCCCAGAACATTGATATTGTAACGTGCCCTCTATTTATTCACAACGAAGCAATCACTTCTGTAAACGCGTCCTCCTATTGGGATCCAGTTCTACTGCAAAACAAAGATCATTTAAGAAACACCGTCGCCTTCGTTGGAAATCAACAAGTCGCTAGGCCCAGTCCAGAAGGGGGATACAGGAAGGCTGTGTACTGTGTGGACGCCGCGCCACCGCCACTGGGGCCCTTCGCGATGCTCTTCAAAACTCTGTGCACTAAAGTAGAATGCGCAAAGAAGTGCTGTATACACGGGCAAGTGCTGAAGGATAATGAAGGGCATTGGAAGTGTGAGGAAGATGTTGAAGGCTTCTGGACACCGAATAAATCCTCCCTCACAGTCTTTGATCCGGAGTTTCCCTATGTGGTGTATACGTTGTGTGAGCGCCCTCGTCTCTTGCTCTTCGAGGAGAGGTTCGCTCAGTGGGCCCGCCACGCCAGAGGGAGCCATCATTTCCACTTCTACACCTGGGACACTTGCTTCGACTTCTACCGGAGCAGCAGCGGCAGCTTGCACGAAGGAGTCTTCTACTGCGAGTACTCACGTATCACCAGAGGTGTCTACTGGCTACTACGTCCTCTGTGCTTTCTCTCTGCTTTATTGTTGCTCGCGTCGCTGCTGTCTATAGCATGCGACACCACCTTGCGACGAAAAACGCATGGTCACTGCCTAGTTAGTCATGCTGCCTGCCTGTTTGTTTTCAACGTCGGGCAGATTTTGTATTACATCGCCATTAGCGACCGATTGGACAATGAAAGAAAAGATAGTACACCACCAGATCTCAAAAGTGTATGCAAGTATTTTGGTGAGTATTCTCATATATAACTTAATTATTAATGAAAGTAAGTGTTAAAATTATTCATACACATTAATTTATCAAAATGTTGGATTATGGGATTGTTATTTTGAAGTGATGTAAATTATTACCATCGACCCCTTCCTATATTGTCTATAAGTTATTAAACATATTTAAAACAGAAAGATTTGAAAATAATCCCCACAAAGATAATATCGTTCACTAATATTTTGATGCAGCTGTGTAGTCTGAATACATATTTTGTATGTCCTAGATACCAAAACATTGGCTGACAGCAAACCGTATGTCTGTTAGTCTGTGGTCAAGGCTAACGCATATCCGTTCAGCTGATTATCTCCAATATTAATTTTTATTAAATTTTCACATGAGATACGAAAAGAACGCTTCGGAGAATAGTACAGATATCAATTTTTTCAAATACTTGATTTTTCCACAATTGAAAAAAGTCATTCTTTTAACTTTTTTCTACATCTACTACTATCTAGTTATAAAGACAGGTGTTCGTCAAAAACAGATCATCGGCCTAATTTTTAACTAAAATTTGCAACAATATAAGTGGTTTCTAAATTCAGCACTTTGTTAATTGTAATATTTAATAATATTCTACATATGTAAACAAAAGTATACTTATACACTGAACTTTTTATTACGATACTTACAAATACAACTAGAAGTACGAATCCCGTCATTTTGACGGGTTTAAGGTTTTCTTTCTAACTTCTTTGAGGGTAAAGTAATCCTCTCAGGGAAAAGTAAATAACTAGTGGTGCTACAGAAAAGCACAGACTTCCTCACATTAGTATTCTATTTTCATTGGGCTGGGCTAGCTATTCTGACTTGCCACTTACTCGTGACGGCTGCAATCTATCGTTGTCCAGAGTCCATTTTTTCGACATTTTCTCAATTATTCTGTTTTCGAATAGTAGAACTGAAATATTACTATAAAAGTAGTAAAAAAGTAAAACGTCATCGTAAATGTAGTTTTCATTGAAACATTTGGAGTCGTTTCCGTGAAAATGTGGTTTAAGCCTTACTGTAAATGCGAAATTCGAAGGTATTTTTCATAGAAATTGTTCGAGATTTTCATAAACTTAGTTTGCAGTCATTTTAGACGATCCCACTCACAAATGCTAATAATGTACATGACCCGCTGGAAATGGACATATTAACGACGTGATAGATAAAAAAATTGGTACTTTAAAAAAAATACAACAAAATTAATTTTTGTCATCCTACAGAGTGCAATCAGTACTATCCGTACGACATGTTTGAAGAAAAATTTGGAGTGGATTTTGAGGAAATGGCGTTCGAGTGTTTTTTGAATGCAGCATTTTTATATCAATACCACAGAGAACTTGATATGAACAAATAGCGTATCTTCTGCAGAACAAAATTTTTTAGCAGTCTCGACCGAAATCGTGCTTCAGAAGACACACGATCCAAGAATGTCTCGTGGGACTTGCGTTAATGCATTTGCATTAAGATATTCCATTGTTACTAGAAATAATATTAGATATATTCGCAAAGTCAACAAATTGACGTTTGACAAAATTATTTAACGATTGTTAAGGCCCAATTTTTGCACAATTAAAACAACGAAAAAATTGAAAAGAAGTACAACGTAAATAAATGTAACAATTTATTAAGTCAAAATAATACACTAATTACGACTACACCCCTTATAATTATTTAATTATAGGAATATTTTTCCGCCTATTTTCCCCAATCTCAATTATTTTCCACGATTTTTTCCACTATTCGCGGAACTACTTTTTTCCCTTCACTTGAAAATCCCCTGAAAACGACGTGACAACGAAATCTTCTTTCCACACTGTACCGTCACACGGACGCCTAAGAGTTGGGCGCGGCATCTCTGAATACAGAAATTAACAGATCAGTTTTAAAATATCTAAAGAACAGATAGGGGGACACTTTTCGAGAAAGGTCAGGATCTAAAAAAAGGACTGTTCTCTCTCTAAAGGAGGATGATTGGTAACCTTACTATTATATTTATAAATATACATCTTAATCTAAAATTCTGATTATTTGTCAATGTCTTGTTGGCCAAAAAAATATAATGCCCTACCTATTCTCTGAGTCCACCCTTAACCCTATCTATGTGAGCAAACTAACATTTCATTCATGAGTGTGTCTTTTGTGTGCAGCTCTCTCGATGTACTTCGTGCTGACTTCTGCCTGGTTATGGCTCACGGCCCTGTGTGTAAACATGTCGAGGGGCTTCAGGTACGAAAACTACATTCCATTTTAAAACTAGCGCAGTCTGTCTCAGCAATTCCTACCGCAACACGCTTACCAGTCGGTATGTTGCATTTACTTTTTTTACGGTCGTCAGTAATAATACGGACCTTCCTTCTCGGAACGTCTGGTTCGAAGCACTGGATGTTCAAACCCTCGTTCTAAAAGTAATGACGCTGTGTTACAATTTTTTTGTTTTTTTCTGGGTAAAAGGTATTTGATTCGTACAGACATTTTAAAGCTAAATTCAGTTTTGTGTTTAATTTTTTCTGTCAAGGATAGTGTGAGAGTTATTTTGTTTTTCATTTGTGAATTTGCATTACTTCTAACATTTGGGAAATTGTGAGCTTAGATTGGTAGCGATTGAAATTATATTTTAATTTCAATAGCATCAAAATAATTACAAACAATTGTAACTTTAATATTTTACTATTGTATAAACACATGGGGTAATGGCACATGAAGTATCTCATAATGAGGAACTGGCCTCATTGTTGACGAAAAATGTGGATATAAAATGGACTTCTTTGATTATGCGGTTACTGAAGGCCAACGTATTAGTTACATAGAAATAACAATCCGCAAAGTTTTTCTTTGCCTCTCGCCATATGATAGGCACAAAAACAACAATAATTAGTTTTACATAACAAGTGGAAAAACAAAAATGTGCAGTCCATGTCTTTTCCTGATCACCTGATTCACAACCAACGTGTAATTTATAGGTCATCCGTACATTAGGTGTCATCTCTTTCCTATTCCTTGTGAAAGTAAATTCTTTGCAAATATAGCAGAAATTGTATGCTAGATTTGGACATTTATTGCGAGCCATTTTCTGAAAAACGAAAACAAGTTAACGTGTAACTAAAAAAATTGCAAACAACGTAACTAGAATCCTGGTTTATTTATTTACGTAAAAAGCAGTTAAAACTGTGTGTGTCGTGCTGTAGGGAGAAGTCAAATTGAAGTTACATTTATGTCCAGATGCAAAACAAGGGACCATTTTAGCATTTGCTGAAGAATTAGGGAAACGTGAGGAAAACCTGATCGAGATGGAGGTCATTGACGCAGAAGCTGAAGTACAAGTTGTTAGAGGATCTTTAGGATTTTACAATCCAAATGGTAAATAATACACTAAATGTCGGTGTTAAAAGTAATACTACTTTCTTTTTGGGTGCCCGGTGGTCTCTAATTGTATAGAAAATGTTTTACAACAAAAAATATTTTACTTGGGACTTAAACTTTGTGTCGAATTTAACAGTTTAATCTCACCTGGCATGGTGTTGTAAAATAATGTACATGTATTTTAAGTGAATTTTTTGTAGTGAGCTGTTGATACTGTCACATAATGAGTGATTACTACGTGAAGTGTTGTAGTTATAGATATCAGCGTTTGCTGAAAATATATTACCGTTCCTAAGAATTTTTTATCAAAAACATTGGTTCATGTATGAAGAGACAAGGTAATGTTATGATACCTATATTAATAAAGAAAGGCTTGCGAGCATCACGTGGGTAAGATTTGCTTATTATCATACAATTATTTTTGGTAATCTAAAATTCTTGGAACTATAAGATGTATTTCCACAGAATATTATGCCATATCTAAGGCGGGAAAGAACATTCGCGAAATACACAACAGGCTGTAAGAAGGCTGATTGAATTTGAAAGAATTCTGAAAGTGTTAGAGAAAAAACATAATTTAGTGTTCAATTCATTTAAATTGACGATCCATGGTTTTACTGAATTTTGACTCGAATGAATAATGTGGGATGAAATTGGAAATTCGATAGATATATAGTTATTTTTAAAATAAATTTGTTTAAAGAGAAATAATTGCTAAGAAAAAATTTAGTAATTTCTAATTTACGTTCTTTAAGCATTTTGATTTAAATAAAATCATTTCCTGAAGTTTTTTATGAATATTTAATTTTTGTGTCATTTTTTTAACTGTAAAAGAAATAAACGTTATTTTTGAAGGGACCAAATATTGGGGAAAAGACAGAAAAAACTCAATTTATGCATTAAAAATTTTATCCGTTAGAGAGTTTGTTGTAAAAGACTTCTGTAGTTGTGTAATCAAATTTGATTTTTTTAAATTTATGTATGCTGATGCAGAAGTAGACTGTTGTTTATAATTGAAACAGCGCAAACATATTTTCTTAATTTTGTTTTTCCTGACTATTTTGGTCTACTGTTGGGGTGTATTTGTGAAATATAATTTTTAAATGAGTCTAATTCGTATTGGTCTTCACGTACTTACATATGTCATTGTTAATTTTTTAATGTCAAGGAGTTTGTGACCAAAAAGTATTTTATAATGTTTGGATTTAATAATATTTAAATAATATGAAAGAATAATATTAAAGGAAGTTTCAATGTGTGAGCTGGAATATTTATAAGCATGTAGAAGTGTTTTAGTAAATTTTCCTCTTTGTATATCAAATATTTGTGTATAATTTATTTCTTGGGTATTTATTGGTTTTTGAGAAGTTAAAATTGTAATTTATGTACCTACGTTATATATTCCAGTTTATACGTATGTTATGAAGTTGATAATTTATTTTTAATAGTGGAAAATTTAAATATATTTTAATAAGGAGATGATTAAAATATAACTCAGGATGTGAAGATTGAAAGCATTGCTGATGTACATTTTTTTTTAATTATATACCTACAATACTATATTGTGATTAGATTCATAGGTTAGTTCAAAGCGAGTATATATGACTAAATTATTCTGAATAATACATCTGTTGTAAATGAATCCCTTGAGGATTTTTGACGATTTGCATCCCCAAGAAGTGTGTTCGCTGTTGAAATCTCCCAAGAGTATCATTAGATTAGAAAATTTAAAAATGAGATTATAAAGTTCAGTAGTTTATTAGGGGGTTTATATATAGAATATAGAGAGAAAATAGTGCTACTTAATTCAATTTGTAAAGCAATACATTCTAAAATGTTAAATATAGATAAAACTATTTGTTGCTGAAAAACAGAATTCATTATTATTATTGTTAAGGTTATTTTATACATACACATATACACACAAATGTATAATATATATATATATATATATATATATATATATATATATATATGTGTGTGTGTGTGTGTGTGTGTGTGTCTGTCATCATAATTGATCCTTTGTTTTTCATAGATTAAGATAAATCCAAGAATGAAATATACGTTTCTAAGCCCAGGGTCAATTAGGAATTAAATTTCAATAATAGATTTAAAGATAATAGCTGAGGGTTCTTGTTTAAAAAATTTAATGACTGCCTTTGTAATTTGTTATTAAAATCTAACCCACCTGTAGTGCAGAAGTTTATCCACTACAAAACCATTAAATGCTATCTTAAATGATTTCATATGATTCAGATGATGTGCTAAAAACATTATAATACACATATTTCTAGTTCAGTGAAGTGAAATTTTATTCCATTACACTGAGTTAATTGTTTTATTATAAGTAAAATTCTACTATTTTATATATTCTTCAGTTTATAGTTCAAGTTTAGAGAATTGGGAAAATATTATTTTCATGGGTAAATTATAAATTAAACTATGATACCGTATACCTGTTGCGATTTCTGTCATTAAACAAATAAATAAAATGATTTCATTAAATATGCATTTTCGAAGGATACTACGATCAATCAAACACGCCGCGTCAGTATCCTGAATGCACTTTATTATTTTATGATACCGTATACCTGATGCGATTATGTAATACGTAAAACAACATATATATATATATATATATATATATATATATATATATATATATATATATATATTGTGACGTACCTGGTGGTGCCGGGTATCTTCACTGCAATATAACACTAAGAGAGGGTGTCTTTTACGTGAATGGGTCCTAGGATAAGTCGGTGCAACGTTGGGGAAGTTATTCATACATAGAAATACAATTATGACAAGATTTATTTTAAATCAAAGTTACTATTTACATAATCAGACACCGTTTTTATACTCCGCCTTGGTACCAAGATTAAGAGTAAAATACAACTTTCATACCTTCGGGGCCCCGTTTGAATACCTATGAGGTTCGTCGAGCCGCTCGTGCCGACAGGGTTGTCGACCTCTGCTACTGCTGCGGGCCGTCGGCAGCAGATGGCGTGGTGATCATCCACGGCTGATGCTCCAACAATTCTTCCCCGAACAGGATCTTGATACCTCGGCTGCGCACCTTCCTCGAATCACTGTCCATTAGTGGGTTTAATTACACGACCCCCGCCTACTCCGTATACTGGTCACAGTTCTGTACCGCACGCTTTCAAGAGTGTTCCCTCCGCACCAACTAATAAGAGCGACGTCAATTATTTTACCAACACTAATCTTTTACTATGCTGATACTTCTAATGTTCTGTTTACATGTCCATTACTTTGCGATTCCTAATCACATAACTATGTCGCGTATTACATGCGTCCATTCACTAGCGGAGAGCCCTCGCTACACCTCCGCACTGGTCGCCGCTCTGCTAACGTCTCACCTTCGCCGGCCGCACGTCGGCACATCCTTCGGCGGCGGCCGCCTCAATCCAACTAACGAACTTTTTGCACGTGCGCGCTGCCACGCTTGTACCCGCCGTTCTCACGCTCGCCTCCCGGCGGGCACCGGTGGCGGCGGCGACCGTTGCCGGCTGCCCGCTGCTCGCAGCGCCCGGCGCTCGCACCGCGCAGTCCAGAATAGCTATTGAATTCTTACACTAATGATTTAATTAGTGTAATGAAACACATATTCTGGGTTTCATCACCCCCCCTTTCTTTTTTTGAATTTTTCCCGCTTCTGGACAAAATTCACACTAGTAACATCGTCACTGCCGATGGTTGCACTCTTTTGCATATTCCTCGACGCCCTATATACACTTATAACTTAGAATCGAATTAACATGTGATTACTTGTATTAACACTAATATTACACTATTTACACTTCACTATTTTCCATACATGTTGACCAGGTTTCCGATTTGAAGCTTGTGGTGTCCTACTATGTTTTGTTTCTTGTATGACGGTTCATCCCCATTTTGCTGACATTGATTTCCTAAATCACAGTTGTAGGACATAGCTTCCAGCGTGTTGAGCACATCTTGATAGGTATCGTCCCATTTCCAGCTACGACCTCTTCTACGTTTGTACCAATGGTTGACCATACCATCACTCTTCCCTCGCCCCTGACTTCGCTCCATTCTTGACCTGCCTACGTCTCCTTCACTCCCATTCGTTGGGGCATCTGCAGACATAAAGTTGTACCCCTCCAATATCTTCAAACCCTTTCCTAAATCGGTATGATCTGCTCTGCTCAGTAGGCTTTGCACGGTGACAGGATACTGTCGCGTTGACATGCAAATAATTCCTTGATATTTTATAGGAGCAAATAATGTTTTTGGCTCCATAACGCTCTTCGTTCTGTATTCACTACGACTTCCCGTGATGTAATTGTGATGGCTATTCCTCTGGTCGCTCTTGATGTTTATTTGGGTTTCTTCATTCCACTTTCGTTCAGAAATCTTGTTTTCAAATTCCTTCAAAAATTTCGGAAATATACCAAAATTCTCTGCCCATGTCCTGGCGTTCTCTTCTAAAATTAGGTGTGATAACTGGATCTTGTATCCTTCCAATATGTTGTTTGATGCTAGGTGCCGTTCTACTGCTCGCAGAACTACCTTAGGGTTTTCCGTCCCATCTCCCGGAGATTTCATCGACTTTGGAGGCATAATTGGTGTCACCCCATACTTGACACTTGGCGACATTTTCCCGTCTTCTTCCTGTTTAAACTCTTCTTGTACTATTTTCTCTTCGCACCCTCGTGTATTTTCCACGATTTCTTCTTCTATTATACGCTCCATTTCTTCTATTTTCATGTCCACTTCTTCATCCATTATTAACTTCAACTCTTCCGTTTTCACTTTCACTTTATAAACATCCTCCTCGGCCTCGATTTGGACCTCCACCGTTTTGCCCTCCGCTGTCTTGACTTCTTTATGGATTTGGTTCGTCATCCCCTCGTTTCTGTCTGCTGCCGCTACCCTAGCATCTACTTGATGGTATAATTGAAATTTTAGCACCTCATCTTTCCTATCCAGTTCCTCCGCTTTCCCATACGGTTTTTCGCATATTCCGATGAGCTTCCTATTCCGTTCTTCTGTAATTCTTCTCATTTCTTCCCCATGCTTATCCAGTCTTTCCATCGACTTCCTATGCCATTCGTCAATTATCTTGCTTCGTTTTTCTAATGAATTGTCAGCCACTACACCCGTACATGCTTCGTGTTCTTCGTCCATCCCCAAGTCGAATCCTATCGCCTGGCTCCCCAGCTCCACCACTTGCCGTTCTAGATCTATAAATGCTCTGTGATCGACCAGAAAATCCGTCCCTATGATTACCGAATACAATAATTTTTTGACTACCAGGGCCACCATCTCATATACTTGGTTGCCAATCCTGGCTTGAAACATGATTTGTTTTGTGATGGGGCTTGACTTCTTCTGAGTTGCCCCAATCACATACGCCCTATTCATAGGCAAACACATTACTTCTTTTCCTGTTGCTTTTAACTCCTCATACATTTCTTCTGATACTACTGTAGTCGTGCACCCTGTATCCACTAAAGCTTCTTTAATTATACCTTCACATTCTATCGGTATCGTGGGACATTTCCTGATTCTGACCGCTGAGTTCTTACATCTCCGCCACGGTTGGGTATCGTAGGTTACCGGCTGCATAGCGTTTATGGAGACCGCGTTTACGTCATCGATTTCCGCGTCCGCAATGGGGCCACCTATCACCGCGGACTCTATTAGTTTAAATAGTGTCCTTGATCACTACTTGTGCTAGGCTGTGCTAATCGGTCGGGTGCATTCCCGCCCCCACCTCGCGTCTCCGTACGGTTTGAATTAGATCTATTCCAGTCCGGTCTCTGGTTCCCCGGCTCTGGTCTCCATCCGTCTCCCCCATTTCCGCGTTGGTTTCTCTGGTAATCATTGCTCCTATCATTCCCTTGCCCCTGGTTACGTTCCGATCTAACCATATTAACATTCCCTTCATTTCTGTTCTTTGGTACGCCTGCGAACGTCAAGTCGTACCCTCCTAACACATTCTGGCATCTTTCCAGGTCGGTGTGCTGCACACTACGTAAAAGATTCTGCACTGTGACTGGGAACTGTCTCGTCAATACACATATTATTTCCTGATCGCTCATCGGTGGGGATAGCGTTTTGTATTCCATAATACGCCTTGTTGCGTATTCCCGCAAACTTCCCATGGACTGGTTGTAATGATTATTCATCAGGCTAATTTTAAAATTAATTTGAATTTCCTCATTCCAGTACCGCTCAAGGAAACGATCTTTAAATGCCTTTACTGATTCGGGAAACTTATCAAATGTATCGGCCCATATCCTTGCGTTGCCTTCTAACATTAAATATAATAATTGTATTTTACACCTTTCCGAAGTATTGATAACATCTAAATGTCGTTCTGCTGCCTTCATAAATATGCATGGATTCTCTTTCCCGTCACCTGAAAATTTTAGTGATCTTGGAGGGGTAAATGGTACCGTCCCGCTTGCTGCGATTGGGGATGCCTTGCATTCTTTTATTTGTTCAATCTCTGTTCGTAATGACACAACCTTCTCCTCGCATTCCCTCTTGTTCTCCAACATTTCTTCCTTGACTACCAATTGTATCCTTTCAATTTTCTCGTCCTGCATAGCGGTTCTATCATCTAATCGCTGATATAGCTTATTCTCTAATTCTCCCCCCAGATTGATTACTTGGGATTCTAACTCCTTTTTCTGTTTCCCTAATTCTTCGGCGGTCCATTGCTCGTGACTTTCTACCCGCTCCGCGATCTTAGTCATCTCATTCTTCGTTAACTCAATTTGTTCTTCAGCGCGTCCTATTCGCCCCCCTATTGTATCTACTTTCCTATTCAGGTCTTCTGCCAGCTTCCTAATCTGTTCCTCTGTGAATAATTTCTGTTCGTCTAATTTCCTACTCTGTTCTTCTGCCAACTTCCTAATCTGCTCCTCTGTAAATAATTTCTGTTCGTCTACTTTCTCATACAGTTCTTCAATCAACTTCTTCTGATCTTCTGCCGCTTTCTTCTGATCTTCTGCCGCTTTCTTCTGATCTTCTGCCGCTTTCTTCTGTTCTTCTGCCGCTTTCTTCTGTTCTTCTGCCGCTTTCTTCTGTTCTTCCCGCATCATCATTATTATCTGTAGTATGTCTAAATTGGTATCTTCTCCACCCCCCCGATTCGGATTTCCTGCTACCTGGTTCATCGGCGTTGACGTGATTTCTATTTCTTTATTGAAGCTATCTCCTGACGTGTCGTCTAACCGACTTCCAATACCACTATCCCTACTTTCCGATGACCTACTGTTATCTATTCCTACATCTATTTCCCCTACTTCATCCGCCTTTTCTTCCCGGACCAGCACTACATTTTGCGCCTCCATTCTGTTGCTTTGAGCTGTCCGATCGATTCTCACTGCACTAAAGTACCGCACAAATTCTCCACTTACCTCACCTACCGACGATACCACAGTTAACCTATGAATGCACTATATCCACCACAACCCCTGTATATTCTTCGTGAATGGTTTAATTCACTCCTATTTCAATTGCTACTTAATACCGAACAAGCCTCACTCACCACCATAAACACAATAACACTAATTCAATAGCCATATAAATTTCCACTCACCTACCAATGCATAAACATAATCCTTACAATACATAATATTATTACCATTGAAACACATATACACTGCTAATAGACTCGTTAATACTATTACACAAAAATGCTTTCAGATTATAATAAATCCCTTGTTAATTGAAATTACTTTTCAACGCACTTATTGCTATATTATGTACATAATCATCATTCACATTTGCATGTCATATCTCCTCCCTGAATTTTCCTCAATAATATCATATAGATATTCACAATAAACATTCACACTGCTGGTATATATTTCCCAACCTGGTATCTTTTCTAATAAATTCCCCACACTTTACCATCACCAATAAATAATGCACTACTGCGTGAATGTTCCCAGCAAAAAAAAACAATTTTGTGCATAATTTGTACAACACTATTAACCACCTTTATATTCTCATAAGAATTATTACTACTTCCCCATTTCTTTGATTTCCATGTTATAAAAAAAATTGCCAAGCCATTCAAATATTATTAATATGTCTTACAAAATTTGGAATTCTATTACATTATATTATTTGTAACATGTACATGTATAGCCTTCATAACCTCAGTAACTACAATATTAACTATATATTGGATGCTCACAAATAATTGCCTATGTCAGCCCGTAATTAATTATGCAACAACATCTTTGTAATTATCAACATTTCATTATGTTTACTTGACTTATGCATATTTTGCTAACACATGTATTGTTACTTTTTGTTGTCTACAATAATACACTTCACTGCCTGCTTCTCATCTGTACCCTGCACTACTATACATCAATTACATGCACATTATTTTCCAACATTTCACCAACTTCCCTAAGGCCACATTTCTTAACTATACGTTATCCACTTGTTCGGGCGCCAGCTGTGACGTACCTGGTGGTGCCGGGTATCTTCACTGCAATATAACACTAAGAGAGGGTGTCTTTTACGTGAATGGGTCCTAGGATAAGTCGGTGCAACGTTGGGGAAGTTATTCATACATAGAAATACAATTATGACAAGATTTATTTTAAATCAAAGTTACTATTTACATAATCAGACACCGTTTTTATACTCCGCCTTGGTACCAAGATTAAGAGTAAAATACAACTTTCATACCTTCGGGGCCCCGTTTGAATACCTATGAGGTTCGTCGAGCCGCTCGTGCCGACAGGGTTGTCGACCTCTGCTACTGCTGCGGGCCGTCGGCAGCAGATGGCGTGGTGATCATCCACGGCTGATGCTCCAACAATTCTTCCCCGAACAGGATCTTGATACCTCGGCTGCGCACCTTCCTCGAATCACTGTCCATTAGTGGGTTTAATTACACGACCCCCGCCTACTCCGTATACTGGTCACAGTTCTGTACCGCACGCTTTCAAGAGTGTTCCCTCCGCACCAACTAATAAGAGCGACGTCAATTATTTTACCAACACTAATCTTTTACTATGCTGATACTTCTAATGTTCTGTTTACATGTCCATTACTTTGCGATTCCTAATCACATAACTATGTCGCGTATTACATGCGTCCATTCACTAGCGGAGAGCCCTCGCTACACCTCCGCACTGGTCGCCGCTCTGCTAACGTCTCACCTTCGCCGGCCGCACGTCGGCACATCCTTCGGCGGCGGCCGCCTCAATCCAACTAACGAACTTTTTGCACGTGCGCGCTGCCACGCTTGTACCCGCCGTTCTCACGCTCGCCTCCCGGCGGGCACCGGTGGCGGCGGCGACCGTTGCCGGCTGCCCGCTGCTCGCAGCGCCCGGCGCTCGCACCGCGCAGTCCAGAATAGCTATTGAATTCTTACACTAATGATTTAATTAGTGTAATGAAACACATATTCTGGGTTTCAATATATATATATATATATATATATATATATATATATATATATGCCGATCAGATGGCCGAGATCGCTAAGGCAGTAGTGCCGGAGTGGTCTCGGACCAGAAGATCGCGGGTTCGAGTCCCGCCTCGGGCATGGGTGTATTTGTGTGTGTTTGTATAAGTGTGTCGTCCTTTCACCCCTCATTATCATCATCATTTCATCTTTCATACCCCCAGGACTAACAACCCTGGGGGATAAAAATCGGATCCAGCTTAATGCTGGTCCCCCCAAAGAAGTGTTCGCAAGCACCTGCCACCGTGATATTAAATGAAAAACTGAGCCACGGTAATTGCAGGTTGCTTGCCCTGCGTGGTCCTAGTTGGCCGAAACGAAAATAATAATTATATATTGTGACATACCTGGTGGTGCCGGGTATTTTCACTGCAATACAACACTAAGAGAGGGTGTCTTTTACGTGAATGGGTCCCTGGATAAGTTGGTGCAACGTTGGGGTGGTTAATCATAAATTGAAATACAATTATAAACAAGATTTATTTTAAATCAAATTTGTTATTTACATAATCAGACAACGTTTTTACACTCTGCCTTGGTACCAAGATTAAGAGTGAAATGCATTTCTCATACCTTCGGGGCCCAGATCGAATACCTATGAAGTTCGTAGAACCGCTCGTGCCGACAGGATTGTCGACCTCTGCTACTGCTGCGGGCCGTCAGCGTCGGATGGCGTGGTAATCGCCCACGGCCGATGCTCCAGCAATTCTTCCCCGATCAGGATCTTGACACTTCGGCTTCGCACCTTCCTCGAATCACTGTCCGTCAGTGAGTTTAATTACACAACCCGCGCCTACTCTGTATACTGGTCACAGTTCTGTACCGCGCAATTTCAAGAATGTTTCCACCGCGCCAACTAATAAGAACAACATCAATTATTCTACCAACACTAATCTTTCATTATGCTGATACTTCTAATGTTCTATTTACACGTCAATTACTTTGCGGTTCCTAATAGCACATAAAATACGTCGCAATGTTATATGCGTCTATACACCGGCGGAGAACTCTCGCCGCACGTCCGCACTCGTCGCCGCTCTGCTAACGTCTCCCTGGTCAGCGCTCTGCCAACGGCTCTCGTCCGCGATTCTCGTAACGAACTTTTGCACGTGCGCGTTGCCCAGTTCTAACCGAAATTCACACGCTGGTCTCCCCAGCGGTGGCACCGTCGGCGGTAGCCGCGGTCGCTCGCCGGCCCCGGCGAGCCGCGCTCGGCGCGCGCACCGCGCAGTCCAAACTAGCGATTAATTTCTTACACTAATGATTTAATTAGTGTAATGAAACACATATTCTGGGTTTCATCACCCCCCCCTTTCTTTTTTTGAATTTTTTTCGCTTCTGGAAAAAATTCACACTAGTAACATCGTCACTGCCGATGGTTGCACTCGTTTGCATATTGCTCGACGCCCTATATACACTTATAACCTAAAATCGAATTAACATGTAATTACTTATATTAACACTAATCTTGCACTTATTTACACTTCACTATTTTCCATGCATGTTGAACCAGGTTTCCGATTTGAAGCTTGTAATGTCCTACTATGTCTTGTCTCTTGTGCGACGGTTCATTCCCATTTTGCTGACAGTGATTTCCTGAATCACAGTTGTAGGACATAGCTTCCAGCGTGTTGAACACATCTTGATAGGTATCATCCCATTTCCAGCTACGACCTCTTCTACGTTTGTACCAATGGTTGACCATACCATCACTCTTCCCTTGCCCCTGACTTCGTTCCATTTTTGACCTGCCTACATCTCCTTCACTCCCATTCGTTGGGGCGTCTGCAAACATGAAGTTGTACCCCTCCAATATCTTCAAACCCTTTCCTAAATCGGTATGATCTGCTCTGCTCAGTAGGCTTTGCACGGTGACAGGATACTGTCGCGTTGACATGCAAATAATTCCTTGATATTTTATAAGAGCAAATAATGTTTTTGGCTCCATAACGCTCTTCGTTCTGTATTCACTACGACTTCCCATGATGTAGTTGTGATGGCTATTCCTCTGGTCGCTCTTGATGTTTATTTGGGTTTCTTCATTCCGCTTTCGTACAGAAATCTTGTTTCCAAATTCCTTCAAAAATTTCGGAAATATACCAAAATTCTCTGCCCATGTCCTGGCGTTCTCTTCTAACATTGGGTGTAATAACTGGATCTTGTATCCTTCCAATATGTTGTTTGATGCTAGGTGCCGTTCTTCTGCTCGCAGAACTACCTTAGGGTTTTCCGCCCCATCTCCCAGAGATTTCATCGACTTTGGAGGCATAATTTGTGTCACCCCATACTTGACACTTGGCGACGTTTTCCCGTCTTCTTCCTGTTTAAACTCTTCTTGTACTCTTTTCTCTTCGCACCCTTGTATCTTTTCCACGATTTCTTCGTCTACTATACGCTCCATTTCTTCTATTTTCATTTCCATTTCTTCTTCCATTATTAACTTCAATTCTTCCGTTTTCACTTTCACTTTATAAACATCCTCCTCGGTCTCGATTTGGACCTCCACCGTTTTGCCCTCCGCTGTCTTGACTTTCTCATGGATTTGGTTCGTCATCCCCTCGTTTCTATCTGTTACCGCTACCCTAGCATCTACTTGATGGCATGATTGAAATTTTAGCACCTCATCTTTCCTATCCAGTTCCTCCGCTTTCCCATACGGTTTTTCGCATATTTCGATGAGCTTCCTATTCCGTTCTTCTGTGATTCTTCCCATTTCTTCTGCCGGCTTCTTAATCTGTTCTTCAACCACCTTCCCGTTCTGTTCTTCTATTAGTTTTCTATTCCGTTCCTCCGCCTTCCTATTCTGTTCCTCCTCGGATCTTTTCTGTTTACCTAATTCTTTGCTCTGTTCTTCCGCAAACTTCTCAATCTGCTTCTCCGTTTGCTGCCTCAGCTGTTCTTCTAATGAATCTTCTGCCATTACACCCGTACACGCTTCGTATTCTTCGTCCATCCCCAAGTCAAATCCTACCGCCTGGCTCCCCAGTTCTACCACCTGCCGTTCTAGATCTATATTTGCTCTGCGATCGACCAGAAAATCCGTCCCTATGATTACCGAATACAATAATTTTTTGACTACCAGGGCCACCATCTCGTATACTTGGTTGCCAATCCTGGCTTGAAACATGATTTGTTTTGTGATGGGGCTTGACTTCTTCTGAGTTGCCCCAATCACATACGCCCTATTCATAGGCAAACACATTACTTCTTTTCCTGTTGCTTTTAACTCCTCATACATTTCTTCTGATACTACTGTAGTCGTGCACCCTGTATCCACTAAAGCTTCTTTAATTATACCTTCACATTCTATCGATATCGTGGGACATTTCCTGATTCTGACCGCTGAGTTCTTACATCTCCGCCACGGTTGGGTATCGTAGGTTACCGGCTGCATAGCGTTTATGGAGACCGCGTTTACGTCATCGATTTCCGCGTCCGCAATGGGGCCACCTATCACCGCGGACTCTATTAGTTTAAATAGTGTCCTTGATCACTACTTGTGCTAGGCTGTGCTAATCGGTCGGGTGCATTCCCGCCCCCGCCTCGCGTCTCCGTACGGTTTGAATTAGATCTATTCCAGTCCGGTCTCTGGTTCCCCGGCTCTGGTCTCCATCCGTCTCCCCCTCTTCCGCGTTGGTTTCTCTGGTAATCGTTGCTCCTATCATTCCCTTGCCCCTGGTTACGTTCCGATCTAACCATATTAACATTCCCTTCATTTCTGTTCTTTGGTACGCCTGCAAATGTCAAGTCGTACCCTCCTAACACATTCTGGAATCTTTCCAGGTCGGTGTGCTGCACACTACGTAAAAGATTCTGCACCGTAACTGGGAACTGTCTTGTCAGTACACATATTATTTCCTGATCGCTCATCGGTGGGGATAGCGTTTTGTATTCCATAATACGCCTTGTTGCGTATTCCCGCAAACTTCCCATTGACTGGTTGTAATGATTATTCATTAAGCTGATTTTAAAATTAATTTGAATTTCCTCATTCCAATACCGCTCAAGGAATCGATCTTTAAATGCCTTTACTGATTCGGGAAACTTATCAAATGTATCGGCCCATATCCTTGCGTTGCCTTCTAACATTAAATATAATAATTGTATTTTACACCTTTCCGAAGTATTGATAACATCTAGATGTCGTTCTGCTGCCTTCATAAATATACATGGATTTTCTTTCCCGTCTCCTGAAAATTTTAGTGATCTTGGAGGGGTAAATGGTACCGTCCCGCTTGCTGCAATTGGGGATGCCTTGCATTCTTTTATTTGTTCAATCTCTGTTCGTAGTAACACAACCTTCTCTTCACATTCCCGCTTATTCTCCTGCATTTCTTCCTTGACTACCGATTGTATCCTATCAATTTTCTCGTCCTGCTTAGCGGTTTTAGCATCTAGTTGTTGGAATAACTTATTCTTCAAATCCCCCCCCAGACTACTTACTTGGAATTCTAACTCCTTTTTCTGTTTCCCTAATTCTTCGGCAGTCCATTGCTCATGACTTTCTACCCGCTCCGTGATTTTAGTCATCTCATTCTTCGTTAACTCCATTTGTTCTTCAGCGCGTCCTATTCGCCCCCCTATTGCATCTAATTTCCTATTCTGTTCTTCTGCTAGCTTCCTAATCTGTTCCTCTGTGAATAATTTCTGTTCGTCTAATTTCCTGTTCTGCTCTTCTGCCAACTTCCCAATCTGTTCCTCGACTTTCTCATTTAATTCTTTAGCTAACTTCCTGTTCTGCTCCTCTGTAAATATTTTCTGCTCCTCAGCTGACTTCCTAATCTGTTCCACTGTGGATATTTTCTGTTCATCTAGTTTCCCATTTAGTTCTTCAATCAACCTCCTATTCTGTTCTTCAGCCAACTTCCTACTTCGTTCCTCCCACATCTCCATCATTTTCTGCATAACGCCTAAATTCATATCTTCTCCACCCCCCCGATTTGGAGTTCCTGCTACCTGGTTCATCGGTGTTGATGTGATTTCTACTTCTCTATTGAAGCTATCCCCTGACGTATCATCTAACCGGCTTCCAATGCCACTATCCCTGCTTTCCGATGACCTGCTGTTATCGATTCCTCCATCTATTTCCCCTACTTCATCCGCCTTTTCTTCCCGGTCCAGCACTACCTTTTGCGCCTCCATTCTGTTGCTTTGAGCTGTCCGATCGATTCTCACTACACTAAAATACCGCACAAATTTTCCACTTGCCTCACCTACCAACGATATCACAGTTATCCTATGAAGTAACTATATCCGCCACAACACTGTATCCTTCGTGAATGGATTAATTCACACCTATTTCAATTGCTAACTAATGACGGACAACCCTCACTCACCACCAAAACACAATAACACTAATTCAATAGCCATATAAATTTCCACTCACCTACCAATGCATAAACATAATCCTTACAATACATAATATTATTACCATTGAAACACATATACACTGCTAATAGACTCATTAATACTATTACACAAAAATGCTTTCAAATTATAATAAATCCCTTATTAATTGAAATTACTTTTCAACGCACCTATTGCTATATTATGTACATCATCATCATTCACATTTGCATGTCATATCTCCTCCCTGAATTTTCCTCAATAATATTATATAGATATTCACAACAAACATTCACACTGCTGGTATATATTTCCCAACCTGGTATCTTTTCTAATAAATTCCCCACACTTTACCATCACCAATAGATAATGCACTACTGAGTGAATGTTCCCAGCAAAAAAACAATTTTGTGCATAATTTGTACAACACTATTAACCACCTTTATATTCTCATAAGAATTATTACTACTTCCCCATTTCTTTGATTTCCATGTTATAAAAAAATTGCCAAGCAGTTCAAATATTATTAATATGTCTTACAAAATTTGAAATTCTATTACATTATATTATTTGTAATATGTATATGTGCGGTTTTCATAACCCCAGTACTACAATAGTAACTTTATATTGGATGCTCACAAATAATTGCCTATGTCAGCCCGCAATTAATTACGCAGCAACATTTTTGTAATTATCAACATTTCATTATGCTTACTTGACTTGTGCATGTTTTTGCTAACACATGTATTGTTATTTTTTTTGTACTCTATAATAATACACTTTGCACTGCCTGCTTCTCATCTATACCCTGCATTACTATACATCAATTACATGCACATTATTTTCCAACATTTCACCAACTTTCCTAAGGCCACATTTCTTAACTATACGTTTTCCACTTGTTCGGGCGCCAGCTGTGACATACCTGGTGGTGCCGGGTATTTTCACTGCAATACAACACTAAGAGAGGGTGTCTTTTACGTGAATGGGTCCCTGGATAAGTTGGTGCAACGTTGGGGTGGTTAATCATAAATTGAAATACAATTATAAACAAGATTTATTTTAAATCAAATTTGTTATTTACATAATCAGACAACGTTTTTACACACTGCCTTGGTACCAAGATTAAGAGTGAAATGCATTTCTCATACCTTCGGGGCCCAGATCGAATACCTATGAAGTTCGTAGAACCGCTCGTGCCGACAGGATTGTCGACCTCTGCTACTGCTGCGGGCCGTCAGCGTCGGATGGCGTGGTAATCGCCCACGGCCGATGCTCCAGCAATTCTTCCCCGATCAGGATCTTGACACTTCGGCTTCGCACCTTCCTCGAATCACTGTCCGTCAGTGAGTTTAATTACACAACCCGCGCCTACTCTGTATACTGGTCACAGTTCTGTACCGCGCAATTTCAAGAATGTTTCCACCGCGCCAACTAATAAGAACAACATCAATTATTCTACCAACACTAATCTTTCATTATGCTGATACTTCTAATGTTCTATTTACACGTCAATTACTTTGCGGTTCCTAATAGCACATAAAATACGTCGCAATGTTATATGCGTCTATACACCGGCGGAGAACTCTCGCCGCACGTCCGCACTCGTCGCCGCTCTGCTAACGTCTCCCTGGTCAGCGCTCTGCCAACGGCTCTCGTCCGCGATTCTCGTAACGAACTTTTGCACGTGCGCGTTGCCCAGTTCTAACCGAAATTCACACGCTGGTCTCCCCAGCGGTGGCACCGTCGGCGGTAGCCGCGGTCGCTCGCCGGCCCCGGCGAGCCGCGCTCGGCGCGCGCACCGCGCAGTCCAAACTAGCGATTAATTTCTTACACTAATGATTTAATTAGTGTAATGAAACACATATTCTGGGTTTCAATATATATATATATATATATATATATATATATATATATATATATAATTATATATTGTGGCGTTATGGGATTGTGCGACCCCATAACACCACCGTTTCGTCTGCATGAACACCCACAGGCAGCGAGGAGAGCAGGCACAAACCAGAGTATCTAAACGCCCAACCTGGTATCCGTTGCTTGTACTAATCAAAGACGAACTAGCAAGCAACGTTTTTCCTGGTGAAGGGTTGAAGGAGGAGAAATACCCCCGCCACGAAGAATTTCCCCAGGCTTCGAACCATAAATACCCGAGATCGCAAGCGGAAGCTCTCTTTTCTTGCCAGCACGCGTCGAGTAAGCAGCTCTCTTCTGGTTGTCGCCGTTCGTCGAGTAAGCAGCATTTCATCACCGCTCGTCAACTTAGTATTTGCCGCCGCAACGACTGCTAGGTAGGAGTTTTCGGCGTCGCACAGACGTGCTAGTTAGTCGTCCGCGAAGTAGTGAAGAATTAGTAAAGTGTTATTCTATTAACCAATACGGGAAGTAAAAAGTTACCCGTTGTGAGAAAAGCTCTGAAAGTTCTTGATTAATGGAGTAAAAGTAGGAACGATCGAGGCACTTGCACTAGCATTCAGGGAAGTGCAAGGGACATTTTTCCACAACGTGGGCGTAATCAAAGGCGCCGGTAGCAGCCGAGGGAGAAGAAGAGGCCGATTAGGGAGGACGGAAGAAGACGCGAGTCGACCGGAGAAGAAGACGCCGTCTAGGAAGACAGAAGAGGACGCAAGAGGACAGCGCAGACGACGCAGAGGCTGGAATCGAGCAACGTGGTGCAGAAGCCAGCACGCGACATCAAGGTTGGAAAGTGGACAGTTTTCGAGGTAACATTAGAACTGCGAAAAGTAGGTCAAGTTCACGTCGGCAGGGAAAAGACTAGTACAAGAAGTGTTAGGAAACTGAGGACACGGGTGGTAATAATTTGCAGCATAGTAGTGGGAGATTTTTGATGCGCTATTGCCTGCCTTAAATCATTCTATTTGGAACATTCATTATTCTGCTATTAGCAGTTACAATTAAATTATAAATTGAGAGTAGTGCACTTGCCCACATTTTGTTCTTTGTATGTAATATTTTTTTTAAAAAAAAGCAAGAGATTGTAAACTAAGTTTGGTTTCATGTGCAAATGTAACTAGGATAGCTTAAATTTAGACATAATTAATTTTCAAAGGGAATTCCCAGTGTAGGATAGAGAAACTGTTTCAGAGAATTAGTTTTGAAGAAAATTAAGTGTTCATTCATTTAATGGGCTGTAAAGGTTTCTATTTGTGTTTTTTTGATTATTTTTGTAAAGTGTGATTCTATTCTTGATTTTTTCTTTGTCATTAACTTATGCCACAGAGTTTTGGGTAAATTATACGCTCGTTTATGTGCAATTTGTGTGATTTTTATTGTGTCAATGGTTCAAACCTTTCTCGTACCCTGAAGATCCTGCTCCCGAGATTTTAAAGCTCACTTCACGAGCATAATATCTTATCAACCCGCTTACAGTTCATGCGGCTGTGTTGTGAAGGTAACAGGTGTGTGTTAGGTGGGTGTGTTAGAATATATATAATGATTTCAGCAAATCTGAAGTTTTGAAATGACACAACGTACAATTAAGCATGTCGCCTCGGTATCCACAATGCACTTTCGCGTTTCATTTGGATGAGGTTGGCAGTACCAAAACTCCAACATGTTGAATTTCAAAGGTATTTTCTTACGTAAAAACACGTATTAGCAAGGTGTAATGGATTCGAGATGCCATGGAGCTCAGAAGAATGATAGTGCTTTCTATTGCTTTAACGTTCAAAGGTACAAAAACTCCGTAATAACACAACTGTCACTCTGTGTCAAAATAATTACAGAGATGCTAAAACGTCCTGTGTCAGCCGGCGGCTTCAGAGCCTCGGGCGGCCCCATGCACTCAGAGTGTTAACATTAATATTAATTTACCACCGTACGCTCACAAGTGCACCAATTCAGGGATGGATATTTGAGAAGTTCATTGTTAATCGGCGACATGATATGTGGGTTTATTTACTTATGTGAATTCATTGTTGGGACATGATTTAGCTGTATGAACCTCAGTTTTAATAGTCAAATTTGTGATGATATTTGCTAAAACATATTTAGTTTTCGCACCTAATGTTCTTCGGTTATTAACGAATTTTACAAAATATCATGACTGAGATGTATTAATTCGGATAGAAATTGAGTTAAACCGTTACCAAGGAGCAAGGACGTGTTGTTTAAACACCACTTTTTTTATAAAATATAATGTAATATAATAGTGCCCCAAGCTACTTGGCTTCAACAGCAATGGTCATGATTCGGGGAATGGCTACATTTTGTGGTTTTAATAACAGAGACAAATGGACCCAGTATTCGTTTCAAAATATTTACAAATAGTGCTTTGAACACGCGTAAATTACTCACAATTGGATACATATTGGCCACACTAAGGGACAGAGAATTTACTATCTACTAGAGCAGACAGCACTTTTGACTGATAGGGCGTTAACGCTTCCATCTCTATAAAAAATCGCAACAATTTACACACGACTAAGTAGAGACTGTGATTTCCTTCATACATGCTGTTCTGAACCTTATTAACCAAAAATTTACAAAACTCTTCTCTCTATTTCTCTCTCCCCCTCTCTCTATATATATATCTTTCTCTCTACCTCTCTCTATCTCTCTCTTTATCTCTATCTCTCTCTTTATCTCTATCTCTCTCTATCTCTTATTTCTAATCTCTAGCTTTAATCCCTATCTCTAATCTGTATCTCTAATCTCTATCTCTAATCTCTATCTCTAATCTCTATCTCTAATCTCTATCTCTAATCTCTATCTCTAATCTCTATCTCTAATCTCTATCTCTAATCACTATCTCTAATCTCTATCTCTAATCTCTATCTCTAATCTCTATCTCTAATCTCTATCTCTAATCTCTATCTCTAATCTCTATCTCTAATCTCTATCTCTAATCTCTATCTCTAATCTCTATCTCTAATCTCTATCTCTATCTCTAATCTCTATCTCTAATCTCTATCTCTAATCTCTATCTCTAATCTCTATCTCTAATCTCTATCTCTAATCTCTATCGCTAATCTCTATCTCTAATCTCTATCTCTAATCTCTATCTCTAATCTATATCTCTAATCTCTATCTCTAATCTCTATCTCTAATCTCTATCTCTAATCTCTAATCTCTATCTCTAATCTCTATCTCTAATCTCTAATCTCTATCTCTAATCTCTATCTCTAATCTCTATCTCTAATCTCTATCTCTAATCTCTAATCTCTATCTCTAATCTCTATCTCTAATCTCTATCTCTAATCTCTATCTCTAATCTCTATCTCTAATCTCTATCTCTAATCTCTATCTCTAATCTCTATCTCTAATCTCTATCTCTAATCTCTATCTCTAATCTCTATCTCTAATCTCTATCTCTAATCTCTATCTCTAATCTCTGTCTCTAATCTCTATTTCTTATCTTTCTCTAATTTCTCTAATATCTCTAATCTCTCCCTAATCTCTCGCTCTCTCTGGCTCTCTCTCGCTTTCGCTCGCTCTCTCGCTCTCTTATCTCTCTTCCCTCTTCTCTCTCTCTCTGTGTCTCTCTCCCTTTCTCATGGTCGCTCAGTTCGCTATGCGCAGAGAGGAGACAATATCCCCGATCTGTGCGCGCCGCATATCTACAGGCCGACGTCTGGCTCGTCATAGGCCACATTAGCATAAGAGCTCTTGCAGCACCTTTGGTAATCGGAAGACTTACTCAACACCCTCTGGCATCCTGATCGAGAACATAGAAAAGAGGCGGATAATTTGATTATGATTACACTATGGTTTTTGAGCTTTATAAAGCTGTACGATATATTAGTATGATTAATACGTTGTATTACATCAAAGAAACATATAATTTTTGGCCGTTTAATTTTTAGTTTTTCAGTGAGTTAATATTACTGCAACATTTCAAAATGTACTAGTGAGACGCGTAAATTTGCCCTCGTCGGGGCTGCCAGCGCAAATTTCAATTTTCAGTGGGGATGGTCAGCCATTGCCATAGAATTAAGGTCTTGGCTTGAAGAAAGGATGCAGGAGACTTCAACTTTCAGCATTTTCATGAGTATTGCCTTTATTCGGTCGATTTCATGTTCCTTTCCAGTCGTTCGTAGACTCTCAGAAAGGAGTGAACACTATACATTGTGTAATACACATGATTCCTTCTCTTACTTTTGTAGGTTGCAGATGGTACGCTCAAATAAAGGAAACGGAAGGCGATTCCTGGTGATGTCAGCCTTCGCGTGGGGGTTGCCTGCAGCGCTCACGATAACGTGCTCCTTTTTATTATCTCAACCAAAAACGTGGTACACACCATCGCTTATGGAGACGCGAGTGTGTTACACTGAACGACTTCTCATACCAGTAGGTAAGCTGAAGTAATGGGACATGATTTTACTTTTTTTTTATTACGGAAGAGGTGGATTTTAATATTTTGGAGGAGCAGGCGATGATCTGGGCTATTGGAGGGAATTTTATGTCATTGTGAGTTTGTGCATTGAAATGTACCATGGGGTATTTAAGGCAGTGCAAAGGACTTCATTTTGTAAGGTTTGGATGTGGTTTATTGTCGAGGGCTGCACCTCCCCATATCGGGATTGCATACGTGATTACAAGGAGGACTAAGAATTTATATTGGTTACACACTGATTCACACCGATTCACCAGCTATTCACACCGATTTTGCTGAGTTCATTTACGAGAGTTCTAAAATTTGTAGGATCTATTGCGTGCACAAAAATAGGAGTGACTGGGGTGGTACCGGGGAAGGTTCTGGGCTGTCTGAAGCATCATCGAGATTAATTAATGTGGCAAATCTATTCGGCGAGCAAACTGAGTTCTGGTGTTGTTTAGGGCTCACTTGTTCAACAGGCTTTCTTTTATGGAAATATATTTCACCGGAGCCATCATATTATTGGTGGCTTTGCTGCATAGCATGGCACTTTTAACAACGAAACTCAATTTAATTATTTAATGCACAATATCAAGAAATCGTTATTTTTACGGGAAACAGCGTAAACCATAGTAATGACGGTGACAGTAATGCAAGTTATAACAGTGAGGAAAGGGTATCATTGTCAGTGGAAAAGATGTATTTGATGAGAACAGAGCCGGACCGTCAGGGTGAAATTGTTTTCTCCACTCCCGAACGAAGACACTAAAGCAAATTAATTTTCAAGTAAGTTCGCCAGCACGTGCGGTATGGAGAGACGCAATCAAGCGCCGCCTCCAGGCTCCCTCTCCGCCACTTTCAGCTTCCCCTCCATTCGCGATTCCCACCGGCCACCCTAGACATATTTCGCTGTATTTACGAACGTACCAGTTCTGGGTGTGTGACCCTGCTTCGGCGAACGCCTCGTCAGAATATCGGAACTCCGAAGGGGTCCGTTCAACCTTCGCTGACGCCCTTTTCAAACAAGGTAAATATTCCGACTTAATAAAAGTGAATAATTTGCATTAAAATTATTCTTGTCAAGATTGGTTTTATAATTCACTGTTTACCAGCTACTTGTACACCTAATTCACAAATGACAAGAAAATTCTGCACTAGAATTATCCTACCACCAGCATGAAATACGTTGTATCACAATCTGAGTCCTCACCGATTACCGGCTCTGTTCTCAGCTATACACCATCAATATGCTAATAATGGCCGTCGGCACTCCTCTCGGGTTCTCAGGATTGAACAGATTTCCTGGAGTGTGGTTTACCTCGTCCTCAGATTTGATGTGTTTTTTTTTGTTTTTTTGTTGTTGTTTTTTGTTGTTTTTTTTGTTTTTTGAAATTCCTCGCCACGACGAAATGGAGTAGCGAGCAGTCAAATTACTAAATGAAAATAATTTGTTGATCAAAAGATTGAACGATTATAAGAAAAAGAGAATCAAAGAATAAAATCTGAAATGAACAGAGAAGAATTGTTCATATTGGCGACGTGTCGGTTATTTTTCAAATATACAGTATAGGAAATGTTTTCCATATTCATGCTTATGTTATAAAATTATAAATACTATACAAGATATTTACCTCCGTAAGAGTCGGAGCTTTTCTTCTTGTTATTATTATATTGCATATCACTGTGATTCGTCATATCCTAGTTCCGTTCACACAGAATTCTTCTATTTGCGAGTAACGCCGAACTTGAGACAATAAAAGAATGGCGGATCATTAACAAATGCTTAATTTTTCGCGGGCAAGGTATCTTCTTGCTTCTCAGTTGGTGGGAATATTCAGATCTTCTGTCGAACCACCGACTTTCGTTCTACATGTTTATTCTTTGAAGGCTTATCGGTTTTTGCCCGTTCCTTTGTGTATAGTTCAATGTCCGGGGTAGATCACAATGTGGCGCTGGCGTCCCTCCGCTGCCTGGAGAAATCCGGCGCCGAACTCCGTCTGCTTACGGAGATTTGCCTCCACCGGGCGTCTTCCACGTCTTCTAGTGGGGACAGTCTCTAAGTTCCCAACCAGTCACCTGACGTATGTGATAGTGTGGTGCGTGTAGGCAGAGGCTCAGGATATGACAAGGAATAGGAAGGAAAGATTGCGCGCATCCCATGGCCCGTTTGTTCGGACACTGCTTCAGCATTCACCTGGTATTGATAGGAGAAATCATGGAAAACTACCGATCAGAGCGGCCGGCCGCTAGAATTCTCCTCCAGACTTCTTTCGATCTAGCTGACAAGAGAGTCACGAAAATCCTACCACCGCCGAGTCTCGAAGCCTAGGACCTCCCGGTCAGACGTACTTCAGTGACGTCAGTTGATGGCCTGAACCATCTTTCTCGGTTCTCTCTTTATTATTGTTTTTGTTGGCAACATCTTTCGGAACAGGTTTATCTTTCCTTTTTCTTCCCTTAATTAATATTGTCAGGTAGCGAAAATCCACTCCCTGAATCAGAACACAAAACAAAATTCATTCCTGATTTATGTGGTCGTGTTTTGTGGGTCTTACGCGAGACAAGTAAACTAAGAAAAATGGAATGATTGGGTATACACCAACCCAAACGCAGTTCTTGCGCTTTCAATGAGCACTTAAAGGAAACAGAGTCCCGATCAAACGGAAAACGACCGACCAGCAAAGCCGGTCGCTAGAATTCCCCTCCAAAAAGCGTGTCACCCTCGGGACTCGAACCTACGGATAGCTGGGAGATCAGTTGATGCCCTCAGCCACCCTAGCTCTATGACCTAATAACACACGAATTTAAAAGCGCTGACAGAAAGAAAAAACGCTTTTCCACAGAATTCTATAGCAATCAATTTTCAATGGTACGCTTCATATTTCCACCAATCTACAAAAGAATGACAAGGGGCTATAAATTCCAGTACTTTGCAGGGTTAACATCTATTATTTTTATCCCCATACTACTAAATGCATTTTTTAAATTTCAATTGCAAGTGATAAATTTTCTAATTTCTTTATAGTTGAAATATTGGCTTTCTTCGCGAAAGCGAATTTTGACTGCTTTATGCATAACGTTGTCAAGACAAATGTACACTATTGTAATTTAGTGCATTTTATACCACTGTAGAGTGAATAAAAATATCAGCGCAGACTGGGAATAGAACCAGCTACTTTCAGAATTCTTGAATACCATTTTGACATTGAGCCATTCATTCTAAGACTCCTGCTATAACAACACATTGCATATTAACTAAACTTGAAAGCAACATTACGATTATAAAAGTTAATGTAAATTCAGTTTCTTAAGCAGGAATCACGGAATTCTTTTTCCTCTGTACTACTACTATTTTGCTCTCTAGGACGTTAAAGTTTGTATACGCTATCAAATAAAATAAATTTAATCTTCATAGTTCCATCTACAGAGCGTAGTTTCGAAAATAAAAGTTTGATATCGCTGTCGGCAAGCGGGAATGTCCAGCGCCATCAACCTCTCGGGCCAAGACATTTTCGACGCGAAACTGCCACGAGTTTACATACCGAGTAATGTACGTAGATTAGAGAAAGTTTTGTAATGCGGCTTAAACGGCGATTTTTCGACAGAAAAACTCGTATGTAAAGACTCATACAGAAAAAGTGGGTAATTCCTAGTAAATTTCTCTAACGCCTTATATTGTCAAATTTCCGAAATTGTGTGTCCCTGATGTTGGAAAAGTGTTGTGTTCTTTTAACGACCGTCTGTCTAGTGTACGTAAACATCATTAGCGCTTAAAATAGACGAAGTAAATTTTCATACTGAATAAACACTGGTCGAGCTGGAGCTCTGAGGCTTTGATGAATTCATTTATTTTTTATGAAGTACTTTATATGAAGCCCCAGGGACATTTTCTATGTTTTCTCAAATGTGGCTTCCAATTCTTTCTTTCAATTTCTGTTAAGAATGTAGTTAATTAAGCTAATAAAGTTTTGAAAATTGCAAAAATTTGATTTTTTAGCGTCTTGTTACAACTACAAAATTGAAGAAAGACATTTTTTCTTTAAGTAAAATTTGGACTATATAGTTAGTTCTTTCTTGAAAGACACTTACAATTTTTGAAACTTCAAGTAGTTTTAGCTCAACATTGAGCAGTATTAAAAAATTACAAAAACAAGATTTTCTCAAAAACCGCTCCATCATTTTGAAACATATTTCACGCCTGTAATATGCACATTTTCGACAACCTGTGTACACTCTTGTATTTATGAGTTCATGTGCTTTAAATAATTTTCATTAACTTTTGCGAAAACTCAAAAAATTTGTGTGAAAAATAACTCAAAATCTGCCAATTTTAGTTATGCTTAAATGCCATTTCCTTTAGAACTGCTCCAATTTCTTAACCAATATTTCCTTATAGGACGAA
Organism: Gryllus longicercus; assembly: GCA_038098605.1. Taxonomy (NCBI): domain Eukaryota; kingdom Metazoa; phylum Arthropoda; class Insecta; order Orthoptera; family Gryllidae; genus Gryllus; species Gryllus longicercus. The sequence goes on from JAZDUA010000414.1 coordinate 665,193, forward strand.
GTTTTACTTTTCAATAATATTCTCAAAGTAATATTTCGGTTCCACCATTAGTAAAAGGAATAATTGAGGCAAATTTTAAAAAAAAGGTTTGGTGGGCGATAGATACGAACTGACAAGAGTATGTGGGAAATCCGAAAAGCTATCCCAGATCAAAGACTTTAGAAATACGTACTACACGTAAGAGTGTGCATTTTGGGAAAACCATGCATTACAAATAATTAGGGTTAATGAGTGATTAAATTCAGGTTGGGCCATGGAAGATGCTAATATAGAAAGTTTCTGCTTGTCGAGTGTTTTGAACAAAGGCTGATATGATCGGTGTTGATGATATAAATTAATTTCATGGTAACGAAGATATTTATATTGCGTTCAAATGGAGAGATTAAGGAACTGATTGTAGTTTTTTATTTTGGGGGAGTTAGTTTGGTAAATTTATTTTTTTAGTTTACAGACAGCTACGAAGATTTTATAGGAAGAAGTTTCCGAAAGAAAAACCGTGTCAACAATTACTAATCATTTTTATGTTCCAGCAGAAGACGAGACAGCTTCCTTTATTATATCTGGAACCGCACTCTTCTATTATGGTCCAGTGAGCTGCCTTGTGGTTTGTAATATTATATGCCTGGCACTGACTTTGAAAAAAGTGCAGTATCTGAAGCGGGGCAACACTGTACTTCGCCGAGAGGAAGACCAAATCTCTCTCATTCAAAGACACACGGTGGGAAAGAATCCTCTCACGACACACACTGCGGCGACCAATGGAAAGAAACGAGAGAGCAGAAACAGGAGTGGTATTACAGTCGACGCGAAAACGTAAGACATGATTTGATCAGTCTCTAAAACATTGAGAATAATAGTAAAATACAAAGATTACCTTGTCTTTTTTGTTCCAGAATTAAATTATATATCAAAATGATACTACTTTCCGGATGTGTTGAACTGCTCACTGAGGTTATGATGTGGCTCACTACACACAACAATTTACATCCTTTTAATTTATGGAACCCCGCATATGATTACGCTCGTATCGATAGGGACTTTGCATATCGCGCAGCGGGTTATGTCACAGACTTCTTCAGGGCAGCGGTTGTCACTTGGTTGGCTGCTCCTGAAGGAGGCTACTTGGGCCTTTTGAGGAGGCTGCGTCGAGGCAAGAGAGAGACGAGAACAGCTCGAGCAGGCCAAGTAGGCGGAAGGATGCAAAACGATGCTTAGTCGAGTCGCGACCAGGACGCCTCCTGGCGTCACGAGCGCACACGCTCGCTCACCCCTCTGCACACGGCAGTCGAAAACGCACTTCGCCAACCGCTGCAAGTGAAAGAAGACAGTGATGCCAATTGCAGAGCGACAAGGACAATACCGGGCACTTAAAGCAGTGATCACAGACTATATCTTACAAAAATACATAAAAAATATATAGAAATGTTTAAAATCTCTTAGGTGTATAGTATAGCGAGCCAGGAAAGTCTCTCCGCAGTGGCACCTTTCTCACGAGAGTGCGTGCTACAGAAAGTATGATGGTAGCATGAACTTCGACTTGAAAACCTTAACTGCGAACTTACTACAAACATATTAGATACTGGAAGTGTTGCATCCTTCACCTTTTCCCAGTGATCTCGTTGTTGCCAACATTAATGCAATTTTTAATAGTAGGTCTTGATTCTGCTCATGGCGGAGAGACTTTCCTGAGCACTGTACTAGTCGATGCACATTTCTTCCCAAAGCGATCTAGCAGGTGTTGCGATAATGAGAAAAGGTTCGACTCTTTCGTACCAAATTCTCGTTTTCGTACATTAAACCTAGTAGTGCTACAACAGCATAAACTTTCTCGCAATAGTGGAAACGTTTATGAAACAACTATTTATTCTCACAATTCAGCAATCACTTGAAAAAGTGAAATTTTAAAAAAAAGAAAACAAACAATAGATATATTTTTAACTCAAAATTTTAAATAAAACTCGCTTTCTTTCATTGGATTTAGTGTATTCATGACATCACTGCATTTACGAACTCAAACGTATCAAAGATATATGGTGCGTATTTCTATCAAGCCATTTAAACCTGGATTGCCCAATTATTTTTCATATTTTATAATCCCTCCCTTCCTATCCTCTACTGAAATAGTGAATCTTAACAAAACTTTAAATCTTTCCCCAGAATTAAAACTCATCACGGTATAGAGCCTCTACACCATCCATAATTGTATTTAATTTAGTTTGTACTACAAATGACTAGACTTCCATATTCATTAGAAATTCAATTTTTATGTTGTAAAAAAAAATATATATTACTTGTTTGAAGATTCTTTGCAATCGACCCTGACAAAGTCAACATATTTGGTTTGTTCACAATGTATTTTGTTAATATACAAAGTTTACTATGTATTTTGTCAAAAATCTTTGTAGAACAATGATTCTTCCCAGCCTGAAACAGAGGTTGATTTTCATAGAGCAGATTTATTACTGCGGTTATTTCATTTTTGGAGCTGATCATGTCCAACATACTTAAGGGGGATAAACAATTGTTTTGAAAGTTTTTTTTCTTCAAAGGTTTCTGACGAAAATTCTTTTCAGAGTTTTAAGTGAGTAGCTGATGGTATTCGAGAAATTGTGTTATTGAATTCTGCGGATCGGAGAACATTTCAAAAGAATAGTTAATGATACCAATCAGTAGCAACGGCATTACAGCGAATTGTTGCTAGCAAGGTGACATCAAAACTACAATGGACGCTCGATTAGTTTCGCGTATTATTTCGCCAAACAACCCTGAAAGCCAGTGTTGATAAGCAATTGATCTTGGATCACAATATAATAACATTATTCTTCTGATTATTATTATTACTATGAAGAAGAAGAAGAAGAAGAAGCAGAAGAAGAACTCCACATCTGGAGTACGTGACCATGAAGTTGGGGGTGAAGCATGAGTATCCCAGAGACCCTGAGAGCTATAGACTAGGGCGGTAGGCGTTGCTACTGGTAGGGCCTCCCTTGCCAGACAGGTCAAGAGGGTCATTCAATGCCGAACAGTCGTGACGACATCACTCGTTCCGATCTAGTCTGTGCAGTTACTAAGTGCACTTCATAAGTAACAGTAAAATACTCGTTGTGTAGTGAAGTGAAGTACAATCAGCAACTATACAGTGCGGCATAAACAAACAGTCGCTTATCAGTTATAATTAACGTTGAGCCCTCTTCAGCCAGCTGTGACCTACGTCACAGCATTGCAGGAGCCATGGCAATTCTATACAGCAACGAGAATGCCATGGACAGCACCAGCAGCCCAGAGATTCAACAACATCTCGTATTCGGTGCGCATCGAAGCAGCCATATCCTACAGTTTGCCTCAACTATGCAGAATGGGCACTTTGCAAATGTCCATGGTGACGATTGTAGCCCGCATCACCTCACCAGAGCCGGAAACCGCCAGGTTGGTAACCTTAGCTCAGCAAATGACGCAGCTAGGGGCCAAGCAGACATGCCCGACAATAACAGTAAGTCGTAATTAAATATAAACAATGCAAAAAGAACTCATAACTCACAAGAAATAGACCTTCCCCCAAATAGAAACCAACCATTTCAAAATATACTTAATATAATATGCCAGAGAGAAACCGATTTGCCGAGCTAGGGACTATCAGATAAAGATAAAAGATTTGAGTTTGACAATGTCACTTCGCCCCAAGAAGACGAAAATCTAAGAATTCCTCCCATTTTTGTAAATAACAACCATAATATCTCGGAATTCAATAAAGAGATTAAAAACAAACACATAAACCAATTTACAACATTTTACAATGGAAACAGAATTAAAAATGTTTAAGTTTATATGTTAATGTTTTAATGTTAATGTTTAAAAATGTTAAAATAGGTTAAGACTTCAAGACTTACCTCACAAAACTTCCCGTTTCTCCCCGCTGTTAACGACATTCCAAACGTAACATTTGCTCCTTCTTCTCCCCGAAATACAAATCAAAACAACTAATCTAACAATAACACACCAACACAATCTCCTCCTGCGATAAATTCTAATAATAACTCTTTCATAATTCCATTATTAACTCAATTACCTACTTCTTAATTAATATAATTAATAATATCATCCCAACAATAGTCAACAATTTACAAGCATTAATCTCAGACTATTTTAACAACAATTACGCAACATTACCATAAAATAATATAAGTCTGCTCAACTGGAATTCCAACGGCATCAGCAATAAAAATATAGAACTAACCTAGTTTCTAAAAGACAAACAAATCAATAGCACTTGCATAACTGAAACACATTTATTCTCAGACAAATCATTTAACACAGCAGGCTATGAAGCAGTCAGAGCCGACAGATCAAATGCAAACGGGGGTGGTGTACTAATTCTTCTAAAAAAATCCATACCATACATCAAAATGAACATCACACACACACACCAGGTCTTGAAACTATAGCCATTAAATTACCTTTAAGTAATATATTACTAACACTAATAACTGTATAAAAAATTCTGAAAATAAAAATTCCCGATACTAATATTTCTTCGCTCTTCCAGATGAACTCTCAGACTCTTTTGATTGGAGATCTTAACGCTAAAAATAGTAACTGAGAATACAGACATACCAATACTGCCAGGCCACCGACTTAGCAAAATAAGTCAAACTTCAGTTATTTATACCAGAAGAATCCACTCATTACCCCGCAGATCGTAATAAAAACCCAGATATAATAGACATAGCCATTTCTAACAACCATACCATTTTTCATTCAGCTCCCTTTTTGGAACTAAACTCAGACCATCTGTCAACCATCATTTCAACTCGACAAATCACTCCTCCTCACGCACCAACTCCTACACTAAACTCTCACTCAAAACATCAACTAGAAAAAATGCAAGAGCTTAATTAAAAAACAAACACCCCACTTTAAAATATTAAAAGCTCCTGTAGAAATAGAACAAGCTATATCCCACTTAAACAATATGATAAACCACACAATGAACATTCTCAATAATGATACTCACCCACGCACCACTAAGTATTTCAAGAAAAAACTTCCAAAAAACATTCTCACAACTAAAAACACAAAAAGCAAGATTATTTTGGTGCACCACAAGAAACCCACAACATAAGACAAAGCTAAATGGACTGAATAACATTGTAAAAATATCAATAAGGGAACGCAGACAACAATGATTTAATTCAGTCTCTAAGTACAAAAAACAACACACTGTGGCTATTCACGAAAAACATCTTGAAAACGAAAGCAACTATACTCCCACTAAAAACTTCAATCGAAAAGAAAGTCGCTTCTTATGAGAAGGTTAAAGCATTAGCGGATTACTTTGCTAAATCATTTGCTCCCAATACTACCCCAACTCTCCCGTTGCATTCAAACATACTCGAATTAGCAGCAGCCCCCAACTATAATGAGCCTCACAAAATCATCTATATATCCCCAAATGAAGTCATCAACTTAATTAAGATCTTGCCATTAAAAAAAGCCCTTGGTCATAACAAAACAAGTAACACATTTTAAAAAAATTACCTAATTGCACAGTAGCACACATGACTCAAATTTACAACCCAATAATTAGAAGTGGCTATTTTGCAGTTTTAGGGAAAAATTCAAATGTAATACCTATCCCCAATCCATTCAAGCATCTGACCACCACGGACAACTACAGACCCATTAGCGTTCCTCCCACTCTATCAAAAACCCTAGAAAAAATAATTTTTAAAAGACTCAATTTCCATCTTAACAAAACTCAAACAATCCCTATGCACCAGTTTGGTTTCACTAATAAAATTTCAACTTCTCATCAATTATTAAGAATCACAGAGCAGATACAATCTGCATTTCAAAAAAAACCTCATACAATAGTTATTTTTTAGACATATCGAAAGTGTTCGACAAAATATGGAATTCTGGTTTAACATTTAAACTTAAAGAAATAGGTACCCCCAACTATTTAATTAATGTCATTAACAGCTTCCTCCATGATATAACATTTTCAGTCACAGTTAGCAATCACTCATCCAATTCCCGCAGAATTACAGCTGCATTACCTCAAGGCTCACCACTCTCACCCATGCTTTTGAACAAATACACAGCGGACATTCCCAAGCCATCACTTCGTACACACATCCCCCATTCGCAGATGACTTCGCCATTTTCATGTCCAATCAGTCAAGTTATTTAATTTGAAAGCAAAATTATATTGATGAAATGTCTGTCAATTGTAAAATTCAATTCCATCAAAATAAACCGCAAAAATATTATCGTTAAGAACATTTTCAACTCCAACTCCTCTCCAAATAAACAGACCAAATTCCATGGACCCCACACAATAAATCTGTCAATAACGTAGGGCCCAGTCTTGATACCAGACTAAATTGTAAAAATCACATAACAGTAAAAGCACAGCAAGCCAAAATAAAACTAATTCAACTGAAGACACTTTTAAATCGCAACAGTAAGCTCTCACTAAATAATGCAATCACCATCTATAAATCAAAAAATAGACCCCTAATGCTTTACGAATACCCCCTACCTGGAACAACGCCTCAAAAACAAACATCAGTAAATTCCAGTGTGTGATGCTGAAGACGTTGGCTCACATCGGGATACCCAAAATTACTGCAACAAATTGTAGCAACACGCATGATCTGTTAACTGCCCCCTTTGCAGAGTGTTTCTCAGAGTCCACGGGGGATCACTGCGGCAGGCCTGCCACGACGGAGAGTTCAAAGGACCAATGATCTGAACGAAAAAAGCATCATTTTGTAATTTCGCATTTACAGTTGCGATAAAAGCCGTCTAGGATACGGGCAGGAATTGCATAGTTTTTTTCTGTAAAGATTACCCTCATTTATCCCATCTCACTGAGCAGAATATCGCAGATCGAAAAGCGGTGATAAGTAAATGCGGCAAATATGACTCCCAAAATGAGATTAAAGCAGAAGTAAAAGTACTGTTAGAAACACAAGGGCTGCAACAACTCCCACCACAACAGTGACTAACTTCTCAAAACGTTTTAACTTTGAGCTTATACATGGATATTCATGCTGGCTGATGGTCTAGCAGTCGAGAGAAAGTTGTGAAATGCTCCGGGTAAATGTGGGGAAATTTAGCCGTAGAGAAGCTCTTATCTCAGAACCCTCGTAAAGACAGGGTGGATAAATCTAGTTGCTAAAAATAGGGAAAAACCCTCTAAAACGTGATGCAACCAGAATCCATGTTTTGTGGGTTCTTGATACCAAGAAATCGAGTGAAGTCTAAATGTCTGTCCGTCCATCAGTCTGTGAACACTGTTTAACCGATTTTCTCTAACACTAATATTCCCCATTTGCTCTAGCTGAAGATGCAGCACCTTGAACTTGAAACAAAAAGTTTTAATTTTGGTGATACTTTACATGAAGCCCATGGAATATTTGCAAAATGTTCGAAGAAATGGATCGAACGTTTTTGAAAAAAGTTTGTTTTTGGAAACTTCGACAATTGTCTCGAGGCGGGATTCATGGTAGATGGATCCCTGTTCAAATTCCGTGCGCTTTTATGTAGCACATGATCACACGCTGCCTGTGGCGTTTCCTGCAAAATTGATCGCGAGACTCTGGGAATAAACCACATGCTTTGCCGAAAGCAAGGCGACAAAGTCCAGTGAGATAAGGGCCCCTCTTCCGCCTTCCCACTTCCTTCCACACAGTGACCTCCGGAAGACGCTATGCAGAAATTGAGGAAAGTAGACACGATTGGAATCTGCACTGATTACAAATACAGCAATCATTTCTTTGTGACAATTTAATAAATTTTTACAATCTCCAATTACCACGCTCCTAACTAAGAGGTCCAAGTGAATTCCTCTTATCAACGATGGTGCAAACACGATAAGTGCATCATTTTCCTGAGTCAGATTGAAAGATGCACACCCTCTAAACAAAAACCTCGGAATTATATAATATTCCTATAGAAATCTACATTTACTAATTTCTAATGTGCACTGAAATTTAAAGACAACAATGCCGCTTAGGTCATGAAGGCTACGGGGTTTAACTATCCAGATACTCGTGTGGTGCTAATCAGTATGTACTTCCTCGCATCGGGTTCTCGACAATTACCATATTGCAATTTCTGACCATATTCCTCTTCGCCATCACTTGTAAAATTTATTACCAATCGTAGCGCATTAAACGCAAAAAAATATTTGAGTAAATGAATAACAAATTTTAAATCGCTTGTCAGCAAATTGGACAATCCAAAACTCTCTTCCATACACCCGAGAATAATGCAAATCATGAGAAATTATTCTAAGAGTTTCAAACTACAGTGTCGCTGCGTTTCCATTCTTGTATGACAACGTGTTAACTTCTGAAACATTCTAGCATAAAAGAACAAGAAATTGGAATTTGCAAATACAAAAATGTGCAAAATTATACTAAATTACTAAATTTTAACAAAAATGTCCACCATCATTTATTAGAACTGATTTTTACACTCCCGTATACGTACGTATATACATACTGATTACTATTTGAAGTTCATTTTTGCAGAACACATTTTAGATTTCGTGAATCAAGCCAGTGTACTCAGAATTGCAATTATAGGTAGCATTTTCTCGCAATGTCCACGACAAGAGAGATAATTCAAAAAATTAATTTAGGCACATTTGGTAAGAAATAACAGAATACAGCGAAATGACATTGATGTCATCTGATTAACTCTACTCCTGCAAAAAATGTAAAGAAAATATCTTCAGCCATTATGAGAAAAACTTTTTTTAATATTTTTCAATGTTGGCCTTACATCATGAAAATTACCACCATACTACTAAAGTTTTCGAAGAAATGTATATAACCAAGAACAAACTAGTAGTGGAAAACAAATTTTAGTTTAAAAAACCCAAGCTTCAATAGTACATTTGTACTAAGACGAAAAAATTCTTGGTTTCGTAATTATCAAAAATTCAGCGTTAAACAAAAACTTCGAACGTATCCCATATTTACAAGTGTATGTCATTCTATTCTTACAAAAAAATCTTAAAGAAACAATTTGGAGCAATGTTTGAGAAAATTCGAAAATCTCTCAAAGCATATAGTAAAGTATCGTCTAAAAAAAACTGCAGGGCTATGATTCAGGCCAGATCGACCGGGGAATATTCATTTCGGAAAACCCCTTCAAGTTTTATCGGGGCGGGAATTAACACGTGCGCGCTTGTGATCTTGATAGTTCAAAAATTCGAATTCCAACTCACGACCTATAACTCAACAACAGATATAGGGTGTACTATCGATTCGCGGAGCGCAAGGGCGCAGGGCCAGGCAGCTTGAAAAGAAATACGGAGTCACATCAACGAAGACGAAAGTAAACAAGATAAGGCGACCACAGAGATGACGTTTTGTAAGGATGTGTTATTCACGGCGCCAGATGGGCGCTGCGTTGTGGGTAGTTTAAATTATCGTATTCCAACGCACGTCCTATAAGCCACTGAAATGCGTTGTTTCGTGGCACTGAAGACTAAGGGTTTGAATTAGATTATAAAAGTGGATGAGGGAGTATCAGAGTGAAAAAAGAAGGGAAAGAGTGAGGCTTCGTGGTCGCCCTAGAAAGCGACGAATGTCACATTTATTTTGCTTTTTCTCGGTTACGCATTACCTTACTCTTTTTCTCTCTTTCCACTTCTGAGTTTTGGTGTTCAGTTCACATACGCAAAGTATTTGCTGACGAGCCGATGCAGATGCCGGTAGTACTGCAATACAATATTTGGGCTATCTTGAGACGTAATTTGAAAATTTATCTCAATGAACATTTATATGAATTGTTGGCTAAACGGCGGAAAGGTTGGCCTACACACGCATGTGAACTCGCGAACTATGCACCCAGTCTATGGTGTTATAGGTTAATAAGCGCTGAGCGGGCCGCTGGGGGAGGGGGGAGATCAGGGCGCTGCGTTTTGGAACTGTCCTGGTCGCGCCTCCAGTTGGGAAGAGACGGGTGCGGTGGCCGCGGCAGCTGACCAATCTACACAGACTCGACGTCATCTGACACGAGGGGGGCCTGCATTCCTCCATCGCTCTCTTTCTCTCTCTTCCTCTTTCTTTGACTCTCTCTCTTTCTCTCGCTCGCTCGCCAGCTCTCCCTCTCTCTCTCTCTCGCTCTCTCCCGCTCTCTCCCTCTTTCTCCCCTTTCACACTTTCTCCCTCTTTCTCTCTGTCCTTCTCTCTCTCTCTTTCTCTCTCTTCCTCTCTCGGCTTCTCTCTCGCTCTCTCTCGCTTTCTCTCTCTTTTTCTCTCTTTCTCTTTCTTTGTCTCTCTCTTTCTCTCGCTCGCTCGCCAGTTCTCCTTTTCTCTCTCGCTCTCTCTTTCCCCCTCTTTCTCTCTGTCATTCTCTCTCTCTTTCTCTCTCTCTCTCTTTCTCTCTCTCTCTCTTTCTCTCTCTCTCTTTCTCTTTCTTTTTCTCTCGCTCTCGGTCCCGTGCAAGCCAGTGCGCTGGCGGTGGACGGCTACGCAATACTTCATATTATTTTCATCTTTTCTTACATTGAAGCTTTTGTTATACCTTTACAAATTACTGTTTTAGAAAAGTATACTTTCCTATATTATTTCAGTACTATACATTCCTTTTGGAACTCTCACACGCAACCGATCTTTATAATTGAGATCTCTAAAGATTGATAATTCCACAAAGACAGGACAAATTGCACTTTGACTTTAAAAGTATGAATGATTTTTAAACGCCTCTACATATGCATTTCTAATGCAACCCGCAGCATTCAGCTAAGTATATCGTGAAGCAACTCCTAAACGAAGCGTTCTAGAAACTTTAAAACAAAATTTATGACGTCAAAGGCATCCGAGAAACGTTTCCCACATCGTACTGGATGATATTTTCTTGCACATTCTATTAAATTTTTGCTGGTGCGGCACTTATCGATACTACCAATGCCAGCTACATTTAAACCCTTGATTGAGGTGGCCATCTTTGTGACGTCACGCTCACAAACCTTGGATTCCCCTATTTTCTACTACCAAAGAGAAAGCGACAATTTTACGCTTGCTAATATTGTAAATAATACACGGTTTGATATTAAAGTTTAGGTGCCGGTTTGCGAAGATATTAAATACGTAAATATCGTATGAACAACATTCCCCCTTGCCAAAGCTCTTTTTCACAGAAATGTTTTGGGTTTTCGAGAAAATTCAATTTAACGAATTTTAAGTGCTTCAACTCACAAATACAATTGTGTTTACAAGTTGCTGGAAATGTGCATATCAAGGACGTGAGAGATCTTTCAAAAAATTATATTTATGTAATTTTTGAAAAACGAAAAATACTCAAATTAAAATAAGTAGCCTTACTGAAAAAACTCGCTACTAAAAGTAAATTTTATTTGAAGGAAAAATGTTATCTTCAATTTTGTAATTGTAGGAAGACACCGAAAAAAATCATACTTTTGAACGTTTTGGAAAATCTGAGTAAATTGTGAAAATTGGACCTATGCCCCGTTTATAAGTGTATGTTACTCTATTCTTACGAAAATTTAAAGAATAAATTTGAAGTCGTTTTTGAGAAAATTTTGAAAATGTCCGGAATTCTATATGTAAATTTTGAAGAATGATTTTCAAAACATCAAAGTTGTGACTCGAGCCAGTTGGACAGGAGTTTCTTCAGTTTAGAAAAATCCTAGGAATGGGTTAGGCGCTAGTAGTATTCACAGACACCAGACGGACGGACGGATCATCAGCGAACTGTAGGGTATAGAGTGTTGTATTATCAAGTGGAATTACCATTCCAACTCATTTTCTTTTCCATACCTGTAACACCGCATTAACATACTTTTTAAATAGGGTAGGTGACAAACAGCATCCTTGTTGCCGTCCTTTTGATATAGGAAATGTCATCTGATTTCCTACTTTCACTTTTCCCTTTTGATCTATATACAATTTCTTCACCGCATTTATTACAATTTTATTTACATTAATTTCATTCATAACTTCCCATAACTTTATTAATGGCATACTATCATACGCCTTTGCTATATCAAGAAAGACCATGTGGACTTCTCTCTCTGTTTGCCATTTCTTTGGCATCACCTGGGACACACAAAACAGATTATCTACGCAAGATCGACCCACCCTAAAACCACTTTGTTCTTCTTCTTCGTACTCCTTGTACCCATCTTCTATTAATTCTCTTAATATTCTTCCATATACCTTACTTAACGTGTTTGTCACTGCTATCCCTCTACAATTTTCACATGTCTTTCCTTCCTTTCTTATGTATTGTGTTATATAAGTCATTTTCCAGTCTTCTGGTATATCGCCTTTATTTATACACACATTCATTAGCTTCGTCATCATTCGCACTAGCTTTGGTATTCCATTCTTTATCAGTTCGCTTGGGATTTCTCCTGGCCCCGGAGATTTACCGGTTTTCATTTCTTTGATACTTCTCTTAATTCTCTCTTAGGTTACTGTAATTTCCCTTGCAGGAGATATCTTTTCCCTTTCTGTAATTCCAAGAAAGTCCGACCTTCCTTCATTTAATAATTTTCTAAGGTACTCTTCATATTTGCTTATAGATATGCTTTGTATGCGCATTTATTCCGTTTCGGGAGATTTTACCTCTTTTATGAAAATTCCAAATTTCACTTGTTTTTGTTCCATCTAAGTACATTTCTACGTCTTGACATTTACGCTCCCATGATTGCTGTTTTTCTTTTCTTATGATGTTCCTAACTCTATTTCATTGAATTTCATATTCCTCTCTATTTTCTTCTTTCTTGGTACTCAACCATTTTTCATACACTCTCTTCTTCTCCTCTATTTTCCGCTCCAGGTCTTGAGTAATCCAATAGCTCTTCCCTCTCCTTCTCTTATTTAAAGGTATTTCACCAAGCGCTTCTTTAGACGCTCGATGTAGACACTCTTTGATATGTCTCCTCATTTGATCCAACTAAGTTTTCATTCAGTAAAAATATCCAATCTGTTTTGAAAGAAATATCTTTTACTTAGTTGTGATAGACTCGCTAGGTAATGGTTTGATCTACATTCTGGGCCTCTGTGTGCGCTGACGTATATTACTTTACCCGTTAAATACTGGCTAGTGATTACGTAGTCGATCACTGATCTCCTTCCTCTTACCTTATCTTCTCAAGTGAACATATGCTTATCTTTATGCTGGAAGTGGCCGTTTCTAATTATAAGTTCATGATGTTCATATAGTTTAATTAGTCTTCTTCCATTTGAATTTTCCACCTCTTCTCCATGTTGTCCAATGACTTTTGAGCCCTCACATTCTCCCACTCTAGCATTAAAATCTTCCAATAAGATAAGTTCTTTATTTATTCTACATTCACTGATTACTCCGTCTATTTTTGAGTAAAATGCATCTAATATTCTAGTATCTTCATTTTCATTCGGCGCATACACTCCAAGAATCGTCATCTTGTATTTAAATACTCAAAATTTACTTTAATCAGCCCCTTCTCTATGGCTTCCCAACTTTTAATATGGTTTCTGATTTTATATTTTATGACTATGGAAATCCCTTTACTACCCATCTGATCTTTTGGTACTCCGCTCCCATTATGAACCAATCTCTTCTATACCCTAGCCCTTTTTCTTTGTCTCACTATAACTTGCAATCCATCCATATTTAAATCTTGAAGTTCCTTAAATACCTCCTATATCTTATTTCCCAAACCTTGGGTATTCGATGTTCCAATATTCATTACCTATTTCCTTTGGCTAATTCGTCTCCGGTTACCGTCCGTTTTCTCATGAATAGACCTTTTAGCATTCCTTAGTTTTTACATGGACGACGAGGAGCTGGCCCGTCGTCCCTACCCCCTACTAGGTGGATCAGGATTTTTGTAGGGTTTACTCCCCTAGGAGGAAGGCTTCACCGAGCTTTTGAGCTCCTCCTGCCCAGATCTCTTTTGGAAACTTCTAGTTCCGTTGGCGAGATCATACCCGTATCCTTCATGTGTCGGTAGAAATGTAGGCTATGTAGGCTGAATGTAGATGTAGAAATGTAGGAAATGTAGGCTTCCTAACTCTTCGTCGTTTCGAGATCCTCTTCAGCGCACTGCACCGGTTGTTGTCTTCTTGCGCCCCCGCCCTCTTCTGGAGTACTTCTTCTTATGATCCCTCCCCTTTGACCAGTGCGGCAAGGTCGGCCCTACCAGTAGCTACGCTACCGCCGATATAGCTCTCCGGATCATAATTCGAAGCTGATGCAAATACAAAAATATAATCACTTTAATAACTAATATCACACAAATTACAAATTGTTCAACCATTAATACAATTAACCCTTAGCTATTAATTAAATGGTTATTAAACATAACCCGTACAAATTTCGAACACTTTATTAACCCAATTAAAGTTAACTGAAATATCGTAAGATAGTTCCACCAATCACTTACTACTCTTACTTTCTGCAACAAATAACTAACAACATATGTCTAAATACCTCTGAAAATAACCGACAATATCAACTATTTAAATAACTGATGAAATGCAAATGCACAAGATATCACGGAACAAATCCAAGCAAAAATCACACGAATTAGAAAACCCAGACACAATGACCACAATTCCTGCGACTCAGAAAATCTCATCGACGCAGGAGGTATTGGTAGCAACAAGGCCTGCTAAAATTTAATTATTATTTGAATTTGGCTTTCTCTGTTTTTTCGTTTTTTATCGTATTTTTGCCCTATTTATTTATTTTACCACAGTTAGTACATCTACGTAGCTGTCATCTCACAGGTGTGATCACATCATTAAACATTACAATTTTTTAAAATCTTTTATTACAATTTTATTTAAAACTTGTTTAACATTTTTTGGCGTTTCGGGTCACATTGTTTTTGACCCATCTTCAGGATTCATTGTTTCTAAGCAAAAAATCTATTATGTTATTTATATAGTTCAATTATTTCAAGCCAAGAATCAGGCGTGGCAGTCCTGTTATCTGTCAGATAACAGTCTGTCTGACATAACAAGACGGACACGCCGGATTGTTTGCTTGGGGGCCAGGTGAATGTAACAGAAGAGGTGGTCCAATAATTTTGGAAATTTAATGCACTCACACAGGAAGTAAAACCAAATGTAGAAAGGAATATTGAAATAAAATGAAGGAATGTAGATGCGAAATTAAAGAATGAGAATAAGCTGACCACCTTCAAGCTCGAAGCCAAATTCTGAAAAAGACACAAGAGTTTAATTTAACTGTACATGTGGCATTCATCGACTTTACAAAAGTCTTTGATTTTGTTGAACACTTACCCATGTTGCAAGCATTATTAATCAAGATGTCTCGAGAAAAATAGAATAATAAAAAAAGAATTTATTTAGTTATTAAAAACAGAATGGTGGAAAATCTTTAACAAAGCAGAGGAGCCCGTCCAGGAAACCCGACCTCTCCATTAATATTTATTGCCTAATAGAAACATTATGATATTCTAATATGTCTAATAGAAGAACTGGACACAAAATTGAATGAACTGTCACAAGAATTTCAAAAAAACAAATATAATGACAAACGGTCTATGTTCCCCCATGAAAACAAAATATTTAAGCATTGAATACGTCAATGAAAATGAGCCAAACTGTCATTCAAACACAGACAAGAGAAGGAAATAAAAACTAGATTCTCAAAGGCTTGAAAGAAATTTGGGGGTTTAAATTTTGTTCTGAACAATAAAAAAGAAAGCATAAAGGACAAGCATGCGGTACTCGATTCCTTTGTACTGCCAGTCTTACTATACGGAGCTCAGATATCGGCTCTAAACACCAAAGGAACAATTATATATAAAATAGGCAAAGAAAATGGAAATAAATATGCTAGCGGTCATGCTTATTGAGAGAAAAAGAAATGAAGATCTCCGCAAGGGAACGAATGACGTATGCAGAGAGGCAAAGAAGATCAAATGGAGATGGCAGGTCACTTAATGCGTTGGATTCGAAGGGGTGGACACATCGAACTACTATATGGGTCACAAGAATTCGTAATAGAAAGGTGGGTCGTCAAAGAACTCGCAGGTGCGATGAAATAAGAGCTGTAACCGGCAATTGTTGTCAAGAAAAGCGAGAATTAGAAGTTTGTGGAAACGTCTTATACACAGTGCAGGTTACACGCATGACAACTGTAGCGGGATCAGCTGCCAATAAGGTCAGGAGTGTGATTAGCAGTGAACAACAGCGAAGAAAATGGGAAGCCGCCAAAAGTGGAGAGACAACAGTGATGGTGGAGCAGTTACTGGACAGTGGAACATTAATATGGTTAGTGCCAACAATATGGAGAGTGGACAACAACAATAACAGACAGTGGGTATCAGTGAACAGTAGTCAATACTATTGATTTTGGACAATCAGCTTTATAAAAACGCTCACCAGGGTTACACCACATGAAAGCGAATTTAATATTCAGCATCCCCACTACTGTGGGAGGCCTTGCACAACACTGGGATCAATGGCTTTCTTCTTCTTCTTCTTCTTCTTCTTCTTCTTCTTCTTCTTCTTATTATTATTATTATTATTATTATTATTATTATTATTATTATTATTATTATTATTATTATTATTATTATTATTATTATTATTATACATTATTTACAGTATCTACTTGGCGGTATGTCAACCACACACAGGAATGATGACCAGGTGTGTGGTTGCTTTACTGAAGGTTCAGATGGCTTCTGACAATACGGCATGTATTCAAAATTACACACTTTTGCATATTATATACATTCCTGGCATCCAAGTGAAGACACTCCAGTGCCCGAAGTGTCATTTTCGGAATCACTCCTAAACAGCAAAATCCATTTTATTCAACTTTCTCTACTCACGTATTTGTTCTCATCATTACTTTAACAACCACTCCTAAGGTAACGTAGTTTGCTCGACAGCACGGCAACAGATATTAAGTAGAGATAATCTACACTACAGATATAATGCGAGGAAGTATGTGATGTTGTACCATTACTCTCTTTCCTTTTATTTTGGGTAATTATACAAAAGCATGTTGATGGAGATCACTGTAAATAGTGGAAAACATGTTGTGTCATCATAGGTTGCAGAACGCAGGAGCATTTTTAAAGTGTTCAAGCTACTAATGGCAATTATTTTTCTTTAGCGTGAATTGCTACTTGTTCAATTATAAACCATAAGCGAGTGCAGTCTCAACTTCTTTTCCACATCCTGCAAAGTGACACATGGCAGGAAGATGTGGGTTTCCTTTTCCTTCTTCACTTCGTCACAGACTCGCAATACACGACGCGAATGCTCCCTCCCAGTGTCAGAAGACAGCACTTTAAGTTCATGTCGTTCGTCCATCCCTGAATTGCAATCGGCGACGGTATTGCTCACCCCTAGTGTCAGAAGCGAGCACTTTGAGTTCGTTCACGTCGATCGTCCATCCGTGATTTATGAAGATTTATTCCACACCCGGAAGACTACTATTGAAGATAACGTATTCCTACTAGCATTGACCGAGAATTGCAATCCGTGACGGTATTTGCTCACTCCCAGTGTCTACGACGCGCGCCTTTAGTTCTGCACATTTTTCGTCCAACCCTCAATGAGGATAACCTATGCAGCGGACCTCTACACACAGATTTCCACTAAGGACAAGTTACAGTACATTGCACAGGTGTAGGGAAGAGGAATTAAAGCTTAAATCATGGGCAAACCTGTGTTTAACCTCAGCGCCTTTCGATCATCCCGCATCACCACAACGAGTGCAAGATTTATTCTCGTGCTGCAACTAGCGATCCAAGTGGTCGCCGAAGAAACCAACCAAAACAACTATGGAATAACTTTGTTGAAATGCTGTAGTGTGTACGAGATGCTCTCATCAGATGGAAGGGACTGCGTGGAAGCTCCATGGATTCGTAGTGAATCAGAGGACAGTATATGCTCCATAGAAAATTTGATTGGCGACAGGAAATACTTTCAATGCTACAATGCTACTTTACACAGCGATTGGTTGAGTCTTTGGCTACCTCCTGGTTTTCCTCCCCAGAACATTGATATTGTAAAATGCCCTCGATTTATATACATCAATGCAATCACTTCTGTAAACGCGTCCTCCTATTGGGATCCAGTTCTGCTGCAAAACAAAGATCATTTAAGAAACACCGTCGCCTTCGTTGGAAATCAACTAGTCGCTAGGCCAAGTCCAGAAGGGGGATACAGGAAGGCTGGGTACTGTGTGGACGCCGCGCAACCGCCACTGGGGCCCTTCGCGATGCGTTTGGTAACTCTGTGCACTAAAGTAGAATGCGCAAACAAGTGCTGCTGGCGCGGGCAACTGCTGAAGGAGAATGAAGGGCAGTGGAAGTGTGAGCAAGATGTTGAAGGCTTCTGGACACCGAATAAATCCTCCCTCACAGTCTTCGATCCGGAGTTTCCCAGTGAGGATTACACGTTGTGTGAGCGCCCTCGTCTCTTGCTCTTCGAGGAGAGGTACGCTCAGTGGGCCCGCCACGCCAGAGGGAGCCATCATTTCCACTTCTACACGTGGGACACTTGCTTCGACTTCTACCGGAGCAGCAGCGGCAGC
Organism: Gryllus longicercus; assembly: GCA_038098605.1. Taxonomy (NCBI): domain Eukaryota; kingdom Metazoa; phylum Arthropoda; class Insecta; order Orthoptera; family Gryllidae; genus Gryllus; species Gryllus longicercus. The sequence continues at coordinate 683,751 of JAZDUA010000414.1, forward strand.
TTGCACGAAGGAGTCTTCTACTGCGAGTTCTCACGTATCACCAGAGGTGTCTACTGGCTACTACGTCCTCTGTGCTTTCTCTCTGCTTTATTGTTGCTCGCGTCGCTGCTGTCTATAGCATGCGACACCACCTTGCGACGAAAAACGCATGGTCACTGCCTAGTTAGTCATGCTGCCTGCCTGTTTGTTTTCAACGTCGGGCAGATTTTGTATTACATCGCCATTAGCGACCGATTGGACGATGAAGGAAAAGATAGTATACCGCCAGATCTCGAAAGTGTATGCAAGTATTTTGGTGAGTATACTCATATATAAATTAATTATTATTGAAAGTAAGTGTTAAAATTATTCATACACATTCATTTATCCAAAAGTTGGATTATGGGATTGTTATTTTGAAGTGATGTAAATTATTACCATCGACCCCTTCCTATGTTGTCTATAAGTTATTAAACATATTTAAAACAGAAAGATTTGAAAATAATTGTCACAAAGATAATATCGTTCACTAATATTTTGATGCAGCTGTGTAGTCAGAATTCATATTTTGTATGTCCTAGATACCAAAACATTCACTAACAGCAAAACGTATGTCTGTTAGTCTGTGGTCAAGGCTAAAACATAACCGTTCAGCTGATTATCTCCAAAATTGATTTTTATTAAATTTTCACATCAGATACGTAAAGAATGCTTAGGAGAATGGTACAGATCTCAATTTTTTCAAATACTTGATTTTTCCACAATTACAAAAAGTCAATTTTTTTAAACTTTTTTCTACTTCTATTACTATCTAATTGTAAAAACAGGTGTTCGTCAAAAACAGATCATCGGCCTAATTTTTACCTAAAATTTGCAACAATATAAGTGGTTTCTAAATTCAGCATTTTGTTAATTTTAATATTTAATAATATTCTACATATGTAAACAAAAGTATACTTATACACTGAAATTTTTATTACGATACTTACAAATACAACTAGAAGTACGAAGTCGTCATTTTGACGAGTTTAAGGTTTTCTTTCTAACTTCTTTGAGGGTAAAGCAATCCTCTCAGGGAAAAGTAAATAACTAGTGGTGCTACAAAATAGCACAGACTTCCTCACATTAGTATTCTATTTTCATTGGGCTGGGCTAGCTATTCTGACTTGCCACTTACTCGTGACGGCTGCAATCTATCGTTGTCCAAAGTCCATTTTTTCGACATTTTCTCTATTTTGCGGTTTTCGAATAGTAGAACTGAAATATTACTATAAAAGTAGTAAAAAAGTAAAACGTCATCGTAAATGTCGTTTTCATTGAAACATTTGGAGTCGTTTCCGTGAAAATGTGGTTTAAGCCTTACTGTAAATGCGAAATTCGAAGGTATTTTTCATAGAAATTGTTCGAGATTTTCATAAACTTAGTTTGCAGTCATTTTAGACGATCCCACTCACAAATGCTAATAATGTACATGACCCGCTGGAGATGTACATATTAACGACGTGATAGATAAAAAAATGGGTACTTTAAAAAAAATATACAACAAAATTATTTTTTTTCATCATACAGAGTGCAATCAGTACTATACGTACGACATGTTTGAAGAAAAATTTGGAGTGGATTTTGAGAAAATGGCGTTCGAGTGTTTCTTGAATGCAGCATTTTTATATCAATACCACAGAAAACTTGATATTAACAACTAGCGTATCTTCTGCAGAACAAAGTTTTTTAGCTCAGTCTCGACTGAAATCGTGCTTCAGAAGGCACACGGCCCAAGAACGTTTTGGAACTTATGTTAATGCATTTGCGTTAAGATATTCCATTGTTACTAGAAATAATATTAGATACATTCGAAAAATCAACAAATTGACGTTGTAGCAAAATTATTTAACGATTGTTAAAGCCCAAATTTTGCACAATTAAAACAACGAATAAAATTGAAAAAAAGTACAATGTAAATAAATGTAACATTTTATTAATTCAAAAAAATACACCAATTACGATTACACCTCTTATAATTATTTAATTAAAGGAGTATTTTTCCGCCTTTTTTCCCCAATCTCAATTATTTTCCACCGTTTTTCCCACTATTCTTAAAACTACTTTTTTCCCCGCAGTTGAAAATTCTCTGAAAACGACGTGACAACGAAATCTTGTCTTTCCACACTGTACCGTCACAGGGACGCCTAAGAGTTGGGCGCGGCAACTCTGGATACAGAGATTAACAGATCAGTTTTAAAATATCGAAAAGTACAGATAAGGGGACACTTTTCGAGAAAGCACTGGACCTAAAAAAGGACTGTTCTCTCTCTAAAGGAGGATGATTGGTAACCTTACTATTATATTTATAAATATACATCTTAATCTAAAATTCTGATTCTTTGTCAATGTCTTGTTGGCCAAAAAAATATAATGCCCTACCTATTCTCTGGGTCCACCCTTAACCCTATCTATGTGAGCAAACTAACATTTCATTCATGAGTGTGTCTTTTGTGTGCAGCTCTCTCGATGTACTTCGTGCTGACTTCTGCCTGGTTTTGGCTCACGGTCCTCTGTGTAAACATGTCGAGGGGCTTCAGGTACGAAAACTACATTCCATTTTAAAACTAGTGCCGTCTGTCTCAGCAGCTCCTACCGCAACACGCTTATCTGTCGGTATGTTGCATTTACTATATTTACGGGCGTCAATAATAATACGGAGCTTCCTTCTTGGAACTTCTGTTTCGGAACACTGGATGTTCAAACCCTCGCTCTAAAAGTAATGACGCTGTGTTACAATTTCTTTTGTTTTTTCTAGGTAAAAGGTATTTGATTCGTACAGACATTTTAAAGCTAAATTCAGATTTGTGTTTAATTTTTTTCTATCAGGGATAGTGTGAGAGTTATTTTGTTTTTCATTTGTGATTTTGCATTTCTTCTAACATTTGGGAAATTGTGAGCTTAGATTGGTAGCGATTGAAATTATTTTTAATTTCAATAGCATCAAAACAATTACAAACAATTTTAACATTAATATTTTACTATTGTATAAACTCAAAAAGAGAGGGGTAATGGCACATGAAGTGTCACATAATGAGGAACTGGCCTCATTGCTGACGAAAAATTCGGATATAAAATTGACTTGCGGTTACTGAAGGCCTACGTATTGGTTATATAGAACTAACAATCTGCAAGGTTTTTCTTTGCCTCTCGCCATATGATAGGCACAAAAACAACACTAATTAGTTTTACATAACAAGTGGAAAAACAAAAATTTGGAGTTCATGTCTTTTCCTGATCACCTACTTCACAACCAACGTGTAATTTATAGGCCATCCGTACATTAGGTGTCATCTCTTTCCTATTCCTTGTGAAAGTAAATTCTTTGCAAATATAGCAGAAATTGTATGCTAGATTTAGACATTTATTGCAAGCCATTTTCTGAAAAACTAAAACAAGTTAACGTTTAACTAAAAAAATTCCAAACAACGTAAATATAACCCTGGTTTATTTATTTACGTCATAAACAGTTAAAACTTTGTGTGTGTCATGCAGTAGGGAGAAGTCAAAGTCCCGTCCCGGGAGAAGTCCCGTCCTTAAGCAATTTTTACCAAAAAACATTGGTACATGTATGAAGACGCAAGGTATGTATGAAGAGATATCTATATTAATAAAGAGAGGCTTCCAAGGAACACGTGGGTGAGATTTGCTTATTATTCGTACAATTCGTTTTTGTAATCCAAAATACTCGGCACTATAAGATGTATTTCCACAGAATATTAAGCCATATCTCAGGCGGGAATGAACATTCGCGAAATACACAACAGTCTGAAAGGGCTGATTGAATTTGAAAGAATTCTGAAAGCGTTAGAGAAATAATATAATTTAGTGTTCAATTCATGGTTTGACTTAATTTTGACTTGAACGAATAATGTGGGATAAAATTGAAAATTCAATAGATATATAGTTATTTTTAAAATAAATTTGTTTAAAAAAATAATTGCTAAGAAATAATTTACTAATTTCTAAATTACGTTATTTAAACATTTAGCTTTAAATAAAATCAATTCCAGGAGTTTTATGAATATTTAATTTTTGTGTAATTTTTTGAACTGTACAAGAAATAAACGTTAATTTTAAAGAGACCAAATATTGTGGAAAAGACAGAAAAACTCAATTTATGCAATAAAAATTTGATCCGTTAGAGGGTTTTGGGTAAAAGACTTCTCTAGTTGTGTAATCAAATTTGATTTTTGAAAATTGATGTATGCAGATGCTGAAGTAGACTGTCGTTTATAATTGGAACAGCGCAAACATATTTTGTTAATTTTGTTATTGATGACTATTTTGGTCTTCTGTTGGAGTGTATTTGTGAAATATATTTTTTAAATGAATCTAGTTTATATTGGTCTACACATACTTTCATAGGTCATTGTTAATTTTTTTAATGTCAAGGAGTTTGTGACCAAAAAGTATTTTATATTGTTTGGATTTAATAAAATTTAAATAATATGTAGAAAGAATATTAAAGGGAGGTTTAATGTGTGAGATGGAATATTTATAACCATTTAGAAGTGGTTTAGTAATTTTTTATGTTTGTTTATCAAATATTTTTGTATAATCTATATCTAGGGTATTTATTAGTTTTTGAGAAGTTAAAATTTTTATTTATCTACCTTCCTTATATGTTCCAGTTTATACAAATGTTATGAAGTTGATAATTCATTTTTAGTAGTGGAGAGTTTAAATATATTTTAATAAGGAGATGATTAAAATATAACTCAGGAAGTGAAGCTTGAAAACATTGCTGATGAACATTTTTTAAAGTTATATATTTTCAAAACTATATTGTGATTAGATTCATAGGTTAGTTCAAAGGGAGTATATATGACTAAATTATTTTTAATAATATATTTGTTGTAAATGAATCCCTTGACGATTTGACTAGTTGCATCCCCAAGAAGTGTGTTCGCTGTTGAAATCTCCCAAGAGTGTCAATAAATTAGCAAATTGAAAAATGAGATTATAAAGTTCAGTAGTATATTAGAGGGTTTATATATAGAATAAAGAGAGAAAATAGTGCTACTTAATTCAATTTGTAAAGCAATGCATTCTAAAATGTTAGATGTAGACAAAACTATTTGTTGCTGAAAAATACAATTCCTTATTATTGTTGTTAAGGTTATTATATATATATATAGACATACACAAAAAAAATTAGCAATGCCCATAAATATATATATATATATATATATATATATATATATATATATATATATATATATATATATACACACAGAGAGAAATAGATAGATATGGGCGTTGCGAAAAAATATTTTTCGCTGGCTACCCGCCAGAATTAAAGTTTTACTTGAAAATACATGTCCAGGCACTATAGAAAGAGTTTTAAAATAATTCTAGAGGGCGCACCAGTCGCTCAAAAATGGCATTTTTTCGATATTTTTTACATTATTAACTACTAAGTACAATAATGACATTCAAATAACATCCCTGATGGGATATGTGGTGCCCAGATAGTTGCTTTTTAAGACCATAACACTCATAAAGCTTTATCATTACATTTCAGTAACTAAAAAGTCCCTAGAAGTTACTACTTTTGCCATTTTTTATATATTTTCGTATTTAATCGGTTATAACTTCCAATATTTCTATTGAAAATGAGTTCTCTGTAAGTAAATACGTTAACAAGTCAACATTATATTTTAAACCTACGGTACTAACAAGTATAAAACATTAAATTTTAAGATTAAAAAATCCCTAGAAATCGTAATTTTTCTCAATTTGTAACGTTTTTTAACATTTATCAACTACTATTTAAGGTTGTATTATTAAAATGTTCCCACCTGTTGAATATTTTTGGCCTGCTGCATTATTTCACAAGTTAGTGACTCAGAAAAAGTCATCTAACAAGATTTCTGTATAGGTGTTGTGGTGCGTTATTGTTGGCATTTTTCATGAAATAATTATGAACGTTGTCATTGCCAACAATAGTATTTAATATAAGAGCAGCTTTCGATGGCTTAGCCATCATCATCAGTTGTCTGATGCAAGAAGAAAAAACAAAACATTAAATCGTGAATATTCCTTTGAATTTACAAGATTATAATAAAGGTTACAAATAATTATAAATTTGTTGGAAAATATATTTAACATTCTAGAAACTGGAAGAAAGAAAAAAGTGGGGGGGTTAGGTCATTAATACTAAAGAAAAGCGAATGAAATATAAATAGGACACGTAAAATTTTTTAAACAGAAAACATAGAAATGTAAGTTGAGCCATTCCTTACCTGCTGAATGGAAGCCATAAAACGACTACGCGGGGTCGGGCGAGCCAAGTGGCTTAAGTACCCGGCCGTGGGGTGGAGGAGGGTAATGGCCTGGGTGCGGTGCGCTGTCACTGTGCCGCCCCGGCGGGGTGCGGTGTGGGAGTGGTGTCTAATAGTAATTTTAGTAAAGGAGAAGGGCTATGGTTTATGTTTTCATTCAATAAGTTATTATTTAAATGAATATGTAGGTTGTCTAAAGTTAATCTGGTGTGGTAGTGATTTTCTATTTCCAGTATACGAATGTCTGTGTGTGGATTGAATGTATGGCCTGTCTGGAATACATGATTGGCAAAGTGAGATTTACATGTGTTGTGTTTCCAAGCATGTACGTGTTCCTTGAGTCTGGTATTAAAAGTTCTACCTGTTTGACCAATATATTTGGCTACGCAGTCGTGGCAATTTAGAGAATAGACGCCGCTTTTTTCTAGAAGATCTGTGTGTTTTGTGGGGGACAGCATTTTTTTGAAGGAATTCTGTGATTTCAATGAAACTTTGATACGTGCTTTGTGAATATTGTGTGCGACTTTTTCTGAAAGGGGTCCAAAATAAGGTAAGCAAGTGTACTTGTCCGGTGTTTTTGTTGTAGGAGAAAGTGTAGTGTACATTTTTTGTTTTTGTTTGACTATTTTGCGTCGTAGTATGATGTTAATGAGTTCTGTGCTGTAACCGCTAGACATAGCAATGTGTTGTGTAGTGTGCAGTTCTTCCAGAAAATGAGATTTTGTCAGGGGAAGGCTTAGTAATCTGTGTATCATGTAGTGGAAGGCAGAATGTTTATGTTGAATAGGATGTTGTGAAGAGTTGTGGATGACAGTGTCTGTGTATGTCGATTTTCTGAAAATGTTGAAAGTATGTTTGTTTCCAGATATGTTTATATTCAGGTCTAGGAAATTGATAGAATTGTCTTCTTTCTGTAGTTCTGTGGTGAATTGAATGTTAGGATGTGTGTTGTTGAGAAAGTCAGTAAACAGGTCAATTTGTCTAGTCGTACCGGTCCAGAGAACAAGGATGTCATCTACGTAACGGTGCTAATATGTAATGTTCTTGAGAAGTGGATCATTTGAAAGGAAGATGGTCTGTTCGAAAGCGTCTATAAATATATCTGCAAGGAGAGGAGAGAGAGGTGAGCCCTTAGGAATTCCTGAAGTTTGTCTATAAAATTTGTTGTCAAAAGTGAAATAATTTTGGTCCATGCATAAGTTGAAGAGATTTTGGAGTTCATCTCGAACGGGTATGGGGCATGACGATTTGTCTAGTAAATTACGTAAAAGTAATTTACAATCAGCAGTTGGAGTACTAGGGAATAGATTCTTTACATCAAATGAAACTAGTTTTGCATGTGGTGGGACAGGAATGTGTTCAATTTTTTTCTATTAGATCAAGGCTGTTTTTTACAGTATATGTAGGTTTGAACTGAACGTGTTTACGGAAGAGGATATTTAATTTATGAGCAAGTTTGTGTGTTAATGTGTTAGTGTAAGATACTACAGGTCTGATGGGAGTATTTTCTTTATGTAATTTTGGAAGGAAATAGAGTCTAGGGGAGAAGGGTTAGTTGGTATGTATTGTTTGGGATACGGAAAAAGGGCTTGAGAATTTTTTCTCACTTTTTTCTTTCTTCCAGTTTCTAGAATGTTAAATGTATTTTCCAAAAAAAATGTAAATTATTTGTAACCTTTATTATAATCTTGTTGTAAAATCAAAGGAATATTCACGTTTTAATGTTTTGTTTTTTCTTCTTGTATCAGACAACTGATGATGATGACTAAGCCATCGAAAGGTACTCTTATATAAAATACTATTGTTGGCAATGACAACGTTTATAATTATTTCAAGATTTCAGTAACTAAAAATTCCCCAGAATTTTTTAAAAATATTTTTGCAAATTTTGTCGTATTTACTCACCATAAATGTTCAATACTTTCAATTAATGTTAGTTCTCAGTTAAAATGATAACTAGAGAACGTGATTTTTTGAACCCCTGATTCAAACAAACTGAAAACAATAATCTGATACCAAAAAATTCTTAGAAATAGTAATTTTTGTCAGTTTCTAGGTATTTTTAAAAATTTATCTGTTTTATAATTAAGAAAATATTTGTAAAATTTGCAGTTCAAAGTGAAATTCCTTTCCTATGTGAAACGAATTCTTTTTGGTAACTAGTTAAGAGGAATTCTGCTTACTTCCAAAAGAATTTTATTTCGACAAAATAGACAGGTTTATGTGTGAACGATAGGCCACACCAATTAGTGCAATTAAAGTGCTGACAATAACAAATACCCACTATTCCCACGTTGTTTACACCAAGACAATTCCAAACGATTATTGTTAAAGCAATGAAGCTAAAATACGTCCACGCATATGTAACTAGATTCGCATGATTAAAAATACCCTATATGATTTTTTGATTATGTTTTAGCACATTTGAAATGATTGAACATCAAATTTTAAATTATTGGTATATATAAGATATTTAAAATTACGCGGGAACTTACTTTCAATATAAAGCGATGGAGGCGCTGGAATCTGTTTAAAGACAAGTGAGAGATGTAATTGTTTTAATATTGTTATACCATACCAGCATATATTATCCAATATCCACTAAACACGAATGTTTCTTAATTCTGTGTGTGCTTTAATTAAACGATTAATTATAGGTACATTATTTTCCAATATATTACAGAATTTTATCATCCACAAAAACAAGAAGCAAAATATTGATTCGTTTATCAGAAGTGAAGTCAGTAAAACAAAATTTGAGCCAATTTGCATTGTACTATTTTCCCCACAGATATATTTTATTTCACATTAGTAAATTTTCGTTTGAATCATAATTTTATAAAACTTATTCTAAAATATTAAACAAAAAGCATTTTGCAGCTACTAAGATAATATATTGCATAAATAATTAATTTTATAGTTATCAGTGACAGATTCGGATTGTCTTATCTCATATGTGTAATAATTTGATAAACATTGCTAACCTAAAACTTATGTTCATATTTTAGAATTTAAATTATGGTATTCGACATATTTTTTTAAAGTTAGACTTTATTGTATGAAAGAAGCAATATTTACTTTTAGTTTTTTAGGGTTATTTATTATATTTGTTAATGGAAAATACGTACACCCAAAAAAAACATTCTGGTTCAATTAAGTACTCTTTTCATGATTGCAAGAAAATCAACATGTGGTATTGGTGAAACATTTTCACCTGCTACATTACCGGAAAATGTATTGCCGAGTTTTTTTGATGTAAAAAATATTACAAAAAATAAATCCCCTCAATTGCAAGAATCTGCTTTAATTTTGAATGTGATCCTTAAAATACAAATGATTGGGAGAAGAATATCAGTGCCTACTATTTTACACAATAAATTTTGAATAAAATAAAAGCTTTCGTTGAAAAACATAAAAAACTTTTACAACGTCAAAGGAAACGCAAACAGTCTGCAACTTTGGGACAAGAAATTGCTCAATTTGAACAAAATTCGAAAAAGTTATTAGACAATAATAAATGTCAGTGCTCGAATGATTTCGATTGTAGATGCAATGAGGATTCTAAAGTACCCGAGACACTGACAGATTTTTTAAATGATCAGCGATATGCTCGGAAAAATACAGTCACACAAGCTTCAAGGAAATTGAGAGACTGTATGTCACAATCACAGACCGATAATGTTAAAGATGTTGTTATGCAATTTTCTGGAGAATCGTCATCGAACAATGATGTATCTTTTTCTCAGGTATTTAATATATTATTAAACAAACAAATAACGAATGAAATACAATTTTCTGTGCCGCATAAATATATTTTAATTCAAATAAATCAGTGCTCTCTTATATTATGGATTAGTACTTCCTAGCAATGAAGAATGTATAACGCTACATTGAAAACTTGTACCATCCCATATAGAATCACAAAACTATATAGAAAACTTTAGAAAGATACTTAAATTTAAATAATGTATACTTTGTATAATTACAGCCTTCACGACCTCAGAAATCAATAATAACCAAATGAGATGTTCTTTACCAAATGTATAAATCGCCATCGATAGGACCGGAGTATCTCTGAGAAACGCGGAAATTATCGCAAACGCTGTGCTGCAAGATGTCAGTTTAATTACTGCAGAAGTTACGTCGATGGTAACAGACCTTTCAAAAATTGTTCGAGAGCAAAATTTTTCCACAAATCACTACAGAATAGTTAGTCGCCCAGCTGGAATCTGTCGGCGCTTTATTTTGACGGAAGAAAACATTCCACGTTAGTACGAGAAAAGAAAGCAAGCAAATATTATCAACGGGAAATTCGAGAAGAACACGTGACAACATTACAGGAACCTGGAGGAGTATATTTAAATCATGTTTCCCCTGCATCAGGCACCGCACTTGAAATTAAAAGAACCATTCATAATTGTCTTATTGTGTCCAAGTATAATATTTCGGGATTACATAATTGAAGAGTTTATTCTTTATTTATATACAATTAGCTATAGAATTCCACAGATTTTGTTGTTTCAAATGTTTACTTTTTTTAAATATTTCTTTTAAAATACTTCAACATCTCGTAAATTTCGATAAATCAAAACTGTTAATATTACTAATATCTAAAAATATTTACTGTAATATTATAATTTTCAGTGCTATATGTACTTAGTGCCTTTTTTCAATTTTATTCGTACGATTTTAAATATAACCGAATTTGAAGTGCATATTCCAATTTTATCAATAATTCTGCTTACGGTAATATAACACTTAAAAGAGTTTGGTTGACATCTCAAAACTGTTTGTTCGTTTGACAAAATGTTGATTTGATATATCATAAGATTTTAGACTGGAAAAAAGATTATTTTATATCATAGACTATATCTTTTATATTTTACGTTTTAAAAACAATATCTTTTTATCCTGCTGCAATTGGTTGCGATGGGATGCCAGTGAATACTGGAATAAAATATGGCGTTATCCGACAGCTGGAGGAAGAACTGGAGAAGCCTCTACAGTGGTTCATTTGTCAACTACATGGCATTAAACGTATATTGCCTCACCTGTTAGAACATTATGATGGTCGTAAAATAGGTCCTTCTTCATTTACAGGTCCAATTAGCAAAAGTATAGCTGATTGTGAAAAGTTACCAGTTGTGTCATTCAAAATTGTCGAAGCATAAACTGACATACCTGAAATCGACGTGCACGATTTAAGCAAAGATCTGTAATAGCTATTCCAGATCAGTGTGGCAGTAATGAATGGAGAATGTTCAGAAGACTTATCGAACAGATTTCCTGGTAATTTTTCCTATTCCCGATGTCTTACAACAGCCAATCGTATTTTGAGATTGTACATCGCAACGACGGCACCTTCAAAAAATTTGCAGAACCTTGTTGCACTGATTATCATAGTCTATGTCCCAATATGGTTCCATATAAAACAACGATCTGAATGTTACAACGGCGCCCTTCATTTATGGAAAATCATATCCCTTTCTCGTTGCCTTGAAGAAACTGTGAGGAAACTTATAAATACCATGATACAACGAAACGGATATTTTGCCCACCCAGAAAATATATTATTAGCAATGGTTGTTGATGATCGATTGAACGTTCGAATAGATGCAATGCAAAAAATATTCGAGTGCAGAAAAAAGCAAAATGAAAGTTTGCGCATTTTACGTGTACCGAAAATAGATTTTAAAGCTACAGAATATGAATCTATGATAAAATGTGACAATGTTACATAAACACTTCTTATTAAAAGTATTCCTAGCGACGAATTAACTAAATTAATTATTACCGACACTTCTAATTAAAAAACTTATTGAATATACGTCATACGCAAGCGGTTGAAAGACATAAAAATTGTAATTGAAGCTTCGAAATCCGTTATTGGTCATCAAGCCAGAAACAGTGTTACCAGATGTGTTTAGAGGGATTCCGCCATGTTCGTTTCAGTTTCCGAGCACTAAAATACTAATTAATATACTAATATACTATTGTACACATTATGAGCGGACGCTCTCCTCCCTCGGTCCACAACACATCTTGTTAGCCTCGGGCGCCAGTGGCGCCCTCGGCAACAGTGTACTATTTCTATGCACGTGTTACAGAAACAGTTATTCTTGCTTTTGATAATCTTATATTTCTAGGGATTTTTTGGTTTTAGATTATTATGTTTCTAGTTTGTTTGTATCATAGGTCCAAAGAATCATGTTCTCTAGTTACCATTTTAACTGGCAACTAATTTTAATTAAATCATTGAACATTTATGGTGAGTAAATACGACAAAATATGCAAAAATGTAAAAAGTAATAAATTCTGGGGAATTTTTAGTTACTGAAATCTTGTTAGATGACTTTTTCTGAGTCACTAACTTGTAAAATAATGCAGCTGGCCAAAAACATACAACAGGTGGTAAAATTTTAATAATGCCACCTTAAATAGTAGTTGATAAGTGTTAAAAAACGGTACAAATTGAGAAAAATTGCGATTTCTAGGGATTTTTTAATCTTAAAATTTTTTAAAAATTTTTGAAAAATGATTTAGCTGTATGAACCACAGTTTTATTTGTCAAATTTGAGATGATATTTGTTAGAAAATATTTAGTTTTCGCACCTAATGTTCTTCGGTTAATAACGAATTTTACAAAATATCATGACTGAGATGTATTAATTCGGATAGAAATTGAGTTAAAACATTATTACGTAACCGTTACCAAGGGCGAGCAAGGACGTGTTGTTTAAGCACTACTTGTTTCTATAAAATATAATGTTACAAGTGCCCCAAGCTACTTGGCTTCAACAACAATGGTCATGATTCGGGGAATGGCTACATCTTGTGGCTTTAATAACAGAGACAAATAGACCCAGAATTCATTTCAAAATATTTACAAATGGTGCATTGAACACGCGAAAATTACTCATAATTGGATGCATAATGGCCACACTAAGGGAAACAGAATTTACTACCTACCAGAGCAGATAGCACTTTTGACTGATAGGGCGTTAACGCTTCCTTCTCTATAAAAAATCGCAACAATTTACACACGACAAAGTAGAAACTGACCTTTAGTTCATACATGCTCTTCTGAACCTTATTAATCAAAAATTTAAAAAACTCAATCTCAATCTCTAATCTCTATCTCTAATCTCTATCTCTAATCTCTATCTCTAATCTCTATCTCTAATCTCTATCTCTAATCTCTATCTCTAATCTCTATCTCTAATCTCTATCTCTAATGTCTATCTCTAATCTCTAATCTTTATCTCTAATCTTTATCTCTAATCTCTATCGCTAATCTCTATCTCTAATCTCTATCTCTAATCTCTTTCCCTAATCTCTATTTCTTATCTCTCTAATCTCTCTTTCTACATTCTCTCTAATCTCTCTTTTATCTCTCGCTCTCTCTGGCTCTCTCTCACTCTCTTTCTCGCTCTCTCTCTTCCCTCTCTCTCTCTCGCTCTCTATCTTCCCTCTTCTCTCTCTGTCTCTCTCTCTCTCTCTCTCTCTTGGGCGCTCACCTCGCTATGCGCAGAGAGGAGACAAAATTCCCGATCTGCGTGCGCCGCATATCTACAGGCCGACGTCTGGCTCGTCATAGGCCACATTAGCATAAGAGCTCTTGCAGCACCATTGGTAATCGGAAGACTTACTCAAAACCCTCGGGCATCCTGATCGAGAAAAGTAGAAAAGAGCCGGATAATTTGATTATGATTGCACTATGGTTTTTGAGCTTTGTAAAGCTGTGCGATAAATTAGTATGATTAAAACGTTGTATTATATCAAAGATACATACAATTTTTGACGTTTGATTTCTAGTTTTGCTGTGAGTTAATATTACTCTAACATTTCGAAATGTAGTAGTGAGACTAAATTTTCCCTGGACGTGGCTGCCAGTGCAAATTTCAATTTGCCGTGGTGAAGGTCAGCCATTGCCATAGGATTGAGGTCTTGGCTTGAATAAAGGATGCATGGGACTTCAATCTTTCAGTATTTTCATGAGAATTCTGACGATACCATGATCCTTCCCAGTCGTTCGTAGAGTTACGGAAAGGAGAGAACACTATATCTTGTGTAATACACATGATTCCTTCTCTTTCTTTTGTAGGTTGCTGATGGCTCGCTCAAATAAAGGAAACGGAAGGAGATTCCTGGTGATGTCAGCCTTGGCGTGGGGGTTGCCTGCAGCGCTCACGATAAGCTGCTCCATTGTGATTTCTCAACCGGAAACGTGGTACACACCATCGCTTATGGAGACGCGAGTGTGTTACACTGAAGAAATTCTCATTGATAAACTTGAAGATCTAGGTGAGCTGGCGTGTTGGGCCATGATTTTACTTTTTTTTATTTCGGAAGTGGTCGATTTTAAGATTTCGGAGGAGCAGGCGATGATCTGGGCTATTGGAGGGAATAATAGGTCATTGTGAGTTTGTGCATTGAAATGCACCATGCGGTATTTAAGGCTGTGCGAAGGACTTCATTTGGTAAGGTTTGGATGTGGTCGAGGGGGCTGCACCTCCCCATGTCGGGACTGCATACGTGATTGCAAGGAGGACTAAGAATTTATATTGGTTACACACTGATTCACACCGATTCACCAGCTATTCACACCGATTTTGCTGAGTTCATTTACGAGAGTTCTAAAATTTGTAGGATCTATTGCGTGCACAAAAATAGGAGTGACTGGGGTGGTACCGTGCAAGGTTCTGGGCTGTCTGCAGCATCATCGAGATTAATGAGATTAATTAATATGGCAAATCTATTCGGTTAGCAAACTGAGTTCTGGTGTTGTTCAGGGTTCACTAGTTCAACAGGCTTTCTTTTAGGGAAATATATTTCACCGGAGCCATCATATTATTGGTGTCTTTGCTGCATAGCATGGCACTTTTTACAACAAAACTCAATTTAATTTAATAATTTAATGCACAACATCAAGAAATCGATATTTTTACCGGAAGGAGCGTAAACCATAGTAATGACAGTGACAGTAATGCAAGTTATAATTGTGGGGAAAGGGTATCATTGTCAATGGAAAAGATGTATTTGATGAGAGCAGAGCCGGACCGTCAGGTGAAATTGTTTTCTCCACTCCCGAACGAAGACACTAAAGCAAATTAATTTTCAAGTAAGTTCGCCAGCACGTGCGGTATGGAGAGACGCAATCAAGCGCCCCCTTAGGCTCCCTCCCAACAACTTTCAGCTTCCCCTCCATTCGCGATTCGCAGAGGCCACCCTAGAAATACTTCGCTGTATTTACGAACGTACCAGTTCTGGGTGTGTGACCCTGCTTTGGCGAACGCCTCGTCAGAATATCGGAACTCGGGAGGGGTCCGTTCGACCTTCGCTGACGCCCTTTTCAAACAAGGTAAATATTCCGACTTAATAAAAGTGAATAATTTGCATTAAAATTATTCTTGTCAAGATTGGTTTTATAATCCACTGTTTACCAGCTTCTTGTACACCTAATTCACAAATGACAAGAAAATTCTGCACTACAGTTATCCTACCACCAGCATGAAATACGTTGTATCACAATCTGAGTCCTCACCGATTACCGGCTCTGTTCTCAGCTCTTCACCATCAATATGCTAATAATGGGCTGTCGGCACTCCTCTCGGGTTCTCAGGATAAAACAGATTTCCTGGAGTGTGGTTTACCTCGTCCTCATATTTGATGTTTTTTTTTTGTTTTTTGTTGTTGTTGTTTTTTTGTTCTTTGTTCATATATATTCATGCTTATTCATATTCATGCTTATGTTCAAAGGCGGATTAATGTTTTTGCCGCTTGTAGACACATCAAATTTGCTGCCCCCTGTTTAAAATTAATGTTACATTTTAAATTGTAACGTTTTAGAAAAAATTCCACATTAAATAGAACGTTTTAACTTTAAAAGTAACATTACATTTTGCATATTGTTTTCAAAAATTAAATAATTTTTTGGATTAGCTAATTTTGGATATAAACTGTATCTTCATAGCAAGTAACGTTCAACATTATTAACGTTTCGACACTGAAACGTTAACATTAAAAGAAACTAAAACATGACAACTAGAATTGCAACGTTTTCTTTCGTTAACGGGCCTTACTTTCAGATTCATATACTTCTGAAATCATAAGGTATACTCTAATGAAGTAGACAAATAAATAGCTTGTATTAAATATTAATATGATAGATTTTTATTTTCAACAACTGAACGATTAGAATATTACGACGTTGTAACAGTTTTTATAATTTTCGATTTACCATTATAAACAAGAAATATAACATTTAACTTTTTGAATGGGGTTTTTTATACAGTAGAAAAAACGTTTTATTAATTTAAGAAATTTGTCTATTGATGTAAAATTTTGCGACGTGCCTTTTGGTGAGAAAATTCATAAATAATTATAGTATAATTTAAAACGCTGAGATATTTTTCTTCGATACACAATAACGCTAAGGAGTTCAGTCGATACTCTTACGATTTTGCAGTTGTTTGTTCGACGCATTCAAGCGGTGTAAAATGAACCCTCAAACCTCGGTCATAATAGCAGTTTCAAGTCGATTTAAAGCAACAATAAGATCTTTAGCTTCTGCAGGCGTTGACGGTTTTTGCGTAGAATCATCAGATATAATGTGAAGGGCATCTAAAGCATTTTGCCAACAATGTTTTAGAGCCTGACATGCATCATCTCGAGTTCACCAGCGCGTAATTGAAAGACTTTTCAAAGAGGATGTACTGGATCCTTCATCTACTAAATTTTAAAGTATGTTCCACCTTGATGTAGATGCACTAAAGAAATTATATAACTTTTGTAGAAGTAGAAAATAAGTACATGCTTCAGTGCATGATTCTGCTGCATTTGTACCAACTAAATTTAAAGAATGAGCAGAACGGGATGGATTCAATTAGAGCATTTACATCTTTCATACGGGCTTGAAGACCTGTGTAAAGACCGGACATATTTGACGCGTTGTCGTAGGACTGACCACGACAATTATTAATGTCCAGTTCGTTAATCTTCATTAAATTACATACAGTGTCGAACATCTCCTTTGATTTATGGCATGTGTTTGGAAGGAATTCCAAAAATGACTCTTTTGGTGTACCATCTTTTCCCACATGTCTAATAACTATAGCGAGTTGATCCACGTGTGCTATGCTGGTGTAGAGTCCACAATTATGGAAAAATACTTGGCACTTCGAATGTTTCGGACAATCGCATCTTTAACGATGTATTTCCTTTTTCGCAGTTACCAAATTTTTGTATGTGATCTGCTAAGAAGTGGTCATATTTCGAAATTAACTCAAGCAACATCATGTAATTACCATTTTGATTATTTCTAAACTTTTCGACATGTCCTCTCAAAGAGTTGCTTATTCACTTGGTTTTCAGTCCCTTGTCCATTTTTCAATGCGGGCGTACAGAGTCTATGACATGTAGAATTGTCATCTTCTTTTAATTTGATATGCGCATTTTTCCAATCATTGAATCCCTCCGATGATAATTTTGTTCTTACTTCTGAATTTCTTGAAAACAGTAGACAAACCACAGAAAACAGTTCCATTGCTCCCAGAGTAAACAAGCCACTTGCGAGGCATTTTTTCTTTACTGATATGCGTATACTCAAACATATTCGACGTTAAATAACGAACTCTGCCATCATTATACTATTTTCTTGATTTAGAAAAGTCAGCGTTTTTGTTTTGTTCGAACCCATGCTTGGCAACATAATCACGTGTAGCTTCATTAATAAACCACATAGCTGGATCGCTTTTCCAACAAAAACGATCAGTCGAAGTTATGGTTTTATCAATTTTATGTTCTTGCAGTTGTATACATTCGTTAGAAATCCTATTTAATTAAAAAAGAAAATAATAAATTATTATAATAATGTATGTAATATTATAAACAAATATTCTAGAAAGATTATAATATATATATATATATATATATATATATATATATATATATATATATATATATATATACATATATATGGTTTAATTAATTATACAAAAAAATGCTTAAACTATTTACATCGGTTAAATCGTCGACTCATAATCAATCGCAGTTTTTTTTCAATTGCTTGAGGAACCATTTCATTTTTAGCTGTTTGGAACTTTGCAGTCTCATTATTAGATTCAGTGATAAACCTGAATAAATAAAAGAGTCAAAATATTATATGTATTATTACATATTATATAAATTAAGTTTAGTAATATAATTATAGTAACATATTTTATGCTAATTTATTTAAATTCTATATTAAGATATAGTTCATTTTAACGAATACAACATCACGTCAATAATATTTAATTTCTAATCATTGTACTAAACATTTTTTGCATTTTGAGAATATTTTAGCATCTACATTAAAAATAGATTAATGTTAACATTTATTTATCACAAGTTATTAGTACATGGAAAAAATATACAAGCTGAAAACTAAATATGTTATCTAATCTATATGTTTATACTAACTCAGTAATAGAATTGTCGAATGAACTGCAGCAATGATCAGTTTCACATATAGGTTTAAAGAATTCATTTTTATTTTCGTCTTATCAATTTCATTTTGACATTTCTCTTCCTTTTCTTTTTCGGATTTTTGCATATTGACTTCCGCTGACTTTTTTTCGATAATCACTCATTTTAAAACTTCAAAATATCATTTTTACTCAGCAGGCTCTTACAATAAACGATACACATCAATAGTAACAACAGAAAGAAAAGGGTTATTTCCAGATCCGTCTTCGAGAACTAACTCAAGAAGTAATAGATCTCGATACTTTCTATATAGCGCAATATGAATGCATGGCGAAATCCGTCAGCGGTTTCTGATTGGGTGATTCAAACTCCTTACTCTAAGAATGTAATTCTTTCTGCTCAATCAACCAATCAGAAGTCGTTGGCGAATTCTTTTCATGTAATCTGTAACATTGAAAATGTCCCCATTTCAAATTCAAACTTAATTTATAAATCAGAGGTTGAGGGAGCGGCTTTCGTCTCGTTTAAATCATTTTAAAAATAAAAATATGATTTATGCTCTTATAGTTTTTAGAGAACCTAAATTTGTTTTAGAAAATATGAAGAAAATTTTGCGCCTCTGAAAATTTGCCGCCCTTGAAAACTTGCCGCCGTAGGCACGTGCCTACTGTGCCTATGCGTAAATCCACCTCTACTTATGTTATTATAAAATTATAAATTCTATACCAGATATTTACCTCCGTAATAGTGGGAGCTTTTCTTGTGATTCACTATCATTGTGATTCGTCATATCCTAGTTCCGTTCACACAGAACTCTTCTATTTGCGAGTAACGCCGAACTTGAGACCATTAAGCAATGGCGGATCATTAAGGAATGCTTACTTTTTCGCTGGCAAGGTATCTTCTTGCTTCTCAGTTGGTGGGAATATTCAGATCTTTTGTCAAACCACCGACTTTCGTTCTACATGTTTATTCTTTGAAGGCTTATCGGTTTTTGCCCGTTCCTTTGTGTATAGTTCAATCTTCGGGGTGGGTCACAATGTGGCGGTGGCGTCCCTCCGCTGCCTGGAGAAATCCGGCGCCGAACTCCGTCTGCTTACGGGAATTTGCCTCCACCGGGCGTCTTCTACGAGCATAGTGACGCGCTAGTCGGGACAGTCTCTAAGTTCCCAACCAGTCGCCTGACATATGTGATAGTGTGGTGCGTGAGTCATGTCCGCCCGCTAGTACAACAGCAGCGGCCATCCCTACACCACCTTAGTTCTAAAGCAATATTTCACAACGGCGTCGCGGACGCCCGAAAACAAGGAAATGAAGAGACTGACTCACATTGACTGAACCAGGTAGCTTTGGGGTTCGCAATGACGAACAAGGAAACGAAGAGACTGACACATCGACTGTGAATCAGGAAGATCCGAAGACCGTCCTTACTCATCTGCAACCAAATTTTGAAATGTATAAAAATAGATCTTGTAGCGTCACCGCCTCACTCCCGATCCATTCCCCTTCTCCTTATGACACGCGCCCTCAGAGCACATAAATACAGAGGGAGCCCTGCAAGCCCTCTCTTAGTTGTAAGTTCTAACAACCAAATGTACTGAACAATGAAATAAATTTACGTATTGGGAAAAGTAAGTGTCTTAGTTACTTCGAAGATCCTGCCAGCCAAACTTACATAACTGGGAGCCTGTGTCCGGGAAGGCAAGCATTTATCCTAGCCAGATAAATTTGGAGCTGTGGAGGCGAGCGCGACAACTTCTTCACCAATTAAGGAGCTTTTCGCCCGTCTGCTGACGAGCCTGCTGCCTATACCATCCTGCTGCGCTGTGGTCTACTCATCAGGAACGAGACACTCGACTCTTCACTGCAAGCCGGAGGATGCTGAAACTTCTGTTCATCTTTTCTAGCGTGTGAGTGAAACCCGATAAGGTATTTTGTGAAATCAGTGATTCAGTGAGAGAAAAAAAGGTGTAGTCGTCAAAGATTTTCTGCCTTTTAGATATCTTATGTGAACGAAAGTTAAGATTAACTGGTTTATTTCATTATTTCATTTAATATAAATTTAATTCATAATTTTTTAATATTAACTATTATTTCATTTAATTATTAAAATTATTTCATACTAACTTAATTCACAATTTTTCTCTAAAATACGCTTTTACTGTGAATACAAATTTTAATACACAAATTCAATATGGTTGATGCCGAATTACTTTCCAAATTCGAATATGCCCACATTCAGTTACTACCGGAATTTGATGGCACTCCTTCCTGTAGCCTCGATTATTTTATTGCAAGGTGCGACTCATTTATACAGAATTTCAAAAGAGCCATCGGCACCCCTAATGCAGATCTAATCAATGAATTTTTATTCAATGTTCTGAAATCAAAATTGAAAGGAGAAGTTCGCGCCGTATTAGATATAGAAGCTAACACTAATTATGACAAATTTAAAGAGAAACTCGTCAGGAGTTATGGAGATGTTAAAGACGAGAGAATACTTTTAAAAGAAATTTCCAATTGTTTCCAGAAACTTAATGAGAATTATAATGACTACTATGATCGTTTAAACTCTCTTGTTCTTAGGTATAAATCGTTATGTAAGATAAATTATAAAGACCAGGTTTTAGATTTAAAATTAAAGGAAATGGATGAATTCAGTTTGAATACGTATAAAGCAGGTATCCTAGAACCATACCGCACTTACCTGCGATATGCACAAATCACTGACCTCGGTCACGCCCTTAGGACCTGTCGTCACTACGACAACGATAGAATGTATGAGCAATATATGGACCAATTAAGGGGAACACCTAAACAAGATCATCCACAAGTAATGAAATTTAATAACGTTACGCCCCTCCCTAATGTTTTTAGAGGACAAGTCAGCAATCCATATGCTATCGCAAGCTTTTCACCATATTTCCAACCTCGAGCCGTTCCACCCCCGCAACGCTCGCCAATGCCTAACGTACAAAACAACACATCAAATTATCAACCCCGACTTAGTCAACCCGTATCGACCCACCAAACTAGATTCTCTCATCCCAGAACACCTTCGCAACCCCCGAGGGTTTTCTCACATCAGGATACGCCTGCCCCAAGACCACCAACCCAAACAAATCGTCCCTACCCTACACCGGGTGCTATAGGTCGACGTTTTATGCCGCAAGAACAGACCAACTTTCCTAAACCTATGTCCGGCGTTTCAACAATCAGGCAAAACGTAAACTCACATATCGAGTATGATGAAGCCCCTTTATTTGATACTCCATTTTTCGAAGAACCGGATAAACTCTACAAAGAACATAATGAACTTAATTACAAAGACTCATATGATTACAATTATTGTAATAGTTATCAGGAAGACCAACCCCTTTTTCAGAATGTTCAAACAAATTCAGAAACCAACCCATCAGGATTTTCGGCTAACCCAATCATCATTAGAGATGACTTAAACAATATTTACAATGCGTCTCAACTGCTCTTTATTACTTTATTCGGTCTCAAAATTTTAATTGATAGCGGAGCACGCAACTCGATGATGAACCCCTCAATAGCATACTCACTCTTCTCAAACTGTATTTTTAAAGAGCCATTTTGTATCCAATCAGTTCACGCTCAAACCCTAGGAAATGACAATGTGCAATTTCCTATTTTTTCAGAATATCATCTTGAAACTCCTGTAAATTTCAGAATCATGAAGTGGCATCGGTATTTCGACGCATTAATAGGTACCGCTGATTTTGTGAGATTAGGAGCAAAAATTGACTATAAAAAGAATGTTTTTGTTTTTTTTTATTTTTTTATTTTTAATTTCCACAGACCAGCATTACTGCTTTACAGGGATTGATTATATCTAATAACAACTTAAAATATAATTATACAAATAAACAGTAGAAAAATCTTTCAAACTACATTTAAAGGGATTACATTCACACAAGGAAAGAGAAAAAGAAAAAAATAATACAGTCAATCATTAAATATAAGAAGAAATAAGGGAAGCCCAACAGGTTCCTCATTATTGTATGATGTTCGATAAGTGCATAAGTTGGTTGTTGTTTGCAATCTTTATTTTAATTTTGTCAGGTTTAAGGAGGGTCAGCAAATTGAATTAGGTACTTATCGTATGGGAATCTGTTTTTGATTCTGGTTGTTGTTGCTGATGAACCAAGGTTGTAATGTTCAGTTGATGGAAAGTTATATAAAGATGTGAAAAAGGAATGTGCGCGTTTGAGCAGTATATGATGTATAGTTTCTGTTTTTAATTCTGAGTGTAATTGATTGTTCCTGATAAACCAGGGTGCGTTTACAGCTATACGTAGGATCTTATTTTGGAATGTTTGTATTTTCTTTATATTAGTCGCTGATGTGTTGTACCATATTGGGCATGCATACATTATGATGGGGAGAATTATTGCTCTGTAGAGTACTAATGTACATTCTGTTTTGAGAACGGTTTTTTTATTAATTAGTGGGTAGAGTTTATGTAGTCTTTTATTTGCTTGTGTGATTTTGTCGTTTATATGGTTAGTCAATGTTAATCTGGTGTCCATTAATAATCCCAGGTATTTAATGGGTTTCTTTTTTGGTAACCAATCTAGTGTTGTGTTAAGTAGTTTTAGTGGTTTGGGAGTTGTGTTTATTTGGCATAGGGTGAATATTTTTGCTTGGCATTTGCTCGGGTTTAGTTTTATTTTCCATTTGTCTGCCCATTGTATTATTTTGTTCAGTTCATCTTGTAGATTTTTAGTGGCTGATTTTAGGCACTTGTTAGAGGTTAGTATTGCACAGTCATCAGCAAATAATGCTGTTGTTGTGTTTTGGGTAGTTGGGAAATCTGCTGTGAATATATTGAATAGGGTTGCAGATAATGGGCTGCCTTGTGGTACTCCAGCTGTGATTTCTTTTTGTGTGGAGTAAGTTGAATTTATTCTTACTGTAAAAACTCTTTCTTTTAGGAAGCTTTTTATTATTTTTAACAAATAGAGGGGTAGTCCGGATTCTTGAAGTTTGAAAATTAGACCTTCGTGCCAAACTCTGTCAAATGCTTGGGATACGTCTAGGAAAACAGCCAGTGTATGATTTTTTTGTTCGAAGTTTTTATATATAAGTTCTGTGATTCTTAAAAGTTGATGTGTTGTCGAGTGCTTTTCTTTGAACCCAAATTGGAAAGATGGTATATATTGAATTTCATTAATATATTGCAGTAGTCTTTTTAGGATTAATTTTTCCATTACTTTGGCTACAATAGGTATTAGGCTTATAGGTCTATAGTTTTCTGTAAATGCTGGGTTTTTGTTTGGTTTAGGAATTGGTATTACTATGGAGTGTTTCCATTTTTGGGGTAGTACCCTGTTCTTAACATTGAGTTAAATATTGCAGTTAGGTAACTAATTGTTTTCTTATTTAGTTTTTGTAGGAGTATGGTTGGTATTTGGTCAATTCCAGCTGATTTTTTCTTAGTTAGGTGCTTGATTGTTTGGTATGTTTCTTTTGGTGATATGTATTTTACTGGGTGAGGAACTGTTGTTACTTCATAGTTATTGATGTGGATTAAGTTGTTATTGTTTGTGGTTGTATTTGGTGAAAATGTTTCTTGAAAATGTTCTGCTAGTAATTCGCATTTTTCTTTTGTTGTTGTAGCTGTTTTATCTGATTTCTTTAGTTCTGGAATAATTGTTGGTTCTTTCAATATTTGTTTTGTAACCTGCAATAAATTGCTGTCTTTAGGATTTATTGTTTTGATGTGATTTTTATATTGTTGAATTCTGTATTCATCTAGGGCTAGTTTAACTTGGTGTGTTAGTTTATTTAATATTTTCTTTAGATCAGGGCTCCTATATTGCTGCCATTGCCTGCGAATTCTGTGTTTTTTTTTGAATTAATTTTTCAATGTCAATAGGTATTGTATGTTGTGAATATTTTGGTTTGTAATTTGGCTTTGTATTAGCTTCTTTTGCTGCATTTAATATGATTTTGGTGAAGGTATCTATGGCAATATCAATTTCTTCTTTATTTTTCATGAAACGGTTTGTGGGAAGGGAATTAACAACGTTTGTTTGAAATTTTGTCCAATCTATGTTTTTTGTGTCTATGCCAAATGGTAACTCAGATTTAATATAGTTTATATCAGTAGTGAGAATAACAGGACAGTGGTCTGAGTCTAGTTCGGGTAGTGCATGAGCATAAAGGGTATGTTTTAAATTTTTAGCTATGGTAATGTCAAGGATATCTGGTTCAGCATTACAGTTTTTGGGGTAGTGAGTAGGATTTGATGGAGCTATGATTTGAAAATTTAATTTTGATGATGCTTTTAGTAATTTTCTTCCATTAGGTGTGTTTACTTTACAGCCCCAATTGGTATGTTTACTGTTTAGGTCTCCTATTAAGATTGTAGGTTCTGTATTGTGTAGTATTAGGTTTAATTCGTTTATATCGATATGTTTTTTGGGTGGTTTATATGCTGATATGATATTTACGCGTTCATTTTTTAGATTTATTTTTACTGCAATTAACTCTAGGTTGTTTGATTTAGGGATAGAGATTAGTGAGTGGTCTAAATTATTTTTAGTTAATATTGCTACTCCTCCTGCGGCGTGTTGGCATATTCTGTCTTCTCTGTAACAGTTAAATCCAGGGATTTTGAACAGTTGTCCTGGAGCAAGATGAGTTTCTGTTATGCATGCAATTGTTATTGAATGGTTTTTCAGGAATTGAATAAGTGTATTTCTTTTATTTGTTAGGCCATTTGCGTTCCAGATAAGTATTGTTATTGATTTTAAGTTGTGTTGTTTATCCATTTCTTATTATATTTGAAATTTGGTTTGAAACAATATTTTGTATTTGTGGGAGTAATGTTGCTGTTATTTGGTTGATTATTGTTGGTAACATCTGCATTATAATTTGTGTAATATTTGACTGTATGGTGTTTTGTGTAACTGTTTGTGCATATGTGGGTGCAGTTGTGTTTTGGTTGTTATTAAGAGCTAAATGTGGCTGAGAAGGATTTCGATTTATGTGGGTTTGTTGTGGGAATATTTGTGTGTGAATTTTGTTATCGTATTTGTGTTGTGATTGTGGAGATTGTAATTGTGTATTGAAGTAATTTGATTGAAGGATTCTCTTTCTTTTTGGGGAATATTTGCATTGGTTAGAGGTAGCCATATGGTTTTCTTTGCAGAGAGTACAAATTGGGGGTGGTGGGTTTGTGGATTGTAATAATTTGCAATATTTTGTCCAATGATGCTCAGTACAGTATCCACAGCTTGGTGGCATTGTGCAGTAATTTTTTGTGTGTCCGTATGTGAAGCATTTTTTACACTGAGGGGGGCCTTGTGGTTTCCTTCTTATTTCAACTTTAACAATGCAGTGAAGTAGTTTATCTAATTTGAATATTTCTTTTCCTTCGGCGGAGTTAGTTAGTTCTAATGCTACTACTTTGAACGGTATTTGTTCTTTATTGGTGAGTCTGGTTACTTTTTTAATAGGGTAGTTTAGATTTTCAAGTTCACTATATATTTCATCTTCAGTGAAAATTAGAGGAACATTTTTTATCACAACTGATAGGTTTTTTTTCTGTTTGTAAACAGTAAGTATAGTAAGGAACGTTTTTCTCTTCGCAGTATTTTCTTGTTTTTCGATAATCTGTAATGTTTTTCAAAAGTATTTTTACCGAATTCCCTATGGTTCTAAAGGTAAATCCCTTGCCAATTAGTTCTTTTAGATCTTTTGTTAGTAGGGTTATGTTTTCTGCATTTCTGATACAAATTGGGGGTATTTTTATGTTTTCTGATTGTGGTTCATTATTATTAACAGTTTCTTCAGATTCGTCTAATGGTTCTAAGATTGAGTACCTATTTATTGAAAAAGCGTCTTTACTAGAACTGTTATTCAACATTCTACGTTTTGCGTCACTATGATTACTTACTTTTGATAGTCCTCTTTTTTTGTTGGGTTGGTATTGCGCACTAGTTGGTTGATAGAGTTCACTGTCGACATCTGTGGACCTCTCATCTGCAGATTGGGGTTTCTCCGTTGCTTGTGTATGATCCTCGCGTATTTGAGAGGTAAGTGCAGTTGGGTCGGACCGAGAAAGCTGAAGCTGTTGTTGAAGCATCTGGTTTTGATATTCTAATTTGCTGAGATGTTCTTGAAGGATGTGGTTTTGATGTAGTAGTTGTTGATATTGTTGATGTAGATCTGCTGTTTGGTTTTGCTGCAAGGGTTGTGTGTTGTTTTGATTTGTGTATATTTCATAATTTCCATCATTATTTAAAAGTTCTATGGAATTGGTAATGTGTCTTCCTAATGAATCCTCTTCCGATATCATTTTGAGAACTTTGTCGTTTTGTTTGTGGCACTTTTCACTATAATATTCACTATTTTATAGTTGTGATGATACACTATATAAAACACAGTTGGTGTTTTTGTCTTTGTGGTGGAGCACTATTAATAAATTAAGTGTTTATATCGTGGTTTTGCCGCAATGCGGCAAAACGAACGTTGACTGCGTCTATTCACGAGCGTTATCGATCGCACCGGTTCAGATAAGACTTTTGACTCATACACTGTTATCTGCGCGGCAACTCAGAGCTTGTGCACGTCCGTACTGCTCGGCGGTTGAAAGCAGACTCAAGAAGAATGTAATCACATTAGGTGATAGAGATATTCCCTTTTATCTTCACTCCCCTTTTACACAGAATGACTTCAAAACTGCTCAGAACACACAGGTTACCGCCATCCCCGTAAACATAAAAGAAGGCGACGTGTATGTCTCTCAATTTGAACACTGTGGTGTGTCATTCCATGATGCAATTCTACATGCAAAAGACTATCAAGTGTTATATCCAATTGAAACACACGTAAATGTAGAGTTTAAAGAACCGGTGTTTGTCGAGCCTTTAGATAGTATTGACACCCAACCTCTTGAAATTAAATCTGTCTCTGACAAAGACATAAGAGAATACCTCCGCACCCAGCATGCAAACGCTTTAGAACAAAAGGAAATTGATAGGGAGACAGTTCATTCAAACCAAGAGGATCCCATTTTCACACTAAAAACGTCAGAAAGGAATTTAAATATGAACCGCAACCAAATTATCGTAAAATTCGGAGATTCGCCAAAGCTGCTAGAACAAAAATTATTTAAGAAACATACGCGGCACACTATGATCTTAACACAAAACACTCTCTCGCACGATCTAGAAACACTCCTTCTCAAAGTAATCACCCCTTCCAATTAATACGCAGTCCACTTCAAAGACATCACTCTAGAGATACCTTTTATCCGGTCATGTCAAAAGCTATTTACGTCCGAGCTGATTATCATTAGATCTCAGGAAATTCTCGAAGATGTAGAGGAGCCGGAAAAACAAAAGCAGCTTATTTTGCAATACCACACGATTAACCACAATGGTATTAGCGAATTATCACTCACCTACAAACCAAATATTATTGGCCACATCTGAGAGAACACGTAAGGATTCTAATAAATGAATGCAACCTCTGTCAAAGAAACAAATACGAAAGACACCCTAACCAGGTAGAGGACTCAGGACCCATTGTAGCGGACCATCCTTTTGCCCAGATCCACATTGACACTTTTCATTTCGAACAAATTCGCATACTAACTATTTTGGACGTTTTTTCTAAGTATGGGCAAGCGTATATATTGCCAAATGGCTCAGCGCTTGCAGTGTTGCATCAACTCCAACTTTATTTTTCACATCACGGTCTCCCTAAGAAAATCACGCATGATCAAGGCGGAGAATTCGAGAACAATTTAATCAAAGAATATTGCAAATCTTTTAATATTGAATACCATGCCACCACCCCCTTGAATTCGCAATCAAATTCTTCTGTAGAAAGGTTTAATTCAACAATACTAGAAAAACTACGAATTTCTAGAGATCAGGACAAATCTTCCCCATTCCAACAAATAATGACGAATGTCATTTTCAATTACAATTCCTCGATTCACTCAGCAGTTAAAAAACCACCATACAACATTCTTTATGGACCGTATTACGATGCCCTAGGACACATTTTCTCTCCTTCCCCAAAAATCAATGAATACATTCAAAGGCAAAGCGATCAATTACGATCACTCCGAGAAAAAAATCCCGAACCCGTAACTACCATTTTCGAACATTCATATAAAATTGGAGATCTTGTCTACGTTACTAACCCCTTAACAAGAAATAAGAAATACAAAAACTTATTTAATGAGGGTACCGTAGTAAAATTAGAAGGGAACAAAATCCATTGCAAAATGCGCAATGGAAAAATACATGTTAGAAGTTTCAGAGACATCAAACCAAAAAGAAAACCTTCTTATCTAGATAGTTCCTCGCGGGACTCGGTCTAATTACTATTGAACCAATCCAAACAGTAGGCTTTTTCGCCGACCCAATGGTACAATCCGTCATAACAAACAACTACTATAAATTTATGATTCATTTTAAAGTTTATATCATTTATATAATTAGTATAATACCACGGCGTGTTTATTAATGCAATCAAATAATACATTCCCGTACTTATTTTATGAGTTAACAAAGGTCCTCGAAAATACGCAGGATGATTTACGCAAACTCCTTTCACAAAATTGCGGAAAGAAAGAGGCTTAGTTAACGGTCTAGAAAAAACTAATCCAATTAATTTCCGAGAACTTAGACCAGGATGATTTACATACTTTACATTGACACTTTACAAAATCAAATAAACTATCTCCAGAACGTCCATTTAAATGAAATCTACCATATCAATAGTCTTGTATCCTTTAGCAACTCTATTGCAAAGGAATTATATGATGAACTCAATTATGTTAACCTGAACATGGGTGTAAATTAATCAAATGTTGAAAAAGGCAGACTTCCAAATAAGTATATTGAAACATCACCAATACGTGTTAATGTGTGTAAGAAGACTCTCCAAAGTTATAGAAACGCTAGAAGAAACCATCAGTCCCTCGTTTAGTCACGTGACTACTATGGAACTCTTTTCGCAGAAAAATCAAGATAATATCTCAAGACATCTACGCTCACTTTATCCTGAAAAATATGTAATACCAACAGACCTAAATCCTTTATATAATCCTAAAATTCACAACACCTCAAGCAATAATGTTAGATGATGAAATAGATTTTCATTATCCTCATCATAATGTCAATAATCTCCAGTTATATCTACAACCGCCTTATCCTAGCTACAACATAATGAAATAATTTAACACCATCAATCGCTAGGATAACAAGAGTTACTGGGGTCAATAACAATAGACAAAGCGGAGGGGAGTCATGTCCGCCCGCTAGTACAACAACAGCGGCCATCCCTACACCACCTTAGTTCTAAAGCAATATTTCACAACGGCGTCGCGAACGCCCGAAAACAAGGAAATGAAGAGACTGACTCACATTGACTGAACCAGGTAGCTTTGGGGTTCGCAATGACGAACAAGGAAACGAAGAGACTGACACATCGACTGTGAATCAGGAAGATCCGAAGACCGTCCTTACTCATCTGCAACCAAATTTTGAAATGTATAAAAATAGATCTTGTAGCGTCACCGCCTCACTCCCGATCCATTCCCCTTCTCCTTATGACACGCGCCCTCAGAGCACATAAATACAGAGGGAGCCCTGCAAGCCCTCTCATATCTTAGTTGTAAGTTCTAACAAACCAAATGTACTGAACAGTGAAATAAATTTACTTATTGGGAAAAGTCAGTGTCTTAGTTACTTCGAAGATCCTGCCAGCCAAACTTACATAACTCGTGTAGGCAAAGGCTCAGGATATGACAAGGAATAGGAAGGAAAGATTGTGCGCATCCCATGGCCCGTTTCTTCGGATACTGCTTCAGCATTCACCTGGTATTGATAGGAGAAATCATGGAAAACTACTGATCACAGCGGCCGGCCGCTAGAATTCTCCTCCAGGCAGTGGCTTCCTTCGATCAAGCTGACAAGATAGTCACGAAAATCCTACCACCGCCGAGTCTCGAAGCCCAGGACCTCCCGGTCAGACGTACTTCAGTGACGTCAGTTGATGACCTGAACCATCTTTCTCGGTTCTCTCTTTATTATTGTTTTTGTTGGCAAAATCTTTCGGAACAGGTTCATCTTTCCTTGTTCATCCCATAAAATATATTGTCAGGTAGCGCAAATCCACTCCCTGAATCTGAACACCAAACAAAATTAATTCCTGATTTATGTGGTCGTGTTTTGTGGGTCTTACGCGTGACAAGTAAACTAAGAAAAATAGAATGATTGGGAACACACCAACCCAAACGTGGTTCTTGCGCTGTCAATGAGCACTTAAAGGAAACAGATTCCCGATCAAACGGAAAACAACCGACCAGCGAAGCCGGCCGCTAGAATTCCCCTCCAAAAAGCGTGTCACCCTCGGGACTCGAACCTACGGACAGCTGGGAGATCAGTTGATGCCCTCAGCCACCCTAGCTCTATGACTTAATAACACACGAATTTAAAAGCGCTGACAGAAAGAAAAAACGCTTTTCCACAGAATTCTATAGCAATCAATTTTCAATGGTACGCTTCATATTTCCACCAATCTACAAAAGAATGAAAAGGGGCTATAAATTCCAGTACTTTGCAGGGTTAACATCTATTATTTTTATCCCCATATTACATAATGCATTTTTTAAATTTCAATTGCAAGTGATCAATTTTCTAATTTCTTTATAGTTGAAATATTGGCTTTCTTCCCGAAAGCGCATTTTGACTTCTTTATGTATAACGTTGTCAAGACAAATGTACACTATTGTAATTTAGTGCATTTTATACCACTGTAAAGTGAATAAAAATATCAGCGCAGACTGGGAATAGAACCAGCTACTTCCATTGTTCTAGAATACCATTTTGACATTGAGCCATTCATTCTAAGACTCTTGCTATAACAACACATTGCTTATTAACGAAACTTGAAAGCAACATTACGATTATAAAAGTTAATGTATATTCAGTCTTTTTCCTCTGTACTACTACTATTTTGCTCTCAATGGACGTTAAAGTATGTATACGCTATCAAATAAAATAAATTTAATCTTTATAGTTCCATCTACAGAGCGTAGTTTCGAAAATAAAAGTCAGATATCGCTGTCGGCAAGCGGGAATGTCCAGCGCCATCAATCTCTCGGGCGAAGACATTTTCGACGCGAAACTTCCACGAGTTTACATACCGAGTAATGTACGTAGATTAGAGAAAGTTTTGTAATGCGGCTAAAAACGACGA
Source organism: Gryllus longicercus (assembly GCA_038098605.1). Lineage (NCBI taxonomy): Eukaryota > Metazoa > Arthropoda > Insecta > Orthoptera > Gryllidae > Gryllus > Gryllus longicercus. The sequence goes on from JAZDUA010000414.1 coordinate 715,778, forward strand.
TTTTTCGACAGAAAAACTCGTATGTAAAGACTCATACAGAAAAAGTGGGTAATTCCTAGTAAATTTCTCTAACGCCTTATGTCACGCCCCTGTCAAATGTCCGAAATTGTGTGTCCCTGATGTTGAAAAAGTGTTGTGTTCTTTTAACGACTGTCTGTCTAGTGTATGTAAACATCATTAGCGCTTAAAATAGACGAAGTAAATTTTTATCCTGAATAAACACTGGTCGAGCTGGAGCTCTGAGGGTTTGATGAATTCATTACAATTTTATGAAGTACTTTATATGAAGCCCAAGGGACATTTTCTATGTTTTCTCAAATGTGGCTTCCAATTCTTTCTTTCAATATCTGTTAAGAATGTAGTTATTCAAGCTAATAAGGTATTGAAAATTGCAAAAAATTGATTTTTTAGCGTCTTGTTACAACTACAAAATTAAAGAAAGACATTTTTTCTTTAAGTAAAATTTGGACTATATAGTTAGATCTTTCTTGAAAGACACTTACAATTTTTGAAACTTCAAGAAGTTTTAGCTCAACTTTGAGCAGTATTAAAAAATTACAAAAACAAGATTTTCTCAAAAACCGCTCCATCATTTTGAAACATATTTCACGCCTGTAATATGCACATTTCCGACAATCTGTGTACACTCTTGTATTTACGAGTTCATGTGCTTTAAATAATTTTCAATAAACGTTTGCGAAAACTCAAAAAATTTGTGTGAAAAAGAACTCAAAATCTGCCAATTTTAGTTACGCTTAATTGCCATTTCCTTTAGAACTGCTCCAATTTTTAACCATTATTTCCTTATAGGACGAAGTTTTACTTTTCAATAATATTCTCATAGTAATATTTCGGTTCCACCATTAGTAAAAGGAATAATTGACGCAAATATAAAAAAAACAGGTTTGGTAGGCGATAGATGGGAACTGACAAGAGTATGTGAGAAATCCGAAAAGCTATCCCAGATCAAAGACTTTAGAAATACTTACTACACGAAAGAGTGTGCTATTTTTGGAAAATTATGCATTACAAATAATTAGGGTTAATGAGTGATTAAATTCAGTTTGGGCCAGCTTCTGCTTGTCGAGTGTTTTGAACAAAGGCTGATATGATCGGTGTTGATGATATAAATTAATTTCATGGTAACGAAGATATTTATATTGCGTACAAATGGACAGATTAAGGAACTAATTGTAATTGATTATTTTGGGGGAGTTAGTTTGGTAAATTTATTTTTTAGTTTACAGACTGCTACGAGGATTTCATAGGAAGAAGTTTCCGAAAGAAAAACCGTGTCAACAATTACTAATCATTTTTATGTTCCTGCAGATTACGAGAGAGTTCCCTTTAATAAATCTGGAACCGCACTCTTTTATTATGGTCCAGTGAGCTGCCTTGTGGTTTGTAATATTATAAGCCTCGCGTTGACGTTGAGAAAGGTGCAGTATCTGAAGCGAGGCAACTCTGTACTTCGCCGAGAGGAAGACCAAATCTCTCTGAATCAAAGACACACGGAGGGAAACAATCCTCTCACAACACATACTGCGGCGACCAATGGAAAGAAACGAGAGAGCAGAAACAGGAGTGGTATTACAGTCGACGCGAAAACGTAAGACATGATTTGATCAGTCTCTTAAACACTAATAATAATAGTAAAATACAAAAATTATCTTGTCTTTTTTGTTCCAGAATTAAATTATATATTAAAATGATACTTCTTTCCGGATGTGTTGAACTGCTCACTGAGGTTATGATGTGGCTCACTACACAGGACAATTTCGATTGGGCCTATACATTCAAACCCGTGAATGAATACGCTCGTATTGATGGGGACTTGGCATATCGCGCAGCGGGTTATGTCACAGACTTCTTCCGGGCAGCGGTTGTCACTTGGTTGGCTACTCCTGAAGGAGGCTACTTAGGGCTTTTGAGGAGGCTGCGTCCAGGCAAGAGAGAGACGAGAACAGCTCGAGCAGGCCAAGTAGGCGGAAGGAAGCAAAACGTTGCGTAGTCGAGTCGCCACTAGGACGCCTCCTGGCGAGCACGAGCGCACACGCTCGCTCACCCCTCTGCACACGGCAGTCGAAAACGCACTTCGCCAACCGCTGCAAGTGATAGAAGACAGTGATGCCAATTGCAGAGCGACAATGACAATACCGGGCATTTAAAGCAGTGGTCACAGACTATATCTTACAAAAATACATAAAATATTTAGAGAAATGTTTCAAATCTCTTAGGTTTATAGTATAGCGAGCCAGGAAAGTCTCTCCGCAGTGGTCCTTTCTCACGAGAGTGCGTGCTACAGGAAGTATGTTGGTAGCACGAACTGCGACTTGAAATCTTAACTGCGAACTCACTACACACATATTAGATACTGGAAGTGTTGAATCCATCACCTTTTCCCAGTGATCTCGTTGTTGCCAACAGCAATTTTTAATAGGAGGTCCTTATTATGCTCATGGCGGAGAGACTTGTCACGGTATAGAGCCTCTACACCATCCATAATTGTATTTAATTTAGTTTGTACTACAAATGACTAGACTTCCATATTCATTAGAAATTCAACTTTTATGTTGTAAATAAAAATATATATTACTTGTTTGAAGATTCTTTGCAATCGACCCTGACAAAGTCAACATATTTGATTAGTTCACAATGTATTTTGTTAGTATACAAAGTTTACTATGTATTTTGTCAAAAATCTTTGTAGAACAATGATTACTTGTGGCCCTTCTCAGCCTGAAACAGAGGTTGATTTTCATAGAGCAGATTTATTACTGTGGTTATTTCATTTTTGGAGCCGATCATGTCCAAATGCTTAAGGGGAATAAACAATTCTTTTGAAAGTTTTTTTTCTTCAAAGGTTTCTGACAAAAATTCTTTTCAGAGTTTTAAGTGAGTAGCTGATGGTATTCGAGAAATTGTGTTATTGAATTCTGCGGATCGGAGAACATTTAAAAAGAATAGTTAATGACACCAATCATCAGCAACGGCATTGCAGCGAATTGTTGCTAGCAAGGCGACATCAAAACTACAATGGACGCTCGATTAGTTTCGCGAGCCTCCCTTGCCAGACAGGTCAAGAGGGTCATTCACTGCCGAACAGTCGTGACGACAACATCACTCGTTCCGATCTAGTCTGTGCAGTTACCAAGTGCATTTCCTAAGTAAAAGTAAAATACTCGTTGTGTAGTGAAGTGAAGTACAATCAGCAAGTTTACAGTGCGGCATAAACAAACAGTCGCTTATCAGTTATAATTAACGTTGAGCCCTCTTCAGCCAGCTGTGACCGAGGTCACAGCATTGCAGGAGCCATGGCAATTCTATACAGCAGCGAGAATGCCATGGAAAGCACCAGCAACCCAGAGATTCAACAACATCTCGTATTCGGTGCGCATCGAAGCAGCCATATCCTATAGTTTGCCTCAACTATGCAGAATGGGCACTTTGCAAATGTCCATGGTGACTATTGTAGCCCGCATCATCTCACCACAGCCGGAAACCGCCAGGTTGGTAACCTTAGCTCAGCAAATGACGCAGCTAGGGGCCATGCAGGCATTCCCGACAATAACAGTAAGTCGTAATTAAATATAAACAGTGCAAAAAAACTCATAACTCAGGAGAAATAGACCTTCCCCCAAATAGAAACCAACCATATCAAAATATACTTAATATAATATGCCAGAGAGAAACCGAATTGCCGAGCTAGGGACTATCAGATAAAGATAAAAGATTTGAGTTTGACAATGTCACTTCGCCCCAAGAAGACGAAAATCTTAGAATTCCTCCCATTTTTGTAAATAACAACCATAATATCTCGGAATTCAATAAACAGATTAAAAACAAACACATAAACCAATTTACAACATTTTACAATGGAAACAGAATTAAAAATGTTCAAATCAATAGCAGACTTCGGAACAGCCATCAAATACCTCAATGAAACCAAAAGAATGACTATAAAAATAAACTACCAAAATCCGGCTAATAAAATATTTTGTGGATCATAATTGCACTAGAGGAAATTATTGAAGACTTACAACACAAATACCCGTCCATTATCAGTGTAACAGGAATTTATAAAAGTAGCGTGCCCGTCTCAGAAATTGCCGAAGAATTTACGAGACGGTTGTCAACGAATCGAACAAGTACCACAAATTAATTAAATCTTTCATAATAGTGTTAAACCAGAAAGACGAAGAAGGCCAAAATGGACAGTACAGTGTTTGAGGTGCTTGGACACTGGACAAACGAAGATTAATTTTAATTTTTCAGTCGCACACATTTTTTGTGCAAATGATCACTTTTCTGTTAAATACCCTGAAAAAGACCTACCTGCAATCTGTAAGAACTACAATGCATCGCACAGAGCTGATTTAAGATCAATAGAATGTCAATATTATAAAAACAAATAAACCCCCTCAAATGACCCCAAATCAGGCAATAATAAAATAGGTTAATAATCAACCCCCTTCAAGACTTACCTCACAAAACTTCCCGTTTCTCCCCGCTGTTAACAACATTCCAAACTTCACATTTGCTCCTTCTCCTCCCCGAAATACAAATCAAAACAACTAATCCCACAATAACACACCAACACAATCTTCTCCTGCAATCAATTCTAATAATAACTCTTTCATAATTCCATTATTAACTCAATTACCCACTTCTTAATTAATATAATTAATATGCACAGGAGCACAAATGACTCAAATTTACAACCCAACAATTAGAAATGGCTATTTCGCAGTTTTAGGGAAAAATTCAAATAGAATACCTATCCCCAAACCATTCAAGCATCTGAACATCACGGACAACTACAGACCCATTAGCGTTCTTCCCACTTTATCAAAAACCCTAGAAAAATTAATTTTTAAAAGACTCAATTTCCATCTTAACACAACTCAAAAAATCCCTAGGCACCAGTTTGGATTCGCTAATAAAGTTTCAACTTCTCATCAATTATTAAGAATCACAGAGCAGATACAATCTGCATTTCAAAAAAAACTTCATATAATAGTTATTTTTAGACATATCGAAAGTGTTCGACAAAGTGTGGAATTCTGGTTTAACATTTAAACTTAAAGAAATAGGTATCACCAACTATTTAATTAATATCATTAACAGCTTCCTCCATGATAAACATTTTCAGTCACAGTTAGCAATCACTCATCCAATTCCCGCAGAATTACAGCTGGATTACCTCAAGGCTCACCACTGTCACCCATGCTTTTGAACAAATACACAGCGGACATTCCCAAGCCATCACTTCGTACACACATCCCCCATTCGCAGATGACTTCGCCATTTTGATGTCCAATCAGTCAAGTTATTTAAATTGAAAGCAAAATTATATTGATGAAAGGTCTGTCAATTGTAAAATCGAACTCAATCCATCAAAATAAACCGCAAAAATATTCTCGTTAAGAACATTTTAAACTCCAACTCCTCTCCAAATAAACAGTCACCCATTTCCATGGACCCCACACAATAAATCTGTCAATAACGTAGGGACCAATCTTGATACCAGACTAAATTGTAAAAATCACATAACAGTAAAAGCACAGCAAGCCAAAATAAAACTAATTCAACTGAAGACACTTTTAAATCGCAACAGTAAGCTCTCATTTAATAATGCAATCACCATTTATAAATCAAAAAATAGACCCCTAATGCTTTACGAATACCCCCTACCTGTAACAACACCTCAAAAACAAACATCAGTAAATTCCAGTCTGTGATGCTGAAGACGTTGGTTCACATCGGGATACCCAAAATTACTGCAACAAATTGTAGCAACACGCAAGATCTGTTAACTGCCACCTTTGCAGAGTGTTTCTCAGAGTCCACACGGGACCACTGTGGTAGGCCTGCCACGACGGAGAGTTCAAAGGACCAATGATCTGAATGAAAAAATCATCATTTTGTACTTTCGCATTGCCCGTTGCGATAAGAGCCGTCTAGAATACAGGCAGGAATTGCAGAGTTGTTTCTGTAAAGATTAGCCTCATGTATCGCACCTCACTGAGCAGAATATCGCAGATCGAAAAGCGCTGATAAGTAAATGCGGCAAATATGACTCCCAAAATGAGACTAAAGCAGAAGTAAAAGTACTGTTAGAAACACAAGGGAACATTGTGGCTGCAACAACTCCCACCACAACAGTGACTAACTTCTCAAAACGTTTTAACTTTGAGCTTATACGTGGATGTTCGTGCTGGCTGATGGTCTAGCAGTCAAGAGAAAGTTGTAAAATGCTCCGAGTAAATGTGGGGAATTTTAGCCGTAGAGAAGCTCTGATCTCAGAACCCTAGTAAATACAGGGTGGATATATCTAGTTGCTAAATATAGGGAAAAACCCTCTAACACGTGATGCAACCAGAATCCATGTTTTGTGGGTTCTTGATACTGAAAAAGCGAGTGAAGTCTAATTGTCTGTCCGTCTAAATGTGTGTGAACATTGTCTGTGAAAACTGTTCAACCGATTTTCTCTAACACTAATATTCCCCAATTGCTCTAGCTGAAGATGCGGCACCTTGAACTTGAAACAAAAAGTTTTAATTTTGGGGCTACTTTACATGAAGCCCATGGAATATTTGCAAAATGTCCGAAGAAATGGATCGAACGTTTTTCAAAAAAGTTTGTTTCTGGATACTTCCACAATTGTCTCGAGGTGGGATTAATGGTAGATGGTTCCCTGTTCAAATTCCTTGCGCTTTTATGTAGCACTTGATCACAGGCTGCCTGCGGCGTTTTCTGCAAAATTGGTCGCGAGTCTCTGAGAATAAACCACATGCTTTGCCGAAAGCAAGGCGACAAAGTCAAGTGAGATAAGGGCCCCTCTTCCGCCTTCCCACTTCCTTCCCCACAGTGACCTCCGGAAGACGCTCTGCAGGAATTGAGGAAAGCAGACACGATTGGAATCTGCACTGATTACAAATACAGCAATCATTTCTTGGTGACAATTTAATAAATTTTTACAATCTCCAACTACCACGCTCTTAACTAAAAGGTCCAAGTGAATCCCTGCTATCAACGATGGTGCAACCACGATAAGTGCATCATTTTCCTGAGTCAGATTGAAAGATGCACACCCTCTAAACAAAAACCTTGGAATTATATAACATTCCTATAGAAATCTACATTTACTAATTTCTAATGTGCACCGAAATTTAGACAACAATGCCGCTTACGACATGAAGGCTACGGGCTTTTAACTATCCAGATACTCGTGTGGTGCTAAAAAGTATGTACTTCCTCGCATCGGGTTCTGGACAATTATCATATTGCAATTGCTGACCATATTCCTCTTCGCCATCACATGTAAAATTTATTACCAATCGTAGCGCATTAAACGCTAAAAAATCATTTGAATAAATGAGTTGACAAATTTTAAATCGCTTGTCTGCAAATTAAACAATCGAAAACTCTCTTCCTTACACCCAAGATCAATGCCCAAACATGAGAAATTATTCAAAGAGTTTCAAAGTACCGTGTCGCTGCGTTTCCATTCTTGTATGACAACGTGTTAACTTCTGAAACATTCTAGCAAAAAAGAACAAGAAATTGGAATTTGCAAATACAAAAATTTGCAAAATTATACTACATTACTCAATTATAAAAAATGTACACCATCATTTAATAGAATTGATTTTTACACTCCTGTATACGTACGTATATACATAATGATTACTATTTGGTGTTCATTTTTGCAGAACAAATTTTAAATTTCGTGAATCAAGCCAGTGTACTCAGAATTGCAATTATATGTAGCATTTTCTCGCAATGTCCATTTTAACGACAAGAGAGATAATTAAAAAAATAATTTAGGCACATTTGGTAAAAAATTACAGAATACAGCGAAATGACATTGATGTCATCTGATTAATTCTACTCCTGCAAAAAATCAAAAGAAAAAATCTTGAGCCATTATGAGAAAAACTTATTTTAATATTTTTCAATGTTGGCCTTACATCATAAAAATTACCACAATACTACTAAAGTATTCGAAGAAATGTACATAACCAAGAACAAACTAGTAGTAGAAAACAAACTATAGTTTAAAAAACCCAAGCTTCAATAGTACATTTGTACTAAGACGAAAAAATTCTTGGTTTCGTAATTATCAAAAATTCAGCGATAAACAAAAACTCCGAACGTATCCTATATTTACAAGTGTATGTCATTTTTTTATTACAAAAAACTTAAAAAAACTATTTTGAGCAATGTTTGAGAAAATTCGAAAATCTCATAAAGCATATAGTGAAGTATCCTCCTTTAAAAAAATGCAGGGCTATGATTCAGGCCAGATCGACCGGGGAATATTCATTTCGGAAAACCCCTTCAAGTTTTCTCGGGGCGGGAATTAACACATGTGCGCTTGTGTTCTTGATAGTTCAAAAATTTGAATTCCAACTCACGACCTATAACTTAACAACAGATATAGGGTGTACTATCGATACGCGGAGCGCAGGGGCGCAGGGCCAGGCAGCTTGAAAAGAAATACTGAGACACATCAACGATGACGGAAGTAAACAAGAAATGGCGACCACAGAGATGACGTTTTGTAAGGATGCGTTAATCACGGCCCCGAAAAGGCGCTGCGTTATGGGTAGTTTAAATTATCGTATTCCAACGCACGTCCTATAAGCCGCTGAAATGCGTTGTTTCGTGGCACCGAAGACTAAGGGTTTGGATTGGATTATAGAAGTGGATGAGGGAGTATCAGAGTGAAAAACGAAGGGAAAGATTGAGGCTTCGTGGACGCCCTAGAAAGCGAGGAATGTCACATTTATTTTGCTTTATCTCGGTTACGCATTACCTTACTCTTTTTCTCTCTTTCCACTTCTGAGTTTTGGTGTTCAGTTCACATAGGCAAAGTATTTGCTGACGAGGCGATGCAGATGCCGGTAGTAATGCAATACAATATTTGCGCTATCTTGAGACGTAATTTAAAAATTTATCTCAATGAACAATTATACGAATTATTAGCTGCACGGCGGAAAGGTTGGCCTACACACGCGTGATAACTCGCGAACTACGCACCCAGTGTATGGTGTTATAGGTTAAGAAGCGCTGAGCGCGCCGCTGGGGGGGGGGGAGAGATCAGGGCGCTGCGTTTTGGAACTGTTCTGGTCGCGCCTCCAGTTGGGAAGAGACGGGTGCGGTGGCCGCGGCAGCTGACCAATCTACACAGACTCGACGTCATCTGACACGAGGGGGCCCTGCATTCCTCCATCGTTCTCTTTCTCTCTCTTCCTCTTTCTTTGTCTCTCTCTCTTTCTCTCGCTCGCTCGCCAGCTCTCCCTCTCTCTCTCTCTCTCTCTCGCTCTCTCCCTCTTTCTCCCCTTTCACACTTTCTCCCTCTTTCTCTCTGTCCTTCTCTCTTTCTTTCTCTCTCTTTCTCTCTGTTTCTGTCTCGCTCTCTCGCGCTTTCTCTCTCTTTTTCTCTCTCTCTCTTTCTCTTTCTTTGTCTCTCTCTTTCCCTCGCTCGTTCGCCACATCTCTATCTCTCTCGCTCTCTTTTTTTCCCCCTCTTTCTCTCTGTCATGTCTGCAAGCTAGTGGGTGCGCTAGCGGTGGACGGCTACGCAAAACTTCATATTATTTTCATCGTTTCTTACATTGAAGCTTTTGTAATACCTTTACAAATTAGTTTTAGAAAAGTATACTTTCGTATACTATTTCATTAGTATACATTCCTTTTGGAACACTCACACGCAACCGATCTTGATAATTAAGATTTCTAAAGATTGATAATTCCAGGAAGACAGGACGAATTGCACTTTAACTTTAAAAGTCAGATTGATTTTTTAAACGCATCTACATGTGCATGTGTAAGGCAAACTCGCAGCACTCAGCTAAGTATATCGTGAAGCAACTTCTAAACGAAGCGTTCTAAAAACTTTCAAACAAAATTTATGACGTCAAAGGCATCCGAGAAACGTTTCCCACAGCGTACAGGATGAGATTTTCTTGCACATTCTATTAAATTTTTGCTGGTTCGGCACTTATCGATACTACCAATGCCAGCTACATTTAAACCCTTGATTTAGGTGGCCATCTTTGTGACGTCACGCTCAGAAACCTTGGATTCCCCTATTTTCTACTACTAAATAGAAAGCGACAATTCTACGCTTGCTAATATTGTAAATAATACACGGTTTGATATTAAAGTTTAGGCGCCGGTTTGCGAAGATATTAAATACGTAAATAGCGTATGAACAACATTCCCCCGTGCCGAAGCTCTTTTTCACCGAAATGTTTAAGGTTTTCGAGAAAATTCAATTTAACGAATTTTAAGGTCTTCAACTCACAAATACAATTGTATTTACAAGTTGCTGGAAATGTGCATATCAAGGACGTGAGAGATCTTTCAAAAAATTATATTTATGTAATTTTTGAAAAACGAAAAACACTCAAATGAAAATAAGTAGCCTTACTGAAAAAACTCGCTACTAAAAATAAATTTTAATTGAAGGAAAAATATTATCTTCAATTTTGTAACTGTAGGAAGACACCGAAAAAAATCATAATTTTGAACTTTTTGGATAACGTTAGTAAATTGTGAAAATTAAACCTATGCCCCGTTTATAAGTGTATATTTCTCTATTCTTACGAAAATATAAAGAATAAATTTGATGTCGTTTTTGAGAAAATTTTGAAAATGTCCGGAATGCTTTATGTAAATTTTGAAGAATGATTTTCAAAATATCAATGTTGCGACTCGAGCCAGTTGGGCAGGAGTTTCTTCAGTTTAGAAAAATCCTAGGAATGGGTTAGGCGCTAGTAGTATTCACAGACACCAGACGGACGGACGGATCATCAGCGAACTGTAGGGTTTAGAGTGTTGTATGATCAAGTGGAATTCCCATCCCAGCTCATTTTCTTTTCCATACCTGTAACACCGTATTAACATACTTTTTAAATAGGGTAGGTGACAAACAGCATCCTTGTTGCCGTTCTTTTGATGTAGGAAATGTCATCTGATTTCCAACTTTCACTTTTCCCTTTTGATCTATATACAATTTCTTCACCGCATTTATTACAATTTTATTTACATTAATTTTATTCATAACTTCCCATAACTTTATTAATTGCACACTATCATACGCCTTTGCTATATCAAGAAAGACCATGTGGACTTCTCTCTCTGTTTGCCATTTCTTTGGCATCACCTGCGACACACAAAACAGATTATCTACGCAAGATCGACCCACCCTAAAACCACTTTTTTCTTCTTCTTCGTACTCCTTGTATCCATCTTCTATTAATTCTCTTAATATTCTTCCATATACCTTACTTAACGTGTTTGTTACTGAAATCCCTCTATAATTTTCACATATGTCTTTCCTTCCTTTCTTATATATTGGGGTGGTATAAGCCATTTTCCAGTCTTCTGTTATATCGCCTTTATTTATACACACATTCATTAGCTTCGTCATCATTCGCACTAGCTTTGGGATTCCATTCTTTATCAGTTCAGTTCGCACCGAGCAGCCGTGCCGTGAACATCAAACGCCACAGCTCTCTCACTGCGTAGTGTGTTTAGATTGAGTGTCAAACTAGTTTCGCTTGCACAGCAATCTACGTGTCTTTTTTTAAATATTATACATCGTTACATCAAAAACAGTTTAATTTCGCAAATAGTATTAAAAAAATATTTACCACAAGTGTGTGAAAACCAACCCGTGACCGCGAGTGGCGAAATGAACGTACAAGGTAGCCCCGAGTCGGGGCTACACGGTACATCACAAGTGTTTGTGAACGCTATGGATACCTTATATGCAAGCAACAGCGATCAGTGCATTCTCCCAACAGCACAATTTAAACTTTTACAACAACAGCAGCAACATCTGCAACTCCTTCATCAGCAACAACAGCAGCAACTACTGCTACTTCAACAGAATCAACCCACAGCGCAGCAAGGGCAACCGTTAATGCAGCAGCAACCGCCCCAAACGACCCTGCCCCAAGAACACCAAAGCGAGGAGATGCACGCAACAACTTCCAACGAAACGCTTTCAAACGTAAGTAAACGAAAGAGAAATGATGATGAAAACTCTATGCCATTATACAATGTTCAAACTTCATCGCGTTTCGAAGTGCTTCAAAATCTTAAAGACAGTGATCAAAGTACTCCAGAACAAACATTAAAAATTCCGCCCATAATTATGCACAACGTACTTGACTACAACCAAATGATTTCCGACATTAAATCAGTCGTCAAATGTGATTTCACAACCAAGACAGCCGGTGATCAACTAAAAATCATGCTCACTACAATAGAAGATTACCGTAATTTTAGACAACACTGTGTTGAGAAGAACAGACAATTCTATTCTTTCCGCGACCCTTCTATTAAAACCTTTAATGCTGTGATGAAGGGCATCCCCACATGTTACTCGGAAGCTGACATTTTAAAAGAACTTGAACTCAAATACCCTGTTACCAAAGTGACTAGATTATATGACAAAAAGAAAAATCCAATTGAAATTTGTGCTCTAGAAATAAAAGACAATAGAGACGGGAAGTCAATATTAACTTTAAATCGCCTGATGCATTGCGTCATACAAGTTCAACCTAGAACAAATCGAAACCACCCAATACAATGTAAACGTTGTCAAAGGTATGAACACTCGCAAGCAAACTGCCGACTCACTCCGAGGTGCGTTAGATGTAAAGAATCACACCACTATTCTCAATGCACAAAACCAAAAAGTGAGAAACCGAATTGCGTTAACTGTGGCTTGGAGCACACGGCTAATTACAAAGGCTGTCGCATTTTCAAAGAAACTCAGCAAGCACGTTCAAACCTAAATGAACGCAGGTCAGGGTCAGAGCAACAACCGCCGCCGCGCAACAATCCCTCTCGTAGCCCTCCAACATTTAGCCCTCGCGAATTTCCTCCCCTTCCCAAAACCAATACCCCGTGGTCACCGGCTCAATCTTTGCAAACCCAAATGCCAACTGATGTATCCCAAGTAATAACCACAATAGTATCACAAGTAATCTCAGCTATAATCCCGCAAATTCAAAATATTGTACAGTCAGTGCTAATAAATTTCCATAATGGCAAATAAAATCACTTTATTGGATTGGAATGCAAACGGAATTAAAAGACAACAATCAGAAATAGAAATTTTTCTTCACGAACACAAAATCGATATTGCATGCATAACCGAAACCCACTTGGTTCTAAATGAAAAATTCAAAATTTCCGGTTATAAAATATATAGAAGTGACAGAATTTCAAATGTTGCAGCAGGGGGTGTTTTGATTGCTCTTTCAACCCGAGTCAAACATCAACGGTCACTCAGCCCCAACACTTCTAACCTGGAAACTGTGTCAGTCACCGTAACCATAGATAATAAAGATTACACAATAATAACAGCATATAAACCTCCGAATAAACAATTTCCAGTAAAAGAATACAAGGAAATATTTAATAACAACGCCAACGTTATTCTACTAGGAGACCTAAACAGTAAAAACCAAGCCTGGGGATGCAATTGCACAACCCAGCAAGGCATTAAATTGCAATCTTTTGCAGTAAACAATAACTTAGATGTAATAGCACCTTGGCAGCCAACACACTACCCGTACAATAGTAATATTATCCCAGATATTTTAGACATAATGGTGTCTAAAAACTTCCACTTACCTACATCTCAAACCGTACTTCCTGAATTAGATTCAGATCATTGCCCAGTCATCATTGAACTAAAATCTTCAAACCTCTTGCAGTCTAATAATCCCTTCACAGTTTTGGGCACGAAAGGGCACGTCAACTGGAATAAATTTAGAGACCTATTAGAAGTAAACCTTCACTACCCGGAACAGATACTAACAACAAATGAAATAGACAATCAGGTAACTGATATCACTCAGAAAATCTACGTTGCATTGCTACAATCAACAACTCCTTTCGCAAGACCTTTCACTAACAATAGAAATCCGATCCCAAGGAATATTCTAAACCTAATTAAAAGTAAACGTAACCTTCGACGGCTCTGGCAAATCAACCGCAGACATGACCTTAAAGCAAAAATCAACAAATTAGGGAGAACAATCAAAAACAAATTAAATCAAATTCGAATAAACAATTTTCAAAGATCCATAGCTCAAATACACCCTAATAGTAGACCACTCTGGTCAACCATAAAAAGACTATATAAAGAAACTACTGACATTCCTATCCTGAAACACAACTCAAATGTAGCTTATACGGATCATATGAAAGCCAATATGTTAGGTAAATATCTGCAAAATAGTTTTACTCCAAACCCAAATACAAATTCTTCCTTTACTAATTATATTACAAAAAAGTCCTGTTACCAGACTATAATGTCCCAGATAAAATAAAATTTATATCCCCATCCGAAACATCTAAAATTATTAAGCAATTGAAAACCCGAAAATCAGCAGGTCACGACCATATTAACAACAGAGCTCTTAAAGAATTACCCAAAAGAGCTATAACTATTTTAACCGCCTTATTTAATTCCTGTCTAAGACTGGGCTACTTTCCAAAAGATTGGAAATTATCTATAATCTTACCCTTCTGTAAACCAGGCAAAGATCCTCGCTTTCCTACAAGCTACAGACCAATAAGCCTCCTACCCTCAATCGCAAAGATATTTGAAAAATTAATTCACAGCAGATTATCTACTTACCTAACAAAAATTAGCGCTATCCCTGACTTTCAGTTCGGATTCAGATCTCAACATAGCACCACCCACCAATTGCTCCGTTTAACTGAATATATTGCAAATCCATTTCACAGCAAAAAATACACAATTGCAGTGTTCCTAGACATTGAGAAAGCCTTTGATAAACTCTGGCATGAAGGTCTTTTATACAAACTGCGCCAACTAGGAACTCCCAAATATCTACTCCATCTAATCAGAAGTTTTCTAAAAGATAGATATTTTTCCGTCCGTATTAACTCAAGTCTTTCAAACAAATTTGAAATTAATGCAGGAGTCCCTCAAGGTTCTTGCCTCTCTCCACTTCTCTTTACTGTTTACATGTCGGATTTACCACAGTCAGACTATACAGAAATTGCCCTTTACGCAGATGACACAGCACTTTTTACCTCTCATTCAGACATTAGGTGCGCCTTCGACAATATACAGATTGACCTAAATAACTACATTAAATGGGCTTCAAACTGGAAAATAAAGATTAACGCATCTAAAACTCAAGCAAAAATTTTCACACTCCGCAAACTTCCTCAACCACCCCTCCTCAGCCTCCAAAACACAAATATAGAATGGATGAGTAGAAATACACCAGCAAAACACTTAGGAGTACTACTTGACACCAAACTAAACTGGAAACAACATATCAAATCTATAGCAGATAAAACTTATGCAAAAATATCCAAACTATACCCAATAATAAATAGAAATTCCGGACTTAGCACTGACTGCGGCTTAACCATCTATAAAACAATAATAAGACCAACGCTCACATATGCCTGCCCGATCTGGAATAACGCCGCAAAAACAAACCTAAACAAAATAGAAATAATACAAAATAAATTTCTCAGAAAGATCATTAAAGCTCCTTGGATCATAAGCAACATACAAATCCAAAATGAACTAAATATATCATCCATTAACGAATATATAAATCTTATGACTCATAAATTCTTCTCATCCATTCCCCAATTGCGCAGTACAACAATATTCAAGCTAGGTAAAACGTATGGTTCATCAAAAAGAATAAGATCACGATTCCCTAAAGACTCCCTTCGTCCACCTTAAATCACCTACCCATCTTCCACTTTCCAAAATTCCACCCACTGACACCCTCTCCTCAAAATAAACCCATATAACTCCAAAAACTGTTATCCACAGTTTCTTCTCAAAGAACAACGTTTTATCAGACCCCTGAGAGAGGAGGTAACGCATGCGGATGTCCATCCCTAAAAGTTAATGTGTATAATATTGTACACTGAACACCCCTGAAAGGCAGAAATGCCGAGCAGGTAGAAATAAATTTAAAAAATTCTTTATCAGTTAGCTTGGGATTTCTCCTGGCCCCGGAGCTTTACCGGTTTTCATTTCTTTGATACTTCTCTTAACTCTCTCTTAGGTTACTGTAATTTCCCTTGCCGGAGATATCTTTTCCCTTTCTGTAGTTCCAAGAAAGTCCGATCTTCCTTCATTTAATAATTTTCTAAGGTACTCTTTATATTTGCTTATAGATATGCTTTGTGTGCGGATTTATTCCGTTTGGGGACATTTTACCTCTTTTATGAAAATTCCAAATCTCACTGGTTTTTGTTCCACATATGTACATTTCTACGTCTTGACATTTACGCTCCCATGATTGTTGTTTTTCTTTTCTTATGATGTTCCTAACTCTATTTCATGGAATTTCATATTCCTCTCTATTTTCTTCTTTCTTGGTACTCAACCATTTTTCATACACTCTCTTCTTCTCCTCTATTTTCCGCTCCAGGTCTTGAGTAATCCAATGGCTCTTCCCTCTCCTTTTCTTATTTAAAGGTATTTCACCAAGCGCTTCTTTAGCAGTGTTGCCAGGTCCGATGGACATTCGGCCGCTAGATGGCACGCGTAATTCCGCTAGATTCCGCTAAATTTAAAACTTCTTGCCGCTAACTTCCGCTAAATCAAGATATTTAATTTTACATATAATAACAGTTGTTTTTAATAAATAATATTTATAATATCGAGTAAATGTTTATATAAATAATTTATAAATATTAAATGAATATGTGATACAAAAGTATTAAAAATGAAAATATTTGAAATTTATGAATCAGAACTAGGGTGATAAAGATGTCATGTAAGAAATAATATCAATTACGCGTGTAGAATAAATAATTTATATTTTTTTTTATTTTATTACATGATAATGAAAATTCAAATTCGATATTTACATCTTATTTTAAATATATATAAAATATACAAATATAAGCAATGATTAAATATTGCACATGTTTGTGTAATTATATTTATAATTTATAACTTAAATCTAACTATATAATAGTTTACACAGACGAATCGCAGTAATAATTGAATAATAATATTGGTTTATTATTACTATAATTTTACATTACTATTCACTACTATTAAGTTCTGAAACAAGCTCGTCTATTATTTGGACTTCATTATTGTCCTCATTTATTTTCTTATTATATTTCGCATTTGAACCTATAAGCCTAAGAACTTCATCTGGAAATCGAAAATTATTACATTTTCCATGCCGTTTTAAACTAAATCGAATATTTAAAACAGCATTCACCATTTCGGTTGCCATACGATTTCTTAGCTTACTCTTCACGATATTCTTATGTCTACTAAAATAATACTTTTTAAATATTAGTTTCATAATTTAATATGATAGAATATTAACGCGGATGTAGAAAAAATATTAAAGTATATTACTGCAATATTATTAAAATATTGTTCTTATAGAAATTTGAATTTGCAGGCTGAATATTTATTTATTTATTCACAAACTATTACGCTTAGCATTTTAAAAACTGTACAAAGAGATATTGCATATTTAAAGAGAACGCGGATAATATTTTCTCCACGTTTGATTGGATATTTGGTGGAGAATCTCCGGCCGCTAGCCAATGAGAAAGGCACCACGCGCCTAGTTGAGGGTTAAGGTAATATGACTCCGATATCAGGTTTATGGTTCCAGCGGTATTTGTTTACTTTGGATAATAAGGGACGGAATACTTTACATGTCCCCATTAGTTTTTGGTCATCGAAACAAAAGTTTATAAATGGAAACATGTTTCAACCTTGTCGCTAGAAATTCCGCCAATTTGCTTTCATTCCGCTAGATTTTCCGCAAGCCGCTAAATCATTATTTTTTGCCGCTAGAACGGTTGAAATTCCGCTAGATCTAGCGGCCAATCCGCTAAACTGGCAACACTGTTCTTTAGTCGCTCGATGTAGACAATCTTTGATATGTCTCCTCATTTGATCCAACTAAGTTTTCATTCAGTAAATTATCCAATCTGTTTTGAAAAAATATCTTATACTTAGTTGTGATAGACTCGCTAGGTAATGGTTTGATCTACATTCTGGGCCTCTGTGTGCGCTTACGTCTATTACTTTACCCGTTAAATACTGTCTAGTGATTACGTAGTCGCTCACTGATCTTCCTCTTACCTTATCTCCCCAAGTGAACATATGCTTATCTATATGCTGGAAGTGGCCGTTTCTAAATATAAGTTCATGCTGTTTACAAATTTGAATTAATCTTCTTCCATTTGAATTTTCCACCTCTTCTCCATGTTGTCCAATGACTTTTGAGCCCTCACATTTTCCCACTCTAGCATTAAAATCTTCCAATAAGATAAGTTCTCTATTTATTCTACATTCACTGATTACTCCGTCTATTTTTGAGTAAAATTCTTTTAATATACTAGTATCTTCATTTTCATTCGGCGCATACACTCCAAGAATCGTCATCTTGTATTTAAATATTCAAAATTTACTTTAATCAGCCTCTTGTCTATGGCCTCCCAACTTTTAATATGGTTTCTGAATTTATATTTTATGACTATGGAAATCCCTTTACTGGCCATCTGATCTTTTGGCACCATTTGGTACCGCTCCAAATATGAACATAGGATCCAATCTCTTCTATACCCTAGCCCTTTTTCTTTGTCTCACTTAAACTTGCAATCCATCTATATTTAAATCATGAAGTTCCTTAATTACCTCCAATATCTTATTTCCCAAACCTTGGGTATTCGATGTTCCAATATTCATTACCTATTTCCTTTGGCTAATTCGTCTCTGGTTACCGTCCGTTTTCTCATGATTAGGCCTTTTAGCATTCCTTAGTTTTTACATGGACGACGAGGAGCTGGCCCATCGTCCCTTCCCCCTACTAGGAGGATCAGGATTTTTGTAGGGTTTACTCCACTAGGAGGAAGGCTCCACCGAGCTTTTGATCTCCTCCTGCCCTCATCTCTTTTGGAAACTTCTAGTTCCGTTGGCGAGATCATACCCGTATCCTTCATGTGTCGGAAGAAATGTAGGCTATGTAGGCTGAATGTAGATGTAGAAATGTAGGTAATGTAGGCTGCCCAACTCTTCGGCGTTTCGAGATCCTCTTCAGCGCACTGTACCGGATGTTGTCTTCTTGCGCCCCTGTCCTCTTCTGGAGTACTTCTTCGTCTGATCCCTCCTCTTTGACCAGTGCGGCAAGGTAGGCCCTACCAGTAGCTACGCTACCGCCGACATAGCTCTCCGGATCATGATTCGAAGCTGATGCAAATACAAAAATATAATCACTTTAATACCTAATAATCACACAAATTACAAATTGTTCAACCATTAATAGAATTAACCCTTAACTATTAATTAAATGGTTACTAAACATAGCCCGTACAAATTTCGAACACCATATTAACCCAATTAAAGTTAACTGAAATATCTTAAGATAATTCCACCTATCACTTACTACTCGTACTTTCTACAACAAATAACTAATAACATATGTCTAAATACTTCTGAAATTAACCGAAAATATCAACTATTTAAATAACTGACGAAATGCAAATGCACAAGATATCACGGAACAAATCCAAGCCAAAATCACACGAATTAGAAAACTCAAAGACACAATGACCACAATTCCTGCGACTCAGAAAGTCTCATTGACGCAAGAGGTATTGGTAGCAACAAGGCCTGCTAAAATTTAATTACTATTTGAATTTGGCTTTCTCTGTCTCCGTAATAACACCACTGTCACTCTGTGTCACGATAATTACAGAGGCGCTAAAACGTCCCTGACGCTGTCAGCCGGCAGCCTCATAGCCTCGAGCGGCCCCAAGGTACTCAGTGTGTTAACATTAATTTTATATTACTACCGTACGCTCACTTGTGCACCAATTCAGGGATGGATATTTGAGAAGTTCATTGTTAAACGGCAACATGATAAATGGGTTTATTTACTTAAGTGAATTCATTGTTGGGACATGATTTAGCTGTACGAACCACAGTTTTAGTAGTCAAATTTGTGATGATATTTGCTAAAACATATTTATTTTTCGCACCTAATGTTCTTCGGTTAATAACGAATTTTACAAAAAATCATGACTGAGATGTATTAATTCGAATAGAAATTGAGTTAAAATAGTATTACGTAACCGTTACCAAGGTCGAGCAAAGACGTGTTGTTTAAGCACCACTTTTTTCTATAAAATATAATGTAATATAATAGTGCCCCAAGCTACTTGGCTTCAACAACAATGGTCATGATTCGGGGAATGGCTACTTTTTGTGGCTTTAATAACAGAGACAAATAGACCCAGTATTCGTTTCAAAATATTTACAAATGGTGCATTGAACAAGAAAATTACTCACAATTGGATACATATTGGCCACACTAAAGGACACAGAATTTACTATCTACTAGAGCAGACAGCACTTTTGACTGGTAGGGCGTTAACGCTTCCATCTCTATAAAAAATCGCAACAATTTACACACGACTAAGTAGACTCTGTCCTTTCCTTCACACATGCTGTTCTGAACCTTATTAACCTAAAATTTGAAAAACTCTTCTCTCTATTTCTCTCTCCCCCCTCTCTCTATATATATCTTTCTCTCTACCTCTCACTATCTCTCTCTTTATCTCTATCTCTCTCTCTCATTTCTAATCTCTATCTCTAATCTCTATCTCTAATCTCTATCTCTAATCACTATCTCTAATCTCTATCTCTAATCTCTATCTCTAATCTCTATCTCTATCTCTAATCTCTATCTCTAATCTCTATCTCTAATCTCTATCTCTAATCTCTATCTCTAATCTCTATCTCTAATCTCTACCTCTATCTCTAATCTCTATCTCTAATCTCTATCTCTAATCTCTATCTCTAATCTCTATCTCTAATCTCTATCTCTAATCTCTATCTCTAATCTCTATCTCTAATCTCTATCTCTAATCTCTATCTCTAATCTCTATCTCTAATCTCTATCTGTAATCTCTATCTCTAATCTCTATCTGTAATCTCTATCTCTAATCTCTATCTCTAATCTCTATCTCTAATCACTATCTCTAATCTCTATCTTTAATCTCTATCTCTAATCTCTATCTTTAATCTCTATCTCTAATCTCTATCTCTAATCTCTAACTCTAATCTCTATTTCTTATCTCTCTCTAATTTCTCTAATCTCTCTCTAATCTCTCGCTCTCCCTGGCTCGCTCTCGCTCTCACTCTCTCTATCACTCTCTGTCGCTCTCTTATCTCTCTTCCCTCTTCTCTCTCTCTCTCTCTCTCTCTCTCTGTGTCTCTCTCCCTTTCTCATGGGCGCTCACTTCGCTATGCGCAGAGAGGAGACAATATTCCCCGATCTGTGCGCGCCGCATATCTACAGGCCGACGTCTGGCTCGTCATAGGCCACATTAGCATAAGAGCTCTTGCAGCACCTTTAGTAATCGGAAGACTTACTCAAAACTCTCTGGCATCCTGATCTAGAAACGTAGAAAAGAGGCGGATAATTTGATTATGATTGCCCCTGGTTTTTGAGCTTTATAAAGCTGTACGATATATTAGAATGATTAACACGTTGTATTATATCAAAGAAACATATAATTTTTGACGTTTAATTTTTAGTTTTGCAGTGAGTTAATATTACTGCAACATTTCGAAATGTACTAGTGAGACGCGTAAATTTGCCCTCGACGTGGCTGCCAGCGCAAATTTCAATTTGCAGTGGGGATGGTCAGCCATTGCCATAAGATTGAGGTCTTGGCTTGAATAAAGGATGCATGACACTTCAATCTTTCAGCATTTTCATGAGAATTGCCTTTATTCTGTCGATTTCATGTTCCTTTCCAGTCGTTCGTAGACTCTCAGAAAGGAGAGAACACTATTCCCTGTGTAATGCACAAAATTGCTTCTCTTCCTTTTGTAGGTTGCAGATGGTACGCTCAAATAAAGGAAACGGAAGGAGATTCCTGGTGATGTCAGCCTTCACCTGGGGGTTGCCTGCAGCGCTCACGATAACGTGCTCCATTTTGATTTCTCAACCAGAAACATGGCACACACCATCGCTTATGGAGACGCGAGTGTGTTACACTGAACGACTTCTCAGTCCAGTAGGTAAGCTGGCGTAATGGGACTTGATTTCACTTTTTTTATTTCGGAGGAGGTGGATTTTAATATCTTGGAGGAGCAGGCGATGATCTGGGCTATTGGAGGGAATTTTATGTCATTGTGAGTTTGTGCATTGAAATGTACCATGGGGTATTTAAGGCTGTGCGAGGGACTTCATTTTGTAAGGTTTAGATGTGGTTTATTGTCGAGGGCTGCACCTCCCCATATCGGGACTGCAAACGTGATTGCAAGGAGGACTAAGAATTAATATAGGTTACACACTGATTCACACCGATTCACCAGTTATTCACACCGATTTTTATGAGTTAATTTACGAGAGATCTAAAATTTGTAGGATCTATAGCGTGCACAAAAATAGGAGTGACTGGGGTGGTACCGGGGAAGGTTCTGGGCTGTCTGAAGCATCATCGAGATTAATGAGATTAATTAATGTGGCAAATCTATTCGGCGAGCAAACTGAGTTCTGGTGTTGTTCAGGGTTCACTAGTTCAACAGGCTTTCTTTTAGGGAAATATATTTCACCGGAGCCATCATATTATTGGTGTCTTTGCTGCACAGCATGGCACTTTTTACAACAAAACTCAATTTAATTATTTAATGCACAATATCAGGAAATCGTTATTTTTACCGGAAACAGTAAACCATAGTAATGGCAGTGACAGTAATGCAAGTTATAATAGTGAGGAAAGGGTATCATTGTCAGTGGAAAAGATGTATTTGATGAGAGCAGAGCCGGGCCGTCAGGTGAAATTGTTTTCTCCACTCCCGAACGAAGACACTAAAGCAAATTAATTTTCAAGTAAGTTCGCCAGCACGTGCGGTATGGAGAGACGCAATCAAGCGCCGCCTCCAGGCTCCCTCTCCGCCACTTTCAGCTTCCCCTCCATTCGCGATTCCCACCGGCCACCCTAGACATATTTCGCTGTATTTACGAACGTACCAGTTCTGGGTGTGTGACCCTGCTTCGGCGAACGCCTCGTCAGAATATCGAAACTCGGGAGGGGTCCGTTCGACCTTCGCTGACGCCCTTTTTAAACAACGTAAATATTCCGACTTCATAAAAGTGAATAATTTGCATTAAAATGATTCTTGTCAAGATTGGTTTTATAATTCACTGCTTACCAGCTACTTGTACACCTAATTCACAAATGACAAGAAAATTCTGCACTAGAGTTATCCTACCACCAGCATGAAGTACGTTGTATCACAACCTGAGTCCTCACCGATTACCGGCTCTGTTCTCAGCTATACACCTTCAATATGCTAATAATGGGCCGTCGGCACTCCTCTCGGGTTCTCAGGATTGAACAGATTTCCTGGAGTGGGGTAAGCTCGTCCTCAGATTTGATGGGCTTTTTTTTTTTTTTTTTTTTTTTTGAAATTCCTCGCCACGACGAAATGGAGTAGCGAGCAGTCAAATTACTAAATGAAAATATTTTTTTGATCAAAAGATTGAACGATTATAAGAAAGAGGGAATGAAATAATAAAATCTGAAATGAACTGAGAAGAATCGTTCATATTGGCGACGTGTCGGTTATTTTACAAATATACAATATAGGAAATGTTTTCCATATTCATGCTTATGTTATTATAAAATTATAAATTCTATACAAGATATTTACCTCCGTAATAGTGGGAGCTTTTCTTGTGATTCACTATCACTGTGATTCGTCATATCCTAGTTCTGTTCACACAGAACTCTTCTATTTGCGAGTAACGCCGAACTTAAGACCATAAAGCAATGGCGGATCATTAACGAATGCTTACTTTTTCGCGGGCAAGGTATCTTCTTGCTTCTCAGTTGGTGGGAATATTCAGATCTTTTGTCGAACCACCGACTTTCGTTCTACATGTTTATTCTTTGAAGGCTTATCGGTTTTTTCCCGTTCCTTTGTGTATAGTTCAATGTCCAGGGTAGGTCACAATGTGGCGGTGTGGCCGAACTCCGTCTGCTTACGGAGATTTGCCTCCACCGGGCGTCTTCCACGAGCATAGTGACGCGCTAGTCGGGGCAGTCTCTAAGTTCCCAACCTGTCGCCTGACGTATGTGATAGTGTGGTGCATGTAGGCAGAGGCTCAGGAAATGACAAGGAATAGGAAGGAAAGATTGCGCGCATCCCATGGCCCGTTTGTTCGGATACTGCTTCAGCATTCACTTGGTATTGATAGGAGAAATCATGGAAAACTACCGATCAGAGCGGCCGGCCGCTAGAATTCTCCTCCAGACTTCCTTCGATCTACCTGACAAGAGAGTCACGAAAAGCCTACCACCGCCGAGTCTCGAAGCCTAGGACCTCCCGGTCAGACGTACTTCAGTGACGTCAGTTGATGGCCTGAACCATCTTTCTCGGTTCTCTCTTGATTATTGTTTTTGTTGGCAACATCTTTCGGAACAGGTTCATCTTTCCTTGTTCTTCCCATAAAATATATTGTCAGGTAGCGCAAATCCACTCCCTGAATCAGAACACCAAACAAAATTCATTCCTGATTTATGTGGTCGTGTTTTGTGGGTCTTACGCGAGACAAATAAACTAATAAAAATGGAATGATTGGGTATACACCAACCCAACCGTGGTTCTTGCGCTTTCAATGCGCACTTAAAGGAAACAGAGTCCCGATCAAACGGAAAACGACCGACCAGCGAAGTTGGCCGCTAGAATTCCCCCCCAAAAAGCGTGTCACTCTCGGGACTCGAACCTACGGACAGCTGGATCAGTTGATGCCCTCAGCCACCCTAGCTCTATGACTTAATAACACACGAATTTAAAAGCGCTGACAGAAAGAAAAAACGATTTTCCACAGAATTCTTTAGCAATCAATTTTCAATGGTACGCTTCATATTTCCACCATTCTACAAAAGAATGAAAAGGGGGTAAAAATTCCAGTACTTTGCTGGGTTCACATCTATTATTTTTAACCTCATACTACATTATGCATTTTTTAAATTTCAATTGCAAGTGATCAATTTTCTAATTTCTTTATAGTTGAAATATTGGCTTTTTTCGCGAAAGCGAATTTTGACTGCTTTATGCAAAACGTTGTCAAGACAAATGTAGACTATTGTAATTTAGTGCATTTTATACCACTGTAGAGTGAATAAAAATATCTGCGCAGACTGGGAATAGAACCAGCTACTTCCAGAGTTCTTGAATACCATTTTGACATTAAGCCATTCATTCTAAGACTCCTGCTATAACAACACATTGCATATTAACGAAACTTGAAAGCAACATTACGATTATAAAAGTTAATGTATATTCAGTCTTTTTCCTCTGTACTACTACTATTTTGCTCTCAATGGACGTTAAAGTATGTATACGCTATCAAATAAAATAAATTTAATCTTCATAGTTCCGTCTACAGAGCGTAGTTTCGAAAATAAAAGTCAGATATCGCTGTCGGCAAGCGGGAATGTCCAGCGCCATCAACCTCTCGGGCCAAGACATTTTCGACGCGAAACTTCCACGAGTTTACATACCGAGTAATGTACGTAGAATAGAGAAAGTTCTGTAATGCGGCTTAAACGGCGATTTTTCAGCAGAAAAACTCGTATGTAAAGCCCTCATACAGAAAAAGTGGGTAATTCCTAGTAAATTTCTCTAACGCCTTATATTGTTAAATTTCCGAAATTGTGTGTCCCTGATGTTGAAAAAGTGTTGTATTCTTCTAGTGTATGTAAACATTATTAGCGCTTAAAATAGACGAAGGAAATTTTCATGCTGAATAAACTCTGGTCGAGCTGGAGCTCTGAGGCTTTGAAGAATTCATTAATATTTTATGAAGTACTTTATATGAAGCCCCAGGAACATTTTCTATGTTTTCTCAAATGTGGCTTCCAATTCTTTCTTTCAATTTCTGTTAAGAATGTAGTTAATTAAGCTAATCAAGTTTTGAAAATTGCAAAAATTTGATTTTTTAGCGTCTTGTTACAACTACGAATTGAAGAAAGACTGTTTTTCTTTAAGTAAAATTTGGACTATATAGTTAGTTCTTTCTTGAAAGACACTTACAATTTTTGAAACTCAAGTAGTTTTAGGTCAACATTGAGCAGTATTAAAATATTACAAAAACAAGATATTCTCAAAAACCGCTCCATCATTTTTAAACATATTTCACGTCTGTAATATGCACATTTCGGACTACCTGTGTACACAAATGCATTTACGAGTTGATGTGCTTTAAATAACTTTCAATAAACTTTTGCGAAAACTCAAAAAATTTGTGTGAAAAACAACTCAAAATCTGCCAATTTTAGTTACGCTTAAATACCATTTCCTTTAGAACTTCTCCAATTTTTTAACCAATATTTCATTATAGGACGAAGTTTTACTTTTCAATAATATTCTCAAAGTAATATTTCGGTTCTACCATTAGTAAAAGGAATAATTGAGGCAAATTAAAAAAAAACAGGTTTGGTGGGCGATAGAAGGGAGCTGGCAAGAGTATGTGGGAAATCCGAAAAGCTATCCAAGATCAAAGACTTTAGAAATACTTACTACACAAAAGAGTGTGCTATTTTGGGAAAATCATGCATTACAAATAATTAGGGTTAATGAGTGATTAAATTCAGGTTGGGCCATGGAAGATGCTAATATAGAAAACTTTTGCTTGTCGAGTGTTTTGAACAAAGGCTGATATGATCGGTGTTGATGATATTAATTAATTGCGTGGTAACGAAGATATTTATATTGCGTACAAATGGAGAGCTTAAGGAACTGATTGTGGTTGATTATTTTGGGGGAGTTAGTTTGGTAAATTTATTTTTTAGTTTACAGACTGCTACGAGGATTTCATAGGAAGAAGTTTCCGAAAGAAAAACCGTGTCAACAATTACTATTCATTTTTATGTTCCAGTAGATGACGAGAAAGTTCCTTTTATTAAATCTCGAACCGCACTCTTCTATTATGGTCCAGTGAGCTGCCTTGTGGTTTGTAATATTATAAGCCTCGCGTTGATTTTGAGAAAGGTGCAGTATCTGAAGCGAGGCAACTCTATACTTCGCCGAGAGGAAGACCAAATCTCTCCGATTGAAAGACACGCGGAAGGAAACAATCCTCTCACGACACACACTGCGGCGACCAATGGAAAGGCGCGAGAGTGCAGAAACAGGAGTGGTATTACAGTCGACGCGAAAACGTAAGACATGATATGATCAGTCTCTAAAACTTTGAGAATAATAGTAAAATACAAAGATTACCTTGTCTTTTTTGTTCCAGAATTAAATTATATATTAAAATGATACTTCTTTCCGGATGTGTTGAACTGCTCACTGAGGTTATGATGTGGCTCACTACACACGACAATTTCCATGATGTCTTTTCAATGACACCCCCGCACAATTACGTTCGAAGCGATATGGACCTGGCATACCGCGCAGCGGGTTATGTCACAGACTTCTTCCGGGCGGTGGTCGTCACTTGGTTGGCTGCTCCTGAAGGAGGCTACTTGGACCTTTTGAGGAGGCTGCGTCGAGGCAAGAGAGAGACGAGAACAGCTCGAGCAGGCCAAGTAGGCGGAAGGAAGCAAAACGTTGCGTAGTCGAGTCGCGACCAGGACGCCTGCTAGCGAGCACGAGCGCACACGCTCGCTCACCCCTCTGCACACGGCAGTCGAAAACGCACTTCGCCAACCGCTGCAAGTGAAAGAAGACAGTGATGCCAATTGCAGAGCGACAAGGACAATACCGGGCACTTAAAGCAGTGGTCACAGACTATATCTTACAAAAATACATAAAAAATATATAGAAATGTTTCAAATCTCTTAGGTTTATAGTATAGCAAGCCAGGAAAGAGTCTCCGCAGTACCACCTTTCTCACGAGAGTGCGTGCTACAGAAAGTATGATGGTAGCATGAACTGCGACTTGAAAACCTTAACTGCGAACTCACTACACACATATTAGATACTGGAAGTGTTGTATCCTTCACCTTCTCCCAGTGATCTCGTTGTTGCCAACATTAACGCAATTTTTAATAGGAGGTCCTGATTCTGCTCATGGCGGAGGGACTTTCCTGCGCACTGTACTAGTCGATGCACATTTCTTCCCATAGCTATCTAGCAGGTGTTGCGATAATGGTAAAAGGTTAGACTCTTTCGTACTAAATTCTAGTTTTCGTACATTAAACCTAGTAGTGCTACAACAGCATAAACTTTCTCACAATAGTGGATACGTTTATGAAACAACTACTCATTCTCACAATTCAGCAATCACTTGAAAAAGTGAAATAAAAAAAAGAAAACAAACAATAGATATATTTTTAACTCAAAATTTTAAATAAAACTCGCTTTCTTTCATTGAATTTAGTGTATTCATGACATCACTGCATTTACGAACGTATCAAAGATGTATGGTGTGTATTTCTATCAAGCCATTTAAACCTGGATTGCCCAATTATTATTCATATTTTACACTCCCTCCCTTCCTATCCACTACTGAAATAGTGAATCTTAAAAAAACTTTAAATCTTTTCCCAGAATTAAAACTCATCACGGTATAGAGCTTCTACACAACCCATAATTGTATTTAATTTAGTTTGTACTACAAATGACTACACTTCCATATTCATTAGATATTCAACTTTTATGTTGTAAATAAAAATATATATATTACTTGTTTAAAGATTCTTTGCAATCGTCCCTGACAAAGTCAACATATTTGGTTAGTTCACAATGTATTTTGTTAGTATATAAAGTTTACAATGTATTTTGTCAAAAATCTTTGTAGAACAATGATTGCTTGTGGCCCTTCTCAGCCTGAAACAGAGGTTGATTTTCATAGAGCAGATTTATTACTGCGATTATTTAATTTTTGCAGCTGATCATGTACAAAATGCTTAAGTGGGAAAAACAATTCTTTTGAAAGATTTTTTTCTTCAAAGGTTTCTGACGAAAATTCTCCAATCAGCAGCAACGGCATTACAGCGAATTGTTGCTAGCAAGGCGACATCAAAACTACAATGGACGCTCGATTATTTTCGCGTGCTTATTTCGCCAAACAACCCTGAAAGCCAGTGTTGATAAGCAATTGATCTTGGATCACAATATAATAACATTATTCTTCTGATTATTATTATTACTATGAAGAAGAAGAAAAACTCCACCTCTGGAGTACGTGACCATGAAGTTGGGGGTGGAACATGAGTATCCCAGTGACCCTGAGAGCTATAGAGTAGGGCAGTAGGCGTTGTTACTGGTAGGGCTTCCCTTGCCACACAGGTCAAGCGGGTCATTCAATGCCGAACAGTCGTGACGACAACATCACTCGTTCCGATCTAGTCTGTGCAGTTACCAAGTGCACTTCCTAAGTAACAGTAAAATACTCGTTGTGTAGTGAGGTGAAGTACAATCAGCAAGTATACAGTGCGGCAGAAACAAACAGTCGCTTATCAGTTATAATTAACGTTGAGCCCTCTTCATCCAGCTGTGACCTACGTCACAGCATTGTAGGAGCCATGGCAATTCTATACAGCAGCGAGAATGCCTTGGACGGCACCAGCAGCCCAGAGATTCAACAACATCTCGTATTCGGTGCGCATCGAAGCAGCCATATCCTACAGTTTGCCTCAACTATGCGGAATGGGCACTTTGCAAATGTCCATGGTGACGATTGTACCCCATATCACCTCACCAGGGCCGGAAACCGCCAGGTTGGTAACCTTAGCTCAGCAAATGACGCAGCTAGGGGCCAAGCAGACATGCCCGACAATAACAGTAAGTCGTAATTAAATATAAACAGTGCAAAAAGAACTCATAACTCAGGAGAACTAGACCTTCCCCCAAATAGAAACCAACCATTTCAAAATATACTTAATATAATATACCAGAGAGAAACCGATTTGCCGAGCTAGGGACTATTAGATCAAGATAAAAGATTTGAGTTTGACAATGTCACTTCGCCCCAAGAAGACGAAAATCTAAGAATTCCTCCCATTTTTGTAAATAAGAACCATAATATCTCGGAAATCAATAAAGAGATTAAAAACAAACACATAAAACAATTTACAACATTTTACAATGAAAACAGAATTAAAAATGTTCAAATCAATAGCAGACTTCAGAACAGCCATCAAATACCTCAATGAAACCAAAAGACAGACTATAAAAATAAACTACCAAAATCCGGCTAATAAAATATTTTGTGGATCAATAATTGCACTAGAGGAAATAATTAAAGACTTACAACACAAATACCCGTCCATCATCAGTGTAACAGGACTTTATAAAAGTAGCGTGCCCGTCCCAGAAATTGCCGAAGAATTTACGAGACGGTTGTCAACGAATCAACAAGTACCACAAATTAATTAAATCTGTAATATTAGTGTTAAACCAGAAAGACGAAGAAGACCAAAACGGACAGTACAGTGTTTGAGGTGCTTGGACACTGGACAAACGAAGATTAATTTTAATTTTTCAGTCGCACGCATTTTTTGTGCAAATGATAACTTTCTGTTAAATACTCTGAGAAAGACCTACCTGCATCCTGTAAGAACTACAATGCATCGCACAGAGCTGATTTAAGATCAATAGAATGTCAATATTATAAAAAACAAATAAACCCCCTAAAATGACCCCAAATCAGGCAATAATAAAATAGGTTAAGAAACAGCCCCTTCAATACTTACCTCACAAATCTTCCCATTCTCCCCGCTGTTAACAACATTCCAAACTTCACATTTGCTCCTTCTCCTCCCCGAAATACAAATCAAAACAACTAATCCCACATTAACACACCAACACAATCTTCTCCTGCGATAATATTCTAATAATAACTTTCATAATTCCATTATTAACTCAATTACCTACTTCTTAATTAATATAATTAATATGCACAGTAGCACACATGACTCAAATTTACAACCCAATAATTAGAAATGGCTATTTCGCGGTTTTAGGGAAAAATTCAAATGTAATATCTATCCCCAAACCATTCAAGCATCTGACCACCACGGACACCGACAGACCCATTAGCGTTCTTCACACTCTATCAATAACCCTAGAAAAATTAATTTCTAAAAGACTCAATTTCCATCTTAACAAAACTCAAACAATCCCTATGCACCAGTTTGGTTTCACTAATAAAGTGTCAACTTCACATCAATTATTAAGAATCACAGAGCAGATACAATCTGCATTTCAAAAAAAAACTTCATACAATAGTTATTTTTTAGACATATCGAAAGTGTTCGACTAAAGGTGGAATTCTGTTTTAACATTTAAACTTAAAAAAATAGGTACCACCAACTGTTTAATTAATGTCATTAACAGCTTTCTCCATGATATAACATTTTCAGTCACAGTTAGCAATCACTCATCCAATTCCCGCAGAATTACAGCTGGATTACCTCAAGGCTCACCACTGTCACCCATGCTTTTGAACAAATACACAGCGGACATTCCCAAGCCATCACTTCGTACACACATCGCCCAATTCGCAGATGACTTCGCCATTTTCATGTCCAATCAGTCAAGTTACTTAAATTGAAAGCCAAATTATATTAATGAAAGGTCTGTCAATTGCAAAATCGAACTCAATCCATCAAAATCAACCGCAAAAATATTATCGTTAAGAACATTTTTAACTCCAACTACTCCTCACATAAACGGTCACCCAATTCCATGGAACCCACACAATAAATCTGTCAAAAACGTAGGGCTCAGTCTTGATATCAGACTAAATTGTAAAAATCACATAACAGTAAAAGCACAGCAAGCCAAAATAAAACTAATTCAACTGAAGACACTTTTAAATCGCAACAGTGCTCTCATTAAATAATGCAATCATCATTTATAAATCAAAAAATAGACCCCTAATGCTTTACAAATACCCCCTACCTGGAACAACGCCTCAAAAACAAACATCAGTAAATTCCAGTGTGTGATCCTGAAGACGTTGGATCACATCGGGATACCCAAAATTACTGCAACAAATTGTAGCAACACGCACGATCTGTTAACTTCCACCTTTGCACAGTGTTTCTCAGAGTCCACGCGGGACCACTGTGGCAGGCCTGCCACGACGGAGAGTTCAAAGGACCAATGATCTGAACGAAAAAATCATTTTGTACTTTCGCATTGCCCGTTGCGATAAAAGCCGTCTAGAATACAGGCAGGAATTGCATAGTTGTTTCTGTAAAGATTACCCCCATTTATCCCATCTCACTGAGCAGAATATCGCAGATCGAAAAGCGCTGATAAGTAAATGCGGTAAATATGCCTCCAAAATGAGACTAAAGCAGAAGTAAAAGTACTGTTAGAAACACAAGGGAACATTGTGGCTGCAACAACTCCCACCACTACAGTGACTAACTTCTCAAAGCGTTTTAACTTTGAGCTTATACGTGGATATTCGTGCTGGCTGATGGTCTAGCAGTTGAGAGAAAGTTGTGAAATGCTCCGGGTAAAGGTGGGGAATTTTAGCCGTAGAGAAGCTCTTATCTCAGAACCCTAGTAAAGACAGGGTGGATAAATCTAGTTGCTAAATATAGGGAAAAACCCTCTAACACGTGATGCAACCAGAATCCATGTTTTGTGGGTTCTTGATACCAAGAAATCGAGTGAAGTCTAAATGTCTGTCCGTCCATCAGTCTGTGAACACTGTTTAACCGATTTTCTCTAACACTAATATTCCCCATTTGCTCTAGCTGAAGATGCAGCACCTTGAACTTGAAACAAAAAGTTTTAATTTTGGGGATACTTTACGTGAAGCCCATGGAATATTTGCAAAATGTCCGAAAAAATGGATCGAACGTTTTTGAAAAAATTTTGTTTTTGGATACTTCGACAATTGTCTCGAGGCGGGATTCATGGTAGATGGATCCCTGTTCAAATTCCGTGCGCTTTTATGTAGCACAAGATCACACGCTGCCTGTGGCGTTTCCTGCAAAATTGATCGCAAAACTCTGGGAATAAACCACATGAATTACCAAAAGCAAGGCGACAAAGTCCAGTGAGATAAGGGCCCCTCTTCCGCCTTCCCACTTCCTTCCACACAGTGACCTCCGGAAGACGCTATGCAGAAATTGAGGAAAGTAGACACGATTGGAATCGGCTCTGATTACAAACACAGCAATCATTTCTTTGTGACAATTTCATAAATTTTTACAATCTCTAATTACCACGCTCCTAACTAAGAGGTCCAAGTGAATCCCTCTTATCAACGATGGTGCAAACACGATAAGTGCATCATTTTCCTGAGTTAGATTGAAAGATGCACACCCTCTAAACAAAAACCCAGGAATTATATAATATTCCTATAGAAATCTACATTTACTAATTTCTAATGTGCACTGAAATTTAAAGACAACAATGCCGCTTAGGACATGAAGGCTACGGGGTTTTAACTATCCAGATACTCGTGTGGTGCTAATCAGTATGTACTTCCTCGCATCGGGTACTCGACAATTACCATATTGCAATTTCTGACCATATTCCTCTTCGCCATCACTTGTAAAATTTATTACCAATCGTAGCGCATTAAACGCTAAAAAATTATTTGAATAAATTAATAAGAAATTTTAAATCGCTTGTCAGCAAATTGGACAATCCAAAACTCTCTTCCATACACCCAAGATTAATGCAAATCATGAGAATCTATTCTAAGAGTTTCAAACTACCGTGTCGCTGCGTTTCCATTCTTGTATGACAACGTGTTAACTTCTGAAACATTCTAGCAAAAAAGAACAAGAAATTGGAATTTGCAAATACAAGAATGTGCAAAATTATACTAAATTACTAAATTTTAACAAAAATGTCCACCATCATATATTAGAACTGATTTTTACACTCCCGTATACGTACGTATATGCATACTGATTACTATTTGGTGTTCATTTTTGCAGAACACATTTTAGATTTCGTGAATCAAGCCAGTGTACTCAGAATTGCAATTATATGTAGCATTTTCTCGCAATGTCCATTTTAACGACAAGAGAGATAATTCAAAAAATTATTTTAGGCCCATTTAGTAAGAAATAACAGAATACAGCGAAATGACATTGATGTCATCTGATTAAATCTACTCCTGCAAAAAATGCAAAGAAAATATCTTCAGCCATTATGAGAAAAACTTGTTTTAATATTTTTCAATGTTGGCCTTACATCATGAAAATTATCACCATACTACTAAAGTTTTCGAAGAAATGTACATAACCAAGAACAAACTAGTAGTGGAAAACAAATTTTAGTTTAAAAAACCCAAGCTTCAATAGTACATTTGTGCTAAGACGAAAAAATTCTTGGTTTCGTAATTATCAAAAATTCAGCGTTAAACAAAAACTTCGAACGTATCCCATATTTACAAGTGTATGTCATTCTATTCTTACAAAAAAATCTTAAAGAAACAATTTGGAGCAATGTTTAAGAAAATTCGAAAATCTCTCAAAGCATTTAGTGAAGTATCCTCCTTAAAAAAACTGCAGGGCTATGATTCAGGCCAGATCGACCGGGGAATATTCATTTCGGAAAACCCCTTCAAGTTTTCTTGGGGCGGGAATTAACACGTGTGCGCTTGTGTTCTTGATAGTTCAAAAATTTGAATTCCAACTCACGACCTATAACTCAACAACAGATATAGGGTGTACTATCGATACGCGGAGCGCAGGGGCGCAGGGCCAGGCAGCTTGATAAGAAATACGGAGTCACGTCAACGAAGACGGATGTAAACAAGATATGGCGACCACAGAGATGACGTTTTGTAAGGATGTGTTAATCACGGCGCCAGATGGGCGCTGCGTTGTGAGTAGTTTAAATTATCGTATTCCAACGAACGTCCTATATGCCGCTGAAAAGCGTTGTTTCGTGGCACCGGAGACTAAGGGTTTGGATTGGATTATAGAAGTGGATGAGGGAGTATCAGAGTGAAAAAAGAAGGGAAAGAGTCGCCCTAGAAAGCGAGGAATGTCACATTTATTTTCCTTTTTTTCGGTTACGCATTACCTTACTCTTTTTCTCTCTTTCCACTTCTGAGTTTTGGTGTATTTTTTCACCGTTTCCTGACGGCGCGGGGACTGTTCGCCACCGTCCGATTTCTAGGACGGCGGGTGCGAGGCCCGGGTTGGCCCAGACCGCGAGCCAATCAGAGGGACCTCTCCGCCAATCACGGCGTACTCGCGTTACCCGACCCCTAAGCTGAAAAAGATACAACACCGGAGGAGAAACTTTATTGTGACTACCCTGAAGAAGCCTGCAACAGGACGGGCGAAACGTCGGCCTATCTGCCAACGACGCGGCGTCACCCGGACAACATAGAAGTAATGGACTCGAGCCGCGGAAGCCTACGTGTACAAGTCCTGTTATCTGTCAGATAACAGTCTGTCTGACATTACAAGACGGACACGCCGGATTCTTCGCTTGGGGGCCCAGGTGAATGTAACAGAAGAGGTGGTCCAATAATGTGGAAATTTAATGCACACACACAGGAAGTAAAACCAAATGTAGAAAGGAATATTGAAATGAAATGAAGGAATGTAGATGCGAAATTAAAGAATGAGAATAAGCAGACCACCTTCAAGCTCGATGCCAAATTCTCAAAAAGACACAAGAGTTTAATTTAACTGTACATGTGGCATTCATCGACTTTACAAAAGTCTTTGATTTTGTTGAACACTTACCCATGTTGCAAGCATTATTAATCAAGATGTCTCGAGAAAAATAGAATAATAGAAAGAATTTACTCAGTTATTAAAAACAGAAAGGTGGGAAATCTTTAACAGAAAAGAGGAGCCCGTCCAGGAAATCCGACCTCTCCATAGTTATTTATTGCCTAATAGAAACATGATATTCTAATATGTCTAATAGAAGAACTGAACACAAAAATGATTGAACTGTCACAAGAATTTTAAAAAAAAAGCAAATATAATGACAAACGGTCTATGTTCCCCCGTGAAAACAAAATATTTAAGCATTGAATACGTCAATGAATCTGAGCCAAACTGTCATTCAAACACAGACAAGAGAAAGAAATAAAAACTAGAATTTCAAAGGCTTGAAAGAAATTTGGGGGTTTAAATTTTATTCTGAACAATAAAAAAGAAAGCTTAAAGAACAAGAAAGCGATATTCGATTCCTTTGTACTGCCAGTCTCACTATACGGAGCTCAGATATCGGCTCTAAACACCAAAGGAACAATTATATAAACAATCGGCAAAGAAAATGGAAATAAATATGCTAGCGGTCATGCTTATTGAGAGAATAAGAAATGAATATCTCCGCAAGGGAACGAATGACGTATGCAGAGAGGCAAAAAAGATCAAATGGAGATGGATGCGTTGGATGCGAAGGGGTGGACACATCGAACTACTATATGAGTCACAAGAATTCGCAATAGAAAGGTGGGTCGTCAAAGAACTCGCTGGTGCGATGAAATTAGAGCTGTAACCGGCAATTGTTGTCAAGAAAAGCGAGAATTAGAAGTTTTTGGAAACGTCTTATACACAGTGCAGGTTACACGCATGACAACTGTAGCGGGATCAGCTGCCAATAAGGTCAGGAGAGCGATTAGCAGTGAACAACAGCGAAGAAAATGGTAAGCCGCCAAAAGTGGAGAGACCACAGTGATGGTGGAGCAGTTACTGGACTGTGGAACATTAATATGGTTAGTGCCAACAATATGGAGAGTGGACAGCAACAATAACAGACAGTGGGTATCAGTGAACAGTAGTCAATACTATTGATTTTGGACAATAAGCTTTATAAAAACGCCCACCAGGGTTACATCACATGAAAGCGAATTTAATATTCAGCATCCCCACTACTGTGGGAGGCCTTGCACAACACTGGGATCAATGGCTTTATTATTATTATTATTATTATTATTATTATTATTATTATTATTATTATTATTATTATTATTATTATTATTATTATGTATTCATAAACAACAAAATCCATTTTATTCAACTTCCTCTACTCACGTATTCGTTCTCATCATTTCTTTAACAACCACTCCTAAGGTAACGTAGATTGCTCGACAGCACGGCAACATATATTAAGTAGAGATAATCTATGCTACAGAAATAATGCGAGAATGTATGTAATGTTGTACCATCACTCTCTTTACTTTTATTTTGGGTAATTATACAAAAGCATGTTGATAGAGATCACTGTAAATAGTGGAAAACATGTTGTGTCATCATAGGTTGCAGAACGCAGGAGCATTTTTAAAGTGTTCAAGCTACTAATGGCAATTATTTTTGTTTGGCATGACTTGCTACTTGTTTAATTAAAAACCATAAGCGAGTGCAGTTTTAACTTCTTTTCCACATCCTGCAAAGTGACACATAACAGGAAGATGCGGGTTTCCTTTTCCTTCTTCACTTCGTCTCAGACTCGCAACACAAGACGCGAATGCTCCCTCCCAGTGTCAGAAGAGAGCACTTTGAGTTCATGTTGTTCGTCCATCCATGAATTGATATCGCCGACGATATTGCTCACTCCTAGTATCAGAAGCGATCACTTTGAGTTCGTTCACGTCGAATATCCATCCGTGATTTATGAAGATTCCTTCCACATCCAGAAGACTTCTGTTGAAGATAAAGTATTCCTACTAGCATTGACCGAGAATTGCAATCCGTGACGGTATTTGCTCACTCCCAGTGTCTACGACGCGCGCCTTTAGTTCTGCACATTTTTCGTCCAACCCTCAATGAGGCTAACCTATGCAGCGGTCCTCTACACACAGATTTCCACTAAGGACAAGTTATAGTACATTGCACAGGTGTAGGGAAGAGGAATTAAAGTATAAATCATGTGCAAACCAGTGTTTAACCTCAGCGCATATCGGTCATCCCGCATCACCACAACGAGTGCAAGATTTATTCTCGTGCTGCAAGTAGCGTTCCAAGTGGTCGCCGAAGGAACCAACCAAAACAACTATGGAATAAATTTGTGGAAATGCTGTAGTGTGTACGAGATGCTCTCATCTGATGGAAGGGACTGCGTGGAAGCTCCATGGATTCGTAGTGAATCAACGGACAGTATATGCTCCAAAGAATATTGGATTGGCCACACGAAAATCTTTCAATGCTACAATGCTACTTTCCACAGCGATTGGTTGAGTCTTTGGCTACCGCCTGGTCTTCCTCCCCAGAACATTCATATGGTAGAGTGCCCTCTATTTATTCACAACAGAGTAATCACTTCTGTAAACGCGTCCTCCTATTGGGATCCAGTTCTACTGTAAAACAAAGATCATTTAAGAAACAACGTCGCCTTCCTTAAAACTCGATTTGTCGCTAGACCCAGTCCAGAAGGGGGATACAGGAAGGCGATGTACTGTGTGGACGCCGCGCCACCGCCACTGGGGCCCTTCGCGATGATCTTGAAAACTCTGTGCACTGAAGTAGAATGCGCAAACAAGTGCTGCAAGCGCGGGCAACTGCTGAAGGAGAATGAAGGGCATTGGAAGTGTGGGCAAGATGTTGAAGGCTTCTGGACACCGAATAAATCCTCCCTCACAGTCTTCGATCCGGAGTTTCCCAGTGAGGATTACACGTTGTGTGAGCGCCCTCGTCTCTTGCTCTTCGAGGAGAGGTACGCTCAGTGGGCCCGCCACGCCAGAGGGAGCCATCATTTCCACTTCTACACCTGGAATACTTGCTTCGACTTCTACCGAAGCAGCAGCGGCAGCTTGCACGAAGGAGTCTTCTACTGCGAGTACTCACGTATCACCAGAGGTGTCTACTGGCTACTCCGTCCACTGTGCTTTCTCTCTGCTTTATTGTTGCTCGCGTCGCTGCTGTCTATAGCATGCGACACCACCATGCGACGAAAAACGCATGGTCACTGCCTATTTAGTCATGCTGCCTGCCTGCTTGTTTTCAACGTCGGGCAGATTTTGTATTACATCGCCATTAGCGACCGATTGGACGATGTAGGAAAAGATAGTACACCGCCAGACCTCGCAATTGTATGCAAGTATTTTGGTGAGTATACTCATGTATAACTTAATTATTATTGAAAGAGAGTGTTAACATTATTCATACGCATTCATTTATCCAAATGTTGGATTATGGATTTGGTATTTTGAAGTGATGTAAATTATTACCATCGACCCCTCCATATGTTGTTCATAATTTATTAAACATATTTAAAACAAAAAGATTTGAAAATAAATGCCACAAAGATAATATCGTTCACTAATATTTTGATGCAGCTGTGTAGCCAGAATTCATATTTTGTATGTCCTAGATACCAAAACATTGACTGACAGCGAAACGTATGTCTGTTAGTCTGTGGTCGAGGCTAACGCATAACCGTTCAGCTGATTATCTCCAAAATTGATTTTTATTAAATCATCACATCAGATACGTAAAGAATGCTTAGGAGAATAGTACAGATCTCAATTTTTTTAAATACTTGATTTTTCCACAATTGCAAAAAGTCAATTTTTTAACTTTTTTCTACATTTACTACTATCTAGTTATAAAAGCAGGTGTTCGTCAAAAACAGATCATCGGCCAAATTTTTACCTAAAATTGCAACAATATAAGTGGATTCTAAATTCAGCACTTTGTTAATTTTAATATTTAATAATATTCTACATATGTAAACAAAAGTATACTTATACACTGAACTTTTTATTATGATACTTACAAATACAACTAGAAGTACGAAGTCCCGTTATTTTGACGGGTTTAAGGTTTTCTTTCTAACTTCTTTGAGGGTAAAGTAATCCTCTCAGGGAAAAGTAAATAACTAGTGGTGCTACAGAATTGCACAGACTTCCTCCCATTAGTATTATATTTTCATTGGGCTAGGCTAGCTATTCTGACTTGCCACTTATTCGTGACGGCTGCAATCTATCGTTGTCCAATGTCAATTTTCTCAATTTTTCGGTTTTCGAATAGTAGAACTGAAATATTACTATAAAATTAGTAAAAAAGTAAAACGTCATCAAAAATGTCGTTTTCGTTGAAACGTTTGGAGTCGTTTCCATGAAAATGTGGTTTAAGCCTTACTGTAAATGCGAAATTCGAAGGTATTTTTCATAGAAATTGTTGGAGATTTTCTTAAACTTAGTTTGCAGTCATTTTAGACGATTCCACTCACAAATGCTAATAATGTACATGGCCCGCTGGAAATGTACATATTAACGACGTGATAGATAAAATAAATTAGTACATTTTCAAAAAAAATATAATACAAAATTAATTTTTGTCATCTTACATAGTGCAATCAGTACTATCCGTACGACATGTTTGAAGAAAAATTTGGAGTGGATTTTGAGAAAATGGCGTTCGAGTGTTTCTTGAATGCAGCATTTTTATATCAATACCACAGAAAACTTGATATGAACAAATAGCGTATCTTCTGCCGAACAAATTTTTTCAGCTCAATCTCGACTGAAATCGTGCTTCAGAAGGCACACGGCCCAAGAAAGTTTTGGAACTAACGTTAATGCATTTGCATTAAGATATTCCATTGTTACTAGAAATAATATTAGGTAGATTCGAAAAATCAACAAACTGACGTAACAAAATTATTAAACGTTTGTTAAAGCCCAAATTTTGCACAATTAAAACAACAACAAAAATTGAAAAAAAGTACAACGTAAATAAATGTAATATTTTATTAATTCATAAAAATTAACTAATTACGAATACACCTCTTATAATTATTTAATTATAGGAGTATTTTTCCGCCTATTTTCCCCTATCTCAATTATTTTCCACCGTTTTCCCCACTATTCTTAGAACTACTTTTTCCCCGCAGTTGAAAATTCTCTGAAAACGACGTGACAACGAAATCTTGCCTTTCCACACTGTACCGTCACACGGACGCCTAAGAGTTGGGCGCAGCATCTCTGAATACAGAGATTAACAGCTCAGTTTTAAAATATCCAAAAGGACAGAGAGGAGGACACTTTTCGAGAAAGCACAGGACCTAAAAATTGACTGTTCTCTCTAAAGCAGGATGATTGGTCACCTTACTATTATATTTATAAATATACATCTGAATCTAAAAAGCCAATTCTTTGTCAATTTCTTGTTGGCCAAAAAAAGTAACCACCACCCCCTTAAATATCCTCTGGGTTCACCATTAATCCTAACTATTTCAGCAAACTAACGTTTCATTCATGAGTGTGTCTTTTGTATGCAGCTCTCTCGATGTACTTCGTGCTGACTTCTGCCTGGTTTTGGCTCACGGCCCTGTGTGTAAACATGCTGAGGGGCTTCAGGTACGAAATCTACATTCCATTTTAAAACTAGTGCAGTCTGTCTCAGCAGTTCCTACCGCAACACGCTTACCTGTCGGTATGTTGCATTTACTTTCTTTACGGGCGTTATTAATAATACGGAGCTTCCTTCTTGGAACTTCTGGTTACAAACACTGGATGTTCAAACCCTTGCTCTAAAAGTAATGACGCTGTGTTACAATTCTTTTCTTCTTTCTGGGTAAAAGGTATTTGATTCGTACAGACATTTTAAAGCAAAATTCAAATTAATGATTTTTTTTTCTTTCAGGGATAGTGTGAGAGTTACTTTGTTTTTCATTTGTGAATTTGCATTACATCTAACATTTGGGAAATTGTGAGCTTAGATTGGTAGCGATTGAAATTATTTTAAATTTCAATAGCATCAAAACAATTGCAAACAATTGCAACTTTAATATTTTACTATTGTATAAACACAAAAAGAGAGGGGTAATGGCACATGAAGTGTCTCGTAATGAGGAACTGGCCTCATTGCTGACGAAAAATTTGGATATACAATGGACATATTTGATTATGCGGTTACTGAAGGCCTACGTATTGGTTACATAGAAATAACAATTCACAAGGTTTTTCTTTGCCCCTCGCCATATAATAGGCACCAAAACAACACTAATTAGTTTTAAATAACAAGTGGAAAAACAAAAATTTTGAGTCTATGTCTTTTCCTGATCACCTGATTCACAACCAATGTGAAATTTATAGGCCATCCGTTTATTAGGTGTCATCTTTTTCCTATTCTTTGTGAAAGTAAATTCTTTGCAAATAGAGCAGAATTTGTATGCTAGATTTAGACATTTATTGCAAGCCATTTTCTGAAAAACGAAAACAAGTTAACGTTTAAATAAAAAAAATCCAAAAAACGTAACTATAACCCTGGTTTATTTATTTACGTCATAAACAGTTAAAACTGTGTGTGTGTCGTGCAGTAGGGAGAAGTCAAAGCCCCGTCCCGGGAGAAGTCCCGTCCTTAAGTAATTTTTACCAAAAAACATTGGTACATGTATGAAGACGCAAGGTATGTATGAAGAGATATCTATATTAATAAAGAGAGGCTTCCAAGGTACACGTCGGTGAGATTTGTTTATTATTCGTACAATTCGTTTTTGTAATCTAAAATTCTCGGAACTATAAGATGTATTTCCACAGAATATAAAGCCATATCTCAGGCGGGAATGAACATTCGCGAAATACACAACAGGCTGAAAGGCCTGATTGAATTTGAAAGAATTCTGAAAGCGTTAGAGAAAGAATATAATTTAGTGTACAATTCATTTAAATTGTTGTTCCATGGTTTGACTGGATTTTGTCTTGAATGAATAATGTGGGATAAAATTGGAAATTAGATATATATATATATATATATATATATATATATATATATATATATAATTATTTTTAAAATAAATTTGTTTAAAGAAAACTAATTGCTAAGAAATAATTTACTAATTTCTAAATTACGTTATTTAAACATTTAGCTTTAAATAAAATAAATTCCAG
Source organism: Gryllus longicercus (assembly GCA_038098605.1). Taxonomy (NCBI): domain Eukaryota; kingdom Metazoa; phylum Arthropoda; class Insecta; order Orthoptera; family Gryllidae; genus Gryllus; species Gryllus longicercus. Next base: position 758,608 of record JAZDUA010000414.1, read on the forward strand.
GAGTTTTATGAATATTTAATTTTTGTCTTATTTTTTGAACTGTACAAGAAATAAACGTTAATTTTAAAGAGACTAAATATTGTGGAAAAAACAGATAAACTCAATTTATGCAATACAAATTTGATCCGTTAGAGGGTTTGGTTTAAAAGACTTCTCTAGTTGTGTAATCAAATTTGATTTTTGAAAATTGATGTATGCAGATGCTGAAGTAGACTGTCGTTTATAATTGGAAAAACGCAAACATATTTTGTTAATTTTGTTATTGCTGACTATTTTGGTCTTCTGTTGGGGGTGTATTTGTGAAATATAATTTTTAAATGAATCTAATTTATATTGGTCTACACATACTTTCATAGTTCATTGTTAATTTTTTTAATGTCAAGGAGTTTGTGACCAAAAAGTATTTGATAATGTTTGGATTTAATAATGATTAAATAATATGTAGAAAGAATATTAAAGGAAGGTTTAATGTGTGAGCTGGAATATTTATAAGCATCTAGAAGTGGTTTGGTAAATTTTCTGTTTGTTTATCAAATATTTATGTATAATCTATTTCTTGGGTATTTATTGGTTTTGGAGAAGTTAAAATTTTTATTTATGTACCTTCGTTATATATTCCAGTTTATACAAATGTTATGAAGTTGATAATTCATTTTTAGTAGTGGAGAATTTAAATATATTTTAATAAGGAGATGATTAAAATGTAACTCAGGAAGTGAAGCGTGAAAGCATTGCTGATGAACATATTTTAAAGTTATATTCCTTCAGTACTATATTGTGATTAGATTCTTAAGTTAGTTCAAGGGAGGTATATATGACTAAATTATTTTTAATAATACATTTGTTGTAAATGAATCCCTTGAGGATTTGACGAGTTGCATCCCCAAGAAGTGTGTTCGCTGTTGAAATCTCCCAAGAGTAGCATTAAATTAGAAAATTAAAAAATGAGATTATAAAGTTCAGTAGTTTATTAGAGGGTTTATATATAGAATATAGAGAGAAAATAGTGTTACTTAATTCAATTTGTAAAGCAATACATTCTAAAATGTTAGATGTAGACAAAACTATTTGTTGTTGAAAAATACAATTCATTATTATTATTGTTAAGGTTATTTTATATATAGACATATACAAAAAATTTTTTCTCAACGCCCATAGATATATATATATATATATATATATATATATATATATATATATATATATATATATATATAGAGAGAGAGAGAGAGAGAGAGAGAGAGAGAGACAGAGAGAGAGATGGCGTTGCCAATTTTTTTTTCGCTGGCTACCCACCAGAATTGAAGTTTTACTTGAAAAAACATGTCCAGGCACCCTAAAAAGATTTTTAAATGAATTCTAGAGGGCGCACCCGTTGCTCAAAAATGGCATTTTTTCGATATTTTTTACATTATTAACTACTAAGTACAATAATGTCATTCAAATAACATTCCTGATTGGATATGTGGTGCACAGATAGCTGCTTTTTAAGACCATAACACTCATGAAGCTTATCATTACATTTCAGTAACTAAAAGTCCCTAGAAGTTACTATTTTTGCCATTTTTTAGATATTTTCGTAATTAATCGGTTATAACTTCCAATATTTCTATTGAAAATGAGTTCTCTGTAAGTAAATACGTTAACAAGTCAACATTATATTTTAAACCTACGGTACTAACAAGTATAAAACATTAAAGTTTAAGATTAAAAAATCCCTAGAAATCGTAATTTTTCTCAACTTGTAACGTTTTTTAACATTTATCAACTACTATTTAAGGTGGTATTATTAAAATTTTACCACCTGTTGAATAGTTTTGGCCTGCTGCATTATTTCACAAGTTAGTGACTCAGAAAAAGTCATCTAACAAGATTTCAGTAACTACAAATTCCCCAGAATTTATTATTTTTTACATTTTTGCAAATTTTGTCGTATTTACTCACCATAAATGTTCAATATTTTCAATTAATATTAGTTCTCAGTTAAAATGGTAACTAGAGAACGTGATTTTTTGAACCCCTGATTCAAACAAACTGAAAACATAATAATCAGATACCAAAAAATTCTTAGAAATAGTAATTTTTGTCAGTTTCTATCGTTTTTTTAAATTATCTGTTTTATAATTAAGAAAATATTTTTAGAACTTGCAGTTCAAAGTGAAATTCCTTTCCAATGTGAAACGAATTCTTTTTGGAAACTAGTTAAGAGGAATTCTGCTTACTTCCAAAAGAATTGTATTTCGACGAAATAGACATGTTTATGAGTGAACGATAGACCACACCAATTAGTGCAATTCAAGTGCTGATACGAACAATTACCCACTATTCCCACGTTGTTTACACCAAGACAATTCAAAACGATTATGGTTAAAACAGTGAAGCTAAAATACGTCCACGCATATGTAACTTGATTCGCATGATTAAAAATACCCTGTATGATATTTTAGATTATGTTTTAGTATATTTGAAATTATTGAACATCAAATTTTAAATTATTGGTATATATAAGATATTTAAAATTTCGCGGGAACTTACTTTCAATATAAAGCGATCATAGAGGAGAGATACAAGTAGAGTGCGCGTGAACCTACTGCGCAGGTTTCAACATGCGGTGGCCGCAAGCCACGTGACTTTTGGACGACGGCAGCTTGTTTTGCGTTGTGTTGTGTACTTAATATTTGTGCTTATGTGTGCTGAATATTTTTGCTGCCTGTAGGCACATCAAATTTGCCGCCCCCTGTTTAAAATTATTGTTACATTTCTAATTGTAGCGTTTCAGTAATAATTCCTCATTAATTTAAATGTTTTAGCTTTAAAAGTAACATTATATTTTGCACATTTTTTTCATAAATTAAATAATTTGTTTGGATTAGCTAATTTAGGATATAAACTTTATCTTCATAGCAAGTAACGTTCAACATTATTAACGTTTCAACACTGAAACGTTAACATTAAAAGGAAACTAAAACATGACAACTAGAATTGCAACATGTTTTCTTTCGTCAACGGGCCTTAGTTTCAGATTCATATACTTCTGAAATCATAAGGTATACTCTAATGAAGTAGACAAATAAATAGCTTGTCTTAAATATTAATATGATATTTTTAAAATAAAAATATTTATGCTGTTATAGTTTTTAGAGAAACTAAATTTGTTTTAGAAAATATCAAGAAAATTTGGCGCCTTTGAAAATTTGCCGCCTTAGGCACGTGCCTACTGTGCCTATGCGTAAATCCACATCTGCTTGCCATCAGTAGACAATCTTGAAACTAGATTGTCTCCCTATGTAGTGGGCATTGTAGTAAAAAAAATGGAAATTTCACTCGCTTGTGTTGACTGTAAGATAGTTCTTTGCCGGACTGATAGTGATGAAGGATCATATTCCTTCATTCAGAATAAGGATGATCATGGGCTGAAATACCCTTCTGCAGATGTGAAAATCTGCAAACGAGCAGAAGTAGAAGTAAGAATACTTCAAGGGAGAGGTGACATTTTTAAAAGGACAGCTTACACTACAATTGTAGATAGATGTTTGAGAGAATTTGTAAATAATTCCTTTTTTTGTAATTTAATTTACCATAGGATGTATTTGTGTCAGGCAATATTATTTAAATATATTGAAATTAGGTTAAAACATATAGGAAGAGAAAGACTCAAATTTACCAGAATAATAGAATTAGATCATTTAATAATAAAATGATTTTATTTAGAGGGCATTAATGTATGTGTATTTATTGGTGTAAATTATGTTTGTAGTGTTAGTAGTATGTTAATGTTTATAGTTTGTATGATTGTAAGTATTTGATTTTTATTAGTAAATTCTTTGAAAATTATATATTTCAGCTTCCGGGTCAAAGACCCCATTTCGATCAGGTTTTTGGCCAGTTTCCCTGATCCATTGAGCAAATGCTGGGATGTAGCTTAACTATGCGCACGTTTTGTTGAGCACTCCTTTTGCTTGTAGTGGTAGGAGTAAAGCCAATGTTATGTTACTGTTTTGGTAGTAATACCAAAAAAATAAAATAAAACCTGCAGTTTGTTTATCAATACAAATAAGTTTTGTATAACTTGGGAGGTAAAATGTCTAATATCTATAGTTGAAAGTTGGGAAGAGATTTTTGAGCACAAGAAAATGTGTACAGATGGTACTTCTCCTCCGTATGTCACATACAGTATTTACTGTTTTTGACTAAATAAATCAAAATATATATGAAAATAAAAGTTTGTTTCCCCCTCTACAAATCCTTGAAATATTTTGATAACTTGCAGTTATATGTCTGATGATATCAATAGCAGAATGTCTAGCATTAAGTAGTAACAGAAACTTGGATTAATGCCTCCCATGAAGTTAATTTATTTTACAAATATTTTTTATTTATTGTCCTATGTAATAGTGTTGTGGTGCGTTATCGTTGGCATTTCTAATGATATAATTATAAACGTCATTGCCAACAATAGTATTTATTACAAGAGCAGCTTTTGATGGCTTAGCCATTCCATTCAGCAGGTAAGGAATGCATCAACTTACATTTCTATGTAACTTCTTCATGACTTACCTTCCCCCCCGCACGCTTTTTTCTTTCTTCCAGTTTCTAGAATGTTAAATATATTTTCCAAAAAAATTGTAAATTATTAGTAACCTTTATTATACAATAACTTTGTTGTAAAATCAAAAGAATATTCACGTTTTAATGTTTTGTTTTTTCTTCTTGCACTAGACAACTGAAGATGATGGCTAAGTCATCGAAAGCTGCTCTTGTAATAAATACTATTGTGGGCAATGACAACGTTTATAATTATTTCACTATGTAATAGTACTTGTAAAACAGGTGTAGTAGGGTACGCAGTTGAGAGTGACAAGTTGGACATAAGTCGGAATTTTCATGCAATTAATTAAATTGAGCAGAATAACTTAAAGTAATTTTTCTGCTATAAGCAACATACTCAAGGCCGTGTAATAAATGAGAAAATAACGCTAGAGTGAAGCATGCTAGATACTTATTAAAAGAAATAATTTAGTACGAGATGGGTGTATAACATATGCCTCCCAGCTATCCCAAAGTCACGTGTCTCGGGCGCGCGAGATGTTGATACCCGGCCGGACCTTCTGCGCAGCCCGGTGCGCACTCTAGTATATCTCTACTCTACGAAAGCGATGGAGGCGCTGGAATCTGTTTAAAGACAAGTGAGAGATGTAATTGTTTTATTGTTGTTATACCATACCAGCATATATTATCCAACATCCACTAAACACTAATGTTTCTTAATTCTGCGTGTGCTTTAATTAAACGATTAATTATAGGTACATTATTTTCCAATATATTACAGAATTTTATCATCCACAAAAACAAAAAGCTAAATATTGATTCGTTTATCAAAAGTGAAGTCAGTAAAACAAAATTTGAGTCAATTTTCATTGTACTATTTTTCCCACAATTATATTTTATTTCACATTAGTAAGTTTTCGTTTGAATCATAATTTTATAAAACTTATTCTAAAATATTAAACAATAAGCATTTTGCTGTTACTAAGATAATATATTGCATAAATAATTAATTTTATAGTTATCAGTGACAGATTCGGATTGTCTTATCTCATATGTGTAATAATTTGATAAACATTGCTAACCTAAAACTTATGTTCATATTTTAGAAATTAAATTATGGTATTCGACATATTTTTTTAAAGTTAGCCTTTATTGTATTAAAGAAGCAATATTTACTTTTAGTTTTTTATGGTTATTTATTATATATGTTAATGGAAAATACGTACACCCCCCAAAAAAACATTATGGTTCAATTAAGTACTCTTTTCAGGATGGCAAAAAAATCAACATGTGGTATTGGTGAAACTTTTTCATCTGCTACATTACCGGAAAATGTATTGCCGAGTTTTTTCGATGTAATAAAATATTACAAAAAATAAATCCCCACAATTGCAAGAATCTGCTTTACTTTTGATTGTGATCCTTAAAATACAAATGATTTGGAGCAGAATTTTCTTGCCTACTATTTTACACAAATAAATTTTGAATAAAATAAAAGCTTTCGTTGAAAAACAAAAAACTTTAAGAACGTCAAAGGAAACGCAAACAGTCTGCAACTTTGGAACAAGAAATTGCTCAATTTGAACAAAATTCGAAAAAGTTATTTGACATTGCTAAATGTCAGTGCTCGAATGATACCGATTGTAGATGCAATGAGGATTCTAAAGTTGCCGAGACATTGACAGATTTTTTAAATGATCAGCGCCATGATCGAAAAATGACAGTCACACAAGCTTCAAGGAATTAAGAGACTGTATGTCACAATCACAGACTGATAATGTTGAAGATGTTGTTATGCAATTTTCTGGAGAAAGGTCATCGAACAATGATGTATCTTTTTTTCAGGTATTTAATATTATATTATTAAACAAACAAATAACGAATGAAATACAATTTTCTGTGCCGCATAAATATATTTTAATTCAAATAAATCAGTGCTCTCTTAAATTATGGATTATTACTTCCTAGCAATAAAGAAAGTATAATGCCACACTGAAAACTTGTACCATCCCATATAGAATCACAAAACTATATAGAAAACTTTAGAAAGATACTTAAATTTAAATAACGTATACTTTGTATAATTACAGCCATCAACGTCCTCAGAAATCAATCATAACCAAATGAGATGCTCCTTACCAAATTTATCAATCGCCATCGATGAGACCGGAGTATCTCTGAGAAACGCGGAAACTATCGCAAACGCTGTGCTGCGAGATGTCGGTGTAATTTCTGCAGAAGTTACGTTGATGGTAATAGACCTTTCAAAAATTGTTCGAGAACAAAATTTTTTCCACAAATCACTACACAGTAGTGAGTCGCCCAGCTGGAATCTGTCGGCGCTTTATTTTGACGGAAGAAAACAGTCCACGTTAGTACGAGAAAACAAAGGAAGCAAATATTATCAACGGGAAATTCGAGAAGAACACGGGAACCTGGAGGAGTATATTTAAATCATGTTTTCCCTGCATCAGGCACTGTACTTGAAATTAAAAGAACCATTCATAATTTTCTTATTGAGTCCAAGTATAATATTACGGGATTACGTAATTGAAGAGTTTATTCTTTATTTATATACAATTAGCTATAGAATTCCACAGATTTGGTTGTTTCAAATGTTTACTTTTTCTAAAATATTTCTTTTAAAATATTTCAACATCTCGTAAATTTCGATAAATAAAAATTGTTAATATTACTAATTTCTAAAAATATTTACTGTAATATTATATTTTTCAGTGCTATATTTACTTAGTGCCTTTTTTCAATTTTATTCGTTCGATTTTAAATATAACCGAATTTGAAGTGCATATTCCAATTTTACCAATAATTCTGCTTACGGTAATATAACACTTAAAAAGTTTGGTTGACATCTCAAAACTGTTTGTTCGTTTGACAAAATGTTAATTTGATTGATTTGATATGTCATAAGTTTTTAGACTGGAAAAGCGATTATTTTATATCATAGACTATATCTTTTATATTTTACGTTTTAAAAACAATATCCTTTTTTCCAGCTGCAATTGTTTGCGATGGGACGCCAGTGAATACTGGGGTAAAAAATGGCGTTTTCTGACAGTTGGAGGAAAAACTGGAGAAGCCTGTACAGTGGTTCATTTGTCAACTACATGGCATTGAACTTATATTGCGTCACCTGCTAGAACATTATGGTGGTCGTAAAATAGGTCCTTCTTCGTTTACAGGTCCAATTAGCAAAAGTATAGCTGATTGTGAAAAGTTACCAGTTGTGTCATTCAAAATTGTCGAAGCATAAACTGACATACCTGAAATCGACGTGCACGATTTAAGCAAAGATCAGCAATAGCTATTCCAGATCAGTGTGGCAGTAATGAATGGAGAATGTTCAGGACACTTATCGAACAGATCTCCTGATAATTGTTCCTATTCCCGATGGCTTACAACAGCCAATCGTATTTTGAGATTGTACATCGCAACGAGGGCACCTTCAAAAAATTTGCAGAACCTTGTTGAGCTGATTATCATAGTCTATGTCTCAATGTGGTTCCATATAAAACAACGATCTGAATGTTACAACGGCGCCCTTCATTTATGGAAAATCATATTCCTTTCTCGTTGCCTTGAAGAAACTGTGAGGAAACTTATAAATACCATGATACAACGAAACGGATATTTTGCCCACCCAGAAAATATATTATTAGCAATGGTTGTTGATGATCGATTGAACGTTCGAAGAGATGCAATGCAAAAAATATTCGAGTGCAGGAAAAAGCAAAATGAAAGTTTGCGCATTTTCCGTGAACCGAAAATAGATTTTGAAGCTACAGAATATGAATCTATGATAAAATGGGACAATGTTACAGAACCACCTCTTATTAAAAGTATTCCTAGCGACGAATTAACTAAATTAATTATGACCGACACTTCTAAATTGAAAAAACTACTTGAATATCCGACATACGCAAGCGGTTGAAAGACATAAAAATTGTAACTTGAAGCTTCGAAAACCGTTATTGGACATCAAGCCAGACACAGTGTTACCAGATGTGTTTAGAGGGATTCCGCCATGTTCGTTTCAGTTTCCGCCGAAAATCCGCTGAACTGGTTTTAAATTTCCCGCCTAAATCCGCTAAACGTAAAATGAATTCTTTTTCCATATTTAAATATTTTATTAATTTATTCTATTAAAACAAACGATAAAAAATTATGATAGAAAAGGACAAATGCTTATGAATGCATGAAATATATTAGGACAATTGCTTATTCTTGGACATAGCCGTCGTTATTGGTGTATTCGAGCCCCAATATTTTAAAATAATAATAGGACTTAGGACGCACTTATGTAGACTGAATTGTCTGTTTTCTATTATTATTTTATAATACATCTGCTCGAACACGCTATGTGTCCAGGCCATAATAGTGAAGATTTGAAATTCCGCTTATTTTCCACCATCTTTATTAATTTCCGCCGTTTATTCCACTGTCCGCGAAACTAATTTTTTTTCTGCCGTACGACTTAAAAATCCGCTGAAAACGGCGGGAATTCCGCCGATATGGCAACACTGTCCAGACATAATCGTATAAGAGGTGCCATCACATTTCGTTCGTTAATGCCTCAATTTCAATCAAAAAAGGACTGCGTTGTAATAAGTTAAAAACTACTGCTATGTTATTTTGATGAACATTTATATTTACTTCAATAAAAAACGAATCAGTCCATTCATATCAAGAGTAAAATTATTGATTTATTTCTATTATCTGAATTATTAGTAAATTACGCAACGGGCTTGGCAGTAGCTGGCGAGCACAAACGAGTGTGATTGACTGCACGAATCGAAGACGAATGCTGCCACCGCACGTGTCTCGGCGCTATATACTGCCAAACAGTTGCATACTGCACTTTTTGCAACGAGTAGCCCGTGGTGAAAGTTACCTTCGCTATTAATATGGTGAAAGCAAGGTTCCGAGTTGTGAAATAGTATATTATGCAACGAAGGATGGAAGTTGGTAACAGCAGACGAGTTTGATTACACTACTCGAAGCCAAGTGCTGTAATAATATTGTAAGAGTCTTTTTCTTCCAAGAGATCGAAAGAGCTACTTTCACTTCAATAGAAAGATAAACAGTATTTATGTCACACTTGCTCAAGAAACACAGTTTTATTCCCTCAAAAGAGGGAGAGAAGCAATGTTTTATTTGCTCGGGATGTTCCCTAGAGAGTGCTTTATCGCCGCTCGGGCTGCGCCCTCGCGGGAATAAAGCACTCTCTTGGGAATAAAATATCCCGAGCCAATAAAACATTGCTTTTCTCCCTCTTTTGAGGGAATAAAACTGGGTTTTCTCTCGCACTTATGACATAAAATATTGTATGCACCACAGGAGAGGAGCAGACGACAACTCTCGAGTGTTTTATTCGGCTTCGCCTCGCACTGGAAAATCACTGTCGAATCCCACATCTCCTGCTTCTCTCTCTTGATGCATAATATACTGTTATACACCTATATATACATATATATATATATATATAATATATATATATGTATATATATACATATATATATATATATGTATATATATATGTATATATATATATAAATATATATATATATATATATATAATATATATATATGTATATATATACATATATATATGTATATATATATGTATATATATATATATATATATAAATATATATATATATATATATATATATATATATATATATATATATATATATATACTATCGTACACCTCGGGAGTGGTGGACGCTCGGGCGCCAGTGGCGCCCTCGGCAACAATATACTATTTCTATGCACGTGTTACAAAAACAGTTATTCTTGATTTTGATAATCTTATATTTCTAGGGATTTTTTGGTATCAGATTATTATGTTTCTACTTTGTTTGTATCATAGGTCCAAAGAATCATGTTCTCTAGTTACCATTTTAACTGGCAACTAATTTTAATTAAAACATTGAACATTTATGGTGAGTCAATACGACAAAATTGGCCAAAATGTAAAAAATAATAAATTCTGGGGAATTTTTAGTTACTGAAATCTTGTTAGATGACTTTTTCTGAGTCACTAACTTGTAAAATAATGCAGCAGGCCAAAAATATACAAAAGGTGGTAAAATTTTAATAATGCCACCTTGAATAGTAGTTGATAAATGTTAAAAAACGGTACAAATTGAGAAAAATTACGATTTCTAGGGATTTTTTAATCTTAAAATTTAATGTTTTGTACTTGCTAGTATCATAGGTTTAAAATATAATGTTGTCTTGTTCATAATAGATTTAATAAGGAATAATAGATTTAAAGGTAGTAGCTATGGGATCTTGTTTAAAAAATTTAATGACTGCCCTTGTAATTTGTTATTAAAATCTAACCCACCTGTAGTGCAAAAGTTTATCCACCACAAAACCATTGAATGCTATCTTTAAAGAATTCATATGATTAAGATATTGTGCTAAAAGCCTTATATACACATATTTCTAGTTCAGTGAAGTGTAATTTTATTCCATTACACTGAATCACTTGTTTATTATAAGTAAAATTCTACTATTTTATGTATTCTTCAGTTTAAACAAGTTTAGTAAATTGGGAAAATATTATATTCATGGGTAAATTATAAATTAATTTATGATACCGTATACCTGATGCGATTATGGTATACGTAAAACAACATAAATATAATGATCTCAGCAAATCTGAAGTTTTGAAAGGACACTACGTACAATTAAGCATGTCGCCTCGGTATCCTCAATGCACTTTGGCGATTCATTTAGATGGGGTTGGCAGTACCAAAACTCCACTATGTTGAATTTCAAAGGTATTTTCTTACGTGAAAACACGTATTAGCAAGGTGTAATGGATTCGAGATGCCATGAAGTTCAGAAGAATGATAATGTTTTCTATTGCTTTAACTTTCGAAGGTTCAAAAACTCCGTAATAACACCACTGTCACTCTTTGTCACGATAATTACAGAGGCGCTAAAACGTCCCTGACGCTGTCAGCCGGCGGCCTCATAGCGTCGGGCGGACCCAAGGCATTTAGTGTGTTAACATTAATTTTATATTACCACCGTACGCTCACTTGTGCACCAATTCAGGGATGGATATTTGAGAAGTTCATTGTTAAACGCGACTTGATAAATGGGTTTATTTACTTATGTGAATTCAGTGTTGGGACATTATTTAGCTGTATGAACCACAGTTTTAATAGTCAAATTTGTGATGATATTCGCTAGAACATATTTAGTTTTTGCACCAAATGTTCTTCGGTTAATAACGAATTTTACAAAATATCATGACTGAGATGTATTAATTCGGATAGAAATTGAGTTAAAACATTATTACGTAACCGTTACCAAGGGCTAGCAAGGACGTGTTGTTTAAGCACTACTTGTTTCTATAAAATATAATGTTACAAGTGCCCCAAGCTACTTGGCTTCAACAACAATGGTCATGATTCGGGGAATGGCTACATCTTGTGGCTTTAATAACAGAGACAAATAGACCCAGAATTCATTTCAAAATATTTACAAATGGTGCACTGAACACGCGAAAATTAGTCACAATTGGATACATAATGGCCACATTAAGGGAAACAGAATTTACTATCTACCAGAGCAGATGGCACTTTTGACTGTTTGGGCGTTAACGCTTCCATCTCTATAAAAAATCGCAACAATTTACACACGACAAAGTAGAGACTGCCCTTTCCTTCATACATGCTCTTCTGAACCTTATTAACCAAAAATTTAAAGAATTCTTCTCTCTATTTCTCTCTCCCCCCTCTCTATCTCTATCTCTAATCTCTAATCTCTATCTCTAAACTCTATCTCTAATCTCTATCTCATTTCTATATCTCTATCTAATATCTATCTCTATCTAATCTCTATCTCTAATCTTTATCTCTAATCTCTATCCCTAATCTCTCTTTCTAATTTCTCTCTAATCTCTCTTTTATCTCTCGCTCTCTCTGGCTCCCTCTCAGTCTCTCACACTCTCTCTCGCTCTGTCTCTCGCTCTCTCCCTCTCGCTTTCTCTCTCGCTCAGTCTCTCTCGCTCTCGCCCGCTCTTTCTCTTCCCTCTTCTCTCGCTCTCTATTTTCCCTCTTCTCTCTCCCTGCCTCTCTCTCTCTCTTTCTCTCTCTCTCGGGCGCTCACTTTGCTATGCGCAGAGAGGAGACAATATTCCCGATCTGTGTGCGCCGTATATCTACAGGCCGAGGTCTGGCTTGTCATAGGCCACATTAGCATAAGAGCTCTTGCAGCACCATTGGTAATCGGAAGACTTACTGAAAACCCTCTGGCATCTTGATCGAGAAAAGTAGAAAAGAGGCGGATAATTTGATTATGATTGCACTATGGTTTTTGAGCTTTGTAAAGCTATGCGATAAATTAGTATGATTAAGACTTTGTATTATATCAAAGATACATACATTTTTGACGTTTGATTTTTAGTTCTGCAGTGAGTTAATATTACTGTAACATTTCGAAATCTACTAGTGAGACACGTAAATTTGCCCTCGACGTGGCTTCCAGTGCAAATTTCAATTTGCTGTGGAGAAGGTCAGCCATTGCCATATGATTGAGGTCTTGGCTTGAATAAAGGATGCATGGGACCTCAATCTTTCAGCATTTTCATGAGAATTGCCCTTATTCTGACGATTTCATGATCCTTCCCAGTCGTTCGTAGAGTTACGGAAAGGAGAGAACACTATTCCCTGTGTAATGCACATAATTGCTTCTCTTTCTTTTGTAGGTTGCAGATGGTACGCTCAAATAAAGGAAACGGAAGGAGATTCCTGATGATGTCAGCCTTCGCGTGGGGGTTGCCTTCAGCGCTCACGATAACGTGCTCCATTTTGGTTTCTCAACCAGAAACGTGGCACACACCATCGCTTATGGAGACGCGAGTGTGTTACACTGAACGACTTTCCAGACGTTCAGGTGAGCTGGCATAATGGGCCATGATTTTACTTTTTTTATTTCGGAAGTGGTCGATTTTAATATTTTGGGGGAGCAGGCAATGATTTGGGCTATTGGAAGGAATTTTAGGTCATTGTGAGTTTGTGCAATGAAATGTACCATGCGGTATTTAAGGCTGTGCGAAGTACTTCATTTGGTAAGGTTTGGATGTGGTCGAGGGAGCTGCACCTCCCCATATCGGGACTGCATACGTGATTGCCAGGAGGACTAAGAATTTATATAGGTTACACACTGATTCACACCGATTCACCAGCTATTCACACCGATTTTGCTGAGTTCATTTACGAGAGTTCTAAAATTTGCAGGATCTATTGCGTGCACAAAAATAGGAGTGACTGGGGTGGTACCGGGGAAGGTTCTGGGCTGTCTGAAGCATCATCGAGATTAATTAATAAGGCAAATCTATTCGGCGAGCAAACTGAGTTCTGGTGTTGTTCAGGGTTCATCAGTTCAACAGGCTTTCTTTTAGGGAAATATATTTCACCGGAGAAATCATATTATTAGTGTCTTTGCTGCATAGCATGGCACTTTTACAACAAAACTCAATTTAATTTAATAATTTAATGCACAACATCAAGAAATCGATATTTTTTCCGGAAGGAGCGTAAACCATAATAATGACAGTGACAGTAATGCAAGTTATAATAGTGAGGAAAGGGTATCATTGTTAGTGGAAAAGATGTATTTGATGAGAGGAGAGCCGGACCGTCAGGTGAAATTGTTTTCTCCACTCCCGAACGAAGACACTAAAGCAAATTAATTTTCAAGTAAGTTCGCCAGCACGTGCGGTATGCAGAGACGCAATCAAGCGCCGCCTCCAGGCTCCCTCTCCACCACTTTCAGCTTCCCCTCCATTCGCGATTCCCAGCGGCCACCCTAGAAATATTTCGCTGTATTTACGAACGTACCAGTTCTGGGTGTGTGACCCTGCTTCGGCGTACACCTCGTCAGAATATCGGAACTCGGGAGGGGTCCGTTCGACCTTCGCTGACGCTTTTTTTAAACAACGTAAATATTCCGACTTCATAAAAGTGAATAGTTTGCATTAAAATGATTCTTGTCAAGATTGGTTTTATAACTCACTGTTTAGCAGCTACTTGTACACCTAATTCACAAATGACAAGAAAATTCTGCACTAGAGTTATCCTACCACCAGCATGAAATACGTTGTATCACAATCTGAGTCCTCACCGATTACCGCCTCTGTTTTCAGCTATACACCATCAATATGCTAATAATGGGCCGTCGGCACTCCTCTCGGGTTCTCAGGATTAAGCAGAGTTCCTGGAGTGTGGTTTACCTCGTCCTCAGATTTGATGTTGTTTTTTTTTTGTTCTGTTTTTGTTGTTGTTGTTTTTTTGTTTTTTGAAATTCCTCGCCACGACGAAATGGAGTAGTGAGCAGTCAAATTACTAAATGAAAATAATTTGTTGATCAAAAGATTGAACGATTATAAAAAAAGAGAATCAAATAATAAAAGCTGAAATGAACACAGAAGAATTGTTCATATTGGCGACGTGTCGGTTATTTTTCAAATATACAACATAGGTAATGTTTTCTATATTCATGCCTATGTTATTATAAAATTATAAATTCCATACGAGATATTTACCTCCGTAATAGTGGGAGCTTTTCTTGTGATTCACTATCACTGTGATTCGTCATATCCTAGTTCCGTTTACACAGAAATCTTCTATTTGCGAGTAACGCCGAACTTGAGACCATTAAGCAATGGCGGATCATTAACGAATGCTTAATTTTCCGCGGGCAAGGTATCTTCTTGCTTCCCAGTTGGTGGGAATATTCAGATCTTTTGTAAAACCACCGACTTTCGTTCTACATGTTTATTCTTTGAAGGCTTATCGGTTTTTGCCCGTTCCTTTGCATATAGTTCAATGTCCGGGGTAGGTCACAATGTGGCGGTGGCGTCCCTCCGCTGCCTGGAGAAATCCGGCGCCGAACTCCGTCTGCTTACGGGGATTTGCCTCCACCGGGCGTCTTCCACGAGCATAGTGACGCGCTAGTCGGGACAGTCTCTAACTTCCCAACCAGTCGCCTGACATATGTGATAGTGTGGTGCGTGTAGGCAGAGGCTCAGGATATGACAAGGAATAGGAAGGAAAGATTGCGCGCATCCCATGGCCCGTTTGTTCGGACACTGCTTCAGCATTCACCTGGTATTGATAGGAGAAATCATGGAAAACTACCGATCAGAGCGGCCGGCCGCTAGAATTCTCCTCCAGACTTCTTTCGATCTAGCTGACAAGAGAGTCACGAAAATCCTACCACCGCCGAGTCTCGAAGCCTAGGACCTCCCGGTCAGACGTACTTCAGTGACGTCAGTTGATGGCCTGAACCATCTTTCTCGGTTCTCTCTTTATTATTGTTTTTGTTGGATACATCTTTCGGAACAGGTTCATCTTTCCTTGTTCTTCCCATAAAATATATTGTCAGGTAGCGCAAATCCACTCCCTGAATCTGAACACCAAACAAAATTCATTTCTGATTTATGTGGTCGTGTTTTGTGGGTCTTACGCGAGACAAGTAAACTAAGAAAAATGGAATGATTGGGTATACACCAACCCAAACGTGGTTCTTGCGCTTTCAATGAGCACTTAAAGGAAACAGAGTCCCGATCAAACGGAAAACGACCGACCAGCGAGGCCGGCCGCTAGAATTCCCCTCCAAAAAGCGTGTCACCCTCGGGACTGGAACCCACGGACAGCTGGGAAATCACTTGATGCCCTCAGCCACCCTAGCTCTATGACTTAATAACACACGAATTTAAAAGCGCTGACAGAAAGAAAAAAACGGTTTTCCACAGAATTCTATAGCAATCAATTTTCAATGGTACGCTTTATATTTCTACCAATCTACGAAAGAATGAAAAGGGGCTATAAATTCCAGTACTTTGCAGGGTTAACATCTATTATTTTTATCCCCATACTACATAATGCATTTTTTAAATTTCAATTGCAAGTGATCAATTTTCTAATTTCTTTATAGTTGAAATATTGCCTTTCTTCGCAAAAGCGAATTTTGACTGCTTTATGCATAACGTTGTCAAGACAAATGTAGACTATTGTAATTTAGTGCATTTTATACCAATGTAGAATCAATAAAAATATCAGCGCAGACTGGGAATAGAACCAGCAACTTCCAGAGTTTTAGAATAACATTTTGACATTGAGCCATTCATTCTAATACTCCTGCTATAACAACACATTGCAAATTAACGAAACTTGAAAACAACATTACGATTATGAAAGTTAATGTAAATTCAGTTTCTTGGGCAGGAATCACGGAAGTCTTTTTCCTCTGTACTACTACTATTTTGCTCTCAATGGACGTTAAAGTATGAATACGCTATCAAATATAATGAATTTAATCTTTATAGTTCCATCTACAGAGCGTAGTTTCGAAAATAAAAGTTAGATATCGCTTTCGGCAAGCGGGAATGTCCAGCGCCATCAACCTCTCGGGCCAAGACATTTTCGACGCGAAACTTCCACGAGTTTACATACCGAGTAATGTACGTAGAATAGAGAAAGTTTTGTAATGCGGCTTAAACGGCGATTTTTCGACAGAAATCTCGTATGTAAAGACATACAGGAAAAGTGGGTAATTCCTAGTAAATTTCCCTAACGCCTTGTATTGTGAAATTTCCGAAATTGTGTGTCCCTGATGTTGAAAAAGTGTTGTGTTCTTTTAACGACCATCTGTCTAGTGTATGTAAACATCATTAGCCCTTAAAATAAACGAAGTAAATTTTCATACTGAATAAACATTGGTCGAGCTGGAGCTCTGAGGCTTTGATGAATTCATTTATTTTTTATAAAGTACTTTATATGAAGCCCCAGGGACATTTTCTATGTTTTCTCAAATGTGGCTTCCAATTCTTTCTTTCAATTTCTGTTAAGAATGTAGTTAAGTAAGCTAATAAAGTATTGAAAATTGCAAAACTTTGATATTTTAGCGTCTTGTTACAACTACAAAATTGAAGAAAGACATTTTTTCTTTAAGTAAAATTTGGACTATATAGTTAGTTCTTTCTTGAAAGACACTTACAATTTTTGAAACTTCAAGTAGTTTTAGCTCAACATTGAGCAGTGTTAAAAAATTACAAAAACAAGATTTTCTCAAAAACTGCTCCATCATTTTGAAACATATTTCACGCCTGTAATATGCACATCTCCGATAATGTGTGTACACTCTTGTATTTATGAGTTCATGTGCGTTAAATAATTTTCAATAAACTTTTGCGAAAACTCAAAAAATTTGTGTGAAAAAGAACTCAAAATCTGCGAATTTTAGTTGAGCTTAAATGCCATTTCCTTTAGAACTGCTCCAATTTCTTAACCAATATTTCCTTATAGGACGAAGTTTTACTTTTAAATAATATTCTCAAAGTAATATTTCGGTTCCACCATTAGTAAAAGGAATAATTGTGGCAAATTAAAAAAAAACAGGTTTGGTGGGCGATAGATAGGAACTGACAAGAGTATGTGGGAAATCCGAAAAGCTATCCCAGAGCAAAGACTTTACAAATACTTATTACACGAAAGAGTGTGCTATTTTTGGAAAATCATGCATTACAAAAAATTAGGGTTAATGAGTGATTAAATTCAGGTTGGGCATGGAAGATGCTAATATAGAAAGCTTCTGCTTGTCGAGTGTTTTGAACAAAGGCTGATATGATCGGGGTTGATGATATAAATTAATTTCATGGTAACGAAGATATTTATATTGCGTACAAATGGAGAGATTAAGGAACTGATTGTAGTTGATTATTTTGGGGGAGTTAGTTTGGTAAATTTATTTTTTAGTTTACAGACTGCTACGAGTATTTCATAGGAATAAGTTTCCGAAAGAAAAACCGTGTCAACAATTACTAATCATTTTTATGTTCCAGCAAATGACGAGAGAATTCCTTTTATTAAATCTGGAACCGCACTCTTCCATTATGGTCCAGTGAGCTGCCTCGTGGTTTGTAATATTATAAGCCTCGCGTTGACTTTGAGAAAGGTCCAGTATCTGAAGCGAGGCAACTCTGTACTTCGCCGAGAGGAAGACCAAATCTCTCTCATTCAAAGACACACGGAGGGAAACAATCCTCTCACGACACACACTGCGGCGACCAATGGAAATGCACGAGAGCGCAGAAACAGGAGTGGTATTACAATCGACGCGAAAACGTAAGACATGATTTGATCAGTCTCTAAAACATTGAGAATAATAGTAAAATACACAGATTACCTTGTCTTTTTTGTTCCAGAATTAAATTATATATTAAAATGATACTTCTTTCCGGATGTGTTGAACTGCTCACTGAGGTTATGATGTGGCTCACTACACACGACAATTTCCGTAATATCTATTCAATGACACCCGCGAATAATTACGCTCGTATCGATAGGGACTTGGCATATCGCGCAGCAGGTTATGTCACAGACTTCTTCCGGGCAGCGGTTGTCACTTGGTTGGCTGCTCCTGAAGGAGGCTACTTGGACCTTTTGAGGAGGCTGCGTCGAGGCGAGAGAGACGAGAACAGCTCGAGCAGACCAAGTAGGCGGAAGGAAGCAAAACGTAGCGTAGTCGAGTCGCGACCAGGACGCCTCCTGGCGAGCACGAGCGCACACGCTCGCTCACCCTTCTGCACACGGCAGTCGAAAACGCACTTCGCCAACCGCTGCAAGTGAAAGAAGACAATGGTTACAAAAGCACAGCTAGGAAGACAATACCTTACATTTGAACCTCCGTTTTTAATCATTTTAAAAAATGCATTTATAGTTAATTATAGTAGCGTCAAGGGGGTGAAAAAGAATAGCTTAGTGCCAATGGAACAACAGTTCACCATCGTGTACGTTCCATGATTTCTGTTGCTCAAGAATATGTTGGGAAATTTGGAAGCGCTGCTTACTACAGAAATGTAATCAGATTAACGATATGATTTCCTACAGTAGCTTTGTAGACTCTGTGGTTAGGTCTGGTGATTTTCGTTAAACGTGCGTTCTGACGTACGAGTATTTCACTGCAGTCGCCAAAAAGTGTTTAGTTGCAATTAAATTTTATGATTTCAGACATAGCTCAGTATTTTATATCAATCCTATATATTATGTTATATGAATTGTCTAATTATTTTTATATTCTTTATTATTTTGTGCAATGTCAGTAAATTTTTATTTATTTATTTAGTCAAAAATAGTAAACACTGTACGTGACGTATGGGGGAAGTTTATCTGCGCACATTTTCTTGAGTTCCAAAATCCCTTCCCGTCATTTTAACAATAAATAGTTGGAGGATGAGTAAGAATTAAAGCTAAATAATAAATAAAAATAAAAGTTAAAAAAGCGAAAGATTGGCAACATTTGAAAAGATAGACATTTTCGTTGCCAAGTTATAGAAAACTTATTTCCTACGGTAAATGAACCGCAAGTTTGATTTTTCGGACTTTCTAACAAAATAGTAACTCGCTCTTACCTCTACTCCCACCACTACAAGCAAAAGGAGAGTTCAACAAAACGTGCGCATAGTATAGCTACATTTACGTCCAGAAGCAAGACAAGGGGACATCTCAGCAGTTGCTCAGTGTATCAGGGAAACTGAACAAAAACCTGATCGAGATGGGCATCATTGACCCGGAAGTTGAAGTACTTATTTGTTACAAGCACAAAGTCTTTTAAAAAAATATACAATACAAATGTAAACTAATTCATTATATCAGTGTTTTGTTAAAATAAACATTTTTCTTTTTGATGTTCAGTATAGTCTAATTGTATAGAAACAGTTATACAGCAGAGAAGACTACTTTAAACTCAAATTTGTGTACCGACTTGTTTAATGTCATCTGGCAATGCGTTGTAAAGTAACGTCATGTATTGTATGTGGATTTCTGGTGAGATGTTGATACAGATACTTGATTAATGTAATTTATACGTGTGTTGTAATTATTAATATCAGTTTTACATGAAAATATGTTCCCACCTCCAAGTAAGTTAATACGAGATGTTCGGGGGGAGGGGAATGGAAGACGGGCTTTTCCAGTTTTCTTCTTTATAATACGTTGTCTCACCACCACGTAAAAAATGTGAAATCGTATTAGAACTGAAATAATTCATACAGATAGCTATATAAAGGACTGACAGGATAAAAAGAAATTATTCAGACGTTACAGTAGATGAAATAAAAAAGAAAACATGCAAACGTTTCGCTGCGGAGAAGTAATTTCATTTAAACACACAGCTTTTCATTTTACAAATTATTCAATAGATAGTATGGGTTAATCCGGATTGTCTGGTGTCATTCACTGAACCGGTTCACTAGAGAGGAATCGACTCACTGAACCGAATCCTTGTTTATTGATCACATGTTGTAATGGTCACTATGTTATCGCAAGAATTATAATTTCTATTTAACATTCACATGCTACTTACACTATCATTACTACTCAAAGCCAAAATTTAATTACCAAAAAAAGCATGTTATCTACTTAACACTTTTTTATATGCTCTAGAATTCGCAGTATATTTCACTAACACTTTCTATTTAAACTTTTTATTATTGGGGGGCTATCGCCCCCCAAACCCCCCATTTTAATAATATAAAATCAACCAGACTATTTTTTCAACAAATACTATATGTCAAAGATAGCAGTATTTTATTAGAAAAAATATAAAAAATTAACTCACGTAATCGCTGAAATTATAGAATTTTTAGAGTATTAAAAATACTATGCACTAATTACGTAGAACATCCTTATAACGCGAAAAACTTCAATGATTCATCAACGTATCACCAAATCTGCTTATATCTGAAAAAATACACACTCTTTACTTCTTATGAACTAAAGTTCAGTAAATTAATAAGTCTCCTCTCAAACCACGAATCCTTTCGTACAGACATTTTCACACAATGAAAACTCGGTATATCCGGAGTTTATGGTGTCGTTCACTGAACCGGTTCACTAGAGGGGAATCGACTCACTGAACCGAATCCTTGTTTATTGTTCGCATGTTGTAATGGTCACCATGTTATCGCAAGATTTATAATTTCTATTTAACACTCACATGCTACTTAAACTATCATTACTACTCAAAGCCAATATTTTATTACCAACAAAAGCATCTTATCTACTTAACACTTTTTATACGCTCTAGAATGCGCAATAAAATAATAAAAACTCACATATTTGTAGATTTTTAAACATAATTTAATTGAAATAGAAAAATTAATTCAATAACAATAATTCATAAATCTGAAACAAAAAAAATTTAATTTAAAAAAACTTGGACTTGGAAAAACTTAACACTTTTTTATATGCTCTAGAATTCGCAGTATATTTCACTAACACTTTCTATTTAAACATTTTTATTATTGGGGGGCTATCGCCCCCCAAACCCCCCATTTTAATAATATAAAATCATCCAGACTATTTTTTCAAACAAATACTATATGTCAAAGATAGCAGTATTTTATTAGAAAAAATATAAAAAATAAACTCACATAATCGCTGAAATTATAGAATTTTTAGAGTATTAAAAATACTATGGTAGTAAGATGAGTGTAACATATCTGCACTAATTACGTAGAACATCCTTATAACACGAAAAACTTCAATGATTCATCAACGTATCACCAAATCTGCTTATATCTGAAAAAATACAAACTCTTTACTTCTTATGAACTAAAGTTCAGTAAATTAATAAGTGTCCTCTCAAACCACGAATCCTTTCGTACAGACATTTTCACACAATGAAAATTCTGGCATCTTTCTCTACAAATCCACTCATTTCCTCCTGTTATATCCTTTCTCTCAATAAACTTCATTTCTTTCTGGCATACATTACATACACGTCGACACGCAAGCAAACCCACTTTCTGACACAACTGAATCACATTCAAACTTCCTTTCGGCGCAAATCATAAATAAATTCTGAATTCATACCTTCCATCTCGGTAGACACACAAAACAATTAAAAAGGGACTTGAAATGGCAATGAAACACGCAAATCCACGCCACAAAATTCTTCACTAATTGACAATTCATCAAATTATGAAGTAAATAATTTTGTAGTCATAGTAACAACTAAATGTGTTGTTAGGAGGCTGTTTTATTAATAAATCAAGTCTATTTCAACCAGGCAAGCTAAAGTCTTAATTTTGTGATTTAAAAGAGTGTTGTGACGTGAAATTTTAGAAGTGAATTGAAATTTAAAATGTATCGTCATGAAGAAAAAATGTTTCGTAATTGGAAAAATGTATAACTTAATTTGGAAAAGTGACATAGTTAAATTGTGATAAACCAAATTGTGTATATATTTATGCTTTGAATCAATGCCATCAAGATTTTTCTCCAGATTTGTAGTCATAGTAACAAATAAATGTGTTGTTAGGAGGCTGTTTAATTAGTAAATCAAGTCTATTTCAACCATGCAAGCTAAAGTCTTAATTTTGTGATTTAAAAGAGTTGTGAAGTGAAATTTTAGAAGTGAATTGTATCGTCATGAAGAAAAAATGTTTCGTAATTGAAAAAACGTATAACTTAATTTGGAAAAGTGACATAGTTAAATTGTGATCAACCAAATTGTGTATATATTTATGCTTTGAATCAATGCCATCAAGATTTTTCTCCAGTGATAGAAGTGAACCGTGAAACTATAACCTTGTGAATCACGAGATTAGTGAACCGAATCAGTGAACCAAAGGAACCGAAGGTCAGTGAACGACACCAGACAATCCGGATCAACCGATAGTATGTATTGTACCGACAAATCCCTTATGTCTTTGTGTTAATAAGAGGGAGAACTTGAAACAAATTTTCTAAGCCTTTGCAGAGAAAGGGGAAAAGGCAAGACATACACACACCAATTTCTATACACTTTTCCCAGCGATGTTCAATAAGTTCGATACTCTTTATATAATAAGAACTGTCTTACTCCTTAAAATAGCCATTAACTACCGACATCACTTCTTCATTGTTGGAAAATCTTTGACCACTGATCCATTGTTTCAAGTTTGGGAACAGAAAATAATAAGAGGGTGATAAATCTGGCGAATACGGTGCATGAGGTAGCAATTCAAATTTTAATTCATTAATTTTGGCCATTGCAATAACGGATTTGTGAGCTGGTGCATTGTCCTGATGAAACAACACTTTCTTCTTAGCCAAGTGTGGCCATTTTCGCTTGATTTCTTGGCACAAACGTTGCAATAAGTTCGCATAATACTCGCCGTTGATAATATTTCCTTTTTCAAGGTAGTCAATGAAAATTATCCCCCGTGCATCCCAAAAAAACCGACGCCACGACCTTGCCTGCAGATGGAACGGTCTTCGCCTTCGTTGGTGCGCGTTCTCTCTTTTCAGTCCATTGTTTTGATTGTTGTTTTCTCTCTGGGGTGAAGTGGTGGACCCATGTTTCATCCATGGTTATGAAACGGCGTTAAAATTCTGCTTTGTTGCGGTGAAACTTCGCTAAACACTCAATTGAAACATCTTCACGACACTGTTTTTGCTCGAGTGTGAGCAAACGTGGCACCTATCTTGCACACAGCTTTCGCATGTCTAAATTTTCAGATAATATGCGATGTACCGCAATTTTCGAAATGCCTACAATGTCTGCTAGCTCGCGCACTTTCAGTCGACGATCACCCAGTACCGGTTTGTGGATTTTCTTTACCGTCTCTGGAGTTGTCACTTCATTTGGTCGACCACTGCGATGAACGTCTTGGCAGCTCGTACGGCTTCGTTTAAACTCTGCTACCCAATATTTTACTGTAGTAAACGAAGGCGCAGACTCACCCAGAGTAGAATCTAGTTCAGTTTTTATACTGTTGGGGCTGAGGCCTTTCAAATGAAAGTATTGGATCACATAACGATGACCAATTTTCTCCATTTTTACAAATTCACTCACAACGTTCACTATTGATTGTTGCCAAACAAATACTAAACAACGTAGCGTCTTCCAACTTTAAACATATGCTTCATAGATTGTCTACTTTCTAATACAGTGGTATTTTTCGAAACACTACCGCGATCTCTAGGTCAGGCCGGGTACTTCTGGGACCAACTCCGTATGCTAAGATTTGAGATGTGAGTGTTCCATTTTAGGTTTTCTTGAATTGTTAGTCCGAGGAAGGTAGTTTCATGAGATATCGTTACAGGGTTATTTTATGAGTAAATGCTGTGAGAGTTTTTCTTTAGATCGAGGATTCATGAAATTTAGAGAGACTGTCTTGCTGGTGTTTATGATGAGTTTGTTGTCTTGAAACCATTTTACTAGTGCTTGTAAAGTTTTGTGAGTTTCTTTTTCTAATGATTGTTGTGTTTTTGCTTTGATTGTGATGTTTGTGTCATCTGCAAACAAAATTACTTTTTTGTTCCTTAAAGCAAAAAGCATGTCATTTATGTATATAAGGAGAAAGGGGAAAAGGCAAGACATACACACACCAATTTCTGGCCCAATCCAATTGGCCCAAGGATGGATCCTTGCGGGACTCCACAATTTATTATTTGAGGACAGGAGTAGTATGAGGAGATTTTGTTTTCTTGAATCAATGAATACTCTCAACACTAAATCACACCATCCAAACATTAATGCTACACAAATCGAAATTTCCATATTTTATTTAAACCACCCCCTCAGAAAATTTTTAAACCATTGGACTGGAGTCATTGGAACATTGGAAATGGAGAATAAATTCTCAGCAGGCCTGGACAATATTTCAGATTTTCTTATCAATCACAGGGCTCCATGTAGGCCTATAGTGCAACAGTTCTCTCGTATTTGCAATTACGTTCTAAAAACAGACATATTCCTAGATGTATTTAAAATGATAAAAATTAAATCACTGTTTAAAAAGGGCAATAGTTATTGACACAATGAACTATAAACATATCTCCCTGCTATCAGGATTTTCAAAAATTCTGGAAAGACTTTTCAACCATAAACTTAAAAGAGTTTCTCAATGCAAATAATGTCCTCACAAATTCACAACATGGCTTCAGGAGTAATAGATCCACAGACACAGACATCTTCTCTTTTTAAATGATATACTTGTTGCAATGAATCAGAAAATTCTCATTGGCCTTATCTTAAATTTGTCAATTGCCTTTGACATTACTGACCATCACATACTTTTAACAAAACTAAAAATGCTAGGGATCCAAGGCAATGCAGGCCAATGGATCAAATCATATTTATCAAACCATAACCAAGTAGTTACCTTTTGGTACAATTAAAAAACAAGATCTCGTCAAACTGCAGCTGCCCTACGATGATAAATTGTGGATCCATCTTGGGGCCAATACTATTTCTTATATACATAAATAGCATGCTTTTGGCTTTAAGAAATAACAAAATAATTTTGATTGAAGATGGCACAAACATAAACATTAAAGCAAAAACGACACCAATCATTAAAAAAAAGATACACAAAAAATCTTGAATGCGCTAGTAAAATAGTTTCAAGACAACAAACTCTTCATAAACTCCAACAAGCAGTCCCTCTAAATTCCATGAATACCCGATCCAAAGAAAAATTCTCACAGCATTTGCTCATAAATAATAACCCTGCAAAGATATGTCATGAAACCCCCATCCTCGGTGTATCCAAGAAAATCTAAAATGGAATACTCACATCTCAAATCTTAACAAGAAGATCATCAAATTTTGCTATACCCTATACAGTCTCAGTTCAAGCTCCAACAATGAGACCCTTCGAACATGTAATTTGAAAATGTGCACTCACACCTAAAATATGGAATAATATTCTGAAGAAAAACCCCTGAAAACTCTTGCACTTTTATTATCTAAATAAGAATACTGTGAACAATGACCAGCACTCAAGGTGGAATCTTGCAAACTCTTGTTCAATAAACTAAGGATTCTTCCTCTACCATACATGTATGTGTTTTAAAATAGCGATCTTTACAAAGAAGATTCTCATGGAAAGCAAAGACATTTTTAATCTAAATGCTGATGTAACAAGTACAACACTGGTCGAAAGGATAACTTACATATTCTCTGCTCAGAAACTACACGTTATCAATAAAATATACCCTAAAAGACGGCATTACACTTTACAACAAACTGGGCCATGATATTAAACACAACATATACACGCCTTTGCTAATCCACAATTTTTTTATTATTTTGGATCTTTTTGGGTTTTGAGGAAAAGTGGCATTGAAATGACTTAAGGAATTTTTTTTAATAATTTAACTTATCATTTGTATTAGTTGCCTTATAAACTTCATTCCAATTTTCTAATCTGAGTAAGTTTTGGAATTTTATTACATTTCCTTGGGAATAGTTACAGGTTTCTTGGTCAGTTGTCTGTTCAGTAATTTTTGATTCTGTTTGAATGTTAGAATCTGGGCAGTTTGGTTATAAACTAAAATGTCAAGAAGAGCTGGCTGGCTTACATTTTTTATTAACAATTGCAGATATTTCATTATTCCATGGCGAGCAACTGTTTTTGGAGGAATTTATCAATTGACTAACTTCTGTAACATTTGTGTGATGGAGAAACATTGATTTTGAAGTTCCAGAAAATAAAGGAGTACTAGTATTTCTGGTTACAATGTCCTGCTTTGAATATAAGAAATGATAGTTAAAGGTCCTTCGAATATCAGGATTACTGTAGGGAACGAAAATGAAACTTTGTTTGTCTCAGGAAAAACAAGTGATACTGATAGTATTTTTCCTTCTGAATTCAAATATGACATCAGTTTTTCTCCATCTCCCAAGGTTTCTGAGAGATAGGCATTTATAATTTCAAACATTTCAATACTTTTTGCATTCCTCACTACACAATATTTAAATATTCTGACTGGCCTAGAAAGTAGTAAATGACTATTTTCTGCTATATTTCACCTGTGGAGCATCCCTCTTAATGATCCAACAAGAATCAGCAGCATAGTAAGTTCCCGTTTGTCTTGATACATCTTTTCCATAGCAAAAATCTCTTAATACAAGTGTTCCCAGTGTTCATCTCTCACTGTGGCAAGATTTACTGGGAAGAAATCTAGGTGCGAGTGCAGGAACTGTACTTTTAGTACATATTATAACCTAAATTTTCAAAAGATGCTATGAGAGATTTGACAATATTTTGGGAATTTTCCCCTTTCGATTTTCCACAAAATCGCAACACTTTTGAAAGTTGGCCAAGCTGCTTTTTCCAGTGGATACAATAGTTTCTCAATCGATTCATATTGCATTAATGATCATATTTGTGGACCCACAAATAGTTCTTTAATTTTTACATCTCTAATTTTAGAAGATTTCTGTTTTAAGTACATAAAACCAGGAGTATTGACCACAACTTTGACGAAATTCTTCCTTAACAAAAGATTACAGAAATTATGTCAAAATCAAAACATACAGTGGTGTACCCTAACTTCCAATCTGCAATGAGGCTGTGATGAATTGCAGAGAGCCTCCAGAGCACATGACATTAGAGGAAGAGAATTCAAATTCTGATAGAAGTATCGAAGAAAAGAAACAAATACTTGTGGTGACACAAATTTTGAACAAAGCTGTTCATTCGAGCCTCATTTATTGACTCAGGGAAATCTCAAAGATCTCATACAAAATTTAAATAATCTAAAATATTTGGTTCCCAGCTAAAAGACTTGAAACTTCTTCAAAAGAATTCAAAGATATGTACTTATCGTCATCATAATTTTGAATTTAAAGACTATTTTTCTGAAGAAAATGGCTTAGTATTTTGTAATAAGACATTTAAAATGAACATTACCTACAAAATGTGTAACTAACTTCGTTACTTATAAAATTAGAATTAAGCAGAAAATGCAGTGAGAGGAATAATGTTTGGGTGCCTCCAAATCATAGGGATAGCAAATGGCATGTGGTGGGTACCACTTTTCCATGCAGTGAGAAGCCTTTAACACATGTGTGTGGGTGTAGGGGTGGTGAGGACAGGACCTTGTTTGGTCCCCCTCTTTGCACCCAAAATAAAGTTCATAACAATTTTTCACAAATGGAGTAAGGTTTCGCCTTTGGGCTGACCCCATAGGATAACTAAAATTGTTTGGATTAGTTAAATTACATCTAGTCATTTTGACCAATGACAAACTACCCACTAATTAAAATAACTAAATAAATTAGTCTGTAAATATAAAATACACAATAATTCAGGTGCACAAACCACTCACAATGACTGGTACACAACTATCTCCCAACTAGCTTAGTTCCAATCCACGTGTGCTACTCTAGATCACATTTATACGTCTGAACCTGCACAACAGTCGCAACACTCCCATTTGAGTTAGCTCATTTGGTCCAGCGTTATTTCAATGCTCAGCGATATTTTTCTTGACAATGGGCAAATGGGTAAAAAAAACGTTAACAAATATTTTAAAAATTAAAATAATAAAGAAACTGTGATGGAGATACTCCGAATACATATTTGAAAACTACATAAAAAACTGCACTAGGTACATCTATTCGTGAGACAAAATCATGTTGACCAGTGTTACCAAGAAGCATGTCTTCATGTAGTGGGTGTTTGGTTTTGTTAATTACATCTGAGTTTTCCCATTGTTAATTACATTCCACAATGTTTTAGATTTGTTTGTTGAGTTGTTAACTTTATGGTTTAATTGATATGCTTTCGCATTCATCAGTTTTAGCCTCAATGGTGTTTTGTAGTTTTCATAGTAATCATTATAATAGGGAATCTTAGTAACTCTAAACAGGACATAAATGTTTTTCATTTTAATATTTCTAAGAACAAGGATTTCATTAGAAAGCTTAATTTGGAGTTTCTTCACTACATGAATTCACCTTTTAATTATGGGACATGCAATATTCAAATGATGATTTAATGCACTCAAGAATAAGTTCAATTTCTCTTTGATATCATTACCATTGAGTACTTCAATCCATTCCTCTTTTAGGAGACATTTGTTTAGCAAATGTAGTTTAGTATCACTTATTAGACGGGTGAATGTGTATATAGGTTGCTCATGGCTATCGGGGCAATTGATTATTTCAATGATTTGTGCAGTGTGATAAGATAGATACACTGGGATAATACCTGAGTGGCAGGGTCGTCATGATAACATTGGTTTTCTGGGTGACCTCAATTAGTTTTTTAAAGTATAATGTGTGGTATAATATAATGTTTTTTAAAGTATAATCCTTAATCATGCCAAGTTAAAAATAAATCCAAGCTGTTTTCACTGGTCTGATTTAACTCGGCTATTATAGATGTGAACAGATTTTCTCGGAAATGAAGTACCTATGTGATGTCTCAGCCCAGATGTATTATCCGCGCACGTTTTGTTGAGTACTCTCTTCGCTAGTAGCAAGAGGAGTGGGGAGTTTTGGTAATTTTGAAAGGAATTTCGTATCAAATTTGTAGTTTGTTTTTCGATACAAAATATTTTCTATAAGACGGGAGCAAACATTTTTGGTTATCAGATTTTGTCTAAAACGCTCGTTGATATCATTTATTCTTCAATCAACTAATGTGGACAAAGGAGAGGGGGGTAGGTATTCCGGGGGTCGAGAAAACGTGCGCGTATAATACTAATCTAAGTGATGAAAATTTGAGACATTTTAATAAATTTGAGAGACACAAAAAATGAGCGACAAATTAAGATATTGATAGTTTGAAAAACAATTTCATTGCTCTCATTGTGGTATCTCAATGAGGCATCTCATTGAGTATAATACGTACGTTTAAAAATATTTATAATTTCTGCGTTTTAGAAAAGTAGTGTCTGTTATTAAATTTTGAAAGTTTAAAATTGTAGCCCTCAATGTGTATTAATTATCACAAATATTTGGCCCAAAATTGTGTGCTCACGTGAGCAAATATTTTAAGAATTAAAAAGTGAATTGACAACTGTTTTGTCGTTCGTTAATTAAAATTTAATTTAAGAAATCGGAAATCATGAAATTTTATGTTAGGACCTCGAGAGTCTTAAAAATTCTCCAATCCGGCCCGCAGTATTTTAATACAAGAAAGATTGGAGGGACCCCTGAGCGATGAGCTATCCCGATGTCGTGATGCTCTAAAGTTGGCAACATTGGTCAGAAACGTTTGGCGACCCTGGTAATCCGCTTCTCTTTGCCGCAACTACAATTACGTCTGCTTTCAGGGATTTACCGTTTTTTGTTTTGTTTTTTTGTGTGTTTTTTGTTGTTGTTTTTTTTGTGCACTACTCCAACCCACATGTGCGTATTTGAGCGTATGCCTTGTATTACTGTGCCGCCTGCTTCGGATGGGAACTGCATCAAACCTGGTAAGGTATTTATGAACTAATTAATTCACCCGATTAATTGAGACATTTGTTAGATTGCATAGTGTTTGGATTAGGTGGGAACTAAATTGTATGTTGGAAGGTCTAATCATAAATGCACGTGTTAACACAGGCAAATTGGTAATGCTCCGAATACGTATTGAATTATATTAATGGGAGATATTTTGTATTGTGTAGTTATTTCCAATTAAAATTAATTTAGCCGATCCCCGTTTAAAACATTGAAACAGTCGGAGAAATTAGCAGGTGGTCAGGACATTTTTGCCTTCTG
Source organism: Gryllus longicercus (assembly GCA_038098605.1). Taxonomy (NCBI): domain Eukaryota; kingdom Metazoa; phylum Arthropoda; class Insecta; order Orthoptera; family Gryllidae; genus Gryllus; species Gryllus longicercus. The sequence goes on from JAZDUA010000414.1 coordinate 789,691, forward strand.
GCTTATTTGGCTTATTTTCGTTACACGTGGTGCACCGAACATGAATTAACAGAGCTTGAGAATAAAAACAAAGTAATTGTGTTCATCGTCTGCTCATTGACTTCCTTAAAACAAAAACATTCAGTAGGTGTCGGAGAGCATTTTCGAAGTGGAATTATTTGTATTCCCCAAAACTCCACACGGAATAATTACTACTTCAATTTCAGTGTTTTCAAAATTTAGATTGAAGAAATTTCATAATTATTCTCCTTAAATATAAGATCATCCTAATGTAAAATAATGTAATATGTTAACATTATTGGAATAATGGTTTTTAAATCATAAACAACGCCAAGAACATTCACTGCTGCTCGCTTGAGCAGTAAAAAAAATATCCTCACTTTCTTATTGTTAGACGAATATGATTTAAATTATTCATCTTGAGGTTGTTTCATTGTTATTGAATCTTGTATATTTACATTAAATAAATTCAATTTTGAAATAATGGTAACACCAAAATTTTATTAATATATAAACCAACTTTTATTTGTTGAACTTTAAATTCCTCTTCTTCTGCTGCTTTTTAGCTAGTCAACATTAAACTAAATGCATACTTGGTCTTGTTTAAATGAAAAGCTATAATACATTTAGCATTTTTAAACAAACCTTCTAATTTTTGTAATAACTTAATATATTGAAATGAAAATAGAAACTTAAAATTATTGAAATTAATTAATTAAGGTTTTATGGAAGTATTTTCCTGAATGAACATCCTCTTAAAGACTTTGTATACACTTTTTATTTCTTTAGCATTTTATTATCAATTTTTATCATTTATATCGATAATTATGCATAAAGTTTCAAGAGTTTCCTTTCTGTATGCAGCAGCATACAGCAGTGTATCTTGGTAAATAGGTAATCGCAAGAACTAAATAGGTATAGGCAAGAACTAAACTTTCCATTGCAAAACAAAAAAGCACTGGTTTGTAAAACAAGTAAGTTATTTTGCAGAATAACATTCAATTTAAATACTTTGCAACACAAAATGAATTAATGTGTTTTAATTTAAGGAAAATATAATTGGTTTACACATAGTGCCAATTAATGACATTACCTTTCAATTTAAATGAAAAAAATTCAAAATAAAATCAAAATGTACTTGTAAAGTATATTGATTACAATGAAAACTACTTACGAGTAAACAATTGAAATTCAGAAAGTAAGAGTCATTGGAGATCGAGCAAATTTTCATGCCAGTGTTTGGGAAAAGTTGTAGGCCTATACATTTTCTCAGTATGATACTTAACATTCTAAGACAGAATTTGACATAATACTTCTTGAAATATTGAATGAGTTTTAAAACCTTACCTTCAACTTGAATAAAAGAAAAAAGGACATGTTCATGACCTTTTTTTTCAGTGGTTCTTTTTGTTTCCTTTTTGGAGTATCATATCACGTTATGGTGTTTTCTCTGGTAGGTCTTCATTCTTCTGCCTGCTAGCTTTTCTGCAATGATGTGTAATGTACTTTTGATTGCTTTGACAGAATATTAACCAAAACAAATAGTGAAGAGGTCTGAGTGTGAACACACCTGAAAATGTGTCCTTTTGTTTTTATTTTAAACATTTTGTAAAGTTTGTTGAAGGGCATCAATAATGTATTATCACAGCTATTTCAATAGCGTTTTTTATTTCACTTATTGAATTCGTGGCAAATAAAAAGGTAAAGAAATAACTGACGAAGAAAAAAAAACTGTATGAAGCAGTATATCCACAGGGCCTCCCTATTTCAAACAGAAGTTATCCTCCCTTCTCTCCCCTCCCCCACCTCCCGGAACATAAACACAATTCATCTCCCTATGCAACAGAAATAACGTCCAAAAATTATTTGAATTGGAATTCTATGTTTTGAATAAGCCTTTGGGGCTCTCAATTAACTCAGAGCAAGGGGCAAGTTGTCAAAGCTGTCCTCTCCCTCTGGGTGTCACGGATTACTTGGAATCATATGTGAAGAATATGAACTTTTTGTACCAAGTTGAGCATCAAAATAATTACCCATTAGTACTAAATGATTTTTATCAAACAAAACAAAAAAAATTATAGACACGTGACCTAAAATTTCAGTTTTTTGTGAGGTTTTTAAAAAAGTGAAATTTTAAGCTCTTTGTAATATTAATAAGAATTCATCGCATCTTCATGTGCGGTCTTGATTTTTTTGTTGATTTTTCAATTTGCTAGTCTATGAATTTTAGGTAAAGTAAGTTTAGTACAGGATTTACTGTTTAAGACTTCAGTTTACTTTTAATTCTCTTCAACCACGGTTGGCTAAATTTTACCCAGCTCAATAAAAACAATTTTAAAAAAAATTTTTTGTAATAATATTTTTTTGTGTTGATAAAAAATTGAAATACACATTAAAATGTTTTAATGATGTTTTAAATTATTTGAAACATTAATACTTTAAATATATGTAATTAATTAATAATTAAAAACTGATCTTTTGCCATTTGAGTTTGAATGAAGAAAATCAGTAATTTATATCAACTAAAAACAAGTATTGTCTTTCTTTGGTGAATAGATATTTTCCATGTTTATGCACCCAGAGACAATAAGCTGGTAAGGTTTGACGGATGATACTTCAAGGAACAAGCATGACATTGTATGGTAATTCTGAATTCAGCATGGTATAATGCTTCTCTCAGACATGGAATGTTACAAATTTGGAACCTGAATATGACAGACGTATAATAGTCACAAACTACATAGAACCAACTAATTTAAATATTAGACCTTCTTTCTGTGCGGTAGTTATCGACAATTTAAATTTAAATTATTACTGTACTTAAAATCGAGAATATGAGTTTTAAATGGCGTGGTCCCGAATGTCTGGGAAATTATGACTCCAGACGGGGAACTGAACATCGGTGATTTCGTTTCCTACTACAAAAGAAATTGCCAAAAGAAGGCGAAAGATCCTACCAAATTAGCAACTTGAAATTTAGTTTTGGTGAAACATAAAGTACGATACTTAGGATTATTTTGGAAATTAAGTTGTGAATACCAGAAATCCCCCCCAAGTTATTTAATAAAGGAAAGTTGCATCGAACATATGTTTACTTTAGAATTCGATGCATACCAATAGTGTAGACAGTCGTCAAGACAACGTATTAACCAACATAGTGTTCCGTGCTCTAGGTGTGATTCTTTTCTCTGGCATGGCCCCGGGACACAATGTCGAATAAATGACAAGACAGCATTGAAAATCGAGCTTCGGCACCTATTTAGAATGAGCGAGCCTCTCTTTTGGCAGCAATAGAAATGAACGGTAATAATCTTGCTGACTTAGGCTGGCTAATATTTTGTTAAGAAACGGGAAACTTATGTTAATTGTGTGTAGTTTATAAATTATATATTTATAATTTGAGTGTATCATTCGTAGCTTTGTGATTTTGGGGATTCGTGTAAAATAGACTAGGTAAGTGGGGAATTAATGTAGAATATATTCGTAACTTGGCATACATATTGTTTTAAGTTAAATAAGATGACAGGCAGCGAGTATGCCGAGGTGCAGAAAGGGAAAGTCGCGTCTGCGTTAATTGAATAGATCGTATTATAGAATATTACCAAACAGGGTTTGCGTGGAACATTACAAAACGTTTTCCCGCTGCCAGAATTAGCGACGATAGCAGGAGCATCGCGAGAACATCCCATCGAGGGAAGACATCTTGAAGGCCGGAGAGGAAGATATTTCCGTAAGCTTACGAACATTGATACAATAAATGCCGTATGGAATTTGGAAATATACAAATTAAAGATAATTCTAATCATTAATGAGCTCAAAGACTAAATAATGTAAATCTGCAGAATAAATACCAATTCATTATTAGCAAACAACCTAAAAAGGCAGATAATTTGTAGAAGGTGCTATCAATTTTTTTATAACAGAATAATACAGCAGAACGTCCAGAAATCGCGGCTCTGTACAGAGTCAAACGTCCACGTATAATAGTATATGTCGAACCCAGGTTTGTGAAATCACCCCTCTGGTTCACAATAATTTCAAATAATTTGTTAAAGACAGTAAACTAGTGAATTTGTTATACTTTTGGAAAGAGGATCTCCAGACCTGGAAACCCTGTAAATAGTTTAACATAGAACTATCTGTATTTATTAAAAGTACTCACTAAAATTATTATTTGATTCTCAATTTATTTATTTATTTATTTATTTATTTATTTATTTATTTATTTATTTATTTATTTATTTATTTATTTATTTATTTATTTATTTATTTATTTATTTATTTATTTATTTATTTATTTATTTATTTATTTATTTATTTATTTATTTATTTTTGCTTGCAAGTAAAATACACCATACGTATTATTAACATATGTAGCGTGGTCAGCAGAAGAGCAGGCCAAATGGCCTGAGCCTAGCTACCAATAAAGACATTTATTTATATTTAATTATTTAAAAATCTCAGCTGGAATAGGGGCCAAAAAGTGTAGTTGCCGCCACCCTCACTTGTGGTTACTGTTAGACTTGTTTTAGACTTTAGATATTACGCATGTGAGCTTCTAAAACCGTCGGGTGATAGTTTCTGGACTGCAAAATGAATGGTTGCAACACAGAAACAGCAAGCAGTGCGGTAGTGACACAAAATCTCTTTTAAATGGAGGGAGATTAAAGATTCTATTAATTCCAGGTGTTCCTCGTCCGGTGCCGCAAGGCGCGAGGAAGTCATTTTAACTCCTGTTCGTATCGGCCATTGCCAGTCTTCTCATGGTTTCCTCCAGCGAGGTAACTCCTCCCGCATCTGCGACACAAGTAGGACGGATCTCCCGTGGAGCACTCTCTCGGGCACCCAGGAAAGTTTGTTGGCAGCTGACGTAGACATTATTCCAGTCGATAGGTACTATTTACCTGGAAAACGGTACTGTATAGGCGGTGTTGCATCTGTTCACTTCGAGAGTTCATTCCAAAACAAATGATTAGCACTATGTCACCAACGATGCCTAGAAACACCGTACTAATAGTAAACACAAACAAGGACAATAAAGTATATATATGTTATTCAGGGTTAGGATTTTATAAAGTATTAGTTGTCGATTAGACCTTTATTCATGAATTGAGTGCCAATATATTTGAATTTCCGATTTGAAGTGAACGATACAGTTAAACAAGAAAAATAACATCGGCGATTGGGGATAAAACAACTTACGTTCAAGAAAAATCAATGTAGCAAAATTAGCAGATTCTTAGAGTAGGTGTCCAACTGCATACGGAGACAACATAAGAAGAATAAGATAAGTAGGATAGATAATATCGAAGGAAAATGATTTCGAATGGTTATGAAGATTAATGATTTCAAATGGTTATGACTATTTGATTTTGAATTTACGTGAAAATAATTCAAATCCGTATTCAAATGCCTAAATCCAGTTTTATTATTGTAATATACGTTTTACCAGGTCAGAATATAAAAATAAAAAAGATAATACTTTAAATTTTCAGGTAGGATTTGTTGCACAATAGAAATATATTTGAAATATATATGCGAATTATTCCTTATTACTAGTTAAAAGTAGAATATTTTCTAAAATGTTATTCAAATTTGGATATGGTGTTGCAATAAATTTTTAAAATCTTGCACATTTTGGTGTGAAACATTTAGGTTTCGTGTGGCACCAAAATATTATTAGAAGGCGAAACTTACGTATTTATGGCCATTTGTATCTTTTGTGCAAATAAAAAGACTAAACAAATAGTCTTATTCAACACTAGAAAGAGAAATCAGAACTATTACGTTTTAAACCCTACTGGTATGCTAACTTATTCCAATATGATATGCAAAATATAATAGCTATTATGCAGAAATACACAAACGAAACTACCAAATTAATTTAAAGATTGTGTATTAGTTTTACCTTTGCATAGATTTCTGGACTCTACCGTGCAGTGCTGATGGGGAACAATTAAGAAAACATCGGAGAAGTAATTGGATCCTGTACATTCAATCTGGATGACATGTAATTGCTGGTTGTTTTGGATATTCGAGAACAAATAGTTGTGGGCAATCTCGCAAAAGCTGCACTGGAATCCTGGCTATCAACGCTGCATTGTCACATCAATAATTCGTATTTTTGATAATTTTGTTTTATTTTACTATACCTTTCCATCAGCTTTCTTTCCAGCCTGAAATGTCCGTCATTATTTTATAACTTAATTTTGACGAATATTCTATTTTTAAAATGGGAAAGTGTCATTACCCACATTTGTAGCTATTCTAATAACTTCTGACAGCTTAGATCTACGCTCCGGAACCATAAATTCGACCATCTGATGATGTGATGAATGATAAGTCGTCGAAAGCTGTTGATATAATAAATAAAAAAGTTGGTAATAACACTACCTCGCAAATTAACCGAATTTTTATTGCTTAATGCCCCAACAGTTTGGTCCTGATTTAGAAGCTTCATTACAGCGGGCTCTAGTGCTAAAAACAGGAACAACTTTTAAAAAAATACAATTTCAACGTCATATCTAATTATATTTTTACCATGAATTTCACCAGGAATGCACCGTTTTATTACAGGTATGATAGAAAAAGAAATAGGACAATGTCACTGTCAGTTCATTTTTATGCGGGTTTTTAAGACATGTTTCCTTAAAAACATAATATATTTCACTGTGTATTGCAGCCCTGATAAAGTTTCATAATCAGGAACGAAATGTTTTGTGAGAACAAAAGCAATAAAATATTCTCAAATCCTAAGAAAAATGTTCCTGTGTTGCTTGTGATGCTTGGACGCTGAATATTATATTGCTGAAATGTTGTTAGAATTTTTATACTTGAACAATATTGTTAGAAATCTAATTTTGATTTCAACATTCTCTTCCAGGGACCAACATTATTACGATTCTCTATCGTACGTACTTGCACGAAGTGTTTTAATCTTCTTCCTTTCAGGGGGAATTGTAGTTGTGAACCAAACGCGACTGCATTAGCGGCAAGCAGAACTTCTCGGGCATTTCACAAGCTCTGATGTAACGTTTTAAATCTGTCAAGGGCATACATGATAATTCATCACAATGTAATAATAATAGTAAATCTGGATTGATACTCCTCTCTCCATGCCGATCAGAGTAGTTCGTCCAATTTCTTCTGATCTACAGAGTGAATGTTGAGATGTTCCCATTCTCTGCTTTTCGGCCAACAAATATAGATTTTCTTGGCCCTCCAAACTCTGTAACTAAAGAGTCAACGAGAGAAAATCGATGTTACAATTTTTTGTCGAAAATGAACAAAGGTTGGCAATGTGTAGCTATATAAGACGTAAAAGGAAAGCTAATCAGGGATGTCTACAGTCGTTAAGTAGTAATGCTCGGAACATTACCACAAATAATGTTATTTGTGGAGGGAGATATGTTTTTCCTCATACACGTCGATCTTGTTAACGTGGCTTCTCAAGGTCACGCACGAAAAAGGGAGAGGGAAAGCAGACTCCAATAGAGATCCGCGAAAGTGGGAGCTGTAGTGATGTTGCAGCTCTCTATTGGAGTCTGCCTTCCCTCTCCCTTTTTCGTGCGTGACCATGAGAAGCCACGTTAACAAGATCGACGTATATTTTCAAAACTTAAATTTTTTTCACTGTAGACTTTTGACGATTTCCAAGTTCTGTTGGCGACCCTACCTTTACCACCCTGGCCACTTACCTACCGACTAAACTCTGTTGGTGACTGTACATATTTTTTTTAAACCACACAGCCAAGCTTTGACATCGAAGCGTTACAAACTTTCAATCTCTTCTCCTGCAAAGAAAAAAAGAAAAACTTTCAAATGATATCCATTTTTTTATTGACTCTTCAGTTGCTAATTCTTTTCAGTGCAAAAAATGAATAACAGACGCGCTGACTGTTTTCGTCCTTCAAGACTCCGTTGTCGACTTTGCCCGACAGGTCTTAAGTTCATTTCACGACGGTGGTAGCATTTTGACGCTGGCTAGTTTGCTAGATTTAATTTTGTCGCTGTCTGGAAGAGAATTCTAGCGGCTAGCTGCTCTGATCGGTAGTTTTCCCTGGTTTCTCCAATCAATACCAGGTGAATGCCGAAACAGTTTCCTAAAAAACGGGCCACGGTGGGATGTCTTCCCTTCGTCTTCCTTGTTCCCTCTTCTTACCTTACACGCTCTAGTACATTGCCAGACATAACGGGAGACCAGTCGGGAGCTTAGAGCTGGTCCCAGCTGAGGCGGTGATACCTAGAGAGGGAATTCCGCGCATGCTGAGTGTAGGTTGGCACCGGATCTCCCGGTTCTAGCGGAGGAGGAGGATGATCAGGAGCATACACATGCACAACGCTTAACGAGGCTAATGGCCATCTCGTCTGAGCCCTGTCTGCTGCGCAGGTGCGGCCGCGGAGGAGGCGGCGGCGGCAGCGGCGGGCGAGAGCGCGAGGCGGCCGGTGAGCGGGTCGGACGACGAGCCCGTCCTGGACGAGGTGCTGTCGGTCATGAGGACGATCGAGAGCCACTTCCGGGGTCACGCGGGGGCGGAGGCGCGCCGCAAGAACCTCACGCCGCGCTGCGTGTTGCGCGCCACCACCAAGGCCTGGGTTAGTCACTGCCTCCATTTTACGTTACGAGCCATCAGACCCGCTCTGCCGTCTGACCACGCTCCTTGCATGATGTAGCAAAGAAATTACATATCACTCGAGCGACGAAACAGGTGATTTTAAATTTAGCTCAGAGGCTTTATTTAGACTTGAGGTTTTTTACGTGCAGTAAATCTACACCACGGGACAACCGGCTGTACTTCCCCTCTGAAGAAAGACGTGGCCCTTAAAACTAAGCTATGGTGCAACAGCCCTATACGCTAACCACTGAACCCGCCTCCTTTCCACGAAAGCGACGTGTCACAGATCGTCAGCTGGACTTGGTTATCCCATCGGGAGCTACGTTACGACTGAAATTTATGGTATTGAATATTCCGATTGGATGACAGCATCACAGCTGATGATCTGCCAGAAGTATGTATGGATTTGGCATTTTGGGTTGATAGTCCAACTTAGCCAGACAGCTAACGGAGTACCCCATGCGTGGGACTAGTTAAATTCCATGCTTGGGAGCAAGAGCGACATGACGTGAACCTGACGTATTTCTTTCACTATCTAACAAGATCCGCCTGCCTAAACTTATCTTAGTCACTCAGCTAAGGAAGCCGGAACGATTTTAAAGGAAAGCTACAACACTACTTTTGTCTCGACTGGGAACGAACTTGGAACCACACCGCGGGAAGCTAGTACGTCTAGTGCCCAAGGGCCATCCTAGAGGCTTAGAAGTAAAGGCGCAGAGAGCGGTGTATTGCCATGCGTCGCGTCAGCATCACAGCTGGCTCTGTTGTAGTTGCGAGGTCGATGTTATAGGTTTTGAGTATTAATGGTGGCAGTATTTTCTACACTAGCTAAAAACCTGGGCCGAATTCAGCTGCTGCCTGGAGGAGAATTCTAGCGGTCTGCTGCTTTGATCGGTATTTCTGCGTGGTTTTTCTCAATGATACCAAACGAATGCCGAATACCGCGCGCGATCTTTCCTTCCTCTTTCTTGCCCTATCCCCATCCATTATTCACGCACACTGACATAAGTACTTCATTATCACACTCGCATCGGATTGCGGGAGACTATAGAGTGCTTAGAGCTAGTCCGGCTGGAGCAGTGTCCCGCTGGAGAAAATACCTTTAGGTATTTTCTTTAGGAAGATATTTCCCGCAATTCGACATGTAGGATCTCACCACCAAATGAGGAGGAACACCGCTACCTTACGTGACAAAACATTAACAACATTAAGGTCTAATAGCAAAACAAACTGACGAGCACGGAAACACGCCCATTCCTCCATTTTATATCCATTTGTCAGAAGAGATTCAAGTTTGCAATATAGTTTGTGGAGCCAACAATTTATAGAAAATCAATACTACTTCACTCGGAAATCTTCATCATGTTTCCAATTGTAATCATTTCTCCTAGCTACTCTTCTGAGATCAGCAATATAGTTATAGACAAGAGGCAAGCACGTTTCTGAGCTTCCTTAATAATTAAGTTTTCTTAACATTGAATACGCCATAAAGAATTACTAGAAAAATTAAACACACTACAAGGAGAATGAAATTATAACCTTAATGTCTTAATAATACATTTGATATCCAACCATTCACAGTGTTGCCAGATGTTTTGGAAAGCCTTCTCTATTACAAAACAATTCTCCTAATTGTCAAGTTAAATAATAAACAAAATAATGGTTTCGGGGAACTTTCTCTATCTTTAGTGAAACAAGTAAAATTAATACTATAACATTTCTGAAACATTAACAAAAGTAAAATTAGTACAATGTATTTAAAGAAAACAAATTATTGATTTCAGTGGGGATAATACTTACTCAGATAACGCGGTCATATACGAGATCATATTCGTATATACAGATTGATGTTATCATAATTCAGCGTCCATATTCAATGGAGAAACTATTTTTTTTATAGTTAGTCTGGAGTAAGGTGGGTGGGAGGGACAGGAAGTAAATAAATGTATGATTATGCTGCATTTGACATCTGTTTGTTCATTTAGGCATGTCCTTAAAAGATTTTTAGTAATTTTGTAATTTCGAAATTTTCTAAAATATTTAATTTTGTTCCTTTATTTTGAATGTATAAATTTTGTAAATTTTTGTTTGCGTCAAAAGAGTGATTACATTCTAGAAGATGTGAGGTAAATGTGGTCTTTCTTTGGTTTTGTTTCCAGGCTCTATTGTGTTCATTAACTCTATGAATGAATTTCCTTTTTGTCTGGCTGCATTACAATCATTACAATTTAAAACATACACTCAATTTTTATCTTGATTTTTTTCAGAGTCTTTCTTCGAGAATTTAATGTCTATAACTTTTTGTTGGTTTTGTAACATATTTGAATATTATCTAATGTTTGGAGTTGTTGGCCTAAACGTTGTGACACATTACCAATATAGGGGACAAAAATGACGCATTTTTTGTTTTAATCAGCAAACCTAAAGGAAAAATCTGTTTTAATGTATCCTTTTCTTTAGATGAAACAAGATTATCTATTAAATTTGTATTGTATCCATTATTACTCGCTATAGTTTCTATGATGGTGATTTCTTTGTAAAATTCACTTTGTGAAATTCAATAGTCTATGAAACCAAGAGTGAAAGGAAGAATGTTTGTGTTTCAAGCTGTGTTTGAAATATCAAGGAATTACCAAGTCAGCTTGTGTGGGTTTTCTAAAAAAATTAAATTCATAATTATTGCTTTTTTATACCTATGGTCAAACCACGAAGCTTTTTTTATTACGAAGGGATATTTTCCAAATTTTGTTTTATTTTGTGAGGACCTCGGACACCCCCTTCCCCTTAAGCGCATGCCTATGGAAATCCTTCTAGCTGGGCTATCCGGTGGGAAGACATTAATGGTGGCAGCCGCTTTATCTAGGTCAAAGAATCTCAAACTTTTTATTTCATAACTATGTTCATTCTCTTAAAAGAACTGTTGGCTCCATCGACCCGCTTACATTATTCTTTATATTATACAGCAAACATAAACATAATGCACATAAAGGTTTTATAAACAGCAATGTGATAGCCAAATATTTTGGAAGAGATCTACATTTTCAATAATTGAAGGCGGTTCCACATTTGAAGAGAGAATCTAATTTTCATTGCTGTGCAATGACTACAAAATGTTTGACAAGCTACATCCCTGATCCTATGTATGAACCACGTATACGAAAGAAGAGCGAATTTGTAATTTATTATTATATGTTGTGTTACTTTATAGCAGAAAACAAGTGAATAACAAGTTCATTAATATTTTTTGTGATCATTGAGTTCTTGATTATACCTATCAATCACCAATTCATCTCCGGAACCCCCCCTCCCCAATCAACGTCTTGATTATTATTCAACTCTTTCAAAATTTCGTGTACCACCTTATCCTGTTTTCAAAAATATATTTCTTTAAATGCGATGGAGACTCAAATAATCGCAAATTGTCATTGGAGAAACAAATTTTATTCGACCGCAGTAGCATGTATTTGTTATCGAACATTAGATGTTTGAAGATTTGCATTCGAGAGCTAGTTAATTGGTATTAGCAGCTCAGAATTACCAAAATGTTTGACGGTGAAACGGAGTTCACTCAACACTTACACCCATCGTACTTTTAGCACCTTAGCCATTGTAAAGTTTGAGTTCAGATACTCGCAGCCAACATCTTGAACCTATTGGACAACTGCATTGTATAGAAATCAATGAGCTAAACTACATAGAGTGGCTGAAGCGCCTCTATCTTTGAAGCAAATTGGAGCAACGTTTTCTGCAGTCAAAGCAACAAATTATTCTGGTGGCTCAGAGCGAAGTAGCTCGCCTTTCACCAATGAGGTCCGAATTCGATTCCCGGACAACCTCATGTGAAATTTGTTCCGACAAAACGAGTTTTCATGCTTCACAAGGGTTAGTCCGGCCCCAGTAAAGCGTCCTAACACCTATCCTTATTGCTACTCAATTCTGGCCGCTAGGTAGTGACGCAGAGAGCGCGTAAGAGAAAGACGCGTACGCAGAGATGCTATCTGGTGGTCCTCTAGACAACTGACTGAGACGAGATGTGACAGAGTTGGGAGAGCATTTTGATGGAAATTGCAACGGAACATCGCCTCTTCTATCTCAGTAGTTTTTGTCAGACAAGAGTGTTCTGGAAAGGAGACGACACACAATTGACAAATATTGTTACTTAGAGAAAGAATTAACGAGTACTGAAGAAGTTGTCACAGTTACCTCTGTCCAAACGAAATTAACCATTTTCTTACGAATTCCGTGGCCTTTGGTTCGTGTTTCTACTACATCCAGTGCCTGGCACACTCTGGATCGAACCTTGAAGACGTTCAAGACGCTTTTACTCAGCTTTCTGCATTAGCTTGTGGTGACAATGCGAGCAGGCGTCTGCGATAGAAAATTCCTAGCATTTCGACAATGCCAATTTTAAGCGAGAGTTGCCCAGGAGCTGGTGCGATCTTTCCTTACGAATACGAACTAATAGAAAGAAGTTGACAATCGACTTCATGGAACTTTGCACGAAGAAATGAATGTTTGATCAACAGAGAAGAAATTCGCGCGTTTTTTGGGGGAAAATTAAGACTCTTGGAGGCGCCAAGTTTAAAATGTATAATCCTTTCCTCTGAAACACCTTCAAAGAACACAAAACGCTCTGTTAAAAAAAAACAAGACGCCAAATTTGACGTAACTTGGCCGGCAATGTGTCAACAATGTTAATTAATGTTAATTAACTAATTCCCGTGCAGTAGTGGAGGATTACTCCAAAACGCGCGAAGCGCTCAACGCACCCCAAGGGGCTTGGAGTCGCGTTGCGTCTGAGTAAACGCAACACATTTAAAAATAAAACAAAATAAAAACGTATTCTAGCATTACATTTGACGCCCTCGCTTTCCTCTCTCTGGCACAATAAACAGATGAAGGCAAAAGGTCGCAGCGAGCCCTGATGGCAACATTCCAAACACATCTTCACTGGCGCGAAATAGAAACTATTTTCTTTTGAAGACGATAACTTCTATCCGTTATTAATAAAAAAAATCTAAAGAAATGACCGAATCAGGTAAAGATCTATCACAGGAGATATCTCGAACACCTGAGAAAGTCAGAACGCAAATTATTGAGAACGTTGTGAAGGCTTGGCTGATTGTCCTAATATTGGCATTGCTTCAGAAAATCTAGAAGCCGATTTCGTAACTAATACCCCCACTCTACCCGCATTTATTCAATCCATCGTTCAAGAAAAGTTACGCGAGTAATGCCTCAATAAACGGGTCACGAATCGTGCGCGGCCGTTCCTTTCTTATCGTGGTCCCATTCTCCCCTTACACACAATTGCATACACTTCACCTCTATGAAGGAAGGCCATTCAGCAGATAGAGCTTGACCCGGTTGGAATGCGGTTCCGCTGGGGGAGATCCCTGCGGAGGAAACCCCGCAAGTTGACGTGTGGGTCGGGGGAGGGACAAGATTTCTTCTTGCATATAACATGTACTACACTTACGTTACTAATGAACGCGGTTTACGCGTCTGGAATCAATACTTATTCACTCGCCCGACTTCTCTTTTGACGTCCGAGCGCTCCTAGTCCTCGACCAACAACGACTCAGCACGGACTAGTCAAAATTCTTCGTTTACTGAAAACACCATGGTCACTACTGCAAACCGTTGCTTTGGAATGAATTCAGTTCTCGCTTTTCCTTAGTGCGTGTTCTGTGATTTATTTGATATGTTATACGTCGGCATTTGCCTCTAACCGTAACTTTATCAATTCGTCTATAACACTATCCATTCTACCGGCTGACACGGCTCAGCGCGTCAACTGATGACATTGCGGCACTCCAGACTGAGGCAGGATTTTCAACTCTAGCTAGATCGCTCAGTCGAATTCAGCCGCTGGCTCGAGGAGAATTGTAGCGGACGGTTACTCTAATCAGAATTTTTCTCGTGGTTTCTCCGAACAACAGGGGATTTCTGAACCCGAATCACAAAAAACAGAAAGCGCGCGATATTTCCTTCCTCTTCCTTGTCCTGTCCTTACTGACACCTACTACCACTTACAAGAAGTACACTACCACACACGTGAGGTCCGTCGGGAGCTTGATTCCTTGCCCCGGTCATGGTGGTGAACCGCTGCACACCTGGTTGAGGAAAATCCCGCTACTTGGCGAGTCGAACAGCACTAGATCTCACCATACAGCGCGGGGGGGGGAGAAAACACCGCTACCTCCCATGAAAAAACAAATCCACTACACTAACAGGATTAATGACCATAGCCGACTGCGCGCCAGGAAACACGAAAGAATCAATCTATTGTATCGTATTGGCCAGCGTGCCTCGTGGCATCTATTTGGGGACGCTTGGTAAGGGATCAGTAAGAGGAAACTCCTCGCCACAGGAAGGAGAGAAGGGTTTTTCCTTAAAGCAAGAACGCGGAAACGGGAGACACAAGGTTTTAGGGTCTTCCTGTCTTTAGAAACCCTTAATTGTTAGCATTAGAACAGCGGTGGGGGTGGCGAGACGTAGTAGGTCACGTGGGCCTCGACTGTATAACGGAGTGTACAGAGCCAGTGGGTGGGTTCTAGAGACAGTGGGAGAACCTCATGCAGTTGCACAAAACTTGGCGCCACGACGGTGTTGCTGCGGGTCGGGCTCGCGAGGCAAGTCACGTGTTGACGAGCCTGCGGAGGACTTTGTGTCCTTGGGTGACTGCGGTCACGTGGGAGCGATGCTGTGTGCGTGCTCCGAGGTGAGGAGTGGTTGAGTGCCACGACTCACGCCGATTCTTAATCGGATAAGATCGCTCCTGCGATCGAGGCAAACCATCAGTTGGTACGCTAGTACGGTCTTTGTGTCCCAGTGTGACAACCGGTCACGGAAGCTTGACTTTGTGCGCGCTTCAGAAGTAGGAGTGGCGAATGCCACAATTGAAACCGATCATCAACCGGGTTTGGATCGCTCCCGCCATCAGGGGATAGTAGGTCTATCAGAGCTAGTGCGTAAGAAGGAAATTGATTATAAATATTTGTTGTGTTTTCCTTGTAAATAAAGATATTTGTTATATGAAAGCTCTGTGTCTGTGTTCGCTGTGAGTATCCATGACGTCACACTATGAATCACTCTATTTGCAAGAGAGAGAGGCTTGCGCGTGGGTTGCAGTCGCGAGCGTCGACGAGCGGATGGACGAAGAAGTCGCGCAAGAAGAGGAGGAAGCAGCAGCAGCAGCAGCGCCAGCACGCGAGGGCGTCGCCGCGCCGCCACGCGCCCACGCTGCTCCCTGGCGGCAAGTGGCGCAACCACTCCCCGCAGCGCCACAGCTGCCCCCTCTGCAACAAGACCTTCCCCTGGCTGTACTCCCTCAAGCGACACATGCGCTGTCACAAGGGCGACAAGGTGACGTGTTATGATTTATCACGAGGAATTAATTCACTCAGGTAAAGAACACAGAGGAAATTTTATAACAACAATACCATTTCATTAACTTCAATAGTAACAAAAGTTTTTTTATGTGAAACCCAATCTTCTTTGCCCCTGAAAATTGCCAAATGGAATATTTAAGTTACAGATAGATAAGTGTGCTCTGTGTCCTTTTACGTAATATTTACATTATTTACAAACTTGGGAGAAAGGGTGCCCTCTGTTATCACTGAAACGTTGTCAAAAATATGTTAGAAAAGAAATTGAGTTTAGAAATGTAATTATTAAAATAAGCCATATTGAAAATTATGTTGCTTTTAAACAGAGTTACTAGCCAGGTATAACAAAAATGACAGGCGCGCTTCCTCATCGACGCCTCTTGAAACATAAATACAAAACAGTTAATCTTAGGGCATTGTTTGCAGGTGCCAAATAAGTGCTCAAACTGTACAAGTCCTGCTATTTTACATTTGACTGTATCTCACACAAACAAAAATTATCTGATAGCCAAAATTTATCCTGATGTGATTTATGCCTGGCTGTCAGAGGGCCTATCTGCGACAAGGCGCCGGGCGCGCGGCCTTATATATAGGAATCCGCAGTTGGGGAGATGGGCTGTGTTAACAGACCACGAAGAAACAAACAGCGTAACCGGGAGTCAGAAAAGATAGAAGGCCGCGGCACTCTAGTTGACAAGCTAGGAAACGAGCAAGAAAAGAGGTGGTGATTGTGAATGCCATAACAGACGCACTCATTGGATCTATCTCCAACGTGTTCATCACCTTCCCCTTCTGCTTCACCTTTATCACCTACGTTAGCAGCTCCCTACTGCTGTCTCTCTGCAACAGGACCTTCCCCTCGCTATCTCCTTCAATTCAAGACAGGAGACGAGATAGTGAATGCCCTTGATAAATCACCCTGATAACCCCTCAACCCGAAGTCTAGGTTCAAAACGAAACCATGCTAACGAACAGGTCGTGAGTCACCGGGCTAGTAGATATCAACTTCAATAGCCCCTCTGTCCACTCGGCATTCCACAGCGCGAGTGAAAATCCGTTGACGACTAGGAATGCATCCCCTTGAACGGAGGTGACAAGAACTCACCATCTCAACGCGGTATGCCGCATTAAAGGGTAAATGTGAATGCAGTGGGCGCCGCTTTTTTAGTAATCAAGGTTAATGTCATCATTCGGCTAATACTATCATTCTTATAATGTCCCGTCCGCACTGATATTAGAACAATTGAAAAACATCTCTTATTGTAATGAGACTTTATGGTATCACTATTTGAAAGACATTCCAATTAGGGACAGATTCGAGCCCTCCTGGAAAACGAATTGGGGAATTGATGACTATAAATGCAAACGTCATTAAATATGCTGATCTAGCAAAAGACAATTTTGTTTCTGAAAATGTCTCAACCTCCAACGACAGAAAATCAGACAGGCCTTAGAAATACTGCGACGTGGTGTTCAGCACATGTCAGTTCATTTCCAGACACATGAGTATGAACTTTCTTTAATGAAATCCTCGGAAAATGGAAGAGGTGATGCAAAACTCGAATCGATGACATTTTTTTCATTTGTTAAAACTTACCAATTTTTTCGTCTATTTTTATCAGTCGGTTAATGTTATATTATCATTGGATTGGAGTAATATCAATTCCTTGTTTCTTCTCGTTATACTTGCTGTTCGCTGTCTACGAGTATTAGTAACCTGGTAATTCAAATCTTTCTAATCTTGCAAAACTTGGTACGTACAGAATGAAATCGATATATCTCCAGGGCTTTCAGTATCGAATCGTGTGATTCAATCCAAGGCATGCTCTAATTGAGTTTGGTTTCCTCACGACCTTTAAGATGACTTTGTTGATAAGTAAGATTTCCTTGCACTGTAATAAACTTTACGATCTCTTTTCTGTTCAACGTAACAAATTGTTCTTCTCCAGCTATGGCTATCAGCTATTTTGTTGCTATGGCTGCAGTTATAACTTTGCACCTTACTGATAGACAAGTGATTGGCCAGAAGTTCTCCGCCAAAGAAGTGTCTACCGCATTCCGCAGCAAATAAATGATTCCGTGCGTGCGCCATTCCGGAAGTTCCTTTGCATTTTCTACAATTTTATAAACAGCCTTTGCTAGATGTAATGCTGTTAATTTCTTAATCCAATAATTGTGAATTTTATCAGTCCTGAGGGGTTTTCAGTAACCCACGTCCTTAATTGCACGGAAGAGGTCCTCTTCTGAGAATTCGTGATCATGTTCCACTGTTTTCATATGTTCATCGGCAGCATAAACTTCATATTGGAGCCAAGATGCATTTTTGTTGTAGGATCTGCTTTATTTCTGGATTCCTGCCCACAATGTTTCAACGTCGTTTTTTACAGGACAAACATTGCCTTTCAGGTTTTGAGTCAGACTGCGATAGAATCTCTTCATGTCTGTTTCAAACAACAGATTCTGAACATGGATGTCTACTCTAAGACTGTAACGTCTAATATGTTGAGCTCATGCTTGGATTTTATCTTCTATCTTCTCCGTACTATTAGCCTTGTGTCATTTTTATTTTGATATTTTTGTTCCACATAGTGTACTTTTCGTTGAACTTTAGAGGTGTCTTTTGATTTAGAAGACCCTTCGACTAAGAGTGACATTTCACCTAGAGCGTCGGCTATCCGTTTCATAATTATTTTCGCCCATGGGGGTAAGGAGTTGTTTATTCTGTTTGGCTGCCAGCCGTCAGAATTCTTGGCTGGCCTCAAAATTATCTGAGATACCAGGTATCCAGTTGCATACACAATGTAATTGATTTTAGGAATATCCAAATTTATACCTGGGTCTGTCCCGCCTCATTTAAGACAATTCGCTGTCACTATCACTCACTTAGCATTTGCAATTTCTTATATCTTCAACAGTGCTCGAGATTCGAATGGAAGTACACAAACTCGCTCTATCTCGCGTCGAAGAAGATTTCCCATCAAATCTATATCGTGTGATTCATAGCCAGATGACTTTTCACTACTGATGGAAGTTTCATTGGAAAGATCAGTAGTAGTTCGTAATCACCTTCAACAGGACCATCGTTTTCGGGGATATTAGATGTTCTAAATGTTTGTCATGTGGTTAGTTTGATCGAAGATCATATCTCATATTTGCCTGAATGTCAGCAAGTTGTTCTGCTGTGAATTTTCCACTGCTGAGTATATATCGTCGTTGACTGGCAAGCTTCTTTGAATCTAGGGTAGGTCTCATATAATATCAGGGTTCTGTTCTCTCCATACCTTGAAAACGTTTATTTATGAGCCCCCCTTTTTCGCATTTGAGTAGTAAAAGCACAACTTCACCTAATTTAATTCATCTCGGTTACGATGGCTTCGAGCAACTGTCGGCTCTGGGTTCCTGGGACTAACACCCGTGGAATGGTCAGATGTCGACAAGGTGACATTAGCTTAGTTTTTGAGCAGGTACGGAACATTCGTAGAGCAAGGCACGCCCAGATTCATTACATTTTTTGTTCTGTCCATGGATTTAAGGGAAGTTTTGTACGAACGACGTAATTTCGAGTTCACATATCACACTTAACCCATTGGTTATTTCCTGTCATCCGTTACTGCGACCCACAGTGGCCTCACGACATCGCCCGCAGGGCCCAACAAGACTCCATCGAATAGCCAGTCACCATTACTAAATCCTACGGGATTTTTACTGACTGCTGAAGGCGGCCTTCTTGGCTGGCTAATGCAAGGTTCGGGCCTCCACTCTAATCAGTGGCCTGGTGTGCCAACCCAGTTACTCTCCTGTACCCTCCTTGCCGATAACAGGAAGTCCAATTGTTCATGACCCTTCTCTCTACTTACCTCTCCTCTTCGTCTGACCGCTCACCTTCAACCTATTCGGCAAGGCAGACCCTACAAGAAACCAGACAACCGCTTACATAGTTCGCAGTCTCACTGAGGTACTCAAGATCTACCACCAACTACAGGGTCGTGAACTTCCTTTGAAGTTATTATCAGGGCTCGAATTCTGATAACGGAAAAATTCTTTGAAAATGACCTTTCAACTGACTTAAAAATAAGGGGAAAACGGTCTCGAAAATGACATAAAAATAAGGAGTAATGTCCTTAAAAAATACTTAAGATTTTGTATTAAAATGTTTATTAGATGAACATTAGAATTTTAAATAAATTTATTTATATAAAATTATACTTAATATAAATATTATAATAATAATATACTTAATAAATAATATAATTATACTTAATATAAAATTATACTTAAGAATTTTTAAGGAGGAAATGTAATGCTTAGCTCTGATCTTTCAACCGTCAGTTTTGAAAGGTCGAAGAAGTTACGGGAATCCGTGTAATTTTGAGAGTTCGAAAAACAGAGTCCACTGCAGTAGTGAATTTTGTCAGGAACTGGTGATACGATTAAAACTTTGTTTTAGTGTTATTGTAAATTCATGGAACTTTCAGTAATAAAAAATACGAAAAAGAAACAAAATGCATAAATATGACAAAAATGATGCAAAGGTACAAAAAAGGCCTAAAAATGAATAACATAAAACGACCAAAAATGACCAAATAACTATAAAATTTTATTACCTACGAGTCGTGGTAAACCTTCATTTACAAATCACCTTTGTCTAGAATGTACCAATGAATAGATGACATGTCATCAGAATCTGAGACCTGGTTATTATTTCTTAATTTTATTTCATTTTTTGGTCGTGAATTGGGCATCTCGGTGCCCCGCGATCCCATTTGGGCTGAGCCATATTTATCGATGGTAGGTGAACGTGCCTTTAATGGGAATGGATGAGCATTTTCATGCTAAATCCTTTTTCTCACCCAGGGTTGTTAAGCTTTGGGGGATGAAGTGAAATTATAATACTGATTAGAGATCGGAAAAATTGTAGATTGAAACGTCAAAATATGAACATAAATATATAATGAAAACAGTAAGAATACTTAATAAATATGTAAAATAGGATATAATTAATATTAAAATACTCTAATTATAACACATTTACATAATGCTAAATTACATTTATAAAAAAATCCTAACAAATTTTAAAAATAATACAAAGAACTTAAATAATTTGTGGTTAGGCGGAAGAGCAGGCCCTAAGGCCTGAGCCTCGCCATTAATAAAGACATTATTATTATTATTATTATTATTATTATTATTATTATTATTATTATTATTATTATTAAATATCATTTGAAGAGCACAAGCTGATGCACACTTTGCACCATACAACATTTTCGTCAGTAGTAAAAGATTTATCTATTGTTATCCAGGTCCGTAGTTTAGCAGCCAGACCAAGGTGCGTATAAGCAAGATTATATGCACCTTGCGCCAGACAAGACGCAATAAAAGCCATGGTGATATCTACGAACAGCAATCACTACAGCGTGCAACATTCTAAGCGTTACACGTCGGCGATCGCCAAATTCTTAGATCAATTCTCGGAAATTAAGGTCACGAAACGCGGTGACAATGATACTTTTCACACCTAGATTTCACCAATAATAAAATAAAAATGCTGAAAAAACATTTTTGTAAATAATACTTAATATACGAAATAGTATTAAATATGTAAAAATATGTAAAGAAAAAATTGGATATTGACGTATAGAACAGTAGAAAGACAAAAATATGTAATTACAAAAAATCCTGTTTTTAATGATGATGTTGAAGGATGAAGTCGACAGTCACAAACATACAGAGATGCACACAAACACAACCATGCCAGAGTCGGGACTCGAACTCGCGATCCTTCGAGCCAAGATTATTATTTATTTATTTATTTATTTATTTATTTATTTATTTATTTATTTATTTATTTATTTATTTATTTATTTATTTATTTATTTATTTATTTATTTATTTATTTATTTATTTATTTATTTATTTATTTATTTATTTATCTATTTATTTATTTATTTACTTATTTATTTATTTATTTATTTATATATTTATTTATTTATTATTTTAAAGGTGTACAAATGCCACTACTGCGACTACGTGACGACCAGCAAGAGCGCGCTACACGCGCATGAGCGGAGCCACGACACGGGGCCGTACAGGTGCCACGTCTGCGAGGCAGAGTTGGCGTCCAAGAAGGGCCTTCTCAGGCACATCAACCACGTGCACGGGTACCCCGTCGCCAAACACGATTCCACTGAGCTGGACGGCGGCAAAACAGGAGGCAGCATTAACCAGGGAAAGAAACATGCGAGGAAAACGCTTAAAAAGACCAACGAACTCGAGACGGTCCCCATTTCAAAGGAACCACCACAGAATAAAGCTTAGATATTTTCTTTAAACAACATGTAAACCCTTGTTATACTGTGACGGAGGAAATAAATCAGTTTGAAAGTTCTCAATTTGTTTTTATCTCACGGAAATAAATTTGATAGTTTCAGCCAGTATTTGTGTGAAAATGATGGTAAACGGAAAAGTACGATGTATACATAATGTATATAACAAGGAATACATTTTATGATATTTTTTATTTCGTAGCAGGAAAGCGGCGAGAAATAAAACTACAATGTTCCGGCAATTTTTCTACCACAAAACACTATAACATGAAGCACCGCAGTGCAGATTCCACGATTCGTCGTGAATAAGTCAACCACAAACTTCGTAATCTTTCACCTCTACTAATGAAATTAAAGAATCAGCATACAAGGTCTGTCCCAAAAGTAAGTTGAATGACCTTACGCCCCCGAAGCAGGCCACTAGCAAGGCGCACCAAGTGACGTGAATGGTTGTGTGGGGTTTAGGGAAGCCAAGGACAAACATGTCAGTTGTCTGCAGGCTCTTCCACAGTGCGCATCCCTGCTAGTTTGAACCCTTGTGTTAGTGACGCGTCGGAATTTTAAGATGCCACGTTTCAAGGACCAGCGTTACGCAACAAAATTTTGTGTTGCGCTCAAGAAAACGGGCGCTGAGACCGTTGCCATGCTAAGGGAAGCTTATCGCGATAGCACCATGGCCAACAATATGGTTTACCGCTGGCACAAGATGTTTCGAGAAGGCAGAGAGGACGCCGAGGATGAAGACCGCTCTGGATGCCCGTCAACGTCACATTCCGATCAAATTGTGAAGAAAGTGAGGGACACGCTGAACTCTAATGGACGCCTGAGTATTAGAAAGCTGGCAGATGAGTGTAATATCCCTAAAAGTACTGTGCATCGCATTGTTACCGCAGATTTGGGCATGCGGAAGATCTGTGCGAAGATGGTCCCCAAAGTGCTTTCCGATGAACAAAAGGCTGCTTGTGCAAGGATTTCGCGTGACCTCTTGGAGCAGTGTGAAAATGATCCGCATTTTTTGGATAATGTGATTACGGGTGACGAAACATGAGTTTTCGAGTATGACCCGGAGACCAAAAGACAAAGTGCTGAGTGGCACACGCCCGCTTCCCCGTACCCAAAAAGGCGAGAAAGAGCAAGTCCCGTGTAAAGGCCATGCTCATCGTGTTTTTCGACAAAAGAGGCATTGTCCACTCAGAGTTTGTGCCACAAGGACAAACAGTGAACAGTCATTTTTACTTGCAAGTCCTGAAAAGGCTGCAAAGCAGAGTGAAACGCGTCAGGAAGGAGATCGCCAGCACTTGGCGTCTTCACCATGACAACGCGCCGTCGCACACCTTCATTATTAGAGAGTAATTAGCGAAACGCGGTGTGGCAACATTGCCCTAGCCGCCGTACAGCCCCGACTTGACACCACTGGACTTCGTTTTGTTCCCGAGGATCAAGAAGGAACTCAACGGCCACCATTTCGGGACTTTCGAAGCCGTCAAAGAAGCAACGACGAGTTGCTTGAAGGAGGTCTCCGTCGACGCCTTCCAGGGGGCGTTCAGCGACTGGAAAAAACGCTGGCGCAGGTGTTCCGACCCGAAAGGAAGTTACTTTGAAGAATTTTATATACTTGTATATTTATCTGCAATAAATCTTTTTTCTTGGACTTATTCAACTTACTTTTGGGACAGACCTTGTATGATATCAAAACAGCTGTCTTTTGTTACCCAAAATCTGATTTATTTTTCGAAATGATCCTAATAATATTGTACTACCCACTCTAGAGTTAACTGTGCCCCGTTATAAAATGCAGGAGCTTGAGAAACCACGTTTAAACCAAAAGACATAAGTAGTCAAATGAATGATCAAAATAAGTCATGACAGAAATCAAAGCAGTTTCATTTCCAAAGAAACTACATTTATTTGCTCCTGATTTGATCTTCAAAAACAGATTTTCCATGCCTAAGCTCAGTTGGAATTCATATATATATATATATATATATATATATATATATATATATATATATATATATATATATATATATATATATATACACAATTCACAACCAGATATATTACGTTCTG
The DNA here is from genome assembly GCA_038098605.1 of Gryllus longicercus. Classification (NCBI taxonomy): domain Eukaryota; kingdom Metazoa; phylum Arthropoda; class Insecta; order Orthoptera; family Gryllidae; genus Gryllus; species Gryllus longicercus. The sequence goes on from JAZDUA010000414.1 coordinate 814,093, forward strand.
TTATATTCAATCAATATTTTGACTCCTTATAATCAGGAGAAATGAAGTGTCTTAAACTTGTTCTTAGATTACTTAAGGGTACTCAGAATTATTATATTCATTTAATTAATTTTCTATCAAAAATGGTAATTGAAAAAGTTACAAAAATAGAAAAGAAACAATTTACATCGAGTATTTCATTAGTGTGCTTGGTGTCTAGAGGTAAGAGAGAGAGAGACAAACTTCAACCAAACACAACTTTAGCAAGCATTTATCAAATTTACCTTTCGTAATTCACCCTACATTCACCTGAACCGTCTTTTATTAAAAAAATTCTTATATCAGTGCTGCAAGTGATGAATTTAGTCAAAATATATGTCAATAACGACTATGACATTGGAGCCGCTCCAAAAACTTATAGAAAATCTGACAACTTTATTACGTTGTGTTCCCAATATTAGCCCATCGACTGGAGCAGAATCACATTTCGACATCAAATAGGCTCTCTATGTAAAGACATGTAAACAGCACTATAAAAAATTAAATAACTAAAGAGATTTCGATTTTAACAGTTCTGTTTGTTTCGAAAGTAAACATTGTTAACGTTTGAAGACCTGAGCAAAATTAAATTTTGGAGTACAATTTTCTCCAAAGAGTACTACACATTGAGTCGCTCCTCCTGCACATGCCAATGAAGCCTCCACAATTGCGCGCGCCGCCATATTGGTACAAACCTCCTTGCGAAAGTTAGGTATATATTTGTATAAGCAAGCAAAATGTAATATTTTTTTATTTCATAAGGCAGCAAATATGTCATTCTTAGAAATAGTTCACTGCAAAGAGCACGATAAATATGGGTTATTACGATATACGGTTGATAGTATTTCATTATAATTGTATCGTTTACATATTAAAGTCAGGAACTTATTTCCATTCATTATAAACTTCAATTTCCTCTTATATATTAATTGTAGCCTTAATATGGGGTAAAATTTAAGTCCTCAAAACGTCGCAGAACAAACATTAAATAAAGAAAAGTAAAAACTTTAAAGCTTAAAATTATGCAATTCTGAGTTATTTCAAAACGTTTTTAAAACTACTGTGTCACAAAATCTGTGGTCAAACTAATCAGATACTAGTGAATGTAATAGTGACAAATTCCGTATTTTTTGTCTATAATATTTATAGGCACCTTTACCTAAGATAACAGCTAATTTTGAGCATATATTGAACTAATAACAAAATACAGAACGAATCTTGTTAGCGTGGTACTTAATTCCCAATAGTCGGGTAAAACTATTACTTTAACTCTATTGGGTAACATCAATTGTAGGACAATATAAAGAACATTCAAGTCATAACACTTCGGCATTTATTCAAACTAAAAAATATTGACAATACATTAAAAGTGAAGATTTCTGCAAGGTTGCAAAAGCTGTGGGAAAGATGGAAAAAACAGATATTTTTTCGGCTTAGCCGAAGGTTAGTGTTGTTTGTTGCAGTTCGCACACATTTCACATTTTACTGCTATGTGCAAGTGGCTGGTGTGGGTTCGTGTCGGACCACAGTCAATAAGCAAATCGGCTTTTGTGTTGCACTATACCCTCAGAATATCAGAGGGGAGTGCTTGTCTTCTTTGTCCTATAGCGAGAATGTGTCGAGCTAATTGTTTTAGCGTTGTCGGGGCTTCGTTGGCTTGAAAGGCTTCGTTAAACGAAAGCCGTCTCAAGCATTGAGTGAAAGACTTGATATCAAGTTTCTTCCTCAGTACTTTCAACCGTTTCCGAAACGGAGGGCGAGCTACTATGAGCCATAGAACTTTGTTCAGTACTAGCTCAAGTGTATCCTTGTACTTCTGTGCTGTGGTCCACCACGTTGCCGCAGCGTAAGTGGCCACAGGCCGGCAACACGTGTTATAGAGTGCCAAGCGAAGTTCCAAGGGGAGAGTAGGTTCCCTCAAAAGAGGTTGCAAGAGTCGAACTCTTTGTTGTAATTTTGATCAAATTCGCCTCACATATAGATGCACATTTTCAAATAATTAGTAAAACAAATTCTAAACAATACTTACGTGTGGATGGCTCTATACCTGGCACAACCAAATGCAACACAAGTGAGCATGATTGATTACACTTTCAATACACAATCACTCTACCACACTACAAGCTCTTCTAAATGTATACGAAATAAAATGCAGCACTTCGTCGCACACTTTAACAGTACGCGACAGAGACAAATTGGGTTGCACCAACATGGGCGCCTTGCGAATACACTGGTTTCATTGGAAAACTCTAAGGGCGACTATGTTTGGTAGTCTTTGATTTTTTCAACATGCGTAAGAAAAAAAGGTACGTTAAAAAACTTTGTTGGGAGAAGTAACACACCCTTTTTTCGTTTCGGAATAGGACAGGTTATTTCTTTTGAAAATACAAACTGACACAATGTTCCTCTCTTTACGGATTTAGAAGTGCTTTCGATAAGACCCCTTTCAGTTTTTCGCAAAGTGCCTAAAAGGTTCATGTTTTCTGACATCTGCCAATTCTACACTTATAACAAATTAGTCGGAATAATGCTCCTTCTAGATAGTCATTAAATGTCTATTCACGATACGGCATTCATGTACTCGTTCTGCCGCATCTCCAATATTACCTTAATGGACTGGGAAATTGTGTTTCGAGTTTCAATATAAGCAACCACTCTTATCTTTATGTAATACACTCCAGATTTGGTCATCACGCCGACACGAAAAGGGAAGCCACACAACTACACGTAATAGCGTCGCAATTTACATCGTTCCCGTAACGAATCGTCAGAAATAAGTAGTGATAAAACAGCATATACTTTCTCCACTTGGTAACGGTTGCATAATATTATTATATCGCAATTTCTGTCTAATCAACTCACCTTAAGCAATGGGCAACTGGCAATAATGTGTGAATGCGCCAATGCGCGTTGGCAAACAATGGGCACATATTTTCTTATTTCTAGCTAAAAACGCCATTCTTGCCATACATGGAAGTGTTTTCCCATCCAAAGAACATTAAATGTCGTCCTAAATGGCAATTTTCTTTGTAAAAATTGGAGCCGTTTTTTCAGAAAATAGCGCTTAATCGCTTCTGTAAACTCGAAATTTGAAGCTTTTTACAGCAAAATTTTGGATTTTCGAAAAACTGTCATTAGAAGTCATATGATGAACATTAATTCAAAAATAAAACAGAGTTTACATGTTGCTGGAAATGTGAATACTAACGGCGGGATCTTCTAAAAAGATTACATTAGTGTACATTTTGAAAAAACAAGTATCCCGAAACGAACTTGACGTCACATTAAAGAGTGCAATAAGCATTATCCGTTAGAAAAATTTAAAGAAAAAAATTGGAGCCGTTTTAGAGAAAATGGCGTTTGAGCGTTTCAAAAAAAGCGGAATTTTGAGCTAGTTTTCACAGAAAACTGTTGAGTGTTTGAGAAACGTTATATGACACTAATTAAAGCACGTGTTCTCGTCAATATAATAATGTGAACAAACCGCCGCTAATGTAAATATTGAAAACGTAAGAGACAAGTCAAATAAATTACATTTTTGGAATTAAAAAAGAGCAAACTCTTGTTTAAGTCATCTCAGAGTACATTTAACACTATCCCTACCTATGAATTTTTTTCCGCCCCAAATCCACCGTCTCTTCGCACAGCATTAAATAACTTTCCCTATTTTATGTACAGTGTTTATTTATCGTTCTCCGAAGATTCGCGCCGCGTCGCACGGGTAGCCGAGGGCTCATTCGCTCAGCGCAATACTAACCCAACTCCCGTGCTCACATACGTGAACTATCGATACGCCGCTTAACTTACCTTACAGAAGATGCTGAAAGTGGTGTCCTTCCAGAATGCTCAAGTGGTGCTAGAATGCATTATTGGCACCTCCGGAACATATTCTGATTTACCCTTTGAAGAAAGTCTCAAAGAATTGCAGCGATTTTCTCAATAGAGCGCTGGAGCTCTTCTCCGGAACGCGGGGTTTTTGCATATACCTGGTCTTTCTAGTACCCCAAAGGAAAAATTTACAAAGCGTCAGATCAGATCTATGAGACCACGACTAATTATTCGATCGTCACTATTAACATTTAAAAAGTTCATGGATCGAACAGCAGCAGTTGAAGTGAGCAGTAGCCGAAACCTGTTGAAAGAAACAATAGACGCCTCAAAGATTTTCTTAGAGATTGCTGTAACAGAGCAATTGCAGAGACTCTGTCACCTCTTCTGTCACGATATGGCGCTTTCGACACGTCTGTTCGTCAATTAAAATTCCATGGGAGCGAAGTTTCTTTACAAGCTTCAAAATTGCCGACCGATGTGGAATATTCACGCCCGGAAATTTCTTAATAATTCTCTTGCGGCACTTACTGACATACTTACGTCAAACGAAAGTGTCGCAAAGAAATGTTCTCTGCTGCAAAGAAAATTTAATGATGCACAGTTTACGATCTCGGGACACTGGTGGGTCGGCCAGTCGCGCCGGATAAACGGGGCCCTAGTTGACAAGTTTCCGGGGCACGGAGGGCTCGATCGCTGAGGCACTAATAAAGGTATTAATTTCTTTAGCTGTGTACTGAAACACCTATAGACTTGAGGATGAATCAGTATACACGTGGGTTTTTATATCTTGGCGCGTGACGGCCTGCCTTTACGATGGGATATCTCACGGCGCGTCATCTTTGGCGAAAGAAAAAATAAACACCCAGAAGTACCCTCAAGTGAGGTGAGAAAGGACAGCTGAGTGCCAATGGAACGAATGTATACAGGAAAGCAATAATGTGGGGAGTAGCTTATTCCTTCCTCTCATGTTCCAATTGCATGAATGCAGGAATTGTTATGGAATAACGAATATACAAGTTGGGAAGATAATTGGGAAGATATTCATTTTAGTTCATGTACGTATTTATGGGTCATCATTGATATAATAGGTCAACTAATGTCTCTGTAATTAATGTTTTTCCCATCACTTGCTTTCACGAAGACAATTACATCTCAAACGATATCAATATAGTTCTATGCTTCTTCAATCCTGCTTCTCTATTGCCATTAAAAAAAGTAGGAGGAACCAAAATAGCAAATACGTTTTTACTGAAGGTATGAAAAGAGAGAACAGAAATTTTATTTAAAATATTTTTAACATTGAACTGATAATTTATTGTCGACCAAGATTACACAGGTAACAAAACACGGTACATTTCTTCGAGAATAGTCAGACATACCTCGTTTTTGATTCCTATTAAGTATGCTTTTGACGACAAGTTATTAATACATTGATAAAATTATTAATTTCTTTAGCAGCGTACTGAAACACCTATAGACTTGAGGATGAATCGGTATACACTTGGGTTTTTATTTCTTGGTGCGTGACTGCCTGTCTTTACGATGGAATATCTCACGGCATTTCGCGACCTGTAGTACAGTGTGAAAGACCACACAAGTTCTATCATTTTGATAGTCCTATATTTTCGATTTGGTCCAGCTTTGCCGAAATTTACACTTTTTTAAACGTCTTTAAATATTTTGGCTTATTTTCAAATTTGAAGTTATACATTTTGTTTCAGAAAATTTCCTGGGTATGGTACACATTAAAACAAGGTGTAATACATAGGCCCACGTTACATTCCTTGTAGATGTACCTTGACTTCCTTGTAATAAGCTTTTTGGAACAAACAACACATCGACGCGCAGGACATTTGCTTTTCAATCCTTCAGAGGGTACAACTGTGGAAAAATGTCGATGTTTTAGGCGTGAGGGTATATTTTCTGTCTACTTCTTTCCCCCACCCTCTTTTAGTCCCTCACAGTATTTTCCTGTAATCTCTCGTATAAGTGACAAATGATACTGAGCCATTGAAACATTTTTCCCAGTTGCAATTTTAAACAGAGCATATCCATTAAATACAGAGAGGTCAAAGAGATGAAAAAAGTACCTTTTGTACCACTTGATTGTAGTGCGAATCGATTCAATTAAAGAGGGAATCATGTCTCTGCAGTCTACTGTTCCGGTGTTCTGATTATCTTCTACAATGCACTGAGACTCATTTTCTTTCTTTCCAGTTGTTCTATCTGTATTTGTTGCAGATTCTGCCGAATTGTGTGAAGAGAGCATCCACATCTCCCTTTCGACGCACCATTTCAGAGACATTGTTATATTGGAAGCGTGGAACACTGTTTCTCCTGTCTTTAGCTCGTCTTCCATTTGAAACATGTGCTTCTTACCACTGCTCTCTTCAGTGGCTGTGGCATAGAGCCAGGTGAACAATGCAGGGCTTGTAACCCAGTTCTCAATGTAGATTGTGTGACCCTTTTCCAAAAAGGGCTGGAGGAACGTTCCCACTACGTCATCTGTTATTCCCTTATTTTCCACGTTATTTGAGCCCTTCCTGTAAAGAATAAAGTCCAACACATAACCAGTCCAATTGTCGCAAAGGACAAATAGTTTGACCCGACACCTGCTTCTTTCCGGAGGTACATATTGTTTGAGCAATAATCTTCCTTCAAACGTAAAACGGTTCTCGTCAATACACAAGGCCTGGAAGAGTAAAGACGCTTGTTGAAAATTATGCCGAATAGTATCGACAAGTTTTCCAATTTTGTCTCGTCCTCGGGCGTTTCTGTCATCGGAGAAATGCAGCATGCGCAATAAGAGAATAAACCTTTTCTGTGACATCATTTCACCAAATACAGGAGTACTAAGTAACGAATCCGTGGACCAGTACTCGCTTAGGCAGACTTTTTCACTCCGCGGCATCAACATACACAGGGCCAAGAAGCAAAACATTTCCTCCACTGTGGTGGTGTTAACCTCCGAACTGCACAGACCGCTCCTGGAACGTTCACCGAGTTGCACCACAAACTGATAAAAATTATTAGTTTGTTGTGCAACGAACTGTACCAAATTCTCCGAAACAAACAGGAGGAAAAAATCAAGCGCTGAGCTGCCCGCATTCAAAGAATCGGCACTCGTCTGGAGGAATGGTTGCGTGGACGGCCGAACGCCGTGGTTCGGCGGTGAAGCACACCCGGACACTTCCTTTCTTTTCCTGGCCGGCTCCTCGTCGCTTTCGTTCTCGCTGTTCGCCGATTTCGAAGCCCTCTCTGGGAAGTCTGTTCGTCTCCGGCGACGGGCAGACTGCGCCGAACTGCCCGAGGTCGAAGGACGGAGCGGCGAGCAACTTCCAGCTTCGCTCCAATCGCCTTCGGACGTCGTCCAGTCCGATAGTTCTTCGCTACCGCTTGTTATGGGCGATTCCTCTGATTCCTTGTCACTAGCAGGCGGGCTTCGGTGACCTAAAAATGAGCAAACATTTCCGATAAATTTATCCAACTACATTTGAAAAATCACCAGGACAACACACAAATATACGTCGCTGAGCAAAACCTCTGCCCCTGCCGTTTAGGTGTTTCGCCTGGACGATTACTCACCACCGTGTACATGTACTATACAAAGCAATATCTGCGCCTTGACCGATGGCCTCAAGTAATTCGGGTAGAGTGGGATTAATTGCAAAATCAGTCAATAGTTTTAAAGCAAATGCCAACCTCTGGAAAATCAAAGTTATACCCACATTTCAATGCAATGCAAGACAGATTAATTCCTTGACCTGGGAAGCATACTGACTTCGTTTGCCTGAAATGGCGAATCTCTTTTACGTAGCAGCAACAACAAATAGCTTGTTTCAGGCCAACGAAGCTGTTGAGTTCGCAATGTTGTTGTCATCAGAGCTGACTGCGTGCTTTTACCTTGAACTGTTTGTTGTACCAGGAACGGGGAAGCTTGGCCATTAGTCAAGTAATGTTGCGCGGGTAATAATCGAAACTGTTCGAGAAGTGAGTGATTGATTTTAGTTTCCGGGCACGTTAACTGCTACGGTCACAAGTGTATATGTTCCCCTCGGGGGAAGACGAAGATCTTCCCCATGGTGAGATTCGGCGCCAACCTACACGTCAGTTACATGGGTCTTACAAACCAGGTATCTCCCGCCAGAGAGGCACTGCTCCAGCCAGGTCTCCCGACATTTGCGGTAGTATAGCGCATGTAAGTTAGTGAGGATAAGGCAAGGAAGAGGAAGGAAAGATCGCGCGCGGTCCTTGGCCCGTTTGTTAGGGTACTGCTCCGGCACTTGCCCGGTGTTGTTCCGTGGAGAAACCACGAAAAATGGCAGGGTAGGGCACACAACCGCTAGAATTCTCCTGCAGACAGCGGCTGAACTCGAGCTAGCTACTAAGGCAGGCTTTCAGCATCAGTATTTTATTTGTTCTTATATTTTTGGTATAATCTTTAATACAACTTAATAAACACAGTCACTGTAAAATTGAATTTTGTTGCCCATAAATTTTATTATAGAGATTACTAAACCAGTTTTCAAACATTGTTTCGATGTTAAAAACATCGATGTACTGTTATTGATGTCGCATCACTAACAGAATTCCGTACCGGCCGCCACTGGTTATTGTCACAAACTAGTATAGGATTGATGTACTGTACCTAGTAACACTGACTATGAAGGAGAAAGTTATATACTGTAGTGTTCTACTGTGTAGTGTAGAAACACATGTCCATTTACTGTAAATGATTAGTGTGTACAAAAAAACTATTTTCCAAAAATATTAATTTTCTCCTCTGTTTAACATGAACTCTTGATTTTACAGTCCCTTGGGATTCATGTTAACGAAGGTTTACTATATTGTCATTCCAAGGCAATGAAATTCGGCGTGAATAGACTGAAATAACAATGGTTTCATTTTAATTTACTTGCTGACTGAAGAAATGCTAAGCAAAATTTTGTTAATTTCATGAAGCCACCTGAACGGTATTGCAGATAGCACATCAAAGACAATCAGAAAGAAAAAGAGAAATGAGGAATGTGCGAAGAAGGTAGAAAAGTTGTACAAGAAAAAAATAAGACAAGAAAGAAATGACTAGTGATTGGCACTAGAGCAAACAAAGAAAAATATACCTCACAATGAAGAAAAAGAAAGAACAATACGCAGAAATAAAAGCAGAGAATTGTTGGAGTGTAGAATTTGAAAAAAAGAAAATGCATAAAGAATGAATCAAACACTTAAATTTTATGAAGATGTAAAGGACAACAACAGATCAACCAAAGAAATGTTAGCATTTAAAGGCACTAAAGGAAGAGTGAGAACTGGAGAGCAACAAATACTAAACTACTGGGTGCATATTTCTCTGAACTCCTAAGCAACTGACAACAAATTGAAAACCTAAATGAAGAAAGTTTAGATTTACAAGATTATCATCTTTCTTCATTTATATTTAATGGTAATAGTCTTAATCCTCCAACCTCAAATGAAATCTAACAAGCTGAGATACCACAAGTCACCTGGAACAGATATTACAGCAGATTTAATTAAAAAAAAAAAAGACAAAATGTTCTAAGAAAGAGAATTTACAATCTGAAGTGCAAAATCTGGAGTAGGGAAATAATATAAATAGATTGGTTAGAAAGTGTTATAAGTCCTATTTATAGAAGTAAAAAATGAGACCCAAACATCTGACCAAACTACCATGGAATTACATTGTTAAATGTAATAAACAAGGTGTTTTCAACACTGCTCTATAACAGATTGACGGAAACAGTAGAAAAGAAGATGGGAGATTTTCCAATGGGATTTAGACCTGACAGATCCACCATCAATAATATTCATACAATAAAACAAATATGAGATAAGATATCAATTTAAAATTGACATTCATAATATCTATCAATAGGCTTTTGATCCAGTTAATAGGAAAACAAAATTTGATAGTTTAAAGAAATTTGTGGTACCAAATACATTAATATGTAGAATTTAGTCAACTCTAACTTTTACTTTCGCTTACATAAGTGTACATAACAGCAAAAGTTAAAGTGAACAGTACTTGCTGTGCTGATTGAGGCAAGATATTAACGAGATTAAAGCAGATCTGTGCCTATGCCAATGATTTCTAATTTTGGCTACAAGTACATACAGACGGAGGAACATTTATCCAACAAGAACCACGGAAAGCTGGACTAATAATAAACTTGAGAAAAACCAAATACAAGAGGTGTTCACGAAATGCATGTGAAGATAAGAGTATAGCAATAGACTATACGGAAATTAAAAATGTTACATCATTTAAATATCTAGACTCTATTTTTAATATTGATAGAGAAGTAATGGAAACAATAGCAGCTGGCAGTAGCACATATTACACATACAAGAATATTTTTAACTCCATATTACTATCTAGAAGATCTAAATTGTAAGTATATACTAAAATTTAAAAAATTTAAAAAACACACACACACACATAGTAACATACAGGGATCCTAGAGGTGGAAGATAAAATAAGAGACTCTCGCAAGTAAGTCTCTTAGCCTCTCCATTTCAAATCCTCTTTCACCTTCCTGCGGTAGGCCCTGTTATAACAAGTAACCCATTCCAAGGTTGTGGTACCAAATCCCATTGGTGGCATGGGTCGCCAAATAAACAAGAGATGGGGGTAAATTAGCTAGAATGGTGTGTAGCAATCATGCTGGAGCGCCTCACAGATATTTGGAGGTATGGTCCAGCCAGCTACAGCCCAAGCCTGGAGTGACAAAGGGCAAGACCCTAACGGCAGGAATGGCGGATGGGGTAACTCTAGCTATTGGGAGTGTACATAGGAAGCCAGACCTGAACATAGCAGCCCTATCAGGCATCGCATTCCATGAGACGCTGGTAACGTTCCTAGAATTAATTTATATACTCGCTTGTTTGACGGAAAGATGCCAGACTCAAATTTTGATTACAACATGGCTTAGAAGAAAGGTAAATGAAATGGGATTAAACATAATTTAAATATGACTTGGAATGTTCAAGGACTGCATACAAAAGAAAAAAATTAATAAATGTGATCAGAAAGAAAATTGATATTGCTCTACTACTTAAGACAAAAAAAAAGAAACTTCGCAGAACCTCATATTAGAGATATGGTTGTGTTATGGACTGGAATCACTCAGACAAGACAGTGGTGGTGGTAGTAGTGGTGTAGCTATTCTAATAGATAAAAAATGGAAAATATTTATCAGGAACTATAGATTTATCAATGACAGAATAATATTGTTATGTCTAAAAGTGCCATGTGCTTATATAACAATAATTGGAACATATGCTCTGGAAGAAGGAGAGAGGAAGATATGCAAAATGTAATAAACACAATAAATAAAAAATGATTAAGTAATAATTGCAGGAGATCTCAATGCAAGAGTAGGCTAACCACCAATTAGTGTTTGATGTTGTGGGAACCTTTGGTGAAACAACAGTTAACAATAATGGATGAAGGTTAATTGATTTCTGTGTTTACAATGAGCTAAAAATAATGAACACATTCTTCCGGAAGAAAAATATTAATAAATTTACCTGGGCACCTTAAGAGGAACATGAAGCCTCATTGATTATATTTTTGTACTTAAGAAAACAAAAAATCTGGTTAAAGATGTACATGTGTTCAGAGAAGATACCAATTCTGACCATTTAATGGTACGAGCAACAGTCATGGCTCCATGGAAAAGAACAGGTAGAAAAGGAAATATTCAGGAGAAACGAGCCAAGCATTAGGATAGAAGAATGGGCAAATATAAAAAAATCTATGGAAGCTGCAGCAGAAGCCCTTGGCTATACGTATAAAAACTATAGCAGAAGAGGCATCAATATCTGGACAGAGGAATCGAAGAAACTGTAAAAGAAAAGAATAAATCCTAATTTTGATTATAAAAGATGTGCAAAATTAAAGAAAAAGTTAGAGAAGCTTATCGGGAAAGCTGAGATTACTACATAAGTTGTATTGAAGATGATTGAAAGAAGATTAAGATATTCTATTATAATATCTATAACAGAATATTAAGACGACAATATTGATGGACATGGACAACAAGAATATGCTTACAAAGTGTTGAAACATCTTAATAAAGAACAGAAAGACACAGCCCATATAAATGTTATCAAGGAACAAGACTTGTTGCAGTACTATAAAGAACAATGGTATGATATAGAAGGCAGAGGAGAAATCCAAGAAAATTACATAGCAGAAAATATAGATCCTATAAGTACGAAAGAATTAGACAGTGCTTTGAAAATGAAAAGAAATAGAAAAACTGCAGGAATAGACAATATGAATATTGAACTACTGAAATATGGTGGCCCTGCTTAGATATTGCAACTGTTGTTCTTCATTAATCTATGCTGGAGCTATTGTCAAATACCAGGAGAGTGGAAAGTGGCTGTTGTAAAACTCATGTATAAAAGAGGTGATAGATCAGTCTGTGGAAATTATAGACAAATAAGTTTGCTAACTGCTGCTTATAAAGTATACACTAGAATACACTCTGAAACCAATAGCTCACACCATCTTCAGTGAACAACAAAACTGGTTTAGAAGAGGACGGTCTTCAGATAGCGTATTTACACTCAAAATATTAGTAGAAAGAAGGAGAGAATACAATCATGAAACACACATAGCCTTTATTGACTATGTGAAAGCGTTTGACAAAGTTAGACGACCACTGCTGTGGGAAATTTTAATAAAGAAGGGGATACCTTACCATCTCATCCAAATAATGCTGAATGCTGGAACAAGAATATGTATCGACACAGGTTTCAAAATCAGCAAAACGTTTCTGAATATAAACCTTAGGTTTGACAAGGTTATAGCTTCTCAGCAATACTGTTTAGTCTACAAACATAGATGAAATGCTGAAAGAATGGAACTGTTATGCTTCTTCTGGAATTGAGATTGCAGAAAATTGTTTCATAAATTCTATCTTATATGCATTCGATCAAGTTCCGATTGCTGAGGCAGAAGATGAACTTCAGCTCAATATCTACAATCTCAGCAAATAACTAGATATTATAACTGTGAAATATCCACATCTAAAACCCAAATTATGGCATTTTGCAGAAAGGAACCAGTAAGATCTAAGATAGTGGTAGAAAACCAGGTTCTGAACTTCTGGGCACTAATCATAATGATACAGTGGAAGAAGGGAGGTGTAAAAACAACGTTAAATTTATTTTAATTATAATACATATTTTAGTGAAACATATAGTATATGTTATCTTGAGAAGTGCCTGATTCCAGAAAACATTGCCACCTCACACCACATTCATAGCAGCACAGCCACCTCCATACGCCAGCATATTGACCATGGAAAAACAGGCTATTGCTTATTTTTAGTTTATTATAGCTATGTAGTGAATCTGTCTTTAATCATGTCTAAATAATCATAATTAATTTTAAGTTTAACCAGTACTAGATAAAGAAATAAATAAATTTAAAAAAAAAACAGAAAAAGTTAAACTGCATAAAATTGAGTAATAAATCACAATTTTGAAAACATATCAAATATGAACACAATCTGTGTTTAAGTGTTCAAACTTTATGTTGCAATGGCATAATTAAAGTGTGCCTCCCCAAACGCAAATGTTAATAAAAAAATACAAAAGCAAACACACACATACACACACAAGACTACCACTTCTCTTAATTCACTTTACAACTTTCAACAAAATAATGTTCAACACATCCAACTCTGCGATCATCCGATTTTCATATTGGTTTCTACTTGCCAGGAAAGCATGTGTCTTCTTTATGCATTCCTGATTCAACTGCAATACCATCAAAATTGAGGGCAAGATGGCTCTGGAAACAGAAATAGAACAATAGTGGCATAAAACGAAATCGAACATTTCACCGACTTCTCACTGACAGGAGAACTATAGGAACAAACAGATAAATTGATGAAATAATACATTAAATCATCATCTGTATGTAATTGTAACAATGTACCTTATATATTTATATATTGCATCATTGCATGCCACAATTAGTGTGTATTACACCACGATTACAATAGTTCCTAATTGCACCCAAGCACAGTATAGTGCAAGGTAAAGAATGTGTATACTCTTTCTTGGAAGAAAAAGTGTTTTCTGCATTATCTTCAAACACTGGCTCAATAATTTTATATATTTGCACAAAACTGTAGTGTAGGACAAGTTAAAAGAAATTGAATCTTTATAATCACTAGGGAACATATTTCTATTATTTTGCATATTTTTGTCCCTTGCTTGAGGGCATAGCTAAGAGAAATTTCTTGATATCCGGTTACAATTAGATGCTATGTAGATTAATATGTTAGTGTACATTTGGCCGATTTTTCTTTTTGGTGCATATTCATGTAATTATTGGGACATATTTTGTATACGTCGTTAAAATAGAGCCTTATTTCTAAAACATTTCAACTTTTCATAGGATCTATTTATTTGTGAGTGTTTGTCGATCACAAAGAGCTTGTCAGAATTAGCATTTTTTTTCTTTTCTATTGATAAAATACTTGTGCAAATGTAGGAAATTTCTTATATCATATTTTTTTACCAGGTAGAATAAATGCAACAAGACATACAATGTACTTCACTAAGGTGAATATTTACTTTAATTATTTTCCCTGTCAAGTAAGGTAGATTATATTCTGTTTACACAAAAATATATCTTTTCATTCGAAGCACGCTTCTTCTGAATTTTATCAAGAAAAGTTAATGCAGGAAATGAAATATTTTTAATTTAAATTGCATATTAAAGTGCATATTTGAAAATTTTTAGATCAGAAATGGATATTTTTTAAAGCATAATTCAAGATTTTTTAGGGCATAAAATTGTCCTTGCTAGTCATCCAAAAATTACATGAAAACAAAACATTTCAACAATCGAGAAGATTTTAAGATCTAATTTTAAGAAAAAGACTATATTAAAAAAAGAATCTCTTCCTTTAATATACAACAGGTTCAGAAAAGATATGAATTTTGCAATTTTCGAAATTCCAGAGGACTTTATGAAAATAAAATTGGAAGTAAACTTTGGTGTATTTTAAGAATGAATTTATAGGAGTTGCTTTTGAGAAAATTTTGCTTATATATATTTTTACCTTCACACAATGGTACATATATAAGGAGTAATATATGAAGTGTAGAGAAAGTTAGATAGATTTATTAAAGTTTGCTTTGAGCTAATGCTTGGTGGCAAACAGGATTACAATTACAACTATAACAAGTACAAAACTATTACAAACATTTACAATAAAAATTAGAGGTTGATATCCTAGTTGTAATTAATTTCTCATTATTTCTACATTGACTTTAGTTTATCTAACACTTCATTCCCCTCACCTCCACTAAACACATCTCCCTTTCAGTATACTACACTTCATTGTATAAGGGACATGGCAATAATAATGGTAGTAGTAGTAGTAGTAGTAATAATGATAATAACAACAATAATAAATGTCTCAGTATTATTAGTGATGATCTAGATGGAATTAAGCATATTCTTAAATTTGCATACATCAAAAGGATGAGCCTTTGGTGCTTTTGCAGGCAGTTTGTTCCAATCCACTATAGTGCAATTCACAAAAGAGAATTGCCTATATCAGTTCTTTGTTTTCTACATCGTATATATATTATATATCGTATATACTGCTTTTATAATCTGGTTTCTGTAATATTTTACTGATATCTGCCCATTTCTTGTCCCTTCTGTATGCCTTGTACATTACGCATAAACGCACCCATTCCTTTCTCTTAGAGAACAACTACCATTCTTCTCGTTCATCAACAACACGCTCATGATTTACAAACTTTCCGGCTAATTTTTTAATTTTATCTAATGCCTCAATTTGCCCTTTTCTGTACTGGTCCCAGATGTTGCTCCATATTCTAAAATAGGATGAACAAGTGCAGTATATGCTAGGGATCTGGCATTTGATCCACTGTTTTTTGGAATACGCAATACAAAGTGCAGCACCCTCCAACATTTCTTTTTATAGTTACGTAATGCTGTGGAACATTGATTTTCGAAATTTCAATGCAAATACATGTTTTGTGGTCCCATGATACCAATAACATGGTATTTTTGTCCATCTGTGAACAACAGCGCCTAAAACATACATAAGATTTGTTCCAAATTACAGAAATCCGTCCATCTGGCTTCAATCAAAGTTTTGAGATTTTGAAAACCATTCTTTAAAATTAGGGGGTACTTTACATAAAGGCCCTGGGGGCATTTTCAAAATTTTCTCAAAAATGGCTCCAAAGCTTTCTTTAAATTTTTTGAAAGAAGAGAGTAAAATACGCTTTTAAAGGTAGCATACGTTCGTCTTCCACTGTTAACTCTAAATTTTCGAAAATTGCAGAGTTTGAATTTTTTTGACTTCTTCCTGCAACTATAAAATTGAAGATAGATATTTTGAATGCAATATGGGCAATTTTAAATAATAACTACAACAAGATTTGCTCAAAAACGGCTCCAAATATTTTCTTTAAACTTTTGGTATGGTTAGTGCGAAATGTACTTTTTGCTCTATTATTTTGTTTTTTTAAAAATTACAAAAATGTTATTTTTTTGACTAGCCTCTCATGTCTTTAATTAATTACATTAGTATTCACATTTTTATATTTATGAGTACATGTACTTTAAACAATATTCTATAAAGTTTGTTGAAAACTCGCTCAAAATTCCACACATTCATAACTATCAAACGTCATTTTCTCAAAAACAGTTTGGAATTTTTTCTTCAAAGGTTTTGTATGTACTTTGTAGTACGTATTGCACTGTTTAAGATGACATAAAATTAATTATGCTGTATTCTTTTTTTCTCAAAAATTACACAGATGTATGTTTTTTGAAATAGCTCTCACACTGTTAATGTGGACATTTCCAGCAATTAGTATACATTATTGCATTTGTAACAAAGTGCTTGAAATTACATTTTTGGAAATTTCAAAAATTTTCTGTGAAAAAAAAAGCTTCAAATTTCGCTAGAGCTTAAATGATTTTTTCTTTAAAACAGCTCTAAATTCGACGAGGTTTTTGTCATCTTTAATATTTTAAAAGTAATATTTTGAGTCCACCATTAAGAAATTGAAAAATTGAGAAAATTTTAAAAAAATGTGTTTAGGGCGGTGATAGATGGCAGCCGCCAAGAGGATGGAGGCAAGACCATGAAGTTAGGACCCATACGAATGAAATTAGAAAATTTTATGACGAGAATGTCTGTGGTATTCTGTAGCACCACTAGTTTAAATTGTCAAAATTTCCCTCACAAGTATGCAAAACCTACTAAATTTCAAAAACTTGTGTCTTACCTAATGTAATTTTAAAAAGAAGCTTTCATTATTAAAACAATATCTGTTTCATTAAGTATTTATAGAAGAAGGTCAAAAAATTCTAACTTTTGCACTTTTCAATGATCAATTTTCATGTCTGAAAGTTTTATGAAATTAGGCCCTGTGCAATTTTTATTAAATGCTTTACTCTATTCTATCAAGATGGGAAAAAGAAAATTTAAAAAAATTATAAAAATTATAATATTGGTTCTAAATACAAGGAGCAGCAACATCAGTCTCATCACTCGAGAAATAATAATTTTTGTGAAAATCGTGTGTACAGTACATGTGAAAGTGTTGTTCACAGATGAACTGTCGGATAAGCGGTTGTTTTGGAGGAACAAATATTCGACATCAAGAGACCCCAAAATGAATTTTCATGGCAACCTCAGCATTAATTTTTTTGGCATTACATTATTTGATACTACATACATGAGATAGTACAAATATGTTCTAAGAATAAACTTTGTTAATAATATTTAAAACATTAAAAAATAATGTTCTCTGGTGAATTTCGGATGACATTGTCAGATAAGGAGAATGAAAATCACTGTTCTAGAAAAATGTATCACATGTTAATTTTCTTCTCTATGAACAAGAATTGGAAATGGTAGAGCTGGGGTGTAATGATTGCTTTCAATAATTTGTTCTTTTCTCAATACGATCTTGTGCTAATTGAATCCAGGGATCATACTTTCCCATACTTGTTTACCATACTATTCTTAACAAAACACCTTATTTTATCAAGTAAATTAACTAAATTCATCACCGTATAACTTTTGCTCACTAACAAATTTCACTAGATAATAGTTGCTAATTGCTCTTACACTATTCAACCACCAGTACAGCCAACACTATACTATTTGTCTGTTTTACACTTATTTCAGTTCCACAAACATCAATAATACATTAAAATGAAAAGAATTGTGAAAAATGAAAATAAATAAATAGTAGAAACACAGTCTCTCTGAACACTGAATCAAAAGATTTCTGCAGTTATTGCTCCAATTAAGTTTTTGTGTGTTTGACAGCCTGACTTCATATCACACAACTCCTGGCAACTGCTCATGTACAACATATTAACTTTCATTCCTAGCATTCCTTTCCGAGAGTTTCTCTGAAAATTCATTTTGAGAAAGTAATTCTAGCAACGGCACTGGCACAGCACATACAAGGTTTTACTTTGGATTTGTAGTAAAATTGTAACATTACTGAATGTTAAATTTTTAAACATTACTAAACATTAAATATTTTCTTGATTTCAACAAATTTAAAAATATATCTATCTGATTTCATTAAATAAATATGTATTAGCAAAATTTTCCTACTATTCCCTTCAAATTCCCAGATATTTCCAGTGTTTTCTAAGTACAAACTACTTTTTTTCCGATTACAAACTCTGAAAGTGTTTGGATGTAAAATATGATTTATCTGTTACAAAAATAGTTTGAACAAACAATATTTATTAAGAACTGTAACAGACATAAACTACAATATTACACTCTATCCAAAAATGTTAGTAGCTGGTTGTCTCACCTCTTCTTGAAGCTCTTCCATATTTTCCATTTTCACAAAAATTTAATCCAGAGGGTCCAACTTGTGCTGAAGGGTATAAAAGGCAAACAAAATGATCAGAATGAAAATATCTGATTGTACATTGTCTTCACTGATCATTTAATCCAAAACAAAAATGAAATACAAAAATTCTTACTAAATGTACTCATGCCATTCAGATTTCAAAAAGATCCTACGAAATGAAATAGATATATGTAACACGAGCTTGGAATATTTATATTCAATCACATACTTCTTTCACTTCGAGAAGTCCATGGTATTATTCCATTTTTGGCAAATCTCTGTTAAGACACAATATTGGGACTGCTCTTAAATAGATTTGATATCTTTTTGATTTCCTGGAACACTATAACGTGTAAAAAAATGAAAACACAAATTAAGTAAAAAAGCTATGTGCGAAATTGGGCAACAACTTTAAGCCTAAAATCAGTCCAGTTTGTGGCTTCCTGCTATGGCGGAAGAGAAGCCCAAACAAATAATAATTTATTTTATTTCTTTATGTAACATACAAACAATCTGTAATGTGTATACAAATATAAAAATACATAAAGAAACCTGAAAATATGTGATCAAAAGAATGTGAAAAGTACATAAAATATAAGATCATTCATATATCAATTAGATGCTCCTCGAGTTTGACAAAATTTTAGTATTATTTCCTTTATTTAACTTAATGTTTAGTGCATAGGAGTATTGGGTGTGTAAGACTATAAAATTTAACAACAAAAATTGCATTGTTTCTAGAATTGAAGTAAGAAGTTCTGTGCAATATTTCATTGAACTAAAGAAGAAAATCAATATTGCCATTAATCAAGCACAGCTAAGATTTAAGTGTTGGGATATATTTAACCCCAAAAGGACGAGAATTATTTTTCGAAAGAGGAGGAGTGAATTTCTTGACATGTTCTTAAACCAATTATTTTAGTTTAAGCCCCCAAACATTTTAAAAACATTATTCCACATATTGGTAAGGCATGAGCAGGTGTGACATATTGGTCACACCAGTCTTTTGGGGGTGATAACTGGACTGGAATGAAAGAGAGAAAATATTCAACAAGGTGAGCATTTATTTGCCACACACAAACAGTTATGCAGTACAATGACTGCAATATCGGAGTACACAAATTAAGGGAAAAACATTAGGGGGAATTTAGTACTCTAAATAGGGAAAACAAATTAATTTCCCTATTTAGTTCTTTTATAAAAGTTTCAGAGTCACAGAGTAGGAAATTAGTATTCATTTTCTTTTTGGTATGAAAGGGAAGATTGCGTTTCAAGTACAAAACAAAGTTGCACTTCACGCACATTGACTCAACAACACTTTTGCACACCTTCTATTTTTATTTTCCACTTCCCCAAGTAAATGATCAGCTCAATCGTGATGAACGTTGTCCTAAACATGTGTAGATCTCTTCGACATCAGAGCTGTTGCTCCCGCAGATTTGACAACTGTTTTATATCTTCTGAGATACTTGATGGCAAAATCTCTTTTGTATTTCAGCTAAGTGATTTTTGTACCTGTCTTCTGGTAAATTTGCCAAGGATTATATACATATTGTCAATATTGTCTAGTACCATTTCTTACCTCTGGTAGATATAAGATACTGATTTATATCTTCATCCACTCAATCAGTACTACCCATATTTCTATTGTATATGCTAATAATAGCTAGCTGAGAGACATTTATATTTTTTTATCTTTTGTTAACTACCTCTTTACATACTTGACTGAAGATTCTCCAATTTAATGCAACTGCAACTTTTATCCATCCATTTCCCAATCATTTCATAAGACAAAATTCCTCAGTTTCACTCTCCTAATTAATGACACTCAAATTATTCAGAAGACCTCCTGCATTCTCATCACCACAGTCTTCATCAGATAGCTTGTTCACAGGTGGTGACGTAATGAAAATATAATCTTATAAAAATTCCGATTTTTGACTGTCTAACACACACACACAAAAAGAAAAGAGTGGGGAGGCTTAAAAAGCAATGAAGTATGAGTGTCATTAATATCTCACACTGACCTTTTCACATCCCCACAGATTCCTGTAATTATAATAAAATTAATGAAATGATTTTCTTTACTTTTAGAACTACCTACAATTGAGATAAATTGAATGAATTGTACTTTTCAAAGATCAGGGTCCATCAGAAAAAATATCACAATTTTTGAACTGCAGGCAAAAATTATATAACACCTTTTTTGGGCAAGATCACACAATAAACTGACAAATCAAACCTCTCTGCGAGAAGGATACACTTGCATGTACAGAAATATCAACCTGCAGCAACAGTAACCAAGTTGTATCACAACTTGTTTGCTACATATCACACTCGGCCTCTGAGGGTTAATTCAATGCAATATTTTTACAAGCACGATCAACAAAAGGAACACCCAAATCCAGACTACAGCAATACTAAAAAATGTATGTTGCACAGTTTCAGTTTTGGATATGTAAATACCAAAGAAGGAAGACCAAACAACTAATGAGAGGTGGAGAACTGGTGTATCCAGCATCAGGTATAGCGATCTCAAAATTTCAATTGATAATTATGTTCTTCAAACATCTTATTTTGAAGAACTAGAATGCTGTCTATTATCCCTCCCTCAATTACTTCCCTCTTTTCATTTGTCTTGAGTTTGGGATCACATGCACCTATATATTAACATCAATCAACAGTTTGCTATTTGTTTTTTTGCAACATTTGACAATACTTCATGCTTAATCCTCAAGTAATTTCTATTATGGACATAATTTCTGTCATGCAGGTATTTAGATACTGTTGGTAGTGTTGTTGCATTTATTTCCCTCATTTTCATTACCTTCTTTTGCATATTGTGTACATTTTTACTACATGGCATATTTTGCCATATTCTGCACAAAAAATAAAGACCTAAATAGGGAATAAGTTATTACTCACCTCTTCAATGTCAATTTCCTCTTTCACTGAAAACTGGAAGACTGTGTTCACCAGGTCCCTGTAATTAATGGGGCGATGTAATATCATTCCAATATTAATTTGTACATGGTTTACCTATATATTTGTAGGTGTCCATCTGTGCACTACTCAAACAATTTTTATTGAAAAAACAAAATGCAATATACATACCCAGCATAATTTCTTTTAATTCTCTTCTATTCTACTTCTTTATTTTCTCAAAGCTCAAAAACTGAAAATTTTAACTATAGATTTTCTGGCAAGTACAAACAATCAGTGTGAATTATGATGAAAAACATTTAAATAACTGTACCTAGACTATAATTATTATTAAAATCTTCAATAACAGATTGTATGGTATACTTTTACTTGCTTTTAAAAAATTATTATGTGACTTATTTGTGTACTACATCTCACAAATAAATAAAAATTTGACAATGGATAGAAGCAACATATTAATCTTTTCTTAATTCTCTCATTCACTTAAACAGAAAATGAAATGTTTACTTCAGAATTATATAGGTTTTTACACTAATGCTTTGGAATTTACCAGAGAATTTCCCCAGAACATGTGAAATTGATTAGGACATGTACTCACTAAATATCGACATGCAAGAATTTGGACTTAAGAAACCAATTAGAGATTGTGAAAAATTATCACTTCCTCAGAAGTGCTAATTGTTACTATTCCTTGTTTTCAAAGAAGTCTTACATACTTTTGCTGATCATTTATGAAGATTATTTCATGAACAAAAATGAACTGAACAAATTAGAAAGCTGGCATTGTTGCCCTACCTGCAAAAGATGGAGAAACACTCAAAATGACCGCTTCCAAAAGGAGGCTATTTATTTATTTTTTTATTTATTTTGAGGAACCTGAGTAGTAATGAGTTTCTTAGAAGTATTTCCTCCCACAAACATGGGTTGTTAGACTTGTTTTTGCAAATAGATAAGAATTTTCAACATTTACATCAATTTACAAATCAATATACTAATAATAGTTTATACATCTTAAGTTAAAATATAACTCCACTAAATTCACAGATACATCAAGAATAACAGAAGAATGAAATAAACAGAACTGTAAAAAACCAAAGTAGCATCCCACATCCATTTGAAACAAGCAATTATTTGCTTGCCTCCTAGACACTGAAGGTAAACCAAGAATAATCATGTATTATACCAGAAACTAATACATTAAAAAAAGCAAAGAAAAAAAACATATACAAGTATTTTAAAAATTACTTATTCAAAAAAACAATTAAAGTTGAGTGATATTAACAAAATAAATCAAGAAAAAAAGGCAAAGAGAAAATTGAAATTCAACAGACAAAATGTCTGTTACTTACAATGTCATTCAGAACACATTCACTCAAATTGACATTCAGTTCTCTAACCTGAAAACAAAAACCAAATTAAGAATTCTTCACAATAAAAATCACAATTTATACAAAACTACAGTATAAAATATTCATTATGTTACTTCCCACATCATCGTATGACTTTTCCCAAATCGGAAAGCAACGAAACAAAAAATAAAAACCACAATATTCAAAAAGAAATAATGGGATTAATCTCCTCATTATTTTTTGAACTTAAATTCATCCATGAAACAAAATTTCTTGATTAATTCAAAATACGTTATAAACATTGCCTAACAAGAGGAGAATAACAAGAGCTTGAACAAATCCATGAAATCCGACATCTGCTTCACTACCAAAACATCAAAATTTCCTTTAATATTTTTGGACTATTGTTTTTCTCGATTCAATGCTTCTCGAGATATTTGTTTCACACTTTTCAGGCAATAAAACTACGGAAATGTAGTGCTTAATTTGTAGCAAAATAAGTATAGAGCTCTGAATTTACTCCATTTACAAAGAAATGATAAGTATTCTACAATAATGTACATACCTAGCTATAACAGCATATGTCGTAAGTTACACATTAAAAGACAACGTCATAGCATGTAGAAGAGAAAGAGCGAGTGCTTGCCCTTGTGCACAGCATGATTTCCACTGAGCCCTACAATTACAAATTGATAATGAATACTCAAAACTCTCATAATTCTCTTAGTTTTGAAGATATATTTTTATATTTGCAACATTAATTAAAATTGATGATATTTCATTTCCTGTTTAAACCTTTTTTAGAATTCATATGCATGCTTGGATTTATTTTTGTGCACACATAATATTACTTAGCTTACTTCGTGGGACAAATAATTGAAGTAAATATGCATCTTAGTAAAGTACATTTCTTCACTTTTTACTGAAGTCATCTTTCATTTTTCACTTTCTTGTATACATACATATTTTTCTTTCTGGTTTAAAGAATAAGAAATCAAGAAATATCCTACATTGCACAAGTATTAAATCATCTATACAAAGAGAAAAGAAAAAGAAGAAAAAAACAACAAAAAACGCAAACTGTGGCAAGCTCTTTCTAATTAGTTAATGGATTCTGTGATAAAAATTAAAAGATTTGCAGATAAGTCTCTATTTTAATGAAATATGCTCCTATTATTACACGAATATGCACTAACAGAAAAAAATGGCCAAATATGCACTAACATTCTAACCAAGCATGTAATTCTAACCAAATGTCAAGAAATTTCAATTACCTATGCTCTGAAGCAATGGACAAAAACATATCAAATCAGAGAAATCCACTCCCTATGCATTAGTAATATCTCCAGAACTCAGGAAAATATAAAGGTATAACCTGCTTCAGTAAATTTTATTTCATCAAAAATAGGGTTGATAAAACAATGTATGATGTTTTCCTTTTCAACTCTAACTTAACTGTATTGCAGATACTTTTCAGTTTGTTGAATAATAATAATAATAATAATAATAATAATAATAATAATAATAATAATAATATTTATTGAGTCACATATACAATTACAATCGTGGTGGAGAGAGCGAAGTTACATTACTGTTCAGGAGCAAACAAAGGGCCATCTCAGCATTTGCTCAAAGGACCAGGGAAACTGAACAAAACCTGATCGAGATGGGGGTCATTGGCCGAGAAATACTGTACTAGTTAGTTAGATTAAGATATTATACAGTAGATAAATTATCTGCTAATAATTAACATTTCAAGATGTTATTTTAATGCTACTACTTATAATAATAATTACATTAATACTAATAATCACATTAATAATAATAATTACTTTAATGATAATAATAATATTGGAACAATACATATCAATTATGTTTGCAACTACATCAAATTTAACAATAGTAGTGCGTTCTATATTTAAAACTGAAATGGTGAGGAGATAAGTGTTGACCAGTTCTTTTTTTTTTTTTTTTTTTTTTTTTTTTTGTCAGGCATTCTCCTTCTATCTCACAGGATGCAATATGCTAGTTCTTTTTTCTTTGCTTCAGCTCAAAATAGTTTACATGAAACAGAAAGTCTAATGGGATAAGAAATTCTTATTTATTTACATTTTTTAAGGGAAATGTTGTAATTTGAAAATTCCTTTACACTGTAGAACATGTTAAGCAGGGAAGCTTTCAATTTACTTTTAAATGTATGAATTGTGTTTATGTCTTTGATATCATTGCCTAGTTTGTTGTAAAGTGTAATGCCCTCTATTATGGGACTTTTTTGATAAAGTGTAGTTTCAAAGTGGGGAACATGTAGGTTATCCTTTTGACGGGTGTTGTACTTGTCTACGTCAGAATTTAAAGTAAAAGGGTCTTTGTTTTCCATGAGAACTTTCTTTGTGAAGACCACTATTTCAAATATATACATGCATGGTAGAGGAAGAATCCTTAGTTTATTAAACAAGGGTTTGCAAGACTCCAGCTTATGAGTGCTGGTCATTGTAGGCAATATTCTTTTTTGAATAATAAATGTGCGAGTGCTTTCAGGGGCATTTCCCTAGAATATTATTCCATATTTTAGGTGTGAGTGCACATTTGCAAAATATACTGTTCGAAGTGTCTCAATGATGGAGCTCGACCTGAGGGTGTATAGGGCATAGCAAGATTTGCTGAGCTTCTTGTTAAGATTTGAGATGCGAGTGTTCCATTTAAGGTTTTCTTGAATTGTTAGTTCGAGGAAGGTAGTTTCATGAGATATCGTTACAGGGTTATTGTTTATGAGCAAATGCTGTGAGAGTTTTTCCTTTAGATCGAGGATTCATGAAATTTAGAGAGACTGTCTTGCTGATGTTTATGATGAGTTTGTTGTCTTGATACCATTTTACTAGTGTTTGCAAAGTTTTGTGAGTTTCTTTTTCTAATGATTGTTGAGTTTTTGCTTTGATGATAATGTTTGTGTCATCTGCAAACAAAATTTATTTTGTTGTTCCTTAAAGATAAAGTCATGTCATTTATGTGTGCTTAGTTTACTTTGTGCTAGAATGTAAAAATAATTGATTGGCAGCTATTGTCACCTAAGAATGTAAATGTTTCATAACTAATTCTGATACTCGTTTCTCTTTTGTACTATGAATTATTCTGATTTAATTCAGGTGACTTCTGACATTTGAGCAGTTGGAATGTGGAGGTTCAATACCAATACTTTCTCTAGCGTTTATGCTCTCTCGTAACTTGATTCCACTGTCTCTCAAGTATCGTAATGCACACCCTTCAATGCCTCTAGCAAATACCAAGTTGAAACTCTCCCACTGAAGGCCCTTTTACTTGTTTAACAACATATAAGATTCTTCGGTAGCAGCATGGCACAGGGGGCTAATGAAATTGATCACTTTCATTAGATATCACTACTAATGAAGCTAATGAAACTGATCAAGGATAGATTGCTTTGCCACACCTCCTGAGTTGAACTATAGCCTGCATGTGAGTGGGCTAGAGTTGAGCAATGCTGTCAGTTGTGTTCTTGCACACATCTCACAACTGTTCTACATTCGAGCATAAAAAAAATATTTTTCTTTTGCAGAGCTAGAAAGATAAGAAAAAAGATTCTACATTCTGGAACAATGTTAGAAGTCAGATGAGACATAAATATATTTTTATGGCTTGGATGGATAGAAGCAGGTGTGGAGAAATCCCAAAAAAGCCAACAATATTGCAAATACACTGCCTAGCCTAAAACATGGAGGTGATTCAATTCTGATTTAGGGAAGTATGTCCCCTCACGAAACAAGAAATATCAAAGTGTCAATAATTTTCTGGCCTCGTTTCACTTAAAACCTCTGCATAAAACACTGAATTGAACAATATACACTGTACGTTCGCAGGTTTTCTTCTTCTTTCCTGAATTTCTTTTATTTCAACACATTTAGTATTAGAGCAATTTTTTTCAGTCCATCAACTTTTGGGTCATAATTGAAACGCTCATATCTACCACACGGTGTAAGAAATATCCTATACCGCAGTCTACCGCCACAAAATTATGTTGATTCATAGACAGCACGAACTTTATCATCACACTCAGAAAATAATAATTTGCTTCTAGATACACTTGAAGGAGTGCTCTATTTTAAGTTCGAAATTACTAATATTTCCCTGATACTGTTCCTGTTCTTCCGGGGATAGTGTTTTCCCTTACCCAAAAACTTAACTCGCGGCATTGCAAGTAGTAATACACGAAAGCAGGTCCAAAATATAATCACATTTCTAAAAACACCACCACGGAAACATACTTTAAATAATCACAACAGTGTAAAAATAACGTGCATAACCCCAGGTGAATGTAACATTATCCACACTCAACAAAAACCTTATTACGCCTTTTACGAGATGTAAACAAAAGCACGTGACAAAACTTCAAGGCTGACAAACCATGGCAAACTCAGTGGTGAACTGGTGGTGAATCTTGCGACTGTAGCGCAAACTCAATCCTGCCTCAGTGCTGCGCTCGAACGGGTGGGCTCGCTAAACTTCGAGGTGGTGGGGTATTTATCGTGGAAAGATACGGTGACCAATTTTTGCTCGTACTGCGCAGCACCAGTTTGCGTCACGAACCAAGTGACCACATCATAGGCACTTCGTTTGAAAAGCCCACAGAGCTATGATCTGCTCGTCAGTGAAAGAAGTCAAACATGTTCGCGACAATCTTTGATCCCGCCAGTTGCGAAGTGCGAGCCGTGATTCGTTTTCTGTGTGCTAAAGGATCGTGTGCTGTTGAGATCCACAAGGAGTAATGCCTCGTTTATGGACCAACAATAATGAGTGAAGAAAAGATTAGACAGTGGTGTCATAAATTTTTATGAAGATTTATTTAGTCAAAAAACAGTAAAAACTGTATGTGACGTATGGGGAGAAGATCATCTGGCACGTTTTCTTGATTTCCAGAATCCCTTTTCCAGAATCCCTCATTTTAACTATAAATAGTTGAAAAATAAGTAAAAGTTAAAGATAAATAAATAAAAATAAAGTTTAAAAAAGCACAAGATTAGCAACATTTGAAAAACTAGACATTTTCTTTCGCGAATTAAAAAATGGCTGCACTAATCTGTATGAGGAAGAGCGGAGTGGTAAGCCCAGTGTTCAGACCCGTCAATTTGTTTAACAGATAGAACAAGAGCTTTGATCTGATGGACGATTGACATTTAGTGCCCTTGCTGATGAATTTCCTCATGTTAGACGCACTACAATATTCAAGATCGTTACCGAAATGAATATCACAAGTTGTGCGCAAGTTGGGTACCCAAAATGCTCACCGACCGAAACAAAGGGCACGTCTAGTGGGCGAGCGTTTAGGACAAGATGGAGATTATTTATTTTCCCACATTGTTACAGGCGAGACTTGGATAACCTATGGAACCCAAGAAATAAAAACAATGCAGTGGCGATACTCAACTTCACCAAAACCGAAAATATTCAACTCACCAGAAAAATTGTGGCTACCGTTTTCTGGGATGGGTAATTACATGTGAAGTAAGCCGAAAAAAGCATGATCCATTCCGATTGGTCTAAAAGTTGTTTGAATGGTTCAATGTGATGTAGAAAAAGCTAGAAGCCTCATATTTAGTGCATATGTTTGATCTTTGACATTATTTTATATTTATTTAAAATTAGCCAAATTTCCGAGCAATTTGGAAGAACTTTAGAAAAATTGAATTTTAAAATGAAAATCCATTCTAATATCAACAAGAATGTTTCTCCTAGTAGTACATAGTTCAAATAAAATATTTATTGCGTTAAAGCTTGTATAATTCGCATTCTAGACCAAAGTTTTTACTCCCGAACTCAAAAGTGCATTTTTTTCAAAACTAAATTTCCAAAATACGTATCCTTCGATTTTCGAGTTTTTTTGTCTGAAAAATTCTAGACACTATATTTTCATTCCTCAAAAAATCAGCGTGTGATTGTAGAAATTTCAAAAGTTACGGATGTTTAAAGTCAAAAACTTTTTTTTCAAATAATTCATTTTTTAAATGTTGTGCATATTTTCATAGATTATTATTACAATATACATTTCTCAATCAACCTTTATGGATAATTAGTTATTGTAACAATATTTCTGATCATACATTCTGCAAAGATTACGTTAATTCTATCTATAAACACGTGAGGTATATGAAAATTAACCCAAAAGTATATGAAATGTAATCGATCTATAACATCGATATGTCGATAATATAGATCGACACATTTCCTAATCTTACCGATGTGTTTAATGACAATACGGATTATTGAATGCGAGTTTGAATTCATGACAAACGTAAACACTGTTCACCGTGCTAGATGGCATAAAGTATTCGACTCTTTTGCATAACAATGCAGTTGCTTCTGGCTATTTTGAACAATACTTGTTCAATATTTGTATACAGAAACTAATTTGAAGTGACTAGAACGTAATTAAGGAAGGTTGTTGACTATTAATTGGCTCCAGAGAATCAGTTTCTAAAGGTGCGTAACCTAATTTAGGTTATTATTACAGAGCGTTCAGTCATGTGACGGGTTTTTTTGACAGCCACTGATGCCATACCACATGGATCATACCTGGAGGCGTGGCCCAGTGATTAACATGCAGAAATGATTCGATTT
Organism: Gryllus longicercus; assembly: GCA_038098605.1. Taxonomy (NCBI): domain Eukaryota; kingdom Metazoa; phylum Arthropoda; class Insecta; order Orthoptera; family Gryllidae; genus Gryllus; species Gryllus longicercus. The sequence goes on from JAZDUA010000414.1 coordinate 843,783, forward strand.
CATTTCACGAACGTTGGCTAACGTGTCGTGGCGCTGTGGCACAATCTAATGTATTGTCATTCCGACAAAGAAGAAAGTTCAATGAAAAATATTTTATTATAGTGATAAAACATCATTGAAGAATTCTGAAACTATATTCAAGGTTACTATTTTTAAAAGTTAATAATTTACGCATAGTGTGTTCAGTTAGAATTTGGAGAGTTCACTGCGGAAGAGAGGTGCAGCTAACATGGCTTCTCTTATGTTGGCGGGCCCCGGGGGGGCCTTTTGCCCGAGTTTCAAGGACAGTTTTGCGTGTTTATGACAGTTTTGTGTATTTTGACCTGGCACCCCCGGAGAGGGGCGCTCTCCGAGCCATTCTCCTCAGCCTGTTGAACCTCTGTGAGATCGTCGACACAGGGGAGAGAAGACGTGCACGATTTCACTCCACATATTTCGGAGAATTTCCATTATTTATTTAATATTTATATTATATTTAATTCATTGAAATATTAGATGTAACATTAATATACTATTAAGTTGTAAATATTTAATGTAGTCAATAGCTTTTAAGCAACTTTAGCAATGAGTCCATCGCAGAAGGGAGAAGTGACACAGCATCAGTGCCAAGAAGACATCTTTTTTATTGCAAGAATTGTGGAAGGGCTGATGCGATGCAATATAGAAACTTCTTCAGTTATTGACAAAACTGCCTATGAATTGAAGCTGAAAACTCACATTGTTCAAAAGTAAGTAAAATCATAATAAAGTGTCATATGTAAGTCAATAAAGTGTCAAGTGAAATTGTTTTGGATAATGTTGAATTTAATTTTACAGATATTGGAAGCAAGACCCTCATACTGCTCAGACTCTAGGAAGGAGTGTCCGGGAATAGATGGGAACAAAACATGTGTAATGGATGATTTTGGACAGGGCTTGATTAGGCACATTATTTATTCAATGTACAAGAATGGTAAGTAATTTATTTATATTTGCATGGAAAGAAATGATAATAGTTATTGAAAGATCTGACTTTTTGATGGAATATATGAAACTGAACGCTGAAGGTTTTTAATTTGTGGTTTTGGATGAAACTTGGTCTTATTCAAAAGACAAGCAAAAAATCTACTAAATTTTGTAGTGTTGAAAATTATGAAATTCTAGATATAAGGGAATGGAGAAGGCATGATTTGCATGTAATGAAATGCATCTTTTGAGAAATAGCAATGTGTGTAATGACTTATGTGAATATCGTATGTATGATGAATATCGTTTGTCCAGTTTGAAGCACCTACATAGTGGTTCAATATGATTTTATTTCAGTAGATCTTTACTAATTGTTTTTAACAATCTATCCTTTAAGTTATGCCTCTCGGTCATGGCAAGATAAAAATGAAAGTTGCTCAAGCAAAAATTTAGATGAAAGTAAAAGATATATAGTCATACATGCAGGAGGTGCAAATGGTTTCATCGAAGATGCAGTACTATTGTTTCCGTCGAAGACAAAAGAAGTAGATGAATATCATAGAACTATGACAGCAGAGATGTTCCAAAAGGGGATGAAAGAAGAATTACTACCTTGATTAGCAGAACCATCAGTTATTGTAAAGGACAATGCACCTGTTCAATCTGTGCTGGTGAGTGACATTTCATTAATTGTTTTTTAGAAATGTGAAAAATATTGATTGAAATAATACATTTATTCATTTATAAAAAATACCCGATTATAAAACGAGTATTAAAACTACACAGTGGTGAAAATTGATGTTTCACTTAAAACCGTGGAATAGAAAATTTATTACATTCAATGGTGTTCAGTGATTTCAGTTATATCAGTAATACAATTTTTCTTAGAGAACATCAAGTTTGCCAGTAGAATGTTTTATATGTATTTATAGAGAGAATGAAAATAAATGCATATTGTCTTTGAATATAACTAAAATATTTAAATATCCTTTTGTCATTTCCATTTTTTTTAGAAAGCGAAAAGGCCTTCATCAAAATGTAGGAAGGGTGACCTGCAGCATTTTCTATCTCAGCACTACATACCGTTAAGACCTGAGCATACCTTTAAGAGTCTTCTTTTCAAAACTTCTGAAGTAATTGTTCAGAAAAGGTACTCTTAAACCTAAGGTTTGTTGAATTAATCATAGAATAAGGCAGTTTTATTTTTGCATGATTTTGATACAATGTGATTGCCAATGTTTTCATGATTTGAAAAATCATATCAGTTGATGTGGGTGCAGATATGTTGTAGATGAAATGATTGAAGAAACAAAATATTGTCTAGAGTATTTTTTGCAGAAAATTTGTTAATATAAAATACTTATTCATTCTGTACATTGCTTTAGTTGGAAGAATTATATGACACACGTAAGAGAAAATTATAGAAGAAGATTGGAAAGTAGAAGTGAAGGATGCTTCAGGGATTTCTGTCATAGTAAATATTCAGGATGACTCTGATGATAACGTTCCTCATGCTGTTCCCATGCCTGGGCTCTGGTGTCTCTACTTAAGAGAGATATGGTCAGTATATTTACATGTTTAATGCAGTATATTTCACAGGTTTGAAAAAATATTTGACATAACTCTTGTTCTTCTCAGGTGCAGAATTAAAAGTTTATATTATTCCATCGAGGGCAAGTAAGTGGTTACATTCCAGTTGAAATAGTGAAACTTTATTGTTTTTAAGCTGATCTTGGCTTACTGAAATAAATATGCCTTTGAAATAAATGCTCATTTGCTTGCTTCCCAGAAGTAATGTTGCTTTTTGCCCTCTGTATGGGTAGGTGTTTTTTTTTAGGGCGTACTTCTCAGAAGATATAACTAGACACTTCATTATGACTGCACATGTTAACTTCCTTTGTAAATTCTTATTAGTAATTATTGTATAATTTTAATTTTATTTATTAAAAGAAAGAAGTTTTTTCAGTTATATGAAGTTCATTTTTTATGTATATGAATCAGGCATATAAAATGATGTGTGAATGAAAGTATGTGAAAAAAAGGTTTGATTGTAAATGAATGGGTTGAAAATATATTTTAATAACATTCATTTACACTCATCAAAAATTAACTTTAAGAAATAGAAAAATTAGTTCTTTTAATAAAAAAGACTTAGAAATGCAGATTCAATGAAAAGAAAAGTTTTATCTTTTGAGCAGTATGTTAGATTCTCGTATTGTACATCTTAATGCAATACATTATTAAATTATCAAAATCAGCTGTTAGGGCCGCTTTGATAACCAATAAAGTGTTGTCATATAAGAAGATACAATACGTATATTGTTCATTGTTTTATCCTCTTGGTAAAAATTCAAATGTATAATTTTTATTTCAAAATGTTTAGTCCTGACCCTGGCAAATGTGGTAGGCTGAGGCTGGAGATGTTAATAGTAGGTAGTAGGTTGTGAATATTTTCTAAAAGGACTTAGGAAATTCATTTTGATTTTGTATAGTTAGACTTTAAATTATCTAAGTGGATAAAATTTATTGAACTTCAAATCGATTCGGTGGAAATGTTGTATCCATCAAATAAGTAATCATGCAAATAAAGGGAATTATTTTTTCACTTATTCGTTTGTTTTTTTATATTACCTTTCACCTAATTTCTAATTGACTTTTATATTATGTAATAAAGTTATTGAAGGTATGAAACATTTCAATTTTCATTTCTAAGGCTAAAACTTGCACAGTGATCATGAAAAACCATTTATCTTTCATTAATTTGAATATACTATTTAATATCTTTTGAATGACAGGTGAGTACAATAATTTATAGCAGTTTCAACATTTTCATAAGTTTCATTTTCATAAGTTATAGCATTCAACCCATTTTTTATCTTTTAAGAACTGACTTGATTTCCATATTTATGAAATTTACCTGAAGTTACTGATCAATTGAATTAACTGAGAATTCTGCCAAACAGTACTCCAGAATATCTACTAACTTGTATCCTTTTTCCCAAAGAAATCTTTGTGTTTGACTTATTTCATTTGATGTTAAGTGACTTACGTAGTTGATACGAGTTGCATGACGAATGTGTTGCCATCTATAGTCGAGAGTGTTTTGTCTCTACTAGAACGTTCTGCGCCGTAACTGTTTTATATTCAGTCTGGCTCGATCAGTCTATCAGTGCACATCGTGTTGTGATGTTGTGAATTGTGATTTGCCAAATAAAGCATGGTTCTACTTGAAAGTCTTGTTTCATCACTGCAGTGATCATAAATTAATCGGTGAACCTCTAACAGGTTATGACGCCCAGCGACGCCGAGTGAAAACAAAGATATCAAGTCGAAACGTGCACGCGTAGTCAAGCGTGAGACGCCATGATGAGCGCAGGCAATATTTCGAGGATCGAGCTACTCAACAAAAATAATTTCGATACATGGAAATTGCAAATGCAGGCTGTCCTAATCAAAAACGATTTGTGGGAATTTGTTTCCGGCGCAAACGTAAAGCCCGAACCAGGTGAAGGAAATGATGCCGCTATACAAGCCTGGGTAAAAGGTGATTCAAAAGCAAGATCAGACATTATTTTATCCATCTCACCGAACGAGCTGAAACAGGTAAAGAACTGTGCAACATCAAAAGACATGTGGACGAAGCTGCAGGAAACCTACCAGTCACAAGGACCAGCCAGGAAAGCCACGCTTCTGAAGAGATTAACTCTACACAAAATGACGGACGGCGGCGACATCCGAGACCACATGAACGAGTTCTTTGACACCGTAGATAAGCTAGCAGACATGGGCATCGAAGTACACCCTGATCAACAAGCTATTATGCTTTTATATAGTTTGCCAGTAAGTTTCGAAAACTTTCGATGCGCTATCGAGTCACGAGATACTTTGCCTACACCCGAGGCATTGCGTGCAAAAATTATCGAGGAAAGTGAAGCACGAAAAAACGACGCCATTCGAGACGCGCCGAACGCCATGTTTGTTCGCAAAAGTTATTCGCGGAATCAACCGAAAAATGCCGGAAGTGACCGAAGACATGCTGAAAACGACAAAGATAAGTCGGACGAAACAAAAATCAAAAGGGAAAATCACGCAAAAATTCGGTGCAACTTGTGCAAGAGGTTAGGACACAAAAAGGCAGACTGTTGGTACAATAAAAATAAACCATCTGCAAAATTGTCTGAAAACGTCGTCTATACAACCGATGCTACGGCACATGCCGCGTCTGATTCCACGATCTCGAAGTGGTGCCTCGATAGTGGTGCAACAACACATCTGTGTAATGACGAACAAAGGTTCGCAAACATGGACACATCGAAGCGCGGCACGCTGAATCTAGCGACAGACTCATCAACAGAAATAAAAGGAAAAGGAACAGTACATTTTTCGACGGATGTGGCAGGTAACAGGAAAGATATCTCTCTCAACGACACCTCCTGTGTTCCCGACCTGAGGACAAATCTTATCTCAGTCGCAAAAATCACGGATCACAATTTCGAAGTTCTCTTCAAAAAGAGTGGTGCATATGTGATGGACACAGATGGCCGTGTCAAGTTACACGCGAACAGAATCGGGGACCTTTACTTCGTGCACGAGCAGGCAGAGGTTGCGAGTGCCGTTTCATCCGAGAATAAACGCGAAGTAATTTCACTCGAACTGTTACACAAACGACTTGGACATTTAAACGCAAAAGACATTGCGAACGCAATACGTGCTGATGCCATTACCGGAGTTCGTCTCAAGGACCCGACGGCAAAGTTGGACTGTGACACATGTCTGAAAGGAAAATTCACCAGGACGCATCCCGAAGGCATCATCACGAAAGACCGAGTTGCTGGAATTAATACATACGGATGTGTGTGGACCTATGCGGAAGGAATCTTTGGGAGGAGCCAAGTATTACGTTGAGTTTATCGACGACGCCACCAGATGGTGCGAAGTTCGCTTTCTGAACTCCAAAGCTGATGTGTTCAAGGCAACGACGGAGTACATCGCTTTAGTCGAAAAACAAAAGGGTAAGAATGTTAAAACATTGCAGTCAGACAATGGACGTGAAAACGTGAACCAAGAATTCGACGAATTTTTAAAGAAGCACGGCATCACCAGAAGACTCACCGTACCGCACAACCCTGAACAAAACGGTGTAGCGGAGAGAAAGAATCGGACGCTCATCGAAGCGGCTAGATGTCTACTCCTGGACTCGGGATTACCACTCATGTTCTGGGCTGAAGCAGTGAACACTGTAAATTATTTGCGGAACCGTTCACCCACGTCAAGCCTAAATGGACGAACGCCGTATGAAGCTTGGACCGGCAGAGCGCCCAACTTATCCTATTTGAAGATATTCGGCAGTGCAGTGACGTATCTCGACCGAGACCCCGGACAAGGAAAATTCGATCAGCGCGGGAAAGAAGGAATTTTTCTTGGCTACGCAGAAGAATCTAAAGCTTTTCGAATCTGGTCGACCGAAAAGAAAAAGGTTATTGTGAGTCGAGATGTGAAGTTTCATGAAGTTGCAGTTAAATTCGAAGAAAAACACAGCGGGAGAGTTGAGATTTCCCCGGGAATGACCAACGGAAGAGTAGGACAACGTTTCATCGATTTCGATCACGATCCAAATGAAATGATGGAAGATGAAATCCCAGAGTCAGATTTGGATAACTCATCGGGCAGTGATTTTCACGGTTTTGATGTCCCCCCATTAACTGATGAGGATGAAGATTGCAACGACGAAGAGGAAATTGTTCCACATCACAATCGTGAAGACGAGGTTTTGCAACCAGATGAAGAAGAAGATGAAGTAGCATTACGGGATATACCCGCTTCATCACGAGGACGAGGTCGTCCAACGATTCTACGAACCGGACAGAGGGGAAGACCCAGAAAACTGTATCAACCTGGCACAACCGGAGAAGTAGATTTTGCTGAAAGTTCGTTCATATCAGAAATTCCGTTAGAAGATGCATTAAAGAGCCCTGAAGCAAGTGAATGGCACCAGGCCATAGCTACGGAAATGAAATCAATTATCAGGAACGGACATGGACACTTGTTGACCGCCCAAAGCAGGGGAAGATCATCGGTTCCCGCATGGTATTGCGCAACAAAGTTGGACCTGACGGCGAGATAGAGAAAAGGAAAGCAAGATTGGTCGCTCAAGGTTTTAGCCAGCAACCAGGGGTTCATTTTCAAGAAACCTTCGCGCCCGTTGCGAGGTTCGGCTCTATCCGCTTGATGATGTCCTTAGCCATTCAAAACGACATGAAAGTGAAACAATTTGACATAACAACGGCATATTTAAATGGCGAATTGGATGAAGACATCTTAATGGAACCACCCAAGTTTTACGAAGAAATCCTACAGAACGTGATTAGATCCGAGGGTTCCAACAGCATCGGCAAACAAGCTAAAGCCATGCTACATACCTTTCGAAAGGGAAATCAAGTTTGTCTCCTTAAAAAGGCTCTGTACGGATTACGACAGGCAGGAAGAAGTTGGTACATCAAATTGAGCGAGGTGTTGAAGAAACTCGGTGCCTCTCCTACGATTTCGGATCCTTGCTTGTTCAAAATCGGTTCCGGGAAAGACATCATGTTAATAGCAGTCTACGTGGATGACATTCTGGTCGCATCGAGAAATGAGAATGAAATCTCAAAGTTCGGGAGACAATTGGCCAAGGAGTTCGAGGTCAAGGATCTTGGCGACGTGTCATATTGCCTGGGAGTGGAATTCATCAGAACTCGGGACGAGATAGCACTTTCTCAGCGTGGATACATCCAGGAGTTGTTACAAAGGTTCAACATGATGGAATGTAAACCAGTTACCACACCGATGGACTCTGGAACCAAGTTGGTGAAAACATCAGGTGTCAAGGAAGAAGATCAGCAGCTCCCTTATCGCGAGTTAGTCGGTGCACTCACCTACCTGTCCACGATGACTCGCCCCGATATTGCATTTGCAGTAAGAAATTTGAGTCAGTTCAATAATTGCTATAGTGCTGAACACTGGAAAAGCGCCAAACGAATACTAAGGTACCTGAAAGGAACTAGCAATCTGGGACTCGTTTACAAGTCTCAAGGCGGAAATCTCGAAGGATTTGTTGATGCAGATTGGGGAAACGACGTCGAAGACCGAAAATCATACTCAGGCTATTTATTTTCACTGGGTGGAAGTGCCATTTCGTGGGATTCAAGAAAGCAGAAAACAGTGGCATTATCCACCACGGAGGCCGAGTACATGGCTGCATCCGAGTGTGCTAAGGAGGCTGTGTACTTGCAAAAGTTCGTCAGTGAGCTAGGGTTCAAGGATCTCGCCGAGATAGTTATATACTGTGACAACAGGAGTGCACTTTGCTTGGCAGAAAATCCGACTTTCCACAATCGGAGCAAGCACATTGCAATTCGTCACCATTTTGTACGAGACTTGCTCAAGAATAAAATAGTGTCACTAAAATATGTATCTACCGAAGATCAGATAGCAGACTTTCTCACTAAAGGACTCACGAAGAGGAAACATCAATGGTGTACAGAAAAGACTGGACTGAAGCCGATTGATTGCTAACTGTGATTAGTTGTGTCATTTTTCTCTTGTGTTTCTTTTTGATTTTCTATTTGATCGCCCTACAACTCGAGGGGAAGTGTTTGACTTATTTCATTTGATGTTAAGTGACTTACGTAGTTGATACGAGTTGCATGACGAATGTGTTGCCATCTATAGTCGAGAGTGTTTTGTCTCTACTAGAACGTTCTGCGCCGTAACTGTTTTATATTCAGTCTGGCTCGATCAGTCTATCAGTGCACATCGTGTTGTGATGTTGTGAATTGTGATTTGCCAAATAAAGCATGGTTCTACTTGAAAGTCTTGTTTCACCACTGCAGTGATCATAAATTAATCGGTGAACCTCTAACACTTTGAATGTAGTGTGAAAATTTTCCAAGATTGTACAATCAGGAGAAGCCAAAATTATGAAAAGAAAATAAGCAAATTCATGGTAGTTTTATGTTAATTATACATGTCACTTAAGCCTTGTTTCATTAGTCAATAACTGAACAAATTATAGTATTTAAGTATTATTACAACGAATTCACAATTAACTAACCATATCTGCAAGTCACTGATCAATAATTGATACACTGGCTGTCAGTCATAAGATGAGCAACGTGAAAATGAAATCGTAATTATAAACACCAGATATCATAACTGCAAAACATTATACAGCACACATTAATTTGAATCTTCTGAACACAAAAGTACCGGCAGAATTCCGGTAATTTTTTACAAGGCCTACGTGGGAGCTTTGCAGTATATTCCATTTCATTCTTGTATCTAATGACTTAATTCAATCAATCACACATGTTCTCAAGAGTATTTCGAAATGTTTTGAATCAGTATAATTTTTCATCATTAATGATACGGAATTAAATGAATCTCTCATGAAAACTGTTTCTAACATCCACGCGATCAAAATTACATTGAACAACAAAATTCAGTCAACTGCGACCAGCTGTAAATGCAACTCAGCTGACTGGCGGAAGAATATTTAGCGGAGAGCGATGCGGTCTTAGGCGACGCTCATCTGTTATACAATCTGTCATTATAATCGTTCACTGCCCTGAACGCTCTGTATATCTTAAACGGCAAAAAGCTTATCGCCACAATTTGTCGACAACAAAACACTTAAAAATTCTTAGGTACTAAATAAAAAAAGTGAATTAAACAAATGGATACTACCTTCCACAAACCACATAAACAAAAGTTTTCATTCAATATGTAACAAATATAAAAATTGTATGCTTACAATTAATTAATGTGATATTTATATTTTAGATTGTAATTCATTCACGGCGCAAGTTTTTTAAGTATTAAGAAACTATGGCGGCAGTCCGTCAATGTTCATTACAACATTTAATTTGTAAATGTTCAGAGGATTTCAAAGAAAAGCACATGTTTTCTGAAAGAGAATTGTACCTCCTTTCTATACGAAGTGGGACTGAGGTAGATCTTTTGTGCAGCAACCATGAAAAATATTTCTTGACATTCTATAACCAGAAACAAAAAACATGTTGTGATCCCCTCAATATTCATGAATGTCCAGTCACAGGATCTTTACGCTCGATTTCAATAGGTTTTGAGCAACTAAATCATTCATTCCATCCAAGTGTGTTAGAAGGTAATAAAATTTGCACACGTTGTATAAAAGCTTTAAATGCTAAGCAAAATTATGTGACTGATAATGACGATGTTAATTGGCAACCAATTGAACATGCAACAAATGACGAACATTTGGACGCTATGATCAGTCAAACATCTGGATTGTCAGTATCTGAAAGTGATATTACCTATATAATACCTCGCCAAGCGTATTTGGTACTCCTGTAGAAATCACTCTTGAAAAAGTCAATGATGCATTAGAAATTATGAATTTAAGTACAGTAAAGAAAAGTGACTTGGAAAGTATGAATTATAGATTGAAGAAAATTAAGGAAATAAAAACTTGTTATGCAAGTGCTTTTCAACAAATTGTTCCCAAAGAAAAAAGCGGCAAACAAATTGAAGGTATTTGAAATAATCCAAAAGAAATCTATCATGGAGAGGATCAAGCTATTTAATTCAATTATATTTTTCAGATATTAATGATGCTATGGATTATGAAACAGATGGATATGAGATGATTTTGCAACTGAAGGAAACATTACAGACAACGTGTTCTAATGCTGAAAAAGTTTTGATTTTGTCAGTATTACCTGCGTCCTGGAATTCATCAAAAATAGTAAAAGTTTTTAGTGTCAAAACATTTGGCTGCTAAAACCATCGAATTAGTGAAAAAATAAGGTATCCTCTGTACACCTGCGTCGAAAAAAGGACGAACTATGTCACACGAAGCGATTGATCAAGTCACTTCATTCTTTTCGGACTTAGAAATCAGTCGACAGTTACCTGGAAAGAAGGATTACGTGAGTGTTTATGTAAATGGCAAACGTGAGCACAAACAAAAACGACTGCTTTTGAGCAATTTAAAAGAAATTTTTATCTATTTCAAAGAGAAATATATTGATACGAAAATTTCGTTTTCAAAATTCGCTGAACTGCGACCTAAGGAATGTGTTTTAGCCGGTGCATCAGGCACTCATACAGTGTGTGTATGTACTCAACATCAAAATTTCAAACTCATGTTATTGGGTGCAAAAATATCCTCTCTGGAGTTTCGTGATGCACAATTGAGTACATATACAGATTTTTTACAAAGCATCAAATGCATTTCACCAACTGAAGATTGTCATTTAATGATATGCCAAAAGTGTCCAGGAACTATTGTACTACAAGAAGTTTTAACAAATTTTTTCGAGGAAAATTTGATGGATACAATAACATGTAAACAATGGATACAAGTAGATCGTTATTCTTTGGAAACAATTGCAAGACCTGCAGATTCTTTCATTGAAATATTTTTGGAAAAATTGCAAGATCTATCTCCCCATCACTTTATTGCTAAACAACAATCAGAATTTTTTAGAAAATCAAGGGAAGAAATTCGTGTTGGAGAAGTAATTGCTATTGCCGATTTTTTCGAAAACTATGCCTTTATATTGCAAGACAGTATCCAAAACGTCCATTGGAGTTATACTCAAGCGACGATTCACCCTTTCGCTTGCTATTACGACCGAGTGAAAGTGAACCTGTCAAGCCCCTAAAGTTTGTGATCATCTCGGACGAATTAACCCACAATACCACGGCAGTCCATTACTTCCAAAAACTATTAATACAGTTTTTAAAACCCGAAATTCCATTTTTGAATAAAATAGTTTACATGTCTGATGGTGCCACGGCTCAATATAAAAACAGATATAACATTCTTAATTTGGCACTTCATGAGAAAGATTTTGTAATTTCGGCAGTGGCATTTTTTGCGACAGCGCACGGAAAGGGGCCCAGTGATGGATTAGGGGGCACTCTTAAACGATTAGCAATGCTATATAGCTTACAATCACCTTACGAGAATCAAATTCAAACACCTGAACAACTATATAACTGGGCTAAAGAGAACATAACTGGAATTAATTTCAGTTATGCCTCTAAACAAGAAATAAAGATCGAAGCGCAGGAACAAAATAAAAGATTCAAACATGCCCCTTCTATTCATGGGATTAGAAATCATCATTCTTTCACTCTTGAACCCAACGGAGATGTTGTGATGAAGGCAACTTCTTTTTCCACATTTTCGAAAATTATAAACGTACTTGAGAACGACAACCAGGAATCTCAGTATAGAGAGAATTCACCAACACTCATAAGGTGCAAAAATGTATAAATAAATTGAATAAATTAATTACTCTAACTTGTATTTGTAAGTTATTATATTTTAATTCTTTATTTTTTAGATCAGCAAAAAGAAGAAAGTCCACCGGGAATTGAAACACAAAGTCAATTTTATTACGAAAAAATAACTCAAATATGTTTTATAATTCTTAATTGACTTTTAGAATAAAGAAAAATAATTTTTTCAAGCAAGGCGTGTTATCATTTATTTCTTGAGTTTGAGGTACCGATGAATCAGAAATAAATTATTTAGGCTTAAAAATTGTTATGGAAAAAATGTCCGACTTGGTACGAAATATCATATGGAATTAACGTAATCTTTGCAGAATGTATGATCAGAAATATTGTTACAATAACTAATTATCCATAATGGTTGATTGAGAAATGTAGGTTGTAATAATAATCTATGAAAATATGCACAACATTTAAAAAATGAATTATTTGAAAAACAAATTTTTGACTTTAAACATCCGTAACTTTTGAAATTTCTACAATCACGCGCAGATTTTTTGAGGAATAAAAATATAGAGTGTTTAGAATTTTTCAGACAAAAAAACTCGAAAATCGAAGGATACGTATTTTGGAAATTGAGTTTTGAAAAAAATGCACTTTTGAGTTCTTGAGTAAAAACTTTGGTCTAGAATGCAAATTATACAAGATTTAACGCAATAAATATTTTATTTGAACTATGTACTACAAAGGAGAAAAATTCTTGTTGATATTAGAATGGATTTTCATTTAAAAATTCAATTTTTCTAAAGCTCTTCCAAATTGCTCGGAAATTTGGCTAATTTTAAATAAATATAAAACAATGTCAAAGATCAAACATATGCACTAAATATGAGGCTTCTAGCTTTTTCTACATCACATTGAACCATTCAAACAACTTTTAGACCAATCGGAATGGGTCATGCTTTTTTCGGCTTACTTCACATGGAATTACCCGGGTATTCTTTTGGTTGAGTTCTTGGAACGAGGGACAACAATTTCAGCTGATACATACTGCGAAACGATAACAAGACAGACGTGCGATTCAAAATCGTAGGCGCGGGAAACTGTCGTCGTCAATTCAACCGAAGCATTGGGGCGCATTTGCTCAGTTCACTCAAGCAAAGACGAATGTGTTTACTTGCGTTTGCTATTAGTTAATGTTCGTGGACCAACCTCATACGAATCTCTACGAATGATCAATGGTAAATTGTACGCAACATATCGAAAAGCCTCTCCACAACAATTTACATTAGAGGATGTTATTCATTGGGATCATACACTCGCTGATGCTGTTACATCGTCTACTTCGCATCAAATTCGATCACTTTTTGCCATCATAATTTCAACGTGCTTTCCATTGAACCCACATAATTTGTGGAACAAATACAAAGACAATATGGCTGAAGACATTTTGCGTCGAGTACGTTCAACGTCAAATCCCAAACTTGAAATTTGCGCAGAGACACAATAAGGTATTGATATCTTTAGAGGATTTGTGCGTGATGATGTCCGGCAAGATGTTGCACGAATTAGGAATACCTGCGCCTAATCACCCCATGCACAATGCATTCAATTTAAAGATAAGATAAATTTATTTGAACTGCAAATGGACATAACCCGGTGGCAGCTAATTACATAAATAAGATAGTACAGCTAACATGCAAATTATATAATAATAATAATAATAATAATAATAATAATAATAATAATAATAATAATAATAATAGTACCATAATAATCATAGAAACAACAAAAATAGCCGATAAAACAACGATAATAATAAATACAATTATAAAAAAATAATAATTATACTATGAAAACTGTCTAATTCATAAAACATTTAAATTACCTTAAAAAAAGAAGCATCTACAATCTAACTCCGCACTGATTTTTTGTTCAACTGCACTTCACTTCACTATGACCCTTTAATCACTTCCTACACTGGTCTACACTGCACTACTCTCTGTTCTACACTGCACGGCACTCACTTCACAATATATCACTTACGCATCGCTCTATAACCTACTATTCTCAGTGAAGTCCCTCATTTATTTAGTAATGCTCTAGATTAATTTCCTAAACTGTTGAATGCTACGAGGAAAGGATTCTAATTTTTTCCAGACAATCTATTCCAATCTTTTATCGTTCTATTTGTGAAATAAATTTTCCGCACATCCGTTCTCTGCGGTCTTAAATTTATTTTGTGCCTGTGATCCCCCCTACTGATGTATGTAGGAATACTTGGCCGCCGATTAATTTCTTTCCAAGCTGGATGACCGCCATAAGCTTTACAAAGCGCAGAGCCTTGCTACTGATGGTCTATTTTCGAGTGAATTCCATTTTGCCATTTTCTTGTCCCTGAAAGTAAATTTAGCTGCCCTACGCTGAATTCTTTTTAATTTTTTACACTGCATAATTTTGTGTGGATCCCAACAAATTGTTCCACATTCCATTATCGGACGAACAAGCGATAAATAAGCAATTTCCTTCGCGTTTGTCGTACTCTTTTTAAGGTAATTTGAACGAAAACGGCAAAGCGATAGAAATGCTTTGAGTCACTCCGTGCAAAGTAAAGTCCCGCTTTTAAATCAGCAGCAAAAAACAGCTTACACTACGATAATGAAAATTGTAAATGTCGGCAATGTATATCCCCCCCCCCTCGAGGCACCCGGCGGAACTGGTAGGACATTCTTGATTTCATTAATTTCAGATACAATTCGGGCACAAAGTAAAATAGCTCTGGCAGTAGCAGCATCTGGGATCGCTGCTACGTTGTTAGAAGGTGAACGAACCGCCAACTTTACGCTCAAACTGCTACTTAATTTGCAAACAATATATGAACTGACGAGTAATATAATCAATACTTTAGCAAATGGCGAAAGTGCTTTAAAATTGTAAATTAATAATTTTGGATGAGTGTATGATGGCGCACCAACGAGCATTAGAGGCACACAATCGAAGCGATTTGCGTAGCAATCAGAACCTCTTTGGATGGGGCGATGATTCCACTGGCTGGAGATATTCGGCCCAAGCTGCCAGTCATTCCCAGGTCAACAGCTGCTGATGAAATAAACGCTTGCTTAAAAAAAATGTATGGAGATACTTGAAAAATATCAAGTTAACAACGAATTTGCGAGTGGTGTTAGAAAATGACATATCGGCGGAAGTGCTTTCAAATTAAATTATTAGACATCGGCAAAGGGAAAATTCCTGTTGACACTTCTAATGGCATCATTTCGTTTCCACCATTTTTTGGTCAATTCACCACGTCAAAGGAAGAATTAATATCGAACGTATTCCAAAATATTGGTGTGAACTATAAAAACCATGCTTGGTTGAGCAAACGACCCATTTTAGCAGCGAAAAATAAGAATGTAGATGATATAAAAATTCTGTCAAAGTCAAATCGATGCACTAATGCAATCATTTAAGTCTATTGATTCCATTTCCGATCCAAATGAAGTAGTCAATTATCTACATGAATTCCTAAATTCATAGGATTTGACAGGATTACCGCTACACAATTAACAGCTCAAGGTTAGCTCTGTGATAATTATGTTACGCAATCTGAATCAGCCGAAATTGTGCAACTGAACAAGACTCGCAGTTAAAAAATATAAAACACTTGATTTAATCTACTACAATCATAGTAAAGTTCAAAGACGAGGATGTGCTTATTCCAAGAATACCACTAAGGTCAACTGACTCTCCTTTTGAATTTAAACGTGTCCAGTGGGAATTTTCAGTGCGCCTTACATTCGCAATGACAGTTAATAAATCCCAAAGTCAGTCGTATAAGTGTGGGGAATAAACCTTAAATTACCGTGTTTTTCGTAGTTGTAAATGAAAATACATTTTGAAAATTGTGATAACGTCTACAAAAAATAAAGAACCCAACAGTTAAGGATGCTGGAGCGAAATCAATTAAGCGCCCGTATAAATGTACCGTCTGCCAAAGATGCTTCACAGTAAGATTAGTGAACCACATGAGGCTCCACTGCGGTGAATGTCATCATACCTACTCCATCTGTCAAAAGGGCTTCACTCACAGAGGATATTTAGTCATATGTGGATTCACAGCGGTAAACACCCGCAATGATTGCTCCATGAATCAAAAGAGCTTTGCACAGAGAGGAAATTTAGCTGCGCACATGATTCACAGCGGTGTATGCCCTCATGGTTGCCCCATCTGCCAAAAGAGCTTCACCAAAAAGGAAATTTAGATGCGCACATGCATAGTTGTCCGTTAAAAGAACTTTGCATGGAGAGGATATTTAGCTGCGCTCATGTGAACGCCCTCACAAATGCTCGAACTTTGTTAAAAGGAAAAGTATTTTTACTAGGCACGTGCGTAATCACAACAATTTCGGCGTAAAGCCATCGCTCTTATCAATGCTCCGTCTGCCGAAATAACTGCTTATAAATGTGCTTTAGTTGGGCAGATGCCGATCCCTCTCAAGAATGTGCCGTCTGCCAAAAGAGCTTCGCAAATAGGGGAAATCTAGCGAGTCATATGCGTATTCACAGCAGTCAACGCTTTCATGGATGTAGTGTAAAAGGGGATGCACAAGAAGTACATTATCTATTAGTAAGCGTAATCACAACCTATGAACAATGTCGTTCCATCGGCCAAAATAGCTTCGCCGAGAGAGTAAGTGCATTAATGGTTCACATCCATAGAAACAGCAGTGAACGACCACATGCATTCTTCAACTGCAAAAAAAAAGGTTTGTAGCATTCATGCAGCCTTTCTATTCGGATTTAAATAAAATAGTTCAATAATGGCCAACTATGTTTTATAGACAGCGATATCTAAGATAAATAAAAGAAGGTTCTTACCACTTTTACAAAATATTATTGTATTTATTAACACACCAAATTAAATCCACAATGCTAAAACTTAAGTGTTCATTACTAAGATATTGGTAAACGACACTAGGCTTCTAGGCAGATTTTAAAATCCTACTTCGGGATGAGAACTGTTCTTTACGTATACATTATAGCCATGCAAACTGTGGGTATGGACTGTGGGTGTGGGTACTTTATTACAAGTCATTTGAAGCACTTTAACTCACAAATACAATAGTGTTTACAAATCGCTGAAAATGTGTATATTAACGGTGTGAAATCTTTCAAAAAATTACATTTGTACAATTAAAATAAAACAAAATTTACCCCAAAATTAACTTTACGACACACTAAAGAGTGTAATCCGTTTGAAAAGTTTCATGGAAAAATTTGGAGCCGTTTTTGGGAAAATGGCGTTCAAGCGTTTCTGAAAATGCAGAATTTTTAGCTAGTTTTCACAGAAAAGGTTGAGTTTTCGAGAAAGTTGATATGACATTATTTAAAGAACATGTACTCTTGTAACGCACATTAACTGGCCCTGCGTTGGGCATGTCAATTTGCATCGTAATTCTTGTCCACGATTATCTCTTGTCTCGAGTTGGACAGACATTTTGTAACCTGCATTAACCTTGGATGTTACTAATTCAAACTATTACTAATACTGATACTAATTATTGTAACATGCCCCAAGCTGGAAAGTCATTTGTAACGTTTTTATAATTCTTCTAAGTTAATTTGCCCTGCTATGCTCGTAAACTAATTACTCTAACTCATAGTTTGTCTAGCACGGTTTTCCTTTAAACTCTAGCATGAGTTTGACGTACAACATACGTCACCTTACCTGTTGTACGTGGATGTGTGACTCTGTACAGAAATCACGATTCCCGGAACTTCTGTGAAATTTACTACTTACTGAATTGATGGTAATTCAATGAAATTTCAGCCTTTTCTTTTCAAACAACAATTAACATTTATTGTAAAATTCTAATATGTCTCGAACTTGTTGTTGATAAATAATTATATGGACATTGTTAAACCGTACGGCTTTGATAAAGCTCGTAAACTTACGGAATGTCTTCTCGGTTGATTCGATGCCGCCATCTTCTCCAAATGGAAATGTTATGGGTCCTCTTGCTGTGTAATTTGTGCGCCTAATGTCCTGTAAATGTTTCCCGACTGTAGGTAATTATACAGTCCACTATTCGGAACTTCCTACATCTGCTTTATACGATATAGCGTCGCGACTTTCTCTCACTAGTCTTCGGGTAAAACCTCTATTCGCGACTAATATTGCCTTTAAAATTGGCAATTTACAATTCCCCAGTACGGAATTATCATAAAATACACCCACAAACACGAAGGAAATATTTAAAATACAAAATTCATCCACGATAACAAATGTAACTATCATTAAAAATATAAACATTTACCCACTGAAAACTCAAATGAACAATACTGCTTAGCCTACACTATTATGGGCTGATCAAACAAACATTCACTCACAACGTAAATCTACTATGGCAAAACTAATATGTTATAATGTTCATTACCATCTGAACTGCTTGGCTACTTCCGTGAGAATGAGACTGTGTTTCATTCCGCTAGAGCTAAATTTTCAACGCCTTCCTGTAATGAGTTCCATGTTAATGACACCAGGCCGTGCCGTACCTCGACAATACAGTTCCCGTTTTCTTTGAATCAAGCACGGGACGACTATATGTTTATAGTTCGCTGCTATCCTAGGCGTATAACTTGTATTCAAACAATTCCGTCATACATAACACCAGTGTGACATTCTGGTATGTCAGATCAAAAATTATAATCATGTGAACAAATCGCCGCAAAGGTAAATATTAACTACGGGGGAGACAAGTCAAATATATTACATCATATGGAGTATAATTTGTACCATCCCTACCAAAAGTTTAAAGAAAAAATGTGGAGCCATTTTTTGTGAAAATCTTGTTTTTGTTATTTTAAAATTGCAAATATTGCACGCAATATTGCCCTAAAACTACTAAAATTTTCAAAAAAATATACATGACCTTAATGAAAGAACTAATTATGACAAACAAATTATGAATAATTATGACCAAAAAAAGACACCGAAAAAAGTTCTTACTTTTTTCGAAAATTCTGATAACCGTGAAAATGGGACCTCGGCCACTTTTGTAAGTGTATGTTAATCCAAATTTAATAAATCCTTACTTTACCCGTTCTTACAACAAATTTTAAGAAAAAATTGAGCCTTTTTTGAGAAAATTTTGAAAATGTCGGGAGGGTTTTATGTCAAGTACCTCCAAATTTTGAACAATATTTTTCAAAATCTCAAAGCTTTGACTCGAGCCAGGACAGTTTTTTTTCAATTTGGAAAAAGTCCTACTATTGGTTTAGGCACTAGTTGTGTTCAGACGAACAGACAGACGGACGTTTCGAAAAGAACCGCTTTTTCGGTTAAAGGGGACCCCAAAGCTGTACTTCCCTATACTACATATATTTTACTTCGTATATACGTGCGTATACAGGACAGTACAAAGCACCCAATTTACACAATTGGATTGCTTTTTAATTTCCCGTGTATATACGTATACACGAAGTTTATTCGTAGTATAGGGAAAGTTATGTAATTGTGCGGAAAATTGATTTCGAAATTTCTACTGAAATATATGTTCTGGGGTTCCCTGTTACCGAAAAAATGGTTCTTTTCAAAACGTCCGTCTGCCCGTCCGTCTGTGAATTAACACTAGCACCCAAATTATGCATAGGATTTTTTCCAAATTAAAGAAATCCCTTTCCGTCTGACTCAAGTTTTGAGATTTTGAAAATCTTTCTTTAAAATTTGTCGGTACTTTACATAAAGCGCCCCGGACATTCTCTAAATGTTTTCAAAATAGGCTACAATTTTTTTCTTTAAATTTCTTGTAAGAATAGAGTAACACACTTATAAAAGAGGCATAGGTTCGATTTTCACGGTTAACTCAGAATTTTAGAAAATTTCAAAAGTATACATTTTTTCAGTGTCATTCTACAACTAAAAAATTGAAGATAGAGATTTTTCCTTCAAAAGAAATTGATTTCTCTACAGTAAGTTCTTTCATTAACGTAACGTACATTTTTTTTGAAAATTGTAGTATTTTTCGCGCAATAGTACGAGCAATATGTTCAATTTAAAAAATTTACAGGCAAGATTTTCTCAAAACCGGCTTCAAATTTTTTTAAACATTTAGTAGATTAGAGCTAAATATACTCTATATGATGACCCTACATAGACACTTTATTGCTCTATTCTTTTTTGTTTCAAAATTTACAAAAATGTATTTTTTAACATGCCTCTCACGTCGTTTATATTTACATTACCGGTGATTTGTTCACATTATTTTATTTATGAATACAGGTGCTTTAAATAATGTCAATAACAGTCTCTTGAACACTCAACTGTTTTCTGTGAAAAGTGGCTCAAAATTACGCATTTACAGAAACGCTCAATCGCCATTGTCTCATAAATGGCTCCAATCTGTTTTCAAACTTTCCGAACGTATATTGCTAATTGCACTCCTTATTATGACGTAAATTTCATCTCGCGGTATTTTTTGTTGTTGTTTTTTAAATTACACAAATATAATTTTTTTTAATATCTCTAACGCCATTAATATGATATTTTCATCAATTTGTAAACACTATTGTATTTTTGAGTTAATGTGTTAACGACCCCAAGTGAAGTTTTTCGAAAACTCAAAACGTTTCTGTGGGAGAGCTTCAAATTTTGAATTTACAGTAGCAGTTAAACGCCATTTATTAAAAAGGTTCCCAATTTTCTAAAGAAAATTGTCATTTAGGACGAGGTTTTACAGTTCTTTAATATTCTTAAAATAATTTTTTCATTGTACTATTTGGGAATCGAAAAATCAAGAAAATTTTTGAAAAAATGCATTTTGGGCGGCGATAGATGGCAGCTGGTAAGAGTATGTGGCAATCCGCATTTCGAGTTGAGACCAAAGGAAATAGAAAACTAATGTGAGAAAGTCTGTGCCACTCTCGAGCACCACTAGTTATATTTTATGAGACTTAAATTTATTGATAAAAAGAGAAATTTTCTCGTAATTGTTGCTTGAAATAATGGCAAATATAAAAAACATTTTCAATGCCGGCTCCAATTCCTTTCTTTCAATTTTCCCCTCGGATAGAGCAAAGTGCACTTAAAATGGCGCAACCGTTTTGTTCATTTTTAAAATGTTCTAAAACTACAAACGTTGTA
This sequence comes from Gryllus longicercus, assembly GCA_038098605.1. Lineage (NCBI taxonomy): Eukaryota > Metazoa > Arthropoda > Insecta > Orthoptera > Gryllidae > Gryllus > Gryllus longicercus. The sequence continues at coordinate 865,132 of JAZDUA010000414.1, forward strand.
AATAATTTCGCGAAATATGAAGTGTTGTAGCAAAAGCCCTTTTCTGCTAGTAGAGAACCGAAGATTGAGAAAATATGAAAAAAATTAGACGCCGATAGCTGGGAAGAGGGTGGTGACAAAACTGAGACGCTAGTCCAGACGAGATTAGAAAACTAAGTAGTACCAGAAAGCCTATTCTATTCTGTAGCACCACTTACTATATTTTGTTACTTTTATTACATTTATTTTGTTATTTGAGTTCGAAAATATCCCCTTAACGATTCATAATTTTAGCCTGCCTTATTGTAGTAAATAGTTATAGTAATATGTACCTATAGTAAACAAATATAGTAGTATTGTAAATATAGTAGAATACACCTTTTATACGTTTTTGTTACTTATTTGTTCATTACATTCAATTGAAAGGTAAATAACAAACTACGTAATCATGGAAATATAACAAATTAAATAACATTCTCCTCCGCTTTATTTTATCTAATTATAAAACTACTTGATATGAGACAGCCATTTCTCTTTAAGCTTCTTATTAAGCGTTTCAGTTTTGAGTGTGACCACAGGGTTAATTTTACAAAAACTATTTAATTTTGAAAAAAAGTGTGAATATATGTTTCTTTTCCAGAAAGATTGCCCGTAAGATTTCGTTCTGCGAACTAAACCTCGCACGGACAGCAGTTGCAGAATTGACCTCTGAACGCGCGCACAAGTTTACGCAACCAGTTTAATGAAATAACAAAACACTCTTTATAATTGTTTATTTTTGCTTAAGAATCAAAGGTTAAAATACCCATTTCGTTCCAAAAGAAGCGCAGGTCTAGGCGTCGTGCAGGCGGCAGTCTGTGTCCTCGGCCACCTGGTGGATTAATTCTTAACTGAAATCGTGGCAAGCATGAATTAATGCACACGCGGATCATATTCCGATTAAAACCGCGATGGAAAGGTAAGGGTGGACTACGTCGGCGCACCGATTTTTGCTCATTGGGCGCAGCACTAGTTTGCGTCACGAACCACGTGACCACAGCACAGGCGCTTCGTTGAAAAGCCAGGCCAGTGGCAGCCCGCCATGATGCATGGAGTGAGAGAAGTGTTGAGAAACGTCTTCAAAGTGGCATAAGTGACATTTTTTCAACGAAAAGTAATACGATGACGGTGTAATTGAAATAAAAGTTGCAATATTAAAAAAAAGTCACATATATCTATTTTAATCACTAGTGACAAAGTGATGATTTTGGTAACTGGCCGTATTTAAAATTCCCGCTATTGCTGTGACGCAAACCGCTGCCTGAAGCTCATTGGCTGAAGTCGAACACGATGCTCAAGAATCCTTCCTCGAGTGTGTTAGAGGTGTCTATAGTTTCATTAGAAACCCAGGGTGACGAGACAAATCCAGAAGCAAAGAAAAAGTTTCGATTTCAACTGTAAAATGCAAATATTAATTTGTATTAGTCGACCTTCCCGTATCCTGCGAGTATTGAATGAATTCTCGTATTCGGTGCGTCCCAGCTTACGTCACAGTTAACGTCATTCAACGGCAATGCATCAAAGAATAGATTACCGCCAATAAACATTTGCACTTCACATGTTGCTTTATGGCACATCTACTATTTACTTTTCCTTCCTTTAAGATCTTCCTAAAGGCAGCTTTCTCCTTAAAGGCAGATTCCAATATTTTTTTTCCCTACACTATAGTATAGAGCGTAAAAATATTGGAATCACCTGAAAAATACGATCCCGTATTTTCGGCCGTAAAATCAGTGTATAATGATATTTTAAGACGCTCCTTTGCACACAAGTCAGATTTAACGACTGCTAGCGCTGTTCTAAGGATGGTGGAGAGGAGATTCACGCAATTGTGTACCCGAAAACCGGGGTTTCTGTACGGATGGATGAAATCCGCCTAACCATGCCAGATTATACGTTTTTGAGCTGAAACGTGGTAAATACTCATACGCCAGGAATAAAATCTAGTTGTGCCGTTCCAAAAATCATTAAGATATATTAATTTCGCGGGCTACTTCCGGGAGCAACTACTTGGGACAATAGTCCCGTAAGGGCAGAGAACGTTATATCACGATAGGTGGCATTATTCCTCCCTTGCTTGAACACGAGATCTGGTATCGACGTACCCATAGGCTTGCGGTGTTTCCCTCCTACAGATATCTCCTCCAGCGGCGCACCCCCACAGCCGAGACAAGCAGAACGACGAATGTGGTTGAGTAGAGAACGCAATTATATTTTTATAAAAAGAGAGAGAAGGAAACCAAGGATGAGTATGCGGTCCGTGGCTCGTTTGTTTGGGTACTGTTTGCAGTAGTTGACTGCGCACCATTGAAAGAACCACCGGAACCTAGTACCGTCGCCGCTCATAAGAGGGCGACGACAGCAGCCGCCGCGGCGCCGTCACGCGCGACCAGGCACCGAAAAAGGCGGCACCACCCCTATCCGGGGGCTGGCCAGCGGACCCTCAGCCCCAGCGGGCTATAAAGCAGCGGCCCGGCGGGCAGAAAGCAGTTGAGCGCCTACTAGCTGTATCGAGTGCATCAGTGAATTGTGAACAATGTTGACGGAACAGCAAAGCTTACTATTCTCTCTCTCGGACAGATACTTCGGTGCTACTAACTTTGGACATATCCCTGGGCAACGGCGACTTTGGCATACACTGGTACATCTTCAGGAAAATTGTTGGGTATATATGTATATGGTTACTCTGTACTGGTGTGAGATTAGAATAAATCTATTTGTCAAGAAATTACGTTTTTGGACATAACACTGTTAGCTGGTTTCGATCGGACAAACCGCGGAAAACTAATCATACCTGTTGACCATTATACCTCTCCAAACTTCTTGAATGTGATTCAGGTATGTAGCTATTGACGTAAATCCGCTCCGATAGTGGTTGGAACTCTAGCGTACTTGGCCTGGACCCCTGCCCTAAGCACCAACGTCGTTGGGTATCGATTACCATTGATTACGGAGAGATTTTCCACGCCGTGAAGCCCTTTTATCATCATTTTGCACTTTCATCGCTCTCGGGAGCCGCGCGCGAGCTGTTCGAATGCAAATGCAGGCAGAGAGGAAGGATGGGGTCGAGACTCGTTCCAGGACTGGTGACCAGTAAAGAAAATGCCATATTCATGGTCGTTTACGGCATCAATCAAGGCACAGGCGTAACTGGATCTTTGCAATCTACTTAACTAGAACCGTAATAACATCATGATAGCTCGATAAAATCATGATAAAATATCGCCAGAGAAGTTTTCTCGTTGGTATCTCTTATTCAGATCCATAATGGGGACAAATTATTACAAGTATCTGTGCTAACAGACGATCTAGAATATACTACATGAGTGGCTGAAGCGCTTCCACCTTTGAAGAAAATTTGAGCCATATATTTGCGGTCAAACTAGCGCCCTATGAGTAACAAAGTATTTTATACTACGATTTATGCAACTCTGCCCCTGGCAGGTCTCAGCTGTTCATCCAAAGCAGAGCTTGAACGTCACAACAATGACGTCAGTATGGTGATGTTTAAGCTTCCGATTGGATGAAACTGTCAACAGTTGATATCTGCCAGGAATTAAGTTGCGAAAATCGCAGTATAGCATTACGTTTGGTTACGGTTACACCGCCCACTCATATGTTTTGACTTCAAAGAATATGGCGGCCACTAGTTTAACGAAGCTCCACCAAGAACGCTGAACCTATATCCACTCTATGTAGTATATTTTAGCTCGTTGGTGCTGACAGACAATGTCTTTCTTAATTTTGCCCATACTTCATTTTTATGTCAATCGTCAAATCAGAAATTGCTGTTATTACGTAAGTAGGCACATAAAATACAGAATTTCAAAGATAAAATAAAGGGAGGTCTTAGACGCGCAGGGGCTCAATCTACGTGCCGCGTCGTCCCCACTGAGCAATGGCAGGCCGCTTTCCTCCCCGCAAAGTACCCTCCCCCCCAAAGTACTTTCGCCGTTCTCGCGGGCAATGCCCGGCTCTTTGGTTCAGACCGCCCGTAGAAACAGGCGTCGTGCAGGCCTACCATATACCGTATACGTTAAGATCCCACATTTCAGACTCGATATCACGCGCTGTGAGTTATGGTCGTAATCGTGGCAGAGCCAGAAATCGCTAAACAATCAACGCTGACTTGTAGATCTCTAACGCCTTCGCGGGCCTGTGGCGATGGGGACGCCACTGACCAACTACAATGGCGAAATCGCCGCCGTCCTCGAAGTCTGTAAATCCCTAGAAGTTCAAACCGCCCAAAAGGCAGTGTTTTTCATTGTCTGCCAAGCGGTAATCTAGCAACTGCCACACACACTGTGTGAAAACCATAACGTGCCGCGCCAAGAACTCAAAACTAACATAAGATGGTCGTAAAATCGTCCTATAGTGGATTCCTAGCCACGTTGGTATCCCAGGGAATGAACATGCAGACGAGTTGGCCAAGAAAGGCAAAACATTTGACCAGCAACAAAGCCATCATTCGTATTCCACTGCCAAATCCTGCATATAGCGTTCAATAAATGCCCGAGAAAGAGCACGAAGAACCGAGAGCGTTGCGGGAAAACTTTGGACCAGCCTAACGGAAACACGGATCCCCCACAATCGATCTCGAGGCATCACTTCAGAACAACTACAGGTCATGAGTACCTTGCCAGCCCAATGAACCGTATAGGGGGTCCTCGACGTTGAAACCTGTGTGTTATGTAATGGCTCAAAGATGGATGCAGCACACCTTCCGATATGCCCAGCCTCGAATGCCAACCCAAACCCGACGGAGGATGACCCAGACAGAGACAGCCCGTCTATACTGGTCAGCGCGTCACCAAATGGCTAACCTGCCAAGGGTGGGCGTTGGGTAGTAAGTAAGTAAGAACTTGTAGATCGCCGACAGATTCCAGCAGCGGAAGAATGCTACCACCTTGTAGTATATACGCACTGCACTTACGGGACTGATAGCAGGGGTCGAGCCAGGAAGCATTAAACAAACAACGCCAATGTAGTCGGTCGGCCTCGGAATATAGCGGGGCAAAAACACTTCTAGTTCCCGGGATACGATATGCACTGCATCTACGAGAATACACTTCGATTAAAACTGTAAGACCCTGGGCACGAGCTGAAAAGAGAGAGGGGCACTGTCATCCAATGGGGAGCTTCCCTTCCAAAAATGTGAGTCGTAACGATTTTCGCGATTGAACGATAGTGTCCCCCTCTCGAGACCTTGAAGAGACTTAAAAGTTTAAACCGGAATGTAATGGCCGTCGTACCGCGCGGCGGCGCTACGCGTTGAGCAGGTCGCGCACGGCGTCCGTCTTGGCCACGTCGAGCGGCGTCTTGCCCTCGTCGTTGCGCGCGCTCTTGTGGGCGCCGGCCACCAGCAGCCGCATTACGGCCAGCTCGTTGCCGCACTCGGCCGCCAGGTGGAGCGGCGTGCGCCCGAACTTGTTGCGGCCGTTCAGGTTGGCGCCGGCCGCCGCCAGAGCGTGCACGCACCGCCCCGAGAAGTCGTGGTGCGCCGCCATGTGCGCGGCCGTGTAGCCGTAGGAGGTGCGCGCGTTCACGTTGGCGCCCTTGCGCGCCAGCAGCGCCACCACGTCGGCGTGCGCTCTGAGAACGACATGGCGTTTCAGCAATACACAGCACTATGAGCCCTCTGTACGTGCGCTGTTCGAGCTCTCTTTCAAACACCTGGGCATGCGCTGAAGAACGAAAGTGCCTAACCGGGGGTTCAAGCACGTCAGCGTTACAGCAACGCTATTGATCTTCTGCGCATGCGCTGTTCGAGTTTATTTTTCAAAAATCAGCGCATGCGCTAGAAGCCCAAAAGTGCCTAATAGGGAGTTCAAGTACGACATTGCGTTACAGCGGTGCATGACACTATTCTGCACTTCTACGCATGCGCAGTTAAGTGTTTCTCGTGGCTTTAGTCACCTGCGCAAGCGCAGAAGATCGATAATGCTATCGATTGCTGTTACGTTATGGCGTGCCAAAACCCACTGTTAGGGACTTTTAAGTACGGTGTTAGCGTACAACAATATCGAGATCGATAACGGGTGAAGTCGAGAAAGAGGTTTTGCGCAAACATTTAGGTTTAGGTTAAAATGGAAGAAGTTCGGAGCGGTGACGATAGTGTGTGCTAAATTTTTATAATACCACATCCTCTTGATTCGCATTTGTTCAACTAGAGCTACCCAGGAACCACTGATTTCTATAAGGATATGTGTATGTGTATTCTAACACCCCATTTACCACACACGATGTATACCTTCTGCACACTCAGCCGCATGCACTGTAAGCGGGTTGTTAAGAAATTATGCTCGTGAAGCGAGCTTAGAATCTCAGGAAGCAGGATCTTTGGGGTACGAGAAAGGTCTGAACCCTTGACACAATAAAAGTCACACAAATCACACATAAACGAGCATATAATTCACTCAAAATTCTGTGGCATGAGTTGATAACAACGAAAAAACAAATCAAAAATAGAATTACACTTTCAAAAATGATCAAATAAATACAAATAAGCAACCTTTACAGCCTATTCAATAAATGAACACTTAATTTTGTTCAGAACTAACTTTCTGAAGCAATTTCTTTAACCAGTACTGGGAATTCCCTTGAAAATTCAATACGTCTAAATTTAAGTTATTCTAGTTACAATTGCACGTGAAATTAAACTTAATTTACAATCTCTTGCCTTTCTTTAAAATATTACATACAATAAATAATATGTGGGCAAGTGCACTACTCTCAGTTTATCTTTTAATTATAACTGCTAATAACAGAATAATGACTGCTCCAATAGAATGGTTTAAGGCAAGCAATAACGCATTAAATCTCCCACTACAAAGCTGCAAATTATTACCACCCGTGTCCTCAGTTTTCTAACACTTCTGAATCTAGTCTTTTCCCTGCCGACGTGAACTTGACCTAATTTCACAGTTCTACAGGTTACCTCGAAACTGTCCACTTTCCAACCTTGAAGTCGCGTGCTGGGTTGCGCACCGCGTTGCTCGATTCCGAAGTTCTGCGTTGCCTGCGCTGTCCTCTTGCGTCTTCTTCTATCTTCCTGAACGGCGTCTTCTCCCCGGTCGACTCGCGTATTCTTCCGTCTCGCTAATCGGCCTCTTCTCCTCCCACGGCTGCTACCGCCTTCGATTACACCCAATTTGTAGAAAATGTCCCTTGCACTCCCTGACTGCTAGTGCAAGTACTTCGCTCGTTCCTAACTTTTACTCCGTTAATCAAGAACTTTCAGAGCTTTCCTCACAACGGGCAACTTTTTATTTCCCGCATTAGTTAATAGAAGAATACTTCACTAATTCCTCACTACTTCGCGGACGACTAGCTAGACGTCTTTGCAACGCCGTAAACTCCTATCTAAACAGTCGTTGCGACGGCAATTACTACCTAATCTGACGAGCGCTGATAGAAATCTGCTTACTTGCCGAGCGGTGACTTACTAGAAGAACTGCTGACCCGACGCGTGCTAGCAGAAGAGAGATGTTGACTCCAGGCGTGATGGTTCGGAAAAGAGATCTTCCGCTTGCGTGTCGGCGTATTTATTGGCGTTGCCTGGGGAAATTTCTCCGTGGCGGGGGTAATTTCTCCTCCTTCAACCCTTCACCAGTAAAAACGTGGCTTGATAGTTCGTGGCGACTAGTACGAGCAACGGATACCAGGCTGCGCGTTTTGCTACTCTGGTTTTCGGCTGCTCTTCTCGCTGCCTGTGAGCGTTCATGCCGATGAAACGGTGGTGTTATGGGGTTGTATAATCCCATATCGCCACAGTATATATATATATATATATATATATATATATATATATATATATATATATATATATATATATATATATACACACACATTTCCGTGTATAGGTCAACTCAGACCACGCGTGCAGTCTGCTTCAGCATGTACAAGTACCTTTATCTGGGGGAGGGGGTCAGCATTTTCGCTGAATTCCGATTTTTATCCCCCAAGGTCGTTAGACTCGAATCCGCTGTCTTGTGGTCAGAGATCGCTTCGGCACTACTGCCCTAACAATCTCGGCCATCTTCACAGGCAATTAAGTATATTAATATATAATTAAATAAATATTCTTAATACCCTGTGTTTAGATATTATACTGGTAGATAGTATACGCCAACTTCATTTTGCGTCTCGGGAATATACAGTCCTCAGCACACACTTCCGCCAGACCCAGACCAAGTGATAGATTAGCATGCGTTAAAAATCGCCCCGTTAAATCCCGCGGATTAGCGGGCTCCGCTATCACTTTGATTTGATTTCGAGTTTGCGCATGTGGAGACACTCTTTAAGTGCAGACGATTGCTGTATTCTACGCCGAGCTTAAAGTGCCGCAACTTCAGTTTAAAACTGAAACCATGAAACCGTGATGCCTCAACCCATACACTCTTGCAGTTGTAAGGGGACTTTTGGTGCCCACTCTGGGGACCGTGTTTTTAACTGTTTTTGACGTAAATAAATAAATAAATAAATAAATAAATAAATAAATAAATAAATAAATAAATAAATAAATAAATAAATAAATAAATAAATAAATAAATAAATAAATAAATAAATAAATAAATAAATAAATAAATAAATAAATAAATAAATAAATAAATAAATAAATAAAATTAAATAAATAAGCTCTGGGGGCCCCCCTCGGGCGTACAAGTATTTCGGCTTGTATCCTAATCCACCGGTACACAGCTCAGGTCGCCAGGGCACCTCCGCAAAGTTGGCCGGAAAAAATCTTGAATATTAACCAAATTTGATACATCGTTTGGCAATCGCTTGCCCAGGTTTGGTCACCAAAACTTTCGTTTGCCCTCCCCCAGAAAAAGTTAGATGCGAATCAAATTATCGGTGGAACTTCACGCTGGACGGAAAAAGTCTGGGATTTCTACCAAACTCAGTACAACGTTTGACCAGGTTTGACCACCAAAAAGTTTCATTTGCCCACCTACATAAACATTTTAGGGTCAACTCTATGCTGATCAATAATATTCAGGTATTTTGACAAAAGTAAGTATTTTGTTTGGCCATCGTTTGCCCAGATTTGTCCACCAAAAATTTAGGCTTGACGACCCCCAGAAAAAAAGTTAGTCGTGAAAACAATTTTCGGGCCAACTCCATGCTGGCCGGAAAAAACTTGGAATTTTAAACAAACTTCGTACATTGATTGCCCATCGCTTGCCCAGGTTTGCCCATCAAAACCTTTTGTTTGCCCACCCACCTACCAAAAATTATAAGCAATAAAAATTTCGAGACATCTCCATTCTCGACAAAAAATTCAGGGATTTTTACGAAACGTAGTGTGTGGTTGTCCACGCGTTTGCCGAGACATCCCTACCAAGAATTTATGTTTACCCACCCACACAAACAAGTAAACGAAATTAATTTTTGAGCTAACTCTCACATCATCCAAAACTTCTATACTGAGTTTCACACATAATTTGTTCCTCGATGTCTCAAAATAATAAATAATAATGAATTTGTTACGTAATTTGTTTCATATGCTCACATTAGAGAAACTAAATTTTTGGATCACATTATTCAGATTAGATAAACCAATATGTATTCAGAGGGGGCTCCGCCAAGCGCATTCTCTCATATGATCGGTCGGGCTAACTCTCACGTGGAAGGTACACGTATGATATTGGACGTACTATTTTTAAAGTGTGTTCACGTTTACCCAAGAAAGCTTTGCGTTTGGCTAGGCACATAAATGGAATTACAAGCGGAAGCGTGTATTCAGAGGGGGCTCCGGCCAGCGCATTCGCTCATATGATCGATCGAGCTAACTCCTGCGCTGAATGAACACGTACGGCCTTGGGCCTACTACTTCTTCGCAGCGCGCTCCCGCACCTGCGCGTGGCCATGTGGAGCGGCGTCCAGCGCGAGGCGTTGTGGAAGTCGACGTCGGCACCGCGGCGCAGCAGCGCGCGCACGTCGCCCGCGGAGCCCTGCTGCGCGGCCTTGAGCAGCTCCGCGCCCAGCGCCTCCTGGCGCTTGTCGGCGGCGGCCGCCGCCACCGCCAGCGCCACGGGCGACGCACGCGACCCCGACGCCGACAACGCCGGGCGTGGGCGCGCGCGCGGGGCGGCGGCGGCGCGCGGCGGCGGGGGCGGCGGCGGCGGCGGGGGCGGCGACAAGGGCGGCGGTGGAGGGGCCGTGGAGCGCGCGCGGACCGGGGTGTTACGTGTGCACGGCTGCGAATGTCATTTAAAAAAAAAAAAAACCCTCAACAGCTAAGGGGTAGTCCATAAATTACGTAACGCTTCAGAGGGGAGGGGGTGTCTCAAACAGCGTTACGCTGCGTTACATAGGGGTAGCGGGTATTAGTTATGTGTTACGTAACGTTCATATTTTTTTTACCCTTTTCAACATTTGCTGAAATAATTCCCTTTTGAGTCCTGTGCTTAATCACTAAAATATTAACTAATTAATTTGTTTGAATACCATAGAGAAACCGAAGTTATCAGTTCTAAATTGTCTATAAGTGAAAATATTGTTTCAATACTTTTTTAATCTGTAAGATTACGGAAGGAAATATTTAAAGCTGATATGAAGAATATTCTAGAATCTATTTAAATTAGCGCTGTAGACTCTCGCTCATATCCACGAAGGCGTGTGCACGGCCTGTAATCAAACGTTTTCTCGCCCATGCATTCGTTCTTCCTTCACTCACAATTTGCTACAAACTTATTGTTAGGAGCAGTCAGCATCGCCAACTAATTTCTACTTTAATGATCATTAATTTTAATATACAACACAAGTAAATAAATACAAATTGTTTTTACTGTCCTATAATTTATATTTACTTCTTGCGTTTTCAAGATGGGTGTTGTCGCAGCTGTTACGTAATTATTTAGGGGAGTATCGACCACGCGTTACGGATGCGTTACAGGGGGAGAGGGGGTATTGAAAATACTTCAAATTTGCGTTACGTAATTTAATGTGTGGCCCCTAAAGTTAATTCTTAGTTTAGGGTACGGTTCACGTTAAATAATGAGTCAAGCCAAGAATATTTCGGTCTCTTTTCTTTCGGTACATTCTGCCGCAGTACAATATCTTTGCATTGTGGAAAGTTGTGGAAAGAGATGGGCGTGTTACTCCTGCGCACCGATTTCTGTTTGTTCTGCGCACCACCAGTTTGCGTCACGAACCACGTGAACCACTTCGTTTGAATCAGACGCGGACCGCCATGTTGCATGGAGAGGGATAAGTGTTGATAAAGGTTTTTAAAGTGGCATAAAGTGATAAATTTCAACGGTGACCAACCAAAAATAACACAATATTGGTGTAATATTTAAAAGTAATGCTTCATATATCTGTTTCAATCACTTGTGTGGGGCCGTCCATAAATTATTGTACGTAACGCAAATTTGGAGTATTTTGAATACCCCTCTGTAACGCACCTGTAACGCGCGCTTGAACCCCAGTTAATAATTACGTAACACCTGCGACATGGCGGTTTTCACATTCACCTGACATGGCCGTACAGGTGAAAATCCAACAGAGTACGGTTCAGGTGAAAATCCAAGCACGTCAAAATGTAGAGAAAAATATTATATATACAAATATTTTTAATAAAGTAATTATTAATTTATTAAATAATGTATTATCTCTAATTATTTGGAAAATCAACATCGTAAAACAATTTTCGACAGAATAATGGAAATCTTAAGAAATTGATATGAAAAACGATGGAGATAAACGGAAATTGTGACACTTTGCAAATAAGCACATCTACATTTCTTTTCCTTTCTACTTAACCTCTACTCTTCTATTTCACTCTTCGCGTTACAAGCAGTGGGCCACGAGTACTGATGCGGCATCGATAACAAAACATCGTTGTTAGCAAACATCAATGCTAGCAAACATCGAAAAATTAAAAAAAGTAAAACATCGACGTTAAAAAATTACTACTAAAAACTATGGATGTTTTTCAACATCCATATTTTAGACTGGATTAAAACATCTGACATTAAATTCGTGTGCATTAAAATTTGATTTCACAGTGTTCGTGTCTCTCAATTCGCCGAATAAGGGCACGAGAAGAAGGGGAAGACCTTATATCGACAGCGTATTTGTTGAGAAAATCTCAATATGCGAAATGAATATGAAGAAGAGGAAATTCAAGGGCATGGAGATCATCGCGGGCGAGAGAGTTTGGTTGATGAAGGTAACGTAAACAGCGTTCCTTCGATTCCAATACATAAAGAACAGTGATATAACCAGTTATTTCATATTTCAACTTTTGCAGTATTGTGATCGCGATAATATTTCATTCGGAAACAAAACATGGTAAAAAAAATCGATGTTAAAAAACAACGGTGTTAATACATCGATGTTTAAAACAACGATGTTTCTACAAAAACATCGATATTTTGAGAACATCAACATCGATTTCGCATCCCTACCCGCGAGGCTCTCCGCACTAAAGTCGTAACGGCAGCACTAAGGTTGCTATCTGACGGCTGTGTATTTCCAAGTACAAGCTAAAATAGATTAATATTGAAAATGCTGTAAACTAAAACAGAATTAAAACGACAAAGTTTGCCTATCGTTGTCTTGTTTGTTCTTTGTACACTAGAAACATTCATTTTCTCTCGTACATTGCCCAGTAAATAGTAACAACAAAATCAGACAGAAGTGTTCTCCACTGGGGACACTGTAGAATCAGTTCGAGAGAGACGCGTCGCGTTGGGTGGACAATATCAGCGTTCATTCTATGAACTTATGAACCTTGTCAGAGATGACTTCAAGTGTTGCGAATGAATGCGGGGCTTCCCATGACCTCGCATTGCTCTGAATTGAATTGAAGCCTTATTTTACGTGGCGAGACTCAGGCCATGATGTCTGCTCTTCCGTCTGACCACATAAATTTCGCTACGCTCCTTTCACTAACTAGCAGAGAAAGGAGGAATTTCTTGGGCGAGAAACAGGCGATTTGAATTTAGCTCAGAGGCGTCATCTAGGCTTGAGGATCTTTCACATGCAAGTAAATCTACTAACATGGGACAGCCGGCTTTACTTCCCCTCCGAAGGAAGCCGTACGAAGGATTTTTTGCCCTTAAAAATCCACGGCTTCGATCGGGCCCGCCAACTTGGGTACAACAGTCCGGTACGCTAACCGTTACACCGCCGCCGCCGCCTGCTCTGGGCCCTGGTCCTCAGGTCGCTATTTCAAGCATACACACTAACCTTACTGGTCGTGGCGTTAGACAACTTGTAGGTGTTGGACCTTCGTTGTAGAAGCTCCATGACAATTGTTAGGTTTCTCGGTATCTTTAGGCATGAATGTCAGCCCTACGGAACACCCACCTTGCCGGGCTTGGTGCAAGGCGCCTTGCCGGAGCTGCACGTTGGCTGTGGGGGCTCCATGGACGTCATCAGTTGGCTCGCGCTCCTCGAGCACGACCCCAGCGACGCCTGCACGGACACCTCCGCCCTCGTCGCCTCACCCTTCGGCTCCTCCGGCGCGCCCTCGCTCAGGGGCGCGTCCCCGCTGCTGGCACACAGTTGCTTTATTTGACTGCTCCGCGTTTGTAAATGTAGTGGCGCTAGCTTGGCTCTCAAGCCAGCACAACTGCGTTTATTTTATGAAAGGTACCAGGAACAACTTCATTATCTGGGTAATAAATTAGTAGTCAATGACAACTATATATTTTAGAAGGTATGATCTATTTTAAATGAATTTAAATGATTAGAAGGTTGATCTATTTTAAATGTAAGTACTCCAGCTGCACTATCAAGCCAATACTTTTCCATTTATTATTATTATTATTATTATTATTATTATTATTATTATTATTATTATTATTATTATTATTATTATTATTATTATTGTTGTTGTTGTTGTTGTTGTTGTTCGCGTATGGACCACTACTGACTATGCAATACATTTCTCTCTTCGAGGCTCAGTACATTTGCATTTATTTAATAAAATTTTAGTAAAAAGTTTACTTTCCGAATAGTAAATTAATAGTCAACGAATACTGAATATTTCAGCGTTATTTGATTGGGCCCATTTTTAAATGTAAGTTTGTCAGCTGAACTGTCAAGCCATCACAACTGCATTTAGTTTAAATGTATCCGTAAAACTTTAAATTTGTGTAATAAATAAGTAGTCAATCAATACTAAATATTTTACTACGTATTATTTGACGGTGCCCATTTTTGTACGTTCGTCAACTTCACTGTCAAGCCAGCACAACAGTATTTATTTAATAAAAGGAACCAGTAAGAAAATATATTTTTGGTAATAAATTAGCAATAAACAAGTGGCATGCTGTACCAGAAATGCTATTCAAAATGGTTTTCCGAAAGGTAGTAGATGCATTGATCAAGACAGAAAATAAAATATTCTCAGAAAACTGCTGTAAATTAAATATTGCTGGCCTGCATAGTCGAGCTCGCTAAGGCTGTAGGACTACTGCGTTAACGATCTTTGCAACCTTGTATAATAACGTAGTATAAGCTGGAGCCATTTGAGTTCATGGCTCAAATAGAAGAGTTGTAGAAAACTTACAACAGAAAAGTACTAAATAGACGCTAAACGGAAATTCCAAACCCACAATAATATTATTACTTGTCATACTGTACTTATTTTCTAAGAATGATAAAATGAGAGAGGTTTATAAATTCTGGAAAAATACAATCGCTATTTTTTGTGAATACAGAATTAAAATCATTTACGAAAATGTAATTGAAATGTTTTATATATTTATCTATATCTGAAGATGAATGTTGTAGTGGACTAAAGCAGCAAATCTTTTATCTTACGTAAATAAATTTATCACATATCATAAAAAGTTGGATTTTTTGGATAGATACATCTTTCAAATTATTTCTGGATATTGTGTTTATAATCCTTGCATTTAAAACCCTCAATCTTCGAACTTAAAGGAACACGCTTACAATTACAGCCGTGATAAACAAGCCAGGCAAGCGCTCATTCCCTGAATTTTATAATTTTACTAAAATTTAGTGTTTGTACTATAAAATCGGTCAATAATAGCAAACAGTAACACATCTGGGACTCACTAAATTTCATTCAAAACAAAAATGACGAAATATTGTTGAGTAGAAAGCTCAACTTTCATTCGAAGCGAAAACCCTTAGTGTATTAAATATTGAGATAGTAAAAGGATACACAGTACATTTCATAATATACTAAGAATATCAAACAGCTGCTGTTCCTTATCCCAGAACATGAATATCAAATAAGCGTGTCATCTTCCTTGGTACCTTGTTGTCGCATGACGTGAGTAAAAGAAAACAATCGGTAGGCAAAGTATGAGCATAGGAAGAATAGCACAATGAAATAATATTTATCTGACAAAATAGAAACAATTTCATTGCTTTTTGATTTACCAGAGCTTCAGGTATCTAACGAAACCATAGATTCCTCTCACACGACCAGAGGCTGAATAATTTTCTTTCATTTTTGCCGCGCATTCCAAATTATAAATACAGGAACTAAGTATTTATAATTGTGGCTCTGCCAGCTTGATGGGGATTCGTAACTCTAGTGATGCCTTACTGACCTTGACTGTCCGGGCGAATACACGTATTAGATTAAATTTATTTTAACACTGCAATTAGGCAAATCCTGGCAAGAGTTGCACTATCAGGCACAGACCTTATTTAATCAAATTATAAACTAAACGGTTCACTACAATAAACTGGAAGTATAAAAAAGTAATAATAAATACGTTTATATAATTTCATGTTTAGCAGTCAAAGAAAATTGACATTGTTCACGTTCATTACTCTTCATTATTCGCCACACCGCACACTTTTAGAGTGCATTGTCGACCAACTCTTCACTGCACTGTTTAATACTACATCACCCATTTAGCATCTTCTAATCACAGCATATTTTAATTTGTTTTCAAAGCTGTATTAAAGCTATATTCATTTGTATTGTATAATTTATTTTTAAAAGAAAATATGCTTGTAACGAATAACGTACTTCAACTTCCGAGTCAATGACCCCTCATCTCGATCAGGTTTTTGGCCAGTTTCCCTTATACATTGTGCAAAGGCTTAGATGGGCCCTTGTTTTTCTTGTGGACGTAAATGGCACTTTACTACACGCACGTTTTGTTCAACTCTCCTTTTTTTGTAGTGGTGGGAGTAAAGGAAGGGCGACTTTTGTTCGAAGGACTTTTTTGTTCGAAATGCAGAAAATCAACCTGCAGTTCGTTTACTGATGCAAATAAGTTCTCTATAACTCGGGAACGAAAATGACTAGTTTTTCAAATGTTGCTAATCTCGTGGTTTTTAAAATTTTATTTTTATTTATCTTTAACTTTTACTCATCTTTTAACTATTTGTAGTTAAAATGATGGATTCTGGAACTCATGAAAACGTGCGCAAACGATCATCTCCCCCATACGCCACGTAAAGTTTTTTTTCTGACTAAATAAATCTAAATCTAATTTTAATTTATTTTCGCAGCTACACACGTTTAGCAAAAAGGCTTTGAATGTTGCAACGACTGATTATTTCATGTTTCTGGGCGCGTTAACGGTTTAAGAAATTAGTCCCGAAAGTGTAGTTCGTGTTTTATCAAGTTCCCTGACGATGTTCTTCCCCACCTGGATGCAGCGATCCGGCGCCGACCTACACGTCGGCTTGGGCTGTTTTCCCTAACCAGCTGTCTCCCACAAGCGGCTCACATCCCCGGCAGGGATAAACGCTATACTCCGATTTAAACGTAGTGGCACTTCAAGGTCACGAGCTGGAAGGAGATGGGGACGTTGTCATCCAATCGAGAACTCGAAACGTTTAAGACGTAAGGAAGCTCCCGATTCGAAGACTGTTCCTCTCTTCGTCCAGCTCGTGACCTTGAATTGCTACTACGTTTGAATCGAAGTATAAACTTCCCACTGGTCTCCCGACTTGGGAGGTAGTGTGATGTGTGTGTGTTAGTTACCGGTGAGGATAGGACACGGAAGGAAAGATCGCGCGTCGTCCGTGACCCGTATGTTAAGGCACTGATCCGGCATTCGCCTGGTTTTGATCGGAGAAGCCACGGAAAACTACCGATCAGCATAGCCGACGATTTTGATCTAGTCTGGTAGCTAGTGCAGAAAATCCTTCTACCGTCGGAAGTCGAACCCTAGGCTCTCCCGGTCAAAGGCACCGCAGAGCCATAAACTGATTCCCTGAGACATCTCATCCAGCTCGTGGCTCCGAGTGCATTGTTCCAATCCCTAAGTGTTCTGTTGCTACAGGAAAATTTACAATATCTGTTTTCTTGTTCGAATTCTAAGTGTGTGTGCAGAATCATCGTTGCTGAATGAATTTGCTTTTTCAGTCTAAGCTGAATTTCTTTCCAAAGCAATTTGTTCTAGCAAGCTCATAACCTCAGTTGACCCCACGGTGTCGTTAGTCTTTCACTGGCGAAAGAGAGGAAAAATTTGAGGGAAGTCTACATTTGCTTTGTTTTGTGTGCGAATAGCAGAAAGAGAGAGAGAGAGAGAGAGAGAGAGAGAGAGAGAGAGAGAGAGAGAGAATGAGTAATAGGGAATGAGTGAGAAAGAGAGACAGATAGTGTATAATTCTCTAGTAAGAGAGAAAAAGAGAGCAGAGAGAAAGAGAGAAAAGGGAGAGAGAGAGACAGAAAGAGAGACAGAGTAAGAGATGTTGTGAAAAAGAGTGTATAATACATTAGTAAGAGAGAAAAAGAGAACGAGAGCAAAGGTAGAGAGAGAGATAGAGAGAGAGAGAGAAATAGGGAAAAGGGAGAGAGACCGAAAGAGTAAGAAAGGGAGAAGGAGAAAGAAAGAGAGTGAGGCTTGCCTGGAGGGTCCTTTGTGCCCTTCGCCTCGACTGCTGGCGGGCAGCTTCCGTTCTACCACCTCCAATCTGCCTTCCATGCGCTGCACCCTTTTCTGGTGCACTCTCAGACCCATCATCATCAGCTCTGCCGCCTCCTCCGTTCTGCCCACCTATTATAATAATACTATAAATAATGGTAATAATAATAATAATAGGAAGAAGAAGAAGAAGAAGAAGAAGAAGAAGAAGAATCCTTCACACTACCCATCAACAAAATATAACAAAAAACAATGGAGCCATTTTTTTGAAAATGCCCCAGGGGCTTCAAATAAAGAAAAACCCAAAATTAAAAAATCTGTTTGAAACTCAAGGGGTCGCAACATCAGCCAGATCAATTGGGAATATGAATTTTGGAGAAAATCGGCTGAACGGTTTAGCTGCTGAAAATCGCCTGAACGGTTTAGACGGACAGCTGGGCGGACAGACACACAGACAAACATACTATTTATTTTTTTATTCATCTATCCTTCTATTCATTTACTCACCTATCCACCTAGTCATTTATTAGCTTGCTACCTTGACGTTCATGCGGAGCATGTCCACTTGCATCTTGGCCACGGCCTCCACGATCACCTGGAAGGCCTCCCCGACGGCGTGCGCGCCCTGGTCTCCGCCGCCGCCGCCGTCGCCCGCCACGCCCCCGCGCGGCAAGTTCATGGCGACGCCTGCGACAGCGGGCGGGGCACGTCCACTACTATGTTCATTACTCCCGTGCGACATTTTACATCCCGGAAACTGGGGGTGTCGAGCTGGAACGTGAGATTTGGCACCGCCGTCAAATAGACCGCGTCGGCATCAGGGGTTTTCCTCTTCAGGAATCTCTCCCAGCGAGAAACCGTCGCGAATGCTCAAACTCTTAAGCTTCCGACAGGTCTTCCGATAGTTGCGGTAGTGCAGTGCCTATTTGTGTGTGTGTGTGTGTGTGTGTGTGTTTGTAAAGCGAGATAGGAGGACAAGGATTGAGGAAGGATTGATCGAGGCCCGTTTGTTAGGGTTCAGCTCCGGCGTTAGTCCGGCATACGCGTCTGGCATACAATGTCTGTATTTTGTATTAACTTATACCTAATTTTTGATAATTCATGTATTAATATAATTTTATTTCGATAATTTTAATTTTTAGCTCTGAGGATGATCGCTACGCGATCGAAACGATCATTAGCAAAATACATTTTTGATACCAGTCACTACCTTTAATTTGCCATATTTAATTATTAGAAGGTATCTACCTCACCAGATATCTAATTAAGTTATTATAAATTAATATTTAATATATAGATAAAAATAACGCCTTGTTATCCGAAATATAAGCTTATGAATTACAGAACTTTCTATTTCATATGCATTATGTGAATAATGAAATATGTTATATCTTGAAGACTGTAACTCTGAAATGTCCTAAACACCAAAAAATTCAATTTAAGTATTTGCAAAATGCGATTTCAATAACTTTTTCAACATTCTTGTACAAGTAGCAATAACCCTTAACCCTCGGAGGGTTCGATTCGGAATCTGCTATTTGTGCAAGCAACCATGAAAATATTTTATAAAATCACTTCTCAACTCAGGGAAAGCAGTATTTTTTCGATTTACGCTATTGATAATTACAGTCTTTAATTATGTTATACTCCCTAATTTTATTTTACCTTTTCTTCGTTTTTCAATTATTTGTGTCTATAAGATAAAAATCCTTTAACTTCACAAAAAAATCATAAACCTGTTTTTAAGTATTGCTTTTTCTCACTTAAGTGAGATTTGTCATTGAAATCATTCTTTACTATCACATCAAATAAAACCGTGAACTTCTAAAAAATTGAAAAAAAATTGTGCTGTCTTCAGACAGAAAGAGGAGCATCTTCTGCACTCACCTTTATTTTCCCGGGGGAGATGAATTAACGCCTGGTCTCATTTCTTTGAATAAATAAAAATAAATTAATATACTTCCGGCAGGCTCCCATCTTCATGCTTTCATCTTCACAAGAAACGTGCTCCTCGCTTCCTCAGATCCATTTTCCAGCAGAGGGTCATAAACTGCACAATACAGATTCATTGAAGAACAAAATACTTAAGTTCCAACTTTTAAACTTTAGTCACGTCTTACTCGTAATTTACAAACTTTGGCAATGAACTATGCTAGAAAATAATGATTTCGTGAAAAAGGTGGCTTCACGGAGCAAGCCATTTTATTTTAAATTAAATTGCTGAAGATAAGCCAAAATATTATTCTCGTATTTTTTTAATTACTTTGTAAATAAGTATTTAACCTTCAATTTTCTACAATATGCATGGCCTGCTTCAGTTCTGTAACCGTCAACACCTACATAGAAATATATGAAGATAATTATTCCAAAACATTGTGAAATCTTCAGCATACTCAATAGTAAAGTATTTGTTCAAATCTTAAAGGTACATTTTGTAGGTAAAATAACATCTAGGTAATCAAGATGATGGTTTACCACATATTATTTTTATTTGACAGAATGAAACATTAGAATTAAATTATAATTTCTCTTTCTTGATTATAACTTACTAAATTTTCCACGGAACCGGTGATACTCAGCTCTGCGGTTAATATTCCAAATTTACGTCCTCATGTATGAACAAATCAACAGTGGCGAGAAAATTTATTTGTGGCATATAAACTCTTGCATTTCCTATCTCTCTCCGAGTTTGCTCTATTGCCAGAAGGTTAATTTCTCAAGAAATGTTGATATTTGAGTTTTATTTTGCTGTTTTGACATTTGAGAACATTATTTGTATACACCTAATTGTGCTTAAATACTGCTAAAAACTAATGTTTTGAATTAATTAATAAAAGGAATATTGACATTTTAAAATAATGGAAGAAATAAAATAATCATTAAAAAACTTGGTAAACTTGCTAATGGTAAACTAAATGAACATATTACTACTAAAATACAATATTTGTGCCTCATAATTCTTTCAAAGTGGAATGAAGCAAGCAACAACACGAACATCACGAACTTGTCGAAGGTACAATGGTATAGTGGTACAGCAGTACAATGGTATAATGCCGGGGTCGATCCTTTCTCAATTGGTCTTCATTCCCATCCACAGAGACAAGAAATATCCATTCCATTTCCAATCATTACACACAACTCCTTAATGTCTCGATAATCTGCTGTCAATCCCTGCCCTCAGTTACGTGATTCCACAACTTTCTACAGGAAGCCTGCACAGCATTTTGCACTGTCACTGACCTCGGGAGCCACTTGAGTGTAGATACTGAAGGGTAAGGAAGGGTGGGGAAAGACTCATTCTAGGAGCGGGGTCTACCAATTAGAATGCGCAATTCGAACTGTAGCGCGTAAATTGAAAGAGAGCTCGGCGAGCGTATGAAGGACTGTTACATACAGTTCAAATAATATTTCATTTTGTATTACGTTGGAAATCTTTCTTTTCGGTAGATGCCAATGTTAAATATGAACATAAAACAAATTAGACATACTTATATTTTGATTTGGATATCAATTATTTCACTACTTTTACGGATGATAATGTAATTTAATTTGCCACGATGTAGTTACAAATTCATTGTGGTGAAATATTGAATCGTTTTTTTTTTGAAATGGCAGTAATAATCTGTTTGTTATTTACTTTGTGTAATTGAGTAAGAATAAAACCTAAAAATACTTATTCTTAAACATTCTAATTTCTGATATGATGCTTTCTGCACTAATTTTTGAAAGGAGTACATTGTACTATATTTCTAACATCCTATAAAAATATTAAACTATTTGATTTCTATTTAACAAAACTTCATGATTGCCCTGACATATCGTCAGAGAGGTGTGCTCGTTGATATCACGTTTTTCTTTTGCCACCTTTTGGAAATTCTAATATTTCTGGTAAAGATGACTTTTTAAATTGTAAATTTTTTGTTTGAATTAAATAATATATTCTTAAAAGTGCCTCTGCTTTAAAATATTGCGTGAGAGTCACAATCAGCATAAATTAAAACATAAAAAAATAAAATACATATTTTGTGTCACACATTAAAGATAAACTTGTGAACCCCATTTTTCCTCGTTGAGCAAGAAACTATGGTTTTTCCAATGAAATAATGTGTCAAAAGTTGCAGCTATTACTTCCAATATATCAGGCGGAGTTCCTGTCATTTCCAAATGATATTACGGTGATAGAACCTGACATCATCGTTACCATTGAAGAAAAAAAGAACACCAATTATCAAGAAGTATGTGGCTATGCTGGTTGAACAAAAGTTAGAGTGATAACGACACTACATTTCACGTCAGCGACATTATTTAATTACGGGGAAACATTCATAAAAAGGGGAAACATGAATAAAATATTGTGCATCACACGAAAAAAGTTCCTTTCATGCCTTTCTTGCCTTATGATGAAAATTACTATTCCCACGATACGGGATCGCCACTCGACGGACAGCGCACTGCCGCGGCTTTTAGGAGAAACGTGTAGTTAGCCTCACATGCGCTGTCCTCTTGTGTCATCTCATGAGAATCGAGAGCGCTTACACAGTATGCCCCTACGTTCGTGTAGTGGGCTGGAAATGGACCAATAGCACAGTTTTTTTTTGGTCCGATCTACCATATACGGCAGTTAGGTGACCCATAGTGGGTTTTCTTGGGATGATGAATTATTCAGGGTGGTTTCCCGTTGCCTTCCCCGAAATGATGATGATGATAGGAGGTGAAAGGACGGACACAATACAACCATGCCCGAGGCGGGACTCGAACCCGCGATCCTTCGGTCCGAGATCGCTACGGCACTACTGCCTTAGCGATCTCGGCCACCGGATTGGCAATAGCACAGTACCTAACTAGAATTACTACGAAGAACTTGGTTGTTTTGAAAAAATATGTTTCTGTTTTTAAAAACAAAAATTAATCGATTTTTTTTCTTTTGAATGTTGGTAGCATGGTAACTGCGCTAATGTAGGGATGCGACATCTATGATGACACATAATCGATGTTTTTATAGAAACGTCAATATTTTAAACATCAATGACAAATAACATTCAAGACCGATGATTTTGAACATCGATGTTTTGTGCACGTTGTTTTTACGTATTCTATGTTTTTTGTGAATGTCAAATTGCCATAATCACAATTTCGAAAAAATTAAAATATCAAATATAACTGATGGTACCATTGTCTGTTTAAGCGCTGTTTCTACTACGTTCATCGAGCAGACAATCTCTTGTCAGAGATGACTTCAATGCTTTCCTAGTATTTTAAATAGCTTTCCTCATATTTGGCACACGGAGAGGCGGACTACGCGTGCCGTCCGCCCTTCTTTCAGTTCCTTCTTCGGCAAACTGAGTGCTCACCCTTTGGAACTGACCTGGGTGAT
Source organism: Gryllus longicercus (assembly GCA_038098605.1). Classification (NCBI taxonomy): domain Eukaryota; kingdom Metazoa; phylum Arthropoda; class Insecta; order Orthoptera; family Gryllidae; genus Gryllus; species Gryllus longicercus. The sequence continues at coordinate 888,349 of JAZDUA010000414.1, forward strand.
CAGGCTCAGTTTTTTCTTCGTTCTTATCAATTTGTAACTTTGTTATTAGTTAAATCGGAAATACGAATTAATAAACACAGCCACTGTGAAATTAAATTTTAATACGCTAGAGTTTAACCTTAATATTACTAAATCATCTCTAAAATATCGATGTTTAAATTGATCGATGGTTTTTGGGCAATGTAGCATTCAAATTGTTTTAATGTAAAAAAGTAAAAGTATTCTAAAATGCATCTTTACTTATGCAGCCAAACGTTTCAATTTTCGGCATCTTTGGGATACTTCATTGCAAGATAGACATATGAATAAATAAATAAATAAATAAATGACAAGGCGATACCTTTGAATCCTTCATTTCTTACAAAAAATGTATAAAAACATTATATTTATTATTTTTTAATCACCGATAGTGAAATATTGTATTCTTATACTTGTGTGGAAATATACCTCTGTATACAGGTGATATATTTACAATAAAGAATGATATTCATTGAATTTAGCGCTTCATTTTCTTAGTCATATTTCTCTTGTTAACCGCTGACACTTTGTTTCAGCTTTTGAATTTCATTGCGGTTGCTTCTGGTTTTATCTTATAAATTCGAAGAGTCCGTCATTTCTCTTCGCTACTATCCATCTCTTGATTGTCTTCGCTTCAGGACGGCTGCCACATTGCCTTCTGTGTACCTACACCAATATCTTGCTTTCAGCTCTTTTGTGGCGTCGGGCCTTCAGTCTGAAACTGTCAGCTAAGCATTTTTACTCTGAGTTCTTCGCTTCACCACTACCGGATGGCTTCACTACTGGCTTCGGGCTTCACCAGTGGGATCGGGCTACAGCACTGGCGTCGGACTTCAAACTGGCGTCGTGCTTCACCCCTAGCGTTGGAGTTCACCACTGACGTCGAGATTCACACTGGAGTTGGAGTTCACCACTGACGTCGGGTTTCACGCCTGGCGTCGATTTTCATCACTAGCGTCCGACTTCACCATTGGTGTCTGACTTCACCATTGGTGTCAGGCTTCACCACTGGTGTCGGGCTTCATCCCTGGCGACGGACCTCACCACTGGCGTCGGGCTTCACCACTGGCGTCCGACTTCACCATTGGTGTCAGGCTTCACCGCTGGTGTCGGGCTTCATCCCTGGCGACGGACCTCACCTCTGGCGTCGGGCTTCACCACTGGCGTCGGGCCTTCGCCCTGGAGACGTGGGGCCGGCGTCGCTGGTGGCGGCGGCGGCGCCTGCGAGCTCGCGCGCGCAGGATGTACCTGACGGCGTCGTTGGCGGCCACGTCGCGCGGCGTCTTCCCGTCCATGTTCTTGACGCACTTGCTGGCGCCGAACGCCACCAGCACCCTGAGGGCCGTCTCGTTGCCGGCCTCGGCCGCGCAGTGCAGCGGCGTCTGCCCGAACTTGTTCCACACGTCGACGAGCGCGCCGGCCCGCGCCAGCACGGCCGCGCACACGCCGCTGCGGTCGTTGTACGCCGCCATGTGCAGCGGCGTGTAGCCGTGCGAGGTGGCGGCGTCCACGTCGGCGCCCAGCCGCAGCAGCAGCGCCGCGAGGTGGGCGTGGCCGCCGCGGGCGGCGCGGTGCAGCGGCGTCCACCGGCACGGGTTGCGGTAGTTGACGTCGGCGCCCGCGCGCACCAGCCGCGCCGCCTCGCCCCGCCGGCCCTCGTGCGCCGCTTGCAGCAGGCGGATGCCCAGCAGGTCGGCCACGGGCGTCTGCGTGCTGGCGGCGCACGTCCCGGCCACCGCGCCGCCGCCGCCGCCCGCCGCCGCTGGCTGCGCGGGTGCCGCCGGGGGCCGCGGTGGCGGAGAGCAATTCGTCATCTTGCGGGGGTGTTTGGGCTTCGTCCTGCGCGTCTCGTTGATGAAATTGGTGTTGAACGGCGGTCGGTATCTGCTACGTGTGTTGGTCGCCGCGCACACTTTCCTCGAGGCGGCTGGCTGCCTGCCGGAAGACCTCGCCGACGCCGATGACGCTGAACGCGACCCGGCGAGCGACTTGTCGTCCGCTTTCTGCCTTCGGATCGAGTAGAGTCTGCGCACGACGCTCGCGTCCAACCGAGAGATGGGTTTCCGCCCTGGAGACGTGCCTTTTGATCGCCCGGATGTGCGCCGCACGACCGAAGGGGTGGGGTTGGTTTGGGGAGGACTTCTGGTGGGTGGTGGCTGCTCAATGGGGACGGACAGAGATGTGATGGTCGTCGACGTGGAGGAATGCGATGGCGAGGTGCTAATGGAAGCGGTGCTTTTGGTTTCTTGGGCTTGGAGCAGTGGAGACGTGTCTGTGGTGAGCGTTTCAACGCACGCTGAGTTCGTTGCGGGCGTGTTAGGTGGTGTTTGGGTGAGAGGGGGCGCGAGGGAACCGCAGACATGTGCTGTCCAAGGACCCGCCTCTGAAGAGAACGAGGAAGTAGGAAAGTCTGAACACGATCCTTCCTGAAGCCGTGTAGGTTCGTCCTCATCTATTTCGAGGCAGTCTTTTTGATTCTCAATCGTCTCGTCTGTGGCCGTTGATGTTTGATTTGATGTACAAGTTGAACGGAATCTGATAGTTACGGAGGAACAAGGTTCATTGTGAATCTGAGCCTCGTATGACAAAACAGACATGCGTGCGGGGGATGTTTCTTGATCTCCTTTCTTTTGTTCATGTTGTTCATTAAGCGGTGTGTCCGTCTCTATCAGCGAGCACATTCTTGCAAACGAAGATGGTGTTACCGAACATCCCACTGAATTGTAAGTAACTATTTTGTAGTCTGTGTCACGAACAGCAGGTTTTTTCTCTTGGAGCGTAGAAATGTTTGACGAGAGGACATTTCGTGAATGTGAAATTTCTTCTCGTTCTCGCGCTTGGAAAGTTAGCTTTTCGGATGATTGACGATTTGGAAGTGAAACGCTGGGAAAACGCGTCGACAGTTTCGAATGAGTACATGGTACATTGGGAGATAGGGTTGAGGATGAAGATAAGTGGCAAGGGGAATTGGAATGATGCACTAAGTTATCGTGATCCTTCGAAAACATTGTTAAAGCTAAAGGATATGTTGGTAAGGAAACTTTATTGGTTGCCCGCGAAACCCTGTCTTCATTATCTTGCGTTTTTTCCAAAATATCGTTCACTGTTGGTGTGTTAATAGAAAATTCAACCGTAGAAGGGAATTGGACGGGTGTAGTTGAGGGCCAAACTTTCCGAAACGAACAGGACGGGGAAGTAACTTGGGAAGAGTAACTAAGCCTATCACTGTCACACTGTTTGGAAATAGTCTTGGAAATGTTTGTCTCGATTGCAGGTTGAGAGTTTTCTGAGGATGGACTGTCTTGACATCCGGCTGCATCTGTAATAGATAATAAAGAAAAAGGTGGCTCGTCAGAGGACGAAGTGTAAAGAAAGGAAACTTGAGAAAAGCTATCTTTCGACCTATCATCAGATATTTTCTGTAGTCTGTTATCGAGATCAGGGTGGGGATGGAGCTGCGAGGGAAAACAGCATGTAACTTTAGAAGACGAAACTACTGGAGGAGGAGGAAATGCCTGGTCTTGGGGATGTGTAGAAGCACAAGCGGGGAACTTATCATTTGATTTAAAATTCAATCTTTCTTTATTTCCAGGAGGAGACAGGATGGGGACTATATCTGGATCTGAACTAATGAAATCGGATGCCGTATCACATACGCTGTTAGCTGAATCAGTGTACGGAGAAGAAGATGAAACCATTGACTTTGGGTTTACATCAATAGAGAATGAAGCGGGACAAGATGGGTACACATTTCGAACTTTCATAGCTTTCCTTACAGCTTTCAACACACGTCTGGAAGGGGTGGCAGAAGAAAGTTGTGAGGGAGGAGAATATAATGTACTACTTTGGACCGGTTCACCAGCAACTGGAAGAGGATCAAAGGAAAGAGGAGACTGAGGAACGGTCGCTGACGTCGGGTGTGTAGAGCACGACAAGGATGAGGTTGAACAGTTCGATGGCGGCTTGGTTTTCTGACTTCTCGCGGCTTTCAATTTAGCTCTTCTGCCGTCGAGGCAAGGCGCAAGAGAGCAGTCCTTAGATGAGGAAGAGGATTCTTGAGAGATGGCGGGAGGGCTGATGGAAATTTCGGCAACCTGCTGTGTCTTTGAGTCAAATGGCTCTGGAGAAATGTTATCGAAATTTTTTTTTACTTGTTCCGCTTTTGTTGCCTTCTGTGGAGATGAATCTTGAACATTGCAGGGGTGATCCGGAGCTTTAGAGACTGCTGTGTCACAAACAACACAATGTGTGGATGATAATGGAGACAAACTACTCGAGGAGGAAGTGTCCCACGTTGATGAGTCCACACGTTCGCTCTCATTTAAGTAGTTAGTTGGAGTGAAGTGTGAAGCAGGTTCATGGGACAGATTGGACAAAAAAGTTGTGACTTCTGCTTCCAAAGCTACCAAACTTGTCACCATTGGATCGGAAGACTTCAGATTGCCCTTATCACCAGCAGCACAGTCTCTTGCGGATACTTTCTTAGCTTTCGTATGAGTGGTGAATTTTTTAAGGTCAGAATGGGTTTGAGGATACGTTTTGTGGTTAGATGTAATACTAAGAGGAGGAGGAGAAGGAATCTCATCAGAAATGGAAGTGGTACTTGTAGACTCGTCAGCATCTGCGAATGAGCTACGATTCTCCGTATCGTCAGTTAGACTAGAGCTGGACTGATTAGGAGAGTAGCTTTGAGAATGGTGGGACTGGTCAGCTGAGCACTTTGCATTACGACGCGTAAAATCTTTTCCACACATTGGCAGGGAATATATGTCACACTGAACTTCCGCTGAACGAAACGACCTCCGTCGCGTTTCAGTTGAATCCGTTTGAATCCGTTGAGAGTGCTCAGCTTGCCAAGACGGTTCAGCTGAGTTATTCAGAATAGAATGACCAGCAGCCTCCTGGCATTCGGTAGAGGACGTTGCGTCGCGCTGGGCCACTTTGGAACGACACATGTTCGACAGGATCTTCATAACGTCTCTCAGGCGCGAGGTGGCCGCCGAGCTGGTGAGCGGGACGGAAGGGCGGTGGGGAGTCGGCGTTGAACCCGAGGGCAGAGAGAGCGGGGCGGCGGCGGCGGAGGCGGAAGGGATGACTTCTCGAGGGAACAAAGGACGGTTAGGATCCGTGTTCGGTGACCAGTTGTCGACATTCGGCATCTCCTGGGCGTCCGCTGCGCTTGAAGCACGGGACATCCGACATCTGGAGGGACTGGCCGACGCGCTGCCGAAGGACAACGATTCAATCAGAGTGTGCAACTCCTGGATGGATGTTGCCATGCACAGAGAGGGCGCAACCGAAGGTATTTTGGCTTCCGGTGTACACGTTCCATCCGACGTCTTCCCCGCATCATCTTGCGAGAGCATTGAATTCGATAGTTCGGACGGAGCAGTACTCGAGGTACAAGAAGGATACGTCATCAGTTTCGAAGAGGTGGAACTTGCTGGTAATGAGGCCGAAGAAGGTGCTGAATGGTGAACAGGAGATTGAGGGAAATGTTGAGCAGTGCGTTGAGACGAATGCTGACCAAAAGAAGGAGATACATTCTGCGAAGGGAGTTTTATAATCTGAACAATAGGTTGAGTCGAATGTCGGGTAGAAGGTTCAGAAGGATGTTGAGCCGTGAGTTGAGAACAACGTTGGGAGGGTGGTTGACTGTATTGTTGAAAAGGGGCATGTTGAGGCGTGAGTTCAGCAGGCAGTGGAGGTGCATGTTGAGTAGGAGGTTGAATTACTTGTTTAGCAGGAAGCTGAAGTACAGGTTGAGCAGGACGTTCAAGCGCATATTGCGCAGAAATTTGAGACGTCGGTTGAGCAGGGAGTTGAGACGAATGTTGAGCAGATAATTGAGACGAATGCTGAGCTGGAAGTTGAGATGTCTGCTGAATGAGAAGTTGCGAATCAGGCTGAATGGGAACCTCAGAAGATGGTGAAAGTTTTGTAGGTTCGTCTAGAACTTGGTCACAATGAACCTGCTCTGATCGACGATTCTTGAGCGTCACTTTCGAAATGGCCTTGAGAGGCGTGCGTGGCTTTATCAACGCTTGCACGCCGGCCTCTGTCCTCTGCGCTCTCCGCACCGCCCGTTGCCTGCGAATTCCCGACGTGTCCTTCCTTCCTTCTTTCCTTCGTTCCCTTCTTTGTTCCGCGTACACTTCTATTCGCATCTCCACCGCCATCATCCGCTCCTCCACCTTCTGCATCTTCTTGCTCTGCTCCTTCAGACACTCCGCCACCAACGCCACCGCCTTGTCCGTTTTCTCCATCTTTTCGTCCACGGACAGGACCGAGTCGCGCATTTCCTCCATGAACTGCGACATCGCGCGAACAGAGCTCCGCATCGGCGCCGAGTCACCAGTCGCCCCCCCCGTCACCACCGCCGCCGTCACCGCGTGCGTCAGCCATGGCGATCGAAATGCTGCATAAATCGATTCTCTGGAAACCATAGAGCAAACAATTATGGAGGGCATGTCCGGGAACTAAGCTTAAATTAATTATACCCCCCTTCAAATTAAAGTAGGCAAAATTTTATAGAAAAAAGTTATTGTGAGGTTTTTGTTGTAAAATTAATCCTTTTAAAGTTACAGGCTTAAAAAGCTATTGTTTTATGTATCCCAAGGCCCTACTTTGTTATCTCTCTTATACGAGTAATGTTATGGTATATTCAATGCGCGAAAGTAATTTTAGTTCTGACCAACATTTATCAACAATCTATATTGGCGTTTTGTGAAAAAAAACTAAATAATTTTCAAGTACATTACAGCAAAACTTATTTTGTTTATCATTTGCTTGATACACGTTTACTCTAAAAGGTATTACGTTACATAACAGATTTATTATCGTTGAATTAAAGTATTATATTAAAGATATAAACTGGATCGATACTGTGAAAAAATAATTTATTGAGAGTTGAAATTGTGCGTACTATATTCTCAGCCAAAGTATTCGTAATATGTTTTTACACAAACCAATTACTTCATTGAGTGCAATGAAATATTATTCGTAGGTCACATATCTTACATCTACAAAAAACTGGCTATGAGCTGATTGTGGCTGGATTGCGAGTTACGCTTTGTTTCCTACAATATATTCGAAAATTTCCCAAAAGGTTACTTTCCACGGCTGGATAATGCATTATTATTTGCGGAAGGATATTTTATTTCTAGACTAGTAATTTGCTAAAGCTTCACTAGAAAGCCTTAAAAGTTCCTTTGAAGCCGCGTTCTGGCAAAATTTGCAGTCGTGTCAGCAAATGAAGCTGTAGGCCGAATTCTTAATCATTTTATGTGCGTGTGCACCTCCTAAATTTCGCCAGCCTTCCTAGTTGAATTGAATTTGCCTTATTTTACGTGGCGAGACTTGGGCCATCAGGCCCGCTCTTCCGTCTGACCACGCAAAGTTCGCTACGCTACTTTCATCAACTAGCAGAGAAAGGAGGTTCTTGGGCGAGAAACAGGTGATTTGAATTTAGCTCAGAGGCTTCATTCAGGTTTGAGGATCTTTTACATGCAAGTAAGGAAGGCGTACGAAGCCGTTAAAATGCACGGCTTCGATCGGGTTTGAACCCGCGAACTTCGGTACAACAGTCCAGTACGCTAACCGTTACACCATCAGTGTACAGCGTTAGTGTTTGTTAGTGTTTGGTATGTGTCTGCGAATGTCGTTCCGGCAAGGAAAGAACATTGAGCGTTAAATAATATTGTTTTGTTAATGAAATGATTAAGAACAGTGTGAAGGAACAAATACGCTAATTATCCATATGTATACGTTTATTAAACCTTTAGCCAATATTTTTAATTTTGTCTTGAAAAGCGAATAGTCGTTTGACATCTTTCAGTAAAGGATATTTATCCAAGTACTTGCAAATTGCATTACGATGCGCAATGAGAACTGACAATCTCATTGCATATAACGCTTCTAAGTATTAGGAGACTCAGGGTGATCTTGGCTTTGAAACTATTTTTTCAAATTAAATTAATTTATATTCAATTGAATTTAACATGTTACACTGTAATATTTACAAAAAATATTTTGTTTCTTAATTTGCCTTGTAACTCAGTACAGGATAATGTACTATAAACAGTTGGCAGACTATTTGAAAAAAAGTATTTCAGATAAAAAATACACAATACGTCGTAGAAAGTATTTTAGATAACAAATTCAAAATATTTCCATAAAAGAATTTTAGTTACAAAATACTATTTTAAAATACTTTTGAAAATACAAAATATAAGCATTAGTGATCCAGTTTCACAATTTTATAGTTTTCAAAATTGGGTTGCAGATTACAATTTTATACAGTTGGCAACGTTACCCTTCAAGACTCGTAGCTAACTTTCCTTTTCCCTCCGTAGCTGTGAAGAAACTAGATGTTAAGAGTGTTTCTTTTAACTTCTTGTCATTGGAATCACCAACCTCAGTGATGCTCATTTTTCTCCTGTGTGAATTTTATCTTCTGGAGAACTCACTTTTGTAGTTTTCAAATTCAAAATGTGAAGAAATTATCAGTTTCATAATAAAAAGAATAATCAGTGAAATTCATAGAATATTGTACACCATTGTGTGCATTTTAAAATTTATAATAGTATTTATTTATTGATTTACGTCAAAAACAGTTAAAAAGTGTGTGTGACGTGCTATGGGGAAAGTTAATTTAAAGTTACATCTATTAAAGCCTATTATTTATATTTTATATTTATTATTTATATTTTATATTTATTATTTATATTTTATATTTATTATTTATATTTTATATTTATTACTTAATTTTATATTTATTATTAGTGTATATTATTTTTATAGCTTTGGTCGCTTTGTAGAAACCACTTACTATCTGTTTGGCCACGCTTACAAATTTCACATGACGCTTCCGGTTTTGCACTTAACTCTTTAATAACAGTGAAATATGTTCCATCTAGAATAACACATTTTGATGAATTATTAGTTTCCACACTCATATCGTAAGATTATCTCTTTAAACGACGCAAGCACAAGCTTTTAACCAGTGCACAACCACATTCCAGACAGCTGGTGATGCATAACGCGACAATATAACGTAACGTATGTAAAGTGGTCTCCAAAACACGTTAATCGATATCTCCAAGTACCTCTGGAAATACATTTCCTTCGATTGACCAAACATTTAAATGATCAAAAACGGGTTCTTATATAAGTTGTAAAGAATGAAAAATTACTTTGAAAGATAAACTGGCGTGCTAAAACAACACATACTTTCTCGCCCGTATTTTCAGGCAAAATTATGCAAAAAAACTAAACTTTTCGAAAAATTGTACATGACCTTATTTCAAAATAAATCTTTAAGAAACAGATTTCATTCTAAGAACAAAATTGCTATGTTTAATATTTTAGTTGGGGGAAAACTCTTATTTTTTAACTTCTGCAATTTAAAAACAATTACGTATGTCAACGAATATGGAACCTCCACTATTCTCTTAAAGTCTTTCACACTATCCAAACAAAAAATTTAATAAAATTCGATGGAACCATTTTTTCTTGAAAATTAGGGAAGATGTCTCAAGGGCTTCATGTCAAGTAACCCCCCCCCCCTAAATTAAAATATTGGTTTCAAGTTCAAGGAATCGCGACATCAGCGAGATCGATTGGGGAATATCAATTTTGGAGCAAATGAGCTGAACTGTTTAGCCTCTAAAGCCACAGACGGACAGACACTTTGCCATCATTCGATTTTTCGATATCAAGGACCCACAAATCTGGATTATGGCTTCGTCACGTGTTAAAGAATTTTTCCAACTTTAGCAATTGGATTTATCCCTTTTTCGTTATCAGGGCCCTGCAATAAGAGATTTTCTGCCGAAAATTTACCGTTTTTTCGCACAGCATTACATAACTTTCTCTCTACACCGTAGCGATAAAGTAAAAATTCGTGTAATACATGTATATGTTTTTCAAATTTAACTGTGTGTTTAGATTTAAATTTTCAACGGTGAATCAATAAAAGTATTTTTGTATTTTGACTATACAAAATCCTATCAGAAAGTATTTTCGATACAAATACAAAATACATGTTAAAGTATATATTTTCGATACAAAATACAAATTACCAAAGTATCGAAAAAACGTATTTTAAAAAACGATTTTGAAACTTTCCAACTCTCACTATAAATAATAGTGTATCTCAAACATTTGTCTTAAACTCATGTTTTAATGAGAAAATTATACTGTATACTGTAATATACAAATGCGTATACACTGATTGACTGCAGATTGTGAAAAACATAGTCATTCCTAAGGTACGCAACATGTTTATTTTACAATATTAACCTGACTATTTCGGTAAACCATCGAATAGTAATGGAACAGAGAATACAAAATTTGGAAAACTCATCCTTTTAAAAAAAAATATTATATTTTATATTTTATGATAACTCAAAACAGTGCAATTGTAACATGGCAACTAATAACCTCGTGGATCGGTGCAGAGATTGCTACTTATTCTACAATACTAATGATACAAAGTAGCGATTCTATACAAATATTGCGTAGGTACCGCTTTCAGGGCAATCTTTAGGAGAATTGAACTTGGACTGGATAATATTTCGATCAGCTGACCATTGATTAATTTTTCTAACTAAAAAGATATTATATCACAATAGAAACTTAAAATGTTTTTATTTAATTCAATTGCAGTTAGATAACCTGTACTTGCTCGCTCTGTATTAATTTAAAAAGTTTCTGCTCAACGTACTGCAGGCTTGGACAACTGTCGCGTCAATCGCTTGTTGTTGAGGGCGTGTATTTCGCTTCAAACTACTACGCAATATTTCTACAACGCTGCGGATAGTTGCATAGTATGTAAAATATAAAGATTACCTTTGTTGTAAACAGTAAATTTGATCGGCCAAATCCGTTATGATATATTCATTATCTAGATCATCACAAATTTTCAATTCATCTTCATTCTATTATATTGGTAAAGCTACATTTAACATGTATAATTTATTTAATTTTGATATTTATTCAAATATTGAGTATTTACTGAAATATCATTATTCTTGTGTTTGTTATCCCTTTAACGAGTGTCTTCTATTTTACGATTTTCTTTTGTATATGTATAAGTAACACATCTGTTCTTTAATATTTTATCATCCAAGTCTAATATGCATGAATATTCAATGAAAAATAACTCAAGAAATTTGCTGATGCATGAGTTTTGGTAGACATTATTCCATCTTATATGGTGTTTGAGATTTTTCTTAAGAATAATATGTTTAACCTTTTTCACATCCGATTCTCTGGACGTGTACTTGTTCATATTCTCATTATTCAATCACATTGTTTTCAAAATTAATTGAACAAAACCTTTATTCTAGTTTCACCAATATATTAGTATTACACATGTGCAAAAATCAAGATTTACTTTTAAATTTCAAAAGTGAAATTTCCTTTTAATCCATATTTGTAAGAATGAAGAAATGTCATAACTAGTGATTTTTGTTAAAAAATATAACCTCAAATGAAGTATAATTTGTTATTTCTAGCACCTGATGTCAAGTGTCCTTTTTCCAGGGAATCTTGTAAGTCGATGACCCCCATTTCGATCGAGTGTATCGTCCAATTTCCTATTATTCAAGCCAATTCAAGAACGATTGCTTAATTAGCTTATTGAGAATAACGTTGATAATGCGCATATTCTCTTGAGATCTGATTTCTTCATATGCGAGAGGAGAGTAGGCTTTAAGTGTTTCGCCAACGGAACCACCAAAGCAATTTTTTGTAGATGCAAATAGCTTATATTACACTAGAGAGACCTTTTATTGTTAGCTGTGAACACTAGTTGCTACTTTTATACTCGAACTCAGTCGTGTAAAGAAAGGGATGGAGATTCTGGAGATCAAGAAAATGTACGCAGATTGTACTTCCATTGTACGTCACATATAGTTGGTAGTATGTTTGACTATATGTAAAGAAGTAAATAAATAAAAACTAATTCTACGCACGGTCTGACATTTGATACTGATCGTGAGGGCTGCTGATAGAATTGTTCTGAAAGTATTAGGCCAAGCAGTGGTGGAGGATCGAAGTGAGTACTCTTTACACATATGAGTTCAGTCAGTTGATGGCTTAACGTCGCTTTCATGACACGTGCTTATTTACCTTACCTCATATTTATCGCCATTTTTACAAACTAGGATTATTATATCTTCTGATTTTTCAATCTCTTCAAGACAAGTAAGAAGTTCACTCATGAAATTTTTTAAGTTGTCTTTTTAATCATTCCTAAACTATTTATAAACTAGGTATGAAGTAGTGTATGTTTCCAAATCGTCGAAAGTAAACTTTCCTGTGGCTATGAGCGATACTGTATGAAGTCGGCTTTAAGTCGTGACTTCGCAAAATGACAACGCACCTGAAACTGTAAATGTTACCTCGACGCCGCGAATAAGACAGAACACTATTAGAAGTGTCTGACATATGAACTTCATTTTAAGGCAGCAAAAGCAATAAGCAGAGGCACACTATTACTAGCATGTCCTCAATAAATCTGGCATACTCGTCTTCATACCTCGATTAAGCAGATATTATCCTCTGAATTAAATTGTAAGTGCCGATAACTGGCCTCAGTGCTCTAAATTGCTAAACCGTTTAGGGGCAATTTGTGAATTATGAGTTTTTGATCATCCTAAAATAAACCATGAGAGATACCTGTTGTGGCGCATGAAATCATTCTCATTGGGAACATCTATAGTAAATATTGTTTTTTAAATTTATTTATCAATTATATACAATAATATGAAACAAAATGCAAATAATGTTTTTGAAATTAGAGAAATGCGAATTATTAATTCAAGGCCCTGCAGATCACATTCATCCAACGCCAAGTCGTAACGGCGATGTCGTTTAGCCTTCAGGACGAGAGCCTACCACGAGATAACTCCGCCCGCAATTTCATGCAACCATGAGACTGTCATAGATATAACATATGAGATCGTACAAAATGTCAAAACGCAGTAGCGAACTGTGACCCGTTATGTGTAAGCCAGTAAAACAATGTCCCTCATCGAATGTTGAATAAAGTGACAAATGTAGTGTCCATGTGGTAGGTCGTGAGTTGGGCGTTGCATTTGCCTCATCTGCTACCGAAGAGAAGCCATGTAGAGTGCGCAATATTCTGAAAGACAGTCGTTGCCTTTTACTTCCTATAAGGCCGAGAAAAGTGCAATATAGTGGCTAATGGCCAAGGTAGTCTATAAGCCTACTGACGCATTTTGCTTTATCCGAAGCCTAATACAGATACTAATACAGACTCTTCGATGTAGGTGGTGAATCGGGCATGGTCTTTGAGTAATTTAGGTTCGAAAAAGAAAGCAATGTAGCGATCACCCGGTAGATCGCGATGCAATCATTGCGTTTTGCCTCCACAACGGAAAAATAAAGTAATTCTTATTTATTTTTATTATAAAACCGTACTCCAGACGTTGTTCTTGGCGTGCCTGCAGGCTCACGAGCTCCCGTTAGTGAGTAGTTCATCGCATCATCTAACACCTTCAAGGCTTCTGTGTGATGGAGAAGTAGGAGTATTTACACTGACCACGTGGGCGACCGTGAGTTAATTAGTGGCTTTCCACGAACGAGTAATGTGAGCAATGTGGTGAGCATGTGGTAGGCCGTGAGTTCTCAGCAGTCTCTTCTACTTCATCCTCTTGGGTGGAATCTAAAGATGTCGCTACTAGTTAGACCATGAGACCGCCTTTGATATTGTTTTGTCATCTGGGGTTCGGAAGTTGCCTTGTTTTGCCGTGAGCGACAGTTAGCCGTTCATTCCGCCGAGGAAGCGTGCAGTCGAATGAATGCACGCCGTGACCAGCCTCCCTCTTTATAACCTGTTCCAGACGCAGCTGGATGTCAAGACAGTCCTGCTTCAGAAAAGCCTTAACATGTAATCGAAACAAACATTTCCAAAACCATTTCCAAACAGTGTGACAATGATAGGCTTAGTTACTCTTCCCAAGTTACTTCTCAATCGTGTTTGTTTCGAAAATAGTTGTGGAATGTTTCGATATTGACAGCAGTTAAGAGAGATATGGTCGGTTGGTACTCCGTGTATCCATATTTGTTCTTGACTTCTCGGGCCGCTACGCTTGAATATAGTAGACAATATTGGTTCTTGACTTGGCAGATGTACAAAAACGTCCCTAAGCGACCGTTACCGTCGCAGTGTCTGCGGGCTGATGAACCCCGTCATGAAGTCGAAGGCAGCCACGTGGTCGGCCGTGACTTATACGACGGCGTCCGCCAGGCGTTTTGCTTCAAGAAAACGACCGTTTTCCTTGTATCCTTGACGGCCACACGAATCGCGCGATAAAGTGGGAGGTAGCAGCATGGAAGGTGGTAATCCCATCGACGTTCTTGAGGTTCCTGCTGCCGTCAGCGAGGTTCCGGGATTGCTCTGAGTGACAGTTGCCGCCGCATCTTCTTCGGCCTCGGTGTCTTCTCCACTCTGTACGGCCTCTATAAACTCTACCAATTCACTGCCTTCTGTAACCACTACGAATGCAATGCCATCTGCATCCATGAGGTCGAATGTAGTAGTGGGCGTGACTGTTGTTTCTCTTCACATCCATCCCAATCACGCAGGCCGTATTGCTTAACGGGAGCGACACTTGCATTCCCCACAACCTCACTACCTTCTGAATGCAATGAATCACTGCCGCCGCGTGGTAACCCGAGAGGACCCCGATCGTCTTTCTTCAGCAATCTTGGCCACCATGAACGACCGTCGCCATTGCATCCTCTAACCCCACCGTGCCTTCCTTGTTCTCTACGGTGTGTTTCCTCCAGATTTTCGTTTCCCAGCCGGCGTCTGCAAGCTCTCTTGGACTCTCTCTACGGGGGAATGAACCTTTGTGTCCTCGATTATCTTCGTCCGGCTGGCGTCCACGAGCCCTCTTGCTGGCCTAGTGCGACCGTTCGCTCTCACAGCATTCGGCGTGCTCTACGGGCGAACGAACCGCCGAGTCCTCCCTAGGGCCGCACGAAGCGCGCGATGTAGTCGGTGGCGGCCACGTGGAAGGCGGTGAGGCCGTCCAGGTTGCGCACGTGGCGGCTGGCGCCGGCCGCCAGGAGCGCGCGCACGGCGCGCGTGTTGCCGTAGGCGGCCGCGTAGTGCAGCGGCGTGCGGCCGCGGGCGTCGCGCGCGTCCAGGTCGGCGCCGGCGTCGGCCAGCAGCGCCACGCAGCGGCCCGTGGCGTCGTTGCGCGACGCCATGTGCAGCGCGGAGAAGCCCTCGGGCTGGCGCTGGCGCACGTTGGCGCCGCCCTCCAGCAGCGCCAGAACCACGTCCGGGAACGCCATCCACGCCGCCAGCTGCAGCGGCGTCCACCGCTGCGCGTACGTGTAGTTGGGGTCGGCGCCCGCGCGCAGCAGGCGCAGCACCTCCGACGTGCGCCCGGCCTGCGGGGCAAACGTCACTTTATTTGAATGATTTCGCCGCCACAAAAAATAAAAATCGATTTACGAACTACGGGACCCTAAAGAACAATACGATGCTTTAAGCCCTCTCCGAAGAATTCCTCCCGATTTACTAAACATGACTAATTATAATAAATTAATATTTTTTATAAATACAATTAAAACTTTACTTATTTTTTAACTAATTATATTTTCTTTACCACTAGACTTCCTATTTGGATAATAATTTGTTTAATGAAACAAACTTTAATTTCTGTGGAAGTTTCCTGCATTTATTTCGGGAGTGCGGGACCCATCTGGATGGGGGGGTGAATATTTCTTTTGCTTTTTGATGAATACGGCCCTGAGAGAATAATGCTTCTGGGCACGCAACTACTCGTACCATTGTCATAAGTCCCTTTGGTGCAGTAATTGTGTGCTTTTTTGATCCCGGGATGGGGGCGGAGGTGATTTCCACCGCCCACCCACACGTCGTTTTACAGGGAATTTCCCCCTCCCGATTCCTCCCCAGCGGGGCACCGATCCAGCCTGGACAAGCTCCACGTTACCAACTCGTTTTCCAATGCGTGTGGTGACGTGTTGAACGGAAGCATGTAGTATAAGGGGAGAGGATAAGGCAAAGGAGAGGTAGGAAAATTTCCGTGGTCGCTTTGTTAGGGTACTGCTCCGTCATTCGCCTGTTGCTTATAGCAGAAACCAGGGAAAATATCGAGCAGAGCAGCCGACTGCTAGAATTCTCGTCCAGGAAACGGCTGCGAGAGAGAGAGAGAGAGAGAGAGAGAGAGAGAGACGGAGAGAGTGGGAGAGCGAGGGAAAGAGGGAGAACGAGTCGGAGGGAAAGCGCGAGAGAGAATGAGAGAAGAAAAGCAAGAATGAGAGAGATAGAGAAAGAGCGAGAGGTAGAGACAGAGGGAGGAGAGCGGGAGGTAGAGAGGGATTGAAATGAATTGAATTTGCCTTTTTTTACGTGGCGACACATGGGCCATCAGGCCCGCTCTTCCGTCTGACCACGCAAATTTCGCTACGCTCCTTTCACCAACTAGCAGAGAAAGGAGGTATTTCTTGGGCGAGAAACAGGCGATTTCAATTTAACTCAGAGGCGTCATTTAGGCTTGAGGGTCTTTTACATGCAAGTAAATCTACTAACATGGGACAGCCGGCTTTACTTCCCCTCCGAAGGAAGGCGAACGAAGGATTTTTTCGCCCTTAAAAATTGACGGCTTGGATCGGGTTTTAAACCGCCAACTTTGGTATAACAGCCCGATACGCCATCACCGCCGCGAGATGGGAGCGAGACGTAGAGAGAGAGAGAGAGACGGAGAGAGGAAGCGAGAGGTAGATTGGGCGAGAAAGAGAATCATAGCAAGAAAGCGAGAGGGCGAGGGAGCGAGGGAGCGACTCGCCTGCGTGGCCGTCATGAGCCTGTTGCCCAGCTCGGCCCTGCGCGCGGCGTAGGCGTCGCGGCAAGCGGGGCGCGGGGGCCCGCAGGGCTGGTCGCGGGGGGCGCGCTTGGCGCCGGACGCCGTGGACGGGCGCGAGCCGCACGGGTGGATGGACTGGCTGGAGCCCGCGCCGTCGCACGACGCTTGCAGCCGCGAAGCAGCGCAGCCGCGCGATCTGGACAACAATGTTCAGCGCTGGGTGAATCTTTATTCGGTGGCATAACCAGAAGGGTCGCGACTTGATATGTTTTATAACAAACTTTTCATTGATTATGATTTGGAAATTTGTAACTTCTATTCCATGTACTTTAGGTTCAGAAACAAAAGTATTGAAATCCAATAGTTTTCCAAAAAGAATTGTAGAAGTGTTCCATTACTTTTGTATATTCCCATTTTTAACGTCCGGCATCAGGCGACTCTTTAACTGTCAGACGTCCGTTAAGAACAATAGAAAAAATATTGTAATGGGTCATTACATGATAGAATTCGAGATGTGCAGAAAATGAAGAACATATTCGGAGGTGGTGGGAATTGGATGGCAGAACGTGATACCACTCGGTGAGTATCAGTTGTTGAGGGAGGGTTCTCCGATGTCGTAAACAAATCCACGGTGTAAATTATTAATTGGTAAAATGTTATAAGTGGAACGGGACATAAAACTGTGAGTGGAAAGAAGGAGCTGCCACAATTGGAATTGGACTAGATTGAAATGGAAATTGAAATGGACGCGAGACGTTCAAGAACGCTAGGTACTCGAACACGGAAGTTCTTACTAGGGGCACAGAAATGTTTAATAATGTACGAATGCCAAGTTATGGAATAAATTAGTAAATTTTAAGTTAAGATCAGAAAGGGGTAAAGGCTGTGCATGCAATGGGAGGAATAATGGGAAAATATTAAATAATAACAAAGGTCTTATTATTGTCATTTTTCAGATTGTCATATGAAAGGTTATGTATGTGTTATTTATGTCATCTGAAGAACAGGAATTACAATCTTCATTTCATTTCTGGAAGAAGTATTCTTATTGTTGGGCACGGTAAGGAAAATTCCCAAATCCTGAATACAGAGAAGAGAGTCAAATTATTGCGTATATATTCAGAACCGAGAATCTGTAGAGACAGTCTTTTCTAACCCACAACATAAAAAAAATGATCATGACGGGTCAACCTCAGTACATAAATAGGGCAAACTGCATAGTAAATAAATACATAAAATATCGAAGAAAGTTACTGGATTGATTATAAAGTAATTGCCGGGAATTTCAGGGGGTGAAATCCGTCTGAATATATGTAAAAAGATGTACCAGTTCACTTTTCAGGAAATGATAGTTCTTGTTTATATGATTTTTGATGATAAGATAGTATTACGAAAAGTATTGAACAACAAACCACTGACAATATAAGCTAGTGATGCTACATCACAAACTTCTTAGCATTGTAAGCAACTTTTGTTATTTTCGGAAATTCAGAGATTTCAATGAAAATTCGCCATTTCTATGAAAATTTGGTACATTTCTTTATTTCAGCAAAGAAAATAAAAAAGTAAAAAGAGAAATTGAGAGAAATATTTTTGAGAATTTTTTTTCTAGGAATTTCCTATATTTCACTCAAAATTACTCAAACACAGCTCGTATTTTCGGAAAATTGTGAATGGCCTTCTTTGAACCGCCAACTATGAAGAACAGCTTTCAATACAGAAAAAACTTCCAACAATTGTCTTGTCGGAAGACACTGTCAGAAGACCCGGAAAAATTTGAACCTTTCCAATTTCAAAATTTAATGAAAATGATGTCTGCACCATTTTGAAAAATGTGCTTTGTTTGTTAGCATATTTTCCATGGTGGACAATCAGAGCGTATTAAATTCCTGCCTTGATGCACGCTCTGTGATGTTTCAAGCTTCAATGAGTATAATATAAATTTCTAGTAATTAATATACACTAGTAATTAATATACATTAATTTGGCCACGAAAACTGTTTTCGGGAAAGGGTGGTTCTCACATTGGTGTTATGACGGCACACTCCAATTTGAAATGCGAGCAGCTTTTCTCGACTGCTTGTGAACGTGGTTGCTTCGAATCGCTTTGAAACGCGCACAGCTATTCGCGAGGCCCGTACCTGTGCGCGGCGCCGCCGAGGCAGCCGCGGGCGCCGCGGGCGCTGCGGGCAGTGCGCGCGGTGCGGGCGGCGGCGGCGGCGCGGGCGCGGGCGGAGGCGGGGCGCTGCGGGGGCGGCGAGTCGAGGCGCAGCGCCTGCACGCCCTTGGCCATGGACGCCATGGCGCGCTCCATGGAGAGGAAGGCCGCGTCGATGGCCTCAGCGCTGCGCCCGGCGCCCGCCGCGCACGCCGCCTCCTGGGCCCACGCCCCGCCCGGCGAGCACATGGCGCCCGCGAGGCCGCGCCTGCCACGCCACGCCACGCCACGTCACACTCACCGCCCTTGCGCACCAGCGTTAGAAACGGCTGTTTGTGGCGGTGGCAAGAAATGGGGCATTGAAGGGTATTTTATGACACACTAGGACGGAGATGGTCCGTTGTTACCACCCATCCTCTGCCCGGCCTCCCCACCCGCGTTTCCTCCTGGTCCGTTCTTCCCACCCGTTCTCCCCGCCAGTCCTCTCCGCCCATCCTCCCTGTCCGCTCACCCCGCCCGTCCTCTCTGCTCGTCCTCCCCACTCGCCCTCCCGACCCGTCCTCCCATCCCGCCCTCCCCTCCCGTCCTCCCCTCCTGCCCTCCTCCCGTCCTCCCTGCTAGTCTTCCCCACCCGTCCTCCCTGCTCGTCCTCTCTGTCCGTCCTCTCCGCCCGTCCTCTCCGCCCGTCCTCTCCGCCCATCCTCTCCGCCCGTCCTCTCCGCCCGTCCTCTCCGCCCGTCCTCTCCACCCTTCAGCACCACCTGTCCACACAGCCCGTCCCCACGACCTGGCATTTTCGCCCGCGCATTCTTACCACCCGGCCTCTTTGCCTTTCCCCACAACCCGTCCTCACTTCCCGTCCCCACAACCTGTCCTCCCCGCCCGCCCTCCACGCCCGACGTCCCCACCCGTCCACCCTGCACGACCTCGCCGTATACCCTTATCATCCGTCCTCATCGACCTCACTGCCCATTCAAAACGCTTGTTCTCCCTGTTCGGGCGCTCCGCGTGACGCAACAAAACCAACCGCTTTTGATGCCAACTGCAAAACTGCTTTGGAAATTTATTACCAAAATTAGTTTTGATTCTTTTATAAATTTATACGTTGTTATAAAAAAGTGACAATTCAACTCTGTTATAATTTTGCTTTATTGCATTCGTACAAATGTGACTCGCTCCTTACGTCGCTCGTTTTCAAAACATCTACTTTTGCAATAATCGTTATAAATTAGTTGCATAATTTATAATTATGTCGTGGGTAGTAAAAGTGACATTTTATTATCCTAGTATGATTGTGTCCTTGTAGTATACTAGTAGAATTGCGTTACTCGGCAACGTGTGTCATACACTACTTTTTAGAAAGCCTTACTAACTTTTATTTTACTTTTATTCAAGTATTGTTGCAGGTTTCTTCTCCGTTAGAAGATAAAACGTTCGGCTCCAACATATGGGAATGGGAGAACCAGAACGGTATAAGTGACATTTTATAAATTCAGAGAAATGTAACATACAATGTAGGCTTTCACGGCCGGTTTCCACATAATTAGATGTTTCCGGGTTTGTAGGCCGTGGTCCAACGAGGGCTGGTCCAAAGGACTTAGACCAGTCTCCGTTCAGAGAAATATGTTTAAGTCAATATCACTTTAAAGTCGTGATGCTTTGTTTATCAAGATCTTTGTTAAAAGTACGGCATTTCAATTGTTCATTAAAATCACGAAGATATATTGTCACTGAAATATAACTTAAAAGAAACACGTTTTTCTCAGAATTTGCAGAATGTCATTTATACCGTTCAGGTTTTCACCCATTCATACATCTATTTTGACTGCCAATATTTTGAAATGTAATGTTTAAGATATCTGTTGAATTTGGGGATATAAAAGCGTATAAAAAGAAGATAAGATGGTCGGTGACTTAAGTAATAGTGACCGAGAACTTTTTATGTACCAGGGTACTTTTGTAATGGTGCTTGGAGGAATGCCAGTTAAAGAACTTTGTTTTGGAATATCTGCATTTTTAGAATATTTGATTTGCTATGCAATGCTTATGAAGGAGAATTACAGGATCATGAATTGATGCAACATGTAATCAGAGGGGTGATATCTTTTGAGGTTTGGTTATAACTGATGCGTGCGACGGGTAGCCAGATTTCTGCGGTGTAGGATATTTGGTTTTCAATGGAGCCTTCTGTTGAGTTATACACCAAGATTCTTTACTTGTTGGTTGGATATATATATTTTGTAATATTGTAATATTTTGTTCTAGATACATGAGAGGAGATGGATCATTAGTTCTCCGAAGATTTTGCCTTGGTTTTAACTAGGATTTATTTGGATGTGCCATTTTGGGACCAATCAGAAAACTGAGAAGTGATTTTGTGCGTATTGTTTTAATGTTAAAATATTATCTTCAAGAAAAATTTTCGCACAAAATTAATGACCGTATGTTCATGTTAAAAAAGTTTATTATATATATATATATGTTATATATTATATATATTATATATTATATATATTATATATATAATATATATGTTATATATTATATATATTATATATATATAATATATATGTTATATATTATATATATATATAATATATAACATATATATTATATATATAATATTATTAAAATATTTTATACCCTCCAAATGTCTGGTATTGACCAGAAACATTAAATGTAACACACAGCCAACGTACCTTATTTCTGCATCACATACTGCTGGCCCATAATCATTTTACTTGATCTTTACACAATGTTCTCCTTGGCTGGATTTCCATCTTCAAACATGAGACGACAGTTGTTACGGCGACCAAAAATCAAGAACCGCTGGGAAACAAGTATTCATTTTGAACTTCTATTCTTCACTGATATCAAAACTATCATTTTTAGGCATTGGTGCCAAGTTGCCCGAATCAAATACTATATTTCATCGGGAAGTCTGGCATATGCTTAGTTAGCGAAATGGGCGTTCCGCCCATGTACAACACAAAAATTCAGTGACCGATGAGAAGTTACCTGTTTTCTACATCATGTTTCAAATTATTTGTTTTCAACTCTACTCTAAAAAATCTCAGAATGTATATATTAGTGTTACTTGTTCACTTCACAATTTCCTATGTTAGGAGCGCTGATGTCTTATTTAATCAGGTCACCGCCTTGTAGATTATGGCGTACCATGCATGTACGGCATGTAGAATGGTGTGAGTCAGTGGGCTGCAAGAAACTACGAAAATAATTAATAACGGCGTATGAACTTTGTTTAATAATAATAATAATAATAATAATAATAATAATAATAATAATAATAATAATAATAATAATTAGAACGGAAACCAAACTGCAGCTGAACAAAATAACCCAAAATCGTTTTTCAAAAGTAGTTCACACTTCTGAAGAACGGTAAGCAAAATACTGTCGTATAACACGTATTATATAATACTCTATTATTTTACGAAAACAGTGTTCACGAATATTACAATAACACCGTTTTACATATTTGAACAACTGTTCTTTACATGCCAAGAATATCAAACAAGTTATTCCGTGACATAAAACGGGAAAAGCAAATAAATGTGATAAGTCTTATCCTTGGAATCTTGCTATCGCGTGACCTAACAGAGTTCTAAATAGTGATGAAAAGGGTGAGAAATTTGGTCGGTATGCACATTGTGAGAATAGACAGAATGACACTCATATATTTGCATCATCAGGCAAAATTGAAACTTGGTTTAGAGGTGATTTATCGTTGGTATTTAAAATGAAATAATTACAGGCTAACAATATTATTCATTAAAATTGCAGCGTTCGATGACTCGTCAGTTTCTTGATGCAAAAACATGAACAGATTAATACATTAACGTAAATCGATCACTAATAAATGATTAAGAGTTCATATGTACTTGGCGCGACGGTCCGTGCACGAATTTAGGCGTACCTGCGACATCCCTACTTCGCGGCCATGGGTTAAGAGGGTACGCGTGGTTAGCACGTAGACATCCCCACGCCGTAGTCCGGTCATCCCAACCTGAGAAGTAAATTTTTCATTGTCACACAGCAACATATATTGGGACATTGCAAGGAAAACGCACACTATAATCTTGCCTCGCCGGGAATTGAACCCAGGGCCGCGTAGTGGAAAGCGATCACGCTGACCTAGTCACCAGGATATTTAATAAGTACTTTTAACAAAATAATTAATAACTTAAGAAATAAAAAAGAAAAGTGGCGGAGTGACAAATCATTTAATATTTCAGTACTTTTGAGTATCTGTGCAAGGAAGTTAGGAAGCCACAAAACGATTACCGTGTTTGGACGGGTTGGCGGGTGGAGGGAGAATGGCCTGGGTGCGGAGCGCTGTCTATGACGCCACCCTGAAGAGTGCGGTGTGTGGAGGTGGAGTCTAATAATACTTTTAGTAGAGGAGAAGAGTTAGGGCATGTTTTCTATTTGAATTGAATTGCCTTCTTTTACGTGGCGAGACTCGAGCCATCAAGCCCGCTCTTCCGTCTTACCACGCAAATTTCGCTTGCTCCTTTCACCCTCTAGCGGAGAAAGGAGGTATCACTAGGGCGACGAAACAGGCGATTTGAATTTAGCTCAGAGGCTTTATTTGGGCATGAGGATCTTTTACATGCAGTTAATCTACTAACATGGGACAGCTGGTTTTACTTCCCCTCCGATGCAAAACGTACGAAGAATTTTTTGCCCTTAAAATTGAAACTCTCGCTGTTACAAGTACTAACAAATTTCAAGGGGCCGAAATAACCGGTGTTCCTGTTGTAAACAGCATGTTAACCGACGAGGCGTATCCATAAAGTAAGTTTTCTTTGGCTGAGAACAGAAAAACACACTTTCATGGAAAACCTCTATTCTATCAAGTACTGCACCGTGGATTTAACATTATATCTCTGTGTGGTAGAGTCTCCCACCAGAAATAGGTACTATGGAACAATGTTTGATAGCCACCTGCCGCTGTGTTAATTTGATATGCGTATTTGCGACGGGACAGAAATTTCGGAGGTGTAAGAGAAGACGGAAATCCGGACAACAGGATGGATGGTCATAGGGTTAGTCACACTCTTCTCGCCTCACAGAACATCTTACGCAGCAGTTCTACGCGAGGTGTTTTGGTCGAAGTTTTTGAATTGCGAACAAACATAGCTACTACATAGTCTGTAGAAGAGAAAGTTTGATATATTTAATAAATCCCTAAATATTTGGTACATAAGTGCCCGGAAGTACCGTTACAAAAAGTGTACCTCGGAAACTTTGTTTGAGTACTTTTCGCGTAATTTTGCGAGAAAATACTGGCGAGAAAGTACGTGCTATTTTAGCAGCACTTGTTTATTAAACAATATGAGAGAGACCTTTCAGATGTAGGTCAAGTGCTAATGGTTATTTGGTATATATGTGTAATTATAACACGTGACCCGAAATCACACTGCTGTATACCTGCCTGGAAATGTGGCAACAAGACTTGCGTAGACATTTCTTTTGTCATCTAAAAACGAAATATTTCTGAATGGTGGTGTAAGTGCAAAAATATAGTTCGAGAGGCGAGCGAAAAATGTTTCTTCGTGATTCACATTTCTACTATTATGACATTTTAAAATGCGATACATTTGTGATGGGATATAAGAATGCTGATATTCCGATAATGAGGTACAAGTTCTTACGTATTAAATGCCATAAGTTTTTACAATTTTGTTATATAACTACATAGATTTTAACACTGCTGCCCGAGTGTCGCGGATTGCTTTTAAAATGAATATTTTAATGTGTTTTTAACAAATCTTTCACATTTTTTAAGTTAAAGTTCAATTTATGAAGACGTAGTGGATTTCTCTTTCATTAAACTTATTTATAAATATTGGGTTCGCGTGAGAGCTGTGGAAACTCATCTGTACCACTGAATTAATATAGAAGAGGATTTGTAAAACATCATAAGCTATAATTTTACTTTTTAAGACTTCACTCACTACAAATAGAATATGTGGAATGAGTAATCGACTAAGTTTTGACAGTCATATTAATATACTTTAGTAGGTATTAGATAGTTCATATAATCTTGTTGAATCAACACAAAATAATTACGTATTTAACTATTTTTATTGGGTATTCGTAACAAAATCTTAAAAATAATGTAAATAATACTTTGAGTTTTCAGCAATAATTTATTAAGTTACATTTTGCGAATTCAGAGGTCTCAATAATGAATACAGAAGGAGGAGATAACTCTGGTGGTGAAGTTATGTATGGAAAACGTCGACAGCAACGAACTAGAATATACTACATAGAGTGGCTGTCTCTATAGTTTCAGCGCTCTGGGTGGAGGCTCGCCGAACTAGTGGCCGCTATGGTTTTGGAAGGCAAAAAATACGAGTGGCGATGTCACCTGAGTGTAACCGTCCATAACCAGCGTCCGTAACCTGCACTAAACGTAATGCTAGAATACTTAGTTTCTCAGAGGGCGCTGCTTTGACTGCAAAAAACATGGCTTCAATTTGCTTCAAAGACGGAGGCGCTTGAGACACTCTATATAGTATATTCTAGCTCGTTGCGCTGAAGATAAGTGTGGCTGATGTGTTTCGTACGTACCGCCACCATGCTTCCAATAAAAGAGTTGACTTGTTTTTACAGAGTTCAGTGTCAAAGCCAGACTACCGCTACGCTGCGGCAGATTCAGTGTACTAGGCCCATAGACCCAGCGCTTACACCAATGCCACGGAAGAATGCAGATTGCCAATGCCACCTAACTCTACGTATCTAGGTGGTATCGTGCACACTTCCTCTTGTACATACTAAGCTGTCACTGATATTACTCGCGCAACTTTTCTTGAACGATGACCTTGATCCCCCTCCCTTGTGCAATAAACAGTTGAAGACGAAAGCTCGCAGCGGGCACTGATGACAACCTTCCAAGCATTAAAACTTCGTTGGCACGAAGCTAGTCAAAGCCAGTTGCTTCCATAGTGCAGAACCCCTGTTCACATTTATTGTCAATATCGAACGAAATGGCTGAGTCAGGTTCAGGTCCTTCAAGGGAGTCACTTAAAACTCCCGAAAAAGTTAAGCACAAGATGCAGTTTTGACTTTCATTTCACAGACGTTGGCATTACTTAAAATACTCTAGTGGCCGACTTTGTAACTAATACCCCCACTCCACCCGAAATCGTCAATCCATCGTTCAAGAAAAGTTGCCCGAGTAATATGTATACGTAAATATCAGTGTACGCTATAGGGATTGCGTTTCTGTTGTTGTTCTTGTTGTTTTTTCGAGAACTTTAGAGGCGTTCACTGAAATGTAAATAACGTCACTTTGATAGAATTGATATGTAGCAATGTAAACATTTATGACCGTGAGTTGTCGGTGAGCGTTTGTTTTGCTGAACTTTCAAAGGGTTCAAACAAACATATGTGTTCTCAAAGGAAGCAAATACTTTATATGGCAATGTACATCGAATTCCTTTCGCTTTGGATGAACTGGTATTTGCTCTAACGCAAATTGGCATGCCATTTTCTGAATTCAAGATTAAATGTTTATTAGGTTTATCGTCTACCATCATCAAAGTGAACATCAAAAGAAGATGACTAGAAGAACTAGAATTTGTGAGAAAACACGAAGAGAAATGCGATTATGATCGTGTTTCAGTCGTGAAGATAGTGATACGTATCTCTCAAAACTTTGAACAATAGTATTTACTAAATGAAGGTATCCTCGATAAATCGTTATGTGGATGCAAAAGGTATTTTACTAACAACACTCCAAAGTATTTTTGTTTCTCTAGCTTCATAAATGTTACATTATTACATGTGCCGAGCGTACACAACAGTAATCTAACTGCTCGAATCTGTAACTCAATGAACTAAACGATTCAACTAAACGTGAACTAGAAACCCAGATATTTCTTTTGTTTATGCTTTATGTTGAGTAATTCAATTTAATAATAAATGAACTTCCGTAGACTTTGGGTCTGGAATAAAATCGTAATAAAATTAATACCAAAGAATCACAAGTAAGTACAAAAGGATGTTTGCATAAAACATACAGTGAGTATAAGTACACTTAATTGTAATTAGAAAGTAGCGAATTTTACAAAGATAACATTACATATTTTTGCTCACCTGTTTTATCAATGTTTACAAAAATAATTTTACTTTATATTAAAAAAAATACTTATCAATTAATATCAGGTGGTCTCCTTTTCATAAGAATTGGACTGAATGTTTTCAGGATGGCATATCAATGTTTGAGGTTTGTTAATGTATGTTTAGGGAGAAAAACAAAACTTTTCTAAAAAAGGTTTCCAAAATTAATATCAGTCACTAAATCAGGAATATTCCTTCCGGTTTTGTTTTTTGTTACAAGGAAAATATGAGTTTTATTAAGGGGTATAGTTGTATGTTATTACTATTTTTTCTCAGTCACATTCCTAACACTATATGATGAACATTTGAATCATTGCAGTAGTGAAAATGCGGCACTGATCCTCAATCAATATTATTGTTATTATTATTATTGTTATTATTATTACTATTAATAATATATTTCTACAAAAGGGATCGTTTAGAAGTACAAGAAGTGATAGGAGTTAGATTTCTTCTTCCTAGATTTGGAAACAAGTGGAGTTAGAATGCACATACAAAATAAAAGCGTGCAGAGTTGAAGGTCGCCCGATACTCATGCTATTCTGCGCAATTACCCTATAATTGGCAAACATCTTCACCAAGACATTACTATTGCGGAATTTAGTAGGCCATAACGTTGAGTTAAACATTTACGAATGTTTGTAGATGACATACCGTCTGATATAGTGAAGCTGACTCAAATTTATAATTGCTCCTGATAGACTCCTTCGACCTAGTCGACACCCTTCCTCATTTTTTGATGAGTATGTATCAAGCATTCTCTACGACTCTGGCTACATATGCCTCCAAGCGAGTATGTGGAGATACAGTAGTTTGTATGCCAGTAAGCGGACATTTTTGCGCCTTACGTTAAGTATCCGAACAAAGAGAGTAATAAGTGTCATCACATTCTTCCTCAAATTATTGCTTAGCTAAACCAAGTTTATGTATTGATATGCATATGTAAATTTCTTGAAACCAGGCGTAATGCGGTGAGAGTAATCATACTATGTAGTAAAGAACATAGAGGCTGTTCTGTATTTTTTAACATATTTTGTCTAAGATTGCATTTTGCTTAGGCTCAAGAACTGAACCTTGCTCCTTCCGGTTCCTCAACTGACAAGCCGGAACGCGAGCTTCGGGAAATGTCCTTCTGCATTGCTGTTCGCCTGCACTGTTGAAGAGTAACCAACAGTCCCAGAGCAATGCGGTCGTTTTACCCTCACGTACTCTCTAAGGCCTTCGAGGGCGACTCCGCGGCAGGCGCTCTTCGGTTATTTTAAACTAATTCTCTCTTCACAGCTTTCCCTCGTTTGTAGCAGTTCGTAGTTGGTTTCAAGCAATCCTAAACTGTTTGTGCACACACTGGATGAAACACGATGTACATTTCAAAGCAAATTTTTCAAGCTATGAGGTTCACAAAATTTTATTCTAAAGCACATGTGATGTAGGATATCAGTTCAATTGTGAACAGTAAAATAATTGATAAAACAGTTCAAAACAGAAACAAAAAATGGATGAAAATCATGAGGAATAATTATTACTTCTTACTATCTTATTGAATGTATCTCAATGCAAAAGTTGTCTGCGTCTTTCCACGTCGAAGGTGGCTATTACATGGTTTACGGAGAATACTGTATTCCAATGTATTCCCGTTTTACAAGAGAAATTCCTGAACAATATATCTGTGAATGTTGTGCTACCTTAAACGGGATATTTTACAAAAATGCGACATCTTTGGTATTATAAAGAAAATTCTGTAATAAAATGAAAAACCTTTAATCTCCGTAATTAACTGTATAGATTTTCAAAAGAATTAGTGCATCTGATTCGTTTAAACTCTACTAACGAGCCAAACCTCTTGAAGTGTTTTGGCACTTTTCGTAGGTGATTCATCCAGTGTGTGAATCATAGCTCTGATTCATTGTTAGATCGAGATATGTTTGTGCACTGGTATCCTCATTAGAGACTGAAAAACGTGTGATCAACATATTTTTTCATGAAATTTAAAACATATATGACTATCACAGTTCTAGGCTAGGAAAAAGTTGCACAATTAATTATTTGTTATATAACATGTTTTCCTGCCTCTAATGGTGATCATATACTGATTCGTATACGGTGTAGCTGAATGTGTGGCTCATGTCTCGTTTTCCTTTGGCTTTGCGACACCTAGAGACCGAGAGCGTGGCCGCCGGGGAAGTGATTCTCAACCAACTGCTGTCGGTGCAGCGGTGTCTCCAGCTGCACATCCAGGCGTCCAGCAAGGGCTGCAACACGGCGTCTGCGAAGGGCTCCAACGTGGCGCCCAACGTGGGGTCCAGCGCGCCCGCCTCGAAGCCGCCCCCTCCGGCCGCGGAGCCCAAGCCCGAACGGCCGTCCAAACCCCCGCGGCGCGAGCACCCGCCCCCGGGCCCCCCGCCGGCCCCCGTCTACGTGTGTCCGCAGTGCCACAAGTCCTTCCCGTGGCTCTGCTACCTCAAGCGGCACCTGCGCACCCACTCGGGAGACACCGTGTACATGTGCAAGGACTGCGGCTTCAGGACCAGAAAGTACAGCGAGTTTACCATGCACCAGCGCGCCCACAACTGGGACAGGTCGTACCGCAAAGGCGACCACGACGATCCCCAACCTTCGCGAAGAGGTGGGCAGTCTCACCAGCACTCTCACACTGCGAAAAGACCTTCTTCGAACAAGCCCGACTTCATTCAGGCGCATCCCCACGGCTTCTCCAAGCACTTCAAAGGGTTCGTCCCGCAGAAGCGGATGTACAAGTGCCCCAAGTGCGATCTGATGCTGGACTCCAAGGAGGACTTGGTGAAGCACCTGAACACCGTGCACAACCCCAAGAAGAGTTCGAGCGAAACGTCCTGCGAGAGTTGCATGAGCAGGTCCGACTCTTCGTCAGGGACCGTCTACCGGCAGGAGACGAGGTGCAGGCAGCTCATCAAGCCCGAGAGCGCCCCGCTCCTGTGCAGGACGCGACTGCCTCCGGTGCCAGAAGTGCACCCGCGAATGATAAGGTCCAGGACGGTTCTGTGAAGATCACACGCCCCATGTGTAGTTCCACCAAAAGAGGATATTAATAAACAGCTTTTTTCTAATTTTTACTTCATTTGATTTATTTTCGTCAACTCTCTATGTGATGTGTAGAGGAAAAGTACAATCTGCTCACGTTTTTTGAGCTCCAAAATTTCTTCCCCATTCTCTAACCATAAATAGTTGAATGATGAATAAAAGTAAACAAAACGAGTTTAGAAAATTTGAAAACCAGAAACTTTCGCTCCCGAGGTATAGAAAACGTATTTGCATCGGTGAACGAACTACAGATTTGACTTTTTAGAGGCCCGAACAAAATCTTGAAACCTACTCTTACGTCTGCCACGACTAGCAAAACGTAAAGTTCAACGAACGTATGCGTATTGAAGCAACTCTTATTTATCGAATTAGTTTCACACACTTTCATTACTGCTTAAGACGTCTCGCAGGTGATTGCTGCAACTTGTATCTCTGACGCTCGTTGATTTTGTTGATCAGTGAGGGAAGGGGTCATATGAGTATAATGAGGGAAATGATACATTGTGCCAAAGTAACTCTAGCGAGCATATAGGCCCAAGAAATTCGGCAATTGAAATAAAGGACAAATTTGAAACTAACAATTTTGTGATTGTTAATTGGAATAGTAAGTGTTTTCAGGATTGGTAGCATCTGTAGAAAAAGGACGAGCTACTGCTGACCGTATGCAATGTTTCAAAAACTTTTGGATATTGTCGAAGGAAAAGAACAATTTGTTTTAAATTATTGATATTAAGAAAATAATTGAGCCCTCAAAGCTTCTTAATATTTTACTTGTGCACAAAATGTAAGGTGTATACGAGTTGAAGTGAATAGTTCAAAAAATGGAATCTTGCTTTCAATCAATAGACTTACATTTTTGAAATATTATTTTGCATTTCAGACTTACATTTCTATAACTTTCAGAAGTTTTTTTTCAGTCCAGCCTCTTAATACATCGCCTTCATATGAAGAGAAAACAAAGTGCACCAAAGTAATCCCAACTTAATGGCAATATTTGCTTAGAATAACTTTATGTTTTAAATTAACTTCAACCAAAAAAACAGCTCTTTTACAGGCAAACGAAATACAGTTCGATTGTACAAAAAAAAGATTTCAGAATTTAAAATTACCAATAAGAATGGTAATATGTAGAATGCAAATATCTACTTTTAACTACTATACTTACTGTGGCAAATTAGACCACGTTTACAATATTCTCAAAAGTTAAAATACCTCAACAATATCCAAAACAGGACTAGATCTTATTTCTGACGTATTTATCAATCTTCAGCTCAAAATCTTCTACTGTGACACAGTAATGCGTTAGCAATTAAGCTACTTTTGACATCCATGCATATCTAGATTTTCGGGTACGCAATTTCGCGTGTTGCTCGCATGCCGCGCCACCTACATCAATCTTAACCATCTTTGGAACACCACTAATATACCTGACGTGGATGCAAAGTTCCAGCTCAAAAACCTTTTAACTTGGATTATACGATCAGAAATTCGAGGTCATATTGTTGAGTTATTAACAATATTTTTCCTCTCTCTAGTATAGTAGAGAAAGCAAAAGTAAAAATGCAATCATAATAATAAAGCTGGTTACTTTATATCCTCCAAGAGCCGCTACAGGTGTTGTGTACATAATCTCAACAGAACCAAATAAACTGAAGAGACTCGGGGAGGCTCTGTAGCTCTCTCAATGTAGCTCTTCTCGTCGTCAAGAGTTTGTCATTATTCCTTCTTTCGAGACTTGCTTTGCGGATACCCATGGACTCTGTTTATGTGTCGGATTAGCTGTTTCCCATTCAGAAATTCTTTATTGCACTGAAAGCACTTGAAATGACCTTTTTTGAAATGCGTACGTATGCGCTCCAGACAACTGGGTAGAGTCAAAGCGGGTTGATCCACTTCTTTTGACTTTTTACTAACGTGGGTATTGTGTTTTTGCATGTGGCTCTTCAAGTCGCAAAGCCAGTTAAATGTTTCGTCGCAAACCGGACAGGTGTAATACCGGATAGGGTCGTAGTTCCCCGTTCTATGTTTGTACTGGTGGGCTTTGAAATCCTTGAACCTCCTAGTCATGTAACCGCATTCCTCGCACTGGTAGATTTTTTCGAACTTGGAGTGAATTTTCATGTGCCTCTTCAGGCAGCACAGCCACGTGAAGCCCTTGTGGCATACGGGACAGTAATGCCTCTTGGGAGCACAGCTGTATTTATTGGAGAATCGCGTTGATGGAACTTCGCTTGAAGCTGCAGGCCTGACGTTGGTTGAGAAGTTCCAGGGGGTGGGGTACTTTCGAACGAAATTCTGCTTCCGTAAGCAACTAACTTTGGTGTTGTGGGGAACCCGGATGTTTTTCACTCGATGAATCGTGCGCTCATTTTCGACATTGAGTGAGGTCGAAGACTTCTTGATTTTTTCCATCATCCATACAAGATCCTGTAGAATGGATTTCCTATCGGTAAGACATCTTCCTAGAGCATCTGAGACACGAAAGAAAAACATGAATTAATGGATGTGTTGATTGCATTTTTCTTTACAATTATTAATAAATCATCTCAAAAGCGGTGCACTATTGTCTTTTGAGATTTCACAACAAATATTAAATCTTCAACGTGCACGTTTGGACTGGCTCTGTAAAAAGAACATCCTGGAAGGAAAAGTGACAAGCATTCTTTGAATTAAGTTTGTAATAAAATTATATTCCATTTCCAGTATTTTCTGTGCCAGTACAGAAGCATATCCACGCGAATCGTTTTATGTATTGATGCTCTTCAATTTTTTGAAACGAGTTATTTCTCAGTACCTACAAGTAGTACCTTTTGTAATTATTCACACACACACACACACACACACACACACACACACATATATATATATATATATATATATATATATATATATATATATATATATATATATATATATATATATATATATTAAAAATCACTACATTTTGAAAAGTAGCATCATCTTTTGGAGAAGATTCCTCGTGGATACGCCCCTGATTCAGTTGCACACTACTTGCGTAATGATTCATGAGATGTTCGCTGAAGTGGGGGCCCTCGCAGCAATTGCATTTTCTAGCACAGGCTAGACATCAACATAATGATTAACCTTCCCCCGAATAACTCTGTAGAAATCTCTGGTGAGATAGCTCTTCGATCCCTACAAAATTAACTGAAACAGAAGTACATTGTTAATAAATGATTTAAGCCTTATTAAATTCGAGTACTAAACGTGTAATAAAGTTATTACACTTTAACAATTATAAAATTCCCTTCATGTATATTCTTTTAAAGACAGGTTAACATTGTGACTATTATGGGTATATGAAATGCAAGTAATGACTGAGATATGTACATACTAAGACTAGTAATATTTAAATGCACAGTACTTGATTTCTATTTCTATTTTAAACTTTATTTGCACAATAGTTTTTTGAATTTAATTTTGTCAAATGATTCCTCGGTAAGAAAATAAATGCCTCTTCTATTTCTGTACAAGTCTTGAATATATTGAAAAATGCATTGATCTTTGTTAAAATTTTAACCTGAAATGTTGGAAGATAAATGTTTTGTAACATCAATATTGTATGATAGTTCTTGGCCCAATAAAATACTGATGATAGTGAATTTATCACTAATGTTGCCACTAAAAACCTTCATTCATCAAATAATTGTAAAGGTTGTCATTGCCAACAAAAGTATTTAATGTAATAGCAGCTTTCGATGGCTTAGCCATCATCATCAGTTGTCTGCTGGATGGAAGCCACAAAACGACTAGTCGTTTTGTGGCTTCCATCCAGCAGACAACTGATGATGATGGCTAAGCCATCGAAAGCTGCTATTACATTAAATACTTTTGTTGGCAATGACAACCTTTACAATTATTTCATGAAAGATGCCAACGATAACGCACCACAACACCTATACTTCATTCATCACCTAATCGTGACAAAAGGCGAAATTATACCTGACTATTTTCTCTAACGTTCCATGATAGTTGTATCCTTTGTAATTTTATATATCCCGCCATCACGTAAATGCCAAAATACTGCATGTGTTTCGTTGCTTCGTTGAGGTTACCGGAATGGCAGCTCAAGAAACTCGCAGTCCTTTTAATCTGAAAGAGAAATTTAATTCATCTTTCTACATTTTAAATGCATTGTTCACAATTATATTCTGCTCATTCAAAACACCACTTTTTAAATACACATCACCAATCTATATATTATATTAGTTCATGTCCAACAAAAACGTGGCATAATGATGATAAAAATTGAAGAAAAATGCTAACGTTTTTCAGTTTTTATGCAATTGCCCGTCTTTCATATGATTATTCTCTTGATTTGTTCATCAAATTCCCTTTTTTAAAAATACTATTTTAATATCTTCTTACAACTTACAATAAGACACTTTAATGTTTGGTAATTAACAGTCGACAGGCTGATCATTGTTATAAAGCATACGTAAGGCTATTAAACGAGGAAATGTTTCAATTTCCCAACATCGAGGATACCTTTGACGCATTACCTACATATTCCATTCTTTAGCGAATTTCAACAGTACCAAATATTAAAAATAGTAAAAAGCCAACAATATGTAGTAAACTACTAATAGATCTTCGTAAGAGACTTTCATTTCTGCATTATGCCATGTAATGTGTGGGACATTCCTAATAGTTTAGATCAACTCTTTTTGATTCTTACTGCAATAATTAGGAATATGAAAGCCATCTTTTCATAAAATTTGGTAGCTATAATTAATCGTACCAAAGTTGATCCACGACATTAAGTTTTAATTTTTGAACT
Organism: Gryllus longicercus; assembly: GCA_038098605.1. Taxonomy (NCBI): domain Eukaryota; kingdom Metazoa; phylum Arthropoda; class Insecta; order Orthoptera; family Gryllidae; genus Gryllus; species Gryllus longicercus. The sequence goes on from JAZDUA010000414.1 coordinate 923,405, forward strand.
TTCATTTTCTGTGGTACTGAATTGTCGTTTATTACTTCATATTTATGAAGCTGGTAAACAATATTTTCACTTTCATTTGAAAGTTATTATGCAGCTTTTGAATACTATAAAATCTTAAAATCTAATGACTTTATACTTAGAAGAAAAAATCAAAATAATTCCTGTTGTAATGAGGAATATGGGAGGATATACGCAAGAGAAATGAACAGAACTAATACAGAAAATAAATGATTACTCACCACAAATCTTACCACTGCACAAGACCATGTGAAAACCCAATTAATAATTTACGTTGCCTAGTTTTCATATTTACCGAGACGACCGACCTACCCACGGGAGTTGCACTGCAATAGCTATAAGAAACCTCTTCTTACTACTAGATTACAAACTCCACACAACTGGAGGCCTTCGAGGTCACTGTTGTGGAACTAGGCACAGCGCGCGGCTCGATTACCTTTTCATAAGTATTGGCGGAGGTGATGTGCGCGGTGGACTGTGAATTGATAGATGTGATCTGTTACACATCCTACCGTAACTCTAAATTCTTACTTTGGAACGAAGCACCACCACAATTGGAAACTTGTGGAACATGTGCTAAAAAAGTTAATTAATTGGAAGTTTGTCATCATCACTTAGAAGTAGATGCAATATATTTAATACATGTAATTGAAGCTCTAAATTGTTACAACAAGTTAAACGATGTACCTGGTATGCTGCATGAAAGCATACTACATTGAATTCTACTGACCCAAACAATGCAATTGAATGGTGTCATGATATGCAGTGACTGTTATGCAACCGATAAGTCAATGATTGTCATGAACAAAATGAATAAAAAAGCAACTGTGAGGGATCGACACTAGAATTGGTACGCAGTGCTGTAGAAAACACAGGTTACGTGAGACGACTGGAAGAACCGCCGTGCGTGCTGATGCAGCGAGTATATCGCTCCAATTCCGTGCAAGTGGGGAGTTCTTGTTAGTCCCGGGGGTTGAGGCAGGCAACTTGGCATTCCTAACATACGGCAGAATACGTTGGAGTGTTTGCGATACATGAAACAAACATGTTCTCCGTAGAATAATTGCTCGCAAGTTACTGTTTAAGCTGGAAGATCAACACAGTAGCTTTGTGCAATGTGAACAAATGAAATGAATTGCTGCGACAATAAACTAACAGTTCTGCCGCATGCACATACACTCACGTGTGACGTAATTAACTTACCGTTCAGGTCATTGTAATTAGAACGATTAGTTCGTTGAATTAGAATTAGAATGATTGGTTAACACGTCGAACTGTCGAAGGAGCAAATTGACAGTCTTGTACACGTGAGTATTAAACACACAGCGATACACAGCGTGAAGTGAGCATGAAATGGCCGCTAGGTGGCAAGGCACGGGAGTGCGAATGCCATTGTGCTGTAATTGATTATTAAAGTAAGATAATTATCACATCGTACAATACACTAAACTATTACACTAACTTCGAAGAACTTTCACGCGCGTAAATTGCACACATTGGGATGTGAAGAATGAGCACAAACGTGTACAACCCGAATGTACTTGCAACAACGTTCTCTCTCGCACTGATCTACACGAGACATCGCTGCTCGTGCACTATCTAACTTAGCGCTGCTTTGAGACTCCAGCGAATGGGAACGCTCCTTACAAATGCATTATAATTAAAGAACTAAACGTATTGTTATTTACAAATTAAAAGAATTGTAGCATTACTTACCATTTTCAACTGTGGAAATTATAATGCTAGTTTTAGGTTTAAGAATATTAAGGTCAAAAGACATAAAATCCACTGTGTAGTAGAAAATATAGTACCATGCGGAGCGAAAATGGGGCCACAAACACACAAAAAGTAAGAGATAAGATTAGGACGGTAGAAATGGACTCCATGAGACGATGCCTACAACTTACTCGCAGGGACAGAGTGCGACATGAAGAAATATGGAGAAGGATGAATGAAATTTCGTCTATTACAAAGACCTTGGAAAATAGAGTATTACAATGGTATGGACATGTTCAGAGAATGTCTGAAAACAGATGGCCACACAAGATCTTAAAGTGGCAACCACCTGAGAGGAGAAGACGAGGAAGACCAGTTTTAGAATGGGAAAAATACATTCAGAAAGCTATGAAAAATATAGGCCAGGAGATTGGGAGGACCGAGAGTTGTGTAGGGTGAAAACGGCAAGCTCCTAAGGGGAAAATGCCGAAGACGAATATTGAGGTGACAGTGTTGCGTAATGTGATGCAAGTCTGCGCCTGTAAACGGCGCGGCACGTGCCGGAAGGGGGCGCTTTCCCAAAGGCTGCCGCGTTGAAATTCTGAAAACCATCTTGCACAAGGCTGCTTGCGCATGTAGTTATGAAACACTTTACTCAAATGATTCGTACTATAATCTGACTGTATTGATATGCGTGTCGAAATATAATTTATTTTATAAATATGTGTCTTGTACTAACAAGTATAGTAGTAACAAGTACTAACCATCAAGTGTAAAAATGAAAGTGATATCACCAAACTATTGCAAATGGAAAAATTCCATATTATAAAGCTGGAGACTTTAACAGCAAAAGAGTGGAACGAGGCAATGATACGTCAGAAAATATCCTTTATAATTACATAGAATCCAACATCAATCTCTATTTAACCTCACCCCTAACTCCGAAGCTTATTTGTCACGGTATACTACATCAAACCTTAGCTTTCTTCATCCATACCAACGACATGCATCCTTCAGTTCCGCAGTCACTACGAGAACTTTCTAACCGCTCAGTGACTTACTGTTTTCAATTACTCTCTTCATATTTTTTCAAAATTCAATATAAATTCTGTAAAATTCCAATTATTGCCCTCATCTCCTGTCCCCTCCACTCTGCAGTTAGAAATTGAACAACACGTAACACAGCCATCAAGTATCTTAATGACAACATCAAATCATTCATCAAAAAATACAAAGGGTATATTTCAGGTCCGAAGGACTTCCATTAAAAGGTCCCCTAATCTGGAATCGCCACCGTTCTCAAAGATGTTATTAGAGGACAAGAGATTCCGAAGACAAACAATTTCTTAAAGCAAGAAGAACACTAAAAGTGAAGCTCAGAAAATATCATAAACAGCAATGTAAGAATAGCTACATCAAAGAGAACCAAATACTACGAGGCAAAAACATTAGGAAATTACAGAAACAACTAGGAGCTGCTCTTCAGCCCATCACAGCCCTAGAATCCCCATACGGAATTGTTAGACACGCTCCATTACGTCAAACTGAAATTATCGCTGATGTTCTTTAATGCTGCAATTCAATTCACTGCTGCAACAATAGATGAAATTCTACAACAATTCAAAGAAGTGAAATAGATGAAAATGACTCAGTTTCTGAAGAAGGAACAAGTTAAAATGTTCACCAAAACGATTTGAACACATCTTGGACGACGACGAAGGAATAAATAACCCAACATATCAGAAACATTAATTCACGAAAAGTAGACGGGGCCCGACAGAATTCCATCTTTGATCCTCAAACTTCTACCCTCTTAAGCCATTAATCTCATTCTGATAATGTTCAATGCCTGTCTTAGTCTTCAATACTTTCCACATATTTGGGAAAAAAGCTATTATGATTCTACTACCAAAACAGAGATAAAAATTAAAAAATCGAACAATATTCGAGCTATAAGCATTTTACACATTTTTAGGAAAACTCTAGAACGTGTCTGCCTTGATAAAATGAAGTAAATTTTAATCAAGAAAAAAAAGTAATAGTACAAGGGACAATTGGTATTTAAGGCTGGTCACCCGTCAACGGCTCAACAATTTCCATTAACTTCAGTCTTCAGTTTTTACTTTCCCGTATACGTAAGTATATACAGAGTAATATACTTAGTGTAGAGTAAGTTATGTAATGTTGCGGAAAATTCATTTCGAGATTTCAATGGAAATTCACGATTTGGGGTCCCCTGACACCGAAAATGTGTTATTTTTTTTCCAAAATTTCCGTCCGTCCGTCTGTTCGTCTCTTTGTCCTTCCGCCTGTCTGTTCGTCCGGTGTATGTTAACAACACTAGCGCCTAAACCATGCGTAGGATTTTTTTCCAAATTGAAGAAAACCTTATCTATTTGGCCTGAGTCGAAGCTCTGCAATTTTGAAAATCATTCATTAGTTTTTGAGGGTTCTTTACATGAAGACACCACGGTCATTTTCAAAATTTTCTCCAAAATGGTTCCAAATTTTTTCTTTCAATTTCTTGAAAGAATGGAGTAAAATACGCTTATAAAGGTAACATGTCCAAATTTCACGGTGAACACTGAATTTTCAAAAATTGAAAAAGTTAACATTTTTCCGGGATCTTCCTTCAACTACAAAACTAAATATTGAGATTTTTCTTGAAATCAAAATTATGATCCATAATTTGTTCTTTCATGAAGGTCACATACATTTTTGTCTCTTATGCATTTATATTTGCCTTCAGCGAATCTATTAGTAAACAGTTCTGCTGCATCGCTACTGGCTTCTGACGAAAAACATTAGGTACTGATTCTGCCACACCGCCACTGGCCACTGGTTGAATATATTACGAACCAATTTGCTCTTAACGAGATGCGAAAACAGATGATCTTCGCGCATTTGCCAATATATTATTTAAATTATTTATTTTCCGCATTTGTGTTGGATTAATATTTACCAAACACTACAAGGACACTGCAATAATCATAAAAAAGAGCCTGTAAAAAGTTCGTATCCGTACATACACAACTTCTTGTGATTCCGATATGGTATGTCGTTGAATAAACTTTTATTAGTATAGATTATGTTAGTGAAGTTCATTGATGTCTAGTAACACGCTGCTGGCGTATGTTTCGGGATATTTTCATATGGCTCTTGGACTACTTTTTCTCGACGTTTGCTCTTGTATTTAATTGTATTTCTTGGAAGGTTGAAACGAAACAAAATGGCGGGGCAATGCGAGGTATTTCAGCTAGTATGCTTTAAATACCACTCTTATTATGCAAGTCATGTAAGGGAATTTGCAGAAGGATTTTCTCTTTCCATTTTAAATTTTATCTACAGGATGGACCACCTAAGTAGACCACAGCAAATATCTTGAAAACGGTTTGCGATATCGAGATGATATTTGCGCCATGTTGTTGAAGATAATGGGGCAAACAACATATTTCGTTTTCTTGTTAGTACCGTATGTACTATTAGAAATATTGAGCCTTTGCTTTTTTAAATAGAAGTATATATTTTTTCTCATCATTCTCGACGTCGTTAAAAATGAAATGCAATTATATAGATATGATTAATATTCGAAAATTATACTTTGCAAAAACAATGTAATTAGGACTTAGTAAACGCCTTGCCACAGCGAGCAGACAGCTGCCTTGCGCGCTGCTTACGAGCACAAATGTGCATCGCGAGCGATGGGAAGCTCGTAGAGCACACGACCTGAAAAGACAGAATTTCTTGCGCGCTGCAATTTTTCAAAACATTTAATATAAGCATGTTATTTTGAATACTGGTGTTCTCTTTTTATCAATTTCTCAACTTGTTCTGTTTTCTTCACTAAGAATGGATATTTTCTTCTGTTTTGAAGTATCCAACTTGCAATTTTGCAACAGAATTGTTACAAAATAATTAAATAAAAGGAAATACATGTACTGCGACTTATCCTCAGTGTACACGTTTTTTTATTTTTCCTGGAATACGATAGGATTTCCAAATGTAAATTTAATAAAGGTATTTTGATAAACATCTCCGCTGAAATCAATGTGATTTTGAACACTCCTACATTGAGCACGCAGAGGTTATGAAACTCCAAATCCGAGGTCATGAGCATTACCAGTAAGTTCATAGGAAGTCCTGTAATTGTAACTGCCTCGTTTTCCGACAAGGTGCGTCGACTCGCATTACTATAAGATGTCAGAAAGGTCAGCTGACCTTGCGCGCTGCGGCACGGGATTTACGAAGTACTAATTGCTGTGGCCGACTGCGTGCCTTTAAAAGTGCCGCCGGAAATTAGTTCCGGCGCCACTCAAGAGAGGGCGGCGATAGCAGACACCGCGGAGCCGTCACGCTCGACTAGGCTCCGGAGCGGACGGGCGCACCCGTACCTGACGGCTGGCCAGCAGACCCGCAGCCCGAGCCGGCTATAAGGGCCGCGCCCGGCGAGCAGAGAGACAGTCAAGCGCCTGCCTACATTGTGAAGTGATAAGTGGATTGTGAACAAGTGCGACGACATAGCTACGGTTACGGACTTTCTCTCTCTTGGAACAGTGAACGGCACAACGGCTGCGATTTTGGACATCTCCCCGGGAAATTGTGACTTGGACATTCTTCGGTACATCTTCTGGAAAATTGTTTGGATCTGGCTTGAATTTGTCTACCTCTGTACTGATTGTGGTTGGAATAAATCCACTTTTAGAAATTGCTTTCTTTTGGATACTACACTATTTGCACTGTTTTAACGAATAATGCTTTTCGAATATTAACAATATTTGTATCATTGCAAGTAGTTTTTAAAGAACTTGAGAATGACGTAAAAAACTATATACTTTCATTTAAACCAATTCAAGTGGTAAGGTAGGCATACCTAAATTTTAATCAAAAATTTAAATTTTAACAAAACGAAAGGGTTCGTTAAGCTATTGTTAACAACCATTGTTATTTCAGCATTAAGAGAGATATTCTGAATTTGGAGATATTTTATTTAAAAAACAAATACAATTTTTAAAATTTTATTTTAAGAATATTCCACATTTTTTTGTCAAAATAAAAGATTAGTAATAATTGGAATCGTTCTTTTGTTGTACGGCGCCAGATTCATTACCAACCAGTCGATAGTCGACTGTCAATTGTTTGTAATCGGCATACGCAGGTGAACGTGACATCCCGAAGATTGTTCACCGAAAGCCTGAGTTGCTGATGGTATAACAAGCCTGCAAAGAAAACAAGAAAATAACAAACTATCTTAATGCTTAATAAATTATTAAACAAGTAATGTTTACAGAATTATTTATTTATAAACAGATTACATTTTACAATCATATCTTACATCTACTTGATGATATACAACTAAATTTTACATTAATAGTGTTCTCAATTAATAGAAAATTAATTACATAAAATATTTCTACATCTTCCCACAAAAGACCCCCAAGTCTATAACGTAGTAATGTTTACATTTTACGCATTTTATTTTTACTGTGAAACTAAACGATATCACAAATGTTCTAGAAAATATTTTTTATTCATTAACAGACCATACACAATGAACAAGCATGAAACATACATAAGCTATCAGTATACTATTAAGGTCGAGATCTCTTACTTTCTCTGATAACTTGCATTCCACCCTCACAGATAGGAGAACCGCCAAGATTTGCTGTAGGCAGTACCCTGTCCCGAACACCGAGCAGGGAGGACCATTGGTCGTAAATGCGCCTTTACTGTAACTGAAGAGTACTTTGTTTAAAAAACAAGTAACAAATATCACTGTCTAACTTATTATCATTGATTACAGAAGTTCCGTACGAGATTATTAAATTACAATATAATCTGCACGGAAATAAAGTGTGCGAAATGAATAATTCTTCTTTATTTTGGTAAATAAGTACAGTACCAATTTTATACCCTTTCAAGTATAAAATTTTAAATGTCCTAATTACACGAACATTCACATTGTTTCAAAATTTAAAATAACTTCCAAATACGTGAACCTTTTCGCTTCTACTAACAGTACAATTTGTCCTGGGAGAGTCGAGCTATGATTGTGGCAATCTTGTCCGCAAAGCGAGTATTTTCTTGCTAAATAAGAAGCGTCTCATGTAAATAGTAGTAATATAATAATTTTAATACATTAATATATTAAAATTATATAGTAAAATAATAATATAATACATTTTTAATATAATATATAAGTTTAATGAAAGTCCCACTGGGCAACAATCGCATGAGCGGGTTAAAATTAACAAGCTTGACGTCTAACATAAATTTAGTTAACTAAATGTAAATATGTAAGTTTTGGATAAGTAGAACTCGTGTAGAATGTACAATAGATGTTGATTCAAAAGGTCATACGTGTAAAGGTAAGTAGTTTGTTTAATTTACCTGAGCAAACAACCATACACTACCTCGCGTGCAGTAGTGTCTGAAGGTCGGTCGCTGGTAATACGATGTAGTGGTAAGATATACTAGTAACTTATATGTATCCCTTTTGTTAAAATACAGCCTTTATTTGATACTGCTACGTTATGGTTTGTAATTGACTTCGATACAGAGGTCGATATACATACACTGAATAACTTACCTCGCTCGAAAGGATCGTGATTACGAGAGAATTGAGAAAATAGTTGAAACATGTTCTCTTATGGAAAGAATTATGAGAGGGAATTATGAGAAGGAATTATGAAAGAGAATCATGGAATGGAAATATGAAAAGACAAACCGAGTCAAGGTAACATTAGTTAATCAGTAAAGAAGTAAATCTGAATCAATAAAATGAGGTTAAATATAAAATCTTGTTAGAACCACAGGCGTTAACTGGTTGTAATGATCTCGGGCCAAAGGCACTCGGGCATTATGTCACCGCTCGATCACTAGAATCCTTACAATGCTCTGGGTGCATTAATAACTGTTAAATACAAATGTGCCCGTTACATGAACAATATACCCCACAAAATCGTATTTCTTGCTCAAAAGTCCCCCCTGTCCAGCCTAGCTCCTTCCTATGTGTGGGCACAATTCCACAACAGCTCATGTTCTATCGGAGGGGGGGACAAGTCCCCCGGGGTGCGCGTCTTGGCTTTAGAGCTTTAATCCGCACCCGATGATCTAATTCGGCCGGAACCCAGTTTACCCTCGCGGTAACCTTCCCAATTAATGCATGGGCCGGGCCACTCTACCAGCTCATAGTTTCTATCAATCCAGGCTAGTGCTGGAATTAATACTGTCGTTTGACAACACGCCACTCACATGCGCCGGGACCCCGAGCCCCTCCTCTTTACCCAGAGTGCCGGGCCACTGCCACGACGAATCCGAGAGCCCGACTGGGGGTCAGCCGAACTAAGGTTCGAACTAAGGCTCGGAGCTCGGAACATTTTAGGCTGCCGACATGAGTTTAGCCGAACGGAGGCGACCTGATGGTATTGTTCCCCGTCGGACCGTAAAGTGGATTCCAGGGCAATCCCCGATCCCACCTCAAGGTCAGCGCGCCATAGGTCCAGCAAGCCCGCCGACCCGAAGCTTAGCATTGCGACCACTCACTGCCTACACGTTCAAGCTAACGACGTGCGTGACACCGAGAAAAACGTAGGGTCCGGGAGGCCGTCTACAACTCTTCACCAGAGATCGTGTCCTACTACGCAGCCACGATTCCCCCCCCCCCTGCGGGGAGCCCCGGCGGACAGTCCGCTGTACGTACCACGCACGCACGCACCCACGCACGAACGTGTGGCGCGCCGCGCTGTCACTTGCAGCCGGCGCCGGCGCCGCGTCTGCCCGCCGGGCTGAAGCACCAGGGCTGGCGGCGCGGCACTCGCAGCTGGGAGCCCGAGCGCGCGGGCGGGCAGGGCGGCGGCGGCGGCGGGGCCGGCACGTCGCACCCGCTGCTCCTCGACGCGGTCCTGCACACGGTGGTGGACGAGCGCGCCGGCATCGACTGTGGGCACGGGCACGCGACGACGCGCTGGCGCAAGCGGAGCAACGCGACGCCGTAAGGGGAGTCCAGCGAGCTAGAATATACTACATAGAGTGCGTTCGTAAGCTTCCGTGGCCGGAGTCAATATATTCTTGGCTAACCGGGATGAGCCGCGTCTCGGTCAATTGTGCTGACGTTTCGGCCATCTTGATGTGGCCTTCAGCACAATTGACCGAGACGCGGCTCATCCCGGATAGCCAAGAATGTACTACATAGAGTGGCTCATAGAGTACCTCCATCCTTGCAGCAAATTGAAGATGTGTTTTTACGCAGTCAGATCAGCACCCTATAGAGACAAGAGTATTCCAGTATTCCGTTGTCGCTGGTTACGGCCGGGCGTTATCTTACTCTGTCTTCCACGACCAAAAACCAACCATTTAAAAACGAAATCACAATATATAAGGAGAACGAATGAATGAGAAACTAAAAACATGATGCTACCTGCATCGGTTATTTCCATAAGAATGTTGAAATGTTATTGTAATTAGCATAAAGTCTGAAAGTGAATGTTATTGCAATAAGAAGCAAACAAACGGATTACAAATAAGGCGGAAAACTTGAAAAATGTTATAATTGTGGGTTGATGACTTCTATTTGTATCATTACAAATTACATTATACGTACTGAAGGCATATTGAATATTATTATTCTAACCACAAATGGAATTTAAATACAGATAAACGAAAAGGCAACAATATAGAAAGAATATATGATACAAACAACGTACCCCCATTAGGCACCTCTAATGTTTTTACTGCAAAAATATGGCGGTGTTGAGTGTTCACCAAGAGCGTTGAAACCATAGGTTTAGCCACTGTATGTGACCATAGGTTTAGCCACAGCTTGATAGCTTTATCCAAGCTGTCTGGGTAATGTATGTTGTGTAACTTAATGTTTCCTAGTGTGTACGTGGAGATACAGGAATTACTATAGATACCTGCTGACCTATTTACGGCTCTCTACGGTCGTTTGCTGGTGGTAAGAGATTGCAGAGCGGATTGGTGGGTGTCTAAATGATTTTGATTTTATGTTGTTACAGACCCTTGCCTATTCGGTGCGTGATGTTTTTGATATATCAATCACAAGGTCACAATGCCATATATCGCATAACAACTACTTTCTTCGGTACTAATTTTGACGAAAGATGACTTCCTCCAAGGGAGATTAAAATGATGCATAGAGAATTCTTGTATATGGCGGTTAGTTATGAATAAATTATGATTGCTAAGATATTGTTCATTCATTTTTGTATTATTTACTTAAAATTCTAAGTAGAATATGATGTCACAGTTGTCAAAATAACAAAATAGTATTTGAGTGACGCAATAAGAACATTCCGGAATCCTGTATGCAGCATTTGAGTTTTCCTTGAACGAAGTTTTTTTTCGGCAAAATTAGTATCGAAGAAAGTGGTTGTGCTTAAATAAATGAGCGCGTTTTTCTGAAGGGCGGACTCGAAATATTCTCCATTTTGTTAGCAGTCAAGCTAAAAATGGAAAATCGCTGCTTGAGCGGAAAAATACGTTACAAAACACATAAAGACTATGAGCTAAAATACCAAGATGTACACATATATGAAATCGACTTTTTTAAGCACATTACGATACACTAAAATTAAGCTTTTTTTATTAGTCACCTGCACATCCTATTAAGGGCAAGAGCCTCATACTGGCGCAGGAAATTATTAATCATTCTTTAGTGAAGTGATAGGACAATGATGAATGGTGGAGGGACAATCACAAATACATCCATGCCCGAGACGGGTTTCGAACCTTCGATCCTTCGACCCGAGATCGCCATAATACTGCTGCCTTAGCGATCTCGGTTACTCACGTCCACAAATTTTGCATAGGGTTCCATTAAAAAAGAAAGTTGACCTTGTATCTTCGTAGTAAAAAGTAGTGCCAGCAAAATGCGTGTTGTGATCAAGTAGCCCCTGCTTATGCAGTCGACTGTCCAAACAGCACCTTCGTATCTTGCTGTGTTCAGGAGTACTATGGGCGTTATCACACTTAGTTGTTCCACAGTGTATATAATGTAGGGTACGTGCACAGCAAGTTTAACATGTGGTGCATGTAGACTAAATCTCGTCATAACTAAACTCATTTGCTGCGTTTCTTTGCTTGCTTACGCCGACAGTAAAAAACAAAACCAAAACAAATGTGCCCACTCGCCTGCGGGGGCGGCGAGCGAAATCTGGGCGGGCACTGCGGCGGGATGAAGAAGGGGCGGGGCGGCGGCGGCGTCTTGGGTCGTATGCACGGGGGCGGCGGCGGCGGCGGGTTGCACGAGGAGCAAGAGGGCGAGCCGCAGCCCAAGTCGGCGGTCGGGAAGCAGGAGGTGGCGGTGACGTTGCCCACCGGGCAGCGCTGCTGCATCTGGTGGCAGCGGCGGCGCCAGCGGGGCCTTGCAACTCACCATCAAAACAGGGGACAAAGCCCGAGGGTGAGGGTGCTACTCTGGGAGGCGCCAGTGTCGCCGGGTGCAGCTGCAGGTTAGACTGAGCAACATCCGCATATAAAAATTGGCTAATTTCTGAGAAGTACGAAAAGTGTCTTCTAAATGTTCAATTATTCACAATATACAGAATAAGAAACCCCTGACGAAAAGAGCGAACTTGAGCGTAATTTTTGTAAAATTATGGGCCTGCTTTCGACGAACTTATGCAACAGCCACGTACATTTTAAGTACCTTGTCAGCAATCCGTGTTCTAGTTCCAGTAAGATGGTACTGCAGCAGAGCGCGCCACCGTACTGGATTCCACCACGTTATATGGGAAATATAAGGTGTTTATTTCGTGCACCCGGCCGCATCAGCGACAATAGTCATTGAAGTCATGTGCTGGTAGTACGTGGTTTTATAATGGGAGGTGGCGGTGATCTCCAGCTGACTGGTGAGATCCGGCGCCGACTAGTGGGGTTTGGTAGTGTTGTGCATGTAATCAATGGGAAAACATCTTTATATTTAAAACACAGGGTTTTCAACGAGGCGTCCTATAATTCAGTACAAATGGCATGAAGGATGAAGGTTCACAAATTGGAATAACTCACACATTGTATACTAACTTGGAATCAGATGGGGTATGTCTTCTAGCTATTCCATTCCGTTCCGTTCCGTTGCGTTCCGTTGCGTTCCGTTGCGTTGCGTTGCGTTGCGTTGCGCTGCGCTGCGTTGCGTTGCGTTGCGTTGCGTTGCGTTCTATTCTTTTCTATTCTATTCTACTCTAAGCTATTCTTACAATACTAGTCTACTTTGAACGACTAAAACTTGATAAAAAATACATTTAGCCTCTGATTATTTTGCTCTGAAGGAAGTGCAATAGTAATTTATTATGGTAATATATTTTAAATCAAACGTGAAGCAAACAACAAACAGTGTAATCAAAAGCAAAACACATATGTCTGACTAGTGGTGCTTCAGAATGACACATACTTCCTCGTACTGGTTAGTTTTCTAATTTATTTAGTCTGAGCTAATTTGGTAATTTCTTTAGCATCTCCGTCTTGCTTCAAGCTATAAATCCTCGGCTATCCGGGAGACGCCGCGTCGTTGGCTGGGGTGCCAACGTTTCGCCTGACATGTCGCAGGCTTCCTCAGGGCAGTGACACTGTGGCGCTACGCGCCCGGTGATTTATACTATCCTGCCTGGGCTCTCGGGAGGGGCAGGTGCGCTGTGATTGGCGGAGAGGTCTCCCTGATTGGCTGGCGGTCTGGACCAAACTGGGCCTTTGCGCCAGATTTCCCCGTGGTCGGACGGTGTTGAACAGCCCCCTGACGGTCCCGAATAGATGGGAAGAGAGATTTCCAGGCGTGGTTAGGAGAGAGGCCTGCGTCCGCGTTGATGTTTTGCGGACGTCTGATTATTTCTAATGCTTCATTTATGCGTCTCGGCCAGTATCGGTTTTCCGTGTGCAGGAGCCGAGTCTTCTCAGAGGCAATGACATGTCCCGTAATCTCCGAACAGCAGTGTGAACAGTTGCCGAATCCTGTTGAAAGTACCCATAGAGCCTTTCTTACAGTGTCAAATGTTCGAAGAATATTGACAATATTTGATTTCCGTAAACGTCAATAGTAAGTGGTGTAGAAAACATTCTTGAGGAACTCAACGCACACCACTCTCCGATCTTTACGTCATGAGTGATTCTTTGTGAAACAGGTGAGGGTTTTCTGCACTTCAATAGCGAGTTTTCGGTTGTTGGCTATCCACGCAGACGAACCACGGTTCATCAGAAAAAAGAATCAGAGCATGTTTCCGTAAATCTAGAGCTTGTCCTCCCCTCTTAAAAGGTTATTACTCTGTATGTATGTAAATTCAGTGGTTAGGCGGAAGAGCAGGCCTTACGGCATGAGTCTCGCCAATAATAAAGGCATTATTATTAGTATTAATATTAAAATTCCCGAGGCGCCAAGAGTGCATTGAGCCGAAATATACCATTTTCAACAACTTCTGTAAGGTACGTTAAGCGTAGCGATAGTCCCCGTATGTCAGCCCGGGACTTGAGTCAGCGCTTCGCTTGGCGAGCGAGCCCTCGACTCCCCAGGCGACGCAACCCGAAACTTCGGTGAACGAACCCATTACTTGACGCACCCGCAAACACACGTAGACACTTGAAAGAGAAAAGGCCGCGGATGCGATGTCCTTACCTGTCGCATGCACTCCTCCAGCCGGCACTCCACCGCCTGCACGCGCTGCTCCAGCCGGCACTCCACCGCCTGCACGTGCTGCTGCAGGCACTGCACCTGGTGGCCCTGGTCCTTGAGGCGCCGCGCCACCGCCAGCACTGCGCAGTGGGTCCTCTCCATCTTCATCTCCACGTTACCTGCGCACGCGCACACCGCCCACTGCCCGCCGTTCACTCTTTGATCATTTTGTTGATTGATTGCTAGTGATTCCGGGCGCGTCAAACGCTGAGGTCATTAGACCCGTAAGTGCAGTACATGTTTTTCCTCGGGAGTTGACGCTGATCTTTCACCGATGGATGATGGATAAACATTTTCGCAACGTGGGCGTAGTCAGAGGCGCCGGTAGCAGTCGAGGAAGAAGAAGAGGCCGACCAGGAAGAAGAACGGAAGAGGACGCAAGAAGACAGCGTAGACGGCAGAGGCGAATCCCGTTTCTTACTACGCAGAAGCTGGGACCGAGCGACGTCGACGCAGAGACCAGCGCACGACCATCAAGGCCAAAAGTGGGAAGTCCACGAGGTAACGGTTAGGACGCGGAAAATAGGTCAAGTTCACGTCGGCAGGGAAAAACTAGTATAGGGGAGTGTTAAGAATTTGAGGACACGGGTGGCAACAAATTGCAGTATTATAGTAGGAGACGTTTTGATGCGCTATTGCCTGCATAAAATATTCTACTTAGGACATTTATTATTCTGCTATTTTCAGATACAGTTAAATTGTAAATGAGAGTAGTGCACTTGCACACATTTTGTTCTTCGCATGTAATATTTTGAAGCAGGAGATTGTAAATTGAAATTTTGGTTTCATGTGCAATGTAATTAGAATAGCATAAATTTAGATATAATTAATTTTCCAAGGGAATTCCCAGTGTAGATTAGGGTAATTATTTCAGAGTATCAATTTTGGAGTAAATTATATGTGTTCATTCATATGAGTGTGTGTTGTAAAGGTTTCTATTTGTGTTTTGATCATTCTTTGTAAAAGTGTGATTCTATATTCTTGGTTTTTGTCATGAACTGCCACTAAAAGTTTATGGGTAAATTATACGCTCGTTTGTGTGCAATTTGTGTGATTTTATTGTGTCAAGGGTCCAAACCTTTCTCGTACCCTGAAGATTCTGCTCCCTAGATTTTTAAGCTCGCATCACGAGCAAAATCTTGATAACCCGCTTACGGTTCATGCGTGCTGCTGTTGAAGGTGGTAAGTTTTAGGTGTAGGTGGGTTAGTTAGAATATATATATATATATATATATATATATATATATATATATATATATATATATATATATATATATATATATATATATATATATTCTAACACCCCGACCTAATACACGAACTTGTATACCTTCTGCACACACAACTGTATGCACTGTAAGCGGGTTGCTAAGATATTATGCTCGTGAAGCGAGCTTAGAATCTCGGGAAGCAGGATCTTTAGGGTACGAGAAAGGTTTTGATAGAGTTGTGGAGGGCTATCGAATGAAACTCGCACTTCTAAATAACACAATAAGGTCTTTTATTGACCGATATGAAAAAATACAATGAAACGATCAGTGCTTAACGACGCGTAAACAACAAGTACGGTCGCGGTGGTGATATTAATGTATATAAACAGGAAGAAGTGGCGGAGCCACTATCGCTATCTTCTTACGATGCAGGTCGCACCATCTAGTGGTATCTTCGCTAACAGGTTTGAACCCTTGACACAATAAAAGTCACACAAATTACACATAAACGAGCATATAATTCGGCCAAAACTCTGTGGCATGAGTTAATGACAAAGAAAAACAAATCAAAAATAGAATCACACTTTTCAAAAATAATCAAATAAACACAAATAGAAACTTTTACAGCCTATTCAATGAATGAACACTTAATTTTCTTCAGAACTAATTTTCTGAAACAATTTCTCTAACCAGTACTGGGAATTCCCTTCGAAAATTAATTATGCCTAAATTTAAGTTATCCTAGTTACAATTGCACATGAAATTAAACTTAGTTTACAATCTCTTGCTTTTTCTTTAAAATATTACATACAATGAACAAAATATGTGGGCAAGTGCACTACTCTCAATTTATCTTTTAATTGCAACTGCTAATAACAGAATAATGACTGCTCCAATAGAATGGTTTAAGGCAAGCAATAACGCATCAAAATCTCCCACTACAAAACTGCAAATTATTACCACCCGTGTCCTCAGTTTCCTAACACTTCTGGAACTAGTCTTTTCCCTGCCGACGTGAACTTGACCTATTTTCGCAGTTCTAAGGTTACCTCGAAACTGTCCACTTTCCAACCTTGAAGTCGCGTGCTGGGTTCTGCACGATGTTGCTCGATTCCAACCTCTGCGTCGCCTGCGCTGTCCTCTTGCGTCTTTTTCTGTCTTCCTAAACGGCGTCTTCTCCCCGGTCGACTCGCGTCTTCTTCCGTCTCCACTAATCGGCCTCTTCTCCCTCGGCTGCTACCGGCGCCTTCGATTACGCCCACGTTGTAGAAAAATGTCCCTTGCACTTCCCTTACTGCTAGTGCAAGTGCCTCGCTCGTTCCTAACTTTTACTCCGTTAATCAAGAACTTTCAGAGCTTTCCTCACAACGGGTAACTTTTTACTTCCCGTATTAGTTAATAGAAGAACACTTTACTAATTCCTCACTACTTCGCGGACGACTAACTAGGACGTCTTTGCAACGCCGGAAACTCCTATCTAAACAGTCGTTGCGGCGGCAAATACTATCTAAGCTGACGAGCGTTGATGAAAATCTGCTTACTTGACGAGCGGTGACTACTAGAAGAGCTGCTTCCTCGACGAACGCTGGCAGAAAAAAGAGAGCTTCCGCTTGCGCGTCAGCCTATTTATTGGCGTTGCATGGGGAAATTCTCCGTGGCGGGGGTAATTTCTCCTCCTTCAACCCTTCACCAAGAAAAACGTTGCTTGATAGTTCGTGGTGACTAGTACGAGCAACGAATACCAGGCTGCGCGTTTAGATACTCTGGTTTTCGGCTGCTCTTCTCGCCGCCTGTGGGTGTTCATGCCGACGAAACGGTGGTGTTATGGGGTTGTATAATCCCATAACGCCACAATATATATATATATATATTACTAACCTACATTAGGTATTCCCAATTTATGAAAATGAAAAATCATACTAAGGACTAAATTTATTACTAAACTTATTTTTCTAGAGTACCTATTCAATATTTATCTTTCAACTATTTGCAAATAATCATTAAAACGCACCGTTCACCTTTACAAGCAGCTATTGTTAATTTGTAGATGTAATAAATGGTCGTGTGTATGACTGACGTCTGGCACGAACACACTTCCTTAAAGGCCGCTCCACTAGCCAGCGAACGGGAACGTCAACGAGAGGGCGAGGACGCGAACGAGAACGCAAAGTATTACCCGTTCATTACACATTTGCAGACGGCAGAATTAGGAACTACTGTTGTTTTGAAAGTGAGTGATCGAACACATCCGCGAATTCAAGAATAGTGCTGATATCTAATAGTACCTTACCAATTCTGACGCCAGTCGAGACAGTCGTGGGAAAAAGTGCTGGTTTTGTTTTTGAAGTGACGTCCGCGAAAAAATCAAATCCACATCGGTATGCGAGAGTGTGTTATAGCTGTAAATTAAAACATTAATGCCTGCAACCCATGCCTGTAAATTAAAACCTTTAATGCAGTGTTGAAGGGCATCCCCACATGTTACTCGGAAGCTGACATTTTAAAAGAACTTGAACTCAAATACCCTGTTACCAAAGTGACTAGATTATTTGACAAAAAGAAAAATCCAATCGAAATGTGCGCTCTAGAAATAAAAGACAATAAAGGGGGGAAGTCAATATTAACTTTAAACCGCCTGATGCATTGCGTCATACAAGTTCAACCTAGAACAAATCGAAACTACCCAATACAATGTAAACGTTGTCAAAGGTATGGACACTCGCAAGCAAACTGCCGACTCACTCCGAGGTGCGTTAGATGTAAAGAGTCACACCACAACTCTCAATGCACAAAACCAAAAAGTGACAAACCGAATTGCGTAAACTGTGGCGAGGAGCACACGCCCAATTACAAAGGCTGTCGCATTTTCAAAGAAACTCAGCAAGAACGTTCAAACCGTCTAAATGAACGCAGGTCAGGGTCAGAGCAACAACCGCCGCCGCGCAACAATTCCTCTCGTAGCCCTCCAACATTTAGCCCTCGCGGATTTCCTCCCCTTCCCAAAAGCAATACCCCGTGGTCACCGGTTCAATCTTTGCAAACCCAAATGCCAACTGATGTATCCCAACTAATAACCACAATAGTATCACAAGTAATCTCAGCTATAATCCCGCAAATTCAAAATATTATACAGTCAGTGCTAATAAATTTCCATAATGGCAAATAAAATCACTTTAATGAATTAGAATGCAAACGGAATTAAAAGACAACAATCACAAATAGAAATTTTTCTTCACAAACACAAAATCGATATTGCATGCATAACCGAAACCCACTTGGTTCTAAATGAAAAATTCAAAATTTCTGGTTATAAAATATATAGAAGTGACAGAATTTCAAATGTTGCAGCGGGGGGTGTTTTGATTGCTCTTTCAACCCGAGTCAAACATCAACGGTCACTTAGCCCCAACACTTCTAACCTGGAAACTGTGTCAGTCACCGTAACCATAGATAATAAAGATTACACAATAATAACAGCTTATAAACCTCCGAATAAACAATTTCCAGTAAAAGAATACAAGGAAATATTTAATAACAACACCAACGTTATTCTACTAGGAGACCTAAACAGTAAAAACCAAGCCTGGGGATGCAGTTGCGCAACCCAGCAAGGCACTAAATTGCAATCTTTTGCAGTAAACAATAACTTAGATGTAATAGCACCTTGGCAGCCAACACACTACCCATACAATAGTAATATTATCCCAGATATTTTAGACATAATGGTGTCTAAAAACTTCCACTTACCTACATCTCAAACCGTACTTCCTGAATTAGATTCAGATCATTGCCCAGTCATCATTGAACTAAAATCTTCAAACCTCTTGCAGTCTAATAATCCCTTCACAGTTTTGGGCACGAAAGGGCACGTCAACTGGAATAAATTTAGAGACCTATTAGAAGTAAACCTTCACTACCCGGAACAGATACAAACAACAAATGAATTAGAGAACCAGGTAACTAATATCACACAGAAAATCTACGTTGCATTGCTACAATCAACAACTCCTTTCGCAAGACCTTTCACTAACAATAGAAATCCGATTCCAAGGAATATTCTAAACCTAATTAAAAGTAAACGTAACCTTCGACGGCTCTGGCAAATCAACCGCAGACATGACCTTAAAGCAAAAATCAACAAATTAGCGAGAACAATCAAAAACAAATTAAATCAAATTCGAATAAGCAATTTTCAAAGATCCATAGCTCAAATACACCCTAATAGTAGACCACTCTGGTCAACCATAAAAAGACTATGTAAAGAAACTACTGACATTCCTATCCTGAAACACAACTCAAATGTAGCTTATACGGATCATATGAAAGCCAATATGTTAGGTAAATATCTGCAAAATAGTTTTACTCCAAACCCAAATACAAATTCTTCCTTTACTAATTATATTACAAAAAAGTCCTGTTACCAGACTATAATGTCCCAGATAAAATAAAATTTATATCCCCATCCGAAACATCTGAAATTATTAAGCAATTGAAAACCCGAAAATCAGCAGGTCACGACCATATTAACAACAGAGCTCTTAAGGAATTACCCAAAAGAGCTATAACTACTTTAACCGCCTTATTTAATTCCTGTCTAAGACAGGGCCACTTTCCAAAAGATTGGAAATTCTCTATAATCTTACCCTTCTGTAAACCAGGCAAAGATCCTCGCTTTCCTACAAGCTACAGACCAATAAGCCTCCTACTCTCAATCGCAAAGGTATTTGAAAAATTAATTCACAGCAGATTATTTACTTACCTAACAATAATTAGCGCTATCCCAGACTTTCAGTTCGGATTCAGATCTCAACATAGCACCACCCACCTATTGCTCCATTTAACTGAATATATTGCAAATTCATTTCACAGCAAAAAATACACAATTGCAGTTTTCCTAGACATTGAGAAAGCCTTTGATAAACTCTGGCATGAAGGTCTTTTATACAAACTGCGCCAACTAGGAACTCCCAAGTATCTACTCCATCTAATCAGAAGTTTTCTAAAAGATAGATATTTTTCCGATAGTATTAACTCAAGTCTCTCAAACAGATTTGAAATTAATGCAGGAGTCCCTCAAGGTTCTTGCCTCTCTCCACTTCTCTTTACTGTTTACATGTCGGATTTACCACAGTCAGACTATACAGAAATTGCCCTTTACGCAAATGACACAGCACTTTTTACCTCTCATTCAGACATTAGCTGCGCCTTCGACAACATACAGATTGACCTTAATAACTACATTAAATGGGCTTCAAACTGGAAAATAAAGATTAACGCATCTAAAACTCAAGCAAAAATATTCACACTCCGCAAACCTCCTCAACCACCCCTCCTCAGCTTCCAAAACACAAATATAGAATGGATGAGTGGAAATACACCAGCAAAATACTTAGGAGTACTACTTGACACCAAACTAAACTGGAAACAACATATCAAATCTATAGCAGATAAAACTTATGCAAAAATATCCAAATTATATCCAATAATAAATAGAAATTCCGGACTTAGCACTGACTGCGGCTTAATCATCTATAAAACAATAATAAGACCAACCCTCACATATGCCTGCCCGATCTGGAATAACGCCGCAAAAACAAACCTAAATAAAATAGAAATATACAAAATAAATTTCTCAGAAAGATCATTAAAGCTCCTTGGTTCATAAGCAACATACAAATCCAAAATGAACTAAATATATCATCCATTAACGAATATATAAATCTTATGACTCATAAATTCTTCTCATCCCTTCCCCAATCGCGCAGTACAACAATATTCAAGCTAGGTAAAACGTATGGCTCATCAAAAAGAATAAGATCACGATTCCCTAAAGACTCCCTTCGTCCACCTTAAATCTCCTACCCATCTTCCACTTTCCAAAAATTCCACCCACTGACACCCTCTGCTCAAAATTATCACATATAACTCCAAAAACTGTTATCCACAGTTTCTTCTCAAAGAACGTTTTATCAGACCCCTGAAAGAGGAGGTAACGCATGCGGATGTCCATCCCTAAAAGTTAATGTGTAGAATATTGTATAATGAACACCCCTGAAAGGCAGAAATGCCGAGCAGGTAGAAATAAATTTAAAAAAAGGATAAACAAAGGCAATGGGAGCTCGATCTAGAGGGGAGCGACGGCTTCCGAAGGCAGGCGTACTTCCACGAAACTCAAGCGGCAGCGGCCAAAACAGGCCCAAATTCGCAGGTACGAAAACGCTGCCGCAACGCTCGCCTGCCGCGCAGGTCTGAACGTGCTCATAAGGCAACACGTGACGCGAAATTTCCGCTGCGGCCATTCCGCGTCGACAGCGGATCATCCGTGCCGGTTTGCGAGAGCCTTTCCCCATGATCTTCCGCCAACTCACCCATGGCCAGCTGCAGCTCTCCCACGGCCTCCGCTATCATCTTGAAGGCGTCCTCCACCCCGTCCTGGGCGCACGGCGGGCGGTTGCTAGACGCGCTGGAGCGGCGGGTGCTACTGCAGGAACTGCGCTTGCGCGCCACGCTGCCGCACACCCTCCGGCGCCGCCTGGAGTGGCGGACGCAGCGCCCGGCGCCGCCGCCGCCGCCGCTGCTGCAGGAGCCGGACCCGCCGCTCCCCAAACACGCCCCTCCCCCTCCCCCTCTCCCTCCCCGTCCGCCGCATCCGCTGCCCGGAGGGCGGCAGTTTCCGGAGAAGCTCATGTCGCCTCACATCTTCGGTTTGTTGCGTTCGTCGACGCCGCTGGAAGAGACGAAATACTTTGGACGGGATTCGGCAGTAACGAGATCATTTCCATTGTCGCTGAGCGTTCCCTGGGACTGCCACATATCAAAATGGCGCTGCCAGGCCACCTCCAACAAGACCACAGCTTGGGCATCAGACTTATACATGTGGCTCCCCTGACGGGAAAAATGTGTATCAATTTGATAACGCTCCCTGCCATATTTTAGCCCCATTTTTTACACTCTTTCATCTTTCAGAAGTGAACCGCAAACTCGATAACTACCTCTCTTACAGGCTTAGGTGGCTCAGGGCATCAACTGGTGTCAGTGCAGTGCCCCTCGCTGGGGTGTCTAGGGTTTGAGTCTCAATGGTGGCAGGATTTTTGACACTAGTTTGTCAGAGATTCAATCACTGTCTGAAGAAGAAATCTAGCGACCGTCTGCTCTGCTCGGTAGTTTCACTTACTTATTGGGTCTACTTTAGATCATCATAACGTGTGAGAAAACACAATGTAGTATACGTAATATACTGAAATAACACAATATAAAACAACATCATGTATTATATTGAAAGAATAAAATTAGAAAAAAATGTATAGCCAGTATTCACTCACAGTGATTAATCAATTAACATTTAAGAACTTAACTGGAAATTCAAGCTTTTGCGACCGGGTGCGATAGGTCAGTTGCAACACTGTTGCCTCTGCGGAATCGTCGACATAGCTCAACGGCGGAGGATTTTCAACACTAGGCGCACAGCAGGGTCAGTTCAATCACTGCCTGGAGGATATTTCTAGCGACAGACTGCTTTAGTATGTAGTTTTCCGTGGCTTCTCCGTTCAATACCATGATAATGACGGATCAATATTCTAACAAACGAGCCACGGACCGCTCTTTCTTTCCTCAACTTTGTCCTCCTCCTCCTTTTGCCTTACATGCCCCACACCCCCACACACGTCGGGGGAACAATTAACAGCTTAGAGCTTGTTCAGGCTAAAGCGGGTTCCCTGAGGGAGATACCAGCATAGGGAAGCCACACAACTCGATGTGGATCTTACGTTGCACCTTCCGGGAAATAAAACGTATTACACGTACGTGCCAAATAACCTAAGTAATTGTGGCGCCCCAACTCTAAATTATCACTCACTCGATCACTTTCGATGCCTTGATAAAATGAAGGTTAATACAGTAGTATATGGATGAGTTCCAATGAAGTTAAATGTTTTATAAAGGACATGATTTAAGAAATTTGCGAGTCTTCAGGAATTAAAGGCGATTTGACAATATTTTCGTAACAGCATCGTGGTGGTCATATTAAATCATAATATTTTAAAATACTGAAGAATCTTCGTCAATTCATTGCTTGATTTGTTCTTAGAAATCTTAGACGTCGCTACTTGACCACACGTTGATTATCATGTTTGACAATCATGAATCTGAGAACCTCATTGTTTTTTCATTCAACACAATTCAATCACAATTTTTGCAACGATAATGAGGTCACTTATCAAATTGGTAGTGCTTAGATCAACACGTCTGAACATCTATTAAACATTGGCATCTTCAAATTTGTTGTAAAATGTGTTGCACATGTTCGTATCCTTCTTTCGAAGTTCTTGTCTTCTTTCTCAAGACGTTTATCTTCAAAATTCATATTATAATACTTTACTATTAAATCTCTCTTTTTTTGTGATACTTATTACTTCACATGGTGGTACTTAAAAAGATATTGGTTTTCCTAACCTTAAAACTCAGTATATTTATAAAATACAAGAATAATTGCAAAGGACGTACCTTTCACACGTCGTAAAATATTGCTTCTTTTTTAAATGCATTCTCTTCATCATTTAGAAGGAATTATCCCACATTTTGATAAATTTTCATTTTGGAACGTAAACACGAATAATTTTCATGCTGACACAAAACAGTAGAAGTGTTTTGACAAATGACCTATCATTGTTGAATAAGAAAACTCTGCTGTATGTTCATGAATAAAATCATTTAATCGTCTAAAATAGACCTTAACATCTGAAACGTTAACAAAATTAGTAGAATTACTGTATTATTTTTATTTTCCTTCTGAGATTCATGTTTCAAAATAAGTAGTCAGCAATCTGAAAACTCAGCAAGCACCTTCTTGAATGGACATGACCCTGAGAAAATTTTTGAATGTAACAATATCACATGTTTAATGAATTAATGGATAGAAATCGCTTCACACAAGCCCCAGTAAACTTAAAACTTAGTTCTTTAATACGTAGTGCTTTAATCTGTAAATATAGTGGCTTAGAAAACATAATTCAATCTTTGATTGCCGTTCAAGGAGCCGAATGGGAGAGAATGCGAGAGGCTTGGAAGCTGTCATCAAGCGCAGACCCAACGATGTTAAAAACGCTGGTGTCTATTCTACTACGTACGTTTGGTCAGGCTGGGATTAAATAAAGTTTAAATGTTATCTCAACACGGTCCCGTAATATGCGTCCTTCTTCAAAAAACGTCTTCACTGACTTCTGAGTATGTGAATCAGTAATTTCTTCAGGTGATATTAAAATTAAATTCTAAGCAACACTAGCATGACTAAAACAGACAATAAAATCCTGTTCTAAGACAGAAAATAAAATCCAGCGTCTTTCAGTAAATTTAATTAAAATGTTCATTAAGGTGCGTATTTTTACTAACTTGAATACCGAGGAGCTTTAATGGCATATCGCGCAGGAACACAGTTCCTTACGTTAGAGCATTGACCTCTCACAATTTGTTTTTATACGTGGAGAGTTTACACACCGGGGGGGGGGGAGACAATAAGGACCTCTACGTAGTTTTTACGCTCTATATCTCGCTACCTTAGAGTCAGACTGGCGTACCTACACACACTAACTGTTTGGGGTCAGACAAATATAACATTTTCACCATTCTACTGACTTTAATAAGATATATTTTTTTAGATACGGCAAGTCCTAACTTCTAAACTGACTTACCTAATGATAGGTCTGTTTGCTTCTAAGATGCAGAAATAAGTTCTAGATGCAAATATTGTGGTTTCGTCAGTGTGACCCTAAGGTAGCGATTTGTTTAGGCAAGGAGATTCTGTTTCGTCGTTTGGGACTTTCATTGATTCATTGTTCGCGTCCTTCTTAACCCAAAGTGATGGTTTCGCCTTTCCACGCCCATCCGATCTTTTCAAACCAATTCGAAACAATGCGTAGTCGCGTCACCGAAACTCCAGCGTTTTGTTACAGCCAGGTCTTATCATAAACGCATTGCAACCTTATTTTAGTGTCTGTCAATGTAGGTAACAATGCTAACAGAACATCATTGTGAATGTTAATTTAGTTCTTCAAAACTAGTGATGCTTCAACAGCATACTTCATCACCCTATTTCTCAGATTAGCAGTTTTAAAATTGCAATTTCAACGAAAATGAGTCATGGGACATTCTTTTAAGTGATCCTTGTTCTATCAATAGACAAATATTCAAGAAAAATCTCGAGCTGTTTTTGACATTTTTTCAATAATTGGCGTTAATTTCAAGCAGATATTATGTGGAATCTACTAGTTTTTTGTTTTTGTTTTTCAAAAAATTGTGAAATGACCGTTTTTGAAGATCAGAATTTTTAAACATATTTCCTTTTAAGGTAAAAATCTCCAACAGAGATTTTGCCGGAAATGAAACTACCGTCAATTTCTTTACTGTACATACAATACATTCTATACATACAAGGAGCAAATTTAATAAAATATATGAATTCATTTGTGAGAATATAATTATATCAAATGCATATATTTCACTACTTACATGCTTATATTATAGAAAGTCGCCGAAAATTTTTTGAACATTTTCAATTTAAAAAAATTGTTATTTTATCAAAAAAAGACTTGTGCCATTATTTTTAGCGTCTTTTAAACTATTTGTGTACAAATTTTAATCCGAATAATTGGAACCATTATTGACAAAATGTTGAATATGTAATTGACAGTTCATGTAAACACCCCTTCCTCAAAGCAAAAAAGAGGACAAGAGTTTCTTTATATTGATGGAGAAATATCAATTTTGGATGCACAAAGAGAGGTTTTGCCACCAGATTTTCTCAAAAATGTATACTCACTGATAGAATGTAAATTCACGGCCTTGCAAGATGAAAAGGATATTTTGATTTTGGAGAGTACTTTACATGAAGTCTTAATATTTTCTCATAAATGGATCCAAATTATTCATTAACATTGTTCTAAGTTAGCGTAAAAACTCTTGAAAAATGGTTTAGGTCTCATTTTCGTTGATATTTACTATTTTAAATTTTCATCTCCCTACAACTACAATATTGAAGTTAGGTATTGTTCCTTAATGAAATCTATGGTTCAAAACAGATCTTGCAATAACGCCAAGTATAAATTTGAGAAAAGAAAATTTGAATGGTTTTCGTATAACTTTGGGTGAAATATAGGCATTTTTTAAACAATTATTTGTCAAAACAGGTTCCATATTTTTTCATTAACTTTTTTCTTCGTCTTTATTAAAAGAGAGAAAAAATGGCGCTGGTCCCAATTTCGACAAACTCTATGTTCGAAAATTGCAAAATTTTTACATTAAACACGTACAATATTGTATGTAGAGATTTTTGTCTTAATACAATTATTCTAATAATCAAGTCTTTGAAAAAAGTCATGTACAATTAAAAAAACTAATAATTTTGGTCATTTCTGCTTGAAATTAACGCAATTTACAAAAAAAATGTTGTCAAAAACAAATCCAAAGGATTTCTTTACTTTTTTCTCGGATAGAGAAACGGGCTCTTAAAAATGGCAGTAATTTTCTAATAGTTCTCATTTTCGTTGATCTCTGCGAGCGTTTTAGAAGTGCAAATTTAGAAATATTACGAGAAAATGTATGATGTTGTAGCCCCCTAACATACAATAACAAGACGTCGTTTTTTCCGTACATCTGCACTTTGGATAACTTCCTTTAGCGTTAAATGAAACTAGCAATGAGAAATTAGTGTAGCGTCAACTTACTCATTTCCATGGCCAACATAAATACTATTAAGCAAGGCCTAGGTTCACTTCGTTCATTGTAAGGAAGTACAGTTCCGGTGTACTAGGTGAGGGTGGTGGTACCCCTTGAATTAAATTTTGGTTGTCATGTATTCTTCTAATTCATGAATTCGACGATGAAATTCCTGGTTTCGGGAAACCTGCAGTGGCCATGCTCTATTGAAGAGTTCTTGGTGATTCTAAAGTTCGTGGTTATTCTTTGAATGGACCATGTTGCAAATTATGAGTGTTGTGTTAAATGTGTAAAGAGTTAAATTATTCAAGAACAAAAGTGTGTATTATAAATTATATAATATTCCAACACCTGTTACAATTACCAAGTGTCAATGGATGAAGCAGATAGCACGTCATACCAAAAACACCTTGAGTTTTTTAAAGAGGTTAGTATTCATTACCTTGCATTTTTAATCAATAAAAATCCAAATATAGACTTAAACTACACGAAATTTGTTTTTAATCATGATAAATTATGATATTTTTAACTGCAGGGAGAAAACGCAAACTTATAGGCTTGACAAACAAAAATGAGACATACAAAAGTGTACACATTTTTACACTATTATTTTTTACACTTATATTATTTCTTTATTTTAACTTGATTCTTTATATTAACAGTTTGTTTCTTCAAATTAAAATAAATGCAGGATTTTAAAATTCAGTTCAGTTCAATAAGATTTATTTCTCCTATAGGAAATAACTGGGAGAGGCTGGGACTTAGTGGTTGTATGTGTTATTTCCAAAATGGTCTGCAATGTGAACTTATTATAGTGTGCATGTCTCATCAGATGTGTTAATCACTGAGTTTGGTTATTTATTTATTTATTTCCACAATTGTACATTTTATAAGGCCAAATGTGACAACTTGTGTGAAAAATAAAAACCATCCTCAAAAAGTTAGTGTATATTCAACATTTTTGGGAAATTCAAAATTGAAGTTGAATGAAACTTAAGACTGAAGGCTTTTCAACTCAATCATGGTAGTTGAAACTAGCAGTCCCTAACATATTCAATTTTATGAATGTGAAGCGCAAGTTTGGAACAAAGTTGTCACAAAGTCGTCATGTTCATCATGGATTCTTGTACTTGTTAAGTTTTGAGATTCACGGAACGTCAAAAGTTATATGGATTATTTTTGCATATTAACTGCTTCAAAATGATAATTTTGAATAGCATTCAAAATTATCATTTTGAAGCAGTTAAGAGCTACAAATTAAGCGTTTCATACCAAAATTCAGTAAACACTTCAACTTTTAGATTTAACACGAAATTGTAAACTTACAGAAAAAAGGTTTCATTTCCACATTGAGGATTTGTTGTGCCAAGGAATAATCATATTATTTTGAAGCTATTTTAAACTAAAATCTACATTGATTTAAAATAATTAATTATATTTTATTATTAATAAACATAAAAGTGACCTAATTGATAATGTTCAATATTACGTTTACTTCACCTTGAAATAAACCTACAACTTGACATGTACGTTTGTAATTGAAAATACGGTTACATTAATTTTAAAACTTGAAATGGCTAATACAAAAATGTGTACTGGCTGAACTGGCTAATAGGACCATTTTATTAAATTCTGGACCATTTAATGGACTGACCCTTCAGAGTAAAAGAGTGGGGTAGAGATTCTGGAAATCAAGAAGACGTGCAGATTCAACTGATGCCCCATTTGTTACTATAGTTTTCACTGATATTGAAGGAAAATAATTAAAAAATAAAAATGAAAAAATGAGAAATATGCTAAAGCTCATTCTAAAGAATGACACAAGTCACTTAATTAAAATTCTTAATTTCTTTATGAAAATTACGACTGAATAAAGAGTAACGTCTTAGTTTTGGACTCCTCTACCACTACAATTTTGAAGAAATACACTAAGTAATGATTCAAAGTTTATAAATGATCTGTAATTAATTTGAACATTAGATACATATTTATTATTTCTGCAGGTTTACATAAGGAATATTAATACAATTTATCTTTAGATTAAATAATGATGATAATAATAATATAATAATAATAATAATAACAATAATAATAATAATAATAATAATAATAATAATAATAATAATAATAATAATAATAATAATAATAATAATAATAATAATAATAATACAATAACTGTTTTAATAAGCCTAACTTACTAATTAATCATATTTACAATTATCATTCGTTAGATTACTTTTAAATTTATGAACACCTAAAGGAAAGGTTTCCAAGGCTGTCGCAGGCAACTTATTCCAGTCCATTAGTTTATTAAGCACAATATCTAACGAGTAACAAAGGTTTTTCTTCATGAAATGTAGCTATTTGATACGAAACATTAAGAGAGTTAAATGTTGAAAATGTATTTATCTCTATTGGGAATAAAATATAACGAACAATATGTGTTCGAAAATATCAGATCAAAGTAGCAATACATACTGAAGAAATAAAGAATAATAGATGCCTCGAACAAGTTAATTTTAATACGTGTATGTTATACACATCATTTCATTCTCACATTTAAGATTGTTGATTTAAACGCCACGGTTCAAACAATGATTTGGCAAATTTAGGAAAATCGTAGATGATTGATTCACTTAAGTACACCCTTAAAACTTCTTTTTTCGTTTCTTTCGAACATCGAAATTGAAGGGTAAACATACGGTTCGTAAAACGTGGGAGAATTGAATGAATTGTTTTTGTGGCAATTATCCGTTTTCGTAAAATTTTAAAAACGTGATGTAAACTGTGAAAGTGCTGGACACTTCAGAAGAATAAACATGTCCGGTGATGCTTCTGAATCCCACACATTTTTTATAAGAGATCAGTGAAAGAAATTCAGTTATTTTTTATTGCAACGTATTATTTTGTCTGTGCATTTTTGATCTTTCAAAATCATACAAGTCCATGCATGTTTTTGTACTATTCTACATTGTAAATATAGAGAAGAATATTATATTTTGTAAATTCTATGACACGGCAGAGGGACGTCTTTCAAAATAAACCAAAATTAACGAAGAAAATAATTACTGTTTATTAACTCTGCTTAGGGCTACATTTTCGTCGTCATTTCGTGTTGGTTCGCATGGAAGGACCTGTGGAAAGAGAGAATGGGGCCTTCTGGATATCGCAGCGGCAAAGGTATGCTTGTTGAGAAGTCACTTAATGTTTTCTTAAGAACGAGCGTCGGAATTACATAACTATGTACATCAGGATTAGATAAAATAATTACATATCCGATTATACATGTTGTTTAGACAGCTGGAGCGCGTATAGAAGAGCAGAGGGTTTTGAAAGAAAACAGTTTTTCTGTGTTGAGGTCCCATTACGTGTATTTTCTCCAAGCTTTTGACATCAATTTTTGCAACATTACATAACCATCTTTATAAGGCATACTTGAGTAAGTAATATTTACTTTAGAAGTCGATAAAAAAGGCTGAGATGGCGAACGAACGAACACGTAATGGCTTATTACGTAATATACTTTAGTGGTTTATCTTATCCGATCGCCTTTGTAAGATTTTCACGTATTTTTTGTAGTTTATATTATTAATGTATTTGGCAGAAGATGAAGATGATATCCATTACGTGTTGAGAAAGCTGTTTGAAAAACATAAGAAATGGGTATAACAATAATAACAATAAGTCCCTCTAAAACTGAATATATTGTAGCTGATAATGTAAACAGAAAATTGTTTTTACAAGGTGCTATTATCCAAGGAGTTAATAGCTTCAAGCACCTTGGAGTAACGTGACAAAACTCAAAAGAACTCAAAAACAGTAAAAGTGAAGCTCAAATAATTGAAAATATGAGAAAAGGGAAACAAGTTACAAAACAGCTACACAATATCTTATGAAGCACAGAAATAAGACCCTGCAGGAAGATAAAGATATACAAATCTACTGTAGAGAGCAGTGTTTCCTACGGAGAAGAAGTGTTGACAACAACAGAGCAACTAAAGAAAAAACTAAGAGCAAACGAATGGGTTATTGGCGAAGTTGTTGTCAGTTCACGATTCAGGACAGAATAAGGAATGACGATGTGTTAGCAAGACTAAACATGGGGACCACAATTTTAGGTGTTATAGAGACAAAATGCCTGCAACTATATGGGCAAGGGCGTCGAATGGATGAGGGAAGGCGGCCAAAAAATTGATCGAATGGATTCCTGCTGGAAGAAGAGGAAGAAGGAGAAGAAGAAAAAGAAAAAGAAGAACAAGAACAAGAAGAAGAAGAGGGAAACTGAGGACACACTGGAAGGCTGCAGTAACTAAAGCGATGGACGGAAGAAACCTGCAAAGAAACGACTGGAATGATGGTAGCAAATGGAAGCTAGAATGAGATAAGCGACTCTAAGTAGTAATAAACTTGCAAGAATAAATAAATAAAATTGATATTAATAATAACATTGACCACGACACTATGATTTGAACATTGACTTCAGCGATAGCAGTCGTACTGTATTGTATATTTGCGTCGAGAGCACATTCAAAGCAGGAAGCGAAAGAAGTGAATTTGAAACGATTGAAGAAATTCCCGAAAGTATTAGAATTGGTGAAGAGACTGGAAGAAAAAGAAAAAGAAATGGAAGAAGAATGAGAAGTAGAAAGTGAATCAGAAGAAGAAGAAGAAGAAGAAGAAAGAGAAGGTAACGAAGTAGAAAATTAAGAAAAAGAAGAGAGAGAAGAAAATAAATAACCAAAAGAAGGTAAATTATGTTTCTTTGTTTAATGACGTTTATGAATAAAGATATACTTTGTAACTTACTGTTTACCAAACTATTCCTAGACAACTTTTACTACATCGGGTATGGTAATGAGCCATTTAAGCCACTCCATTTTACCCCTGCTATATTTTCTACGAACATAATTGCATAATTCGTTGATACGGGCTAACGGTAACGACGGTCAACAGATTATTGATGCATACTCCCGGCACATTTCCAGTAACAGTTTTGACCTACGTTATTTAAACATTTGAACCTTTTTATATTAAAATAAATAAATATACAAATGAACGAATTAATGAATGAATGTTTTAAAGAATGAAAGAACGACTGAATGAACAATCGGAACGAAAGAACGAATGAACGAGTCTGAAGGAGCGATCGGAGAGCGGATGAGCGCCGAAACGAAGGCAAGCGGATGAGCGAGGCGTTGCGGGGCGTTGCGGGGCGCAGCGGGCGGGGCGGCGCGAGCGTGGACAGCTCGGTGAGCGAGGCGAGCAGCCAGTGCGTGAGTCGCGGCTGCGGCAGCCACACCCTGGGCACCTCGAGCGACTGCAGCAGCTGCTCCGTGTCGGGCCTGCGCTCCTGCTCGCACGCGGCCACCGCCGCCGCCGCCGCCGCCGCCACCACCGCCCAGGAGCGGGCCGCTCGCGTCGCCGCCGCCCGCACCCTCACCAGGCGGCCCCTGCCGCAGCCCGCCGGTACTACCTCTTCTTCCCTTCCGCCTCTCTTTCTCCCACGCGTCTCTATGCTCACTAGCCTACCTATCGTGCAGTTCGTTGAGCGAATGATTGCTAGGGGTTCCGGGCGTGTCTACTCTTAAGGTCATTAGTCCCGTAACTGTAGTGCTTGTTTTTCTTCGCGGGAATGCGATGGGCCTCCCCCGCTGGATGGCGAGTTACAGCGCCTACTAACGGGTTTTTCCCAACCAAGTATCTCCCACCACCCCAGACGAGACACGCTCCAAGATCGCGACAGGTCTCTTCGAATGTGTGGTGGTATAGTGAAAGTCTGTGTGTGAGTGTGTGTAATTAATGAGGATACGACAAAGACGCCGTCCGTGTCCCGTTCATACGGGCGAGAAAGTAAAAAGAACCTTCCAGATTTTTTTTTATTAGCCACTTGAAAGAAAGTGTTAAAAGGTACCTGTTTTACAACTACAGCTATATACACGATCTTTTTAATCAAACGCACAAATATATTAAAAAATAAGGAAAGGCGGCCATTATCCCTTTCTGGTCTTTTTAGGAGCAAGGCGAATAAAGTTCACTTTAGCCAACGCGAGATGGCCAGTGGGGTAAAGTATGTTATGGTGATGAAGGATATGAGATATTAATGTGATATACAGAATTGATATAGCTGATAGATAGCGTTTTCTAGGCTTAGAAAGAGACAACGTTGTTTAGTTTCGAGTTCCACTGTTAGTTGTAAATTTCTGTTTACACAATACCACTTATCCTCACTGTATTTCGCTACTCATAATTGGCAGTGGCAGCTCATACTTAGGCATGCATGCAGTTTAACAAACCCAAAATAATCGAAAAAGATGTCATAACATGGTAGAAGTTTTCATTTACCATTTAATGATATTCAATATTTAAGATATTGCCGCAATATCGTTCTATACGAAGCAACTTTATTATCAATAGTATCATTTGAAATCAAAGAGCTCCCAACCAGCGCTCTCTCCGGCGTCTGGTGCTCTCACAGGCCTTTGCACCCCGTCATGATCTTGGCTCTATCACTGCAACTGCTGCGTTTACTCTTTGGCCCTACGCTTCAACATGGGGCCTCCGGTGCGGCAATGAGTCTTCTTGGAATGGTGACAGTCTGCTCGCCGTGCGCGGCGCGGCGTCCGAGGGAGAAATACCAATTTTCTGTCTTCGTCTGACACTAGCCGTGACTTACTTGTATAAACTTCACGTACTATTGAAATTACACCAGCTCAGTCAATTATTGATGGTTTTGTATTATTTGTGATGTTTGGACAATTTCTTTTTGTTTGATATTAGGTTTGTTGGTTAGAAACGTACATTTGATGGGTCCTTTGAGTATAGTTGGCCCTTCTAAAAAGAGGTCCTTTCTAACTCTCACAGTGGGTGCGTATTTCCAGCGCCACTTGCAACTGAGTTACAGTCTGCAAGAGTTGATGTGAATACGAATGTGTGGAATATCTTTCATTATTACAATATGTATCGTGGTAGTGAAATTTTGGAAATAAAATGACTTTATTTTTGTAAAACGTACCCATACAACTGCTTGTAAAATTCTGGAGTGCGATCACCGTATTTTCGGAACCAAGGTCTTTTGTTTTGTTTTGTATGAATTCTATTACTGTCAATTGTTCAAATCCGTCAGTAATATAAAAAACGTTAGTGATAACCGAAAATCAAAGCCAAAACGACTTGTGTGAGGTGAATATACCTTTCTCATACACTTTTATTATATATTAGTGTTGTGAATTTTGGGAATTACACATCTATCATTCGATGAAGCTGCAACCTTCAGTCTGTTGGAGCAACAGTCTGTTGGAGCCTGTCAGTCTGTTGGAGCAACAGTCGTCACTATCTTAATGACGCTTTTGAATTGAGATGACCGACTTCACCCTTCGCGATCTACTTAAAAAATTCCTTGGCTCAGAAGCTTTCCAAAGCATAATTATGACAAAATACTTCTCGCGAACACTCCAGACGCCTTACACAAGGCTTTGCTTTAGACATCGTCATGTTGCTAACGTTAGCATTAGCCGTTTTAAGCCGGTGGGTCCCTGCCGTCTGCAGGCGTCGGAGGAGTCGGTGGCGCCGGAGTGGCGGCGCGCCAAGCAGGTCACCTCAAGAACGACATCTCCGGTAAGGAATCAGCAGGCGGGCTCTTGCGGTTGAGAGTGCTTCGAGGGGTCACCCATAGAGTATGTATCGCAAATTTGGTGTATTTTGAAGGCCCCTTCTCCCCCTGGAACACATGCTTCGCCTCCCTCTCTCTTAAATAATTACTTCACGCTTGCGACAAGACCTTACCATTTACAATCAGAAAAAATAAATTATATTGCAATACTAATAATTTGCATTAATTTTATTTGTGTTATGAATTAAAATTTATAATAATTTAAGTCAGAATTATTTGGCAATGCAGACTGCCTCTAAGAATAAGCTTGGGTGCAACTTTTGAGTGAAGCAATGACGCATAGGCGAGAAAAATGTTGACAAGTCATTCATAGGCCGTCGTAGATGCATGTACGAAAGTCTAATACGAAAATTTAAATGGATTCTACAAGTAGATGAATTGTGGATATTTTCTTTGTAATCTAACAAAGAAAAATAACCGGATAAAATTTAAAAGCTAATGCTGCATGTATTTAGCAAAACGTTCCATTAATTTTCTTTAAGATAGTGAGATATATTTAGTGATATAGTGATATAGTGATAGTGATAGTGAGATATAGATATATTTTAAATTCTTGAGACATGGCAAGAATATACACATTTTGAACATTTTCTATACTTACTGTCTTTCCTGCGGGGACACATTGATATCCTTTTTATTTTTTTATATCTAACTCAAAGTACTCTATGTTATATAATGTTGCCACGAATTACAACTGTACTCTACATCGACAGATACTAGAGTAAAATTGTAACTAGTTTACGAAGAGATCTGGCTGTAAGACAGTACCGGAGATTCCACGATGCAAATACACAAAGCAATAGTTTCTAATTGTTTTGTAAACATATACACATTTAAAGACGAAACCACTACTTATAATATTCAAGGTTTTAATAAAAATAAGCCTGTTATAAATTGCTCAAAACCGTCGTATTTCCGTAGCGTACATCTACATTTTTGGATTAAATTTTGCCCTTGGATAGCATAAAGAACGCTTAAAAGAATGGCGCTGGTCTCATTTTTTTAAATAACTCATTTTTCTAAATCAGCAAAAATTCAATTTTTTTCGGAGGTTTTCGTACACGTTCAATATTGAAGAGATTGTTTCCTTGAAATCTATTTTTAAAGACTGATCTTGAAATAAGGTCGTGTACAATTTTTTGAAGTGGTGTTCACGCAATTTCTACTTGAAGTTTACGTAAATTATTTTTAAAAATTCGCAAATGTCGCCCCAAATTGTTTCTCCATGTTTTACACGGATAGAAGAAAGGACGCTTAAAAGAATGGCGCAGGTCTAATTTTCATTGAACTCATTTGTGAAAATTACAAATTTATAAATAATGCGAGAAAGTTAGTACTGCTGATGCACCACTATTTTTGTCTCACGTCCTTCTCGCCGACTTGAATGCCCCAGGTGGCTAAGAGCGTGTACTGAGTCAGCGCTTCAGTCCGAAGGGTCACGGATTCGAGTCCCGCCTTGGACATGATTGTCACTTGCCTCTCATATTGCCGCGGAGAGCCTCGCGTTCTACTGACCCCAGATCAGAGGGGACCGCAAGTGTGGTAGTGTCTATTGCGTGATCGAATCTACGTCCCATCAGGAAGTAGGGGGTCACCGGCTGTCGGCTGGATGTTCGCCCTAGAAAAAAGAGCTCTTTCTCTCTAAGTGGGTGCTTTGCGCGGCGATGGTGTAACGGTTAGCGTAGCGGACTGTTGTACCCAAGTTGGCGGGTTCAAACCCGATCGAAGCCGTGGATTTCTAAGGGCGAAAAAAATCCTTCGTACGCCTTCTTTCGGAGGGGAAGTAAAGCCGGCTGTCCCATGTTAGTAGATTTACTTGTATGTAAAAAATCCTCAAGCCTAAATGACGCCTCTGAGCTAAATTCAAATCGCCTGTTTCTCGCCCAAGAAATACCTCCTTTCTCTGCTAGTCGGTGAAAGGAGCGTAGCGAAATTTACGTGGTCAGACGGAAGAGCAGGCCTCATGGTCTGAGTCTCGCCACGTAAAATAAAGGCATTAATTCAATTCAATTCAATGGTTTGTGACGGAAGGAGAGCAAGGCTTCGGCGAGGGCGGAGCCGGCGGGGGCGGCGGGTGCTGGCGCGGCGCTGGTGGAGGCAACGGAGCGGGAGGCAACGGAGCGGGAGGCAACGGCGGGGGCGGGGGCGGAGGCGAGGACAGCAACATCTGCGACCAGACGGCCAAGGTGCTGGGCATCGCCTTCCTCTCCATCGCGCAGACCGTGGCCCGCACGGAGGAAGGCATGCGCCACATCGAAATGAAGATGGAGAAGACGGACGAAGCGGTAGGTAGGACCGCTCTCCCGCGTCGCTGTCTGCGACGCTTCGATTCTGTTCTTTTCTTTTTACAAAATTGACATTTTTTTGACATGTCTCTCACGTCGTTAACATTGTCTCACGTCGTTAACATAACAGTAGCGCTCACTTGTTCACTTTATTATATTTATGAGCACATGTGCTTTAAACAATGTATTATGAAGTTTCTCGAAACCTCAACCACATTCTGTGACAACTAGCTCAAAAATTCGCATTTTCAGAAACAAAAGCAAATATCCCATTTTGAGATTATGCACATTGGTTCCACTGGCACCTCTTTTTTATTTTCAACCCGCATTACCACTACTATTAATATTACACACTAATTTTACTTGAAGGAGCCTTATAAAGTCTTATTACACCATGAAACATTTAAATAAATCAACTCACCTCTTTCGTAAATAATAAATTCTCCCCTGCAATTTGGGTTACAAAAGTAGCGTGAGAGTACACGAGAACCGCGAAACAAATGAACGTTGTTGTGTCTACATCAGCACTAAATAGGTATTTCACCGTTCTGTCAACAGCGCGAATCCACATTGCGAACGTGTTTCCATTGGGATGCCACGAAGCAAGTGAACAAAATGAAGAGACAAAAACGTGGTTCCATTAAGGGACGACTATGCGCCGAAGGGTTAAATGACCAAGTCTGCAGTGTTTAGGAAAGCTTGATATTTGATTCATTCAAGTCACACACACAATACCGTATTGTTTTAATGCGGTCCAAATTTTAAATATATTTTTTCTCAAAATTATTGAACAAATAATAATATAATCTGTACCGAGTGGAGTAGCTCATAGCGTAGCGCGCTGGATTCGACATCGGGTGGTCCGGATTCGTTCCCTGGGCCTGCCATCCTGACCGGGATTTTCGTGGTTTCTCTCGATCCTAAGGCGAATGCTGGGATGTTCCTAAAATCCCATAAACACCTCCCACCTAACCCCTCTTACCATCATCCTAGTCCTTTCACCCCTCATCATCATCCTATAATAATGACAATAATAATAATAATAATAATAATAATAATAATAATAATAATAGTACCCCGTGTGGTGTCGGGGATTTTAGTAGAATAGCACCACGGGACCTCCCCCTGTCGTAGAAGGCGACTAATCGGAGCAGCTGTCCGCTGTCACTCCCCTAAACATCCCGTCATTCCCACTAACTCTGTGTGTCATTGCTTCCACTTACTTGTGGCACACATCTGTTTTCTGTCCTGTAGGCCACTCTTGTATCGGCCAACTCTTGTGTTTCCGCCCCGACGCTATTAGGTTGCGAGGGCTAGGGAGTCGTTTCCATTCTACCCTTCTATTCTAACTCTGTCTTCTCTGTCCCCCCTTGTTCCTTCCGTTTCCTTAAGCTGGCGGTAGCTCAAAAACGCTAGGGGAAGGCGACCCTGAAGAAAAAACCCAAGATGGAGGATCTGTCAGGATCAACAGTTACGGTGCAGGGGATCGGAGCCCCAGTACCGGCGGTCGGTGGTGCGCAAGCAGGCCACCGGGCGTCGTCACCCAGCGACTGCAATGCCAGGGGTGCGGATCACTCGGCACCGCTGGCAGATAGTGCTACGAGTGATAGCAAGCTTCGCGGGACTCGTATGGAAGTCTGCGAACCTAGGGTTGAGGGAACCCTTAAAAACCCTCGTCCAGAAAAAAGTCCGGAGTTTAATGCTAAAAGAATGAAAGTTGGAAAATCAACAAACTATGATGACCTGTTCAAGAACACCGCAGCGGTACTAAAGTACCTTACAGTAAAAAGAACTGAAGGAAATTTTGATAAAGTGAGCCCGTTTATAATAGAGAGGAGTATTAGTACCTGCGCTGGATCTGCCGTAAAAGATATACAGAAAACTTCATCTGGACTCTTGGTAGAAACAGTTAATGACAATCAAGGTAAAAAGTTACTAGAATTGAAGAAAATAGGCACTATAGATGTTGAAGTAAGTGCTCACGGCACACTGAATACCTGCAAAGGTGTTGTAGTTTGTAGTGACTTACTAAACTGCAGTGAAGAGGAAATAGTTCAAGAACTAGCTTCTCAAGGAGTCATTGCCTGTCGTAGGCTAACAATGAGGCGGGATGGGCAGATAATTCCTTCTGCGTCCCATGTCCTGACGTTCAAGCGTTGTACGTTACCAGAGAAGATTAAAGCAGGCATTCATCGTCTAACCGTACGAATGTTCATTCCTCAACCAATGCAGTGTTTCCAATGTTTACGATTCGGACACCCAGCATCTAGATGTGCGAGAATCAAAGTATGCCATTGTGGTAAGCCATTTCATAGTGATGATCCATGCCTAGATCCTATCAAATGCATTAATTGCAGTGGACAACATTCATCGAGGTCGAGAGACTGCCCTGTATATAAGCAGGAGGCAGCAATACAACAAGTTAAAGCCAGTCAGAAGATCAGTTATCCTGAAGCAAAAAAACTTGTGTGTCCCGAAAATAAAGGAAATATTACATACGTGGAAGCAGTTACTAAAAACACAAATTTACCTTCTTTAGTAGTGAAAGAACTAATGCCTGCAATAACCCGATGCATAGAAAAGTACTTCAACGAAATTCACAATAACAAAATCAACACAGAAGACTTAACCACAAACACTCAAAGTGAAAAGGTAAATGAAAAAGAATCTTCAAGACCCCCACCAAATGAGGCAGACAGAAATCCAGTAGCTGCGCCTGCAGACATGCCCAGCAAAGAAGTGTTGACAACAGGCTATCGAAGTCGATCGCCTCGTTCTCCTAAGCACACCGAGGACAACTTCCTCAAACAAAAAATTAAATCAATAACCAATGATCAAGACACGACCACTGGCTCTGAGACAAGTTCGATGGTAAGTGCTGAACATAATGATCACCAATCCATCGATCTATACAAAACCCCGCGTAAGAAGAGAAAGAAGAAAGGATGGCCAAAAGGAAAACCAAGGAAATAAGCAAGATCTACGCATCCTACAGCAGAAAAACCCCATTCCAACCATGGAAAATATAATTCAATGGAATATCAACGGCTGTATCTCGCATTACTGTGAGCTGAAATTGCTACTGGCCAATCACACACCAATGTGTGTGTGCTTGCAAGAAACTCATTTTAAACCAGAAGACCGTTTCAATTTTAGAGGCTATAAAACCTTTCGCAGTGACGTAGAACCTGATAGACGAGCTAGAGGTGGTGTTGCCATATTGATCAGCAATACTCATCCTGCTAGTCGTCTTGATCTCAACACACCTCTACAAGCAGTAGCTGTAACCCTGTACAAGCCATTGAAGATGACGGTATGTTGCATATACTTACCCGATGCCTCATGGCGAAATGAAGATCTACAAGACCTGATCGATCAACTACAGACTCCATTTCTAATTTTAGGCGACTTCAATGCTCACAGTACCACATGGGGCTGTTCTAGGACAAATGACTCCGGTCGCAGAATCGATGACCTGCTACTTAACAACGAATACGCACTTTTAAACACAGGAGCAAGCACTCATTTTAATGCTAGAAATGGATCATTTTCAGCCATAGATCTCTCAATATGTAGTCCAAATCTTGCAACTCGGCTGACGTGGAAACCACTGCCATATCTTCATCAGAGCGATCACTTTCCTCTGTTGATATCATCAAACATGCCAAAGAACACAGTTCACATACCAAAACGTTGGTGTACCAACCGCGCAGACTGGTCCAGCTTCACCAGACATATACCACCAATAAATGTCAGTGGAAACTCCGAGGAAGACGTTACCGACTTTACCAACACTGTCATATCTTCCGCTGTACAATACATTCCACAGACCAGTGGCCGCTCATCTAGGATTCCAGTACCATGGTGGAATACGGAGACCAAAGAAGCAATAAGGGAGAAAAGAAAAGCCCTCAATAGATATAGACGTGCACCAACCCAAGACAATCTTATTGCTTTCAAGCGTCTGCGTGCGCTCGCTCGCAGAAAAATACTAACAGCAAAACGATCAAGCTGGGAAAAGTACGTAACCACCATAACTCGGACGACCAAAGTCACGGAAATATGGCAGAAAATCAGGTCAATAGCTGGGAAAAATGTTTTCAGTCCAATAACGTGCATTGAACACGAAGGACAACTAATATGCAACACTGACGAAATAGCCAATGCATTAGCGACCCAATACTCCAAAGCCAGTGGCACAAATAGCTATCCTAAAGACTTTCTCGACAAAAGGAAAGAAGAAGAAGAACAAGTACTTGACTTTACAACCAATATAGATAAGCCATATAACGCTCTTTTCACATGGAGAGAATTGCAAGACGCCATAAATGCAGCTGGAGACACCGCAGCAGGATCAGACAATATCCCTTACAGCATACTACGTCGATTACCGAAGAAAATACTGTCCACTCTGCTAAATATATACAATAACATTTGGACACAAAGCAATTACCCCAAAGTCTGGAAAGAAGCGATAGTAATCCCGATTTTAAAGGCAGGCAAGGATCCATTAAATCCTGAAAACTATCGCCCGGTATCGCTGACATGCTGTCTAGGAAAAATCTTGGAAAAAATGGTCAACACCCGGCTAACATGGTGTCTCGAAAGAAACAACCTCCTAAACATACACCAGTGCGGATACAGACAACATCACTCTACAATCGATCAGCTAATACACCTAGAAAATGCAATTCAGAATACCTTCATCAAAAGAAAACATATGGTTACCGTATTCTTTGACCTGGAAAAAGCTTTCGATAAGACCTGGCGACATAACATTCTGAGACAACTATATAACTGGCAAATAAGAGGATATCTACCAAAATTTATATCCAGCTTCCTTAGTACCAGATCTTTCAGAGTTCGCGTTGGGCAGTCTATCTCAGAAAGCTACGTACTAGAGAACGGTGTACCGCAAGGCTCTCCATTGAGTGGCACGCTCTTTATCATAGCGATTAACAGGATGTTTGACGGCATAGAAGCGTCAATAGGAAAATGCATGTATGTAGATGACATTGCTATATTTTACTCAGCCAAATCACTGGGAATGGTCAAATTCAAAATGCAAAATGCCATCAATAAATTAGTACAGAACGCAAAAAACATTGGTTTCTCATTTACAGCAGCCAAAACGAAATGCGTTCACTTCAGTAGGAAGAGAAAAAGTTACAGAGATCCAGAGCTGACGCTGAATGGGGTTCAACTGACATACAATGAAACGGCAAAATTCCTTGGTTTGATTTTTGATAGGCATTTAACATGGAAACAGCATATAGAATACACCTTGCGTAGATGCAAAACAGCTCTGAATGTAATAAGATGCATTTCCCATATAAATTGGGGAGCAGATAGAGACATTTTACTCCGCCTGTACAAATCCATGGTGATGTCCAAAATAGATTATGGATGTGCAGTGTACTCCTCAGCCAGAAAATCAAGTTTAAGAAAACTAGACCCCGTTCACAATGCAG
The DNA here is from genome assembly GCA_038098605.1 of Gryllus longicercus. NCBI lineage: Eukaryota > Metazoa > Arthropoda > Insecta > Orthoptera > Gryllidae > Gryllus > Gryllus longicercus. Next base: position 966,160 of record JAZDUA010000414.1, read on the forward strand.
GCCTCAGATATGCATCTGGCGCGTTCCGCACTAGTCCTTCCTCAAGCCTCTACTGTGAAACCAGCACCATGTCGCTACATCACAGACGACAAACAATGCTACTCAACTATAGATCAAAATTGCTGTCTCTACCGAAACATTTAAACCACTCATTGATGACTCGACCTAAGCTAGTAAATATTTACGATCGAAGACCTTCAGCTACTCGTCCAGCCAACATCCGCGCAATCGAGATAGAAAAATGCTACAACATCGTCCTACCACCAGTCTTGAAATACGAACCATATGAAATTCCAGTTTGGATGTTGAAAATGCCAGAAGTAAGACTCGATACTACCAGTGTAAAGAAAACAGAATGCCTTCCCATAGATTTAAAAGTTAGATTTCAATCAGTTCTCGAAGAATACATGGCAAATCACATCATAATCTACACAGATGGTTCAAAAACAAGACATCAGTTTGGAAGCGCATTTGTAACAGAGAACTTGTCGAGGGCTTGGGCGCTTCCACCTGAAGCAAGTGTGTACACTGCCGAATTATATGCAGTATTGCAGTCTTTGCGACACTGTGAAACTCTCGATTCAGGAAGGTTCGTCATCTGCACAGACTCTCTAAGTCTTCTCACTGCAATAGACAGGCGCCAAACTGTAGATCCACTGCTACAAATGATCCTCATAGCATGCCATAAATTAGAACAGCGAGGAGCATCAGTTACGTTTATCTGGTGCCCTGGACACGTGGGTATCCTAGGCAATGAAGAAGCCGATTCTGCAGCACGAAATGCCGGGAACATCCAATCAGAAATGGATATTGAAATACGACCTCAGGATGCAAGAAATGCTGTCTCGAAGTACATCCTCACAGAATGGCAGACCACGTGGAACAGTCTTCACACGAAACTACACCCCATTAAACCAAATATCAGTAAATGGTCACCAAATGTCAGCTACCCTCGACGAGAACAAGTGTGCATAACCCGACTAAGAATAGGCCATGCAAGAATGACTTCTTCATACATGTTAAGAAATGAAGAACAACCCATCTGCAGCTGCGGAAGACTACTGACAGTGAAACATATTCTGACAGACTGCGTAGATCTCTCAAGACTTAGACACAGATGCGGCATGAGAGGCAACATGAAGATAGATCTCGGCACCCACAAGACAGCAACTGACAAAACAATACAGTTCTTGAAAGAAGCCAATCTTTTCTTCAAAATTTAGACTTAATATATGATTAATCATAACATCAATCAGTAAAAAGGCTAAAGGCCCTAGATGCCAAGCCTTCAAACTAACAAAAAAAAAATAATAATAATAATAGTAATAATAATAATAATAATAATAATAATAATAATAATAATAATAATAATAATAATAATAATAATAATAATAACAGTGGAATATGGAAAGAGTCAACATCAACAACGTTGTTTCAAGCACCGGAGTCATCCCTAAGTTTTTGATGCGTAATCTCAAGCAGCTAGGTTTGAATGAAGACATGTACAAATTTATGCAGAAGGCAGTAATTATCTCATCAACAAGGATAGTCCGGAAATTCATGGGAAATGATGTACTATGAATTCTTTTAAAAATAGATGAATTGTGCTTTGATATTGTAAATCTGTACAATAATCCATTGAACCAATGAAATAAGAAAATAAAAGAAATAATAATAATAATAATAGTAATAATAATAATAATAATAATAATAATGTTAGTAATAATAATATCATGTCCCCCTAATTGATATTCAAGGCTAACAATCTTGTCTTAACCAAGGGATGCTGCAATCGAAAAGGTAATCCTCATTATTATACATGTTCATCTCCCCAGGATAAAATACAACTGAGCTTCGGAGAGAGAGTGTGTTGCGTGGTGTGTTGCGTGGAAGTTACCCATAGTAGACAACAATTGCTAATAATTAAATGTTGTCTTCCAAAATTAGTTACCTTTCTTCTTACAATTGTTCGGAAAATTTTTGAACGAATCACTACCTTTTATAGACAATTGTTAAATAACATTTTGTTATTATATTGTATATTATTTGTATAGTGGGTATATGATATTATACAATTGTATTATTTTTTAAATAATTGCTACATAGGTCTAACATATATACATTTTAAAATCAATTTTGCCAAATAGAGGATGACAACAAAGAAAAACTGTAGGCCAGTGATGAAAAGGTCGATGACATAGACAATCCCTAGCAGAAATATCTCGACGAATTCACCCCTCCAGGCAATTGATCACCTCGCCAAAGAGAGCAGTAGGGAGTCAAAGTCGCTCCGAACCTTTTTACACATACTCATCAAACACGATTAGGCGGGATTTAAACAAACTAAAGAACGTTTGTTGTTATTTTTTACTTACATTTTTCTTTTATTTTTCTGTGCACACCCTCTTTTTAACAAGCAATTTGATTAAGTATGAAGACGCGGGGTAACTAATAGTTTCCTGCCCCGGCTCTAGTTACGGTGACAATCTCGTGGCATGCGACGGTGCCACAAAACGTGCAGCTGCCAGTAATTAGAGACCTCGTCATCAGTGTTCTATACTTCAATTTTTGTAACGTGGCGTCTCAAGGTTACTCATGACAAATAGAAGGGAAGGCAGACTCCGATAGGCAGCCGTGAAAGTGAAAACTTTAGTGAAGTTGCAGCTTCCTTTTAGAGTCTGCCTTCCCTCTTCCCTTTTTGGTTCGTGACCTTGAGACGCCACTCTAAAAAAATGTTGAAGTATAGAGCAGTGATGACGGGTCACTGTCGATATCAGTGTCAGTGGCTCGCTTCGCGACATCGTGGCATGCAAGCGCAAGGAGCGTCGGTTTAAAAGAATCGGAAGTGTAGGCCTCTCTGCGCACTGTGCGGGGTGCGGTGCGCGCAGGTGCGCAGCATGGCGCAGGGGCTGGAGGAGCAGGGCAAGCGCATGCAGCGCCTGGAGGAGCGCGTCTGCGACCTGGAGCAGCGCCTGCCGCCTTGGGCCACGGGCCAGCGCCCGCCTGCCACCGCCGCCGCCGCCACCGCCGCCGCAGGTCAGGGCAGCCAATCGCAGGCGGGGAAATTGCCTCAGCTCCCGGGACGACAACGTATATTCTGAAATTACGCCTAATGGAAGAAACTTTTCTGATATTAGGCGTATTTTTTCACCCTTTTTCATTTTTCTCTCATCAATTTTGTCGCGAGTTGTTTGAAGACAGGGATGTACTAAAGCAACTCGTGGCAGGGGAAAAGGTATAGTTCAGGGACTCCGTGGTTTCTGAAAGTAGTCTTTTACAAGTTACGTACTACTTGTCCGTTGCAGCGTGGGCTTTAATAATAATAATAATAATAATAATAATAATAATAATAATAATAATAATTATTATTATTATTATTATTATTAATAATAATAATAATAATAATAATAATAATATCTTAATAATGAGGCTCAGGCCTGCTCTTCCGCCTAACCATGCTTTGGTGAGAGAGGTGGCATGGGACGGTATCTCTGAACGACGGACGATGCAAAACTAGAGAGCGAACGCTCCTGGTGCTCCCGGTGAATGCAGCCGGTCGATGATTGGCCAAAGAGTTTGCTTACCCAGAGACTATAGTACGATTTATTTAGCAGTGCACTTGACGTAAATCAGTTGTTCCGTTTCCACCCAATCGGGAGCTTATATGTCGTCCGTTGCAATGACGTCACTATGGGGACGTTCAAGCTCCCAATTGGATGCAACCGTGAACAGATGAGTTACGTCAAGGGCACAATCCTAGTACACTTGTATCAACGCGTAATGAGCATTGTCATCTTACGGCTCTATTAATGAGGGGGAATCGTTAGCTCTCTAGTGGCCGATGCCAGATGTGGCGAAGAAACAATTGGTCACTCTCAGTTAGAGTGCTTTGAGGCTTACCGCTTATCTTCCTTGCGTCTACGAGCAACAGCCGAAGAAAGTAAATGGCGGCTGGATCAGTTTCCTTTCCGCTACGAAGAACAGTGTATCTCTCCGTGATGGCAGAAAGCAAAGCGTTGTGTCTTTCAACTAACGTCATCCATGAAGATTCCTTTTGGGCCTGTTTCATATTTGATGTTCTTTCAGAGACGGAAAGTATGATTTTTGGTTGCGGAATTTTCGTGGCGTATCAGTCAAGTTTCTCTTCTATTCGCGGCTGGATGGCGTGCTGCCAGCAAGCGATCAATTTGCCTAATGACGGCAGCCCAAAAGTGCGCAATCAAGAAGGCGGAAGAGCCTTCAGACATTACACAGAGCGACGAAATTAGGTTGTAATAAATAGAAACCTCCCACCATTTTGCAAATTGTGGCAACCCTTTCTGCTGCCCCATGTGCCCTTACAGCCCACATGTGTTAAAGAACTTGTCTGAAATTAGCTTGTCGAAAAATAGCCAATTTGATTTTACAAGATAGGCTAGCTTCGTTAGTGTATTTCCAGGCCACTTCAAGGCTTCTCCCTTCAGCCTCTACGAATTAATTAACACTATTTAGTTCAGCCAAGACAAATTCCCAAGTTTCTTTACTTGTTTTTCTCGAAGCAATGATCTAATCTTTTATTTCGTATTCAACATGGAGTAATTCTTCTTGGAAGAAGTCTTAAGTAATCATACACGGGCTTAATCATTTTTTCATAATGTGACTGCCTTTATCGCTATTGTCCAGAGGCTCTGCGCCGGTACTATCCAGCGTTTCCAGATAGTCACCCATCCAGGGACCAACATTTTTGGGAGCTGATTATCCTCCGTGCATTCACGGAACATGGCGTAGCCCACGGAGTCGCCGGGTGCTGGCCGAGGCTGGGCAGGGGGGAAGGGGCTAGCGTCGAGATGGCATTTGTGAGTCGGTACGGCGAAGGCGCCGGTAGCCCTTGAGTGGAGGCGGTCACAGGGTTGCGGGTCTGCGGACGGGATCCAGTTCGGAAACCTAGGTATATGGCCTCTCGGGGCGAGCGTGCCGAATCCAGACGCGAATCGGGGACGAGTCAGAATCCAGAAGGAAAAACAAATGCCAAGTCAGAGGTCGTTATCTTCTGTCTCGAAAACCAAGAACCTGAAGAATTTCCGGAGACAAAGAGTAGGATCTAGTTGGCAGAGAAAAAAAAATACAGATTCGCAAACGATAACAGTCACTCAGCACTCCCGTCAAGATTGGCGCAGCTGGCTCCTCTTTGACCTTGACCTTAACGCTCGCGGAAACTCCACCCCGCGAACGAGGCAACGAGCGCGTGCGTGCGTGCAGGGGGCGGGGCCGCGGGCGGAGTGGCGGCGCCGGCGCCGGCGCCGGCGCCGCGCTACCCGTCGTGCCGCATCAGCACCTCCTCGTCGGCGCTGCTGTCGGCGTCGTCGGCGCGCCGGCGCCCGCGCCCCAGCGGGCCCCCGCGCTCGCTCTCCAGCAACACCTGCAGCGCCGCCCAGACGCAGCAGCAGCAGCAGCAGGCGCCCGGCCACGGGCCCGCGCCGCGCTCCTGCTGCATGGAGCGCTTCGCCCACCTCGGCAGGCACCTGCTCAAGGTCGCGGACGCGGGGCGCGGAGCGAAACGAAGCGCGTGGAGCAACTTCCTCTTAAACAAGCCCCTTAAGACAATTTTAAGCATATTCCGCCTCACTATTCCACTCGTGAAATTAAAACCAATAGTTTTTTAATATACATACAAAACGCCCCAATCAGGGCGGTGTAGCTTAAAGACTTCATCGCTTTTTTCTATCTGACTTTTCTTACCGCTTCTTCCTACTGGCCAATCGTAAACTGTGACTCATCTATCTTAGGTGGCGGTATATTACAACAATCGGTTTGTCGCACGGGATTTTAAAAAAAACCTTTCAGTTATTTTCAATATTGGCGCATTTTTGAGCTGTTGTACATAATTTCACTCGTGGAATAGTCCTATTCAATACCACAATCCTCAGATAAATACCCTCCTCGATTCGCGAGTCGGGAGTTTTTCGACAATTTCCAAAGCACTCGGGTTTTATCTATGATAAACTATGTGGATATTCCGAATGGTTGAGCCGCAATACGCACTCAAACGTTGGTTTGAAAAAAATATTTCTAGGCACAAATTTCATTCCAGAAGTATAGAAACTCTAGAAACATGTAAATCGTTTATTATTTACAAAAGAAATGAATAAATTTGTTCAAAAAGAACAAATAAGCGAAAAATAAAAAAGCAGTCGAATTATGTACATTGGTGTTTCTTTTTAATTTCTGGATTAATTTTTCTTTCTGAACAAATATATTAATTTCTTTTGTAATAATAAGCAATTTACATGTTTTTGGAGTGTTTCTCCGCCTATGTGATGCAATATTTTGCCTAGAAATATTTTTAAACCACTTTTTGAGTCCTTATTGCGACTTATCCATTCGGAATATCCACATAGTTTATTAAGCAAAAGATGCCTAAAATTGTCTAAGAGCTTATCTTCGAATTTTCGACGTTTCTTCCCCAAATACCTGTACATTTCATTCTTTAATGAGACATTGTCTTTGTTTTACTCTCTCTTAAACGTGGTGTGGAGAGAGTATAGAAACACGACAAAATAATCGATGCAGTGATTCAGTCGGAAGTACATGTTTTGGGGTGTACTGATACCACACAACACACCTACCTATTATCACCCATATTCTTTCAAAAATATCAGTGTCTATGGACAAAACTTATGCCTAAACATTTATGTAACGATTTTAAACTTTTCTCCAAATTTCAAATCTTTATTTTTTATTAAGTTGTGTAGAGCAAATTACACATAAAATAACGCAACTGCGATTATAATGAAAATATTTGAAATTCACAAAATTGTTTCCCCCCTCTATTGAAGACACTATTAAAGACAGAGGTTTTTCTTAGTGAAATCTATTTTTTTAGAATTGTTAACTAATACGAGTTGTTTTTGTGTAATTTTCAGAAACATCGTAAGAGTGTTAAAATATATGTAACTAATATTTTCTAAAAAACAGTTCCAAATTTTGTATTTATTTTTTTCTATCAAAGATTAATGCTTGAGTGAAGGTCCGATTTTCATGAATACTAAAATGCCTACATAACATTTTCGAAAATGTCAGTATTTTTTTACCATTGATTTTCGATTTTGGAGCAAGATTTATTGATTCTTAATTAAGTATATTTCCATATTTTTGAATCGACTTTTGAATTTGACTTTTTTTGACTATTTGAAATTGACTTTTGAATTTGATTTTTGAATCATTTCATAAAGTAATATTAAGTTTTTTATGTAAGTTTGAGATTTATTATGGCAATTTGCATCTTAGGTATTATCACCACAGTATTAAGAATTCGTTTTCAGTGCCCAACATATCACGACAACAATATCCTACTTACTCGCTAATGACCTTGATGTCGATGACACGATGAATAAAATTAAATAAAAATAAACAATATCTTGACTTGCCACGCTATTTCTTCTGCTCCATTGATGTTGAATTCCCGTTTGAACAATCACGAACTATAAAAATGTATTCGGTTTTGAAAAAAAGCGGTTGTTTGAATATCAAGTCAACGATTACACCTCAACGTATGGTGCATTAGATAATCAAACATTATTTCGTGAGCAGGAATGATGATGTAATGCCTTTCGCTGCTGGTGTTGTGCTACTTGCAGCGATTACAGCGATTACAGGCAATTACAAATGCTTCCAGTACAGGATACAAAAATGTTGAGTTCGCAGGGAAGCTAAGTTCTCTGGAGGAGCGTGGTGGTGAGCGAGGTTTCAAGAACAGAGACCAAGTCCGATGAAGTATGAAAAGTTTAATTGAAAAAGTAGAGCTGCAGAGCAGCGTGAAGTTGACACAGCAAAGTCTCTGGGCTGTCTGCCCGTTATCAACGCTAGAGGATCCTTATATGGAAAACGGAAATTAATGAGGCCATTACGCCACACCCACCAGAACTCGACATGTCCTGGACGCAATAAACTGACATTACTCTCTGAGGACATTTGCCCTTTTGAAAACACTGTCTCATAAGTTCCCAAACATCCCCGTTTCCACAATCTGGATCCGTGTTAGCGTTGACGACGGTTTGGGGAGCCCCATCACCCATGACCTTAAGATAAACCTTACGATAAGCAGGGCCCCTGCTCCGGACGCGACCCTAATTTTGATATCTTTGAAAGGTGATATTTCTCTCGCGTACATGTTTGAAAGAAATATTCATTGCTTCTCTTACGCAATACTTCTTACCATTACAATGAAACACTCCGTAGAAAAGAAATGCAGCATCATGAGATTGTTCGCTTTAGTCGTGAGTTGAAGCGGTACTTCCTCGGGTCTCGTCCTCTGTACGTGTCGTGTCCGGTGGCCCGTCGCAGATGGCGCATGAGGGTAGCGCGAAAGACGTTCGGAAGCTGCTGGACGACGGCGCGGACGTGAACTTCCGCAACAGCTCCAAGTGGACGCCGCTGCACCGCGCCGCCGCCAAGGGCCGCGCCGACGTGGTGGCGCTGCTGCTCTCTCGCGGCGCCGACGTGAACGCGCGCACCTCGTACGGCTTCACGCCGCTGCACACGGCCGCCTGCAACGACTACACGGGCCAGTGCGTCGCCCTGCTGCTGGGCGCCTGGCCGGAGGTCGACGGCCAGGTGTGTGTGTCTGTCTCTGTCTGTCTGTCTGTCTGTCTCTCTTCTCTCTCTCTTCTCTCTCTCTTTTCTCTCTCTTCTCTCTCTCTTCTCTCTCTCTTCTCTCTCTCTCTTCTCTCTTTCTCTTCTCCGTCTTTCTCTCTCTCACACTTTATTGTTATTATTATTATTATTATTATTATTATTATTATTATTATTATTATTATTATTATTATTATTATTATTATTATTATTATTATTACTTACTGCGCGAAGCTACAAGCAGGGTTATGTTTTACCCGACTGCTCCAAGCAAATAAGGAGGGTTAGGTATTTTTATTTTACACGACTAAAACAAAACGGGACGATCTGATTTTACACTACTGCGCAATGCAGAAAGGAAAGTAACGTTCTGCCCGACTGCAGGAAGTATAAAACGATGGTTATTTTCTCCTACTTTGCGAATGAAAAACAAGGGTTATTTTTTTACGTGAAGAAATGAACAACTCTTTTTGTTTCGCGCATTCACGTTATGAATTCGTGAAGCAAAAATAAGAGTTGTTTTCACCTCACTGTACGAGCAAGAGGAGCGTTATGTTTGCATTCGAGTGCTCCAAGCAAAAAAAAGGAGCGTTTTATTTTCACTTGATTGCACGAAGCGAAACAAGGTTTAGGGCTTTACCCGAATGTACAAAGGAAAACGGGAAGTTACATTATTTCATGATATCGTATCTGGGTTTCTTTGTTTCGCCTATCGTGTTACTGATTCGATTACGGTTCTTATGTTACGTACGCTTACATTCGTCGTTAGTCTGAATGTCATATCTCCCCATGAAAAGTTCAACACGGCGGACACTATCCTCCTATTTCGTTTTTGTCTAAACGGTATGAAAAATTCCCTTAAATGAGCTCTGTGTACACAGAGGGTGCAAAACAAATGTGCACACATTTTAAGCAAATAAAAAAAACTCTTATCATATCAAAGCTGAATTCATATAAACAGAAAATAATTTGCATTAATCGTCTTATACTTTTTCAGGAACAACCGTTTCAACAGATGCACCATATGTCCACTATCAGTGTTAAAAGTCTTCTGAGTAGTTGAATTACTGTTCGAGTAACATTTGAAAAAGTATCCTCCGTGATTGCAGCACATGCCGTTTCAATTTATTCCCAAACCGCACCCAGTGTAGCTGGTTTTCTACGGTTTGCAACATTCTTAATTGTTCCCCATAAGTAGAAAATACAACGGAATTAGATCTGAAGAACACGATAGAAACTCAATCGGGCCTCTTCGTTCTATTCAATGATCTAAAAGATTACCATTTTAGGAATTTTGTTACTTTCTGTAAGGCTTGATTCGGGATCAGCGTTCATTGTTACGCCGGTGCATACCGTTGTTATAACTACAACAAAAAATAATTTTAGTTTTTTTACCTCTTTTATTTACATCCCTTCAAAAACATGCATAACTTAAAGATGTGCATCAAATTCGAAAGACGGACATGTGCGATGTGCTGTTGGAACTCAGCCAAAGTTAAAATTGACAACGGTTCGTGCCGAGGATAGTAATAATATAAATCCTAAACATAAAGCATTATTTCCTTAGGAAAAAAGATAGGACCATTAACATATGTCGTGAACCCCCGCCCCATTGACATGTCCCAGTATATGTTGCTGTGTGGCGATGAGATAATTCACTTCTCAGGTTTACGGCGTGGGGATGTCTACGTGCTAACCACATGTACCCCCTTAACCCATGGCCGCGAGGTAGGGACGTCGCCGGTAGGTCTGAGCCCGTTCACGGGCTGTCGCGCCCAGTACACACATACAATATACACCATCACACGTGCCGGGAGCTTAGAGCGTGTTCCGGCTGAGGTGGTGCGCTGCTTGTGGGAGATACCTGGATAAGGAAAATCCCGACACGTGGCGTGAGGGCCAGCTCTCGCTTTCCAGCGGAGAAAGGATAGCGCTAGCCCCCCGAGATAAAACATACACTACACTTACGCGACTAATTACCAGTGCGGTTGACGCATCCGGAAACGCGAAAAAATAGCAATCAATCCGAAACAAGAAATGCTTCCTTACGGGGAGCCAAAAGGCAATTTCCTTGCAACGATTGGGAAGAGAGAGAAAAATAAATTGTAAACTTTCCCCGCCAGGATCGGTCGCTGCGCACGCCGCTGCACTACGCGGCCGCGTACGGCAACGAGGCGGCGACGCGGGCGCTCCTGGCGGCGGGGGCGAGCAGGACGTCGCGCGACGACGAGGGCTGGACACCCCTGGACGTGGCCCGCGCTGACTACATCCGCCGCCTGCTCGTCTTCTGACATGCCCTCCCATTTCCTCTCAAGCTTTGTTGTATTCCGCCTTCATTAAAAGTAGCTGGTTATTTGCTTCATAATTTCAAGAACTCAGTTGCACATGATATTTGTTTTTTTAATAAAAGTGTTTTTTAAAATTTTCTCTTTAATTTGTTATTACTAGAAAGTTCTAGATTGATCGTGTGGTTACTGTGAAAATTAGATTGTTATTTGTTATTAAATTTTGTCTAAGAGGACGATTTTTGTGTTATGTTTTACCTCACTTTGAACTGAATACCTCAAAGGTTATTTTTTATACTCAGTGCGTGAAGTTTTTTTATCAATCGAGTTAGAGCAAGAAAACGATAACTTCACTCACGAAATATAAACATTTTTTTCAACGATCGTATAAAAATGCTATTACGAATCATAATTTGTTTCATCTCTACTCTTTCTAGTTTTTTCGAAAGGTAACCCATCTCCGTTGACGTTTGTATAACTCGAAGTCTTGGTTTCACGACATAAGGTAGTGAGGCATTGCTGGGGCATAAGTCATGCGAATTGGCTTTATGTGCCTACTTACCACAAAAGAAAGTAACAAGTCCTTCGCCGTTCGGTGTATTTCCAGAATATGCACCATTTCGTAACCTAATTCATAATAATCCAATTGAATAAACGGAGCATTGTCGCCGTCGGCGTGACGGTTGCTATCAAAATATTCGAATCGCACTCGGTCTCAGTCATAAACAATTCTTTTCTTCCGAGCGCAAACCGCCTGTTACATACCTGTCGCCGCGGCCGGCAGAGACTCGCTCCGGGGGCTAGCTATCTGGTGGATCGGATACTGCATGGCTGCTCTGTAGATTTTAATGTAGAGCGTGCTCCCTCTAGTGCGCGTCCACCAACTTCAAATCAGCTGTGCACACAGCTCGTGGTCAGTATTTTCTGAAATTCTTGTCGACTGAAGGTAACCTTGTAAATATTTGACACGTCTCCCGAATAGTCGTTTCGTCATTGTACGATTTTGTAAAGTGGAAAATTGTAATAAAAAAGTTGTTTTACGAACATTTGAGTTTTGCTCACTACATTATGTGTTAATAGTTACGCACTAATTCACTGTCAATGGTTGTTAATATTAAGTGAAATCTTATTGGGAAGAGTTTAATAACAGTGAAACTAAACTTGTTTTGCCCTCAATAAATGCTTTATTTTCTTAATTCTCTTGTAGCTACCTAAAGTGAATTTTATCTGGGAAAAGGTACTACAAACGTTGTCTTTGTCTAGTGCCTAAGCTGTTTTGCAGATTTTCACCAAAATTGGTATTCCCCAATCGTTGTCTGATGACGCAGCTCCAGGAATTTCAAACCGATATTTTAATTTTGGTTGTACTTTAAATGAAAATCCTCGAAGATTTTCAAAAAAATTGCTGAAATTTTTGATTAAATTTTGTTCATGAATAGTGCCAAGGACATTTAAGAGAGTGATGCAGATCTTATTTTCGGTGAAACCATCCATTTTTTAAAATTACAAACAAAAAAATTTAAACTACAAAATTGAAGACGGATATTTTTTCTCAATGTCCGTTGAACAAAATACGTTCTTTAAAAAAGGCCATGTACAATGATTTTTCCTCATGAAACGATTTTAAAATATCAATATTTTATAACAGAATCATTGATTGAATCTGAACTATGTGGGCATAGCCGATTTGAAAGCCTGTAAAAAATTTGGAAATTATTATGAGAATGCCTCCGACTTTGTGCAAAGCAATCTGAAATTTGTTTGCAATTCTGAACTTTGTGATTTATTGATGACCGATTCCTATGTCCTTTATATATTGTAACGTTTATCGGTGGTTTATTAAAAGCTACACTCACAGGTATTTAAACAAAAACATTTATTCGTAACAATATGACAAAAAACTACTTGATCTATTTACACATATATTACACCGTCCTTGTGTTCTACACTTGACTATTTACACACGACTCCGTTCTCTTGATTATTTATTTACACAGTTAATGTCTTCTACATTATCGCAGTCCAAAGCACTGTCCACGGCCCACTGCGCAGACCACACTTCACAGCTCAGATCAGGGTCCACTGCACTGCTGTTTACCGCGATGCACACTTCACAGTTCAACTTCCACTGCAGACTTCAAACTGCTGACTGCTGTTCACCTACTGCCCCACTGTTCGCCGCAATGCACACTTTATAGCACAGCTTCTACTTCAGACACACTGACGGACTGACTGCTTATTCACTGATTACATACACTACCTGATTCGCGGCTGCTTACTTCCGACTACTATTTTCACTGACTTACATTGACTGACTTACACTGACTAACTTCTTAATGACTCGCGGCCGCCGGCAGCGGCGCTTTTATACCTGGCCGGCGCTCGTCTCGACACAATCAGCACTTGCTCCACCTTTACCGGGACTTGCGAATTGTCCGGAACCGGAATCGTCCGGGACGCGGTTTGCCGTCAAACGTTCCGTCCTTTCAAACGACACGGGGGCGTCCTGTAATAGGGCGCCTTCCCACGTCGCCACGGCGCGCGCGCCGCGTTTCATTCAAGCAGCCGAGCCTTTCCGACGCCGCCACCGCCGCAGCCACAGCCGCACCGCCGCCCGCCGTGGAAAGGGGTGGGTTCTGCAGGGGTATGTTTCGCCGACCCTCCGGCGACGACGAACAAAGGGACCGCAGCAGGTAAACCGCAGCGACCGGCGGCCGCAGTGGGAAGGCTACTATTTAAAGCTCTGTTCTGCCAGCGGTGGTGTGTACGCCCTCCGCTTCGCATAGCGAGAGTTCTCCAGGTCTCCATACAAAACCAATGCTCTGCTACGCGCCGCGCTGCTCGGAAGCGCACCGCCGTCGCGTCGTGGGAAGGGGCCCATAAATGACTCTTGCCTCAACAGAGCAGGGAAGGGACGCGGAGTCGGGTATCCACGACTTCCAACGGCCGCTATGACATGGCTGGGTCCGCGATTTTATTGATAGACATACTACGTCGAATTCGCGGCAGCTTGCAATTTTAATGAAAAAAGATTTGTCTCTCACCATCTTTGCAAGTAATATTTTTCGACTATCTCACAAGACATTTCTTTGTGGCGCTCCCAGTTTATGAAAGTGATGTCTTTCTCATAGTCGCGTTGTAGAAGGTAAGGATCATCCACGAAGATTTCAACTTGCAGTAATCTTCAGTCTTGAGGGTTATTAAAATCGAAACTTTTTTTTTTGATTTTTGAAATTTATCCTCGTTTCTGTCCACTTCCCGAACTCAGACACTTCTCACTTAGTCGTAGGAGGCTTAATTTTCTTTCAATTACGGCGCACTATGGAAATTAGAAATACAGATTACACGCGAGCAAATATTTCTCGTTATCAAATGTTATCAAGAACTCTACTTTGTACAATTATCATTATTTAATTTGAAAATTAACATAAGTAAAGGAAGAGAGTACAAATTCTGGAGCTCCAGAAAACGAGCGTAAATTCTACTTCTCGGTCAATACGATCGTTTAATGTTTAAAGGTTAAATAAATGAACTCAACAACTATCTTAAATAACATCTTTAATATATTTCTTTTTCTTTAAATCCGGTTTTCCTTTCTAAAACAAGTTTTTAAATTTAAAATTAAATTTAAATTTAAAAATAAAGCCATTTTTTGAAAATTTTGAAAATCTCCCAAGTGCAACACGTTAAGTTTCCACAAAATAAAAATAAAAAAACATTTCTAATACAAAGGGCCGCGACATCAGTCGGATCGATTGGAAAATATAAATTTTGGAGACAAATACTGAATGGTTTTGCTGCGGATGGAGAGACTGACGACAGACAGACGTTTCGTCGTCATTTGATTTTTCGGTGTCAAGAAGCCACAAAACATAGATTCTTGCTACGCCACGTGCTAGAAGACGTTTTTCTAAATTTAGTAATTGGATTTATCCACTTTTTTCATTAAGAGAGCCCTGTAATAAGAGTTTGTCTACCGAAAATTCCCGTTTTTTTCGCGCAGCATTGCAGAACTTTTTTCTATATTGACAGGACGAAGGTATAAAAGTTCTAGGTTCTAGGATGTTTGCTGATGCGCTATGATGGAGGTTGTAAAAAATTTTATATAAAATGTATTAATTTGACTGTGAAATTTCTCTGTCAAATCACAGAAGTCTTGGCGAATTCGAATGTTACAAGAGGAAGAACACATTGGAAGTATTTTCCATTCGTGTTTGTAAAATTCGAACACATTCATTACCATAATAAAACCAGTGATTGTTTTTACAGACATTTAAAATCTCCATATGAAACCCAGGTAGACATGAATACTATTGAAAAATAATTTATGATCATGTATAAAAAATTATATCAAGAATACTAATCTAAGAATATTGAAAAAAATCATTGTAAAATGTAAACTTCATTAGTACATAATGGATACTTTGGTGCAAATAGCTGTAAAAAACTTAAGTGGGCCGTGACTTTATACATTGTAGAAAATTGTAATTTCCGTAATATGTAGAACGTACATCCAGTTTATAAGTTTAGGTTATTTCGTTTCGTTCATTAATGAATTTTGCCATGAAATTATTTTCTTCTTAAAATGGGCAATAACCATGCCCTTTTTGCAAAATGAACATGTTCCACATTCATTCCTAAAAGAGGACATGGCCATGCATATTTCACGAAATAAACATTTGCATGCTTCTTTCGTGAAATCGGCATCCACCGTGCCCATTTCACGAAATGAAAGTTTTGCTTGTTTTGCAAAGTAGGCATTTCAAAACAGATGTATCATGAGCCAGAGCAGTAATGTTACATCAAGAGTTACAAAGAATCTCCGCTACAAGAATGGTTAATTTACGAAGATCACTACTACACGCACTTCAACTCGCCAGTGGACATAAAGGAACGTGAGAAATGTATTTAAATGAAGACGTACTTTGCGACTTGGATACTACCTGGACAATAAAATCAGCACTTCGTTGGACCACCTGATTCTACATTCAAAGTAAGTTATATTCATGCTCATTTTTAAAGAAGCTTCGTAAGATCAGAACTACTCTGATAACATTGACACAAAGACAACACATACGGAGTTTTGAAGCAAATACCTAATCCAATAGCGTATTGCAAAATATCATTTTATCACAATTCCACAGGAGACGCATAAGTAGCTATACCTATCATATGTGAGTAATCACTCCAATCGAAAGAGAAAAGTTCACAAGAATAGATAAGTTTAGAAATAATTGTCTTTCCTGAGGTGTATATATATATATATATATATATATATATATATATATATATATATATAGGTAAATGTACAGACGCCAGACGTATATAAACTACATTTGCAGAAGATGATTCCAAAATTAACGCACGGTTCGTCGAGGACACTCGCGCAATATGTGGAGGGTGAGCGAGGAGCTCACCTGAATATTAAACTAAAATGTCTGATAAAGAAGTTAATTATTTCTTTATTATGTAATTTAAATGGTACAAAGTTGTTATTGTCTGTTTTTTTGTTTAACTTATTACAAGTCTTTTAAGTAAAGTTATTTTATACATTACATAAATTCACACACACACACACACACACACACCGCACTCAAATTGGAGACATAGCACAATCAAGTTCAAAACAAACACATTCAAATTGGGAGAAGAAGAATGGCGGGAAGTATAAAGACGATGAGAATGAGTGGAAATAGGAGGTATAGTAAAATGAAGAAAAGAGAAGATATGGAAGGAGAAGAAGAAAGAGAGGATCAGAAGGAAAAAAGTAGGATAAGCAGGAGGATGAGGAGAAGAAGGGGGATGAGGAGGAGGAGGAAACGGTCAAGAGATAGAAGTTCGAATTTCCTGTCGTTTTGTAATTATTTCTTTTAACCAATAAATACTCAAAAGTTTAAAACAATTAAGTATCAAAAATTGTCGTTTACATCATATACTAATTATCCTTGAATATTTTCAATTTGACATGCGTGATTTAAGTCTTATTATGGTCGCAGTTTGAATGTGATGTGTGTCACTTTGGATGTGCATGATCTTAATTTTAAAGCGTTTGGTCACAAATTAATCGGGATTGATTTTGATATTAAAGTGTCTGGTTTCGAATGCATATGGTCTTCATTTGCATGGTCTGAGTATGAATACTCTTGGATGTAAACCGTCGATGCGTTAGGCCTATAATGGAATGCACTTAGTCTCAATTTGAATGCACTAGGTATCAAAAGTGCTGGTTGCACCTTCGATGTGCTTGATCTCACTTCGAATGTACTCAGTCTCAATTTGAATGTGCTTGGTTTCAATTTTAAAGATTTTCTCCATTTTTATATACTTGTGAATGTCCTTGGAACGGTTTGGCCGCATTTTGAAAATATTTGGTCTCAATATGAAATTAAGAAACAGACAGGAAAGGGTGGCTTAGGGCATCAATTGATATCACTGCAGTGTCTCCGGCCAGGAGGTTCTAGGTTCGAGTCTTGACGGGGACAGATTTTTCGACACTAGCTTATTAGTTATGTCCAATTCAGTCAGAGTCTGGAGGAGAATTCTAGCGGCCGGCTGCTATGATCTGTAGTTTTCCGTGGTTTCTCCGACCAACACCAGGCGAATGCCGGAGTAGAACCTTAAAAAACGGGCCACGAACCGCGCACGATCTTTCCTTCCCCTTCCTTGTCCTACCCTCACCCCTTACTTCGCACACTGCCACATATATCCGGGAGACCCGTTGGAGGTTAGAACATGTCCCGTCTGGAGCGGTGACGCTGCTCGTGGGAGATACCTGGTTGAGGAAACCCAGGTAGCCGGTTGGAGAAACCCAGGTAGCCGCCGGTAGGTAGGCATCGGATCTCACCATCCAGCGGATGGAAGATCACATGTGATCCCAAAGAAAAGCCAACGTGCACTACACTTGCGTGACTAACGACCTTAGCAGTTGCGGCCAGTGAACGGTCGAGAGCCAGCTGCGGAGCTAAGCGCGCGCGCGTATGGGTTGCAGCGATGGCCGAGGCGCTGGGCGGCGCGTTCCGCTGCATCGCCCAGTCCGTGTCGCAGATGCAGGAGGCCATGTGGGCCATGAACCAGAAGATGGAGCGCACCAACGACACCGTGTGCTGCATGGCGCAGAGGCTCAAAGCGCAGGGGCGCACCGTGTGCAGGCTGGACCGCCGCATGAACCACCTCGAGTGCGGCTCCTACGGCCTGCAGCAGCAGCAGCCCCAACCGGACGCATTCTTCTCCTGCGGCAAGGACGACTTCGCGGCGCCCGGCGGGGGCTTCTGCTGCGCGGCGGGTGGGGCAAGAGGAGGGGGAGGAGGCAGCTTCTGCGACGGCCCTCCCCTCCCCAGGACCACCTCTTGCACCCTGGCCGCCTACCAGGTACCTGCTGCCCCGGCGGGGACGAAGTAATGCTAGACGTGGTTGCAATAGGAAGCAGAAACAAAATTAAGCTTTAAACACGTTTGATGACAAGGACTTACATGTATGTATGTATGTATGTATGTATGTATTGTAGCGATACAGGTTTCCTCATACGTTTTAAACAAAATTCACCGGACCAAAAATTAAATAAAACAAACTCGGCCACCCTGAGTTCTACTGGGAGAATAAACAGATGGCGACACGCGCGCAACTCCGCTTATCGTGACAGCTATTTGCGCCCCCGGCCCATTAAGAAAGTCGTTATGAGGGTCGGCGTCAACACATTGACGGAGAGAGGCGCGCGGGCGCCAGAACATCTGCGAAATCTCTAGAACGGTAATTCTTTCATCAGACACCACCCCTTGCGCAGGCATGGCCGATGTTCTAGAAGGAATAAGAAAAAACATTGTACACTCACAGATGGCACAGAGAGCGGAAATTTCCGTGGCTTCCCCGTCGCGATTGGGTGAAAATAGTGTAATGCGCCACTACCTTTGGCCAATAGCGACGCGACTATTATAAGGAGCTGGAGCATACGAGAAAGCGGGTGGGGGCAAAAGTTGACTTGATACGATTTCGACTGATAGAATGTCAGAAGAGCTTGAGCATTAGGCTGAGGGCAGTCGGGAGAGAAACTTCTCTGGGGGGGTAACTATTCGTCGGGGAGAGACCAGTGTGTCTCTGAAAGACTTATAAATTTTATCAGAAGGGCCAGAGCATCAGACGGGGCCAGAGCATTAGGCGGAGGGCAGTAGACAGAGAAACTTCTCTGGGGGGAGCTATTCAGGCGAGTGCGCCTATGAAGTACTTATATAATTTTACTGCGAGCTTGAGCATTGGGCCGACTGCAGTAGACAGAGAAAACTGCTCTGAAGTGGGAATTGGTTGTGAAGAGAGGCGAATGTTTCTCTGAAGGAGTTCTAGACTTTCCGAAGTTGTGTTCGAGAATTATCATGGAAAGCAGAGGTACGCATAGTTGACTGCTACGCTCCTGAGATCGCCCGGCCACTCCGAGTTCTACCAGTTCTACCAGACACTACCAGACGCTGTTCAACGCCGCTAGACGCCACCGCCCCTTGGTGACGTCACGACCCGACCGCCCAGCTGTTGGCCCGGGAGGCCATCGGCCTCCGCTGCATTCTTTTGAAGGCCGCCAGACGCCTCTCTCGACCGCGCCCCGCCCTCCCCGGGCGCACAAAGACCTTTTTCCAGGCAGTATCACTCAAGGGCATTCGTCCCTGTGTAATTTTGTAATGCGGTGCCGCGCTATGGCACATTGACTTGTAATTTTTTTTTATCATTGTAATGTTAGTTATAATTCTTTCTAGTTCTTAAGCTTTACTCTGAATTCTAACCTTTCATCTTCTTTTCTTTTCACCTAATTTTCTCATTTTCTTACTCAATTTGCAAATGTAACTTCCCTGGGGCATTAGATTTTATTGCCCAGGAATAAAAGTAATTTTTAACAGTGATTAAAGTGTTTGTTTCGTACTGCCATTGTGTCTGTTCAACGATTCCTTCCATCACCGACTGAGCTATAACCGGACCGCTAACCGGGCGTTCTCTAACGAGACGACCGGTGGTGTTACAATTGGCTTTCCCACCGTGGGGCTCGATGGCCTAATAATTGAGGTTTTCCACGCCCAATTTTAAAGTTAAATTTAACTAAATTTTTGTTATAAATGGATGGAAGGACATTGTTACGAAAGAAACAATTTGTGGACTGGTAACGATTTACTTTATTATTGTATTTTGTTTGTGAGTGTTGTTGTGTTGTGCTTCGCGTGTTGTACCCACCGTGTGCGCGATTCACTCGAAACAGCCAAAATGCTGGACGAATCAGGTATCGATGTAGCAGGAGATGGGAGTTCAGGGGAACAATCACCGCCCGAGACCACCGCCAGTGACTTCATGCAAATTCTCATGAAACAGATGTCGGAGAATATAGAAAAACTCACGAAACAAATGTCAGAAAGTGACAAAAAACACTCTGAAAGTAACGAACAACTCAAGGAATCTCTATCGGAACAAATTTCGGAGATAAACAAAAAACATTCAGAAAGTAACGAAAAACATTCTGAAAGTAACGACAAACTCATGAAACAAATTTCAGAGGTTAACGCAAAAATTTCAGAAAATAAGGAATCCTTCACGAAACAAATGTCGGAAAATCAGGAATCCTTCACGAAACAAATGTCGGAAAAACATTCTGAAAGTATTGAAATCCTCTCGAAACATTCGCAAAGATTCGCAAACATTCGCAAATTGTAATGTTAGTTATAATTCTTTCTAGTTCTTAAGCTTTACTCTGAATTCTAACCTTTCATCTTCTTTTCTTTTCACCTAATTTTCTCATTTTCTTACTCAATTTGCAAATGTAACTTCCCTGGGGCATTAGATTTTATTGCCCAGGAATAAAAGTAATTTTTACCAGTGATTAAAGTGTTTGTTTCGTACGGCCATTGTGTCTGTTCAACGATTCCTTCCATCACCGACTGAGCTATAACCGGACCGCTAACCGGGCGTTCTCTAACGAGACGACCGGGGGTGTTACAGTATGTACTTGGCGCGACAGCGCGTCTGAAGATGGGGCCAAAGGGAAGCGAGGCATAAGGATGGGCGGTGCGGGCCTTGAGTGTCTGAAGCGTGTCTGTAGGGCGGCTTATGCGTGTCTGAAGCCGAGCCAAACCGTGTCTGACGCGAATCAGAAGCATTCTGCAGCGAGGCAAAATCGCGTCTGAAAATGGGGCTAAAGGGAGGCGGAGGGTGTCTGAAGCGGGGCCGAAGGGTGAGCGGTGCATGTCTTGAGTGTCTAAAGCGTATCCGAAGCGGGGCCCAACCGCATCTGAAGCGGGTCTGAACGGTGGCCGGAGCGGACGTGAAGCGCGTGTGGGGCGGGTCCGTCGAAGGGCCGGGTCCGTCGAAGGGCCGGGTCTGGGGTGTCTGAATCGAGGCCGAAGGGTGGGCGGTGCGGGCCTTGAGTGTCTGAAGCGTGTATGAAGCCGAGCCAAACCGGGTGCGAATGAATGGGAAGAATGAATGGTTATGTATATAATGAAACTAGTATGAATGATGTGTGAATGTAGAAAAAAAAATTACCAACCTATATAATAACAATTTACGTAGAATATATAACATAGTATTACAAAATTGATTTTAGTGTAAGTTAGTAATGCCAAAGTTCAAGTAAGTTAACATTAGGTCTAGAATGTAAAATTAGTTGTAAGAAAAAGCCCCGCCTCTAGCTGCTTAAGCCGCAAGGCAGCAGCAAAACTGTATAAACATTTAAAGATAATAAATTCCCCTTCTTCACAGGGTTACTGTGGAGGGGACAAAAGAAAAAAAAAGGAAAAGAAAAAAGGGGTGAGCCGGGCGCGCGCGTGCGCAGGTGGCGTGCTCGGCGTCTTCGTCGTCGTTCGGGGGCGGGGCGCTCTCGATGCTGCCGCAGCGCTCGCTCTCGTGCACGGCGTGCGGCGGCGGCGGCGGCGGCGGCGGCGGCGGCATGGGCTCGCCCGCGTGTCGCTGCATGTGCGTCGTCACACTCGGCCCCGACGCCGGCCCGCGCCTGCTCAAGGCCGTGCAGCGCGGAAAGGTGCGCCAAACTACGTTTTCCTTTTCTCTTTCCGGGAACCGGGAAAGGTTGAGAAACTCGAACACTCGGAGTCAGATATATTTATTACATTCAGTGTTCCGGAATCGTACCGTTACAAGTCATATCGCAGATAGCCAGAAGATGTACCAAAAGGATGAAGGGTTTACACCAGAGTCCGGAAGAGAAACACGTGGGTACAGCCGGGGCTAAACACAGTTCATATACAGCACACAATCCTCTCTTCCCAAAACGAACGCCGGTCTCGAAGTGCGCCGGGGCCCGCCTGGCCTCTGCCGCTCTAGTCGCCTGGTGTTGGGAAGGGGGGGGATGGGAGGGGAGCTGCTCCTCTGTCACAGCGGCTGCCACCACTCCGGCGCTCCCTGGCCCTGTCGTGACGTAACATCGCCGAGGGCGAAAGCGGCGGTGGACGTAGCTATGGCTTAATAGCCACTACACTTTGTCCCGCACGACGTACCTGTAACACAGATATTTATGGAATGCTACAGCAAAGCAAGCGATTGTTCGACAAACAAATCTCGTTTTATAGGTTCCTGACGCTAAAAATGAATTATTCTTATAGCTATATGTAATAAATAACTTACTTTATTTGCTGTGTGATCAGAATCGTGGTTTTGTGGAGCGAAAAAATGATTTATTGCAAAACGTTTGCCTCTCCGTCTATCAACAACGCTAGCGACAAAACCGTACGCAGTATTTTCACAAAAAATATTACTTTGCAGTAACTTTTTCCAATTAATATGCAGTGAATGTAAGTACTAGTTTTCATGCACGAATTTTGAAGTACTGCAATGGCTGTTTATCACAATCCATATGAGTGGCACATCGACTGGGGAGACGGCATCTGACCGGAGTTTCCAATTCCTTGTCGGGGCTATGTTATGTTGGACCAACGCCCCAACGCAGACCGCGTGCTTACTTTTGGCTGGACGATGAACCAAACGCGAACCCTTTGCCTTTCCCTAATTCCACATAGATCAACCACGATTGGTACCTCGGTTTCAACGGTGAAAGGCGAACGATCAGTCAGTACAGTAGATAGACATACTCCGAATAATAATAATAATAATAATAATAATAATAATAATAATAATAATAATAATAATAATAATAATGGCTCATGGCACTGAATCTCTAGTGCCTTATAGTTGTTTTATTGATAAACCGCTTACGTTTAGCATTATACGCTTTCGAGATTCAGCCTGCAATTATTTAACATGAACATTAAAACCCCTGTGATTGTTTTCGCACTAAAATACCTTTCGACTCAAGGTAGTCGAATCGATTTCTTTCCATTTTCAACTGGTTAGTGTGATAAATCAATATTTTTTCTAAAGCTGGGTCATGAAAGTATTTTCAAATCAAAGTCTGTGTGTGTGATAAATGAAACAATAAGAACTGAAGAATTTCACCGCACATCTTTCTGTAGCTGGCAAAGGGGATTAATAAAAAGGGAAAGTATATGTTACAGTTCCAAGCTGAACTAGTTTATTGCGAAAATGACGCCTAATGGTGGAATATGTAAAATGGTAAGTGAAAATTAAAGTTTTATAGATTAAAAAATCTTACCTAATGAAACATCTAAAACTGATAAAAAACTAACCCAAACAAAGAAGAAGAAGAAGGAGGAGGAGGAGGAGGAGGAAAGAAAAAAGAAGAAAGAGGAGAAATAGAAGAAGTAAGGGGAGAAGAAGAATTAGAAGGAGAAGAAAGTTAAAAAGAGAAGGAAAAGAGGAAGAAGAAAGAAAACCAGAGAAAAGACGAGAAAAAGAATAACAAAGAGAAAAGAAGCAACTAGTTTATTACACTTAAAGAGGAAAAGAAGCAAAAGAGAAAGGAAGAGAAAAGAAATTAGAATGTAAAGAAAAGGGAAAAAAGAGGAGAAAGAGGGGAAAAAATGCAAAAGAGAAGAAGAAAGAGGAGGAAGAGAAGAAAGGGGAGAAAGGGAGGAAGAAATAGGAAAATTGAAAAGCTTTAGACTCAGAGTAATACCGTGCGTTGTAGTGCATTCACGTACCGAATCATCTGATGTGTCTCGTTCTTGTGCCCCAGCATGCACGCGCCCGAGTGGGCGCGGCGCGGCTGCTGATGGTCTCTGGCCGGCAGGTGCGGCGCGTGCGGCGGCTGCTGGAGCTGGGCGCGGACGCCAACTTCGCCGCCGAAGGCCGCTGGACGCCGCTGCACTGCGCCGCCGCCCGCGCCCACGCGCCCGTGCTCTCCCTGCTGCTCAACAGGTCGCGCTCCGGAATAAACGTTACAGTCTTCTAAGGCATGCAGGGAGGCGTCGAATATTATTTATTGAACATGCGATGGCAAACGTTTTATAACGAAGAGAGAACGTAGGCTTCCGCGGCAGGAGTCAGTATTTACTAGGCTGTCCGGGTGACGCTGCGTCCATGGCGAAGGTGCCGTCCGCGTAATATATTTCACTATTATTGCACAAGAAGGAAATTTCTAATTTTTATGATGAATGAAACTTTGCTTTTCTGGGCGGGCATCGTAAAATTAAAACCACCTGCATGTCTTTGTCTATTAGTTTTCTCAAAACGAACGTATTTCTGAAAAAGGAAGAAATTCCTCGAGATTCGTTTTGGAACTCGATACACAGAACATGCATTCGCATCAAGTTTCTCTGTACCACATTTTCGATTTGTGGAAGTTTAATTACCTGGAAACAAAACCTATGGAAGCTGGTGATATAAGCATTTATCTATCGTAGGAAATTTGATGCTTCTTTGATCACTTGTGCCTTCAATTATGGAATTTGAAAAGTAGTTCATTAGTGTTAAAAACCTTCGATTAGAAAACAACACAAAAACAAGTCAGTATTAAAGCACAGAGGCATCACTAAGCGACTTAATCGTCCAGGAACTCTTTGTAACTCTCAAACATGCTTTGTAAACAAACATGACACGATTCTTCAACCAAGCCCCCGGCGAGACTGATTGGGTAAATGGACGCTAAATGGCTACATTGGTCAACCGAAGGTGCATATTTATGTCCTAAGTGATACTCCAAGTAAATAAGAAATACGTCAATTTGGTAACACGAAGTCGTTAATAATCGCTTCCTTCCATTCATCTATCCATTTCTCTCTCCTTTGCCATAATAGAGTCTGTACAGGTTGTGGAGTAAAACGTCAGTCACAAGTCAGTCACGCCGTTAATTGTGTGAAGTCTTTTGTCTTTTGGAACAACGTAAAGTTCTAAATGGAAGTAATTCTGAAGGAGATAAATAGAATTTTCCCCATCTGTGGTTGCAGTCTGCTCCTGTCGCAAAATTCCCGTAATGCTTCATCATCTTGATTCTTATTAGGGAATTCTTGCACGCCTTAGTGGGTAGCAATCGACTGGAACCTCGGTCTACTGCAAATGCGCAGATGCACAAAAGGTGGTGCAAAAAACGAACTGCATATGCGCAGAAGATCGATAATGCTTACGATTGCTTTAACGTTCGAGGTTGCAAAAAGCTCCCTATTTGTTCGACCATAGTTGCGCACCGACAATGATCAGTACATGTAGTTCACGTACTTTGGCACCTGATCCATATCAGACTATGGCCACGCCATGCCGTCCAAGCCTGACGTCCATGGTCTCTAGAGATCTGGGATAAGTAGGGCATAAGCCCTGATGCGATTTATAGGTCATTCTCTAACTGTGAGAAGCTTTCAGCTGGTTATAGGAACTGGGACATGACAGTTTCAAGCGACAGTTAATTTTACCCCCTCCAGGAATCGTATCCGAGGTTGCAACATGCAAAGGTAGATTGCTCGCCAAGAGCCATCGGGGGCTATAGTATGTAATACTGTACCGTACATATATATATATATATATATATATATATATATATATATATATATATATATATATATATATTTGTATTAAATAGGCAGATGATATACAACTCAGTGCCATCGACATAAAGTTGCACCTCGGGAATTTACAGTTATGTCCCCTCTGCCATCACAGATGGGAATAAATACCTTCTTCCTTCCTAGATGATGTGTATAGCTCACGACACACGTCACGTGATTACACTACCTAATTCAAGTAAAGTAGCGTTTTCCGTTTTGACCTATAATGTGACCTTGGGATTAGTGCACATGTATAGACAGAAAATTGGGTTCATATCGCATACGAATATCACGCTCCGTAAAACTAATGCAGGAGTTATGGCCTCCTTGTCATTCCCACACCTGGCAGCCGGTGTGGCCCGCAAGTCAGCACGGCGGGAAGTGAGTCAGGGCATCAATGGATGTCTCTGTCCAGAAGATCCTTCGGGTTCGAGTCCCGATGATGACAGAAGTTTCGACACTAGCTAGATAGTGGCCCGGAAGAGAATTCTAGCGGCCGGCTACGTTGATCGGTAGTTTTCCATGGGTTGACCGATCAACACAGGTGAATGTCAGAGTAGTATCCTAACAAACGGGTTACCGACCGCGCGCGATCTCTCCTTCCTCCTCCTTTTCCTATCCTCACCCTTTACTAACACACACACACATATGTACTAACATGCCTCACACTACCACACATGTCAGAAGACCTGTCGGGAGTTTAGAGCTTGTCTGGACTGACGATGCCTCGCTAGTGAGAGATAGGCTGTCTGATCTCGCCAGCCCGCGGGGATAGAACGCCGCTACCGCCCGCGTTAAAAGCTTGCACTACGCTTACGAGGGTAATTACCTTAGCAGTTGACGCTCTCGGAATTACTAATCAATCAAAAAAGGGGGCAGGCGCTCGGGCGCGTCGGCTCTAGTCTAGTGAAAACGGAATGGCTTGAGGCGGCGGACCCGGGCCAGAAGCCCCGCTCCATCTAACACGCGCTCGGCATGCCCAGGGGTGCCAACGTGAACGCCAAGACGGCCTACTTCTTCACGCCGCTGCACGTGGCCGCCGACAACGACTACAGCGGGCGGTGCGTGCTGCTGCTGCTGTCGGCCGGCGCCGACCACGGCAGCCGCAACCGCTGCGGCCGCACGCCCTTGCACTACGCGTCCGAGTGCGGCAACGAGGCGGCGGTGCGCGCGCTCCTGGCGTCCGGCGCCAGCAAGACGGCCGAGGACGACAAGGGCAAGACGCCCTACGACCTCGCCAAGACCATCTGCGTGCGGCGCCTGCTGTGCCCGTGCCCGCAGCGCGGCAAGTCGTGTTGCTTCGTGCACGACATCACGCGCTTCGAGTTCAACTGCTGATGCTGCTCTTTTCTTCTATTGTAAATACAAAACTAATAAACTGAACATTACGGCGTCTTGGAATAAATGTTTTCAAAATGTGTTTATTTATTTTACATCTTACAACAGTCGCTTGCAGGTAGTCGTCGCGTGCGCACGCCTCTCTCTTAGCTCCGAGATGTGATAGGCCGTGAGTGTGAACCTCGCTTTGTACTGGGCGCGCGTACGCTGAACGTAGTCGCCCCAGCTGGGCGGTTTCGGCGCACACGGATTATTCTCGCTCGATAGGCGGTAGTGTTACGTTACTTTGAGCAGCTGTTTCGGTCACTCTCCTAGTGATAGGAGTGGAGCAAAACCCTGGGTCCGCTGTACAAGCTGCTGCCGTGACATGCTCCAAGTGAGATAGGAGCAACCAGAGAATAGAATTATTAGAAGCTGATCTGGTTCAGGCTCTGAAATATTTTGCGGAAATGACTCGAAAAATAAAGAAGTTGAAAGATGATGTTAAAAGGTAAGAAAGAGGGGGATGCCCCACTCGGAGAAGACGCGAGAAATGTGCGGTCGAATTCTAGTGAGTCTCCTCAGTCGTATGCTCCGTATACCGCAAAAGGTAAGGTGATACGAGAGTCGATGCTACGGCACAGCTGTAAAGCTGCGTAAATTTCATTTGTGAAATGTAAATGTGTGTGTGTGTTTTTTTTCAGAACGTCGGTCCGTCAGTCGGTAATCTGTGAACAACGGTATTGCCTCAACTTTTCGCAATTTTCTGCGAAAATGAATATTTCCCACTGCATCTGGCCTGACGCAAAGCCGAGCGATTTTGAAAACATGACTTTAATTTTTTTGTGGAGGGGGGTATTTCACATGAAATCCCTAAGATATTTTTAAATTTTCTCATAATGACTCCAATTTGTTCTTTAAATATCTCGTAACTATTGAGTGAAATACAGTTACGTAGATGCCATAGGATTCATGTTCACTGTTAATTATAAATTTTCGAAAATTAGTTTACTTTTGATATGTTCTGGGCCGCTTCGGAAAACTACATTATTGACAAAAGGGATTTTTTCTTAGAAATGTATTTTTCCACAATCAGGTCTATAATTATTAATTACCTATCGTTTTTCATTTATGTTTTAAAACTACACAAATATAAGGTATTTGATGTATCTCTCAAGTAATTAATATTTACATTAAGGGCGCTTTTTATACATTGTTGTATTTGTAAGTACCAACCAAGTTCCAATCATTTTTCATGCCGTTTCTGGAAAATCTAACAGTTTCTTGTTAACATGAGCCCAAATTGAACATTTTCCGAAAAGCGCAAATAATTAAAAAAACTTTTCCATATTTTTCAATGTAAACTTACATGAATTATCAGATTTTATTATTGTATTATTTTCTTAAAACTAAAAGTTTAACTCTACTATTAGGAGACTGAAAAATTAAGAAAATTAGAAAAAAAGGTCAATAGATCGCTGAGAAGAGAGAGGGATAAAACCAAAAAACTACCCCAGGCTAAACAGATTAGAAAACTAACTAGTATGAGAAACTATTTGCTATTCTGTAACACCCCTATATGTTCTCGAGTATTTATTTGAAAATTTACTTTTTGTTTCTTTAATATTTTGTTTCGTTCTTATCATTCATTACTTTTGTTTTATTCTTATATTTATTGTTTACCAACAAAGCGATGTTTACCAGAAATAAATGAAGGTGAAGTAACATAGTAATTGATGATTTTGAAATACACGTACTTGAGATATTTTTGAAGTTTGACACTTTGAAAAGAGATTGCGATGGATCATTCGGTAAGCTAGCCAAAAAATTCTTCTCTTCAAAATGTTCTTCCCAACATTCCATACACTTGATAATGTACAGGAGTATTTTGTGGATATCAAAAATAAAACTTAAATCATCAAAGCTCTCTGGTAACATTTAATAAAAGGTTCAGCTCATCTTCTAAAATCACTATGCAATAAATAACGTTATCAAGTCGAACAAAAAGTGCTTTTGTTATATTGTATAAAATGGAATCAAAGTATGTTTTGTTAATAATTTATGATCAATTTATTCAGAAGCCACTAGAAAATATGCTATTTGTGAAAATGTGTATTTGAAATTATTTTAACGCCGGTCACTGACGCCGCCGTTGTATAAAAAGCTGCCACCTGATGGTGAAAAAAAGAAAGTTAATTTCTACATTGACACAACCGAAGTATTTGATGGTCTTATATTTGATGAGTAAAGTACAGATAAGGTGTGTGAGTGAGGCAAGGAACTCACCACTGTCGTTGGAATACAAAAACCATGTTAATGAAGTAGCTATTTGTCCTGATATGTTGTGAATTTGATAAAACGAAACCGAAAAGCATGCATTCTTATCGAGGCGAGGTTTTTCGGCTCAGCTTCTTCTTACATGGGGCCCAAAATTTGCCATCATTTTCAGATGGAAATGAGAATCTTCAGGTCAAAGAGGTTTTTAATTAAGGACAGTAGGCTGTTAGGTGGGGTGTTAGACCAATAAGATATATTACAACATACAGTAGTATTAAAAAACGCATCACCTAAAGAAAATGGGAATTTTTTCCCCTAATCCAATCTGTTCTCAAACCTTTTAAACAAATATTGGAATAAATTGGTAATCATATATTTTATGTAGGTTATATGAAATTTGATTCCATTACCTTCATTACTCCCCCGATGTTTGGGAATCAAGTGGTGTCATCAGGATTATATTGCAGATTACAACTGTGAGAAAGGTGAGGCACTTTTTTAGCACTACTGTATACATTATTGTTGTTCAGTGTACCAATATAACCATATCCCATTATCAAAATTCCCGCCTTCAATTGAGAGAGGTAGAGAAAATAGTCAAAAAAGGCGTGGAATCCTAGTGTGTCAAAGCCCTCTGGTACCTGTAAGTTGTTCGTGAGACGCCACAATATATATATATATATATATATATATATATATATATATATATATATATATAAACTTCCATCCCTCTTGCAACATCCTTAGGGATGAACAATGGGATGATTATCTCTTAACATCCTCTCGATCCCCATAATCATATTCTTCGATATGGAACTAATGTAACAAACGTGGTATTATGCGAGGTAATTAGGACCAAGACCCCCCCACAACTCCAATATGAATTATATCGGACAATCCGAAGAACATTACTAAAATCAAAATATAAATTTCAGAACACAATATAAATGATACATACATTTACTGCATACTGAAGCAACTAAAATAGTATGTCAATGACAAACAATGTTTCGCAAGCAAATTCGATTTTTACCAATTTCGAGGCCGTTCAATATCCCTAGAATAATGGTCAGCATACCCCAGTTCATACGTAATCCCGCCATTATTGTATCAAATATTTTAAACAATTCTGTGTTTTTTGTTTAAATACATTACTTTATGGTAGTTTCCTTCATGAGCGTCGTTTAATTGGCACTAGGGTATACGAGAGTGTACTGTACTAAAATACGCGAATATTATGGGAAGGCCGAAACTGGACTATAGCGCCATCGTTAAAATCAAAGACTCATCATTTCCTACGAGATGTTTCATTTCATAAACGTACAAAAGGACAAGCCAGATATTTTTGTTCGGATTCGTCGCCTACCGAAGGTAAGTTGTTGTTTTCGTAATACCGCCTCATGCAGACGTGCGGGCGTGCACCTGCTCAATCTAGCGAGGCTATATCCTGCGCAGCAGCCGGCGGATGTAGCTGTTCTTGGCGATGTCGAAGGGCGTGTGGCCCTGCTCGTCCTTGGCGGCCTTGTTGGCGCCGGCCGCCACCAGGGCGCGCACCGCCGCCTCGTTGCCGCACTCGGCCGCGTAGTGCAAGGGCGTGCGGCGGAACTCGTTCCAGATGTCCACGTACGAGCCGGCGTTCAGCAGGATGGACACGCACCTGCGCGAATGGAGGGGGAGTTACTCCAAGAAGGGACCACTTTTTTTGCTGGTCGCATCAACAGCTAGGTCATTAGCGACCACTATAGATTATACATTACCCATAGTTAACGATATGGGTAACGGTATGATGTGCTATTGACATGGTGAGAAATGAAAGAACGAACACAAATATAACCATGCCCGAGGCGGGACTCGAACCCGCGATCCATCAGTGCGAGATCGCTACTGCCTTACGATCTCGGCCATCCGGACGACATGGGACCACTTTGTCAGGTCGGGAAGCAAAGGAACATCATGCTGGCCAATAACATTGCAAGAGATGGTGATGAAGACTGACAAAATCTGTGCATTGCTGTAACGTGCAGTTGTAGCCTTATATTGCCAATAGTGTTCAAGCAGTAGCTGTCAACGTGGTCCCTTCTTAATGTAATCTCTCTGTTCCATGAGATAGATTGGTCGTTGAAATTGTTTGACTAATTGAAGTTTGTTTCTCCTGTTGACCATTTCATTCATAAGTATTTACCATTTCAGGGCGCGACCACTTGTTCCGTAAGTGTAGTGTATGTTTCGAGTCTGTTCTTCCCGAAGAGGCGCCTTAGACCCCACGCCGACCCACACGTCGGGTTGCAAGGATTCACCTCGACATCCCTCCCTAGCGACTTGGAATTCAGCTGCTACTCGGAGCAGAATTCTAGCGGCCAGCTGCTCTGATCAGTAGTTTTCCGTAGTTTCTCCGATCAATACCAGGCGCATGCCGGAGCAGTTGTCGTAACAAATAAACCACGGGCCATCTTCCCTTCCACCTTCCTTATTCTACCTTCAACACTTACATAGTCTTGAATGCTCGACACTACCCCACATGCCGGGAGAACAGTCGGGAGCTTCGAGCTTGTTCTGGCTGGGGCGGTGCCCCTCCGCTGGGAGACACTCTGGTTGGGGATAATCCACCAACGAAGGTCGGCGCTCGATCTCGCCATCCACGGGAGAGGATCACCGCCATCTTCCGCGATGAGACAAGCACTACAATTACCGGACTAATGACGGAGCATTGGAGGCGCCCGGAACCACTAGCTAATCAACCCACCTGCTGCGCGCGTTCCTGCAATGGCGGGGGCGGCGGCGATGGTGTAACGGTTAGCTTATAGGACTGTTTTTCCCAAGTTAGCGGGTTCAAACCCGATCGACGGATTTTTAATAACAAAAAAATGCTTCGTACTCCTTCCTTTGGAGGGGAAGTAAAGCCGGCTGTCCCATGTTAGTAGATTAACTGCATGTAAAAGATCCTCTAGCCTAAATGACGCCTCTAAGCCTGTTTCGTCGCCCAAGAAATTCTCCGCTAGTCCTTTCTCCGCTAGGTGGTAAAAGGAGCGTAGCGTTATTTGCGTGGCCAGACGGAAGAGCGGGCCCGATACCTCGCCACGTAAAACGAGCATCGATTCAATCCAATACCTGCCGGAGTGGTCCTTGCAGGCGGCCATGTGCAGCGCGGTGAAGCCGCAGCAGGTGCGCGCGTTGTAGTTGGCGCCGCGCTGCACCAGGAGCGCCACCACGTCGGGGCAGGCGTTGGCGGCGGCGCGCAGCAGCGGCGACCACTCCGACTCGAACGTGAAGTTGACGTCCGCGCCGTCGTCCAGCAGCTTGCGTACGTCCTGCGCGCTGCCGTCCTCCACCTGGGCGGCGCTGCTGCTTTTCACTTGCTCCAATACGTACGTGTAAACGGGGTAATGTACGTAGTATAGGGAAAGTTATGTAATGCTGCGGGAAATCGATTTCGAGGTTTCAACGGAAATACACGTTTTGGAGTCCCCTTAGACCAAAAAAGTACTTCTTCACAAAACATCCGTCTGTCTTTCCGTCCGTCTATCCGTCTGTGAATACTACTAGCGCCTAAACCACAAGTAGGATTTTTTTCCAAATTGAAGAAACCCCTGTCCTTCTTGCTCGAGTGGAAGCTTTGAGATTTTGAAAAAAGCTTTAAAATTTAGAGGTACTTTACATGACAGTTTTAAAATTTTCTCAAAAACGGCTCAATTTTTTTTCTTTAAATTTCTTGTTAGAATAGATTAGAATGCACATAAAGCTGGCCTAGATCCGGTTTTTACGGTTAACCGGAATTTTTTCAGCCTCATCTTACAACTACAAAATTGAAGATGGAGGTTTTTCCTTCAGATAAAATTTGTTGTTTTATAATTCTTTCATTAAGGTCATGTGCGTTTTTTGAATCTTTTATTAGTTTTCGCGCAATATTGCGAAGATAAGTTTAACATTTTTTTAAAAAAATTTGAAAACGGCTCCAAACATTTTCTTTAATCTTTTCGTAAAGGTTAGTGCTCAATGCACTCTATAAGATCACATAAACGCTATATTGCTCTATTCTTGTTTTTCAATAAATACAAAAACGTAATTTTTGGACTTGTCTCTCACGTTGTTAATATTTAAATTAGCGCAAAATTGTTCATATTATTATATTTATGAATACATGTGCTTTAAATAATGTAACATAAAGTTTCTCGAAAACTTAACCGTTTACTATGAAAACTAGCTCAAAATCCCGCATTTTCAAAAACGCCCAAACGCCATTATCTCAAAATAGGCTCCAAAATTGTTCTTCAAACTTTTCGAAAGGACACTGCTTATTGTATTCTTTGATATGAGGTAAAGTTCATTTCGGGGTATTTTTTCGTTTTTTCAAAAATTTCATCAATGTAATTTTTTTAAGTTTTCTCCGGCACATTTCCACCAATTTATAAAAACGATTGTATTTGTGAGCTAATATTCTTCAACTGTCTTCAAATAAAGTTTTTCGAAAATCGAAAAAAATTCTGGGAAAAAGTGCTTTAAATTTCGAATATACTGAAGCGCTTAGGCGCCATTTTCTTGAAAACGGCTTCAAATTTTGCAAAGAAAATTTTTTGGGACGAGGTTTTACTGTTGTTTAATATTGTTAAAATAATACTTAAATTCTAGTAATATAAAATCAAAAATTAAGACAATGTCAAAAAAATATACTTTGGGCGGTGATGTGGCAAGATTTTGGGGCAAGTTCGAAAAGCTAGCCGAGACTATAGGAAATAGAAAACTTATACGAAAAAGTCTGTGCCATTCTGTAGCACCACTAGTTTCTTTAGCGTACCCTGAAGCCCCATATCGTCTGCAGTGTTGAGCCTATGCCCATGTGCCAGTTTGGACGATGCGTAGAGTTTTAGCGGAAAACGTTAACCCACCAAAATTGGCGAGTCATTTCGCAAACTTGTATGTACATATGTGATATATAATGTTATGAACGAAATGTAATGTAAAGAACGAGTAAACTCGTATTAAATTCATTAAATATTTTTTTTTGAAATAATATAATTCTATATATTTGTACAGGAAAATGTTGGAATAATTCATCCAAACATGTAAAAAACCCTTCAAATGTCTTTTTTCGTTGACGATACAAGGTAAACACGTGATCACACGACATACCTGCTGAGAATAAATGGAATTTCTTCACTGACAGCAGGGTATGTTGAAAAGTCTATGTTACTAAGTACAGAGCAGTGGTTCTCAAGTAATTCAGTCTAAAAAATTTAAATCAAAATGATGTGCCATTATATGTGAATTTAACATTACAAATAGTCCATGTTCTCACAGCTCGGAACAAATTTTCAACGAAACGTTCTACAAAAGTTTTCTTTCAATTCGCAGATGATAGTCACATAAAATTTTATGCTTCGCTTTCACAAACATTCTAATACAAGACGTTTATTTAGGTGAGTCTCTTATACGTCCTAGAGTCTAGTTTCTGACCAACACTGCTTATTCATGTCCCAATACACAGATTTGGACGTTTGATACCACTGTGCAGAAAAGAAGTTAGTTCAAATGAAGCGAGACTGAGCAGTAGAGAGAACTTAAAAGTGCACTTGGTCCGTCTAAATTGATTGCCCCTGTATTCCTGGCGTTTTCCAAATATTTACTTTCTTAATAATAAATTAGACAGTCTATCAAGAAAATCTGTCAAATATGTAATCTCAGTAAATCTAATAATCTAAATTAGTAAAATCTGTTAATGAGTAATTCAGTTCACATTTCGCCTGACACTTATATTCATTTTCTCAGGCGCCGAATAATAGTAACATGCTAAATTTGGGAACAATAAAAAATAACTCCAGTGCTTCTTACGTTTCAGTGAAAAACACACATATAATATCGTTGATTTTAATATCATAGGCCTGACCTGGTATTACAGCCAGATGTCTATGGTCTCGGGCCATATATATATATATATATATATATATATATATATATATATATATATATATATATATATATGAGCTGAGTTAATAAATACCCGGGTGAGTTGCCCGGGTATTTCTTAATCTATTAGACGGAAAAATGGCGCTCACCGCCTGCAGCAGGTTCTTGCCCAGCGCGAGGAAGCAGTCGTCGCAGAAGGAGCTCTGCAGCCCCTCGCGCTGCTCGTCGTCCAGGGACGGGAGGGGCGCCCCGGGCTTCCGGCCGCGCTTGCTCCACACGCACGACGCGCTCATGCCGCGCCGCCCCGCGCGCCCGCTCGCGCGCCCGCACCGGAACCTCCGGGCGCGTCAGCTGCCGAGCGCATTAGTCCCGTAAGTGGGGTGTATGCTTCTTTCCTCGGGAGGAGGCCTTCCGTCGCTGGATAACGATATCCGGTGGCGACCTACCGTCGCCTAGAGGGGTTTCCCCAATCAGGTATCACCCACCAGCGACGCATTCCCCCCCCCCAGACGGAGCGAGCTCTAAGCCCCCGACCGGTCTCCTGACATGTGTACTACAGGAGTGCATGTCAATGTATGTATGTGTAGTGCATGTAGGTATTATTATGTGTAAGGTATGTGGGTAGGACGAGAAAGAGGAAGGAAAGATTGCGTGCGATGCGTGGCCCATTTTATTTATTTATTTATTTATTTATTTATTTATTTATTTATTTATTTATTTATTTATTTATTTATTTATTTATTTATTTATTTATTTATTTATTTATTTATTTATTTATTTATTTATTTATTTATTTATTTATTTATTTATTTATTTATTTATTTATTTATTTATTTATTTATTTATTTATTTATTTATTTATTTATTTATTTATTTATTTATTTATTTATTTATTTATTTATTTATTTATTTATTTATTTATTTATTTATTTATTTATTTATTTATTTATTTATTTATTTATGTATTTATTTATTTATTTATTTATTTATTTACGTAAAAACAGTTAAGAACTGTGTGTGACGTACGATGGGGAGAAGTTAATTTGAAGTTACATTTATGTCCAGATGCAAAACAAGGGGCCATCTCAGCATTTGCTGGAGGATCAGGGAAACTGGATGAAAACCTGATCGAGATGGAGGTCATTGACCAAGAAGCTGAAGTACAATACTTGTTACGGGTTCTTTAGAATTATATAATTATTGCTAAGAAACTGCTCCGACTTTCGCCTGGTGTTGATCGGAGAAACTATGTAAAATAAGAGCCGCCCGCCGCTAGAATTCTCCTCCAGACAGCGACTGAACTCGACCTAGATGACAAGTTAGTATCGAAAATCCTACCATTGTTGATGTCCTGAAGCACCTCTCCCGGTCCTAGTCATAGGCTTACTCCCGTAAGTAGGTGGTGATCTTCATCCGCTGAATGGCGAAATCCGGTGCCGTTTGCATGGCGGCTTGCCATGTATATCCCCGCCAGGTATCCCCCTAGTGGGCATTCGCTCAAAGCTCCCCACTGGTCTCCCGACATGTGAGGCAGTGTAGTGCGTGTGAGTGTAAGTGGGTGTACGTAAGGGGTGAGGATAAGACATGAGTGTTGATCCGAGAAACAACGGAAAACTACCGATCAGAGCAGCCAGTCTCTAGAATTCTCTTCCAGACAACGGCTGAGTTCAACCTAGGTATTCAGCAAGTGTTAAAAAGTCCGTTACTATCAGGGCTGAAATCCTAGGACTTTACGGTCTGACTTGCTGCAGAAACAGTGGCAATGGGCTAATCTCACCCGGTGCTACTCTCATCAAGTGGCTGGCTCATCAATGATTTATTAAGTGATAATTTTCTTCATAAAATTGTGCATGATATGTTGTCAAGATAGGAGTCTAACAGGTAATAAACTATTATTTATCATTTACCTCCGTTAATTTGCCCCCTTCATCAAATGATTTATCAAATGATAATTTGATTTATGAAATAGTTAATGATGGGTTATCAAGATACCAGCCTAAAAGTGAACAAACTATTTTTTTTATCAACCTACTCACAGCAAAGACGTTTAACATTTTAAAATTGGCAACCACACCTCATATAAGATTGAACAGTCTTATATACTTTACTTATACACTTTGAGTTAAATCCGGTAGAGGTAACTCAGAGCATCCGCTGATGTCACTGTAGTGCCTCTGACCGGGAGATACTGGGATCGAGTCCCGATAGTGGCAGGGTTTTCGACACTAGCTACATAGCTATGTCGAGTTCTGTAGCTGTCTGAAAGAAAATTCTAGCGGCCGGCTGCTCTGAGTTTGTTCTTGTGGAGCAGTTCCCTGCTGGTTGGAGATACCTGGTTGAGGAAAACCTCGCTAGCAGACGGTAGGTCGACGCAGAATCTCGCCATCCAGCGAGGCAAGATCACTGACACCTCCCTAGCAAAAAACATGCAATATATTTACGGATCTAAGTACCGTTGGCGTTGACAAGGTTACGAATCTAAGTACAGTTGACACACTCAGAATAACTAGTAATCTATCATTTAATCATTGAGTTCAATCACTAGTTTGTGTTTGTAAAAATATAGTAATACACAAATAATGACAAGTACGTACATTTAGCGACACACATAAAATATATAAATATTATAAAAATTGAATACTTGCCGATTCATAATACAACTTAAGCTGGGCAATGATCTCAAAAACACCCCGACACCCATCATTTTAAAAACAATCACCAAAGAAGCATGAGAATTCCTGTTGATCATAAATTGGCATTATTAATATTTTATTGAAAATTTGATAATATTAATTAACTCTAATTCGTGTATGTGCAATATATTATTATGTCTAATAAATTACAGGAATTAAACGCTTCTGAATATGTGTGAATTAGATTGCAATGCATTTCAATGTTTCGATCTGCTCTCTGTATATTAAAAATGTATTGGTGTATTATGAAAATATATTAGTATTATATAAATGAATATATATTATATGTAATATGAATATATATTAGTAAAATATATATAGTATTATTAAAAATATATGTATTAAACGAAATGGCCTCCATCGATATTACCATTCATTGAAAACTGATGCCACAATCCTTTTCATATGGTTAAAAAAAATGAAATAAACCCAACATTCACACAACTCACAAAAACCCAAAAATGCATATTTCTCTTTAGTTTACTTGCATAGTAATACCGTTGACACTCAAATGCTATTTGAAGACTATCCAACATTAGCACCTAGGTGAAAAAATTACTTTTCATACAATTATTTTGAATTATCTATTGACATAAATATGAAATTTTCACAGTTGTCACCATTGTGGTGAGGTATGAAATAACTCAATGACAGTCTTCAAAATGAACAATACACGTTCCCAGTCATCACATTTAGCACAAAACAAACCATTTTCCTTCCGTTTATATAACCATTCTTCATCATTTTAATTCAATATTCAATCATCAATTTGGTTCAAATGCTAATGCAGTGTCATGACCTTCTAGATTGCAATTCAAACGGGCAGCCTTCGGCTCCAAAGAACAACTAACAACATTCTTACTCTTTATTATACCCAATCGTTTTTTTTTAACTCCATAATCCGTACTTATCTCCATCTATATCATGATAAGTTGAATTAAAAATAAACGCGCATTATGCACATTTGATAACTAGAAAATTTCACACAAGTATTTTATTGCATACAACCATAATACAAATTATTCGCATCGAAAAACAAGATATTTTTAATATTTTAAGATAATCACATGCTTACTTTTAACATCAATCAATATATTACCATCTCTCCAGCTTCCTAGTCTTCCATCGCGAGACTCTATATGAAGTATTAAATTTGGAAAACAACAGGGTAATAAGTAAAGTTTGTTGTCAAATCTCTAATAGTCACAATTATAATCAAACTGTGATTTTATAACTCAATTTCGGCTTGAAATTGCTTAGAGATATCTTCTCCTGATTACTTTAACTTCATTAGGATCAATTTTCACTTACCAAGTTTCAATAACTACACAATTCTCTCTTATCATGTGTAGATTTACAGTGAAAATCAGCATTATAGAAACAGCAGCTTTTAATCCCGCTGAGAGAAAAGACTTAAATTTGTACGGAGAGAGATTAGATGTACACTTGTTAACACTGACGGGAAAATTCACTCACGAAAACCACTAACAAGTAAGTTTAGATACAAAGTAAACATTAACAATATTTGTAAAAATAATTTGAAATTTCTCTTAATTTGTTTCATTTCGTTCTGCTTTGAAGAAACCTCAGAGGTATTCAATCTATTATTTAAAAAAAATTATTATCATCATTACATGTTTCATTCTTTTTAAAATATTTTCATATAAGAGGTTATCGCAAAATTCAAATCACTTGACTGTATCAGAAGAATCAGTTTTAAAGTCAGTAGGCTTGTGCAACTTTACTAATCGAATCCGATGTCGAAAGCATTGGACAGTGTATTGCCGTTGAGCGATAAGTTGCAATCTGGATGGTTTATTTCTTCCTGATTTGTTTGACGTTTGGGATTGTTTCCAAAATTTCGCAATCTCATTTGTGATCACCACTCCTAGGAAAAAGCACTATCCTGATATCTGATATGGCATTGATCTTGCCAAGAGTATCAAAACAATAACAATAATAGATTGCCTGCAAAAACCTTTGAACCCTTTCCTCGAAACGTTCAACAGTTTAGGAAATTAATTTACGGTATTACGATGTAAATGAGGGAGTTAACTGAGTAGGTTATATAGCAAAGCGTAAGTGATATATTGTGAAGAGAGGTGTCGTGCAGTGTAGAACAGAGAAATAATGAACGAAGTGAGTAAAGGGTCATAGTGAAGTGAACTGAAGTGCAGTACTGTGCAGTGTGGTTTTAATTTAAAAAATATTCAATGCGGAGTTAGATTATAGAAATTTCTTTTTCCAAAGGTAATTTAGTGTTTTATGAAAAAGCCGGATTTATATCATTATTACTTTCATTATTAATGTTATTTTTTATTATATAATTTGCATGTTAGCTATATTATATTATTTATATAATTAGCTTCCATGGGGTTATACCCATTTACAGTTTAAATAAATTTATCATATGTTAATATTGAAAGATGGATTCGTATGCTTCCGCGGCCGGAGTCATTTGATACTTGGCCGCCCGGAAGAGTAGCATCACAGTCTGTTGCGCAGACGTTTCGGTCATCTTGTCGTGGCCTTCTTCAGAGTATGTATGTATTTGGCGAGACAGCCGTGAACGGGCTCAGGCCTACCGGCAACGTCACTTTCTCGCGGCCAAGGGTTAAGGGGGTACGTGTGCTTAGCACACAGACATCCCCTCGCCGTATTCCGGTCTTCCCAACCAGAGAAGTAAATTTTCTCATCGTCACACAGCAACAGATACTGGACATTGCAAGCAAAAAGCACACTATAATCTTGACCTGAGCCTCGTAGTGGAAAGCGAGCACGCTAACCAAGAGCTAGCCCTCATTCAGAGTAGCTCAGAAACATTAGCTCGACCCTTGTGCCGCGGCTCATC
The DNA here is from genome assembly GCA_038098605.1 of Gryllus longicercus. Lineage (NCBI taxonomy): Eukaryota > Metazoa > Arthropoda > Insecta > Orthoptera > Gryllidae > Gryllus > Gryllus longicercus. Next base: position 1,006,967 of record JAZDUA010000414.1, read on the forward strand.
CTGAACAGCCAAACATCAATTATGCAATCAATATCTTCAATACAATCGAGACACGACTTTCCGTGGCTGTTTGGACATTCCGCTCATCTCACCCAATTGGAAAACTCTAAAAAAATTAACACTAGAACGCAACGTGAAGATGAGTCGTGCACTATAAAGTAATATCAACTTGCTTACTCGACACGCACGGCGCAACTAACGTGTCACGCCGAGCCGGCGCGTGATATATGTGAAACATGGCACTTCATTCGCTATTCCCGAAGTTGCTTAACTGATTTGGCAAGTCAGGCGTCTCTTTTATATTCTCAGTGGAATTTACAGTATTATACGTTGTTGGCAACCAGCGTCATCTAATTAACATGTAGGGTTGCCACCTTGCCAATTCCAGAAAGCCGCCGATCGTTGCGACCGGGGGGGGGGGGTAATTACTGAAATCAAAAAAATACTTACGCAGACTTTTATTCATTTCTTTAAAATATATCTACATGTCTTTGGTTTCTATCGATCCATAAATCATCAACATTCAATAATATAGTGTTTCACTTTGCTAACGTTCTATTTTTTCCAGCTATGCTTTTTGTTGCTGAGAGTTTTTTAGCAGAGAAATTTGCTCGTTTGTTTTTTAAGAAAATCAATAAATGGATCACAAGACAGATCGTAGTTCAACTTTACAAATAACTCAGATTTTACAACGTTTAGGTTTAATTTATTTCGATTATCGGTCCAAACATTAAACAGTATCGAAAAAATCCTCTCAACAGGAGCATTACAGGGATAGATAAAACTTTTCCAACAAATTTAGGCAACTCTTTAAATATTTTGTCACGAACCTTCACCCATTTTTTTATCTGTTGGCTCGTCAAGATCTTTGATTAAAGGCACTATTTTGGAGAGCAGCTGGATTTAATGAAGAAGGAAAGGACAGAATTCTAATGAAATAAAAAAAGCTATAAATTTTAAGTTGGAAAAATAATTTATTTTGTAAAAAATCTAAAACATATTTATATTGAAAAAAACGGAGATAATTTTTCAAAAACCGGAGATCGGAGATGAAGTTCAAAAACTGGAGTCTTCGGTCTAAAACCGGATAGGTGGCAACCCTGTTAACATGCAAGCAACTAGCGTTCCATCATAAACGTGGATATCTGCGAAATATATAGTATATTTTTAGTAAATATGCAAGTACACAAAAACTGAGCCCAATGGGTAACTTTTGTGGTTGTATTTGTCTTAAGCGTAGCATAAGAAACAGCTACAGTTAGCTATTTACCAATTCACTGTATCACTGACCAGTGTAATCAATTTAAGGATGTGAATGTAAAAATGTACCTCTGCACGCGTATACATTGGAACGCGGCTTAAATTGGGCAGCGATTTACATTGGTACGCTAATGGATAGTAATTAGAAATTACGCATTAGAAAAATGCACTGCCATCACTTATAAAGAATCCAAAACGCTAATGCAAGTGGATAATCTATGAGATGTATTATTACGTTACAGGTAGAGAAAAACGAACCATTATCTCTATACGATCGGCGTAATGTGACCACAAAAGAAAGTTTCAACAATTTTACAAACAACAGGTGACTACACCCAAGTCATTTTACAGAGAACTCACACCAACAGCCGCCCCAAGGTTTCGCAGCATGAGGATGGTTATGAAGTGCGTCCAACTGTCTACTTTGCGAGCAACGGTCATACTTCAAGTGAACTTCCCCTACCATATCATCAATCATACTGCGCACTTTTTACAGAAAATGTAAAAAAGAAAGAAAGAAAATTCTCCAGTTTAATTTTTTCATTGCTAGATGTTTTAAGAGGTACACCCATTTACATCTCGTAAAACGAAACGAGGAGTACCTGTTCAAATAGAGTTATTTGTCGTAGCCAAAAATAGTGTGATGAAATGTACGCAATTAGCTCCTTTTGAACACAAACACAGTTTGGGGTGATTTCCCTTGAGAAATAAATAGACCTGGACGTGTCTTTTGACAATATTCAACTACTACAATCGAATAAAAAGACAATAGCCCCATTTGAACAGGCATTCCACAATTGTGGGCAAAGGCATAGAAAGCGCAGGCAAAGCCAATGTGCCTCGTTTGGCATGCAATACTTTAGTGATACTTTTGCATCCGGCGGTTGATGTTTCGTGTCAGTGCTACCTCTCAGAGACGGGGTGCAATAACATTCCATTCCGCGGTCTTTTTTGTGTACGGCTGCCACGTCTGCTTGCAAAGAATAGCGGACAAGAGGGTGGGGGTAAGTAGTAACGATTTTATAAAAATATGTACATATATTATGAAGTATATAAAATTATTTGTTATTCTACAAGCATTTTAACAGATAATTTCAAAACTTTACTTTTAATTCAAAACATCAAATATATTATAATACAATATGTAATATATATATATATATATATATATATATATATATATATATATATATATATATATATATATATATATATATATATATATATATATATATATATATACATAATATTAAAAAAATATTTGCTTTAAGAAATTGTCACAAATTGCATTAAACTTTTTGTTTATAATACTTCAACAAAATATTTGGTTTGAGAAATTCGTGCTGTACATGTTAACACTAGTACTCATTGAACCTCAAAAGATACGTTATTGGGTATTCCAAAACACACCTTCCCAACTAAGAAAAAAGTATAATATAAAAATTATAGGTAAATGCGAGTTAAGAAAAATAGTATGTCAATAATTTTATTAAATATCTTGTGAAACAATTAAGTATGATTATCTTTTTCGGAGAAATGGTTATGCGATCTTTGTTTCATTCTAACTTACGAAAAAAAGACAAAACGCGATTCTTCTTTCCTTATTCTATTAGACTGTACAGTTTTAGATCACGTGCCATTTCATCATAAAGTGATTTCATTAAAAATGTCCACTATTTTGTGAAACAAAAATAGTTAACATGATGTGAAAAAAGCGGAGTGTCCACTCAAAATGTTGGCATCTGGCAACCATATTTATGTGTCTGGACTTAAGTTTCCTGTTCAGAGTGGATGGCGAGATATATTGCATTGCAGGCTGAGTTTTGCTCAGAGTCAGCATTGCCACCGTCTCTGCAGCGTCTCTGGCCGAGAGGTCCTAGGCTTCTGGCCGCGACGATGGTGGCGGCGTTAGCTACATCGAATTCAGCTGCTGCATGAAAAGACATTCCTGAGACCGGTTGTTCTGATCGGTAGATTTTAATCATTTTTCCCATCAATACCAGGCGAATGCAGGAGCGGTGCCCTAATAAACGTCTCACGGACTGAGCGCGATCTTTCCTTCCTCTTCCTTGTCCTATCCTCACTTCCTTCATCCACTACTCTATCACATATGTCGGGAGTACAGCCGAAGGCTCAGACGTTGTCCCGGCTGGGGCGGTGCCCCGCAGGGAGAGATACTTGGGGAGGGAATCCTCCGCAATCGGACGAGAAGGTCGGAGTCGTCCACTGGGGAGGAACACCACCACACCCCGGGATAAACCCCCCATTCAAGAAACAAAATCAGATCAAATCTGCGTAGAAATTGACGCGCACGTAATCGTCGATAGCGTTTTTTCTCATTACACAATTATTTGAAGAGTTTCAGTTATTTACTTGTGCACCGCATTACCCAAATACCAGTTGTCTGCTGGTCGTAAACACCCCCTCCTACTGCATTGTGAATACTGCAAGAATGTACAAGAACCGTGCAAGAAAATGCTGCAAGAAAAGTAACTAGCATTACTTGCAAAGTATCTTTATGAACAAATTATGAATTTCTCATAGATGGTAATTTGAAGTGCAAACATTTACGTAAATTAATACATGCTTGAGAAATACGTTTATTTATTTGTTACACAGCAAGATTATCATTGCAAATAATCAGGGAACAAACTATACAGCGCTCACTATTCACAGGAAAACTCCCAATGACAGAGCATTTCTAGGACAATACTTGAAGATACAATTAACTGTCTCTAATACCCTATACAACAGCATGGCGTTTAGAGCCTGCGTCATTTCTATTCTTTTTTACATGGAGTCCTTTTCTTCATGACAAAGGTCTGAACTCTGAATCGCTTGCAACAGCTGGTAATTATAATATATTTTCGGATAGAAAATGGAATAACACGGATGTACACGATGCAACAGTTGAAGTCATTCTCTCGGTAATCACACCGCGATTAATGCCAACGGTTCATGACATACGTCGAGTATTATACTCCATGCACATCACCACGTCGATTACAGTACTGTAATTCAATAGAATCGCCGCTGTCATAAGTGTGGGCTCTGCACGTTGCATGGTGATATATCGGCAGGGTGATCGCACCGCCACCTCGGTTCACAGGCTCTTTTTTCACCAGCTTGCTGACTTTGGTGACTTTGGTCCTGCCAATTGGCATTCTCCTGCTGCAGGTCTTGGAGTGGTCGACGACTATTTGTTACGACCTTCTATGTCACGTGTATGAACACAATGACGCACGTCGGTCACCGAATCTCTTTCAATACCCTGGCGACAGCGTTAACTGAAGATACTGACTGTGGCATTCAAGCTTAGCATTTAGTCGATTATCGACATCTTGATAAGAAACGTTGATCTGATCATCGACTTGGTGATCAGTCACGCTAAATGGGGAGTTCGATAGTTCTGCCATCCCCCGGTTCGGGCTCAACTTTCCGCCGACTCGGACACCACCTCAATGTACGTGGTGCGCGTCTCGCGGGTGGCGTGCTTCTTCTTGGTGAGCTTGGTGACCTCGGTGACGGCCTTGCCCTGCCGCTTGGCGTTCTTCAGCCTGCACACGTACGAGCGGCTCCACTCGCAGCGGCTGCACGAGCGGATGAGCCTGCGGATCCAGGCGCTCTTGGCCAGGTCGAAGGGCGCCCGCCCGCGGTCGTCCTTGGCGTTCTGGCTGGCGCCGGCCGCCCGCAGCGCGCGCACCGCCACCAGGTTGCCGTTCTCCGCCGCGTAGTGCAAGGGCGTGCGGCCGCGCACGTCGCGCCGCACGTGGTCCGCCTTGGCCTCCATCAGCAGCTCCACGCACCGGCCGCTGAAGTCGTGGTAGGCGGCCACGTGCAGCGGCGTCAGCCCGTACACCGTCGTCGCGTGCACGTCCGACCCGCGCTCCAGCAGCTCCGACACGACGCCCGCGTGCGCCTGCGAGCGAGCTCAGAATTAAGGTTTCGTCTCCCTGCCATGTTGGAGGGCGACTGCTTTAGCGAATGGTCACATTATGTGAAATTCCACTCACGAATTGAGACTTATTCCGTAATTTACAAAATGCTACATTTTTTAATGTTCTGTCACATAGAAGGAAAAAACAAATACAGGTGTCTCATTATTAATGTTCGAACTCGCTGGCATCTTGGAGGGAGACTATTTTAGTGAAAGATCACATGATGTTAAAATTCCACTCACGAATTGTGACTTATTCCATAACTTACAAAAAGCAGCGTTTATGAAAGTTCTATCACAAAGAAGGGAAAAAACTACGGGTATCTCATTATTAATGTTCCATCTTGCTGGCATGTTAAAGGACAACTATGTTTTGCGAAAGGTCACATGATCTGAAATTCCACACACGAATTGAGACTTATTTCGTAATTTACAAAATGCAACATTTTTTAATGTTCTGTCACATAGAAGGAAAAAACAAATACAGGTGTCTCATTATTAATGTTCGAACTCGCTGGCATCTTGGAGAGAGACTATTTTAGTGAAAGATCATATGATGTTAAAATTCCACACACGAATTGTGACTTATTCCGTAATTTACAAAATGCAACAATTATGTACGTTTTATCCCAAAGCGTAGAACGTTCCCCAAATACTTTGCAAAAGTTGAGGAAAGAGAGGAGGACTAATTGTTCGAAGTTGAGTTTCGTTATCAAGTTATTTTCACTTTAAAATCAACTATTCACACGTTCGTTCAACTACAATTGACATAAACAGAAATGAGAACTATGGTACGTCTCACAATAAATGTTACAAACCTGTTGGCATTTTGGAGGGTAACTACTTTAACGAAAGATCACATTATGTGCAATTCCTCACACGAATTGTGACTTATTCCGTAATCTACGAAATGCAACGTTTTTGCACGTTCTATCATAAAGTGGTTGAACGTTTCTCACCCCTCAGCAGAGGCTGTTGCAAGATGCAGGGAAGATTTGTTCAAAGTTGGATTCCGTTATGAAGTTATTTTCATTTCAAAAATCACTATAACGTTCGTAAGAGGTCGACTGCAAGTGTCATGAACAGAATGAGAACTACGGGTGTTTCACTACAAATGTCACAAATTGCTGGAATGCTGGAGGGTCTAATATTTTGGCGAAAGGACATATGGTGTGAAATTTGATGTCCCTAAATAGACAACATTATTCTTATTCCGTAATTTACAAAATCACACCTTTTTGAACGTTCTATCGAAAAGCTGTAGAACGTTCCCCTACTCCGTAGCAGAGCTTGTTGAAGAAGGGAAGGAAGCAATGTTCGCATTTAGCTTCCATTATGAAGTTATTTTCAATTGGTTAGTTTAATTTTAGAAATCCATCGAACGTCAAATTTCCCATTTCGAGAAAATTGAGAGTGTTCCAGTTTTTCCGATTTCAAAACATTTTTTAATATTAAAGCAGTTGATAAATGCATATTTTTCATGTTAATATGCAATAGTCCATGTGGCTATCCTCATGGAGCAATATTCCGCCGCTACAGTGTTTTCTTTTTACATTTTAGCGTTTGACGTGTTTCTGAAATAAACGATTAAATTGAAAACCAATGGTTCGTATCAGTTCAGCTACAAGTGTCAAGAAAATATATGAGAAATACGGGTTGCCTCACAATAAATGTAACGAACTTCTCGGCATTTAGAAGAGTCGATTATTTTTACGTACGAAGATATTATATAAAATTCCTTGACATTAAAAAGACACGCATTATAGTTTTTATATCGTAATCTAGGAAAGATCTTTCAGGACGTTCTAGCACAAAGTGATTAGCGTTCCCCCACTAGGTAGCACATGGTGATAGGAAGGAAGATTCATTCCAAGTTGGGTTCCCCCGTAGTTTTCCCTGATTGGTTGCCCTTGATTGGTGTTAGGCAGTTTACGCCCTCACGCAATTATTTCGTGTACCTGCCGTACACAACGGCAGAAGCAAAAGAAATCGTCTTAGGGGGCGTGAATGGGGCAATATATCCCCCAAATATTCTGAAATACAACCAGTACCTTTTCCAAATTCCGTTTCCTTCTACAAACGTAAACGACGTGCTAACTGGAATAAATGTACCCATCGGTATCCTTCGTGTCAGACGTGTGATGGCGCTGTGAAATCGAGCGACAGATTAGCAATTTTCGCAGAGTGAAACGTGCTTAAAATACAGCATGTGTATGAAACGGTTGAATAAAGTTATCATCTGCCACATGCATCAAATCGTGCTGGACCATGTCAACTTACGAACGAGTTATTAGACGAAGCCAGCGACTGTTGTAGGCCAATGTTCATTAAAATCAGAATTTAAAAATTCATTGTATGTTATATATGCTGAGATCATACACAATTGGTTTGTCAATGTATGTATCGCGAGTTTTGCATGTTGAATACATTTATGTTAATTGTCAGAGTATGTTATTTAATTCATGAACAGCTGAGACATACATTTACCTTTATAATCTGCAGCAAGCCCATTATTAACTTCAATACACCAATAATGAAAATGACCTGGCTTTTCTAAGATTTTAGGAAGCGCGAGCATTTAAATCACATAGCGTCGACCTGCGTGAACTTTGGTTGGGAAATCACATATAACAAAGCAATAAATGAGACAGTTCCCTCTGATTAAGCAACTTCTCAGACACAAATATTCGAAAGGCCACGTGATCAAGGAGATTTGACGCACCCGCCCCTCGGCATGCGGGGTTTACCTAACAATCAGGGGGCCATATGTTTGTGTCAGATATGCCACATCAGTGCACACGCAATTTCCAATTATAAATTCACCAACAAAAAGTTATCATTTTGTAACCCCTCTGCATTCCCTTGAAGTGTGTATGATTTAGTCCGAAGACAGCGGTGTAAATAGAGGGTCTTTTGATGTCCTCTCCAACTTGCACGCGGCTGTGACACGCATGGACGGTGACACTAGAGCAAGCATGACATATGTCGCGGGCGAGGTAATTAACATACGAGAGCTTGCGGGAAGTGTCCAGATCAAGTGGCGCGAGATTTAAAAGAAAGGGTTGTACGAGTACAAATTGCTTCGTAATGGCGGTACATTGCTAGATACCTGATCCATAACACGCTTTTGGAAAACACAGTAGGCGGTTATAGCCCCTCCTTAAGCTATACTACTTCCCATTTCTTCTACTAAAGCAAAGGATTGGTCCATTAAAATATTAATAATACATCTGTCAGATTTCATATTATCAGTTAAGTGTAAAACTAAACATTTCGTATCTAGTTTACATAAAAGTACAATGATTTCAATAATGTCCTACAATTAGGCCAGAAAACGTAAATGGCAAGCATTTGTGTCTTGTTTACTATGCAAAAATGTTTTTACAATTTCAAAGGAAAATAAACAAGAAATAGTAATACCTTGAAAATAATACAAATACAACAAAAATATGTAAGAGAGTAAATCTGACAAACATATTTTCGGGTGAAGCCATTGATGTCCATTTCAGCTTGCGCGTGTACACCCTTTTCGGCATTAGGAGGAGAAATGAGAACGAAGTCAGGGGAAGTGGCATGTGCTCGAAGAAGCGCCTGGTTTCTCAGGCGGGCCAGAGAGTTTTGCTATAAGAAGGGACCGCTATGACAACTCCTCCTTGGCCACTGCTGGCAAGTAACGCCCACGCACTCAGTCGGTGCGTTTGTTTACAGTTATTTGTAAACGGATTCATCCCCGCCTCTTGCAATGCCATCGCCCTGCATGACGTTCAAATTTAATTGAATTAATGCCTTACTTTACGTGGCGTGACTCTGGCCATGAGACCATGAGGCCTGCTCTTCCGTCTGACCACGCAAATTTCGCTACGCTCCTTTCACCAACTGGCAGAGAAAGGAGGTATTTCTTGGGCGAGAAACAGGCGATTTGAATTTAGCTCAGAGGCGTCATTTAGGCTTGAGGATCATTTAAATACATACAAGTAAATCTACTAACATGTGACAGCCGGCTTTACTTCCCCTGCAAAGGAAGGCGTACGAAGAATTTGTTTCGCCCTTACAAATCCACGGCTTCGATCGGGTTTGAATAGTCCGGTACGCTAACAGTTACACCCTCGCCGCTAAGAGGTCCCTTCCTAGAGAACTTCGTCCGTAGGTCGGCGCGGGCGCGCTTCGCCGCGCGGGAGAGACCTTGGCGGCGGCGCGGTGCAGGGGCGACCACTTGCAGCCGTAGGCGAAGTTGGGGTCGGCGCCGGCGTCGACGAGGCCGCGCACGCACAGCAGGCGACCGGCCTGCGCGGCGCGCAGCAGGTTGACGCCTAGGGCGCCCAGGCGCTCGTCGCACGCCGCGCCCACGGGCGGCGGCGTCGTCACCTCCACCGAGCGCGGCACGCGCGGACGCGACCTGACACGCACGCGCGCGCGCAGCCTCCAAGGCAGGGGCTCAGGGGCCACAAACGAAGCCGTCGCGCGCTCAGGGCACCAACCGATGGCTCTGCAGCGCCTCTGACCGGGCAGGACGTTCGACACGAGCGACACAGCTACTTCGAGTTCTGTACCTGTCTGGAAGAGAATTCTAGCGGCCGGCTGTTCTGATCGGTAGTTTTTTCGTGGTTTCACCGATCAGTAACCGGAAAACCGATGTCCTTCCTACCTCAGGCGCTGTCTGGAGAACTATAACGTCCGGCTGTTCGGATCGCTAGTTTTTTATGGTTTCTTGTATCGATTCCAGGTGAATGCCGGAGAAGTACCCTAACAAACGAAATGCGCGCGATCTTTCCTTCCTCTTCCTTGCCCTATCTTCACCCCTCACACGCACTTACTTTTGCACGCACTGCAATACCTTATATGCCGGGAGACCTGTCGGGAGCTTATAGTTTGTCCCGGAGGGACTTGCTGGGGTGGTGCCCCGCTGATGAGACATATCTGATTGAGGGAAACCCTGTTAACTGGCGGGAACACTGGGATTACGGGAACAAGGGCCTTACTAACAGGATGCGTGCGTGAGGCACACAATGTTTCTGCCCGACATGGTTGAACGGGGTTTTCGCTTTCGATGAATAATCTTTCGCGGGTCACAATAAATGGAACCGCGGCCGACAACCCTGCTCTAACGCCTTCCACTTTTTACGTCTAAAGAATGTCTGTGTCTGTCATATTTTATTCACTGCTTTGTAAGATACTTTAGCCGCGAGGGTTTTCTTAACAGTTCGATTCATAGCAAACAAGAATTTGTATACAATCGTGTAAAAATGCATATATTACGAATTATGATTTCCTTCATCCCTAGTGTTCATGTGTTTTTCTGAAGGAACTTCCTATTACATAATTTAAAATAGTTAAAAGTAATGCTTCTATTCCACAATACATGTTTGAATCTGCGAAGGTTGAAGTATCTAATTTATTACTCAAATTCCTAAGGTATTTACGAAAAAAACTTAACACGATTGGCGTACATCTAAGAGAATTTCTACGAGTTTCATAATAGTATTAAGATTTATGAGCTAATTATGTGCCAATAGTTAATTATAAATAAAAACTTAATGGGAAGAGTTTAATAATAGTGTAATTAAATCTGTTTCGCCATTGTATTCTTTATTTCTTAGCCTTTGTAACCTGAAGAATATTTCTTCACGTTACAAAGAATATTACAACAAACTTTGGCAAACATCAAACTAAAAAAACGTTACTGACGTAAAATACAATGAAACATATCATACAAATATAATAGATTAGTATCTCTTGATGCATATATTTTTTAAATGACAAGTCTCCGCATCTTATTTTATATCGAGTGCTACTATTTTAACACGAGTTAGCTCCAGGATAGGCAGACATCTTATGTTTCCGAACGCTTCAAATGCTATGGTCATTTGTGCTGTAAACATAGTCAATTTTATAATTTGGGCAGTTGCAGTTTTCCTCCCCGCACAAATGTTAGATTCGGCGCCGACTTACATGTCAGCTTGCGTTTTTTTAAACTTCCAGGTATCTCCTCCGAGCCATCACCCCAGATGGGACAAGCTCTAAGCTCCCGACTAATCCTCTGGAGTGTTGGTAGAGTATTCCGTGTAAGTGCAAATTTGTGCGTAATGAGAGGCGAGGGGAGAAGCACGAGAAAGGAAAGAGCGCGATCTGTGCCTTTTTTATCGAGGTAGTGAACCACCCAGCAATGACCGAAGAAACAGCGGAAAACTATCTATCAGAGCAACTGGTCTCCACGTAGATGCTGAATTTAACCTGGCTATGTAGCTGGTGTTCACAATCCGCCAGACTCGCGACTCGAAGAACCTCCTAGGACCTAGATTCGCTTCAGTGGAAACAGTTAATGCCCGGAAGTAATGCTGAAGTTAATTAACGAAATTCGACGGTGAAACTACACAAAAATATTTTGTTTCTCGGCAGTGTGTTTGACTGTTAATATATGCGAGCTTAACAGCATCAAACCCCTTCACACGGAGAGTTACGTGTAGCGTCGGGCCCCTTCACACAGACGTCAATAAGCGTGAAAAAGGAAGGATTCGCCTGTCTCGCCGCGGAGGCGGCCTAAAGACAGTACGTGACTGATATCAGTGAGGCTTCTAATTGGCCTCTTGATAAGACTGCCATTTATAACTACGCTCTGCTGACGATGGCTTGAAAGCGCATCTGCGCTGCTGGTGGCGGGAGCGTGCATCTAACAGGCACAGCAGTACCACTGCACCGCGTGTGAATACTTCCATTTAAACCAATGCTTTGCCAGCAGACGCGCCACTCGGAATCACCAATGCTAACACGAACCCTGATCATGCTGGATACTCGGATTCTCATGAAATTTCGTCAGCTGGTAGAACACCTTGCAAAACCCACGTATCCAAATATTGAAGACGTACGCGTATTAGAAATAGTGTTTTAGAGGCGTTTAGCATCAAGACCTTATGTGACATCCGCGCCTCCCGAAGAGGGAAAACCGTTACATCAGCAGCGCTAGGAGCGTTATGCGACGTTTATCAATCGGTGTCAGATTCCACTCGTTCCTACCAGACTGACGGCTTGGTCTCTTTTTACTCTGAAGCGCAGAGTGACACGTGTTATTAATAATTCTACTGAAGTCAGTTGTACGAAAAACGAAAATAATGCTATTTATCAGAAAACTGATACAGAAACGTATATACGGGGCACTATGATACTTACGTTACACTCTATGTTTTGACATTTTTTAGCACATTCGTGAATCGACAGGCAGTGATGTCATGGAAGATCATAATACTAATTATCTCAAAACCTACTTGCAATGCTTCATAGCACTTAAAAGATTGCATGTAGGTGTTCTGAAAGTTTCTGAACAACCGGGTAAAATTTGATGTCAGTGCAAGTATCCAGCACGGTGAGCGTTGCGTGCACGAGGCTCAGTGTGAAGAGGCAATTATCCCGCTTTGCATCCCGTGGCCAGCAGGCGCTCGTACCAGGGGCGGCACAGGCTGAGCGTCCGAGAGGTGCCCGAGCGGGAGGTGGCTTGCAGCAGCAGCGACGGACGGTTCTTGCGCGGGAAGCACACGACCGAGGACGAGGCCGCCGACGCCGCTTTGGACGCCGTGGCCGACTGCGACGTCGACGCCGACGCCGAGTCGGACGCCGGCAGCCGCAGCCCCGGGTCGGCCGGCGAGTCCGCGCCTTCGCTCGCCCCCGCGGCCTTCCCCTCCTCCCGCGCCGCCCGCGCCGCCCGCACCGCCTTCAGCAGACTCGACGAGCGCTTCGCCTCCGCGTCCCGCCTCTCCAGCCCCAGCACCCGCCACTTCAGCTTCTTCACCGTCGCGCCGTGCGTCTGCAATGCACCTTGCGATACAAACACGTAGGATACACACGCAGTAAGCCAAACTTTCACTATGGCTGGTGTACGTTTTGAGAGGAGTGATGTATCTACTTTTCTTTTTGTACAATTTTTCCGTTCAATCATTCGTTACCGTAGCAAACGAATTTCGACTCTGCAGGAACACATGTTAGCAAGTGGCTATCGTTAGTTCTGGAAATTATTTTGCCTGAAATACACGGGTTAAGGGTTTTTGTCTTTAATAGGTATACAAAAATGCATGTAAGACATGAAAAATGCATTGTAACAAAACAATAGATAATATATGCCGCTTAAAATAGAAATAATAGACAGTGGACATCTCCATACAAATACCGAACTGACATACAGACAAAAAACCAATGTGGGATATCTGAGTGATACCATAATAAAATGCAAAATAATCGAAAGAACAATTTTTAATTATTAAAAGCGAATGTAATATGTATATAACAACATATTACAATGCTTTTCTGAAGTGGTACAGTTTCAGGTTTGAAGTATTGCAAGGGCTTATATATTTTGAACGTTTTCTGTATTTGTAATGCATTCGCGTGATTTTGATTGCAGATATCAATGAAATCTGCCGCTCGGAATAGCCGACGGTTCAATTCTCCTACACGCAGTACTTTGACTTCAATTCGGCTACGCGGCTAGTGTTGAAAATCCTCCTCGCATTGACGAGACTTCAGTCGCAGAACGCAAAATAAACAATGCGTCCGAGGCAACCGAAATTGCTACTGAGATATTGCAGTCGGTCATTAGAAATCACTTGAACTTCGATATAGGTGATTTCCCTTCGCAATTTCGGAGACAAGATCAATTATTCTCAAGACGTTGTTAGAAGATTATAACATTAATCCCGCTACTTCCTGTGTGATACAACCTGCGGCTACAACCTGCAGCTACAACCTACGAACGTGATTTTCCGCCTAACGAGTGCGTACGCACCTTGAGCATGTCCTTGACGCCCTACAGGGCGTTTGAAAATCCTTCTCGCACCGTCGAGACTTCAATCCCAGAACTTCAAAATCAAGAAAGCGTCCGAGGCAACCGAAATTGCTACTGAGCAATTGCAGTCGATCATTAGAAATCACTTGAACTTCAATACAGATGATTTTCCTTCCCAAGTTAGGAGACAAGATCAATTATTCTCAACACTCTCTCTGACTTGTTAGAAGATTGTAACATTAATCCTGCGGCTTCCTGTGTGATACAACCTGCTGCTACAACCTACGAGCGTGATTTTCCGCCCCACGAGTGCGCACGCACCTTGAGCGTGTCCTTGACGCCCTGCACGGCGCTGTCCGTCTTGGCCATGGTGGTGCGCATGGTCTGCATGGAGTCCTGCATGCCCGCCAGCGCGTTGGCGATAGTGTGGAACGCCACCACCATCTGCTCGCAGTATTCGTCGCCGGCGCAGTCCCCGTCTTCGCCAATGGTCTGCGCTCCCGCCTCGCCCGCCACGCCCGCCTGAACCGACCCGCCCGTCTCCCCCGCACCGCCCTCCGCACTCGCCCCAGCCGCCGCCTCGCACACCTCCATCGGCGCCCTTAACAGAGAACGAGCTTTACAGTAAGTGCCGTCCGTCGTTGTTTCCTCTATCTACCGTACGTCTAGCCATCTCTTCGTCTGTCTGTCCATCTCTCCGACTGCCCCCCTCTCTGTCCGTCCGTCAGACCGTCCGTTCGCCTTTTCGGTCCGTCCCCCTCTCCGTCCGCCCCCCTCTCCATCCGTCCCCCTCTCAGTTCGTCCCCCTCTCCGTCCGTCCCCCTCTCCGTCCGTCCCCCTCTCCGTCCGTCCCCCTCTCCGTCCGTCCCCCTCTCCGTCCGTCCCCCTCTCCGTCCGTCCCCCTCTCCGTCCGTCCCCCTACCGTACATTCATCTCCAATGCATAATTCTTAATACAAATATACACATAAATGTTTATTCCTAGTTAAAAATGAAAATAATTTATTTCAAAAATATTAATATTAATGAATTTGACCACTATGAGCTAACCAAAAGGACGTTTGATCCAAACCAGTAATTCCACTTCACAGAACATATTATCGAGCGCAGGGTGAACGTACCTTGGTACCTCCACGTTCATGGCTGCTGTGCTTTTAAGCGTAAACGTCCAGTCCTCCCAAAAGTGTTCGTCGACAGCGGCAAGCAGATCAGCGAAACCGGGACCAGAGTCTTCCAAAACACTGCACGTGGGAGTCTTCTAAACCGCTCCTCACAGACCATCCGGGCTACTCCGTTAACAAAAAATGTGCTCAAAAGATTCGTTCCTTTGTGTAGTGTAGTTGAATTAAAAGGGAAAGAACTAATATAGCTTTTTCAACGATATTGTATTCCCGGATCTTCGAGGGTCTCTACCGAAAAAGTACTACATGTTTTTGCCATGTCCGTGTATGCGGTTGTTGCCAGAACACAAACAAGAGAAACAAATAAAGAAATAGGGTGAATTACAGGATGAAAACTGAAACTTGCATTTACGAACCTTGCAGTGATCTTGTTTTTGGGCGGGATAAGGTAATGGAAGATTACTATATGATTAGGTAAATGAATACTGAATATTTCAAGAGAAGAATCACAAATGAGTGTTCTAAAGTGAAAATCAAATTTAAATTGATCCTGTATTTGTGTAAGAGATGGCATCAAGCAGTAGATTATAATAATTAGAGTAAATAAATGAAAAAATAGAGAAAATATCTTTCTACTACCTGTGCTTATTCTGTAGAGGTCAGACTCCAAACATCTCTCAAAGACCTTGGCGGCGACGATGGTGTAACGGTTAGCGTATCAGAGTAACGGTTAGCGTACCCAAGAATGCGGGTTCAAACCCGACCGAGAAATAATCTTTCGTACGCCTTGTATCGGAAGATAAGTGATGCCGGTTGTCCCATGGTAGTCGATTGTAATCCCATGCAGTTACATGTAAAACATGTTCAAGCCTAAATGAAGCCTATGAGCTAAATTCAAATCACCTGTTCTGTTGCCCAAGAAATGCCTCCTTTCTTCAATAGTTGGTAAAAGAAGCATAGCGAAATTGGCATGGTCAGACAGAAGAGTAGGCCTCATGGCCTGAGTCTCGCGACATAAAATAAGGCTTCAATTCAATGAAAGCTACAAAACATGTCCTCAAAACTCATTTTTAATCTATCCAGTGTATATTTAAAAGGTATAATGTTTAAAATAAAAATCTATGAGTCAGTAACTTATTTAATTTGAGTATTTGTATGTTTTATTAATGTACAGCACTTTGTATAATCTGAACATTTATGTGCTTCACGAAATATGAATATTATGGCAAAGACATAGAATACCGTGTATTAAAAAATATTGTGAGAAAGGACATCTAGAAAAGTTTTCATATATTATGAAATAAATAGAATAGCATGACAATAATATTGATCAAATACCTTAAGACTCTAATTAGAACAATTTGATCCTAATAATTTGTATTTCGAAAACATTTTCTAGACTCACCTTGTAATATTTTTATTTCAAGTGCAAAGTTAAGAACAAAACCAATGAAAGTGTATTTCGTTGTATTATATTTTTCCATATTATATACCTTTGAATATTATATTTAATACAATTCAATACACAAAAATGTTCCTGACCTAAGAGAAACTCGCACTAGTGTACCAAGAGGATTACGTTTTTCCAGCAAGTGGAACAGGAATTTCCAATACTTATTAGTCCCCTATCCGCTTGAAGGAATCAACCAACAACTAAGACACCAAGTATGTACGAGTGTTGTTTTAATTAAATAAGGTAATTTGTATAATGATCATTATCTTTGTTGTACTGTAGTTATTCTTGTGACATATCATAGATAAACTTTAAACTTGTTACCAAAATAATCACGAGCTCAGTTTTTGATGAAATTGCAATTTCTTCTAGGCGTGGGAAATAATAAAAAAAATAAAATTCAGAACTGTTTACTAGACGTAAATAAGCTGTAAAATTGGACGCGAAAATTGAAAATATGATTTAATTTATTCAGAATTTCTAGTGTGACAAATTAACAAGTAAACAAATAATCACAATTGATTTCAGTGAGTTGGCTTTGTGGTCTGATGATTTGGAACCCAGACATATCGAAGCAAATATTCCCCATAACCTAACAATAACATTTCTATTGCAGTTGGGATATATTATTTAATGAAATGAGTATACTTTTCTACATAAATGTCGATTCCGGATCCTTTGAATCTATTGTGAGTTGCTTCTTCACCAAATGCTGTTATCTGTGTGTGTTGTAAATGTGAAAATGATATAAATGTATATTACCTTTTACAAACAATAAATATTCTCGCTGAAAATCGCTTTCCCATCATCCCGAACGAAGTATTTTGAAGTAAATTAAGAGCTCCATCTTCTTCAATCCTCCAGTGAAGAGTGGGGTAAGGTGTCCATTACTATATTTAATTTTAACTTCCGGATTATATTAACCACACATTTAAATAATCATTTTTAAGAGTAATAATAAAAAATACTAATAATTTATAAATACGCCTATTTCATAAAACGAGCATAAAATGCTCATTTCGTGAAATAGGCAAGATTGTTGACAAAAACTCGAAACAAGCTACACACCATTGCATCTAAAACAGCTGAAGAATAGTTCAAACTAGTGGTATGTGTTATAAGTGAAAACTACTATAGCCCTCTAGCTTTAAATCAAAATAATTTATTTTTCAATTCTTTTTACTTTCTTTACTTTCAACCTAGTTGATAGTAAATAGAAAGTAATCGAGCAGGTAAATTCGAAGATATTTTGTCAGAAAACTCGTTTTTACCAGCCTTGGTAACGAAGAAGTGGATAAATATTATATATATACAAGTAGTAAATTTCTTTCTATAACACGTTCAGTAGTCAGAAACAGTGTTTTGTAGGTCCTTGACACTGCACTAGTGGTGCAACAAATGACACAGGCTTTCTCGTATTAGTTTTCTATTTCCTTTGGTCTCAGTAACTTATTCGGACTTGCCATTTTATCTTGTCAATTTCCATCTATCGCTGCTCAAAGTACATTTTTTTAAATGTTCTCAATTTTTCGGTTTTCTAATAATAGAACGGAAATATTATTTTAAGAATATTAAAGAACAGTAAAACCTTGTCCTAAATGACAATTTTCTTGAGAAAATGTGAAGTCATTTTTAAGAAAATGGCGTTTAAGCGCTACAGAAAAATCAAAATTTGATGATCTTTTTCACAGAAAATTTTGGAGTTTTCGAAAAGATTTAATAGATTCATTTAACGCATATTAACTCACAAATACAATAGTGTTTACAAATTGGTAAAAATGTGCATATTACCAGTGTGAGAGATCTTCCAAAAAATTACATTTGTATATTTTAGAAAAAAACAAAAAATACTCCAAAATGAATTTTATGTCATATTAAACAGTTCAACTAGCACTATCCCTTCGAAAAGTATGAACACAAACTTTGTAGCTCTTTTTACAAAAATAACGTTTAAGCGTTTCTGAAAATGCAAAATTTTGAGCTAGTTTTCACTAAAAATTGTTGAGTTTTCAAAAACTTTATACGACATTATTTAAAGCACATGTGTTCATAAATATAATAATGTGGACAAATATCTGCTAGTATACATATTATCGACTTGAGAAATACGTCAAAAAAAATTACATGGTGGTATTTTTTGAAAATACAAAAGAATATAGCAGTATGGTGTGTATGTCATCATATAAAGTGAATTTTGTACTATTCCTATCAAAAGTTTAAGTAAAAATTTGAAGCCGTTTTTGAGAAAATCTTGCAATATTGCACGAAAACAACTGAAAGTTTCAAAAATTAAAATGACCTTAATGAACGAACAAATTGTGGTCAAAAAATTTAATTTAAAGGAAAAACGCGTATCATCGATTTTGTAGTTGCCGACAAATATCATACTTTTGAAATTTGCAAAAGTTCAGAGTTAACAGTGAAAATGGGACCTGTGCCACTTTTGTAAGTGTATGTTACTCCCTTCTTACAAGAAATTTAAAGAAAAAATTTGGATCCGTTCTTGAGAAAATTTTGAAACTGTCCGGGGAGAAAATTTTGAAACTGTCATGTAAAGTATCCCCAAATTTTAAAGAATGTTTTTCAAAATCTGAAAGCTTCTACTCTAGCCAGATGGACCGGAGTTTCTTCAAATTTGGAAAAATCCCTACGCATGCTTTAGACGCTAGTAGTGTTCACGGATGGACAGACGGACGTTTGGCTGTCAATTGATTTTTTAGTATCAAGGACCTACAAAAAAGGGTTTCTGGCTGCAGCGCATGTTCGAGATTTTTTTTCTTAATTTAGGATCTAGATTTATCCACTTTTTCGTTATTAGGGCGCGGCAATGATTTTTTTTCTGCAGAAAATCGGGCATTTTTTCGCGCAGCATTACATATTTTTGTATATACTCCGTATTTACGTATGTATACGGGAAACTAAAAAACGCGAAACCGTCTGTGTGACTGACCGTCCGTGGTCAACGCTAGCGCCTACACTGTTCAGACGATTTTCTCCAAAACTGATATTCACCGATCGATTTAATTGAGCTCCGGGCTCCCTTACTTTGAAACAGATATTTCGACTTTATGGGTACTTCACTTAGTCTAGAATCACAATTACCGATGTTTTACAGATTTCAAATGGCCACACCAATTGTGGAATTTGAAATTAAACAAACAAACAAACAAACAAATAAATAATAAATAAATAAATAAATAAATAAATAAATAAATAAATAAATAAATAAATAAATAAATAAATAAATAAATAAATAAATAAATAAATAAATAAATAAATAAATAAATAAATAAATAAATAAATAAATAAATAAATAAATAAATAAATAAATAATAGAACAAATATTAAATTAACCCCTTTAAGGCACTTGATCTATTCAGAAAACGGAAAGCGAATCTTCCCCTGGGATTCATATAATTTTGTTCTGTAGCTCAAGGATATGAAGAAAAGACGAAAATATTCTTAGCTTTCTTGATTCTTTGAGGAAGTGTTGAAATGGATCTCCTTTTGCTTCTGAACTTAAATGTAACGTCCCTATCTGTGCACGTTTTTTAGCACTGTCGAGAACGTATTTATCAGATAATCGTTCTCCATTTTCCCACAGAAAAAAAGTCGAGTCCGCCACGAAGGGGCGTAATAACGGATAACAGCCAAAATATGTAGATGATTTGCCTCTGCAAATTGATTTTATTACCCGGAAACGAATGTTCTTAACAATTCTTTCCAAAAACCCTCGTTGTTTCTGTATTTTTAAATATACTTAATACGTACTGTACAAGATTCAAAGAAGAGAACCAAGTGCTCAACAAAGCGTTTAGATTACACTTTTTCCTGTCGTACGTAACACAGTTTTTACCGTTAAATAAATGAAACTATTACCTACTGACACTTTTACATTACGTAGAGCACATAATCACGAACTATGTAGTATTTGTTGCCTTCACAACCACGAACGATATGAGCAATCAAGTTTCACGTGTAGCACAATGAAAAGGTTCTCCACCTGTTTTCCAGATTTTCATTTTAATTTTAATTTTTTAATTATTCTCTTCGCAACATTAATGTAATTAAAAACTTCGGAACTACATGACAGTTACGGTGGATATGGAAATAAAATCTCTAAAATAATCGTAGAATATTGTGGATGCACTGGGTATGTACAAGGTAAACTGCACAAGGTATTAATGAAGAAAGAAGGAATATACAATATCTGTAAATTTTTATTTGCAAATTAATTTAATACATTGTTGTGTTGTTATTTGACAGTTATTTTATAGCAAAGGTAGACTGAATGTAAACAACAGTCTTGCCAAAACTGAAGAATGTGATGTTTCTGAGAAGTAAGTAAACCATGAATTCAACATCTTAAGGATGTATCACGTGTACCCATATCATGAGTGAAACTGAGATGGCTACATGTAAAAAAACTCTTCGCAATGAGTAGTTACATTATCATCATTCTTTAGAATCCAAGTATCGAAATGGTTGGAGTCATTGGAATGATGGACGAGTTATGATATTTCTATCTATTCTCGAAATTCTGGGGAGAACAAATTGATGCAGTTGATGCAATTGATGCAACTGATGCAAAGCAGTTTAGTATAGTCGCACAGAGGAAACCAGTAAGTTGTGAGAATAACCTTCTTCTAAGAAATGAACTTAAGTTTCGCGTTTACCACATAGATAGCACAGAGTATGTTCGGCTCAGAGTTAAGAAAATGTACTTCCTTAGAATATTAAATAAGTAAAACAGTTCGATTACGCCTTGGTTTATGTGAAACAGGTATTTCATATAAAACAATAGTATAACATTGTGGAGGTGTTTTAGAACAAAATACATATTATCAGACAAGAGATGCTCCATCTATCATTTTCAACAAACTTTCCTCTTGTGCTACTCAAATGTTCAGATGTTTCATGTCGTATTCTATTTTCCGCAATATCAACACAAACATGACGCACCCATCTTCATCCTGATGTAGTGATGTTTAAATTTGACGAAGCGGTCATTCTCTGTTTCCAAGATGTGATCGTTCCCCTTCACATTTGCGTTCAATACCTTACACGTCTTTTAAGGTGACAAATTTGATGTGGTGTATACCCGAGTTTGGAGAAACGCTGTCCCACAATGAAGATCCGTGAACTCACTCCAAACAATTGACACTGACCGAGTAAATAGCAATCAAAATACTGCGAGCTGCTGCACAAAAATATACGCCTCTGTGAGGTGACCTGGGGCACGTTTCAAAAGGCATCGAGAAACAGCGAGCTAGCGAAGGGCCGGAGGGCCATCAAAGTGCGTTGCAACACTCGCAAACACACCCGAGGCCGTGAACTGTGTGCTGTCCCTCATCCAAATGAGCTGCGTCGTTTGAAAGCACGTATGAAGCACGTGTAGTGGTCTGCTCGCCCCGACACAGCATACGAAGCACCAATAATTAGAGACGCCCGTTGTTCCTCTTCATTGAAGAATCCGGCGCTGATTGTTAAGTCATTTCACGCTTGTGGACTTGGTAGTTCTCCTGATGAACGTGTGCTGGGCTGCCGATGAGTTCGCTGCCCCAACGAAGTGTTACGTCATCAAGAGATCACCTGAAGTATGTGGATTGCGTTCACTTCGAAAGGTGCTGCGCAATGGGGTGTGCTGCGCCGTCTATTTGCTCATTCGAAGCACAGCTTGTGACGAAATGTGCTGCGTCGTGAAGAGGTCATGCGAGGCACAGCTCCCTAATTCCACGAAAAAGCATTTTACCCCCCCCCCCCCCCTTGACACGATTAGCTGCCCCTCGAAGAGTGAGGATCAAGTCAAGGGATCTTCTGAGTCACATGAACTGTTTTCTTCAACAATCTGAAATATGTTGCCTTTAAATAGTTCATCCGAGAAATATTTTGCCGTTCCCTTATCGCAGGAGGGTGTGCCGTACATGACACGTGCCACATCAATCGAGAACAATGCATCCAAGTTATAGGCGTCACAGAAGTATGCTTCTCAGTCCGTTGTTCATCCGAGGGACTGCCGGTCGAAGTGTTTCGTCGCCCGTGGGCACATCCGAGCGCCGAGCCGGGCCGAGCTTTGTCCGAGCGCGCTTCACCGAACGTGCGCTTCGCCAAGGCCTAGCCACGCGAAGTGCGCTTCAACGTCCGTCGGTTCAGCCGAGGCACTGCGCGGGGGCGGCGGCGCCGTGGCACGCGGCGGGGCGCCTGCGCAGACCGCGGCTGCAGGGGCGCAGCAGGCGGCGCACGCTCACCGTTTGCGCCACGTCGTACGGCGTGTGGCCCTCGTCGTCCTTGGCGCACATGCTCGCGCCTGCGCACCACACGGCAAACGACCATAGTTATTTATCTAACAAGTTCTCTGAATTAGTCAAGTATTCAAATAAAGTTCCATATGTACGAGTATTATAAACAGCCACAATGTTGTTGACATTGTGTGATGTATGATGTGAACATTAATATGTTTTAGTGATAAATAAACTTGACTGTCTATAATATATATGAAAATTTATTTGAATACTTGTGTAATCAAACCAGTCCTTAGGTCTACTAGTTATATTCTCTAAACTAGTCCTTAAGGACGAATCCGAGACCTTAAAGACTAATAGACGACGAGTTACATACAATATTTTTTGTTATTTCTGGTTATTCAACATTTCACACATTGATGCGTCAATAATATTGTCGTTTCTCTCGATGTTCTGTTGGGGGCAAGGGTTGTTGGTACAGGGTCTTGGTTCCGTTTTTAAATAACAATCGCAGTGCGCGGAAAAACCAAAAGGGCAAATTGGGACAAAGTGAGGGAAGGAGGATGAAGAGGGGGAAATGAGACATAAAATTTTGTTTTGTTGAATGTTTTAAAGAAATAGCACGTCCACTAAAACTGTCATTATCCACAAAAGATTTTTAGATAAGTGCATCATCATCTTCTGATGTTAATGCCTTATAATAAAAAAAATTTCTTAACTGTAATGCGAGAAATATGGCTCGACGGATGTCACGATTACAGCAGTTCGTAGGGCCTTGAAGTAAATCTTCAAACGCGCTGATCTCAAAACTGTTTCTATTACACCAATTTTCTAGATGACGTGCGAAATGTTACAAACTTCTAGAATATTGTAAGGTGATCGAAGACTATACCTTTTTGCTAAAGTACAAATGGTGGAAAATGTCATATAATAAAGTTACATATTTAATATAATATTTGGCCACGTTTGTCGTGGAACTCATATTTTACATTGATGTTAGTCACGGATTCGGAATATCGTTTTTGAATATTTGTGCATGGTAAGTTTCTCCGGTAATCAGGGGCCGTTGTCACACGTATAACTTCTTTGTATGAGATTTCGCCCTGTACGTTCATCGCTAAATGCTTGTCACTATTTTTTCAGCTAATTCCACATGCATTAGTACTACATTAACAATTTGTTTCTAGTGAAATGTATATGGTTGAATGAGCATATTTAAAAAAACGGTGGGTGATTGTGACAAATGGTTTGCATATTCTGAAACAGCACATTTCGCGTATCATTGAACAAGTGTTAGATACCAAGATATCCGTGAATTTTTAAAATTTGTTTTTCAGTGTAAGCGCCTGTTAATGTCACGGGACGCCGCCGGGAGCTTCTCACTACTACACACATAGGGCCCGGTCTGGAGCATAGAGCTTATCCGAAGCTGCGGGGGGGGGGGAGGGCAGATATCCATGGAGGAAAACCCGGCAAGCAGGCGTGTCAGTTGGCGCCGTATAACATTTCCGTTGGAGGTGGATACTCGAAAAATGCTCGGGATATAACATGCACTAAACTTACGGGTTAATGATTATGGGGGGACTTTGATGAAATGTATTTTTTTTTCATTTTAGAACAATCCGGTTTAGTATAGACATTAATATAATGTTATAACAAAAAGAAATGGCCTATGTTTATATGGCATTTGTTTTATTTTTAATCGATTTCGACTATTAAGTCACTTTTTACCTTTCTACGTCATTTATAAAGCATTTTGTGCGGATTTAACCGGTTTTAATAAAATTTTAATAGTACGTTCATTAACTAATATGTACGCTATGCAAGAATTGTCTTCCCCAAAATTCCTGAGTAGCCTATCCGATTTCTTCGTTCAGAAATTCTAACGTCAGCCGTTGTGAGTTTGTTATCTAAGGTTCCTGTGACGCGTGTCAACGTCATTGTCAGTTCGGCTGATTTCATGACAACTAAAGACAGATTTCCCGATAAAAAAAACCTGTCCGAACCAAAAGTTAGCAATCTGAGCTCACTTGAATAAAAAAAGAAGTATCAGTATCGATTACATCAGTATAACATTCAAGAGCTCGGTACGATGTTGTAATGGCGGCTAGCCACAAGGGACGGAAAGAGGAAGAGAGGCAGAAAGGTGAAAAGGGGGAAGAGGGGACAAAAGAGGGGATGGGACAAAATGAGCAGAGGGGGCAAAATGGGGGTGACGAACTGGATTTATCAAATTTTTACGTCATTTTTCTTGGGTTTTACTGCATTTTAAAACGATTTCAAGAGCGTTTAAGAAACTTTTAGAGAATTTAAGAGATATTTAAGATGATTTTTATCCATATTTTGGGTCAACAACATCCGCCCCTTGTGATGGCCAGAGCAGTCGACGCGTCTGGAACAAGTATCGCGTGAGCGGCGCCGCCGGGCAGCAAGCGGGGCGTGGGGGGGGGGGGGGGCGCACGCACCCGCGTTGCGCAGCGCGCGCACCGCCTGCACGTTGCCGGCCTCGGCTGCGTAGTGCAGCGGCGTGCGCCCCGAGCGGTTGCGCGCGTCGGGGTCGGCGCCCGCGGCCAGCAGCACGGCGGCGCAGCGCCCGCTGTAGTCGTGGTAGGCGGCGATGTGCAGCGCCGAGAAGCCGTAGCAGTTCCTGGCGTGCACGTCGGCGCAGCGGCGCAGCAACGTGGCCAAGACGCGCGCGCGGCCCTTGGCCGCCGCCAGGTGCAGCGGCGTCCACTTGGAGCCGTAGCAGAAGTTGACGTCCGCGCCCGCCGCCAGCAGCCGCTTCACGCACCTGCGGCACGTGCCACGTCACGCTGCCCCTGTTCTGCTCCGTCCCCCCCCCTTTTGCCCTCCTTTCCATCTTTTTGCCCCCCTCCCTCATTCCCCCTGCCCTTTGTGGCGAGCCACCGCACCGTGCGCAGACTCCCAAGGCGAGCGGTGTGGAAGGGCGAACCCTAAAAAGCGCTGGCAAATGAAAGCAAGGCTCCAATGTATACGGGCCCGGCGAAGCCAGCAGGCAGATGAGAAGTGAGGCTGGCGTGAGGCAGCCGAGAACGGTTCGCCACGAACCACGGAAAATGAAAGGCTCGCATGTGTACGCCTCTGGAGGAGAGCCTCAACCACGAAGTGGAGTAAATGGCCACCGTTTCTAAAACGTTGAGCTTCTCCCTCCCGTACATCTTCCTACCACCTGACACATCGCCTTCTCTCTTACTCTCTCTCTCTCTTACTCTCTCTCTTTCTCTCTTACTCTCTCTTTCCCTCTCTCTTACGCTCTCTCTCTTACACTCTCTTTCTTACTCTCGCTCACTCTGTCTCTTACTCTCTCTCTTACCCTCTCTCCTCCCTCTTTCAAGGGTGCAGTAAATTCGAACATGATCTTGCTTTAAGCAAGTCACACTGCATTCCCCTCAACCTCTTAACACACTAATCACCGCAGTACTCCAAGTGACGCGTCGCCTCAGGAAAACGCTGAAGTTAGTCAGCTGCGAAAATGGCGCATAAAGTTCACTTCCTTTCTGCCCTTCTTCCCCTTTCTGTCCTTTCCCGTCTTTCTTCCACCTCTCCCTCTTTCTTCTCCTCTCTCTCTTCCTATTTTGTCCCCTCGATTTATACTCAATCTCTCTATTTCCATTCTATCTCTATGTCTTCCCCTTATATCCCTTTCTTATTCTTCTCAATGTCTCATCCCTTCTCATTACCTCAATCGTTATCAGAGCGAAACTTTGAATGTCATTTTATTAGGAAATTTCGGTATTGCATAACGGGAAACGTTAGCAAGCAATCACGTGAATTGAACCGTAAAAATATAATCGAGACTCTGCATAACATTTGTTAAAAATGTGTGTAGTTCCTAACTGTGTCGACAGAATGTTGCGCCGTGGGAAGGCCGCACAATGACGGCTGTGAAGAAGATCGCGGAATGAGAAAAGTAGTGAGAAAAGGCGCAGTAAGATGGTGGCAAGGAAGATCGAAGAATGGTGGCTGTGAGAAAGATCGCTGCTAGATGGCCTCGGGAAAAATCGCTGCTAGATGGTCGCAGTTTGACGACCGAATCGCCGGCAACCGTACCCGTCAAGAGACGCCTCCACGTCAGCCAAGTATCTCCCGAGCCGAGCCGAGCTGAGCCGAGCCGAGCCGAGCCGAGCTGAGCCGAGCTGAGCCGAGCTGAGCCGAGCTGAGCGTAGTCGAATGGAGCCGAGCCGAGCCGAGCCGAGTCGAGCCAAGCCGAGCCGGGTCATCCGGGCCGAGTGTTGTCGAATGGAACCGAACCGAGCCGAACTGAACCGAACCGATCCGCGCCGATCCACGGTCGCCGAGCCACGCCCTCCCTCGCGCCTCACCTGCGGCTGCCGTTCTGCGCGGCGCGCAGCAGGTGGCGTCCGAGGAAGGCGGCGCGGTCGTCGCAGCAGGTGGCGGCGGCGGGCGCGCAGGGGTCGGCGGGCGGCGGGGCGCCGAGGCGCAGCGACGCCGGCGGGCACACGCCCTGCGACGCCGGGCCCGAGCGGCAGCGCCCCGACGAAGACGCCCGCCCCGGCGCCGCCGCCTTGTTCTCCAGCCCGCACATGCGGTTGCTCAGCCGCTCCACCGTCTGGCCCTGCGCCGCGCACAACGGCATTCACTGATTAGGTTCCGGGCTGGCCCACTGCTGCAGTTCCAGAAGTGTGGTACAGTCGACTTCGGTTATAGTGAACTTCTGAGGTATAACATTTTTGGTCCACTATATCCGATGATGTCAAAATTAAATAGAATTTGACCACATTTATTGATTTTATTAATGTAGCGATTACAGCTAAATTAATTAATAAATCGAACTGAAAATTTGTATATCTTTATTTGAATTTAAAAAGTCAATTATTTCCAATTGTTTGCTTCGAACATTTTTTTTACTAATTCCTTGAGAGCCTTCTCCCGAGTTCGTGCTATCTCCTTACTAGATTCTATATTGTCCCCTGTCTACGTATCTCAGTCGCCCTTCGATCCTTCCTGCACTGTTCAATCGCGGTCCATTCTCTGAATGCCCTTTTACTTGGCTAATGGCATGCGAGATCCTTTCGGTAGCGGAATGGCGCAAGCGGCTAACGAAACTGATCGCTTTTACGCGCGGCGGGTGTCTCCAGGGTGCGGGGCTGTGGCAGTCGCGCGCTTTCTGCCTCCTACTGAATACCTTCGTAATACATATGTTTTTGGGGGGAGATGGACGGGGTCGTATCATAATAGAAAGTATACAGAAGGGAAATTAGATGGTGTTTCCTTCGATTTTCGAGAAGCGACGAGGTTGCGTTGGCCGCCATCTTGATACAGAGTATTGACGAGAGTTGTACATAGGAACAGGTAGATAATACTCTACCTCCATGAAACTTATTTCACTGTATTCACTCATTTCACTAGTTTGAAGGAAGCTTCGTCAATAACTTACCGTTCCTTCACTTTTGGAATGTCTTTATTAGTGTTGAAATTATTTTTACAATTAGGTGCTCAACACCACCAGCTACCTTTCTTCTCATTTACACTCATTACGCACCTACATATTTTCAAATTTAATGCAGAAAACGAATTAAATTTTACATTGAGCATCCACAGATTAATTTCATTTACATACTAAAAATAAAAAAATTGACTCTCAATACAAACAGGATATGAACACAACAGCTGAAACATAGCACCAGCGGCAGCCACAAGCAGCAGCATTTTTTTAGGATTGAGTATGGTGGCACTGCACATGAATTGACACGCGGAATGCCCGGGGGTTCCCCGTCTGTACTTTCTATTCTGTATATTCTGTTTACTGTCTATACTGTAGTCTTCCTACTCGTATGGGGTGTACATATGGGGTGGGTGGTGTGGAGTGGCGTGGCAGGTCTTACGTGCGACTTGAGTCTGTCGGCCACGCAGCGGACGCAGTCGTCCGTCTTCTCCATCTTGTTGCTCATGGCGCGCATGGCCTCCTGCATCTGCGTGAGCGCCTGCGCGATGGACTGCAGCGCGGACGACATGAGCTCGTCGTTTTCGTCTCCGCCCCCCGCCTCCTCGAAGCCCCCACCGCTCCCGCCGCCACCCCCACCGCCGTCCTCGCTCGCCACGGAGCCTCTCGCGTCGCTGCGTCGGCCGGCCCCGCCTTCGCCTTCGTCTTCACCTGCGGGACACCAACGCATATTACCAACTTTCCAACTGCGAAGTAACTACAAGAACACTACAGTAGAACCCCAGTAGTTTGAACTAATTTAGAGCGTGGTCTGGTCGGATTCGAAAATGATCGGATTATCCGAAAAAATATACCGAACATATACACAAATACATCTATAGGATTACCAGACAATGCAACGAAGCGTGCGATGTGAGAAAATGGCAACGTAGCATAGCGATCGCGTCATCACATCCCATCGTCAAGCGGATCAATTCCTTTCGGCAAAAGAAAATTACTGATTTTGTGGGTTACTCTAAGTGAAAATTACTGCTACATAAACAACTAATATACACCGTAGGTACCATTGCAATAAACATTTCATTTCGAAAACTTGTGTTTCAAAAATTACTTGTTTAGTTCTTCAGTAATTATAATATTACTTTACAATATACTTTACCTTTCTTTACACTAATAATAATTTATTTATTATTACATTGTTATTTGTTCTTCCATCCCAAATTTTGTTTTATTAATTACCCAAAATTTTGGATTTACGGGGTTCGGACCCGTACCCATACCCGTGCACGTACCCGAGGCAAGGCATACGGAAAGAAGAAGCATTCACTTGCTTGTGTAGTTTCTGATTTTTTGTTTAGTTTATAAATAGTTTAATGAACGAACAAACGTTTTTTCATTGTTTCTGTTACTTAATGGCCACTTTCAGCACGAGCATCGACATGGATCCAATCCTTACCCGAGAGCGGGAAAAAAAATAAATTGTGTTTGCGATGTCTCCATGAAAGGTCCGGGGAGTGACGTCACACGGCAGTTTGCCCGATTTCTCCGAAACACGGGGAATGGAATGACGCGTGATATCATGCGTAACGCAATGAAACACATTGGGATGATTTTGAATATCTGAATTACCTAGAAAAAATCTTAAATCTAACCTGAACCTATATTTACCTTACGTGGGTGTTAATTCCATTACTCGTGCGCTAAGTGCGCTGTGTTCTTGATCCACATGGATGTGAGGAACTTTTACTTTTGACTAATAACTTCTCGCAAGCCATTATAAATGGCACCGCGGGTCGTCAGTTGGACAACCCTGGATTATGTGAAACAGCAAATCCTCGAAGCTCGTGTTACGACTACATTCCCATTGAAAGTGCATCAGAAATTACGACGCAATTGGCATCATGCCGCGTGAAAAATAGAAGTTTCAGATTTCACTTTGCCGTTTCAGTCAACCAATTTTAGTTGTTTCAGAATCCCGTTTTCTAAACTCTGGATTGCAGCAATGTTACAAACCAACGTTTCGTTAGACGAATATCTTTATTACGCTCCGTGACGTCACGGTAGTTCAGGAATTAGAGACACTTCAGATTTCTGAATGGATGACCCTCTGGGAACCCCCATTATTAACGGAGTCGACCTCCTGGCTGAAGAGAAAGGACTGATTGTGACGAGACAAAAATTGAACAAAGACCTCCTTCTTTAGTTCTTCGTTAAGTTTTGTCTTCAACTTAAACGTTCAAGGACAACTTCACATATACGTACTCTCAATCCCCACAAGATGACTAAGAGACGTAGTTGCACAGAAAGCGTAACATTTTAAATTAGTGGAATAGCATACAGTTTCTCGCAATAGCTAGTTTTCTAATGTCTTTGGTCTAGGCTTTGTCTATGTTTTTGGTTCCATCCTTCTGACGGCTGACATCTATCGCCGCCCAAAGAATATTTTTGGAAACATTTTCTCAATTTTTCGGTTTCCTAATGGTAGAGCTCAAATATTACTTTAAGAATGTTAAAGAAGTGTAAAAACTCGTTCTATATGGAAATGTCCGATGCAAAATTTGATTCGTTTTGAGAGAATGCCATTTTAGAGTTATAATAAGCTTATTATATTATAAACTTACCCTTTCGGATGGTAATGCGGAGGGCGGCACATAAATGGCCCCATAATACCACTCCGTAATATGACGGTAACAACAGTAAATATAAAGTGCAAGTGTTACACTGCCCCTCAGGCTCTCCAACTGGCTGGAAACCTGCAGTGGAGATCGCACTCTCCATCGTGAGCCTGACTGGCAGTGCGAACTTTACTCGGTCGAAATGTTCACCTGAATGCCTCTATATCGATAGAAGGTCAACTTTCTTTTTTTATGGAACCCTTTGGTAAATGTTAATGTATCGTAATGGGCTTAAAAAGACGAATTTATATGTGTATATCTTTGTATTTAAGCGAATCGTTTGTTGTTGTTTTTTTGAAAATTGAGACCAATTACGATAGGATGGGATGTTCTTGAATAGTTAGGTTATCGTGGATGAGGAAGCGAGGAATGAGTGAGTATAAGCAAACGCAATGTTCAGCAATCAATTGACACATGAGTCCATGTATTCAAACTATTCTGTTATTGTAACTATACGTGATTCATCACGATTTTAAGTCTTACCTTAAGCCTTAGTGGATGTTATGATACTCTACAACAGTGCATTAACACATACATGTACAGATTTAAGTAAATATAAATTTCAATTACATTTTCAGAAATCTATTAAACATTATGTATACAAAGAATAGAGATCCATTGTTCCATAATTTGTAACAGTCTCTCCTTACATCAGTTTTGAACGACAACATCAATCCTCTACACTCCTCACATCAACTCCTTACACCAATATGAACGACATGAAACAATAGTTTGTTGTTTTTTTATATTGTTCGTGACGTGTATATGTACAAATTTCCAGTTGTAACTTATCTTAAGATCTTCCGTAAACCGTAAATTTTCCGATGTAAACGCAGCAGTTCATCTAATATCCATTAAAAGAGTTTTCTCTCCTGAGCACAGAAACGCTGTGAGATACAGACGATTAACAGAAGAGGAACGGCTGGCAGACTGACGTCCGCGTGGAGCAGGCAGAATGGGACGCGTGAGCTCGTCGCGCGTGTGTATGCATCTTCCATTTCTCCCTCGGTTCAGTTCGGCCCTAACAGGCCCTGCCGACATCCTTGCACCCCTCATTCGGTTCAGCTCGGTCCTAACAGGCCCTGCCGACACCCCTCCGCCCAGATAGGCCAGACCGACCCTCCGGAGTCGTGCTGGCCGCGCCTTGCCCTCTCTCCCGACCGCCGCACAGTGTGTGATTTCAGGATGCTAGCCGCTCAAAATTATTTTCTCGCAAACTACTCATTTAATTTTGACGAAACTTTGCACACTTACTTACCTAAAGGTACTTGATCATCTCTGCTGACGGTGAAGGTCGCATGCATAGGGTTATAAGTTCGATCCCAGTTCGTTCACAGAAAAAAATGGAAATCTCTTGTATCGGGACATAGTTAAAAAAT
The DNA here is from genome assembly GCA_038098605.1 of Gryllus longicercus. Classification (NCBI taxonomy): domain Eukaryota; kingdom Metazoa; phylum Arthropoda; class Insecta; order Orthoptera; family Gryllidae; genus Gryllus; species Gryllus longicercus. Next base: position 1,039,228 of record JAZDUA010000414.1, read on the forward strand.
TCACTCACAAATGTTTGTACACGAAAAACATGAATCAATGACTATTTATACATTATAAAGATACAATATTTGTGTTCTATATTGATGTACTTCGCAACTCTTGAAAATTTTCGAAACACAGTAACAGTTTCGCTTCATCCGAAATTTCCTGTGATTTTGTTTTTGGCTACTTTCTGATGCTGCTGATGAAAGGATCAGATGATACTAAGAGTCTGTGAAACAGATCAGTATTTGAATTCAGTCTCGAAGATTTCCGTGAGAAACATTTGATTTTCTTTTGCGTAACTGATTCATTAGGCCTACAAAATCGAGTTGACGATCGTGTATTTTGCCATATAATATTTTTACCTCTTCTCGTATCTGAATGGAGCTGTAGTGGCACTAATGATACCCTAAAGTGTTTTCGTCCGACTGGTATTCACTATCACGATTTATTTGTTTGTAGCAGCTCTGATCCGCCGCACCATCATACACCCACTTCGAATACACCCACTGTATTTTATCTGTCTCTGTGCTTTCAAGAACATCACACCTCACTTCGCACAATCTAGGAACGGTGTGGTCCAATAGCGCTTGCAATTTAATTTCTACATACTTCTCTGTGACGTCTACACTTTCCTTTGGAGAATAAGATTTTACTTTGGCCTCTTTCACAACATGATAGCGCGGGTAGAGTTCAGTCATATCCAAGAGCATTAATGCAAGAGCCTGCTCTTCATTCATACGCCTAGGCTTCCTAGAAACCTCTTCTCGTGCTTTTAACAATCTTGTAGCACGTTGAGGTGAAGCAAGGGAGAGCTCTGCGACAATTTTTGCTGCATTTCTTTTACCAGAGTCTCTAAGACATTTTTGAGTAGCTGCAACTAGTTCAGAGGACGTTGCTGTATCGACGATAGCCTTCACCTGTCTTCGCTTTATAGCATCAATAAATAACTTTCTTGGCCGTCCTACTTTTGTTATAGAAGATGAATGTAGAGTACTGTTTGATGGACCCACACAACGAAATTTCTCTTCGAATTTGATTTCTTTTGAAAGCCACCATTCGTTCCGTGTCAAAAATTTCTCTTCACACCTTGCCGATGTTTGCCATCGCTCACTAATTTTTTAACACAGCTTAGAAATTGCGATTTTAAGTGATTTGCTGATGTCTTCTGAACAATCTTCTAAGCCTAGTTGCAGAGTTACATGCTCTAACACCTTCTCGTTCTGTTTGTACAGTATATAAGCGCCACACCTCGAAAAGCGCGCGTCGCGTAATGAGCGGCATCGTCACTGAAAATAATATATTACGATTGAAAGAGCAGCTAGAAGCAGCTGGAATGTGATGGAAATCATGAAGAATAGTCTGGGTAATACATCCATGTTGAGTTTTCGGCGGAATGTCATGGGGATAACTTTATAACTCAAGATAAAGAAATTAAAAAATTAAAAATTCAGAAATTTTAAGACTCCATTTTGAGAGTCATTTTAATATTATTTTTGTATTTAAATATAACGAAATTTATATGAAACTGAAGTACGAACTTTACTGCATCCGATTCAGTCAGATTTATCAGTATATCTGCAAAGTAAAGACGTCAATGCGTGCTTCTTCTACACTCTGCACAAAGCAACTGCACCGGGCTCACGACGTCCTGCCTGAAAGGGTAACTTGACCGCTCTGTTTAGGCTATATTTCTTCCGCCAGCGATAAACAAACTGTGCACCCATGTGCTCTCACTATCTAAGAAGGCATTAATTTAATCAGCTTCCCTTAAATGCTGAGTTGGGAAAAGGGTATTTTGAGCGGCTAGGTTCGTCAAATCTCACACGGCGCGCCGTGTATGCGGATACCGCCGTCCCGTCCGATGGCTACTGAAGAAACCCTCGTCCATAGGACGCTACGTCAGCTGCCGATGCCCGTGTAAATAACATTGTCGCTCGTGAAACTGCAGTTTGCCATGACCAGGGCCATCCCTGTTCTCATAGCTCCCTCTCCTCCGCCTGCAGGAACGGCCCAGAGGTCCCCTCCTGTCCCTACCATACTTCCCCTTCCCCTCACGTGCTGACCGACGCCTCCCCTGCGACAAGACCCCCTTTCGAGTCGCGCGTTCTTTACATTCCGGCAAAGCGAATTTCATCATGTATATCGACTAAAAAAGTATAAACGTTTGTAGTACATACCAGTGCCATTCTCACCAAAATTGTTCGTTATAGTACTGTCACTTCGCCACGTGATAGTGTTCCTTCCATTTTCACCATTGGTACTTATGGAACCCATGTTAATAGTTTCTTTCTTGGTGTCACTAAAATAGAGCATTAAAAATGAGTTGCCAAAACGAGATAAACCGATTGATTCGAAAAATTCTTCCTCAGAATATATTTGTTTCATTGAAATATGAAGATCGAAGTTTTTAAAAATTACTTCTGTTATCGTTGGTATAAAAGAAATTTGAATGAAACAATAATGTTGATATCAAATTTTGTTAAAGAAGGCTCGTTTCTAATCATAACTCAATTATACTTATATCTCAACTTTTCATAATTCAATTTCTCACTTAGTTTGTGTTTTACGCTCACTTATTTTGCACTATTTTGATAATTTACTTTTAAATCAACTTAGTACAGCGAGGAAAACAGATATTGGCCAAATGTATCAACGAATAACGAATAATTTTCATTAGCCTTTACTATACCTTTTTACAGTGAAAATGTCTGCTATTTGAATTTTTCATTAAAGCACTTGTGATTTCACAACTTTTAGGTTACATTTTCTGTAATTTAAACATATTGCAATTCAAGTTTCTTATAATGAACTTGTGAATAAAATACGTACGAACCTTTAGCGTAGTTGACATAATGGGTAAAAAATAATACAATGTTTTTTCCATTATTCAGGTGGAAATATTTTCAATTCTAGAATCACCATCATCTCCAGTTGATTAAATAAACTAATTACTAAATATATGTTCCATTTTAATTATGTTATGGAGATATTGATACTGAGGAAATTATGTTGATCATCATGTTTTAGAATGTTCATAGAAACACTAACCTGTCAATAACACACATGATTTCTATACTTACAAAATGACTCAAATAAAAGTTAAAATTTCGGAAAGTTGGCAATACAGTTGACTGTTTCAGACACAAAACAATAGTAATGGCGTACTCAAACCTCTAGCAACCTATACATAGTATCTTAAGAAGACGCTAGTTGTCCAAAAGCGCCACTGTTCCACTCCCAAATTGAGGAGGTGCATCGCCACCATTTGGGTGGCAAAGGCGATCGCCGTATTGTGCAGTGTGGCGAGACTGTAATTACTGAAGCCAAGGGATTCGCATTCGGAGTGACATTTGCGTGTAGAATTTCATTAACTTCAACTCGAATTTTTGGGAGGTAAACTCTCATTTGCTAATGGATGAATGAATACGTAAATATTTGAATGAATAAATATCGTTGTTAAACTCGACTTGCAGGGAGTTACTACCCCATAAGCACCCTACGGACTTCTTTGTCGAAGAAATGTATTTACTTAAAACTAAACAGTTATAATGGTGTATTCCTGTTCTGCCTGTTACTAAAGTAATGGATGTGACAGAAACATCAAATGGAAAGAAATTACGTTTTATTGGTATATTCATGGAACTTGTAAATGGTTGTAATCGTCATTAACGATTTATTTTTATTATATACCTTTCTATTAAACATTCGCTTTCCCATTTAAAATAAAGAATTGTGTTTGGAATGGGGTAAAAGTTGTGCGACGAAAGAATCTCCACTCTTCTTACTATAATCATCTTTTCTCTGCACAATACAAATTTACACTATTGTGCAAACCATGTTCTTATTTTTTGATATATTTCAAAATAAAAGCAATTTTCTGTATTTTTGGAATATTAATCTATTTTCTTCCATATAACATGAAATAGTTCAAAATGAGAAATAAAAATTTCATTCTAAAATTGCCAAAGTTTTAATAAATAAATAATATTTGATTAAATGCAATGCAGAAATTATTTGTGATGGACTACTTGATAATAAAACAATAGTAAATATGATACGCAATTGATGGACAAAACAGCAACGATTTTGAAATATTATAGAAGTATTAAACATACAAACACTAACAGTTGGGTGAGAAGTGCAATATGAGTAGAATTATGGGAGTTGTAATAAAAAGATTTTTCACAAGAAATCAAGACAAGAGCTACAAATATAATTATAGATAAAATTAAAGAAAATTATATAAAACTATCAGTTTTACAATGTGAATATGGCAAACATAGAACGTAAGGCAAAGAAAGGTGAAACTAGAAACTGTGTAACAGAGGGTATAGATCAGAGACAGCTCTCAGGAAGAAACCTTTGATCTATTTCAAGTTATTTACACTGTTTATATTTTATTCCTTAAACACAGTAGTCTTTAAACCTCCATTTCCAAACTATTTTCTGTGGTCTAAATAATTCAGGAGAGCAAATTTCAGGTATTCATCTCGTAAGTTTAGGGTAGTATTTGAATTCCCATGCTTCCTTGCCACCCAAATGGGTGATTTCTCGGGGCTCAATTTGAGAGCAAATGTTACAACGACCGAGATTATAATACATAGAGAGGCTGTACCTATAGTTTCAGCGCTCTTGGTGGAGGCTGGTCGAACTATTGACCGCCATGGTTTTTGAAGTTAAAACATACGAGGGGCGGTGTAACCAGGATGTAACCGTCTGTAACAAGCGTCCACAACCAGCGGAAAACGTAATGCTAGAATACTCTCCCAACGAACTAGAATACACTACATAGAGTGGCTGAAGCGCTTCCATCATTGAAGCAAATTGAAGCCTGCCTGAAATGCTTTTTGCAGTCAATGCAGTGCCCTCTGGGGAAAAATATTCTAACATTATGTTTGGCGCTGGTATATTCACTATTTTGGTTTTATATTTTTTGGTGCAATCTACTATAAATCGTAAAAATTTCAAATTAAGACAAAAAACAGGGAGGATAAAAAGTCGTGATTGCTTTGTAAGGTTAATAGCTTGAAGTTTGACGTTTAACTTGAATTATTATGGTTTGAATGAATAACAAATAACTCCTTTCAGGTCTGATGTTTTTAGGGTCAAGGTGTGTGGAGTTCTGAGGTTAAGGAGTATTGAGAATACACTCTTCGAAAAGTTCCATAACTCAAAAAACAAACCTGGCCGTAGTATGCATTTGTATTACATGTCAAAACAACAATGTAACCGATATAATACCGATAATGCAACCAATATATTTCGTACACGGATAAAACAAAATTGTGAGTCACATTTTAAGGCAAACTAAAGCTTTATCGACATTCAAGCTTATAAAGGTTGGTACCACATTTACCCTCATGTAATACTTATTCGAATAAGTTGTTAAAGTATTCGGATATTTTTTTAAATAGACACTTCAATACTATTTTTTCAAATAATTTATTTACATTTAACGCTCAACTCTACCTGAGGTCTTTTTCAAATTGACAAATAATAAAAGATGTTATCAGCAAGTTATGAATATTAAAAAAATAAAATCTGAAAAACATCATAAAAATATAAAAATTGAATGAAATAGAACTGAATAAAATAAAAAGTTGTGACGTACGTTAGGTTTACGTTTGTAAAAGAGACTCAGTAAATCATTTAAAACAGATTGCATTTTACAACAAAATTGTGGTTAATATAAAAACTATGTGTCTATAGATGACGTGTTTACATCTGGCCAAATGGTAAGACACAAGTCTTTTTTTTACTAGTCACAGATTAATCAGAGATATACAGCAAAATCTGCCAACACCGGAATCGGGCCAACAAATATATCAGTTTAAGGAGGTTTCCGTTTCATGTAGCGTTGTCTATTTTATGACACTTGTTATATTAATATATTCATCCTGAAACTAGTAAATTACATGGATTTAACATATAACATATTGATAGAATAAATCAGCAATAAATGGATATTAAACAAATTTCTGACAATTAAAAGGAAAATCGTCACGACTTGTATACTAAAATAATACAATTTTTTCCAAATTCGTTTACAGTTTTTGCTATTTGGTTTTCCCACTAACACCTTTTCAATTATGTTTTCTGTGGAGGAACAATTTTAATATTTTGGGTTTTATGTTGTTTTTTTCAACCATTGTTTAACTGGTTGTGAAATTCATAAACACACGCCCCTCACTGTCTAGTGGCTGCACTCGGACTGCTAGCTGGCTCTTTCTACGCACAATCCGTCACAACACAGTACTATGTCTCTCTAATACCCGTGCACGTCCTCGATCAATGCGGTTCTGAACGAAGAGTTAGAATTGTACACGCAGGGCAGATAGAAGCGTGAATACAAACAAGCTATGCTCGTCTTCATTCCCATGCTCAAAGAACAGGGAGAGAGGGGATTCCCCTCGAGTCTAGACCATGAGAGACTCCAAGGTCGAAATCCACGCTGACAAATGAAGCTCTTCGTTTCACTGTGCGACTGCCACGACCGAAACTCATATCTCTGGGACAGAGACTTTAAGATGCTTTCGTTTAATGAAGAGTATGTTGCGTCTCTCTGCCAGTTGCATTTAATTCGCAGAAATTCCGTTTTATGAAGTTATTTTCCCCTGCAGGACATGAAAAACCGTTCCGTTTCCACATTCGACAGATTCGGTTTTATGCTGTGTAAAACGCCATTTAACCCCACAGGTCGGAATAATCTTCTGGTTAAGGTAGGTTTCCGTCTTGTTCAGGTTCCTATTTAGACAGAACACGGTTTAGTACAGTTTCCGGTTTACTGTATGTCAAACATGTCAATTTATCAAAGTGTTTTATTTCAATCTATCCTATTATTTAACAAATTTCATTGATATAATTTCATGAATTAATTGTACCATCTTTTATTATTTTTATACATCTGATTTTAAAAAAATGAAGTCATTTCGACCGTCCTACCACATATTATCTCGGCCGGTCTTTCTACTGTTTTCCGGCTGCCGGCTGCGGCCGTCCTTTACGCCATCCTTCCGAACGTTCTTCCGACCGTCCTTCCATCCGTAATTCCGGCCGCCCTACCGGCCGTCCTTCAGGCCCTCCTGCCACCTTTCTAGCCGTTCTTCCGGCGGTCCTTCAGGCCGCCCTTCCCGCCGTCCGTCTGGGTATCCTTCCGGTTTTCCTTCTGGACGCTCTTCCGGCCATCCTTCCGCCCGTCCTTCTGGCCCTCCTCCTGGTCGTCCTTCCGGCTATCCTTCCGGCCGGCCTTCCGGCCACCATTCTGTCCGTCCTTATGGGCGTCCTTACGAGCTTCCTTCCGGCCGCCTTTGGGGGCATCCTTCCGGCCGTCATGGCTATTTTTTGCCGTCCTTCTTGCCGCCTTTCCGTTCATTCTTCCGTCGTTCTTCTGGCCGCCCTTCGTGCCGCCCGTCCTTACGGGCGTCCTTCCGGTCGTAATTGCTGGCATCCTTCCGGCCGTCCTTCTGACTACTTTTTTGCCGTCCTTCTGGTCGCCTTTCCGTTCGTTCTTCCGACCACACTTCGGGCCGTTCTTACTGGCGTCCTTCCTGGCCATCATTGTGGGGTCCTTCCGGCCGTCCTTTAGGCCATCCTCCTGGCTGTCCTTCCGGCTTTCTGTCCGGTTGTCCTTGCGGTGGTCCTTCCGGCCGTCCTTCTGTGTTTTTTTCTGGCCGTCTGTCTGACCGCCTTTCCGGTCGTCCTTCCGACCGTCCTTCCTGCTGTCCTTCCGGTCGTCCTTTCGGTCGTCCTTCTGGCTACTTTTCTGGCCGCCTTTACCGCATCCTTCCGACTGTCCTTCAGACTGCCTTTCAGGTCACCCTTCCGGCCGTCCTTTCAGCTTGTGTTTGTGCTTTTGATTGACGTGTGACCCGCCATGCAGGCGTACTTACGACTGTACGTTAGTCCAGCCTGTCCATCTTCGCATGAATTAATGCATCTTCCCAATCATTGTTCGAAACTTCGAATGAAATAAATTTTTGCCCGTAGCAAGAGATTAGAACAATAAGTTCAAAATATTAACCTTTATAAAACGCTTCAGAATAATATTAATACATTTACGAGTCACAATACCGGACTAATAATGTAACGCATAATTCATTGTTCTGGTCGTCTGGCAGTCTCGCCGTTTTAAAATAATGATTTATTTGCAATTAGTTGGATAGATGGGAATGCACCCATCTATCCAACTAGTTAGTTATACAAAATTCGTTATCTTTAATTTTTAAATAAATTAATCTGTTAAATATATAAATGTGTCATGAACACATCCAATTCGGTCAAACTGTTGAGTAATAATAAAATGTACTCTCACGTTTGTCTCATGCATCTTGTAATCGTACATGCTAATTTATTGATTAACAATTATTCTCTGTTTCTATACCTCGGTCACTGCAGGGATACCAGGAAGCTTCGCGCAATTATGTGCAAATGTGTCAGTACTCGTGAATAATGTATTAACGAATGCAGAAATACCAGTAGAATTAAAGCGTTTGGTTAATTTGTAGGCCGTCAACACTATGCAAGAGTAACATTTCTCGATTTGGTTGTTTCGAAGCAAGTTGTGTTGTGACCATTAAATTCAGCTGCTCTTCATTACGTTTCTTCTAGCAGGTACTGTTCAAGAGAAACGAACTTGTTTCCATAGTCTCGCAGGCGTACTACATTCACCGCTGTAACACGATACCTTATAAATAAAATACTCTATGTCGACTTAGAATTTTGTACAGTTTTGGAATCAAATATTGAGCGCGGCCGACTCCGGCAAAAACCTTACATTGAACATTAGTACCGTAAGTATACTGCATGTTACATTTTGGGAGGTGGCGATATTATTTTATTGCGTAAATCGTAAGTCCGACGTACATCTACACTTCGGCTTCTGGTACTTCACCTCCTATCTTTCCCAGTGTGGTAATACCCTAGACACCATCTATGCTCCAGTCTGGTCTTCCATCATTTGTGGTAAAGTTGGACGTTTGTGTGTGTGTGTGTGCTAGTCAAAAAGAAGGGAACAAGTATGAAGGAGAATGGAAAGATCGAGCGCGGACTGTAGACCGTTTGTTACGGTTTTGCTCCAGGATTTTTCTGCTACTTATCGAAAGAAGGAGGAGAAGCAACCAGATAACACCATCCAACTGCTCTAAACTAGGGTTAAATTAAATTTAACTATTGGTAAATTCGATCCAGATATGTAACTACACTCGACAACCACCTTTGTCGGTACTCGAAATCAGGACTTCGCGGTAAGCGACGCTCTAGAGACCTCTTGAATTATGCTACTGAGCTATTGCAACGATTGCAAGGTCGAGTTAGAAGCAGAGTAAAAATCTCATTTTCATTACAAAGTATTAATTTTCAAAATTACAAATATTCAATTGTTTTATTTTCCGTGCTAACAATTTACGTAATTTAAGGTATCCTGCTTAATTAACAAATCCGACAAATTGAAAAAGTTGCATAAATGGTTTAAGAAAACTGGAATAGTTTCCAAAATCAAGAAGATTAATGACAATTTTCCAAAATACTTTAAATCTCTAAAAAACAGTTCTCATTATTTTTTAATATGTTCTTCTGGACATTGCTCTTATAGAATATGTGAAAGTTGCTTTCAAGTTTGATTATATCACTGGGGTACTCTACCACGTCCACGAATAAGTAAAAGTTCTTTGGTCCTTTCTATTCAGGAAAGTTGGAATATTTAGGTCAATTCTGTGACAAATAAATGAACTGAAACGGACTAAAACTTCAAAATTGACCGACAAAAATGCTTCCTATACTGACAATGTTTCTGTGTATTCGTCACTTCTGTAAAAGTTGTTTGAAGAGTACGAACAACACTGAGTTAGTTGAATGATAATATTATACAAATTTCTTTCTTAACACAAACTGTTATTCAATATTTGATCTTCAAATCATCTCACGTACACATTTCTTCAAATATGAGAAGTTTTCGTGTAATGTTAAGTTATAAGGCCACAATGTTTAAATGTTTTCTAATAACTTCTATATACATGTTAGAGATTTATTTCCTAGTTCGATCTGTTCTTAATTAATAAATTTCAAAATATCATTCATTTACATTTTTGTTTCAAATACCAGTATCTTTTGCGATTTTTATCAGAATTTTCTGGTGTCAAAAACATCGTAATGGTCAAAATAGTACATAAGTGGGTATCTCAAGAGCAGTACCGTCATGTAATTGGTTGGGTGGCTACATGCAGTGCTCTAGATCTCAGGTTCAAATCCTAGCCCACAACACGCATAAAGGTTCTTTTATTTTTAACATTATTGTACGGATGTGGCCAATGACTTTGAAACCAAATGTAGAAGTGAGATTTTATATCTTTTGGGTTTTCAATAATTATATACTTTAGAGTCTGTCGTCCGTCCGTTGTTTCGTTAAGACTTTTATTACTTTTATTAGAAGAATGAAGTTAGTGTAAAGAGACCTTCCACTCACAGACTGGCGAAACCCTGAGCCGTCCATGGCGGTCGTCCGTCGGAAGACACCTCCCCTTTCGCGGGCGTCCGGTGTTCGAAGCCAGTGCACCCAACATTAGCAACATTTGTCAGGTAGAACATCGTGTGAAACCAGCATACTATTCAAATTTTGAAGTGATCATCTATCAACCGTTGCCATATTTCAGCGTGTTCGTTCTTTCCCCACTGATGGCAAAGGTCTCACCCGTTGGTCTCCTTTTAGTTTCAAGGGCACAGTAACATGCATTTCTAATACTTCTATTGAAGTCAGTTGTAAGGATATCGTTAACCAATGCTACTTTTAAGAAAAGAGAAAAATAAACTTGCGTACGGTGCAATTGATTGACCCATTATTGTAAAAATGTTGTTTCTAAGCAAATCTGAAATTAAAGTTTATTCATTTTCCCCACATCGAGAACACTTTCCTCAGCGACTCATTTGTCTGCAATAATTGTATTTTAATTATTCACGCACGTGTTTGACCTTCTCGTCTTTCCGAACCTGTGTTCGGAAACAACTTTCCAAACATGAAAACATTTTCTTTATGCTTGCATGAATGCATGCATACAGGCCTGTATGCCCTCCGAAGCAATTGGGACCCTGACGACAGATGGGGGCGCGCGGTGCCTTCCGCGCGTCGACAAAAGACAGTAGGTTACGAAAGGTCTGAACACTAATTATTGCGAAACCACTACCTGCAATGCTCCTTCGCACATGAAAATCAATATTTATGGATTTTGAAAGGTGCTGAACAAGCTGGCAAAATATCATGTTAATAGCGAGAGTAGCATGTAAGCGCTTGGCTGAGAAGTGGCCACGCTGTTCTCCATAAACGCTGTACTGCAATCAAATGTTTGGATGCACTATACGGATAAGTATTTTTGGTTGCAAGATTTCATAATTAAGCTGTTGTTTGAGATGGCGAGAGGAATATGTGCCCTCGACAGTCAACCGAGAGATGGATAGACTGAATGCCGTCTCAAAAACATCGACTTCCTCGTTTTATTATAGACATTCTCGTCACGAAAGAATTACATAATATTGGGTAAAAATGCACCAGAAAACCGATGAAACAAATTACTACCGCTCGCACAATACGTTTCTGGTTGTGCAGTTTAGTAGTTAGCTCGCAACAGGATTAACACGTTGACTGCCAGAATAATCAAGAAAATGACAAACCTTCTAACCGAGACCTTTTTATTCGACTATAAGAAAAAGCTGGCAACTTTACCAGATATTAGGCCATGAGAATCAACAGTCGATTTGCCAAGGTGCACGCCAAAGTTATATTCTATTGTTACAACCGTGTATTTTAAGTCCCCTTAACGTATCGCTGATTTTAAAAGCTGCTCTTCACGGCTATGAAACTCTTCATGACAGAGAATCAACTGTTGATGCTCAAAGCCATTCGGACCAAATCAGTGGGCACCATGTTATGCTTCTCACGGCAGCCAACTATCACATTTTTCATTGACTCCCTCATACTTTCAACAGTTGTCAAGTACACAGAAATTTTGTGCGACAAATAGTTTACTGTGCTATCGAGCATTATTTCTTCTATTTCTTCTAATTTGAATTTACGCATAATAAGCAGCACCGAAGCAAAAATTGGTCAGTGGTTAGATTAGGATATAAGGCAACAGTATATAACAAAACGTACGTTTCCCTTTAATTTCTTTCTGGAGAAAATGTATGAAAGTAAAAAAGCATTACACAATAATTAAAATTAGACTAATTTTAAATAAAACAAATGTACTAACAAAACCATTACTTTGCTATTCAAATTACTGTGTAATAAAAAGTAATGATAAATATTTAGCTACTTCTTTCACTCGCATTTAAGAAGTTCATTTATAGGTAACCGCCGTGCTCACTAGGGCTAGGCATTGATGAACTTTTGATTTAGATTTAGATTTTTTAGTCAAAAACAGTAAAAACTGTATGTGACGTATTGGGGAGAAGATTTGCGCAGGTTTTTGTGAGTTCCAGAATCCCAATGTTTTCATTTCAACTGTAAATAGTTGAAAGATAAGTACGTTTTTTAAAAGAAAACAAACAAGTATTATAAAAATAAAATTTAAAAAAGCGCGAGATTATCAACATTTGAAAGAAATGATATTTTCGTCCCCGAGATATAGAAAACTTATTTGCAACGGTAAACGAACTGCAGATTTGATTTTTCTGCATTGCTAACAAAATAGTAACCCGCCCTCGAGCAAAACAAGCTAAACAAGCAAAAGAAGAGTTCAACAAAACGTGCGCGTAGTGAAGCTACATTTACGTCCAGAAGCAACCCAAGGGGCCATCTCAGCATTAGCTCAATGTATCAGGGAAACTAGACAAAAACCTGGTCGAGTTGCGGGTTATTGACCCAGGAGCTGATGTACATTATTTGTTACAAGAATATTATGTCTTGTTTTAATGTACAAAACAAATGTAAACTAAATCATTATATATCGTTTTCTTAAATAAACATTCTTTTTCTTTTTGATGATTATAATAGTCTCTAATTGTATAGAAACAGATATGCAGCAGAAAATATTTTACTTTTAACTTAAATTTGTGTAACGACTTTAACTGTTTAATGTCATCTGACAAATACGTTGTAAAGCAACGTACATGTACGTGGATTTCATACAGTGAGCTATTGATTATGACACTAGGTGAACGTGATTTTTACATGTTTTGTAATTATAAATATCAGTTTTGCATGAACATATGTTCTCACCGTTGAGTAAGTCAGTTTTGACAAATATTACTAAATCGTAAATAAATACACAAGGCCAATGGTAAGCCTCCAAGTTCGATGAAAAGAGGCTTGCAGGGATCATGCAGATGGCATTTTTTCTTTATTTCAATAATTTTCTTTTGCAATCTAAAAGTCTGGGTACTGTATGATGAGCTTCCCCAGAATATTATGCCATAGCTCAGGCGGGAACGTACAATTGCAAAATACATGCAACGAGCTGCACGATAGCTGACAGAATTGGAAAGAATTCTAAATGCGTAACATGATGTTATGTACTATACTCTAATGAATCAACATTTACGAACCACGGTGAGGTCAACCGTCATGACATGCATTATTGGAGTGATGAAAACCCACACTGGAGAGTGTGCCCCCAGCGCCTTTTGCCGCGCTAGCGCCGGCGATTTGAAGACCGAATTGAAGAACGCGGGCGATTTGAAAAAAAATAATCATGGACGTACATGAATGCAAATAATCGGACAGTCACTCTCGATCAAAAAATGTTTTAAACCAAACTCGTTTATTTCTTAGAGTAGAATGCGAATCGGCAATAAAAAGTGGGGTTCCCTACTTAAGATTTCAAAGTTGGATCCTGTTTCACCCACAAGGAGTGAGCGGGGAAGTTTGATGTTCGATCTGACAGATATCCACTTGGAGATATTATTTTTTTTCCTTTGACATTTTTTGAACGTTGCATAGTTTTTTAAGTTATTTTGATTCGTCAAATTAAATGGTTCACCTGTATGTTGTTGTTGAAGGTACGTAATTTGTGATGAACATTTTTGTTATTTTGTTCATGTTGGTGGTCGACTGGAAATACCTTGGCTACGTCTGTACATCTGTCTGAACATTTTGATCCATAAGTGGCCTGTAACGAGCTTTACAACGTCGAATGACTTTGTCACAATTCACTTCCATAACAATAATACATCCAAATTTGCGAGTGGATGACAGCGTCACAGCTGACAAAGTGTGATGAAGTGGACGTTTTTCTTCTTTTTTTAAAAATTTATTGCGTCTGGATCCAACGCGTCTCCTAGCTCCTTAAGGAGCGTTGAGCGCACTAAGGAGTAATCCTCCGTTAAGATATTCTCTCTCTCTCGAGAGAGAGAGAGAGAGAGAGAGAGACGCGTTGACACTTGACACACACATTATATATATATATATATATATATATATATATATATATATATATATACAAGGAGCGTTCCAAAAGTAATGCAATTGAATTTCCCGCGTCGCTCTTATTGGTCGGAGTGGATTCGGACCACTTGCAGTAGGTGGGGGGGGGACTATTAGCTTTGCTATGAAACCGACCTTAGTGCTCTGCAAGCTATGCAAGCGGCAGGACGTCAGTTATCGTGAATCTCTGCGCGCCGACCGTGTCACGGATAGAAATGGAATCGACGACCGAGCAACGTTACGCGATTAAGTTTTGTGCTAAACTGAAAAAGTCTCTTGAGAAGACTTACAAGATGATTCGTGAGGCTTATGGGGACTCTGCTCTGACATACTCTCAAGTTTCGAGGTGGTTAAAGGCCTTTAAGGAGGGCCGGGAAGAGGTTCACGATGAACAACGTTCTGTGCGTCCGTCAACCAGCAAAACCGACAACAATGTATTTTTCGACAGCAAAGGAATGATCCATATGGAGTTCGTTCCTCAAGGACAAACAGTTAACGCTGCCTACTACGTGGATGTGCTGGAATGACTCCGAATAAGAGTCGTCAGGACGAGAAAAGACATCTCCACTACCTGGCAACTCCATCACGACAACGCGCCTTGCCATAACGCGCTACGATTCCGCGAGTTCCTGGTCAAACATCGGGTGCCAACGCTTCCCCATCCTCCCTACAGTCCTGCCCTCGTCCCAGCAGACTTCTTTTTGCTTCCCTCGGCTTAAGGCGGCCCTGAAAGGAACCCGTTTTTCGTCCATAGAAGAGATCCAATCAACCGTGACGAAGACCTTGCGAGAGGTCCCCGAAAACGCCTTCCAGAGCGCCTACCGTTCATGGCAGAGTCACTGGAAAAAATGTGTAGAGGCCCAAGGACAGTATTTTGAAGAATTTTAAGTGTTTGTAAAAATATGTTCAATAAATTAATTTAAAAAATAATAATTGCATTACTTTCGGAACGCTCCTTGTAACGCGGAGCGTTTCTTCACTTAATTAGAAACACAGAGCATGTTATTATAATGACGACCATTTTGAACGGCGCGGCAATAGCGGTGAGCAACGGACGGGGACAAGGGAACGAATCAGGCGCGAAGACAGCGAGAGCGCGCGAGACAACGGCAGTTGGGCAGTTGGCAGTGTGGTGTAGAGCTTGACAGAGGTCGGTACGATATTGGTGCTCGCGGTAAAGAGGACTAAATTAAGTGGACCAGTGAAAGAAAAACTAGCGAGTGAAAACGTGATTGTGGCATATGTTGAACAGTGCAAGCTAATAGTCGCGTTCATAGTGTCAGAAACAGTGGAGAAAAGAGGCAAAACTATAAATCGCGTAGATGATGCCGGCATGGGTGGTAGCCACGTGCTCGCATTGTGGTAAATAGGAAAGTGGAGGAGAACCAACGAACTGTGTTACAATAAAGCAGCGAGATATACTGCAAGAACTAGACGAACAGGAAGCTAGAAGCAGTGCATACTCCAGTGGAACGACAGTCGGTGTCAAAGCAGAGGGATTTGCGCAACCGCCGCCGTCGGCCGATGACGCGGGAAACCGCCTTGCCAACCGCCCGAAGGAGCGCCGAGCCGCACCGAAGGTCACCGACCGTTGCGGCCGTTGGAAATTATCAGAGAACAAACGACGTATTCTCGAGGTCCGAGGTATTGTAGAATCTAAAATTGTAAACTGTGTTTTGGTACCAAAACAGGGAATAATTGTATTTAAGGCAATGTACTGAATGTGTGATTCTAAAAATAAATCGTGTTTTTGTTCAGACAAAATTATAACTTTGCCAATGTGTTGCCGAATCAGTGAAAAGTACCGCCAACCAGGTACGTCACAATATATATATATATATATATATATATATATATATATATATATATATTGCAGTAACACTGCCTAAAAGGCATTTCTGTACCACAAATAATTGCTCTCTGTATATTAAACTCTAAAAGGTATCAAAGTCTTTGAAGTAAAGTACCTTAGCATATGTTATTCTCAATGATTTAGCAAAATTAGATAATTTTTCAAAAAGGTGTAGAACGAGCAATTGACAGATAGTCTCAATTACTACAATGGATTAATTTATCATGTAATTCAGTGCTTTTATCTCTATCTGTTGGAATCGTTCATAAGAAAAAATGTGAACCCGTTTCTGAGAAACTCTTCTTTCCGCACTTTTAAAAATGTTTATATTTAAAACACTAAGAATTTTCATTTAGAGAGAAATGAGAAATTCCTATTCAAACACATTTCGTGTTTCTTGCTTTAAAAGAAAGGTGTTATCGCTAGATGAAGATTTTCAAGAAGTCATTGATCTCGTGCGAGAGGCGGTTGTATCAGATTATAGTTATCGACGGGAAAATAGCGAGTTTAAATGTGTATATGAAGGAGATGTCCTGCAATCGTTTGAAACACCTGTACGTTTACAAGAATAATAGCGAATATAATTATGTGACGCATTTTGTTTTTAAATGAAGGTGAATAGGGGGATTTCCAGCTATTGTTCACTAAAACATTCATGTCCAGATCTTGATGAATTACATTTCAATTACATTTTCAGATACATGGAGTCAGAAATGGAGGATTACTCCAAGCGAAAAGGGCTCAACGCCTCTCAAAGGGTTTGGAGAAGGGTTGCATTTACGTAGACGCAACAATTTTTAAAAAAAATCATGTTTCAAACTGTGACCACAATGAATAATTGTTGTGTTAATCCAGAATTTGTAAACATCCGACATTACATAGGTATTAGAGAACATGTACCTTACTGAGCGAAATCAAACAATATTACAAGAGAGATTTTCTATATCTACACATCTTTGTGGTAAGATTTTTCAGTTGTCCCTTTTGTAAAATATAATCGAAAGGGTTTATATTTTTATCCTTTAACTCAAAATTGCGCAAAACCTACAAATAGTTCCCGCAAAATTTGTGTCGAGCCCCGTAAGTGCGCGTAGCTCTGGCGCTCCAACACGCCTGTAACAGTTTCCTTGTCTCTTGTACAGATCGTGTAGATGCAGATTGCACGCGCCGCGGCTCACAACGCAGACCCCACGACCGGCAACGCGAGCACGACGGACGCGATGGGCGCGCTGGCCAAGGGCAAGGGCTTGGAGGCGTCAGCCGACGCCCACGCGCAGCGGCAGGCCCAAGAAATCTTGTGGCCCTGGGTGGTGTTCTTCGGGGCGCTGCACGTGGCCGCGCTCTACGGCGCCTTTCTGCTGTTCGCCTCTGCGCGTCTCCTCACCATCGCCTACAGTCGGTCTTGTTGCGTCTGTATCCCTCACGTCCTCCCTCCGACTATTGAGTTTTCTTTTTCTTTCATTATATTGTTTGCTCTAATACAGAAATATGGTGCAAATCCGATTACCATGAAAAACTTTCGAAAAATGCAAATGTTCAAAAAAAAGTTCACGTTGGTAGACCCATCCTCTCAACGTCTTTTTTAAATGTAGATATTTGCTTCTTAATGAAATCTGTTGTAAACTAGATCTATGTTATATACATGTTTTCAAAATAAAAGTAACGTTCACGTATTTTTTTTTTGAAATACGGGCATTTTAAGTTAGTGGTGCAATAACACCACATTCGTGCATTATTTTTAACTTTTGCAATTTCCGAAAATTTAGAGTTATACGAAAATAAGGCCTGCCGTTTGTAAGCGTCTTTTACACGAGACAAGTAATAAAGAAATAATCTTGGAGATTCTTTTTTAGAAATTTTTTTTATGAATTACAATAAATTCAAATAGAAATTAGGCAAAACTAACCATTTTAAAATCTTTCATAAAAATCTAATTTTAAGAAGAGATTCTAGTAAAGAAAAAATCTCTAAAATATATATTGTACTTTTTGAAATTTTCCAAAACACAGAGTTCGCCGAACATTGAAGCACCTTCATTTTTGTCTTCGAATCACATTGATCGACTAATTTTGGAAAAAAAACTAGGAATTATTCGGGCATTTTACCTTAACGAAATGTGTTCTCCAAAAACATATCTTGCAAGAAAGTGATGTACGATTTTTCGACAATATAAGTAGTTTTGTGTGATATATAGGTAAAGTTAAACCAAATATTTCCCCAAAACTGCTTCAAATGTTTCTCCAAACATTTGTGCAGATGCACTAAATATAATGGCATAAACGTCATTTGAAATTATTCTTTTGATTTTTTTAAAATTACGCAAATGTAATTTTCTTGGAAGTATCTTCAATGCCGATAATATTTACATAAATAATTACTTTACTGTTCTGGAGACACACTTGTCAAGGCCGTCATTCTGCGTCCCAAATGCCCTGGGAAATGTTCTGAGGCATTCCTCCCTGAAGAGGTTCTTAGAATGGCGGCCAGAACTTTAACACCTGTGCGCAGGTGTCTCCCGGACAGCTAAGTAGTTACTGACACCGACCGCGAAAGCCTGCAATTCGGTGTAAACAGAAAGTCCTTTCAAGATCACGAGCTGAAAAGAAGGGTATTTACTAGGCTGTCCGGGTGACACCGCTTCCTCCTGTGAGCAAGGTCGCAGAATGGCGACCGAAACGTCGGCACCTTCGCCATGGACGCGGCGTCACCCGGACAGCCTAGTAAATACTCACTCCGGCCGCGGAAGCCTACGCTACCTAAAGAAGGAGTTACATCATCCAACCTGGTGCTTCAATTTCAAAAAAATATTGTTGTATCGTAGTTCGCGATTGGATGACAGTGTCGGCCTGTCCTGCCAGCTCGTGTCTAGGAAAGGACATACCGTTTCAATTTTCAACTTACGCGCAACATGAAAAAGAGATGGGTGAGCTGTTTCATCGCACCGATTGTCGCTTGTTCTGCGCAGCACCAGCTACTTTACGAACCACATTACCACAACACGGGCACGTCGTTTGAAAAGCCTGACCAGCCGCTGCATGGCTAGCGAGAAGTGTTGAGAAACATGTTGAAGTGGCATAAAGTGTAAATTTTCTGCGGTAACCAACCAAAAATAACACGCTGAAGATGTAATAGAAACAAAAGATGCAATACTTTTTTAAAAATATTTCGTATATCTAGTTCAATAACTTGTACAAGGTAATAATTTGGGTATCTTGATGCATTTAAAATTCCTGTAAATATTGTGACGCAAACTGGTGCCTAAAGCTCATTGGCTGAAGACAGACGTGAAGGGTGAGAATTGACTCCGCCACACCTTTTCATCACGATTCGCAGGGCCGTATTTAGCCATTCTCTTTGGACGGGTCCTCGTTGGTTTTTGTTGAATCAAAAATATTTATCATTATATTGTATATTATTTTTGTAGTGAACATATCATACTAAACAATATTATTTTTTACATGGCTCCCATTCCCCCCTGGATCCGCAACTGACGATATGCTGTCAATTTCTTTTCATAGCGAGAACGGCATCATCAAATATCTAGGATTGATACGAAGCTACAATAAAAAAACAAATATATGCAAAAACACATCAAGCAAAATTTAAGATCCTACAACTAAAACCACTAATTAATTTAAAAAGTAAAATCTCTCTAAACAATGCAATAGCTCTATACAAACATATTATCCGACCTATTATGACGTATGTGTGCCCTGTCTGGTTAAATGCCTCGAGAACCAACTTAAACCAAATCCAAGTCGTTGAAAATAAATACCTCATAGTAATTATACGGGACACATGGATCGTTTTAATCTATACTAATTCTAGTTGCACAAAGAATTGAATATCCCACTCATAATTCCATTCACTACCAAGAACTTCAGCAAATTCTAGTTACACATCAACCTAAACCATCACCTATCCCGTTTTAACCTTGCTCAAATTCCAGATTCAGTACAAGAATTAAAACGGGTTTTCCAATTCAAGCTTTTCTGAAGATAGAGATCGAATTGAAAAAGTAAGGAGCTTTATGAGCACCCTTACCCTTGAGTAGTTAGTTTCAGAAGTTAATTTGTAACGTTAATTTAAGTTACATACGTAAAAGTAATAAGTGTTGATCTATGTAAGTTGCGAGGTCAATAAAAATAAAACGAAACTGGAAAGACAAAGAAACAACGAAAGAGCGTGTGCGGCGTGTTGCAGCAGCGCTCCTGTTCGCGGCGGGCGGCGTGGGCGTGACCGCCGGCGCTCACCGCCTGTGGTGCCACCGCTGCTACAAGGCCACGCGGCCGCTGCGCGTCCTGCTCGTGGTGATGAACACGCTGGCCTTCCAGAACCACATCCACGAGTGGGCGCGCGACCACCGCCTGCACCACAAATACACCGAGACCGACGCCGACCCGCACAACTCGACCCGCGGCTTCTTCTTCTCGCACGTGGGCTGGCTGCTGATGCGCAAGCACCCGCACGCGCAGGAGAGAGCCAAGCTCGTGGACGTGAGTGACATCGAGCAGGACGAGATCGTCACGTTCCAAAAGAAGTGAGATCCGCTTCCGTTCTTGCTTGCATGCTTTCTGCTGCTCTGCTCGGGTGTACGCGACTATCAAATTATTGACGATACAATTACCATATTAGTTGTTTACTGAATAAATATTGTGGGATGTAGTGATGTGCAAATGTTGAGAACCATCAGACGAGGTCGTGAAGCTGAGTTTGACACTCAATCGTGTGTTATAATTAGAACTCGGATTCTGATGACCAGCAGTTCTTTAAAAATGACTTTTAAAATTACTTTAAATAGGAAGGAAATGACATAATTTTTTAACAAATACTCAAAAGTTTTATGAAAATGTTTACTTATTCAACGAATTTTACTGTCACTGCTGTCCCTCTGACCGGGAGGTTGTAGGTTCGAATCCCAACGATGACAGGATTTTCGACACTAGCTTGTCAACTAGGTTGAATTCATTCGCTGTCTGGAGGAGAAATCTGGCGGCTGTCTGCTCTGATCGGTAGTTTTCCATGATTTCTCCGATCAATACCAGGTGAATGCCAGAGCAGTACCATAAGAAAATGGGCCACGGACCGCGCGCGATGTTTCCTTCCTCTTCTTTGTCTTATCCTCACTCTTTACACACACCTCTACGACACATGCCCGGAGACAGGCCGGGAGCTTAGTGCTTGTCCCGGCTGGGGCGGTACCTCGCTGGTGGGAGATACCTTCTTAGGGAAATCCCGCTAGCCGACGGTAGGTCGGGACCGGATCTCACCATCCACCGGGAAAAGACCACCACCCCTTCTCGAGCAAGAGCATGCACTGCACATGTTATTAACGACCTCAGTAGTTGACGCGCCCAAAGACCCCTATAATTCCGAGAGCTCGAAAAACAGTGTCCACAGCAGTAATGAATTTTTTCATGAACTGTTGATGCAATAAAAACTTTTTTTGTGTGTGTCATTGTAAATTCATAAAACAACCACTAACAAAAAACACAAAAATTAAACAAAACATCTAAAAATTACAAAAATGACGCAAAGGTCCAAAAAATTACCCCAAAATTGAAAAATGGCAAAAAATGACCTAAAAATGCCCAATAACAATATATTTCCATCACCTATGTGTCATTGTAAACATTCATGTACATGTTTGCTGCGTCTAAAATGCATCAAGAAAAAGATGACTTGCCATCAGAATCGGAACTCTGGTTATAATAAAATGCAATGATACAATAGCCTGCAACGTTTTATTCAGTTTCTAAAACATTCATTGAATTAAAATGTCGTAAAAATAACTGTGAGTTGGGTTCACTTGTTAATATATCTACACCTGAATTCACAACCCATTGGAAAATTTTGATTAGTAGAGCAGTTCATATAGAACTTACGTATTTGTACCATTACACATTTATTTTGTGTTTGAATCTAAGACGTATTTTCTTTTAGATATTACCGTGTCTTGATGCCTTTAATATGCTTTATTATCCCAACAATAATACCTGTATACATGTGGAATGAGACCTGAGAAAATGCGTGGTTTGTTGCAACGGTACTTCGCTATACCTTGTCTCTCAACGGCATTTTGCTAGTCAACAGTGCTGCTCATATGTGGGGCAACAAACCTTATGACAAGTAAGACAACTATCATTTTATTTATTTATTTATTTATTTATTTATTTATTTATTTATTTATTTATTTATTTATTTATTTATTTATTTATTTATTTATTTATTTATTTATTTATTTATTTATTTATTTATTTATTTATTTATTTATTTATTTATTTATTTATTTATTTATTTATTTATTTATTTATTTATTTATTTATTTATTTATTTATTTATTTATTTATTTATTTATTTATTTATTTATTTATTTATTTATTTATTTATTTATTTATTTATTTATTTATTTATTTATTTATTTATTTATTTATTTATTTATTTATTTATTTATTTATTTATTTATTTATTTATTTATTTATTTATTTATTTATTTATTTATTTATTTATTTATTTATTTATATATTTATTTATTTATTTATTTCAATGCACGCAAATATCCCAAATCATTCTTTACTAGAATTTTTATTTATATGGTTTCATTTCAGAACAGGATACTGTTTTGTAAATTGAAAAATTTTTTGAGTTTGGGACAGGTTTTATTCTAATGAAAATATTACTTAATATACTAAAATACTAGTGACTTGAACAGTCAGCCATCTGTGGGGAAAATGCATTAATTAGAACCATCCCCTTGGGCGGGCCGCGGGGGTGGGGCGTTGGCGTCTGGGAAGGACGTTTGGGAGAGGCGACGCGGGAGGGCAGGGGAACTATAAATTCCAATATATTACTGGGACTGTGCTGAATGTTCAGTGGTAAGGAAGGATTCCTTCAAACTTCAGCCTATTCCAGTTCTTTATGAGCAAAAAGATGTTTTTTCGTCAGTGTAATTCAAGCAACGTGTACCCAAAATGGTTGGCTAATATTTGGGCTTATCGATACTAAATGGTATTCTATTACGAGACCAATCCTGACCGACCTCCTTATCTCAGCCGCTGTACCCCCCCCCCCAGTTTTAAGTTCGGCTATGAAGATGAAGTTGTGCAAGAAGTCGTTTCAAAAGTCTATTTACTTCTATTTTTCAGGTCTATCAAGCCTGCCGAAAATCCTGCTGTGTCCTTTTTAGCAACGGGAGAAGGATGGCACAACTATCATCACACTTTCCCTTGGGACTACTAAGCTGCTGAGCTAGGCAACTATCGTGCCAATTTTGCTACTGCTTTCATCGACTTCTTTGCTCTCATTGGCTGGGCCTACGACTTGAAGACAGTTCCAGCCTCTAGTATTCAAAAGCGAATGGCACGCTCTGGAGATGGAAGTCATGAGATGTGGGGCAGGGGAGAACAAGGATAAGCCTGAAAAGACACTGAAGATGCGGTGACTGAGAATAGGAATAAGGAATTTAATAATTTATGAGTGATGAAAAGTGAATGGGACACAACATCTAAACAAATAATGTATGGACAATAAATTACATTACAAATTACGGAAAATTGCACCAACAAGAATATGTTTTAGGAGTAGAGGAATCTATGATCATTAAAGGATTCTTGAGCAATAAATGACATTTGTTATCATCAACGAAACTTATTTATTTCTTTGCAATCCTCTTTAGTTTCTGGAATTGGTGATATTTTGCAGATTACCATGAAAACTGTAAAAATTGTTCGTCTATTGATTTAGTGTAAATGCGGGAGTAATGCAATTAGCACTATCCTTTCGAAATGTATGAAGAAAACATTTGGAAACGTTTGTGAGAAAATAGCGTTTGAACTTTTCTCAAATTGTGAAATTTTTATCATGTTTTGACACAAAACGGTTGAGTTTTCGAGAAGATTTATATGGCATTATTTAAAGTACATGTACTCATAAATATAATGTTAACATATTGTCGCTAATGTAAATTATAAACAAGTAAAAAAAGTCAAAAAATTACAGTTTGTACTTTTTGAAACTTCAAAAGAATAGAGCAAAATGGCGTTTAGATGATCGTAAAGAGTGAATTTAGCACAATCCCAAACAAAAATTCAAAGAAAAAATTTAAAACCGTTTTTGAGAAAATCTGTTTTTTGTATTTTTATTATAAATTATGGACAACAAATTTCATTTGAAGGAAAAATCTCTATCTTTAATTTTGTAGTTGTAGGAAGAAACCGAAAAAATTCAAACTTTTGAAATTTTCGAAAATTCAGAGTTAACCGTGAAAATCGGAGCTACGCAAGATTTGTAAGTGCATTTTCCTCTATTCTTATTAGAAATTTAAAGAAACAATTAGGAGCCATTTTTCAGAAAATTTTGAAAACGTCCGGAGGGCATTATATAAAGTACCCACAAAAACTTATGAATGATTTTCAAAATCGCTTATCTTCGACCCAGGCCAAATTGACAGGGCTTTCTTCAATTTGGAAAAAATCCTATTCATGGCTTAGGCGCTAGTGGTGTTCACATTCACCGACGAACGGGCGGACGTTTTGAAAAATTACTTTTTCGGTTTCAGGGGGACCCCAAAACGTGTATTTCCGTTGAAATCTCGAAATCGATTTTAAATGACGTGTTCTGAAATTAACTTCAAGAACTGCCAATTGGATATATTTATGTACTAACGACAAAGCCGCTATGATTTTTAGAATACACCTTATATTAGAAGTCTAAAACCTAACATTGCCCACTTCTCAAAGTAAATTTAAAATTATTAACAAACGATTATTAAAAAATCATGTATAAAGTAAAAATTACAAACTCAAACTCACTGTCAACGAGATTGCGGTTGTTTTCTGAAAATTTCCTGGTAATCTGAAAACCCATTTCCGCCCATTGTTAGGTATTCCGTGAATTCAATTTTTGTCCTGCGAGAGAGAGGCGTTTTTCAGCTTAAAAAGCGGAATTCCTCCCAATCTGGCAACCCTGTTTTTCTTTATTCTTTCAAACATTAATTAACCGTTTTCCGAGCAACCGATTCCGACTAACCGAGGTCCAAGCCGGCTGCCTGAAGACCCAGGAGGGTCTACGACGGAATTTGCTTACAGGTGCACTTTTTGGTCGTGTATAATGAAGCAGAACTCTCCAATTCTTTACATTTGTTTTTTAAACAGTTTTTCTCTTATTAGAGATCGCACACATTGTTACCCTGGTTATGCTCATTATAGACAGGTTTTGAACAAATACTACACCTCTTTGTTTCCTATTTCTTACCCAAGAGCACAAATGACATCTGTTTTGGCATTGTTATAAATTGTTCTGAGTTGTGGAAGATCCTTCCTCCCTGAAAACTTGTGTGATGGACAGGCGACACTTGTTATTCAAACACTTCTTACATTCTGGTAGGAACCATATTCTTTGCAGTGTATCAACAATAAAAATTCGTATGATCTCATGTATTCTAACATTCAGTCATGGTCGGCAACATTCCTGTCGCTGTGTAGTTTTCCCGCAAACCCTGGACCCCACATTACTTAAAAAACTCACTCTCCTGACTCGGGAACGTACTAAGCCGTATCAACCCTGTACCGACTACGAAGGCGTCGATGTTAGAATCGCTCACATGTAATGTCAGATAACTTCTCGACTAAAAGATGTTGCGTATTCAAACATTCGTCCGTTCCTTGGACACTGTGGCGTCTTTGCCGGGGCAATAAATCACAGACGTGAACGATTTGTAATTTATTGAGTATCTATTTGAAACATGCTCCAACTCGTATGTACAATAATTACAATAAACAAATTTAGTCGCATAGGCAAATTTCATACGAATAATGGTTTAGAAGCATCGACCTCCTCTTTCTTCGAAAAACTCGTAGGATAGACGTTTCTGAGATTCAATGCCGGTTAATTTTAACTAATCGATCCCGGCAACCATGTTTTTATTTCAGAATATATTTAGCACTATTTAGTGGCACGTTTTGCAATGTAGTGTGAATTGGTATGGACGTTGGCTTAGATGGAAATCTCTCTCAATTCCCCGAAGACAGAGGAATGATGTAACTGACATTCAATAGTGATTACACCACCAATGATACGTATTATATAGTTGCCCATTTCAATTATGTTTTATCAAAGGGTGCAGTATTTTCTATTATAGCAGGATTTATTCACTGATATCCTCTATTTACAGGACTAACAATTAATCCTAAATAATTAAAAATACAATTTACAGTAATATTTATCCGAGTTAATTTAACATTCTTCCCACAACACTTTCTTGGATTAGCAGAAATATCTCGACGATTTTCTTTTTTTTTCAGATACTTACACCTCATGAAATATTTTATCTTGACTAGGTTCAGGACTAGGACAGACTTTCAACTATTTCATTAATTGGTATTACTCGTATCATACTAAATGTTATCTCATAAGAAAGAATAATTTCTATCGAAAACTTATATTTTCCATATATTTAAGTAGATCTTTAGAATGGTAGCAAAACCTTCCTCCTGCAGAACATTCCTATTCAGAACTTCCTATTTTTTATAATTATTAATATGGCAGAAAAGTACGTTGAATTTAAGCTGCATTAATAAAGAATTCCTTATTTTAGTATATTGTAAGACCGGTGGCTCAGTCGGGATATGTCGGGCGCGAGGTTCAGTTCCTGTAACGAATGGATGGAAGTGTAGGGAGGTCATGAATCAGTCCATTGAATCATTTCTAATAAAATTGGATTTATTCCTGGCACCATGAGCTGCCAGGGAAGTTACAGGTCACTAGAGAGCGACACAGAGTACTTGCTAAATTTACGTTACGAGCTCATAACCTTAACAGTTAATGAACAAATTTCTTAACGCTAACATTAATAACTTATTTCTAACAATTCATGCATATTTTAACTACAAAACACAAGGCCTGAGCGCGGCCACTCTTAGTCTCTCGCCAAAATGTCCTGCGAGGGAGCCCCGCGTCATAACTACGGGAGATAGTTCGACTCCGGTTAAATACCAGATTAATCACCACTGGCTGGCGGTGGCTCCGCAGACCGGCCGGATGGCGGTCCTCATAGACGGCGGGCGGTCTCAGGTCACCGACCTCCCACGGGGTGTTCCTCCTCAGCTGGCAGCGTGGCGTGGCGACGGAGTCGCCAAATCGTGCGGGCTCAGTCAGTTGAGGACACACGGGTGCTGGCCGTGGTTCAGTGCGGGCATGAATGGGCCCGATATGGCATTAGGCGGCGGATGCAGATCGACTTATGCGGAAATTACGCGGGATCTTGCCATCTCCCGCCCAAGTTTCCTCCGCGGTAAATCTAAAGTGAAGGATGTTCTCCTTCAGTAGTGACTTTAGG
The DNA here is from genome assembly GCA_038098605.1 of Gryllus longicercus. Taxonomy (NCBI): domain Eukaryota; kingdom Metazoa; phylum Arthropoda; class Insecta; order Orthoptera; family Gryllidae; genus Gryllus; species Gryllus longicercus. The sequence continues at coordinate 1,066,811 of JAZDUA010000414.1, forward strand.
CGTGGTAAGTCTTTACTCGAGAATCTCCTTCCTAAGTGTTTACTCGAGAATCTCCTTCCTAAGAATGTCGTTTCTCTGCACATCTCGCGTTCAAGTTACCTCTGTTTCCTCCTCCCAAAACGTTTCCAAACCTGCAGATCTGCCCCTTCCCTCACGATGAGACACCTCATAGGCTAAAAGTAATTGCGTTCTAATTTTGAAGTTCTCCAATCGGGTTGCATCGTTTACGGAATTTACCAGGGAGATCTCTCTTTCTACCTCGGGCCCTCTCTCTCTCTCTCTCTCTCTCTCTCTCTCTCTCTCTCTCTCTCTCTCTCTCTCTCCCTCTGTGAGCGATTCCAGAAGCTTCTCTCGCAGCTGTCCGAACACTTGTTCGAGCGGTTGCGTTTTTTTTTCTGGGCCATAAATTGTCAACGGAGGCTGATCGGCAGCCGACGACTGTTGAGTTGTAAATAACCCCTTTGGGAATTTGGGTTCCTTACGCGGGCGCGTGGCAAAAAGGGTACGCGGGCGCGTATTGTCTGTCTAGAGTGCCCGGTGGCTCGGGTGGCAGCGTTTATGACGGGTCATAAATGTGTCCGCTGCTAAGGGACACCCTCTTCAGTGGTCCGTACAGGCTCTGTCATGTGCGGGCGCGGCCTGGCGGTCGTTAGGGGTCTTCGCAACAAAAGCCCCGTCCCGTGACCTACTTAACTGTGATGGGAGCTATTTCGATATAAAATTATTATAATATTATTTGGTGACGCCACAATATGGCTTCACGATTTAGTTCAAATTTACGAAATAGTTCATCCCCTCTAATAGAACTTATCTTCTGTCATGATCACACACTAATAATTCTATTAATAATTACATTTCTTGTTGCATATATCATAACAATATTATTTTTAACCCCTATACTAATAATTTCTCCTAGAAGGACAAACCATTGAAATTTTCTGAACTATTATACCACACTAATTTTTATTTCATTACCATCATTACGATTAATATATTTATTAGATGACTCCTTAAACCCATTAATTACAATAAAAACAATTGGGCATCAGTGATTTTGATCATGTGAATATATAGATTTGAAAAAATCATTGAATTTGATTCCTACATATCTGCCTTAGATAATACCAATCTTTCCGTATATTAGATGACGATAATCGAACTATTTTATCAACAAATACTCAAATCCGAACATTAGTTACAGCCGCTGATTCTTGAAGCACCTCCGGCTTCGGTTTAAAAACTGATGCAACTCCTGGTCGATTAAACCAAATTAACTTCACAGTTAATCGACCTGGATTATATTATGGACAAGTTTTGAAATTTGTCGTGCCAACCCTAGATTTATGCCAATTATAATTGAAAGAGATAATTTAAAAGAACTTTATTAATTAAATAAAAAAATATTCATCAGACGATTGAAAGTAAGTAATGATATCTTAAATCATATTATAGTAATTAACGACTACTTCTGATGAAAGAAATTAGTTAATTATATCATTAGTATGGCACATTAAAATTATTACTAAAGTAATATTTCTTAATTCCTCTAATATCCCTAATAATATGGTTATCTTTAATCATTTTCTTTATTATTGTTATAATTATTATTATAACGAAAATCATGTCCTAATTAAACCAACCCTATTCCTTAAACAATTAAAATTAATCAACCAACCAACTGAAAATGATAACTAATCTTTTATCATCATTTGATCCAACATCAAATATTATAGATATTCCTATCAATTGATTAAGAACCCTTCTAGGATTAATAATCATGCCTTTCTTGTTATTGATTAATTCGTAATCGATGATTATTAATATTAAATTTCTTAATCAATAAATTATATTCTGAATTTAAAACACTATGAATCGGAATTAAAAACATAGGAATATCGTCCCTATTCATTTCTTTATTCTCAATAATCTTATTTAATAATTTCATACGATTATTTTAGCTGCTCTGACCAAGAGAGCTCAAATATCTTTTCTTTTTGATTTCCGGCAGCTATAGCTGCTCCTATACCTGTATCTGCTTTGTTCATTCATCAACTTTTGTTACAGCAAAGGTATATTTTCTTATTCGTTTTGGGTTAGTAATTGAAATGTTTACAATAATTGATTTTATAATATTTATTGGTTGTTTAACTATATTTATATATGGTTTGGGTACTAATTTTGAATTTGATTTGAAGCCGATTATTGCTTTATCAACGTTGAGTCAATTGGGTCTTATTATGAGAACAATTGGTTTTGGTTATTATGATTGAGCTTTTTTTCATTCATGAACTCATGCATTATTTAAGGCTTTATTATTTATGCGGGTATTATTATTCATGGTTTGAATGATCTTCAAGATATTCATGCAATATGTAAAATTGTAAATCATATACCTTTGACTTCTGTATATTTTTTGATCTCAAATTTAGCGTTATATGGTATGCTTTTTTGATTTATATCTTATATATCTACTTATATAATTAAATCTTATTCTTTATATGGGGCATTGAATATTGCTCGTGTGATTGATCATGGGGTGAAGAGAAGAACTTGAAGGTCAAGTATTATTTATATTTTTATGTAAGATGAGAGTATATAATCAAGAATATCAATTTAATTATTTTAAGTATTATTTATTGAGGTTTATGTTTTGGATATTTGTTTTTGTTATTAATTTACATTGTGGTGGTAATTAGATTTATTGACTTAAATAGCTTATATAGAGAGTATATAATAGAGATAAATAGCTCTTCCCAATTCGAGAACATAACAATAAATTAAAAGTTTTAAATAAACCCTGATACAAAAAGTACAAATACTTTTTTCCTTCCAAATAATTATTTCAATTCTTTCATAACAATCCATCAATGAAAAATAAATAATAAATAAGCATAGTTTTATGATAAATAATAATTAACTTCTAAACAACAATATTCACGTGTATTTCACGGATCACATGGCAGCTGGCACGCATTCCGCCAATAATTAAAGAAATTATACATCCAAAATAATTTAATTGTATAATATTAATTACTACATAATATATCCTTTAGATAATCATTAGATATAAATAATTTCCTACGCAAATAATAAAACAAGAATAAAACATTAGTACCCACAATTTAATTCCTGAATTAAATCAAATAACATCATCATATAAATCCACCCCAATTACATGTTCAAGAAACATTAATTAATTCAATCCCAGTTCTTAATTATTTTTGCGGTTCAACGAATCTTAGGGGATATGCCCCCAACAATTTTTAAGGCATTAACAACCAGCCAAATCATTCAATAGCTCCCTGACAATTAAGAAAGTTACAATTCATCATCTACATAAACACATTCAACATATATTTGAATCTAATTAATTGAAAATAATCAACACTACTATTTTTTCGCCACCTACACTAGTGGAAAAATAGTTAGGCGGAGGGTGTGACTAATCGGGGACTCTCGGCGCCAAATTTGATCAGACACTCTCGTCCGTCGGTTCCACGCCGCATTTTGTAAGAAACAAGTCGGAAGTTTAATACTTATTTCATCATCAAAATTAGGTATCGGCATACAATCTTTTGTGGAATACCAGTCTCGCGAGACGCACATCGCATTCATTTCTTTGAACTGGTGGCAAAGCCTTCCCTCACCTGTTCGACGACAGCATCAACAACATGCGGGCGATCTCGTAATTTAACATGTCTAATAGAACTACCAGTTTCAATGAAGCACTTCGACCAACAGTAAATTGTAGGCCTTTTTCGAGGTTCTATCGGGTATTTGGTACGAAATTTACTCTGAACTTGAGTTGTAGAATTTGTTTTATGAATTCAAAGCACACAGCTAGCTTGATTCAATAGCCAATTTTAACAATGAACTATACTGGTGCTCCTGGTGACTAAATGTAGTTCTGTGGTACTACGTGGGTGAAACATGAGGCCTCTAGCCACAAAATGACACCTGTAGCAATTGTGTAAGTTATCTAAATAAACATTTCTATGCTTTGAAAATTGTAATGTTGTTTTTGATTCACCCTGTATTTTAGCCAACTAGGGATTTATTTGCCTGATGATTTGTTAAAAAACTGGTGTCAACAGCGCTGGTCCGGGCACTGGCGATACGAATCGCGGCTGCGTTAATCGCGTCTTGGCCCGTCGTCACTCTGGGCTCGCGGTCGGGCATTGACAGTCATGGCCCATTGCGATTATTCCGAGCCAGCGACCCCAGCGTCCTCAGCCAGCATGAGATGTGGCGATGCGAGGCATTCGGGCGGCGGCGCAGCGGCAGTGCATCCGCTGGCGTCCCCCCGTGAGTTGAAGCAACACGACCCCGCCCCCTCGGCAAGGCCCACCAACCATCCTGGTTGTGACCCTGATCGGAATCGGAATGGCAGAGCTAACGTCTTTCAATCTCCTCGTCGGCTCCGCGGGTCACGTGACCCTCTCCCGCTTCATTTCCCGACATTAGCGGGGTTTCTTCCGCCCTATCGCGGCATCGTAGACGGACGCCCGCGTTTTGTCAAATTCTGCGAAACCGGAACGTCAATCAAGTTCCGAGAAGCGAGGGCGTAGCGGCGACGTGTCGCTCGAAGGGAACGGCGTACGTATTTCTCCATGAGTCACCGGATGCGGCCTTCCGTAGGATGTGCCAAGACAAAAGGGCTGGATTTCTCAGCGTTCCCGACGCTCCGAAAGCGTATGTAGGTACAGAAAAACTGCACGTTTCCTGGCGTCTTTTGCCGCAGCGTTATACCCAATATAATTTTGTTAAATACGCGTCGACACCTAACGCGTGCGACCGTCCCATTGCATAACAAAGAGAACATTGAATAGCCAAATTGAGGGTATTAGGGTTACAGAATGGCACAATCTTTCCTGTAAAACATGGCGTTTATATCATTTCATAGAGTCCATAGAATTGATATCATTTCATATAGAATTCTAGAGGCCGGCTGATCTGATCTGTAGTTCTCCGTGATTTCGCGATAAATTCCAAGCGAATGCCGTAGCAGTACTCTATTAAACGGACCATGGGACGCACGTGATATTTCCATTCCCTTCTTTGTCTCCATCTCTCTCCTTTCTCACACACACTCACCAGCCCTACACTACCGCACTTGTCTGAAGATCAATCGAGAACTTAAATGTACCGTTCAGAAATCCCAACCACTAAAATTCTTTTCCAGCCAACAGCAGAATTCGACATAGCTAGAATAGTATGGCCAATCCTCCACCGTCGAGACTAGACACACAGGATCTCCTGGTCAGAAACGCTGCGGTGTCAGTAGTTGTGTCTTTCAGCCATCTCAGCGGTAAATTCACAATAAATTTCCCCAAAAAATACGAATGTGAATCTACATAAATATCGGTATAATACCTTTAAATAATACGTCGGATAAAGTACCTCTAAAAATATGGGTTTTTCACGTCGTATACTCTGCATTTTCCACTGCATAAAGTAAGGGACAGTAATCCATAAAATAAAGACTGTAATCCAATACTTATTTGCGTTTGGAATGGAGTTTATGGATATATGATAGTTTTTAAAAAAATGCATTTTAAGTTCCTAGGCTATTTCATTTTAACATGGGAAGGATAGTCCAGGGCTTATTATTGACAGTGAATTTAGATTTTTGGTTTATTGATGTGAATCAACATTTGATATATGTGGTACAGCCAACATTTCGAGGCCATGTCGAGTCTCATTTTCAAGACTAAAATAATCAGAATAAATATATCATGTAAATATATGAAGTTAAAATAGAGGAATAGAAAGGCCACAGTAAATGTATAAAGGATACGTGTAAACATTATTGTGAGTATTATTATCAAAGTCGAGGGCAAGAAACTTGTAAAGCCAAGTGCAATGCGAAATCACCGAAGGAATCATTGGGCATCAATGCAACAAATCAATCTCATATTTATTGTTCATACTGCCCCGAACTCTCTGGTACTTTTCCAGAAGGAATGACTCATCCGGAGTAGAAAGAAACAAAAAGTAGAAGAGAAAGCTGTGAAATCACGGACCGCTACTGTAATAATATATTTCCGCATAAGCGTCGGCACACAAAACAGAACAAGATCGGTAGCAGGAAAAAAAAAGCACGTGGCGCGGCCGCGGTCAGAGGCCGAAGGCCGAGTGGCAGGTGAGGTCGCACAGCGAGGACTGCGCGTGCGCCTTGACGCACAGCGAGGGCGGCTGGCGGCGGCGCGCGCACACGCGCAGCAGGCGGCGCAGCGAGGCCGTCCGCGCCAGCGCGTGCGGCGTCCGCCCCTCGTTGTCCTTGGCCATCAAGCTCGCGCCTGCGCACACGGCGTCACAGCCACACAGAATAAACTAGTGGTGCTACAGAATGCTACGCACTTAACCCTATTAGTTTTCTATTGTCTTTGCTCTCGAGTAGCTACTCGGACTTGCCACATACTCTTGCCAGCTGCCATCTATCGTCGCCTAAAGTACATTGTTTTAAATTATCTTAATTTTTCGGTTTCCTAATTGTAGAACGAAAATATAATTTTAACAAAATTAAATAACAGTAAAATGACTTACAAATTTTCCATTTCCTTTAAAAAATTCGAACCGTTTTAAAAAAAAAACTTGTTTTTGTAATTTTTTAAAATTGCACAAATTCCATGCAATATTATGCAAAAACTACTAATTTTTTTAAAAAATGTACAATGAACTTAATGAAAGAATAAATTATGGACAACAAATTTAATTTGAAGGAAAAACCTTTATATTTAATTTTATAGTTGTAGGATGACCCCGAAAAAATTCAAAGTTCCAAAAATTCAGAGTTAACAGTCGAACCTATGTCTCTTTTATTTTACTACCTTCTGCCAAGAAATTTAGAGAAAAAAAATCAAGCCGTTTAGGAGAAAACATCGAAAATGACTCAGGTATATGTAAAGTTCTCCCAAAACATTATGAATGATTTTCAAAATCGCAGAGCTTCGACTCAGGCCAAATGGACAGGGGTTCCTTCAATTTGGAAAAATTCCTACGCATGGGAAGGCGCTAGTGTTGTTCACCAGATGGACGGACACAAGGGCAGACAGACGAACGGTTGGACGTTTTGAAAAAAACACTGTTTCGGTATCAGAGGGCCCTAAAACGTGTATTTTCGTTGAAATCTCGAAATCGATTTTCCGCAGCATTACATAACTTTCCCTATGCTACGTATATTACTCAGTATATACGTAAAGGGAAATTACTCCGTATGTACATAACGGTAAAGTAAAAAAAGTTGTCAGACGTGACACATGCTTCTTTGCTAAATTAAGGGGGAGCATGGTGTAGCCAGAATTCATATTTTGTGGGTCATTGATACTGATAAATCCATTGACGACAAAACTTCCGTCAGTCCGTCTGCCTCTCTATCTGTCTGTCTGTCAAAATTAAATTTGTTCTCCGTAAGTATTTATTTCATTCGGTTCAGGCCTTTTTTTAAAAAAAATTGTAGTTTTCGATCAATATTCCTTGCAATATTTGCAATTAAAAAAATAACAAAACCAAGACTTTCTCTTAAATGGCTCCAAATATTTGCTTTAATCTTCTGATTCAGATAGTGCTAAATGTATTCAATTAGATGACAAATGCCATATTCCTCTATTTTTTGTTTTTCAAAAAGTACAAAAATATAATTTTCTTGGCTTCTCTCACGTTAATATTTATATTTGCGGTAATTTGTTCACAATATTTATAGTATTTGCTTTAAATAACGTTATATACAGCTTCTCGGAAACTCATTCGTTTCCTAATACAAAATTTATTTTTATTAGAAATGCTTAAACGCTATTTTCTCAGAAACGGCTCTGAATTTTTCTTTTTAAACTTTTCGAAATATTAGTGATAATTGCATTCTTTAACATGAAATTCAATATATTTCGGGGTATTTTTTTAATTACACAAATGTAACTGTTTTGAAATATTTCTCCTTCCGTTAATATGCACATTTCCAGGAATTTGTAAGCACTATTACATTTGTAAGTAGAAGTGCTTCGAATGACTCAAAATGACGTTTTTCTAAAACAAAACTTTTCTGTGAAAAGAGCTTCAAATTTCGGATTTACAGTAGCGTTTAAAAGTACATATTCTTAACAAACGGCTCCAATTTTACAACGAAAATTGACATTTAGGACAGGTTTGAACTTTTCTTTAATATTCTTAAAATAATATTTCCGTTGAACTATTTGGAAACTGAAAAATTATGAAAATTTCAAAAAAATGTACACGGGGTGGCAATTGATGGCAGCTAGCAAGTCAGAATAGCTAGCCCAGACGAAAGAAGTAGAAAACTAATATGGGAAAGTCTGTGCAATTCAGTAGCACCACTAGCTTTTTTTATATTGTGCTAGTACATTGGACGTTACCTTTAGACATTTTTAAACAAATATATACGTTTTGTTAACAACGTTCCCTCTGAGAATGGAAATAGAAGGATCGGGCAAAGTGTGGGGTTTAACATGCGAGAGTTCTCGCATAGGTACGCGGAGGTACTAGGGAAAACTTAATGCTAGGGCACAACACAAAGAAGAAACTTTTTAAATTAACTTAAGTAAATTAGCTAGAAGTAAATGAACAACGAAAGTAAAAACGCGTTAGCCTACAATACTACGTGAATGAATTTAAAAAAGCAACCAAATTTAAAATTATAGAAAGAATAGCGCAAGTCAGTCGACAACCGCCAACGATCACAATTCAGACGCACAATTTAAATGTTGGCGGTATCTGGAAGTCCTTAAATCAATGCCCAGCTGTAAACGCATATAGTAAATAATATATCGCTTGATATTAAACTGAAGGAGTCGGTTCGTTCATATTACGTACGAAGATATTCAGTACGTAAACATCTATTGAGTAGCATTCTCAAGTATCGAAGTAACATCTAAGCCTACTGAATTCTTTGTAATGCAAACAAATGGTATTTATTACTCAAAGGTGAAAATATTTGTTTTATTATTTTTGGGCCCGGAATTTCATTTATTGAGGTACGAAAGAATGCAGAAAATAATTCAATACTTTTTAGCATTCAAATAATTTTTCATTTTTCGCACCTCCGAAATGGTGCCCTGTCGCTCCAAACCCCCTCTGTTCCTCATAACAAATCCAGGTAAGTTAAATAATATTGCAAAGAGTAGGGTTGTATTTGCCCAATCCTATAGTTTCGCATCGGAAACTTAACTTGGTTTTCTCAAGAGTAGAAAAAGTTTTCTAATATTTTTGTGACTATCAAGGAAAGCGAAAATCTAACTGTCAAGGATGATTGTATAATTATTTCAAATGTTTTTAAGGAAGTGTGAATTGAACGAAGAACATATCTCTAATACTGAATAAACCTTTATTGAAAATGTGTTTCCAACATCAATAGAATTGTTTTTAGTTTTGTTTGATATTCTGTAAGTACGAACTTGTATACATTTTTAACAAATAAACACGTTTCATTAACGAATTTACGTCTTAATGGAAGGACAGAGAAATGGATAGGGAAAGGGTGGATATTTACATGCGAGAGTTCTCGCATGGTTACGTCAGTATAAGCAGAAATGCACTTCAAATCCGGGAGCAGCAGGTGTAAATATTTTCATTACATCATTACTGCCGCCGAAATTGAATTTTAAAAACCCAAATGAAATTAAACTAACTGACGTGACGTGACGTGACGAATGAATTAAACTAACTAACTGATTAAACTGACACACCACTAGTCACATTATTGAAAACAGCTACGTAATATTAGAAAAAGGGTACAGAGAAAAATTAAAACAAAGGTATTTGATCTAGACGTTACACCAATGTTAAGGCCTATAAAGTACAAATACAGAAGAGTCAATGATAAAAGTTCTGATTCTGAGGTTATATAATTAAATATTTGATGGTTAAAAAATTAAATTATGCGTCATTGAATTATTAATTGTGTTTTTATTCCCAAAAATTCCGAAAAGCACTTAAAAATACTTTTTGCCAACTTTTCCCTTTCTGGCCCCACTGTGCGCCGTTTCCGGATAGTGGTGACATTGACGTCACCTTCAGCAGGCGTTCCACAGTTTTAAAATATTTTCATCCAGATTGTGAGGGGGCGTTCGTTCCTGGGTGAAAATATTGATACACATGCAAAATGTGTAGTATGTACTCAAATACTTCAAAAAAGAAGTATAACACACAAAAAACTGTGGAATGAAAGAAAATTTAATACGAAAATGTGGTTGGTGAAAAAAAAATATCAAATTTACTACAGCGTTTGAGTTAACAATGTTCAAATGTAAGAAAAATGTAAATAAAAAAATAACAACAAATGTTCTTAAATTTATATATCTACATCCAACTTAATCGTATTTCATGGGTAACGCGTAAAAGCGTTCATGGCGGGTAGCTGACTCCCAGAACAAAAATCAAGAATATTGTTTATTTTGTTTTCCCTTGTACATTTGATATCTATATGTTATTAGAGATCAAATAATTATTTTTTTCTCTGTAGTTAATTGGCCAAAATACAGTTCCTTACTTCAGACATTCTATTTTCACAAGATTATGTAATTTTGATAATTATTTTTGTAAATTTAACGCAAATATATGGTCTAGTGAATGAACTAGAATGGTAAATGTACTGTGAAAACTAACGGGTAGGATTTGATTATATAAAAACAAATTTTAAAAGTATATTCCGGATATTTCAGTTAATTTAACTGAATCTTTAAGTGACACATTAATAATTGTGGTTCATTAGCTATAGCAAATCATGAGTTACAAGCAGCCAGAAGAATTATATAATTATATTTTATAGTTTATGATTTATGATGTTTGACACTCATAAATATATTGAAAACTTCCAACACAGGAAAAATGTAACTCAAATTCACTCCCTAAGAGCTTAACAGTTGACACACGCTTCGAAAAACAATATTTGATCAAAAAATAAGAACTGTATAAACAAATGGTTTGAAGAATTTAAAGAAGGAATAAAACAGAGCATATGATTCAATAAAAATTGAAAAGGATAAAACTTTACTATTATTTATCATTACAGGTAGACAGCTACTGCTCTCATGTGGCGAGGTATTTAACTACGTAGAACCGCTGATTGCGTCTTGCTACCCGTGCCACGGTCTCCCGCTGGCGGCATCGACCTTGGCAACACTGTCTTACAGCCTTGGCGGAAAGAGATGGGTGAGTTCCTCCGGCGCACCACGTTTTGCTCGTTCTGCGCACCACCAGTTTGCGTCACGAACCACGTGACCACAGCACGGGCACTTCGTTTAAATAGCCAGACCAGACGCTGGCCATCGTGTTGCAAGGAGAGAGAGAATGTTGAGAAATATTTTGAAAGTGGTACAAAGTGACAATGTTCAACAGTAACCGACAAAAACTAACACAATGAAATTGTAAAAGATGCAATATCTTTTTTTAGAAAATTTCTTCATCAATCTATTTCAATATCTTGTAACTAATTGATAGTTATGTTATCTAGCTGCATTTAAAATTCCCGCTAATATTGTGACGCAAAATAGTACCTAAAGTTTAATATGATGAAGGTGTAAAAGATGCAATGTTTTTTTTAAACCTTCATAAATATTCTTTAATATGTTGTAACGTGGTGATAGTTATGGTATCTGGCAGCAATTATAATTCCTGCTAATATTTTGACGCAAACTAGTACCAGAAGCTCAACACGATGAAGGTGTAAAAGATGTAATGTTTAGAAGAAATGATTCATACATGTTCTAATGAATTGTAACAGTGTGATAATTTTGGTATCGGGCTGCATTTAAATTTCCCGATAATATTGTGACACAAACTAGTACCTAAAGCTCAACACGATGAAGGTGTTCAAGATGCTACATTTCTAAAACAAATGCTTCATCATTCGGTTTCAATATCTTGTAACGCGGTGCTAGTTATGGTATCAGGCTGCATTAAAAATTCCCTCTAATATTTTGACGCAAACTAGTACCAGAAGTACCCCGTTCCCTTGGATGCCGCCGCTGACAGGGCCGTTGAATGCCCGACGTCCAGGTAATAATTCCCAGTTCTCGCCCGAACACGGTAGCGAGCGGACGTGCGCCGAGCGCTCTCCTTCACGGGCGACTTCAGTGAGATAAGTTTAGCAGAGTACAACTCTACGAGTTCAGTGTACAGTGTGTAGTGACAATGTTTTCAAGTGGCTCCCCTGATACGGGGCAGCACATCGCTAGAGCAGTGGAAGCATTAAATCATCACAGTGAATTCAGTGATATTAATTCAACACCAATGAATGGTCAAGGTGCAAGTGGCCCCGTGGGGCAAAACAGTGATATAATTAACTTACAAATACAACAAAATGCTCAGCAAAACTTAGAGCAACATCAATATTTAATGAATCAGGATTTACAATTGACGCAGATAAATTAACAACAACTACTTATGAGAGATCAAACAGGCTTCTATAAAGCACATCACCAGGGCCAGCCCTGGGAACTTCATGGAACGCAACCACAGCAATGGACTCAACAACTACAAGGTCCGGGGTCGTCTGAAACAACCTCAAATAAAACCGTGAGTACCCTAGAGTGGCAACAACCTCGAAAAAGAAAAAAGCACGCCTACGGTGACCAGCCCATACCAACTCCCTCGAATGTTAGTGCGCCAGTGTTTACGCATAAAAATCAATATGCAGTATTAGAAGACAAATCAGAAGTTGAAACTCCTAAAAAGCCCCCCATAGATCATAACATACCGCCAATATTCGTGCAAAGTGTTACCAATGTATCGAAATTAATAGAATTTCTTAAACTACAAGTAAAAGACGAGGATTTTACGTACAAAATGTACAGCGAGGATGTAAAAGTGCTACCGAAAACCATTGAAGCTTACAGAGCAATAATTAAGCAACTTGACGAATCCGAGGCCAAATACCACACTTATCAACCAAAGAAAGATAGAGCATTTCGTGTAGTGCTTCGATACCTGCATCCGTCAGCAAACATAGAAGAAGTAAAAGCTGAACTCAAATCCAAGGGTCACACCGTTCGTAACATGCACAATGTACTTCATCGAGTAAGCAAAAAGCCGCTATCGCTCTTTTTTATAGACTTAGAACCAAGTGCAAACAATGCAGAAATCTACAATATCAACACACTTGTAAATGCAGAAATAGAATTTGAAGCACCGTACAAAAAGAAAATTCCAGTGCAATGCCATCGCTGTCAAGAGTATGGTCACACAAAGAAATACTGTAAAGCAACTCCAAGGTGCGTGAAATGCGGTGAAGAACACTTCACAGATGAATGCAAAAAAGATGCAAGGCAGCCGGCAACATGCGCGCTATGTTCGCGAAGCCATCCAGCTAACTATAAAGGCTGCCAGGTGTATCAAGATTACGTTAATAAACGTAACAAGCACAGAAAAGAAACAGTCACCATCGACAAGCAGAAACAAAAAGTGCCAAACGCCTCAGATTTCCCTCCCCTCCCAGTTCGCCACTTTCAACCCAATCCCTTCTCTCGTACAGCATCTTCCCAAAACTCAACATACGCTGTACCCTACAATCAAAACCAAACAGATCTCTGCAAAATAATAGAAACCTCATTCCAAAAGTTCGAAAGCATCCTTAAACAACAATCTGAACAAATTGGGCTTTGCTCAACCTACTGACGTCATTAATATCCAAGATGCATTAAATGGCACCAAGAATTAAAATTATTCTTTGGAACGCAAACGGTTTAATCCAACATCGAAGAGAGCTCGTAACTATTCTCAAAGAAAAATATATAGATATTATGCTAATATCCGAAACTCACTTCACTGAAAAATCCTACTTAAAGATACCGGGATATGATATATATAATACCAAGCACCCGGACGGTACAGCGCATAGAGGAACCGCTATAATAATTCGAAACACAATCAAACATTACGAAATGAAGAAGTATAAAACTGAAGAAATACAAGCAGCATCTGTAATGGTGACAGAAGGTCAAGCTTTACTGACGATAACATCTGTATACTGCCCGCCCAAACATAGAATAACAGAACAAAAATTTGAAGACTTTATAAACACACTAGGAACAAGATTCATAGCTGGAGGCGACTTCAATGCAAAAAATCAGCATTGGGGCTCACGACTCAACACACTACGAGGAAAAAATCTTCTTAAAGTAACAAACAGGCTTAATGTTTCTACTATATCGACTGGTGAACCTACGTACTGGCCCACTGACGTCAATAAGCTTCCTGACCTCCTGGACTTCTACTTAGCAAAAGGTATGCATCTTGGTACAGTAGAAGTAAAATCTTGCTACGACCTTTCTTCAGACCACACCCCAGTAGAAATGACCATCAGTTCAAATATATCTGAAAGAAACTATCCTCTAAAACTAACAAGTAACAAGACAAACTGGAACAAGTACCGCGATTACGTGAACAATAAACTATCTGCAAACGCACTGCTAACAACTGAAGAAAACATCGAAGACGCAATACAGCACCTATCTGATACATTACAAGACGCTGCCTGGGCCGCAACACCAAGAGAAACAATAAATAAATCGTCAACGTATCCCGCAGAAATAAGACAAAAAGTGGTAGAAAAACGTCGACTCCGACGAATATTCATGACGACACGACAACCAGATGACAAAAGAAAATATAACACAGCAGCCAGACAACTAACACGACAAATTAAGGAATATGAAAACAAATCTTTCTCTAATTACATTCAAGCACTATCACCTACTGCTGAAACTAATTATTCGCTTTGGAAAGCAACTAGAAAACTAAAGCGACCCCAACAGCACATCTCACCAATTCGAAAAGAAGATGGCACGTGGGCAAGATGCGCAGAAGAAAAGGTCGAATGCTTAGCAAAACACTTTGCTTCAGTTTTCAAACCAGCAGAAAATGTAAGTACTATTGAAAATAAAGTGCTAGAATATTTGGACGTGCCTTTACAGTTATCTCTGCCCATAGAGCATTTCAACTCACGAGAAGTCGAACAAACAATCAAAAAACACACGCATCCTGCAAAGAGTCCAGGGTTTGACCTTATTACTGGCAAGATGTTGCAGGAAATGCCAAGTAAAGGATATGAACTCGTAACAAGCATATTCAACGCGATACTTCGAAATAGCCATTATCCTTGTCAATGGAAATACGCTCAAATAATTGCGATCGTGAAACCAGGAAAGACTGCCACGGACGTTAAATCGTACCGACCTATTAGCCTGCTACCAGTCCTATCAAAAGTATTTGAAAAACTTCTCTTACAGCGCCTCAAGTCTATAATTAAAGAAGTGATCCCTGACTTTCAATTCGGCTTTCGAGAGGGACACTCAACAATAGAACAGACCCATCGTATTGTAAACACAATTTCTCAAAGCCTGGAAAAAAAGCTATATTGTTCTGCAGCATTCCTAGATATACAGCAAGCATTCGACAAGGTATGGTATGAAGGAATTCTATTTAAAATAAAAAAAACTTCTCCCGCACTCCTACTATTTACTTCTCAAATCATATCTTTGCGATCGCCTATTTCAAGTGAAATATCAGGACGCTCTATCGGAATTCCAACCTATTTCTGCAGGAGTGCCACAAGGAAGTATTCTTGGACCTTTTTTATATCTCATATCAACTTCAGACTTACCAACTACAGAAAGAACTACAATAGCCACCTTTGCAGACGACACAGCTATTCTTTCTGCAAATGAAGACCCCTCCTGCGCATCACAACATCTTCAAGAACATCTAAACAAAATCGAAGATTGGAGTCATCGTTGGCGAGTCACCGTCAATGAAACAAAATCAAAACATATAACATTTTCACTAAGAAAAGAAAACTGCCCAAAAGTAAAACTAAACAACACAGAACTCCACGAAGCTGATACAATCAAATATCTTGGACTGCATTTGGATAGACGCCTGACTTGGAAAACCCACATCAAAACTAAGAGAAAAGAAGCGCAACTTAAAGTCCTCAAATTGTCATGGCTAATAAACAGACAATCAAAGCTGTCCTTGCATAACAAAGTACAGATTTATAAAACTATAATCAAACCAACATGGACCTATGGTATTGAATTGTGGGGCTCTTCCAGTAAATCGAATCTAGAAATTCTAAAAAGATTCGAATCTAAAACACTAAGAAAACTATGCAACGCACCATGGTACGTGACAAACAAGACGATATACAGAGACCTCGACATCATCCCACTGGAGGAAGTAATCGCCACGAAGAGCTTAGCATACCAGAGAAGATTGTACAACCACCCAAATCACCTCTCAACAAGCCTTCTAGATAACAGTGAGCATGTGTATAGACTGAGGAGAGAGAGTATTTTAGATTAGCCATACCGATTTTGTAAATGAAATTTTTCAATGTCATAAAATGTTCACGTCTGAAATGTATCCGTTGACACCATTTGCTTATTGTTCCGATAGGAACAGATTGTAAATTATGCAGAAAATAAAAAAAACTAGTACCAGAAGCTCAACACGATGAAGGTGTTAAAGATGCAATATTTAGAATAAATGCTTCGTACCTGTTCCAATGAATTGTAACGAGGTGATAGGTATGGTACGAGGCTGCGTTTAAATTTCCCGCCCGTTTCGCGACGCGCACTGCCACCCGAAGCGCTCATTGGCTCAAGAGCCCACGTGACCGCCCGCCGCCCCCCTCACCCGCGGCCCGGAGCGCGCGCACGGCGGCGCCGTTGCCGCTCTCGGCGGCGAAGTGCAGCGCCGTCTTCCCGCCGCGCGTGCGCGCGTGCACGTCAGCGCCCTTGTCCACCAGCAGCGCCACGCAGCGCCCGCTGTAGTCGTGGTAGGCGGCCAGCTGCAGCGGCGTGAAGCCCAGCTCCGTCTTGGCCAGCACGTTGGCGCCGCGCTTCACCAGCAGGTGCAGTACGCCCGGGTGCGCCCTGCGGGCCAACGCGCGCGCGCCGAGGCATCCTTTTATTGAGGTGTGGTTTACGGGCGCGAGGAACTGCTACGGTCGTTAGTTCCAATGTTTTTAACCGGGAGGTGGAGGAGGTATACAATCCTTGCTTGAGGTCCGCCGCCGACGTACACGTCGACTTACTGGGTTGCTTATCCACAGACAGGCACCGCCCCAGCCGGGACAAGCTGGAAGCTCCAGATTACTCTTTCGGCAGGCGACGGTGTGCAGTACAGGCAAGTGTTAGGGAAGAGTACGTGACAAGGAAAAGAAAGAAAAAATCCCGATCGGTTGGGATACTTTCTTCCGGCATTCACCTCGCATTGATCGTAGAAACAGTAACTAGTCACAGCACCTGGCGACTGGAATTCACCTCAAGACACCGGCTGAATTCGACTGAGCTTAGAGCTTGTCACGGCTGTGGCGATGACCCGCTGGGGGAGATCCGTGGAGGAGGAAAATCCCCTGCAGGCAGACAGGTAGATTGGCGCCGGATTCCACCTTCGGCATCACATTTCATTACATGGACGGGACTTATAACCAGAACACTTGACATGCCGAGAAACCTCAATCAATCAATGAAAGCTGACAGGGTGGTTCCTCCGAGAGACAATATACGACGATCGAGTGGAGCGTTGCGTCGCGGCGCTTCTGAAAGCCCTCCTGGCGGTGTCTTTGGGCACCTGCGTGGGAGTAAGCAAAAGCCGAAGAGTCTCAAGGGCCTGATCTCACATGGGTAAAAAACTAGGTTTCCGGGGGCGGTTTAGTGCCTGGGGAAGCAGAAAGCATTCCTGCATATCACGAATTCAGACATTTTAAACACTTGCAAGAAAAAAAAACTTACTATCAGTTGGTAAATTGGTGTACATCCAAAAGAGTCACTACGAGTTTCATAATAATATGTGTAAAAAGCTACGAGTTAATAATTATGAGTTGTTTTTAATTAGCCAACTGCACATCAAATAATGGGCAAGGGCCTCCTGCTCGCGCAGAGTATCATTAATCCTTCTTTAATGCAGGGATAGGATGACGATGAAGCGACCCCAGATCGCCACAACACTACTACCTTAGCGTTCTCGGCTATCCGAATCGACAATTACGAGTTAATAGTTACCAAAAACTTAATAGTGATTCTTGATCTATAACGCCCAACGTGCGTAAACGTCTGTTTTGTACTGTAATGTCACCTTGAAAACAGTCTTTTACGCCCCACGACGACACGTTGTTCAAACGTTTTTAAGCGAAGACTAACTTCAAGCACGCGTAGCACAGTATTCGACCGTAGAAGAAAACGTCGTTCCCCCTCGCGAGGGTGGGGGGTGGCTGTACCTGCTGGCGGCGCGGTGCAGGGGCGTCCACCCGCTGGCCGACGCGTAGTTGACGTCGGCGCCGGCGTCCAGCAGGTAGCGCACGTAGGTGGGGCGGCCGTCGCGCGAAGCCTTCAGCAGCTTCCTGCAGAGCGTCTGGAAGCGCCGCATGCACGAGCAGTAGGGCTTGGCCGGCTCGCGGCACGGCCCCGGGCACGGGTCCTGCGGAGGCAGGCCGCGGTTCAATCGTTCATTTCGGAAACGCGTTAAACGTCAAACTCTATAGCACGCGTTAGCGACAAAATATTGTAACGTTTCTCGGTGGCGAATTAAAACCACACAGGTATAATTTAACAAAAACGTTTATTCGTACACAATTATACACTAAAACTAGTTGATCTATTTACAGGTATATTACACAGTTCTTTTGCTCTTCATTTAATTATTTTCCTTACACACAACTCCGTTCTCTTGATTATTTATTTACATAGTTCACTTCTTCTACATTATCACCCAGTCCGATGCACTTTCCACGGGCCACTGCGCTGGCCACAATTCACTGCGCAGACCAGGGTCCACTGCACTGCTGTTTACCGCGATGCACACTTCACAGCTCAGCTTCCACTGCTGACTTCAGACTGCTGAGTGCTGTTCACCCACTGCACCACTGTTCACCGCAATGCACACTTTCCAGCACAGCTTCCAAATCAGACAATGACGGACTGACTGCTTATTCACCGATCACATACACTGATTCGCGGCTGCTTACTTCCGACTACTACTTACACTGACTTACATTGACTGACTAACTTCTTATTGACTGACTATTCACTGACTCGCGGCCGCCGGAGCGGCGAATTTATACCTGGCCGGCGCTCGTCTCGACACAACCAGCACATTCTCCACCTTTTCTCGCGACTCGCGAATAGTCCGGAACCGTCCAGTTCGGGAGGAAGGGGGGGCGCCGGCAGATTCCGGCATGTGATGCAATATTCGTTACAATATTGTTTCGAGAGGATATATTAGTGCATAGAGGATAGAGGATTAGTGCATATTTACATGAAAAAATATTGATTTGTCAACTGCGTTAATAAGTAAAAATATTTTTGAAAACTGATTAATTGGGAGACGTTTTCTCAGTTTCCTCGTAATGAGCAATTTGACGTTTCACGAAGTTTGGAAATAAACGATTCCATTTGAAAAGTGAATTCTCGTTCGGTGGATGTGCCCCATAATCACTGAGGCTCATATCTGGCGAATAAAGTCGATGTTACAGAATCTCCCATTGCTAGCGGCGCAAACGTTCTGCACGTGGGGTCGTCCTGTACGGGGATTATCCTTCACATCATCCCTGCCTAATCTGAACACTATAACCAATGCGAGTATGGCAACTTTGCATCACTACGTGCTTCACTCAGCCCCTGAAAACATTCTTGTTTACTCCGGTTTCGTGCCACTTCAATTTTGAAACACAAGCGTTGCTAAACATGGGTGTTCGTACTATCGATATGATGTTAAACGATTTGTATGCTGCAGTAGACTGACAGGGTTGTTCCGTCCACAACACAAAGCCCGCGCGCAAAGGCGGGTGGTCGCTCCCTCCCTCCGGAGGCGGCCGCTCCCGCAGGGTGCGCCCGCCGCACCCACGCCGCACCCGCGCCGCCGGCCCCTCCCCCGAACGGCGGCTCCCCCCGCTTTCCCGAAGGGCTGCAGCCTTCTCACTTGCAACGCGACCTTCTCTTGTGCCAGGAGAGACGGGCGAGAAGATCCACGAGAGGCACAGGCCACACCGCCGGCCTAGGGCCTTTTCGCTTAGCAGTCTCCGCGTTCACAAGCAACGTTCATGTTTGCGCTTCGCGCACGTAAACCCGCTGCCTTCGGCACATGTACTTGTAAACCTGCCATCGTCGGGTACTACAGAGCGGTACGGACAGACCCGACCCCGACGCTGTCAGGGCCCACCTACGGCAAGGTCCGTGGCCAAGCTGCTGGACAGACTCTCCGACCAGCGAACTGTGTGGGACACCTGCATTCCCACTTCGCCCGGGAGAGGAGCAGCTCTGAGGTCCACGCATGCCGCAGCCACCCAGCAGCAGGTATTCGGCAACACCGTGTGCCCATGGACGTGTAGTGCGACAAAGTTCACGACGTCACCTTCACGGTGATAATTAACAGACGTAACAACGAACATCCATTTTATATCATTCATTCAATTTCATTTCTGTAAATTAACATTTCGTTGGTCATATCATGCCATTCACGTAGACTAGAAATCCAATATCAATAAATCGGATGTGCAATGAAATTCGTGTAAATTTGATATCCTCCGCCTCCCTTCTTAACCAGCGCCATCCCTCTCCCCCCGGGCACCTCACGGCCCGGTACGGTGTAAAAATATTTTGTGTAGAGAAGGGCCTTTCAGTCCGCTAGCGCCCCCTTCCCCGTTCCAGGTATTCTTCCCCCTTCTCTGTACAAGGGTATTGTTCCCGCTTGCTCCATCCACTCGTCTAATAGTTCTGTAATATATAATATATATTGTAATATATTATATGTATATATATACAATACTTATATACTTACATATAAGTATTGTCAGTCATATAGATATGTGTATTGTTCTCTCAAATCTTGCCATGTATGACAAACATGTATAACATACACACGCAATATGTTATTCTGTATAATTTTGCCATTGAGCATTTATGAATTGCCCTATTCATGATATTTAAAAGGGCAAGTATTAATTGGCAGACGCACAGGTAAGCAAAAGCGCCGAGGTCACGCAGAGCACCGAGCAAAGGCACAGACCCGATGGTGTGGGCCACTTATCAGAAATATCCTGCGCGCGTCTCCGCGCGTAGGCCAGAGAGAAGCTCCACCGGAAGCTTCTGAGACAGCGTGGGCTATTCAACCCACTCTCACTAAACAAATTCATTATATCCGCACTCCCATGAGTTGCCAGCACGTGCGTCTGGCCACTTCCTGCCCGGGGGCTGATATAAGCGCCCCGGCTGTTTTTGCAGCAGACACTTGCAGTCACGTAGTGAAGGTTATATGGTTGTTGGTTTCCCGCATTAACCACTTTCATATACTGTATATTTTAGTCTTATTAAATATTTTGTCTTCTAAAGAGCTAGAGTTGCTCATTCACCTCGTCATTACCAGGTAAGTGTCCTGCCACCTCAGAGAAGGCGAAAACCTAGCTTTTCGAGGATCCATTCAATTAAACTCTGACTGCGCCCTGTCGCTCAAAGATGAGTGGCCGGCGGCGCGCACGTTACAGTTCTTTGTGTCACGACAGACACAAAGTGTGTCGCACACTTTGTGTCACGCTGATTCACCGGCTCTACGATACAGCAACATTCCCATTACGTTTTTATCCATGCTGCGTATTTAATTCACTAAACCATTAAAAGTCGGTGCTCGGGCTACTGCGCTTGAATCTGGATATTTTGAAGTGGACTGTATTGTCAAGGTTAAGGCGGAGCACAGCAATCCCGAAATCCTTTGATAGCTCAGGGAGGATTTATGTAGGAGTTCTGGATTGACAGAAAAGAAGTTCTTGCACAACTACATTTAATAATCACTGCACTTACGCACTTGGCACAGTTGTGCATTACTGGCTGCATTACATGGCACAGTTACAGTATACGATAGCTGGAGCACAGCACTAGTAAATTTCCTGCTGCAACTGGTCTAATGCAAATAGCTTACGTTACACAGGTGGCGCACGAACTGGGAGGCGCACGAACTGGGAGGAGCGCACGAACGAGAAGCGCACGAACTGGGAGGAGCCCTACTTCGCACAAATAAAATAATACTTTTGCGCGTGCTAACCGGGAACAGCCCGAGATTGCACAACAAAGTGTATGTTCAAGTGGTCTGATGCAGATAACCTACACCACACAGACAGCACACTTGATGTTGCACGTACCAACTGGGGACGTCCCGAGGTTGGACAGTAAAACTTTTACGTGCGTTGATTCCCCACGGCGCCCGCCAGCCGCTTCCGCTCGCGTGCGAGGGTACCTTGTGGCAGGGCAGCGCGCAGGGGCCGCGGTCCAAGTAGACGGCCGCTTTGCAGGAGAGGTTGTCGCGGCCGGGGCAGGGGGCCGGGCCGCGCGACGGGCGCAGACCCGCGGGGCAGGACGCGGAGCGCGCGCGGCAGTGGGCCCTGCGGC
Organism: Gryllus longicercus; assembly: GCA_038098605.1. Lineage (NCBI taxonomy): Eukaryota > Metazoa > Arthropoda > Insecta > Orthoptera > Gryllidae > Gryllus > Gryllus longicercus. Next base: position 1,089,202 of record JAZDUA010000414.1, read on the forward strand.
AGCCAACTAAAATTACATATCCCAACGGGACTGCATATAATAATAATAATAATAATAATAATAATAATAATAATAATAATACATGCTGACATACTCCTTTGGCGTTATTAAATGGAGCAATACCGACCTCGACAACCTCCAGAGGACAATTCGAACAGCTATGACTCAACACCGAAAACATCATCCCGATTCAAGTACTGGGCGTTTTACTCTTCCAAGGTCGCAAGGAGGGCGAGCTATTGTAGATCTCATAAAAAATCTACACAGCTCTCAAATTGCTTCACTCAGAAGATACTTCTTGGAACATTGTGGGAGAGTTCAGCAACCAGTGAGCGCAGTTGATAATAACTATAGTCCTCTGAACTTGAAAGAGCTTGATCCGCCTGTTCAACCAATCACTGAAACGGAAAAGAAGACATCCGTATGGAAAGCGAAGGCACTGCATGGAAGGTACCCTCACGAGCTGAGTAAACCAGAAGTTGACATCTCTGCGTCGCACGCATGGCTCCAGCACGGGGATCTCTTTCCGGAGACAGAAGCCTTCATGATAGCTATCCAGGACCAAGTGGTACCAACATTGAACTACAGAAAACACATTCTGAGAGATTCTACCATTCATTCCGACTCGTGTAGAAGATGTGAGGCTGCAAGCGAAACTATCCAACACGTGACAAGTGGATGTAGCAGCCACGCACAGTTGGAATACAAAAAGAGGCATGATGAAGTGGCGAAGCAGGTCCACCAATTATTGGCATTGAGAACGGGCTTACTCGCCACTTTCGTGCCGTATTATAAATATGTGCCTCAGAATGTGCTTGAAAGTAGTGAGCACACACTCTACTGGGATCGCTCCATTATCACTGACAGACATGTCGGCGGCAATAGACCGGATATAACGTACATTGATAGAAACCATCAGCAGGTTTTCCTTATCGATATATCAATACCCAATTCCCACAATATATCGGGAAAATATCAAGAGAAAATCCAGAAGTATACTGATCTCGCCCATGAAGTCGCAACTCAGTGGAACTTGAGTAAAGTGACAACTGTGCCTATAATAATATCAGCTATAGGAGTGATCCCGAAAATGACACTTCGGGCACTGGAGTGTCTTCACTTGGATGCCAGGAATGTATATAATATGCAAAAGTCTGTAATTTTGAATACATGCCGTATTGTCAAAAGCCATCTGAACCTTCAGTAAAGCAACCACACACCTGGTCATCATTCCTGTGTGTGGTTGACATACCGATCAGTAGATACTGTGAATAATGTAAAATAATAATAATAATAATAATAATAATAATAATAATAATACAGTAATACAGGGCGAGTCACGTAACTTTAGCACCTCCTGTAACATTTGAACGGTTGAAATTATTGCAACGCACGGAGTGTATGAGGGTATTGGACTAATTGATACTTGTATTCATTTCCATTTTATCACTTGTATTTTGAGAGATATTTGAGCTAACTTTGTTTTTACAAATGCAACTATACATATTTTTTTAAGTCAGTCGTGACGATTGTAAAAAGACAAATGTAATGATATACATATTGCTATATGTTAGATAAGCTTTTTTGGAGAAATTTTTATTTCTTTCGAGTAGCGTTTAACGGATATTTTGGAATTATCCTCCACACAAGGTCACGTAGTGCTCCACGTGCCAGCGCGCTGGTGGAATGGAAGGGATCTTAGTATTTGACGATAAGAAACTATTCCAAATATTCACAAAACTGTTGCAGTTTTTTTCCTGACCTTTGCTTTCCATCCTTCAACATTTTCATATTTTTTGTAGAACTTAAGGATTGGGAATACGGAGTAGTATATATTAAAATAAGATTGTTCGTTATTTCAACTTAATTTAAATGCGTGTCGTATGACAGGATATTAATGGGATCTTGAAACTAAACACGCTGCAACGGTTTTGTGAATATTTAGAACATGTTTCGTTTCTTTAAATACTAAGACCCCTCCCTATTCCCGTGGGCGCGCTAGCAGGGAGAGCTGTGTGACTGTGACCTTTTGTGACGGACTGTTACATTCAAAATATCCGTTAAACACTAGTCGCAAAAAATCAAAATTACTCACAAAACGCTTATATAACTTACGACAATATGTATTGTGGCGTCGTGTCGTATACACGAGGCCCAGCCTCGCACAGGCAGCGTGGCAGAGCTAAAAATAACCCGGCGAGCCCTTCTGGAATCTCTGGAATCTGGTGTGGTGGGGGCGTATCTCCCCCCACAGACACATGGCAAAAAACGAGCCCTCGCGAGGACAGCGGGAGCTTGTGAGGGAGCTTGTGAGGTGGGGGGTGTAGCCATCAGCTATTTAACGCGGCGCGAGCGGCGCTCGCGCTCTCATTCAGTTACTTCGGAGGGCTAGTACGTTCGGTACAGGGAGAGTAAGAGTGGGGGCGAGATGTCCGGAGAGTAAGGGCCAGGCAATCTCGGGTGCTTCGTGCACATGGTCCGCCAGACGGCGACCGGTTTTAAATTTTGGCATCAGGCCGGGGGACGGTAATGGTCCGGAGGCTCGCATCACGCGTAGCTTGTTTTTTCTGCGGTAAAGCAGGGTGTTGGAAACAAAAAGGTTGCCGGAGTGTTTTATTTATGCAATTTATTGTATCCAGACTAACTTTTCAATATATTATTTTTTTATTTTGATTATGTGAATTTATTCTCTTTCCACTACGTCACAGACTCGGAACCTTTTTTTTTTCTTAATTGGTGGCAGCGGTTTCTACGTAACTCACGGGGTGGTTAAGGGTACCCATCAAGTTTCTAAGTTGGTGGCAGGGGTTTTACGAAGCCCACATGGTGGCAGCAGTTCACCAGTAAATACGGCAAAGAACGCGGAAGTAGCTATTGCAACCGCAGGAACTCTCAGTGCGGCGCCTGAGTCATTGGTGCGCGCTGGACATCGCTGAACTGTACGCGTGGAGTTGTGCATCGGAAGCGTTGGTGCACTCGCGTCATATTCACGTGGCGTCGGCAGTCGTGCACGCCACGGGAAACCGAATTGTGCGGTACTTCGGTGTGAAAGTTTCGGGGCGGTGCAGTCCGACTCGGAACCTTTTTTTTCTCTTAATTGGAACTGGAACTGGAACTGGTGCTAGTGTACGGTACTGGTACGTGGTACTGGAACTGGAAGAAGACATCCCGGACGACCAGAACGAGAGGAAGGACGGAGGGACACCGATCCAGGAAGCGCGCACGCGACACCGAGGTCAACAGAACGTAAGTGTGCTCTTTATATCAGTCGGTGATCAATTCAATCAATATGTCTTTTCTAGCGGGGTATCGGAAGGAGGTACTTGTGAGGGTCGCGATGGAGATGGGGGAAATTTTGGAAGGGAACGAAACTGTCTTAGGGTTAAAGGTACTAATCACGGGAAGCGAGCAGTACGATGAAGATTTTGTCAAGCAACTCGCCGATCAGGTGAAGGAACAGGTCGCTGAAACACGCGAAATTGAAGAAAGAGAGCGAGAACGCATTTACGAACTTGAGAGGCTTAAGTTAACGAATCAGGCTACCTCGCGCGAATCCTTGTGTAGTAGAGATTCGGGAAGCAGAAACAAAATCCATATCAATCAGGTAATGGATAGATTTAAAGGCGAAGGTGAGGATATCTCCTTGTTTTTAAGTGTCTTCGAAGCGCATGTTCGTCAGCTCGACATTGCGCCAGTCGAATGGGTCAGTCAGTTAATGGGACTGCTTCCCAATGAAATCAATACTTGGCTAGTTGTAGGATCCGATTCGCCAGAACAAGATTATGACCAGATCAAAACTCAGTTGCTGGACATGTATAAATTCACGCCCGAAAAATGTCGTCAGATGTTTTGCAGTCACGCAAAAGGAGCAAAAACGACCTGGAATGTTTATGCTCGCGAACTGACGAATTACTGCAAAAAATGGATTTCAGGGTTAAAAGTTGAAACGTACGAACAATTATTAGATCTGATTGTTACCGACCAGATGAAACGGAAGGTACCGGCGGACGTACGTGCCCACTTCTTGGATGTTTGGGGCGAGATTTCGCAGTCCCAAGATTTGGCACGCAGGCTGGACACATACGAGAACAACCGTTCTAGTGTGTACAAAAAAGACCTTTTCAAACTCAATAGTAAGGAGCCTGTGGGTGAACAGAAATGGAGAAAGGCAACGGAAAGCGTGCCGTTCATTTCTAAACCCGCAGCGCCTAAAGTAGATAGGAATGCGGAATTCGACAAACCGCGGGAACGCACGTGCTATTCGTGTAAAAAACCGGGGCACATAAAGAGATACTGCCCTCAGCTTAAGCAAAGCGAGACAGTGTGTCACGTGGTTAACGACAGTGCGCAGGAATTGTTGCTTCCTCACACGTTTGTCGGCACGGTTTGCGGGAAGAGCATTACCATTCTTCGTGATACTGGTGCTACCGTAGATTTAATCAACGCAAAGCACGTCATGCCTAATTAATATACTGGCGAGTCCGTATGGGTTAAGCAGCCCCTGGACGAGGCGCCTAGAAATCTACCGGTGGCCAAGGTTGAAATTTTAGGTCCGTTCGGTAAGCTTGTTACCGAGGCGGCAGTCGCGAAAAATTGCGATTTAGAGTACTACATATTAAGCAATCGATCTGCCACTATGCTGTCGGAAATTAAGCAAGGGTTATTAGAACCGCAGTTGCTTTGTGCTGTACGGACACGAGCCCAGGCGGCAGCCGAGCAGGGCTACGAGGCCGAACAGGTAGCGGCGGCACCTGACGACACACCTTTTGCGGTCAGGGACGAGGCAATAGGTGTGGGGGCGGTTAAACTAGGCGAGCTTGCAGGCACCGGCGGAGAGCGGGACGCAGCACCTGAGCCCGGCGAGAACACGGAAAATAGTGTATTTCAAGGCGGGGTTAACGAACCGGGCAACAACGCGGTTGGAAACGACGCGGAAATTGAAATAGACTCTGAGTGTGTTGCTTTGGCCCGTTTAGACCCGGCCGAATTTAAAAAAGCTCAGAGACAGGATGAAGAACTCACACCGCTAATAGAGCTAGCGGAAGGCACGGAGGCGGAACGGCGCGATTATTTTATAGAACGCGGCCTATTGTTCCGGAACCGGCAAAGCAAGCGCGGTGAGAGATTTTCGATGTTAGTAACTCCACGTGTGTATCGTGGCACGATATTGAAACTCTGCCATGAAGTTGCCCACGGCCATTTAGGGGTTACCAAGAGCAAGGATGCGATGGCCAAATATTTCTTTTGGCCGAATTGTTACAAGGATATGGAGAATTTCATACGCAGCTGCGATAGTTGCCAACGTGTGGGTAACGGCGGCGAGAAACTTCGCGCGCCTTTAAAAATTGTTCCTATAACGGGCGAGGCGTTTGAGAAAGTAAATGTCGACGCGTGTGGCCCATTTCCAGAGTCTGAGTCAGGAAATAAATTCATACTCACTGCTATGTGTTTAGCCACAAAATACCCTGAGGCTATTCCCATACGTGACCTGACGACGGTCACTGTAATTGAAGCTTTATTAGAGTTGTTCAGTCGGATTGGATTTCCGCGAGAGCTTCAAACGGATCAGGGAACTTGTTTTACAAGTACACTGATGGCGGAATTCGCCGAAAGATTTTGCATCAGATTAGTTAGAAGTTCGCCGTACCATCCGCAATCAAATGCCGTAGAACGAATGCACAGAACCATGAACCGCTTAATGAAGGTTCTTTGTTTAGAGGGGGGAACGGATTGGGAGAGCCAGCTCCCCGCGATTATGTTCGCCCTACGCACAAGCGTGCACGAATCTATAGGGTTTTCCCCAGCGGAGTTAGTATATGGGAAAAATCTCCGCACACCCATGACGCATCTTTACGAAAAACTTGCGGGGGCAGATGAAAGCGAAGGTAGCTCGGTAGTTGAGCACGTATTCAAACTAATTAATAGGTTGAAGCGGTCGCGTGAACTCGCTCATGCAAAAATGGCGGAAGAAAAAAAAGCGTAAGGTGTGGTATGACCGGAAGGCGGTCTCGCGCAGTTTTGAAATAGGCGCGAAGGTGCTGGTTCTAGCGCCTAACAAAACCCGAAAACTCGCCGTGCAGTGGATAGGGCCGGGCGAGGTCCGCGAGAAATTGTCCGAGCACAACTATGTGGTACAGATGCCAGGGCGGAAAGAACCACGCGTATACCACGTAAACATGATGAAAAAGTACCACCAGCGTACAGAATATGTCAATTTTCTCGGTTCTGCGACGGTCTCAGCCGCAAGTGAGGAAGACGCGTTAGACCACTACGCGTTAAGATTAGATTCCGACGACTTTGACGCGGAGGAGATGCTCAACGGTACGGAGGTTGAACCCGAGTTCCGTAACGCACTCAGAAACGTCATATGTAAGTACAGAACTATCTTTAGTGAAAAGCCAGGTTTAACCGATATCACTACAATGGATATCGAACTGACCGACACTAATAAAGTTGTTCGCAGTGTACCCTACCGTATGTCGCCTAGACAGACAAAGATACTGCGGGAAGAAGTAGAGAAAATGCTTCGCGATAATATCATTGTGGAGGCGGAAAGCGACTTCACGTCTCCCATGATTTTAGTGGAGGCACCGGGGAAGAAACCGAGGCCCTGCATTGATTATAGGCGCCTCAATCAAATTATAAAGACCGAGTATTTTCCCTTGCCAAATCTTGAAGAACGGATTGAACAGGTAGCAGCAGCTAAAATCATTAGTGTATTAGATCTGAGTAAATGCTTTTGGCAGATAGGTCTGACCGATAGGGCGCAGAGATATTCCGCGTTCGTGACCAGTTTCGGCACGTATCGGCCGCTTAGGTTGCCTTTTGGAATTAAAAACGGCCCCTATCAATGCTGCAAGATTATGGGCACTTTACTAAAAAATTGTCAGGAATTTGCAGTGCCATACCTCGACGATGTTGCCGTGTTTAGCAATTCTTGGACTGAGCACATACGGCATCTGGAGACAGTTTTCCGAATCTTGAAATCGGCCAAACTAACGGTACAGCCACGCAAGTGTTTGTTCGCGCGTTCTGACGTGATGTACTTAGGCTACGTAGTCGGGAACGGGAAATTGCGGCCGGCCGAGGCCAAAGTTCAGGCTATTCAGAATTTTCCCAGACCAGAATCTAAGAAACAGGTGCGTTCGCTTCTCGGATTGGTTGGGTACTATCGTAGATTGATACCGGGTTTCGCGGACAAAGCGGCGGCACTGACGGATGCGCTGCGGGGGCGCGAGCGCCAAGGAAAGATTGTATGGACGGAGGCATGTGAGGCTTCCTACAATGAGCTGCGGCAGGCGCTCTGTGAAAAGACTGTGGTGTATGCACCGGATTATTCTAAAGAATTTAGGATTCAAGCTGATGCATCGAGGAGAGCTATAGGAGTAGTTCTTTATCAAATTAATGACAAAGGTATAGAACAACCTGTAGTATTTTTGAGCCGTAAATTAAATGAGGCTGAATCCAATTATGGGACGACAGAAGTCGAGTGTTTGGCTCTAATTTGGGGATTAGACAAACTGAAATTATATCTAGACGGGCAAGCCACGATTCAAATTGAAACTGACCACAATCCTCTAGTTTGGTTACGTAATACGGCGGGCAAAAATCCCAGATTATTACGCTGGTCTTTATTAATTCAGCATCTTGACTTAAGGATCATTCACAAAAAGGGTTCTGAGAACGTAAATGCAGATGCGCTTAGTCGCATGTACGACGAATGAATTGATCGCTGACAGGTGTGGAGAGCTCACACGTTCGTGACACTGTATAAATGTCGGTGAAAATTGATGTAAATAAATTGTAAATTCAAGGGTATTTCAATTTTGTTTTGTGTTATTGTTTTTATATGTAAATGCATACATGCGCCAATAAATCCAGTCTATGCGGCACATGATGTATGTCCAGATTTTTGTAATTGTATATAGCAGGAAATTCATGTACTTTATTTTTCAGATTTAATTTGTACTTCAAGAGCTATCATGGTACTACTGATTGTATATAAAAGGGTATTTATTATGTAATTCAAGATTTTTTCAGTTGTATGTCAAAGAAATTTTGTCTGTTCACATGTGTATAGTAATTAAGGTAAAATGGCAAACCTAGTTAGGAAAGAGGGCACAGCCCGTAGATTTATTTTTTGTAATTTAGACAGGTTTTGGTTTTTGTACTTTTCTGATTGTTTAACGTAAAAATTTAGATTGTGAGGTCGACACCAGGTTAATTAGTTAACAGAATTTTTTTCCTGTGCACATTTTGCTGCGAAAAAAAATTCTACCCCCGAGCATGGGAGGGTCTGTGGCGTCGTGTCGTATACACGAGGCCCAGCCTCGCACAGGCAGCGTGGCAGAGCTAAAAATAACCCGGCGAGCCCTTCTGGAATCTCTGGAATCTGGTGTGGTGGGGGCGTATCTCCCCCCACAGACACATGGCAAAAAACGAGCCCTCGCGAGGACAGCGGGAGCTTGTGAGGGAGCTTGTGAGGTAGGGGGTGTAGCCATCAGCTATTTAACGCGGCGCGAGCGGCGCTCGCGCTCTCATTCAGTTACTTCGGAGGGCTAGTACGTTCGGTACAGGGAGAGTAAGAGTGGGGGCGAGATGTCCGGAGAGTAAGGGCCAGGCAATCTCGGGTGCTTCGTGCACATGGTCCGCCAGACGGCGACCGGTTTTAAATTTTGGCATCAGGCCGGGGGACGGTAATGGTCCGGAGGCTCGCATCACGCGTAGCTTGTTTTTTCTGCGGTAAAGCAGGGTGTTGGAAACAAAAAGGTTACCGGAGTGTTTTATTTATGCAATTTATTGTATCCAGACTAACTTTTCAATATATTTTTTTTTATTTTGATTATGTGAATTTATTCTCTTTCCACTACGTCACAGTATATCATTTGATTTGTCTTTTTACGATCGTCATAATAGATTGAAAAAAATATGTACAGTTGTATTTAAAATGAACAAAGTTAACTCAAATATCTCGTAAAATACAAGTGATAAAATAGAAATGAATACATGTATTGGTCTCATTCCCTCGTACATTTCCGCGAAAACTGCATTGCAATAACTTCAACCGTTCAATAGTTACATATAGGAGGTGCTTAAGTTACGTGACTCACCTTAATAACGAAATACCTATAGGAACTACGTACTAATAATGAACTTATGCGCTCCTGTGCAGGCGTGGCTACTCACGCCGGCTTGACAGCTAAGCGCAACTAATGCATGCTGCAGGGAGGAACGGAACTTTCTATTTGCCTTCGAGGCCTCAGCGGTTTGCTGAGCCTCATAGCTCCGCGGCAGCCACTGAAATTTTTCCTGGCTCTCCTGCACCCGAGTGGCCGAACTCAGAGAGAGTTATTACAAATCTACTGAACCCAATGATCTCGCAACAGTGTATGCACCCATGAAGGGATCCGAGCATTTGTACCGTCAACGACTAAATCAGCTGCGGCTGTATTGCCGCTCACACAACATTACTGACCGTTGCTCTCTTGCTCTCTTGAGGTTATTTCAATAACAGTTGAAGTTCAAACACAAAGCAAGTATGTTCTTCGTGAAATCGTACAACCAGAATCAATCAGCAAATGCTACCTTCTCCGCTTCTACGGATATCTTGTATCTTACTTTGGAACCAGCTACTAATTTTCCGACTTACCTTCCCCCATTACCTTCGCTTAACTGCCATTATCCTTAAAACAATACTAATTGATTTTTTAAATCAGAAATTAATCTTAATATTTAACTGACCTTCATTCCGGCGTGCATACTCTAACGAACTCCATCCAGACCCCCTCAACTCCATGGTAACTGACGCTCCATCCCATTGTTATTTCCTTTGAGTTATTGCAACTTACACAAAATGGATATTTTCCTATCATACCACTCGTAATGGGAACGGATAGCGTGCACTACTATTAATTGGAATGACTCGTAGAATTACCGATAGAGATGGCTAAGGGCATCAACTGATCTCACTGCAGTCCCTCTGAGCGTGAGGTCTTAGGTTCGAGTCCCGATGGTGGCACGATTTTCGACCCTAGCTGGTTAGCTAGGTCGAATTCGCTATGTGGAGGAGCTCGGCTGCTCTCATCGGTGGTTTCTGTGATTTTTTTCGGCCAACACCAGGCGAATGCCGGAGCAGTACCCTAACAAACGGGCGGTCACGGACCGCGCGCGATCTCACCTTCCTCTTCCATGTCCTACCCTCACCACGTACATATAACATGTCCTACACTACCCCACACTGCCAGGAGACCCGTCAGGGGCTAAGAGCTTGTCCCGGCCAGCGGCGGTGCCCCGCTGGTAGGAGATACTTGACTGGGGAAAATCCCTCTAGCCGACGGTAGGTCGGCGGCAGATCTTGTCAAACAGCGGTGGGGGAGAATATCGCGAGCAAAACATGCATTACACTTACGGGACTAACGACGCTGGCAGTTGACTTGCCCGGAATAACTAAATAATCAACTCGTAGGGTTGGCAGCACCTGAGGGCGCAGGGCTGGCCCTTGAAGATGTCACGGCAGGAGACCTCCGCGGCGGCGGCTGGTGGGCAGGGGCGGGCGCGGGCGCGGGCGCGGGCGGGGGCGCCGGGGTGCTGGGGCGGCAGCGCGCCCAGGTCGAAGGAGGCGGCGGAGCTGGACGCCGACGCCCCGTCCTCCCGCTCGGGCACCGCCACGCGCTCGTACGCGTTCATCTTCACGTCCAGCTTGCCCATGGCCTCGCCGTGCGCGCGCAGCCGCTCCGCCACGCTGCGCACGGCCGCGTCTGTGCGCTGCGTCTTCTCCTGCGCACGCACGCGCAGCGCCGCGCCGCGCCCATCAGGGGTGGCCCACTCAGGGGTGCGCCCGCGGAAGGATATTAATCAGTCGTCAAAATCCCGTGCATCCGTTCGGACGAGAAAGTAGCGCGTCTAGCTCTCACGCCCAGCCGGGGTCAACAGCCCCTTAATGTAAAAATACATTTAGTTTAGATTTAAGGACTTGTTTTAGTAAATACAGAAATTAAAAATCATCCTAATTATTTTCACTGCGTTATGCACACCTGTTTTCCACATTGTTCCATCCCGCGGCCGCCTCCCCCGTTTCAGAGCACCCAGGCAAAAGCAACATTACGGGGAAGTCAGGTGTGGTTCGTCCCAGTAATGAAAATATGACCCACAGTCGTATTAATGGTTTTAGTTGCGGCTCTTGAGGCAAAGTGGACATCCTTGAATTAGATCGTTGCACGCTTAATAAAATTATTAATTCATTGATTATTTCGTCTGCCCCCGGGCCGTCAACTGCTGTGGTCATTAGACCCGAAAGTGGGGTGCATGTGTCTTTTACGTAATTACACAATTCATGGCGAAGTTCCGATGATGATAGAAGCAATATAATTTAAATACAGTTAAACGAAAAAGACAATATAGAAATGAGATTTGATACAAATAATACGTCGATTCTGTATAACAACAGATGTACATGCCGGTCCGGATGGTCGAAATCGCTAAGGCAGAAGTGCCGAAGCGATCTCGGACCGAGGATCGCTAGCTCGAGTCCTGCCACGGGCATGGTTGAATTGAGTTCGTTCTTTCACACCCCTATCATCATCATTATCATCATCATCATATCGTGTCATCCTCATAGTTACCATACCGTTCGACGTAATAGTGGTCGCTAATGACCTAGTAGTTGATACGACTTTCAAAAACAAAAGAACAAAAAAAATTATATATGTCGCCATCAAGCCACCTCTTACGTTTTTTTGCAAAAAACATGGCGGCTCCTAGTTCTACGAGCGTGCACGGAGTGTGCTAAGGCAACACCTTAAAGCAAATCACTATATGTAGTATACAGAGCCTTGCAACTTTACATTAAAATTGGGGATAAAGCTAGACGGTGCTTTAGTAGGAGGCAATAGAGTCGCCAAATACAAGTTCGCCAACTTTCGTACATGACAATTGGCTACTTTGTGAAAAATACGAAAACGTGACGATGCATGATGTGTTGTCTCCAAATATCACGAAAGTAACGCTGTTTGAAGAAGGAAGTGTGTGCGAGTTGTCTTTAAGTAGTTCATGAAGTTTTGCCTGAGATTTAGTTTAGAGATTTATCGAAGTTTGGTCGGGAGTTAAAACGTTCACCAGATACGCAGTAAGATAATTTTTGTTCAATAATTGATTCACACGCACGTTTTAATTAAGTTGGGATACAGAAAAGACGGTGACGCTGGAGAGCGCGCCGCAGTTGTAAGGGATGCACGAGGCCCCGACAGCACGTTCTATCACGTGCGGCAGGACGCACCTTCATGGTGACCATGGCGTCCTGCATGCGGGTGAGCGCCTGCGCGATGGAGTGCAGCGCGCCCGACGTCTGCTCGTCGGCGCCGGACCTGCAGCCGCAGGGGTCGGCGCGCCGCCGCCCGCTCCGCCGCCCGGACCTGCTCCGGCTCCTGAGGGCAGGGAGCGCCGTTCACTCTTCAGACGGCACCTGCCGGTCCCTTCTCTTCCCGGGGCGCCGTCGAGGGGGCTTCCCATTTCCCGCGAACTGCCGCTTGGAAACGCGAGAATAGGGTGGGCCAAGCGGCCGCCAACACTACTACAGCACGATCACATCCAGCCAAGCCAAGACTCATTTATTACTAATTTATAACTCTTGTCGTTTATGAAATATAGGAGATGGTGCTGGCGTGACAGTAAAGCTGGCACAACAAATTTTAAAAAATAAGTAAAATCGATTCAAACTAATAGGAATATTTAGTACTCATTTATTACTAAATGGTTGCTAATAAATGTATTATTGTTGCCATATATTAATTAATTATTGTTAAAAAGGAATATTTATACAACCACGCACGACATTTGAGCAATATAGTAGAAAGTAATAACGGACACAAACAAATAAAACCTGTTAGATAATTAAATACACAATCAATACTAATTTATTAATCAATACATAAATGTATTATGAAATGCATATTGAAATGATAATAAATATAAAATATAAATTTCATAATCGATGCCGTTTATGAAATACATATAGTTAAAAACTTAATCATAGTTATTCAACCATGCCAGAAATTCAAATTTGATAATAGAAAAAAACGAACGGATACAAACAAATTAAATCAAATTATTAATTAAATACACATTCAACTTATTTAGTATCTAAGAGAAATGTATTGCTGTTTCCGTTAATTAAATAAATATTGTTAAACATTGAATCATAGTTACCCAAGCATGCGAGTTTTCCAAATATGATAATAGAGAGAACGAACAGATACAATCACATGAAACCCAATATTTAATTAAATACATATTCAATATTAATTTATTACTCGTAATTTATAATACGTATTAGTTTGAATATAGTGTGCTCATTTTTAAAAATTTGGTTGTGCCAAATTTCATCATTACCTTTATTTCATAAACGACAAGCTAACAAATTTAATTTTTAGGTAATAAATTAGTTATAAATGAGTACTAAATATTCCATTTGGCTAGATGTGATCGTGTTATAGTATTGATTGTAGCAGCTTCTCCCGTCTCCAAGCGGCAATTCGCCACAAATGGAAAGACACTAGCTTGACACCACCCACTGTAGTACCTCTGACCGGGAGGTCCTAGGTTCGACTACCGACGGTGGCAGGATTTTCGACAATAAGTTCACTCACACACAAGGTCTGTCAGTGTTCGGAGAGGAATTCCAGCGGCCGGCAGCTCTGATCGGTTGTTTTCCGTTATTTCTCCGATCAACACCGGGCGAATGGCGGAGTAGTACCCTAACAAATGGGCCACGGACCTCATGCGATCTTTCTTTACCAATCCTTGCCTTACCCTCGCCCCTTACACACACACAGACGGGCATTACACGACTACACACACACCGGGAGACCGATCGGGAATTAAACCTTGCCCCGGCTGGGGTGGTGCCCCACCTAGTTGGGGAATCCCCGACTTGATTGCCGTACATCGGCGCCGGATCCCGCCAGCCAGCGGGGGACGATCACCGCTGATTAACAGTTGATGCGCCCAGAGTCACCAATCAATCAAGCCGTGTAGAGACGGGCGGGTCACCGTAACGGCGCACTCACCTGGTTACTCGTACCTGTAAGCGCGCTTCCCTGACCTTGACAATAGTCCTTCCTCGCGGAGTTGCTGTCTCATTCGCGCAGCGCGAAATGTTACATTTTTAATCTATTTCTCTTTAATGATTTCACTCAAAAGCGAAATAACGACAACTATTCACTAGCAGACTCCCTCACGCGCACGTGGAATACCTATCACACAATTAATTAAGAAATTGTGGATCGCGATTGTCCGGGACCCAGTGCAGACAAACGTTTCTTCAAATGGCGTTATATTACTGTCAAACAAATTTGACTACCGTGTTCTTCTCGGATGTTGATTTAGGCATTGTTCCACCTCCGGAGTTTTTTATCGAGTCCTGCTGACAACCATGTCTCGTTGTATAATAATAATAATAATAATAATAATAATAATAATAATAATAATAATAATAATAATAATGTCTTTATTAATGGCGAGGCTCAGGCCATAGGGCCTGCTCTTCCGCCTAACCACTGAATTTACATACATATAGAGTAGTAACATTTTAAGAGGGGAGGACAAGCTGTACTTTTACTTTCTGTACGCTGCATCACGTGCAATCTGTTCTCAGGTGTCGTTTTTCTAATTATTCGTCCTGGGTATGTCGACACGATTTTACCATATCCACCAACCCTAGATTGAAAGTATTCAATTCCGAAAGTAAAATAATACATCAAAGTTGATGTGGTCGAACACGCGCCATTAAAGTTGCCGCCAGAAGTTAGTACCGGCGCCGCTCAAGAGAGAGCGCCGATCAGCAACCCTACAGCTCCGTCACGCTCGGGCAAGCCTCGGAGCAGAAGGGTTCACCCTTATCGCGGAGCTGGCCGGCGGACCTTCACCCCGAGCGGGGTATAAGAGCGCTGCCCGGGCGGGCAGCAGGCAGTCGAGATGGACTTGGGCCGCAACCTTCGCAGGGAGCGGACGCATCTTGGAAGAGCTCCGGTCTTCAAAAAGCAAATAGTCCTTTTTAGGACTCAGAGCAATAGTGTAGCCGCCCTTCTTAGGGCAGAAAAGCAATGTCGACGCCCGCGTCGTCTCCCGCGCGGTCGTTCTTCACCCCACACGGGGATGAGAGCGGCGAGCGCGGTAGAACCGCGGGAAGAGGCAGCGCTAGGGGAGCGAAGCGACGCCTTGGCTCCCCTTCAACTGACCGCATTTGCGGTAATTCTTCTCCTGCTTCCAGGAGGAAAACAGAGGGCGGAGAGATGCCGGCCACCTCGCCGCGCCACACGCCGCCCGCAGCAGCCACGACGCCACCGCCAGCCAACGCCGCCACAGCAGCAGACGCCAGCGAAGAAGAGGAAGACGGGTTCACGCTCGTCCAACGCCGCCGACGCCCACCCCCCATCTTTCTGTACGGGGTGGCGGACATCTTCGGGCTCCTCGAGGGCTTGAGATCGGCCTGCGGCGACGCCGAAATCACCGCGGAGGTGGCCGGCGACGCCGTCAGAATCCGGTGCGAGTCCCTCGGGGCGCATCGGGATGTTCTCGCCGCCCTGGACGGGAGAGACGTGGAGTACCACACATACTCCACAGGAAACGCGAGAGTGCTGAGATATGTCCTGAGGGGCATACCTCTGGAACTCTCGCTCAAAAGTCTGCATGATAACCTTCATTTGATCGGTTTTCAGGTGCAGAAATTAGAGCGGCTCATCAGCCAGCGGCCGGGTAGAAGGGGCAGACCGCTGCCGCTCATCATTGCCACGCTGCAGGACACGGAGCGCCACCGGGCGCTCCGCGAGGTAACCAGCATACGTGGGCTCCGCGTGCGCGTGGAGATGTATCGCCCGCCGCGCGGGCCCACGCAGTGCCACAACTGCCTGAATTTCGGGCACGTGGCACGGAACTGCAAGCGCCGCACGCGCTGCAAGAAGTGCGGGGAACTGCACGACGCCGCGCAGTGCCCGCTGGGTGAAAACCCAGCCATAGAGGAGCGCAAATGCGCTAATTGCTGCGGCGAACGCCACGGCGCAAAATACAAGGGATGCCCCGAGTATAAGCGCCATTGTTTCAGGGGAAACAAGGCGCAGCAGCAGCGGCAGGAGAGGCAGCAGCGGGACCGCCAGCGACGCGCCCGCATCCAAGAAAGGAGAGCGGCCGACACGCAGTCGGAGGCGTCGCGCTCTCCCTCGCGGGGGCGCGAGCCTTCGCGCCGCCGCAGCCCTACGCCCACGCCGCCACCGCGGCCTCAGCGTTCGCCCAGACGCGAACGCAAACGCGCGCAGCAAAAGCAGCGACGCCAGGAGCGGTCGTACGCCGCCGCCCTGGACCAACGCCCCCGCCCCACCCGGGAGCGCCAGCCGACGGCCGCCGACGTGGCGCGAGAGGAGCGTGCTGCGCACCTTGAGCGCACCAGGCGGACGGCGGAAAGCGTCCCTGTTCCCTCCTCCCTGAGCGAGCAGACGCGCATCCTTCACCAAACGGTGGACGATCTCGCCCTAAACGGGATCGCCCCCGAGAAGGTGATGCGAGCGATTATGCGAAACGTCACCGGATGCGATCCGGCCGAGTGGGCGTCAATCATGCTCAAGTGTGTAATAAGAATGTTGCTTGAGCATGCACACACCACAGCGGCGGAAGCAACGGGGGAGGAACGCTCGTCCTCACCCGTACCAATTCCCACCCATCCTTAAATAATGGCTAGCTCCATTTTTTACAGGAACAGCGGCACCGTTGCATTCTGGAACTGCAACGGCATCTGCTCGCGAGAGAAGCAGTCAGAGCTCCACAGCTTTCTCGCTCGGCATAATATATCTGTAATGATGTTGGGGGAGACATGGCTCAACCCACATCTCTCTTTAAACATTCCAGGATTCTTCTGCTACAGAAACGACAGGGCGGCGCAAACAGGGAATACGACTGCCGCCAACAGAGGAGGCGGAACCGCCATCTTAATTAGACGCAGCATAAATCATTATGTTACAGCTCTTCCGCAGCTGCAGCACGCCGAGGCCACTGCTGTTGTCGTTCAGACGGAGCGAGGGCCGCTGCGTCTTGTATCTGTCTACGCGCGTCCTGATCGCTCCGCGGATACGTGCGCCTTACTAGCTGCAGACATTGCAAAACTAGTAGAGGCTAACACAACTCCAACACTTGTGGCTGGCGATTTTAATGCCAAACACACGGCCTGGAGCTCCCGCATTACCTGCCCCCGCGGCCGTAAGCTGAAAGCAACTGCTGATGCAAACGGCTGCGAGATATACGCACCTAATGCGCCAACCTACTATCCCTATAAAACGAATTGCAAGCCCGATATTTTAGATATTGCGCTCTGCAAGAAAGTTCACTACCCTCCCACATTAACCACTATCCAAGAACTCTCCTCTGATCATTTCCCAGTGATGGCAGATATGAGGCGGGGCGGCCTAACTCTGTCGGCTGCACCCACGACGCAGAGGAGGCGCACGGACTGGAAGAAATTTCAGACGGAGCTGCAGCAGCGCTTACCCGATGCATCTGCCCTGTCAGGACCGAAGCAGATAGAAACTGGAGCAGAAAAATTCGCCGAAGCTGTGACTGACAGCCTCAACGCAGCAGCGGAGAAGCAGCGTTCCTCAAAAAAGGAGCAACCACTAACCCCTTACCTTGTAAATTTAATTTCCAGGAAAAACAGGGCGCGCAGATTGTGGCAGAGCACGCGACACCCAGCTGATAAGCGGGAGCTAAATCGATTAAAACGCAAAGTTGAAATCGAATTGGCGGATTACCGCAATCAGAAATGGGCTAAATTGTTATCAGGTCTCAAACCTGAAGATAATTCATTGTGGCGAGTTACTCGCATGCTTTCCAGGAAGCCGATAACGGTGCCGCCGCTTCAGACCAGCACAGGAGAACTCGCGGAATCAAATCAAGAGAAAGCGGAACTCCTAGCTAATGTTTTAGAAACTCAGTTTCAGCCGGTCCAGGAGGCGCCGCCGATACCGCACGTTGTCGAAGTACAACAAACGGTGATGGCGGCCTTGCACGCGCCAGCCGACGAGCCGAGTTTCACAACGGAGGCTGAAGTAAAAGCGGCCATCTCGGAGCTGAAAAGCAGAAAAGCACCCGGCCCCGACGGCATCACAAACGACGTCCTGAAGCAGCTACCGCAGCAAGCCATAGTGTTTTTGGTCGCACTCTTTAATGCTATATTTGTGTTTCAGCATTTCCCGAGTCAGTGGAAACATGCGCATATTCTAACTTTTCACAAGCAGGGAAAAAATCCTAAAAAGCCCGAGTCTTACAGGCCCATTAGCCTATTAAACACGGTCGGGAAGCTTTGTGAAAAACTAATGCAAAACAGAATATTAAAATTTGTTTCAGAAAACGCACTACTAAATAAGGAGCAGTTCGGCTTTCGCGCAGGGCATAGCACAACGCACCAGCTTGTGCGAATCACGGACCGCATAAGACGCAACTTCAATGAGCGCCGATTTACAGGTGGAGTTTTCCTCGATGTTGCCAGCGCCTTTGATAAGGTCTGGCACGTCGGCCTCCTCTACAAACTCCAATCCATGAATTTTCCTATGTACCTAATACACCTTATCCATTCATACCTGGCAGACGGAACGTTTCAAGTGACGCTTCTGAATGCCAAATCTACCCGCCGCGCCTTACGGGCCGGAGTGCCGCAAGGGAGCGTGATTGCTCCTACGCTCTTCAGCCTTTACGTGCGTGATATTCCCGCCCACCCTCAAACAGAGCTCGCCTTGTATGCAGACGATACGGCTGTAATAGCCACGTCTAGAAGTATCGAGCTGCTCCAGAAGTATTTGGATCAGCATTTGTTACAGATCCAGGAGTGGCTGAAACTGTGGCGGGTCAAAGTCAATGTGAGTAAGAGTGCAGCTGTGCTCTTCACACGGAGACTGAGATACGCGCGGCCGAGGCCACTCGCGCTATGCGGAGACGCGATTAATTGGACAAAAAATGTCAAATATTTAGGAGTAACGTTAGACAGCTCTTTGACATTTGCAATGCACATACAAAACGTGCGACAGAAAGCGCGGCAGACCCGAGGCAGATTGCGAAGCTTGTTTCACAAGCGGAGCAAACTGTCAACGGCAAACTGCCTCACGCTTTATAAAGCAATAATTAGGCCGCAAATAGACTACGCATGCCCGAGTTGGGCAATTGCAGCAACTTCATATTTGAACAAACTGCAAGTAGTTCAAAACGAGTGTCTCAGGGCCGCCCTCTGCGCCCCTAGATTTGCTCGTATAGAAACTTTACATCGCGAAACTTCAATGCCACTGCTTATAACTCACATTAAAAATATAGTTAAAAACTTTTTTGAGAAAGCGGCTGACTCGGAAAATGATTTGATTTCCGCGGTCGCCTTGTACGAACCCGATCAAAGGGCGAAGTATAAGCGACCGAAACACTTTCTGGAGTAAGAGCAATCTGAAACAGAGAAGTGGGACTGAAGCATAAATAACACAGTATTAAAACACACGCAATGCGCGCGCCGGCAGGCTAAAGTCGTTTCTGACCTTTGTTTCTCTTTTTATGTTACAGGATAGGCCATAGATGCCCGTAAGGGTAGGAATGGTCACACCGCGGTGGCGTGAACGCGCATTGCACTTTTAGTGCGTTCACAAAACTGCACAAAGTTGAGAGCAGGCAGTCGAGAAGCGAGCGCCAGTGAGTTAACAGTGAAGTGTACAGTGCGACGTCGAGTGAATACGAACTAGGACTGCCCCAACGGAGAAACTGCAAACAACGCTACGCATACGGAACATCTACTGGAATATTGGTTGACTTGGCTTATGTTAGTGGATTTTCTATTGGATGGTGGAATAAACAGAATTTTAAGAAATTTTGTTGTTCTTTGTTGTTTTGGTCACAACAAAAGTATTGAAAGAATGGAAGAATTTGAAACGAAATAATTTCATTACTTGTGACGTACATCAACATATTGATTCTTTCCCTTCGTATTCTTCTCTAATAATTGACTGTATCTACATTCCTCTATTTATGAGCAGTACCCAATTTTCACTTTAAACTTGCTGGTATGATTCTATATTATTCTTCCACTAGATCACAAACCAAATTGATGGCCGCCTGCCTCGTTCTCTTTACCTCTCTCGTCCCTACCGCGTAGATCAGCACAGACGCTACATTTCAACTTTCTAAGAGTATTTACATAAATCGAGGTTCCCGACCTCTTGCAGTGGGTTCTGCCCGTGCGATTGGCGTTAGCGTATCCGTGTCAACCTTTGGTAGGTGAAGGTTACAGTCAGATGACGCAACTATTCGTGTCATAATTGGCAAATGCGTCTTCATCTCAGCCGTAAAATGTATTTTTATGAACGATTTCTTGTAATGAAAAGGGTCGTTTATAACGCCGGAATACAAAAACGTTATGTATCTGTACCCATGTTACGTATCATTTATACTAGTCATTCATGATACATCCAGTAGAATTCAAAAAATCTTGTAACATGTACTCTACTGTATTCTATACTACTTACTATATGTTAATTGTAAGCCAGAAATTTCCATCTTGAATATGCAGTGTAATAATACTCGAACTATATAGGGGTCTTCTTAAATAAGCGCTTTACCACTAGCTATGAAGAAGTTTTCCGCTTAATACCTGCCGCCAACAACGACAAAAGCAAATGCAGGGAAGTAAATAGATTTATTTACGAAAGTTCGCTTTGAGCTAATGCACGGTGGCAAACATGATTACAAATCGAATTACAATTTGAACCATTACAAAAGTATTAAGTACACAAATGCTGCACGACTCTTTGGCAAAGGCAGGCACAAATGCTGCCCGACTCAGTACCCCAGCTGACTATATTGAGATAGGTATAAAATATAAAGAAATATAACAATCTTGTAGATAAAATAAAAATGTATTCCTGAGGTAGTAACATATAAAATGGCACTACTACATTACAGAGAATCAACATTTGGGTCAACGTCTTTCCAAAAGAAAAGGATCGCTGCCTGGAGAAGACCGTACCTGCAGGCGCCATCGGCAGGGCTGGCGATGCAAGACGTGCCGCAGCTCCGGAAGGCGCACATGCTGACTGTGGGGGCCACGCTTGGCGGCGGATCGCTCACTGACACCCCTGTCACGACGCCCGTGCAAGCTACACACCGAGGAAGAACAATGCGATGGGTTAGCAACGTCTATTACGGTCCAGCATTACTTTTAATTCCCCGCCTTACGAATTCTGCGTAAAAAGAGAAAGTTATGTAATCGTGCTGCGCAATCCGAGGAATTTTCGCCAGAAAAAGTACTGTAGTCGAGCTCTGGTAACGAAAAATTGGATAAACCCTGTTGATAAATTTAGAAAAATTTCTCTAAAGCGTGGTGTAGCCAGGATCCATGATCTGTACGTTCTTGATACCGAAAATTCGATTGACGGCGGAACGTCCGCCTATCCGTCCGTCTCTGGTCAACGCTAGCGGCTCAACCGTTCAGTTGATTTTCTCCAAAATTAATATTTCTCAGTCGGTCTGCTTGATGTCACGGCCCTTGGATTTTAAAACCGGTATTTCAATTTTGTGCGGCGCTTTACATGAAATTCCTCAGATATTTTCAAAATTTAAATTTAAACGTTCCAAATTTTTGATTAAATTGTGTTTTTCAATAGTTCGAAAGACGTTTAAGACAAAAATGTTACTTTTCCTCTCCCTATATACCCAAAACGTTTGTACCACTTAATATGAACCGTCTGCAAAACAAGAACTTGCAGGGGATAGCGTGTTTAGTACCGATTTCAAAGCAGGACCGCACAGACCGAAAATGAAAGCAACTCAGTGCAATTACTAAAAGATCACGAGATAACAATCCGCTCTGTGTTCATGGACGGTGCAGATTGTTTTTATCAGCAGATGATTGTGTTAAAGTAGCAAGTAAGGTAATACTTGCTGTTGTGGAAAAAACTTTTGGGTGCCGATACACACTGCAAGTCAATTAAAAAACATCCTCAATTTGAAAAGTTGGCCCTATGCTTTCACCGATGTTAAAATGGCCAACCCTGCAAAGCAGGTGTTGCCCAGCGCGCTTGCTTGTCATTCAACACCACTGCTCGCAGCAGTGCGGCTGACTGCTTACAAGGTCTGCGAGGGACAGGCGGGGAGGCAGCTAAAGTAAAAAAACTAATAACACTAATGTTAACAATACGTAGACCAAACTACTATTACAAGTTGTTCAACAATTTTAGTTTTGTCTGTTGTTCGTTTCACTTCATTTTATCTGTTGTTCATAAGAAATACATTTTGTCGTGATAAACCTTGCCGCGACTGCTCATCGTCCGTCCAACATGAGCTACCTTCCCTGGAGATCTTCCCTCACGAATTTGACAGCTCTTGTCTGCATCTACTCCGAAACAGGTCAGTTGTGTAATCATACGCGTATGGTCGGTGCAAACTGGAAAAGTGCAGTAAAGTTGTAAGTCTTTCGGAATTTTCGAATGAGAAAATTGATTTATTGACACAAATTGGCACAACTTCAAGAACCGTAATTTTCGCGAACAAAAAAAAAACAAAATGAGACCATGACATGTAAATTTGATTCACAAAACAAATCTTATATCTCTTCTTCACATAATTTAAATATAAAGTTATATAGTTATTATATGACTTACGATTTCAATATTTAATAATAATGCATATTGACGATATTCATAATGAAAAAAGTAACACCTTTCATTGGTAAGGAAATAAAATATCTCAAATAAAATGGACTTTTACAATGAGAAAAGCATTGAGTGTACTAGGAATGGCCTGCTTCCACCGAATGTCATTTGACCTTGAAAAATCGAAGCCAACCTTGGCGTCTGCGCGCTCGCTGCTCGGCTTGCGAGGGCTGTCTCAGTAGAAACGAAAAATAGTACGAAAATGTTGGCAGATTTGCAAATTTTTAAAGTAATTGGCAGTGTGCATTGGCAGCCAAAATTTACGTCGTGGTATCAGAAGGGCATGTAAATTCAATTAAAACAATATGTGGGCTTGTTTAGACATGTCACACCGCGGCATTCCCTTGTTAGAGGGCACTATTCACTTGCATAATAGAGGTTTCCCTTCTCTTGTGTTCAGATTCCTTTTACCGTTTCACGTGCTAACTCAGTGCACAGTCCAAGAGTGGAAAGTGATAACTATGATTTCGAAGATTATTTTGAGACGTATACAAACCGATTATTAGGAATACCATGAGGATGATGTATCACGTATCGCAATAGTGGATAATTCACTAAACGTAAACAAAAACGAATGATTTTGCAAATCAAATTGGACGCTATTTGTACAGCAAAATTGGGTGTAGAAACACTGTGGCCCCAACCACGAAAAAACTTGTGCAAATGGCATGGGGTTGCGTATTCTTTTAAGGAGAACTCATTAACCGTTCACGAAAAAAAATCTATTAAATACACATCTCTGTTAAGTGACCCCTTTTTTAGAGCAAGAACTTACTGCTTAAGTACTCTCTTACTTCTTTAGTGTGAACAATTAATTCTTACCATAGAATTTTATTCACAAGTTTAGAAAATTATATCCTTACTTTTTTGTACTTTACTTGGTTTTGAATTATGTAATTTTAATTACCCTTCCATAAAAGGTCTGATTATCTATAACATTTTGCATATAATATCAAAATATACAGGGTTTAAATGTTAATTTAGAAACAGAATTGGCTTACCTCAGACACCTAAAGGAATTTCAATTATGGTTGAATGACATTGTCTTCAAGAAATACACAAGACTTCAAACACTTAATCTTCAATAATGAAGATCTTCAATAAAAAAATAAAGTAGAGGTGTCTGTATTAAAATCACTCCATAGTAGAATTAAACTTAATTATATTTTCCCACTGAATGCATATTAACAGTCATCGTTGATTTTCTTAGCTCTCAATATTTTAGGGTTATGCAACTTCACTGAATGCGCAACTTGTATTACGTGAAATCAATTATTCAAGACACCTGTGCGCAGTGCTTTTTCCGTGAAATCGGCAAAGCCGACTTCACGAAAAAATACAATTTCATTGCCGAATTCTTGAAGTGAAAATAATCAGCAAACTAAACCACAAGGCCAGCGATAAAACATGCCCTAGTCACACACAACAACACATCAATTTAGTACAATGAACAAGTAAAGTCAAGGCCTTCCTCTGTTCGTACTTATGTTACCCATGGAATGCGAGGCTGGAACCGGTTGCATAAGTTTCATGAAACAAAAGTATTAAATTCCTAAAGAACAAAATCGCCATACCTTGAAAAGGATTTGGTTGTGTCAATAAATTATAATTATTTGATAAAGAAGTACCGTAAGACATATTGTGAGATATCTACAAAACATTCGGGAAAGGTAACTCAGAGCATCAACTGATGTCACTGCAGGGCCTCTGACCGACAATAACTAGACAGCTAGGTAGTATTCAACAGGTCGGTCGGGAGTTTAGAGACAGACCTGGCTGGGGCGGTGCCCCGTTGGTGGGAGGAGATACCTGGTTGGAGATATGCTCCGCAAGCCGACATAGATCGGCGCCAGATCTGGCCAGCCAGCGGGGCAAGATCATCGCCACCCCCCGCGATGAAAACATGCGCTACACTTATAGGAATAATGACTTTAGCAGTTGGCTCTGCCAGAGTCAAGAATCTACAAACCAATCAATCTACAAAACGAGATTTCACAATTTACTGATTCAGGAGACGATTCAGAAACAGACATACACATGTGTATTATGACCATCTGTTTGTATCTAGTCCTCTTCTTGGGGTATTATTACAAGCGCATTTTTACTTTCCCGTATACATACGTATATACGGAGTACTACATTGTAGCGGTACAGAATTATTAAGATAAATTGACTTGAGTAAAGTAGACCTAAGAAAATTTTTACTGAAGAAAAACAAACGGCGTCACGCGCGCCCCCCCTTCTAGCAACAGCTACGATACCCTGGCCCATTTCGGAAGTTTATGACACCCCACCCAACGGCCGAAGAAAGGGTAAATTGTAAGCCGCCCAGCTGCAGCCACATCTGGAATACTTTTGAAACGCCTGTCATCGTGATCGGGGAAACCCAAAGCAATAATTCTGTAGCCGGGAGGCCCCTCCAGAGACGTGGCCTACTTTCGAGACGGTACAAAGGGACACTATGTTCCGACAGACACAGAGAGTGGAAAATTCCTATACTCCGCCGTAGATTATTTGCCAAATTTAGTATACAACGCCATCACCCTTAGCCAATAGCGACGCGATCGTTGTAGGGAGCAATATCATATGAGGAGAAAGGGTGGGGATAAAAGTTAACTTCGTGCATTTATGAGAAACAAAATTTCAGTTGGTAGAGAGTCTTCTCTGGGGGTGGGAGCCATTCGCGGGGAGAGGCGAGTGCGCCTCTGAAAGCACTTGGTTGAAATCACTGGGGTGATAGACTGGAATTCTCAGTGAGAAATTTAGAGGAAGTGCAAAAGCACTTCAAAAGTAAATTGGCGAATCTTTTATAATTGCGTATTCGCTACAGGATTTCGCAACTTCTGAATTTGTATTTGAGAGGATTCGCATAGTTCAGAGGGAAACACTGTTGTGTGCTACGCAACTGCGACCGGGGGCGATATACCCCGGTAATTTACAAGCTCCGCCGAAGCAGCCTCCAGACGGACCCCCTGCTGACGTCACCAGACGCCGCCAGAGGCCGCCAGACGCCACTGACCGCCCTGAGGGGGCGCGACCGACCAACATTCCAGCGAAGGTCGCCTACAAGCTCCGCCGTGCCCGCCCGGACACGTGGAGTACTTCTGCCACGGAAGCTCTCAGGCAATGTAATTGGGGGCAATAAACCTTTTGAAGTATTGTCAAAGCGGTGCCGCGCCAAGGCACAAGAAAGGTCCTCAGGGACAACTCTGTAAATCTAACTATAAAATCATTTTGTATTCTTCTCTAGTTGTAAGCTTTACTTTTAATTTTAATCTTTATTTTTTCTTTTATTCAATCTTTCCTTTCTTTTATTTTATTAATGTAACTTCCCTGGTACAGTTTATCCAGGAATAAACTTTGTTTTCTACCAGTGATCAAATTGTTTATTTTGAATGCCCTTGAATTTAATTAACAATTCCTTCCATCACCTAATTTTTAAATGAGCAAAGGAAATTGTTACAATTGGCTAGTTTTTAAATAAGTAAAGGGAATAGGACCGACTGAGCTATAACCGGGCCGCTAACCGCGCATTTTCCGACGATCCCAGTCGCGGACGTGTTACAATATGTAGTATAAAGAAAGTTATGTAATGTTGCAGAAAATCGATTTAGATATTTCAACAGAAATAGGCGTTTGGGGGTCCCCTGATACTGAAAAAGTAATTCCTTTCAAAACGTTCGTCTGTCTGTCCGTCTGTCTCTCTGTCTGTCTGTCCGTCTGTCTGTCTGTCCATTTCTCTGTCGGTGTGTCAGTCTGTCTGTGAACACCACTAACGGCTAACCGTACGTAGGATTTTTCCAAATTGAAGATACCCCTATTAATCTGGCACCAGTCGAATCTTTGAGATTTTGAAAAATATTCTTTAATATTTGGGGGTACTTTGCATGAAGCCTCTCGGACATTTTCAAAATTTTCTCAAAAACGGCTCTAATTTTTTCTTTAATTTTTTGTAAGAATACATTAGCATACAATTATAAAAATGGCATAGGTCCGATTTTCACGGTTAACTTCTAAATTTTCGAAACTTACAAAGTTTGAATTTTTCGGGGTCTTTCTAAACTACAAAATTAAAGATAGAGATTTTTCCGTCAAAAAGAATTTGTTCTCCATAGTAATTTCATTCATTATGGTAATGTATATTTTTTGAAAATGTTAGTACTTTTGCGCTATATTGTGTGAAATTTTAAAAAATTAAAAAGACAAGATTTTCTCAAAACGGCTCCAAAGTGTTTCGTTAAGTTTTTGGTAGTGATTGTGCTTTATGCTCTCTATAAGATGACATAAACGCCATATTGCTCTATCCTTTTTTTTTTAAATACAAGAGTGTAATTTTTTGACTTGTCTCTCACGTCATCAAATATTCACATTAGCGGCAATTCATTTACATTAATGTATTTATGAGTATATGTGCGATAAAGTTTCTTGAAAACTCAACAATTTGCCTTGAAAATGAGCTCAAAATTCCGAATTTTCAGAAACGCTCTTACACCATTTTCTCAAAAACCGGCTTTAAAAATTATTTTCAAACTTTTTCAATAGATAGTGCTAATTGAGCAGTTTAGGATTAATTTTGCGATATTCATTTTTTTTAATTACACAAATGTAATTTTCTTTGAAAGATCTCTCATGCCTTTAATATGCACATCTCGAGCGATTTGTACACAATTGCATTTGTGATTGAAAGTGCTTGAAATGACGTCATATGATGTTTTTCGAAAACTCAATATTTTTCTGTAAATGGTGTTTCAAATTTTGAATTTATAGTAGCGCTTAAATGCCATATTCTTAAAAACCAAATTTTTCAATGCAAATTGCCATTTATGACAAGGTTTTATTGTTATTTAATGTTTTTAAAGTAATAATTCTGGTATTAGAAGGCCGAAAAGTTAATAATTAAAAAAGTATATACTTTAGGAGGTGACAGCTGGCAAGAGTATGCGGCAAGTCAGAGTTGCTAGCCGAGACCAATAAAAATAGACGACTAATACAAGAAAGTCTTTGCCATTTGTAGCACCACTAGCTTTCTCTTGAGGGCTCATTCCGCTTGGTAAGGGAACAGTGGGAGAATTAGTTACCACTATGACCACCAGAGTTTTCAAACTACTATTAACCACCGCGTAATCAGATGCATCATTCTTCTCGATTAATTTGTATTGTTTGTAATACTACATATGTAATCTGCGTATATTTGCGGTTGTTCTTGGGCAACCATACGTATTACCCTAACGTATATATTATATGTATATTATTTATTCGCTTTTATAACTGCACACGTCCCCATACTCCTTCCTATTTGTACATAGTCTTATTATGTACTAAGCATATTGAAGATTATTCAAGGCACATGATTCAAAATTATTCAATTCACTTGTATGTTCACAAGAAATATGTATCGTTGTTGTTATTATTATAAGTATTATTATTATTATTATTATTATTATTATTATTATTATTATTATTATTATTATTAATTGTATTAATATTTTTGAAACAAAAAATACGATACAAATCCGAAGACATTGTGTAGACCTAGATTTTAGGACGAATAACTTTCAAAACACACAAATTTCCAATTAACAAATATGACCTTACGCACACGATGGAAAAATCTTAATCAAATTCCTAGCTGGATTCTTAAAAGAAGTTCATAACGTCGTATAATAATTGTTTTATTGTTTTTTTAATTCATAGACCCTTGCAAATTCTATCTATTATTTTCTTGTCTCTTGTCAGCATCATATTATGTTCTAAGCCCCAGATTGGAAAACATTTGAGAAAGCTTCTGTGAAGGACATAGTTCTACCTTTGTAATTTCTATTATTTCCCAATAAATAGTTTAGAAATAAACTACAGACATTATAATTTACAGATAACCACTATGTACAACCTGATGCGTTCTGAAACACACGGCAAATCAATTTAATTTTATCTAAAACCTTGTATTTATACAATTGTCAACAGTGGTTGCTGTAATATCTTGAATTCCAATTTGTTACAAGTAGTATAGAGGGGATGTGGGTTCAGGGCTCATGAAAATGTGCGTATATAGTATGTAGCCAATCAGATTGTAGCAGTCGATGATCATCATTGCGAGATCATTATTTATCGTACTTTTATCACACATTTTCAATAATTATGATTCATATCTCCAAAAGGATTCCATGTATGTACGTCGTTTGTTGAGAAAGTATTCTTGTGACTTTTTTGTATCTTATTTTCCATTTACTTCGAGTGTGCCGCCAAAAACCGAGATCACGACGTAACGGTGTGGTGATGAAAACTGGGTAGTAGGGGGAGAGGAATGATATGTGAGGATGTTACTAACTGGCAGCGAAATGAAAATTTACTTCAAGAACTAGTAGAAGAATATGATATTTAAATATTATTACAAAGCGTGTTCCAATCAAAAGTAGTAGTTTGCCAAAAAAAGTTAACTAAATAAGGAATTAAATTCAATTCAATAAGAAGAGAAACATTTAGATAAATCGAAAGTCATGAGATGACCAACAATTAAGTAGTATTAACACTCATTAGTAATTTGTGAGCAGAATATGGTGACTTACGTTCATGCTACGCTATTGTACTGTTACAACAATGGTGCCTAGTAAGTTTTTTACTTCATTTCTCAAATTGTTCAAAAAGTTAAATACAACCGTGGAGATTAAAGACGTACATTTACATTAACTTTTTATTACAAAAATACAGTACATTATCAAAACATATTTATGGATTGATTCTCTAGCCAATAAAATAAACTTTTCTAAAGTAACTGAAGATATAAAATCTGTTTTCAAACATTAATATCCAGTCGAATTCGGTGAATTGAGTTAGCATTCACACAGAAAGAGAGGTTAGTTTGGTTGGCTATGAGGCGAATGACAGACTTCGTCATTAGCTTCAGAATATGTGGAATCTTTTGACACGTGTCCGGCGACCGCAACAACACCTCTCGTCTTTGACGCTAGGGGCGCACATTTCGTTGCTATGTTCTAGTATTCAGACGTGCTCGAAGATTTACATGAGCAAGCATAGTGTGATTCTATGTAAGTTATTTCTATTGCATATTTTTCTCTTTTAAATCTTCGTTCGTGACGAAACGAAAATTGCATTCCGATTTCTACACCAGCAGAATATCCCAGCTTCATTTTTGCGTTAGCTGATCAGAAGCACTCTACAAGCACAGCGGAAGCAAAGCGGAAGCAAAGCGGAAGCAAAGCTCCAATTTCGTGGTCGGCTACCGTGAGAGTACTGGCGGCAGCCAATAGTACTCGTCTTCATTGACTGCAGAAACGGTACTTGCTTCCGACGTCGGAACCGCGGACAACACCGCCTCTCAAAGCAAAGCTCAAATTTGGTTGTCGGCTGTCGTGAGAGTATCGGCAGCAACCACTAGTCTTCATCGTCTGCATATGCATAACTTGCTTCCGACACCGTAACCGTAAACAAGATGGCCACTCAAAGCAAACCTCGAATTCGGCTGCGGTGAGAGTACTGGCGGCAGCCACTAGTACGCGTCTTCATCGTAGGCACAAGCGGTACTTGCTTCCGACGCCAGAATCGCTGACAAACACGGCCATTCAAAGCAAGGTGCGAATGTAGCCGTAAGCAGCGGTGAGAGAACTGGCGAAAGCCACTAGAACTCTTCTTCGTCTGCATAAGCGGAACTTACTTCTGACGCCGCAATCGCTAACGAGACGTCCCCTCAAAGCAAAGCTCGAATTTGGTCGCCGGCTGCGGTGAGAGTACGGGCGACAGCCACTAGTACTCTTCATCGTCTGTACAAGCGGTAGGAGCTTCCGACGCCAGAATCGCTTACAACATGGCCACTCAAAGCAAAATGTAAATTTGGTCACCGACTACGGTGAGAGTATTGGCGAAAGCCACTAGAACACGTCTCCCTCGTCTGCATAAGCAGAACTTTCTTCTGACGCCGCAATCGCTAACTTGCTTGCAGGTACTTGCTTCCGACGCCAGGATCGCTGACAACACGGCCACTCCATGCAAAGTGCGAATTAAGTCGTCAGCAGCGGTGAGTGTACTGGCGAAAGCCACTCCTCTTCGTCTACACAAGCGGTAGAGTTGCTTCCAACGCCTAAATTGTTCACTCAAAGCCAAGCTCGGATTCAGTCGCTGGCGCGAGCGCGCTGGCGGCGGGCTCAGTCGTCGCCGTCGTCGTCGGCGGAGGTGGAGCTGGCGCCGGCCGAGACGAGCGCGCGGACCGCGGCGTCGTTCCTGCACTCGTGCGCGTAGTCGAGCGGCGTGCGGCCCGAGCGGCTGAGGCAGTGCAGGTCGGCGCCGGCGTTGATGAGCAGCGCCACGCAGCGCCCGCCGCGGTCGTTGTACGCGGCCAGGTGCAGCGCCGTGAAGCCGTACGACGTGCGCGCGTGCACGTTGGCACCCCTGCGCACAGGAGGGGTGCGGCGCGATTCGCCCTCAAAGCAGCCACGCAAAATTTGAGGTGCTGTGCTGACGGATATTAGTTAGTTTTAATGCCAATTGAGTCCAATTAGGTTTCAGTGCCAATTAAGTTGAACGATAATTACGTTGTAATGTCAATAACGACAACCAGCTAACTCCTCGGATAATCCTAAGCAGCAGTAAATAAACGTATTTTTGCATACTCGCGGCAAACGTCGAGTAATAATTTTGATCTGCAATTTCTCAAAAGCTAATGACACTATTGGAATAAATAAAAAAAGAATTCACTACAAAAAATTGTAAGATTTAAGTGACATATAATGGATTTTAATGTGTTTCCTCACCCTTTTCGAAATACTCCCAAACATATGAAAGAGTTACATTTACATTTTCTTATAAGGTGCGGTAAAAGAGATGGGTAATATCTTGCTTTTCACATGTTCAGCCCCTTTTGATGTGGATTAGCTACGGAGATAAGGTGGCGGAGTCTTGTTTTGGTCTTAATTGGCATCGAAAATAATTTTAAAAAAGTAGTCGTTCTTAGATTCCTTCAAATTTTGTTCCGGCTATAAGTCGGTAGCGAGAAGGAGGATGGAGTGAGCGGACGGTTTGGGGCTCCGAACCACGGGTGTGGGCAGAGCTCGATACTCATGGGTTATTGAGTAGGGGTTCGTGCTTGTGCAATGCGAGTGGCGCTCAATGAGACTTCGTGTCTAGCCCTGACAGCCAGTAGCTCTGAGCTGGGAGAGCCTTCCCCAGAGCCTTCCAACTCTTCATCAAAACCGGGAACAAAGCTCGGCGGTGCTACTCGAGAAGACCCTAGTGTCGCCAGGCAAGTTATACTCGCCAACGTCTGCACATAAATATTGGCTAATGGGTGATAAATAGGAAAAGCGTCTTTTAAATGTTCAATTATTCACATATATCACTTATAAGAGACCCCTGAAGAAAGCGCGAACATCGGCGCTATCTTTTGTAACATTATGGGCCTGCTTGCGTCCCGCGAACACACGCAGCAGCCACGCAAGTATCGTTGGCAGCAGTTGGTGTTTTAGTTCCTGTAAGAAGGTGCTGCAGCAGAGCGCGCCACCGTAATGGTTTCTACCACGTTATATGGGACTTATAAGGCCCTGGTGGTCCCGCCCAGGCTTCATTAGGAACGCACCCCGATAGGGTGCTGCGTTCAGGCGTATCCAGCTGCTAGCCTGAAGGTGAACTTGTACGCCCAAGGGAAATAAGGAAAGGGCGAAGAGCCTATTCTCCGATTAATACATAGTAGCTCTTAAAGGGCACGAGATGGAAGGAGAGAGGGCGTTGTTATCCAATCGGGAGCTCCAATCCAAAAAAATTAAGTCGTAACGAAGATTCAGATCGTCTGTCAGTGTCCCCTTTCCCATCCAGCTCATTACCTTTAAGTGCACGAAAAAAAGAACATTTGCAATAAACCAGATCCATGTTAATGTAACAAGTTCCCTTGTTACAGTATCATGGATGAGGTATACCGCAACTGTTCTTTTTTTTCGTGCCTCAATGTAAATATAGAAGTAGGTGCCCTCCCAGAGGAGAACCTCTCCTTGTACGACGTGTGGGCTGGTAGCTAGGGTTACCAACGGTCCTCCATTGAAATAATTGTCAACTTGTCTTCCTTTGTTTTTAAATGTCCTCCTTTTAGTAATTTTTTAACAGTTGTTGACATTTATTTTATCGCGTGACTAACATCTGCTACGTTTATTGTTTAATTGAGAATACATGAAACCACTTTTTATAGCACACACGCAATGGCACACGCAAGGACGGTAGTGCCTCACTCCAGCGACTAAACTGAAAAGAGACACTCAGACCATCTTTGCTTGCATTTTTTGAACGAATCTTTTCACTTGAATCGCAAATATAGAGAAAAAAGAGTTGATGTTAGTCTAAATTAAATATTTGTAAAAAAGAAATGTTTTGATTTTTTTTAGTTTGTGTCGAGTGTCCTTCGTTTAAATGAACATTGTTGGCAAGCCCACGCAGGGAGAGCACTACCTGTGCAGCAGCAGCGACACCATCACCTCGTGCGCCTTGGCGGCCGCTTTGTGCAGCGGCGTCCACTTGAGCGTGTTGGGGAAGTTGACGTCGACGCCCGTGTCCAGGAGCGTGCGGGCGTCCTCGATGCGGCCCTCGTGGGCCAGCGCCAGCAGGTAGCGGCCCAGCGCCGACAGGCACTTGCGGCAGCAGGCGCGCGCGCGCGCGGCTGGCGGCAGGCGCGGCGGCGGGAAGCAGCACATGGGGCGCGGGAGGACCAGCGTCGGTGGCACGGACGAGCAGGAGCGCGCCACCGTCGCCGCCGCCGCCGCCGCCGCCGGCGAGGGCCGGGTGGGGGACGGGGGAGGGGAGGGGGAAGGCGAGAGGGCGGCGGCGGCGGGCGACGTGCTCCGCGTGCACGACACGGACCGCGAGAGCGCGGGCGACTTGCGAGCGGCGATCTGCGGAAGCAGAGAGGGGACCAACAATTAAATGAGTTTCCTTCTAAAATTAAGGCAATCCATCTGGACTTCAACATTTATATTATTAAAAGAACACTGCTGTTTGTGGAAAATGCAACACCCAGGAACATTTTTAACTGATCGTCGATTTTTAACTGATTCCGTGGTCGGAATCAATTAAAAATCGATGGATGTGAAGGATAATGTAATCCGTAAAATGTGATTAAATTGGCATTGAGATGGTGTGCAAGTTGGCCTAGCAGCTCCCTCTTTTGTGTAACAGGCCAGGTCAGTGTTAAGCCACATTGAGTCGGCATAGAGCCGTCAAACAATGTGGAAACGTTCAAGCAATTGCCAGCATGTCACATTGACGCCACTGTCAGTATCTGAGTAAGTTCAATGAGGCAGAATGATCGGGGTCCGGGAAGCGGGTTTGTCATACAGTGACATTGTAGCTCGAACGGGGCGCACTGCTACGACAGTGATACGTGTGGGGAAGCAGTGGGTACCATTCACAGTATTGGCTCGACTTGGAGCACTGCCACGAGTGTGGTTATATTTGCGTCGACGGTATGACGACATCTGGTGAGGGATGGTGACGTGGCACGCTTACCTTTGCGTCGGATTCCCTTGACTAGAAGGCACCAACTTCTCAGACAGCAAAAGGCACGTGAACGTGTTCAATGGTGGGCAGAGTGTCAAAATGTAGTGTTTTCGGACGAGTCTCGCTTTAATGCGTGGTACAGCGATGGCCGCGTACGTGTTCGACGCTACCATGGTGATCGTAATTTTCCAGCCTGCATTGTTCCGCTCCATAGCGGACAAACGCCAAATGTATTGTATTGGGGCGTCATTGGCTACACTGTCTGATCTCGCCTCATGCGTATCGAGAACAATCTGAACAACGAGCGCTACATTGGGGAGGTTTAAGAGCCCGAGGTACTGCCTCTACATTTAGTGGTGAGGGAATATGCAAACTTTCTACGAAGAACGACGGGTACTACTGCTTCCCTGGCCCGCACGTGAGCCTGTCATGTCACCCATCGACCATGTATGAGATAAGATCGTTCGACAACTTAGTCGTTCTGGCCCTCCTGCGGCTCCTGTCGATGCTTTGTTGTCACGCATAGAAACCGCGTGACAGTGAGTTCCCCAGCAGCATATCCAGGCTCTCCGTGCACGACGTCTAGATTCTCAGAAGACAGGCCCGCGGCGGCTTTACATCGAACTTAATTTTCAAGGTCAAACATGCAGGTACAGTTCTGTAATTCTAATCATTTTTATATTGTGATATTTCTGTGTGGAATAAATTTCATTGCATAGTATGTCTTCTTCTGGCAGTTGAAATTTCACAAACAAAAGGGTCTTAATGCGTAACGTTTCGTGCCTTCATAATCCTTATCGTAATCGTGGTCTGTATACGTAAGCTTCCGCGGCTCGAGTTCATATCTTCTTCTCTGACAGAGTGACGCCGCGTCACAGGCTGAGATGCGAATAGGACCTCTCATCTTGCGACAAAGTGTCACTTGGACAGCTAAGAATTGGGGTCTGTGTCCGAGGCTGGGAGGTAATTGAATGAAAGCAAAATAAAAATGCCGGGAACGAGTCCATTCTATTTGTAGTTCACATGAGAAAGTCACGATTTAATCGACTGAAAAAATATATTTTATTGTTAAATGGGTGGGAAATTATCTTTCAAATAGGAGCAAGGGTGTTTGATGTTAATCGTGTGGGCGTAAGGCCATACATCTTGCTATTCATTACAATAAGGAAAAATAGCCAAAACGAATTGCAACGAATGACTGTAGATAGTACTTTACAGTGACGGAGCATACATAACATTTAAGATGAAAAATATAGTTACATTATGCCCCAATCTCTTGGTCGACGACAGCGCTCCCGCCCGCGGCGACGGCGGAGATACCCCTACTGCGGCGGAAGAGGCCGAGTCGGAGCCAGGCGCAGGGGCGGGCTTGACGGTAAGGCGAGCGCGCCGAGCGGGGGCCGCCAAAGCCGGCGGCCGATCATGCGACGTGTCCACGCAAGAGGCGGAGCGCTCCACGCCGGCGTGCGACGTTGCCACGTCGTCCACGCACGACACGGACTTGCGCACGCCCTGGGCGGCGCGGTGCGGAGGCGGCGGCGGCGGCGCCGCCACCACGTGCGACGGGACGCTGCGCCTGCGCGTGGCGGCGGCCGTGGGCTGCGCGGGCGACGACGCCGACGCGCGCAGCGCGGCCCCGGGCGGGCCGGCGGAGCACGAGACGCACCTGCGCTTGGCGCCGGGCCGCGAGAGGAGCGGCGGCGGCGACGGCACCCCGCCGAACACCGGGTTCTTCAACAGCGCCGATTTCCAAGCGTCCGAGTCCTGGGGGTTGCGACGCGCCGTCGCCGGGTCGGGTGGAGGGAGAGCGTTCAGCCGCGTGGGTGAAACTGGCGGACGTATGGTGGTACTCTGCGGCACCGACTTGCATTCCCCTCGAGTGAGGTTGACCGGTGGAGAGGATGATTGTGTAGTTGGGGTGTTTCCGAAGCGCGGCAACGTGGAAGGGCGTGCCGTCAAACCAACGGTGGCGTTGGAGGAACCGGTGAAAGAAAACGTGGATGGGGGGATGTCGGCGGGATGGAGTACGCCGCGAGGCGGCGAGCGTTTGATGGTGTTTTGGGACAACGAGCGAGGGATGGGCCTCCGTAGGGGATCCTGGGAGTAAACCGCCTGCTGACACACGGACTGGGACTGCGACCTTCGCACCGAGGGGGAGACGGCGGGCGACAGCAGCGCGCGGTCGCCCGGCGGCGCGGCAGCGCTGCACGACTGCGAGCGGGGCAGGCGCGAGGCAGCGGGGCAGGCGTCGGTGGACGGGGTGGAGGACGGGCAGGAGGGGCGCGGGCGCAGGTCCGCCGACGCCAAGTGCCCGCGCTGCGCCGGGAACGGCGGCCGCGCGTGCGGTTCCGCGTCGGCGCACTGGTTCAGCCGCTCCTCCAGCTCGTTCATGCGCTTGCCGATCAGCTGCACCATCTTGCCCTGCACCTGACGGCAGAATACAAACCCTTGCATCGATATTTAGGCTGAATTCACACGGGGCTAGTCGGTCGTGCTACTGGGAAGCGCCGGGTCGCTTCACACAAAGCCGCCGAGTAGGCCACTGGTCGTGGGAAAGGAAGGATTCGTAAGTCAGTCGTTGAGGGCTCCGGTCATCGCATGGCTGTCAATATGTAAGGAAATAAGCTCAGTGGCGCCTGCGAGTGGCATATTGCGAAGGCTGCCATTTATAGCTGTTCAGTTGATAGCGGTGCAGAAGCGCGACTGCGCTGCTGGTTGTCGTCGTTTTTCACTAACCGACCCTCGTCGCCACTGCGCCACTCGTGTGAATACCTCCATTTATACCAATACTTTTCCAGTAGTGGAAGTTCTAGAAGAACTCCTGAGTGGCTCTATGCGAAGCATCCTTTAAACCAAGCGGAGTATAAGGTAGAGTGTATCTGAGCACAAGGACCAGTGTTATTTACACGCGCGGAGACGGACAGGGTTCGTGAGCCAAACGCTGTGTACGCCAGCAGTCGCAAGGTAGTCAACCTAATCTCAGAAGCGCTTTCGAGGGGTCTAGTGAGAAGGCTCCCACGTCTGTGCTGTTCCTACTGGCGGGAGAGGGTCACCTACCGCCATTGCGTTTTCTCGCGCAAATTCCGCCGTATAAACCAATGCTTTACCCAGAGCAGCGCCACTTGGAAGCGCTACTGAGTGAATTCGCGCGAAGCGGTTTTTAGAGCGCGGGTTTATTCGCGCGGATTAATCACACGTGACGCCGAAAATCAATCAGACGTGTCAATACGAAGAAAGCCTTGGGCGAAAGCAGGCAAATGTTTCTAAGTGCTTTCGAAGCACAGTTTTCAGCGAGAGCGAAACGATTTTGTCTCTACGCTCTACGAGAGCAAACGATGCCAGAACAAAACAATTTCTCTTACGTGACACATGCTGAGAAAATGTTGTTGTTATTATTATTATTCCATGAACCGAAATAATACAATGATTTGTTTTATTTATAAAACTTGGTTTCTCAGCTTCTTCCAAAACCGCACTTACATCACAGATTGCTATAGTCTGCCATCCGCACTTCCCTCCGTCTTTGGCGGCCGACGCCACCAACGACGCCACATCGCGGGCGCAGAGATGCTCGTATTCGCTGACCAGAGTACGACAAGTTCACCTCCGCGGAAGGCGGAGAGCAGGCGGATCTTCCGGCCGCCACAGGCCGAGTTCGAATTGGCACCGTGCGCTGAAATCCGCACTGTCGGTCGCGCGCCCGCTTACATAGCCGCGTAGCTCGGTCGATTTCGGTCGCTGTCTGGAGGAGAATTCTAGCGGTCGGTTGTTCCATCGTTTGTTCGATAAACGTCAAGGGAATGTCAAAACAGTACCATAACAATCGGGTCAAGGACCACGCGCGACCTTTCCATCCTCTTCCTTGTCCTGCCCCCACCCCTTACATCGCACACTGCCACACATTCGGGGAGACCCGTTGGAGGTTAGAACATGTCCCGTCTGGAGCAGTGACGCTGCTCGTGGGAGATACCTGGTTGGGGAAACCCAACGGTAGCCGCCAGTACGTAGGCATCGGATCTCACCATCCAGCGGATGGAAGATCACATGTGACCCCAAAGAAAAGCCAACGTGCACTAAACTTGCGTGACTAACGACCTTAGCAGTTGCGGCCAGTGAACGGTCGAGAGCTAAGCGCGCGCGCGTGTGGGTTGCAGCGATGGCCGAGGCGCTGGGCGGCGCGTTCCGCTACATCGCCCAGTCCGTGTCGCAGATGCAGGCCTCACGCGACCTTTCCTTCCTCTTTCTTGCCCTATCCTCACCCCTTACTTGCACACACACACACACACACACACGCGCGCTCTCGTGCACTTCTCCACCAACCACGTCGGGAGGCAAGTCGGTAGTTTTGAGGCTGTGGCGGCGCCCCTCCGCATCTCCTCTCCCACCCAACCCCTCGGGATCAAACGTGCACTACACCTACGGGAGCCGACGTAGCGCAGCTCGACGCAGGAAGGCGTGGAGCGAGCGAGCTTCACCTTGGACCTGCGCGCCATGCTGCGCACGGCCGCCTCCGTCCTCTCCATCTTGAGCTGCGTGGTGTGCGTGGCCTTCTCCATCTGCGCCACCGCCTGCGCGATCGACTGGATGGTGCTCTCGGCGCGCCGCGCGCGCGCCGCCAGCGCCATCGCCTCCGTCTCCGCCCCCGCCCCCGCCGCCGCCCCCGCCGCCGCCCCCGACGCGCCCCTAGCGCCCATCGCCGCGGCGCCGGTGCTTCTGCGGACACAAACGCGCACCGCATGAGGAGATCCACTCGAGAAGACGCGCGCGAACGTCAATGGCGAACTGGATTCTGATCCACGTCTTCTTTGCCCTGGGGAGGAGGGTGTTTCATCTTGCTGGCGTGTTTTCATTTTGGGGGTTTGCAATTATTTACCTCGTAACTACGAGGGCAGGAAATGATAAGTGTTTAAACATGTTATTTTATTAAAGTTTGCTTTTGGAGGCAGAGAAAGAGAAAGAAAGAGAGGGAGGGAAAGAGACAGGGAGAGAGACGGAGGGAAAGAGACAGAGAGAGAGGGGGGGATAAAGAGGGACAGGAAGGGAGAGAAGTCGGACAGGCAAAGTTGTAAAACATGAAGTGAAATTTGGGGCTAGCTGTGGGAAGAGAAGGGAGAACTATGTTATTATGGTTTTTGCGTGAGAGTCTCTTTCTGGAGTCACGTGAAATGTTTCGGTAGTCGCCCATTGTAGATTCTCCTTTCCTGTTCTCTAGATCTCGTTAGTGAAGGAGGAGTGAGAGGAGGGACCGAGGGGTTTTCAAACACCAGTTATAAACACCTTAAGACAGATCCCGGCCACAAGTGTTGGGCACCCCTCGATTTAGCAACTCTCAGTACCGCCCGGGATTGGGGAGAATGCGTTCAAAATTTTCTAGAGCCCCGGACCACTAACCACGAGTACAAACCCACTCAGAGAGATCCTTATTATTGAGGATCTGATATTAAAAGCGCCCATTGTCCCTAATGACGTGAGTATCGCTGCGGAAAGGGGCAGTATCGCTGCGGAAAGGGGCACTTTCCATTTGTCCGCCAGAATTTTGATGTCCCCTCTTCCTCCTCACTGGCGATGTGGGTGTCACCCGGAAACTGAAGAACTGGGGTGGGACTTTTTCAATCAGTTAGAACCGCAGTTGTAGATCCTCCAACAAAGTTTAAAGTAGTCGTGCCTATGTGCACTTCAGCTCTGTCAAACATCATGTGCATCTCTGGATCGTAGGGGTGATTAAAGAAAGTGAGTTAAATGGCAGTGCCTTCGAAGACTTTTAGTGGAAGCCCCAATTGTTTAATCGATTTATTAAAGTTACCAAGGTGCACGCGGTAGATTGAAAAGGTAAAGTTATCTTCATTTATTCAATAATATACTCTCTCGTATACTCATCGTAGAATGTTGAGAACAGAATCAAAAAAATATAGACTGGTAAACAATTTATTTTTTTATTTTTATATTTATGCATGATACCTCAATAGACCAGATAGTGCCTGTCTTCTACATAATAAATTGACAATGTAAACAGAATGTGCCACATTATTTTCGTTTTCAAAAGCATTTTTTCTAAAATACTTTATCAAAGCACCAAAAATGAGAAGCAATCTAAAAAATCTAAGCTTTTTTTAGCACCACTTATATCACTTCAAAATAAATGAAAAATTTCTACAAAATCTTACCTTGAATGTAGTCTTAAACAGTAAGTGTGGATCAAATCCACTCCTTTTTCTAATTATTTGAAGGTCTTGAAAGCGACTGTACCACCATGTCAAAAGCTCAGAAGGCGTTGGTACCATGCTGCAATTACTTCTTCCCCATTCAATAAATCTGGCACTTTAACCAACAAATGAAACATTGCTGAATCCAAGATATCTAGAAGTTTAGATGAATAAAATTCTATTCGCCATTTAATTCGCTTATATAATGTTGCTTGAACGTTACATCTGAGACTACTATTCAAAATTTTGGAAGACAAAGCGGTTGTGACTTTACACAAGCAATTTCAAAGCATTTGTTATGGACGGATGTTGCCATTTATGTGCGTGATTTCTCTTTGGAGATAAAAAAGAAAACATCCAATTTCTCCAAAGAGAAAACACACAAGAAATTCTAGATTATGTTGTCTCAAGAAGGGTTTGGAAATTATTCATCCACACAGTAGAGTCTCTGTAGTCCGTTGCATATCAAATAGGGTCTGGTAGAATTAAATAGAGATCTTGCTGATTACTGCTTTTTAAATAATCAGCAAGAATTAACTAAACTAAAACATTTAACTTAGTAACATTTTTAATATTATTACTGTGTTATGACAGTACACATTAAATGAAAAACATGAGTATGAATAAATAAAAAAATATCATTTTTATTCAATAAACAGCAATTTTAATCACGAAGTCTTTTGCATAGTGACAAGCGTGACCCGAAATGTCATATGACTAAGGCTCTTTGTGTCGACGACTGGACGCGACAGATTTGCGAAGTGAATAAAGAGTGAGAGAAGAGACTTAGATTTATTTAGTCTACAAACAGTAAATAACTGTACGTCCCATATGGGAGAGACGATCATTTGCGCACGTTTTCTTGAGTTCCAGAATCCCTTCCTATCATTTTAACTATAAATAGTTGAAAGATGAGTAAAAGTAATATGTATGTATTACATACTATAAAAGTAGTATGTAAGATAAGTATAAGTATATAAATAAAATCTAAAAAACGCGAGATTAGCAACCAGATTAGATTGAAAAAACAGACATTTTCGTTCCCGAATTGTAGAAAACTTATTTGCGACGGTAAACGAGCTGCACATTTTATTTTCTGCATTGCTAACAAAACAGTAACATGCCCTTACCTCTACTTCTACCGCTAAACAAAAGGAGAGTTCAACAAAACGTA
The DNA here is from genome assembly GCA_038098605.1 of Gryllus longicercus. Lineage (NCBI taxonomy): Eukaryota > Metazoa > Arthropoda > Insecta > Orthoptera > Gryllidae > Gryllus > Gryllus longicercus. The sequence continues at coordinate 1,130,787 of JAZDUA010000414.1, forward strand.
CGCATAGTGAAGCTACATTTACGTCCAGAAGCAAAACAAGGGGCCATCTCAGCATTTGCTAAATGTATCAAGGATACTGGACAAAACCCTGATCGAAATGGGGCGTCATTGGCCAACAAGCTGAAGTACATTATTTGTTACAAGCAATTAACTTACTATATGATACTTATAAGCATATAACTTAAAAATATACAATACTAATGTAAACTAGTTCATTATATCACCGTTTTGTTAAAAAATATTTTCTTTTTGATGATTAGTATAGTCTCTAATTGTATAGAATTAGTTATGCAACAGAAAATATTTTACTTATAACTTACATTTGGGTACTGACTTCCATTGTTTCATGTCATCTGGCAATGCGTTGTAAAGAAATGTACATGAATTGTGTGGATTCCTGGTAGAGAGCTGTTAATACAGATACCTGACGAACGTGATTTATACAAATGCATTACAAATATCAGTAATGCATGAAAATATGTTCCCACCGTTAAGTAAGTCACTTTTGACAAATATTACATTTTCGAAAATAAATAGGCAAGGCAATCGTAAGATTCTAGGCTCAATGAAGAGAGGCTTGCAGGGATCACGCACGTGGCATTTTTTTATTATTCGTATAATTTTCTTTTGCAATCTAAAGGTGTGGATACTACATGATGAGCTTCCCCAGAATATTATGCTATATCTCAGGAGGGAATGTACATTTGCAAAATACACGCAATGAGCTGCATGAAGACTGACAGAATTTGATATAATTCTGAATGCGTAACATGATGAACTTAATGTAGTGTTTAATTTTGCTCTCTGTACATTCCATTTGAGGTTTGACTGAATTGAGAGACCTAGAAATTTTGTTACCTTAACATCGGCTTATTGTTCATGTTCAATGAAGAATGCGATTGCTGATTTGAAATGCAAAAAATCATTGAAACTGTTTTTCCTTCGTTAACCACTAATTTGTTATTACAAAAACAATTCGAAACTTCTAAAATCGTACTATTTTTTGTTTCATTTTTGCAAAGAACATTCGTGTCATCAGCAAACAGAACCCTTCCGTTTTTAAAAGACGAGGGCATAACATTTACGTATATCAGAAAGAGAATAGGACCAAAGATGGAACCTTGCGGGACCCCATATTCAATTGGTAAAGAATTGGAATAATAAGTAAATAATGTCCTTTCGTGTCAGTACGATATTTCAACTCTGAGATTGATGTTTTGGGTACGAAGTTATCCAATCTAGGGCGATATCACGAATTCCATAAGAATGTAATTTTGATAGCAAGAGTTATGGTCAATAACGTAAAACTTTTGGATAATCTAAAAGTATTCCAATGGGTGCTTTATTTTTGTCCATTGATGAATCAACATTTTCAAGAAAAGAAAAAATGGCAATTTCCATAATTTTGATTTTCTAAAACCGTGTTGTGAGTCTGAAAACGCTTCGATTTCCTGAGAAAAGTTTCATTCGCGTGTAGAAAAGCCTCTCTAATATTTTTGAGAAAACTAACAGAAGAGAAATTTGACGGAAATTTTGCATTTCATTTTTGTTCCCTTTTTAAAAAGTGATTTAATTTTTGCTGTTTTGAATATATATGTAAATATTCCTGTGCATAAATAAGCACTGAAAATGTGAGTTAATGGGTGTATAAAGGCGGGTACACAAGTTTTCAATCAACAATTCAGAAATGCGTCTAAACCAGATAAATATTTATTTTTTAGTTTACTGACTTCTCAGTATTTTGTCAGTTGTAGTTTCTGAAATAAATATCGTGTCAAAAATGTTTTGGGAAGGGAATAAAGTTGAATTTTGTGGTTTTAGTCCCTTTGTGAGTTCAGCCGTAATTCTAGAAAAGTGTTGGTTGAAGAGATTTGTCACTTTTTCCGGATTACTTGCTTCCCATTCATTAACCTTTAAAACATTATCTACTCAGTACTGATCTGATGTGGTCGTATTTTTTACGATATTCCACCTTGCTTTAGTTTTGTTACTAGCGTGTAAAATATCCTGATTATTTTTCATTATTTTTGCCTGAACTGTTATTTTCCTTAAAATTCTTTTGTATTCTCAGAAGTACACATGCAAACCGAGTGATACGTTATAATGTTTAGAAATAAAGTAAAGCAAACGTTTCTTTTTACACGATGTGTGATCCAAGTATTACTTTTTCGTGAGATGTTTAATTTTCTCTTTTTAAGAGGAAATCATGCTTTAAAGTGAAATGAAAGCTTTGAGAAAAATAGATTATATTTTTCATTTGTGTCAAAAGCGTTATAAACTATGTCCCATGATTCCTTCAGCAAGTACTCCGTAAAGAATTTTATGTTAACTTTAGTAAGTGTTCTGCACAAGCGTGTATTAGTTATTGTGTCGGTCATTTATTGTGTCATTGTGTCAGAGACTCCTCCATCTCCCTACAGAGATTTATAAATATTACTTGTACAGTTTCGTTTCCATATGATAAGGTGTCATACGAAAGGAGTGTTGCTACACTACTATTCTACAACCGCACATGAATTTCAACAATTGCCTTCATTTGACAAAGTTTATAAAATACTAAACAATATCTCTAAAGCTATGAACTTTGCAGTAGTCGAACCGTATTCCCACCACAAAAAAGGAAAAGAGTTATCCCGATACGTTTTCAGTTTTCACTAATTAGCTCTTCATTAAGCGGTAAACTTGATTGACAAAAATTTTGTCGTAAAACCGATGCATTTCATCATAGGACACATAAATATATTTCCGTTTTTAAGCGGACTCTTGGCACAGCGATGAGCGGCCATATACATTTCTTAGATTAATGTGCATTAGACCGTTACAACCTTCTGATGAATTTGCCATTTTGATCCTTAAACTAATAAATAGCGGAACACCAAAGGATAGTGCCGTTTAATCGCTATCTTATGCTTCGGAACCCAATGTCTGATTATGTAGAACAGTAAGTATACATAGATATTTATTTTGAGGGAAATTCATTTGCGTTTCATTTAACAAATAATTCTCATGCATGCTTAGAGATTTCTACAGGCTGTACTATAAGTAATGGTCGTTCAAGCCGCTTTGAGAGAACCGGCACAGAGGCGCAGCAGCGAGGCAGCGGCGCCCCAGTGCATCGCTCACGGGAGGACGTTGAGGTCTGATTCAGCCGAGCTATCACACTTCGGTCGCCGCGCCCGAGCGCGCCATCGGCCGTACGGCCCAGCCAATCGGCGAGCCTTCATCCCTGACCGCGTATAAAACAGCGCGCAGCGAGCAGTGCAGCGAACCCACACAAACAATTTACTCCTAGCAGTAAAGCGCAAAACGCGTGTGCACTACAATTACGATCAATTATCCTCTGATCAATATGATCATGATGCGATCGAATAACCACACCGACCTTCGGCTACGCCAAAAAAAAGTGAAGTCAGTTCCAATTGTCCCGTTGTAGCGCAAGTGTACAAGCTAGTGGGTGATTACGCTGCCGGCCAGCATAACTTCTCTTCTGGAATTTGGATCGTGACCATGGCATTGTTGTTGGACATCTCTTCGGCTTTTGGTAAACCTGACAAGTCCACGGTAAATCTACTGGTTATTTTGTGACTACGCATGTTAACGGCTTTCTCTGTATGTTCGGCAATTGTAAATAAAAAAAACTATTTTACGAAATTAACTTCTTTTGGTCATAACACTATATAGGTTTGAGTTTATCTGAGAGTCAAGTCCGCGAATGGTAAGATACAACCAATGGCGGAGAAAAAAGGAGTGTACATTCCAAGAAAGGAATGATTTTATGTATGAATGTTTAAATAAGTAGAATTTATAAGTAATGAAAATCACTCATTGTCTCAATCGTACAACACATAATGGATACACATTTCATTGCACTTGGCAAAAATGGAGCCGGATATTCATTTCCCATATTCTCATATCTCCCAGTTAGCGGTCGCCTCAACTAAGGTATATTTTTCCCGTAAATATAATTGCCCTACCACTTAAAACAGGTTTCAACACACATCAACGTGAATGAATCAAATTATATAGATCGTACTATTGCTAGTTCAGCGAGTAAACATTCGTAAATAAAAAAATAGACATGGAATCGTCATGTTACAATCTTTATTGACTTTAACTGAAGCAAAAAACAATAAATGAAATACAAATATTTGTCGAATTGATTGATCGAGAGATATGAACAGGGATGCAGCACAATAAATGTTCAGTCCTGGATAAGAGCTATAACTGACCGAACGTGAGAGATATCAGATGGTGTCAAAATTAACAAAATATACATTTTAAGTTATTATAATCGTAATTAAAGGACCAAGTAATCAAATCAACCGCGGCCGAACTCACTGTAATATCTACTTATTTACAATAATAAACTGTAAATATCGTAGATCAGATGACCATTGAGAGTCACGAAATTATGTAATATGACTCAAAGTAAGACACTATTAGATGAATCAAATGAAATAATGATCTCCTCAATGTCTTTTTTTTTCTTGGAAAAGGAATATTTGTGCACGAAAGGTGAGACAATCTTTACCTGAGTTGTATGAGATGGACTTAGTTGACAACTGCTCACACGGGTAATAAAATGAGTTTTTTAAAAGCTTATACGTGATGGTCAAAACAATAAAACTTCGTTCACATTTTCACAAAAAGTATCAGCTTCTTGAAGCTATTTATACATGGGCACTAGGATCAAGAGAAGCCTGCAGTGCTTCTTAGAATCATGGGTTTAATCTTAGCGGAGCAAAATAGCAAACGACAGCGGTCCAACACCCACTTTATTGGTATACTCAGATTATGATTACGTGATAGGCAAACTGGATAGGATTACTGATTGGCGTAGCTGAACCGATCGGAGAAACGATGCTCACAAATTCGTCTTTCTAGAAAGTTTTATTTAAATACGAGAGTTTAAGACCTATTCCCAGAAGCCAATTGTCTATACTATTATGTCACGATATTTTCCTTTCAGCAGAGAAAAAGGTCAATATTTGACTCGTGGTCAAAGTGCTTGAAAAGGCCAGCACTTTTGAGCACCTTATCATAAAAAAACAGCTCGCTCGATGTCAGACTATGAATATGTGTTGGACCAAACGATTAAGACATACGCAGGACCAATCGCTGGCAGTAGGTGTAGACGTGCTAACCAAGCAGAATAGTTGGCGTAGAATAAACGAACACTCCAGAGATGTTGACAGACACTACAGTTTGGAAGTACAGTTTGGTACAGTGTGGAAGAACTATATTATCAAGTGACTCATGTGATCTTAACAGATGACGATCGCTCTATTAGGCGTAGAAATGTGTCGCTCCTGCTGGAGAGACACATTGATTTATGAGGTCTACTACTTTATTTGTACCAGACCAAACAAAGAATCACGAGATGTTGAGACGTGACCGATATAGCTGACAGTAGGCATGAAGCGCTTTCCGGTTAGGAGCGGGTCTTGTGTGGTCGCCTACTTTCTTCTTACGAGGCGAAACAACGAATCAAGGTATTTTGGGACGGAGCCAATCGACGTCAGTAGGCGTAAAGCGTGTCGACGAAGCACAAATGTGACAAACGGGGTCGCCAAAATGTACCGATGGAACCGAAACAAATACAAAATGTTGGGTCGGGACCAATCACGATGGGGGCCCAAACATTCACCGATCAAGCCGAAACAAACAAATATGAAATGTTGGGACGGAACCAATCGTTATTTTTAGGCACACTGCCTTGAGCGCACAGCACCACAATGCCTTGAGAGCATGAGGGTAACCACATATCACAGAGCCTCTTGTTTTCATTTGTAGACGCCGCAACAGAGACCCAAGAGGCGGCGGGAGGAGGCCGGGGTCCGTCAGTAGGCGTAGAGCGTGGCAGCGTAGCGCGAACACATCTCACAGAGGCCCCTGTTTGCATTTGTAGGCGCCGCAACAGAGACCCAAGAGGCGGCGGGAGGAGGCCGGGGTCCGTCAGTAGGCGTAGAGCGTGTCGGAGCAGCGGAGCGAGTCGGCGTAGCAGGAGCTGGCCCTGTGCGGGCGGCGGGAGCAGGCGCGCAGCAGGCGGCGGCAGGAGCCCCTGGCCACGTCGTAGGGCGTGCGCCCTTCGTCGTCGCAGGCGCAGGGGCGAGCGCCCGCGCGCAGCAGCGCCTGCGCACAAACGCACTCGTCTCCCCACAGCCCCTCAATGCATTTGCGTTTTCTGTACGTCAAGAAAAATCTGTAACGCTGTAAATAATCCCTGTTGCAATGAGTAATAACATGCAGGATTTGGGAGGTATCTGATACCGAAAAAGTGTTCAAAACATCGGTTTGTCCTATACCGTCCTGTTTGTCTCTCTGTCTGTATATCCGTCGATCCGTCTATTTGTCCCGCCGCTTGCTTAACTGTCCATCTGTCTGTCTGCATGTCCGTATGCCTGCCTGTCCACCTGGCTGCCTGTCCATCTATCTGTTTGTCCGTCGGTTTGTCTGTGTGTATGCCCGTCCACTTTCCTTCCTGTCCGTCCATCCGTCCGTCCGTCTGTCTATCTGCCTGTCAGTCTGTCTGCCTCTTGTTTCGTCTGTCCATTCTTCTGGCTGTGTGTCCGTCTAACAGAAAACAATACTAGCGTCTATATCGTGAGCCTTCACAAAAACTTTATTCAGCTATCGTCTGTTGTCGATGACCGGATAATGCCGATGACTGGATTATGTTTCCATCCTTGTAAAATTTGTACAGTACTTTAAATAAAGCCTACATTATACTGTTTTTAAAATTGTTAATAAAATTTCTTTATTTGTTTTATTTTAATATTTCTAAAGATCAAACGCTTTTCCACGCCGTTGGAATAACAATATTAAATAGATATTTATTTCTTAGTGTAACTCCACAGTCAATAAGGTTGAGTCAATTCAAGTTTTGAAATACTTAATTTTCAAAGTTATAAATTTTTTCTAAATACTGGAGAACTTAAGTAATAAACGGGAAGCATTTCTTTTTTGATTTCCCTTTTTGTGATGGGCTTTCTACAAATACTATGTAGAAATTAAAAAGGTATAAGGGGAGCCAGAAAGCATTCAAATGATAAATTGAAATGAATTTATTTTTAAATGTAATTCACAATGTAAAACTGAGGCGGGAAAATTGTACTTTGAACAAGACTCAAATGAAATAATTATGTCAGTTTGTACTCCTTTTATGAAGTGTGAACAAGAAAATTTAAAATCTTCATTTGAAAAAATGTTTGTTGATGCTTCTGGCTCAGTAGAGGTTCTACTTTCTTCGCACTTAGAGCTGCTGAATCTCTTCCAGTTGGCCATATGATTCTTCTTTCTGTATATGAACACGGTGTCACTAAAGGGTTAATGTTTTTCAAAGAAATTATGGCTTCAAGTGATTTCTTAGGAAAAATGTAGCCAAATGATATTATGATGTAAAATAATGTTATGACAGCTGATTGAGCAAGTGAGCGTAATACGAATATCCTATGACTACACAATGATTTCCCAGTTGTCAAATTACGTCTCTATAAATTTCACATTTAGCAAGCATTTTGGAAATATTAATTAAATGAGAAGTAAAATGTGCAACGGGAAGAGATCCCAGCAATATTCCATCGTTTTCAAGAATTTGTTGCTTGTGAAGATAAAGTTGATAGTGAGATACACTTTGAAAACATTAGTCCTTGTGACATTGTTCAAAAATATCCCAACATTGTAATTTATATTTAAAAAATGAGTACAAGAGTTTAAGAATGGATACCGGTATTCACGTATCAACTAGAGGTCATAACACAAACAATTCAAGTTAATCAAATTTCAGGAGCATCAAGGATAAGGTAATGCAAAAGGTTAAAGCATATAATGTTGTTGAACTCTTTGATTTTTCCACTACAAAGTATGATTCATTTTTTGAAAGAAAACTTGCAGACTTTTCAAGAAACAAAATTTTAAATAAAGAAATATCACGGCATTACATTCCTAAAGAGAAAACAAAGAATCTCAGTGTCAAACACTGGATAAAGACATTTAATTAATTAGACCCATTTAATTAACATTACATTTTTAAAGATATTAATCTCTGGTGAACCTATGGAAACTTGTGTGTCATATCATTTGACATACACAAAGGTGGACTTAAGAAAAAGCAATAGTTGAAACCTTATGGTGCAAAGGTAAGGAAAAAAATAAATACTCACCCACTGGTTTCTTAGTATTATAATATGTTATAGCACATTACATTGTTGAGCTCCGCCTAAGGAGTACATGACCTTGTCGATGGTGGCGGAGCTTGAGTATCCCCATGACCCCATGAGCTATGCCGGCGGTAGCGTAGCTACTGGCAGGGTCTCCCTTGCCGGACAGGTCGAAGGGTAGAGGTCTGACTAAGAAGTACTCCAGAAGAGGACCTCAACGGCGGCTTCAAGAAAGAAGAGGCAGAAGAGGAACTCTAGACGGGGCGAGAGACCTCAAGCCATGAAGATGGCAATTTCTCTAGGACAAGGGAAGTCCGAAATAACCTCCCCCCTCCTCGGGACAGAGGTTGTGCGGAGAGGGCTACCCACCCGCGTAAAAAAATGATTTACTAGCAGTGTCTCAAATAATGGCCTCGGAATGAAAACTATGACGTACGGAGTAGCCATATTTGTAGACAGAAAGTGGGAATCAATAATTAAGGAGGTTCAGTACGTAAATGACCGGATAATTTTGCTAACATTAAAATACGAAATAGGACATCTTGTCGTTATTGGTGTGTATGCCCCGGAGGAAGGAAAGAGGGAAGAAACAGAGAAATTCTGCAGAACCAGGAACTGTTGGACAAATGCAATTCAAGATATGAAGTCCTTCTTGTAGGTGATCTAAATGCAAGAGTGGGAAATGAGAGTATATCAAAGACTGTAGGAAAGCATGGAGAAAGTGTAAAAAATTACAATGGAGAAAAATTGATCAAAATTAATAGAAGACACAACAGCTAAAAGAAGCTGCGACATAAACTATGACCACTTTCTAGTAATATCCCGTATAAAATTATTAAAAACATGGGTGAAAAATAATTCAAGATTCATAATGAATGATAAAGAAGAAGTATACAAAGTATACCTCTTAGAAGACGAAAGCGTGAGAAACCTATATCAAAATAGAATAAATAAAAATCTTCGAAACCTTATCACAGAGGAGGAAATAGAAAAAGAATGGCAAAACATACAGCAAATAATAAAGGAATCCGCAGATGAAGCAGTAGGACGGAAAAAGAAATTTCAAAAAAGAAAAAGGTTTGAAAATTTGGAATGATGATATCGAAAAAAGTGTTAAGCTTGAACAGGAGAGATACAAAATATACCTTGACAACCCTACTGAAAATCATAAGGAAGAATACAAAAAAGCTAGAAACAAAGTGAAAATAATTATTAGAAAAGCTCACGCCGGTTCATGGAAAAGATTTATTGAAAGAATAGAACATGATATATACGGGAGACAAACATTAGATTACAAAGTAATGAAAATATTGAATAGTAATGAAATAGAGAATGTACATATTAATGCAATTGAAAAGGAAAGATGGATGAAACATTATAAAGCATTATGGTACGATGAAAAATGTGAAATAATAAAAACATACACAACTACAAATACAGATGACCTAACGAGAGATGAACTACATGAAGCACTTAATAAATGTAAAAATCGAAAAGCACCTGGTATGAATGGCATGAACACAGAACTACGAAAATACTCCGTAATGTTATTTCATCTACGCCTGCTTCATTTCTTTAATATGTGCTGGAGAAATAAACAAACTCCTTAAGAATGGCAAAAAGCAAAAGTAATCTCACTTTATAAGAAAGGTAACCGAGGTCACCCAGACAATTACAGAGGAATAAGTCTATTGGATACAACATATAAGATCTATGCGAGAATAATAAATGAAAGATTAAAAATAATAGCAGACCACCTTATATCAGAAGAACAAATGGGATTTCGAGAAGGCAGATCGAGAAGGCAGATCAACATTTTCACATTAAAAAGAATAATAGAAGAAAGACGTGAACACAACCGTGAAACACACCTAACATTCGTGGATATAGTAAAAGCTTTTGATAATGTCGATAGAAGCCTTCTGTGGAACATAATAGAAAAAAGGTGGTACCCAAAACACTTGATAGAGGTGATAAAATAACTATATGAAACAACGAGTATTAAGTTGTTTATAAAAGGAAAATTGACAGAAGAGATTCCCACCAACAAGTGTAAGACAGGGCTGTTGCATATCACCGACACTTTTCAATATATACACGACATGTTTAGAACATGAAAATTGAATATAGATCGAGGGATCTATTTTAGGAATATATTTTTAAATTCTATTTTATATGCAGATGACAAAATGCAAATGGCAGTATATAAATTAAATCAAACTGCAATAGAATATGGTTTTAAAATATCCAAAGAAAAAACTAAAACTATGGCATATAAAGGAAAATATCCAGTGAGAACAAAGATTGTGATAGAAGGAAAGAGTATAGAACATGTAAGATACTTCAAATATCTAGGTTGCCACATCTCGTTTGTAAGAGATATATATTTAGATAAAAAATTAAATAAATTTAGAAATATATAATGCACAATACACAGACATCTAAAAAATAAAACTAGGATAGAAACAAGAATAAAATTCTTCAACACAGTAGCTGTGCTAGTGTTACTGTATGGAGATGAAGCAAGAGTAACATCAAAAAAAGATAACTCTAAAATCCAGGCAGCTGAAATGAAATTCCTAAGAAGCACTCTAGGTTATAATATCCTAGATAAAAAGAAAAGCACAGAGATAAAAAATAAACTGGGGATCGAACCACTGCTGGAGAAACTGGAAAGAAACCAGAAAAGATGGTATGAACATCTCATACGAATGCCCGACAGCAGACTACCAGCACTCGCAGTGGACTACAGATGCAGAGGTAGAAGCGATGTAGGAAGCCTCAGAAGGAAATGGAGACCGGAACAGGTTCTTGAACCTAACTCTTGAAGTGCAGAAGAAGAAGACATTGTACAGTATTTAATATTTCAACAACTATTGTAAATTTTTAAATTCACTGCCTCACTACTACATTAAAACCTTTTACTAGTCCACAACAAAGATAGATATAAACAAATTAGAATCAAAAGAGTTCTGTTGTAAAATGATGTTTAATGTTGCGATTTGCTTGTAGACATATAAGTGTCCTGTACATACTACGCTAAAAAAGCCAATCCAGCAACTAAATTTTAAATGTGATTATAACGTACTGATCATAATTTAATTTCATTGTCTGGTATGTGGCAATACATATTAATTATTATTGAGCCTGACACCTTAAATATGATCAGAAGTTGTTAGCTACAAACGTTAAATTTATAGTAAATCATAAAATATTTTTGATAATATGGCGAATACTTTATCTCCTGCTTTGCTCATGCCTAAACATTGCACATATTAACTAAAACAAAAGTTGAAACAGTTTGCCTTCATCAAACCTTACATGATAATGAATTCACACATTTTAACAATTTTTTTCTCCAGATTAATGTTTAAAAAAAAACATTGTTATTAAAGATGAATGTGTACAGATAATTATAAGATAACTTTATCATTGTTATTAAGTAATACAACTGAGAGAACATTATCATTCATCAGTTGAAACATAATCAATCAACAGTTATATAAAATAAGTAATCTGAATGTTGCAAAAGTTAAGCCCCTTCATAATGTTACAATTAAGAAATGGAATGTTGCATCATTCACACATGAAGATTGCAGTTCAAGAACTGGAATGTTGTGCAACTTTAAGATTTCTTATTTTATTTGACTGTCCAGCAGCCATTGTTACACATTTATGAACGATTATTGTAGCCTAAACTTAACAAAATAAGATGTACTATCATCCAAATGTTTTTGTCTTTTCATAAACGTATGTAAGTCATGATTAGGTTTGCTTAGTGTCTATTAATTTGCAATGAATTGGTTATCACTACAAATTACTACTCATCGTTCTTAAACTTGAATTGATTTGATTACATTTACATAATCTTGTTTTAAATTTGTTTTATTCCCACAGCTGCAGTACTTTCACAACCATTTCTATAATTACTTATTTGTAAGGTGCCAAAGTTCATTGTATGGTTAGGAACTACTATTTTAAGTGTTGTAAGTAAATGTTGATGTTAATGTCTCTAAGTTTCATTCCTTCGTAACAATGATTCATTTAATATTGATTTTGAAAAAAAGAAAGTATGTTAATTTTGGTAATTGAATAAACATGTTAAATCAGAAAATTCATCTGATAACAACCTTTCTTCTCTTTGATTTCCAAGTTTACAGCACCGGTTGCAACTCGCAGTTGAAAATTCAGCTCCAAACTCTTTTATACATTAACCTACTTTCATAACATCAATTTTTTTTTCATAAACGCCGTACCACTATTTCTCATAAGCACCGTACCACCATTCTTTGCGAATACAACAGCTGTCTCCATCTGTCTCGTCAAAGAATATGTCTCAGAGAGATGTTTCGCTTGCGTTGCGCCATTATCTTGGACCAATCAGAGAGTTATAAAATAAGCCCCATTCACAATTCTAGTAGAACATTAAAACATGCTGCCGGGACAAGCTCTAAGCTCCCGACGAGTGAAAGTGTGTGTAAGGGTTGAGAATAGAGCCAGTAAGAAGAAGGAAAGATCGCGCGCGGCCCGTGGCCCGTTTGTTACGGTGCTGCTCTGCCATTCTGCTCGCCATTGCTCTGCCGCGTGTTGATTGGGCAAACCACTCGATACTACCGATTAGAGCAAATGGCCTCTAGAATTCTGCTCCAGACAGCGACTGAGTTCGACGTAGCTGACAAGCCAGTGTCAAAGATGTTGCCACCGACGGGACTCGAACCTAGGAACTCAGGTCAGAGGTCCTGCTGTGACATGTGATATCAATTGATGCACTGAGCCACCTCTCCCGGTGTCGAAAGGACATCTTCCCAACATCTATGAACAAGGAATTGCCTAAAAATCATGAGAAAATCTCGCGTGGTTTATCTCTGTTACAAGAACCAGACTATGTTACAAGACTAGAAGATGATTATGAAAAAGCAAGCTGCATTACTCATTCATTATAGACTTGCTGACTGCAGAATTAGGAGTCTTGTAAATGTTGCCTTGAACTGTTGCCTTGAAAATGAGGCCCTGAACACACATCCGAGAATGGACGCATAGTGCCGATGTCTAACAGTCGAAGCCAACTGTCCAATCTTGTCGCCAGCTGAGAGTCCGGGAAGAAAGGGCTTGTTTTGTTTTGTCGTTTCTGTGACGTCTGCTGAGAATTCAAATCCACTTCGAAATGCGAAGTGCGTTCTGGCAGTAAATCGATTATAAATAATGCTATTGCCGCGAGAAAAAGAAAAAAATAAATTAATACCATTAGAAAGATCTATGGACAGAGCTGAACTACGATACTATTTGTCATGGACAATACATGCTATTTACAAACAACAGGGAGAATATTTTTATTTCTCCTTTGCACGTATCTAATACACAATAGTGATGTTGTTGTCCGCTTCTAGTCTGCCGTACTCTGCAATGAGCGCAGGCGTGTATCCGGCTCAGCGCCATCTACGTCAGTTCAGTATCTAGCGTAGACGTGCGAGCCTCATACAGTCGGCAGGTCAACAGGTCGCTGCGCTCTGACTGCGAATGCAAAGTGAACGAGTAATCGACCTGCAGGGCGGCCGCGTTGCCGCTGTACGCCGCCAGGTGCAGCGGCGTCTGCAGCGCGCGCGTGACGCAGTTGGCGTCGGCGCCCGCGCGCAGCAGCACCTCCGCGCAGCGCCCGCTGCAGTCGTGCGCGGCCGCCAGGTGCAGCGGCGTGTGGCCGTAGGACGTCTGCGCGTCGACGCGCGCCCCCCACTCCAGCAGCATGGCCACCACGCACACGCGGCCCTGCGCCGCCGCCCTGCCGTTGAATCGTTGATGCATTAGTGATTCTGGACGCACGCATCAGCTGCTAAGGCCGCAGTGCGTTCTCCCTCTCCCTCTCTCCCTCTCCCTGTCTCTCTCCGACTATGTCCGTCTCTCTCTGTCTCTCTGCCTCTCTCCCTCTGTCTCTGTCACTCTGTCTCTCTCCGTCTCTGTCCGTCTTTCTCTCTGTCTCTCTTCCTCTCTCCCTCTGTCTCTGTCACTCTCTGTCTCTCTCTGTATCTGTTTCTCTCTCTCTGCCTCTCTCTTTCTCTCTCTCTCCCTCTCTCTATGTATCTCTGTCTCTCCTTGTCTCTCTCCGTCTCTGTCCGTCTCTCTGTCTCTCTGCCTCTCTCCCTCTGTCTCTGTCACTCTGTCTCTGTTTCTCTCTCTCTGCATCTCTCTTTCTCTCTCTCCCCCTCTCTCTCTCCCTCTCTCTCTATGTATCTCTGTCTCTCCCTGTCTCTCTCCGTCTATGTCCGTCTCTCTCTCTCTGTCTCTCTGCCTCTCTCCCTCTGTGTCTCTGCCTCTCTGTCTCCCTCCCTGTATCTGTTTCTCTCTCTCTGCCTGTCTCTTTCTCTCTCTCTTTCTCTCTCTCTCTCTCTCTCTCTCTCTCTCTCTAAGGAGGAGGTAGTGATGTTCCCCTCTGGCTGATGAGATCCAGCACCAACCTACCTGTCGACCAATGGGGTTTTCCACAAACACGTATCTCCCATCCGCGGGGCTCCCTCCCAACCGACTCTTTAAGTTCTGCTGGCATGTGTGCTAGTGAAGAGCATGGAAGTGTATGTGTAAGGGGAAAGGATTAGGACGAGGAAGAGGAAGGAAAGATCGCGCGCGGTTCGAGGCCCATTTGTTAGGGTACTGCTCCGGCATTCGCCTCAGAACTGTCTAAATGCCGTATTCAACGAATGTCTAGAAGACAATAGTAGCGGGCGGTTGCTTTGGTAGTTAGTTTATCGAGGGCGGTTGCTTTGATAGGTAGTTTATTTAGCGACGAGGCTCCGGCCTTCGGTCTTCGCGATATTCATAAATTTAGGTCAAAATATTTCCCATTAGACACTTAATACTGGGACATTCCAGCGCCATGGGATCAATTTGTAAATTAGTCGGATGGTTCCCGAAAGGATGCATTCATACACTTTTATCCAACCGTCTGCGGAATGTGCAAATTGATTCGCGAATTAGCCACTTTTCCGTCTTAACGCTAGGATGCATGGTCCCGAGAAACTACATGAGTGCATATGCATAGCTTCTGGGGACCATGCGCAATACGCTCTCGAAAATTTACATAATTCTTCTATTATTAATAACTTCATTTCTTAATAATTTCATTAATGACAACTCATAATGTTAAATAAGTGGTTATCTTTTTAAATAACTTTTTTTTTTTGGTATGTAAGGTCGCAATAACATCTAGGTCATTAGTAGCCACTATTGCATTTAACAGTACGGTAATTGTGAAGATGACATGATGTGGTGATGATAGGGGGTGGAAAGACACACACGAATTCAACCATGCCAGAGGCGGGACTCCATCCTTCGGCCTGAGATCTCCACAGCATTACTGCCTTAACGATGTAGGCCATCTGGACCGGCAAATAACTATTTATAGGGTCTTAAATGCGTATTAATAGGATCTTGAAAGCCATAGCATTGCATACATAGGCATTGTATAGGCGTGAAATGCATAGACATTGGCGTAATTGAATCAAATTTCAGGAGCCACTATATAACTTTTTTTCCTTTGTCAGCAATTAAAATTAAGATAGAAAGGTAGAAGAATAATTATACGGAAGGCAGCTGTGCTGAGTAAAAAGCGAAATAAAAAACGTTAGAACCTCGGAAGTCCTGCTTATATACCCTAGGGTTAAACCTTAACTTGTACACTGTGTGAAGATTGGTTATTAGATACTAATCCTTCGAAGTCTCTCTCACCAGCCTTAGGGGTGCCCGTCCTAAAACAAGAGGTGGGGCCAACTGCATTTATGGACACCCTTTTACTCTACGCTTCTTTTATTTATATATATGACATTTTACTAGTAACGAAATTGAACGCACTAAAAGAGGGAAAGAGAAGTATATATATATATATATATATATATATATATATATATATATATAATATCTATTAAAAAATGCAAATGGTTTTATATTTTGCAAATGATTGCAAATAGAATGCAAATGATTTTATATTTTAGAGATTCTCGAACGGTTTTGATAGCCACTTCTGCAAATGTAAAACTAACTAAAGCCCAAAATTGCCAGATTAAAAAAGGTAATAAACTGTAATATTACGTAAAGCTACAGAGCTCTTTCCAAAATATGCAGGGGGCTACGTCTTCCCTGGCCCCTCTAGTGCGAACGCCTAAAATACCAGCAGGGACAATAATCTGCTAGGCTGTCTGGCCGACTCCGCGTCCTAGGCACACGTGCCAACGTTACTACTAGTTTGAATGGTCACAGCAGAGACAACGAACTTTAAAATGAAAGCGTAGGCTTCCGGGTCCGCAGTCAGTATGTACTTGGCTGTCCTAGGCTTATGCCAAAACGTCCACCGCCTCCCGGACAGCCAAGCGGATGCTGACTAGGGCCTTGCAACTCTCATATAACGTGGTGAACACTATTACGGTAGCGCGCACTCCTGCAGCACCTTCTTACAGAAACTAAAACACCAACTGCTGCCAACGATACTTAAAACTAGTTGGCTGCTGCGTGAGTTCGCGGGTCCATAATGTTACAAACGATCGCGCCGATGTACGCGCTTTCTTCAGGGGTTTCTTATATGTGTATATTATGAATAATTGAACATTTAAAAGACACTTTTTATATTTCACACAAATTAGCCAATTTATATGTGCGGAAGTTGGCTAGCCTGACCTGCAGCTGTACCCGGCGACACTAGCGCTTCCTACAGTAGCACCTTCGAGTTTTGTCCCCTGTTTTGATGGCGAGTTGCGAGTCCCTGACGACCGCGGCACGCCTGCGCTTCCATCCCGAGCGCACCTGTGCAGGGGCGTCCACTTGGAGCTGTTGAGGCAGTTGACGTCGGCGCCGGCCACCAGCAGGTGCCACACGTCCTCGGCGCGACCGTCGTGCGCCATCTTGAAGAGGCGGCGCGCCAGCGGCGAGGCGCAGTGCGCGATGGCCGCGTCGAAGCCGCACGGGGGTTCCCCGACGCGCGACGGCGCGCATGCGCACGGCGCTGGCGGACGCCCCCACGCGCACGACGGCGTCGACGCCGCCGGCGCACACGCGAACCCTGGTGCGGGCGGGGGGGAGAGGGCGACAATAGGCAGTTCGCGCCACCTCCGACGGTAAAGCACTGTCGATCTTCTGCTCGTGCGAAGTTCACGTTTCGCACCATTTTGGTGCACATGCACGAAAGTGGTGCGAAACTTCAACTGCGCACGCGAAGAAGATCGATACTGCTTTAACGTTCGAGGTAGCACCAACTCCCTAAAAAGTGCTTTTGGCACGGATCAACTTACAGCCATCGACTGCAAACTGGATCTTCTGAGCATCCGCAAGTGCACAAAAGTAGGAAGTTTTTGCACCCTCCAACGTTTAAGTAGTCGACAGTACTATCTATCTTCTGCGCATGCGCACTTCATGTTTTGCATCATTTGTTGCGCAGAAGATCGAGATTGTAGTCGACTGCTGCTTGCCGAAGCGTCCCAAAATCTAGTGATGTGAAACGACCTGCGCATGTGCAGAAGATCGATAGCGCTGACGATAGTTGTAACGTTTCGCCATGTACAAGTCCCCTAAACTCTTTGGAAGGGAGATTTCGTACGGCAGGGTGTATAGCAATCACTTGCAATCTCAATCTTCTGACCAGGCGCAAATGCACAAAATGCACAAAAGTGATGCGAAATTCGAACTGTTGATATACACGAGATGGATAGTGCTTTCGATAGCTGTAACGCTGTGCCAAGCAAAACCTCCCTATACTCCCTAATAGGGGAGTTTTGCAATTCCGATATTTGAACGTTATTTCGGACAAGTAAATGAAATTTCTCCAAAGCAGTGTCATAGCAAATCCACGCGTATAGGTTTTAACAGTAGGATACTTGACAACCATGTCAAAACCAAGACACAGAACAACCCCCCACTCACGTGGAAGTCCATCATTTATTAACATTTTTGTAGAGTGTAGCGGGAAACGTGCTTAACAGTCACGTGACCAGAAGCTTGTGAAGTGTATTACATTGCAATAGCGAAGCATTGGCGGGTCCACTACTTCTGTATACAATCTTATTCCTAGCTTTGTAAGCCCCGGTACGGGTTGCATTAGTGAATATTTATATGCGTTTATAAGCAAATCCTTCATATTTTTCAAGTCAAAGTGCAATTCATCGTCTCCATGAAATTTGCTTTCTTTAGAGACCTCATTTATAAAGATTGGTTGCATAAAGTATAAAGGGAGCAGCAAAAGTATCTATTCTCCTGAAATAATATAAGAGACGATTAAGTTTTTGGAAATTCAGAACGTTAAACGGAAATTTCTCATGCGCTGTTTTCTATTCGAGAAAAAATAAAGAAATTTGAGTAGTTATTGAGAAAATCTGGTTTATCGAATTGCCTTTATTTCACGCAAAATTAAGTAGAAATTAATCACATTTGGAAAAAATTGTACATAACGTTATTTAAATATATAATTTTGAAGAACAGATTGATAATTTAAGAAAAACAATTATCTTCAATATTGTAGTTATGGAAAGAGAAAAACAAAGAGAAATCAGAATTGGGCCCTTTTTATTGTCAGATTTTTCTCCTCTCCTCTACAACTTAAAGAGGAAAATTAAAGAAATATTTGAAGTTGTTTCTGAGAAAATATCGAAAACGTCGAAGCTTCATATAAAGTCTAACTTCCTGTACGAGCACAACCGCTCCTGACGGAGCTAAGATCTACCAAAGGCGTCCCGGCTTTGGGCTGCCATAGGTCAAGGAGTACGTGTGGTTACCACATACACATCTTTACGCCGTATTCCGGGTTTCTCAGCCTGAGAAGTGAGCTTTATCTCCATCACACAGCAATAGATGACATTATAATCTGCCCCGAGCGGGAATCGAACACATTGTCGCGACATGAAAGGCGAGCACATAGGTCAGTGAGCTACCCCTGGGGGCATTTCATATAAAGTATCCCTACAAAAATAAAATGTCCGTTGGAAATTGAAGGAACCGCGATACTATATAATTCAATTGGGGAAAATAATGATGAATATCCTCCATATAATATGAAAATCCTCCAAAAGGTTTAAGTGCTTTGTATAATTTTGTATACCGACGAACGCACGGACAGATATTTTTGCCATCAACCAATTTATCGGTTTTAACGACCCACAAAACGTGGATTCTGACTACACAATTTTCTATATGCTACATTAAATAGCATACACTTCCGACTTAAAGTCGTGGTAACTAATTTCTAGGCATTTTAGGATCCTCTGGGTTCCCTAGACTTCTCCAAGGGGCATTGAAGTTCCTTTTCTGTATTTACTACCAGCAATGCTACATTGCTCCAACGTAATTTACAAATTGTGTGTAGAGTTTAAGAGAGCTTCTGAGATAAATTAACGAAATAGTCAGTAGATCGCCTCGAGTGGTAATCCCCAGGGTCTTGAGGGCACAGACTGTGGATCTTGGCATAGCCCCAGAGGTTCCAACCACCACTGGCAGGGTTCTAGCGTTGGGTACTCCATAAAGTGGGGCTGCCAGGGAGATGACCGGTTGATATTTTACCACCTTTTCCTCCCTTGCTTTCAGAAGGCTAGACTCATCCTCGTGGTGAGTAACATCGACCACGTGGACCCCTTCCCGGCTTTTATTACTAGGTCAGGTTTTAGTCTAACCCGTTCGGCCAAAGAGCAATTAGAGGATCATTAGAGTAAGTAATTTACTCCATTCAGAAAAAATATTTATTCATTTTACGATATTAATTTATCGTACTCAAAAGTACGATTTTTGTCGTGGAAAAATCGTTGATTTCCGCGGAAGAAAATAATGCCTGGCGCTGCAGGTACCTTTGCAGCAGGAGGCGCGCTGCACGATGCAGGGCGGGGGCACGGCGTAACAAGAGCGCCTGCAGTGCAGGGACGCGTGCGTGGCGAGGCAGGGCTGGCGCTGCAGGCAAGGCGGGCGGGGCCGGGAGTGGCTGCGGCCGCCGCACCTCTCTGCCACACGCACGCGCACGCCGTCACTACACTTCTCTACCACTTAGCATCGACACGTGTAGAAGGCGGTTCAGAGTAAATGTTGCAAACTTCTAGTGCTTGTAGCAGAGTCGAAGATCATAATTTCATGATATCGTAAATTTCATTTAACTATACACATGTGACATTTTCCCTGATTCTTCTTGCACTGTTGTTTTGGGGGTCACATTCTGACGCAAAGAGCTTTTGTCTACCTCTAGAGCACCTCGCCAGCACTGTTACATTTCAGGAAAAAATAAGATATGTGTATCTTATTAACACAAAATTTATGGACATTTCATTGACAGAAGGGTATCTTCAACTTCTTCACAAGTCATAGAAGTTAGTAACATTTATTCTTGGTCACCTGATCATGTTGGGTTTCGCTATAGACTAAATTATAATGTTGAATGTTTAGTCGTGTCTTCGCTGTTCAATATTTCATTTTCACATTACCATTACGTACATTTGTCATATGTTACATGAATACATGTTGACTATAGTTATGAGGATGGGAATTGAGAATGCAGTTTATGATTGGAAATAATGAGACCGTTAGGTCCAAAATGAGTGCAAAAATTGGGAGATATTTGATTTTATATTTGTTCGAGCCCGCATGTGCAATAAGCTGTCAGTCTTTTGCAACTTAAATGAAAATACAAACGTGATAGGTACGTACTTAAAAGGTTTTAACTTCTCTACAAATAGCCTAATGACTGATGCCCACCTTCCACAATCACAAAACTTCTATTAAGCGGTCTCACCAACTCACGACCATTATTCTCCGGAACCAATAGTGACTATTAGGATTTCACTCTCTTTGCATATTAGCTTATGATGATTTTTTTTGTTTTTATTGGTAATGAATTAATGTAATAACTAGGTTAGTGTGGCGCTTCCGGCTGATATTTTGACATACAAAAGGTTTATTTGTGCTTTCAAATTCATAATAAAAATAATTGTTTTTAATATTTGTCACGCTGATTTATTTTCAGGGGATAAAAAGTTACATGAGAAAGAGTCAATTATTTGTTAATTTTTTTTGTTTCATTACAAAATTAGGTTCAATTATCAGCATTCGGATGAATGAAGTCATAACGGAGAGAATAATAATTTCCAGCCTTGTACAAATGTACCAAAACATGACGTTAAAATTATATTACATTTATCTTACTCGATTACTTCTTACTTACGCGGTTACTCGATTACTGTTCAAAGACGTATTATTACGCAATGTAGGGTTTCATTTAAGGGTTCATGTGCATGTATGCATATTATTCAAAATCTTGAAAGACCACAGACGTCGAGTAAGGATAAATAAACTATGTTTTAAGTTAAAAACAGATATTTTCTCTCGATTTAGGGCGCTTGCAACGCCGTTATAGCACAAGTAATTGTAAACGCACAGAAGAAATGTACAAATATTTAATTGCAGCGAAATACTCACACATATCATAAGGGATGTCCTATCGCTGGTGATGCCATTTCTCCTAAAGAAATTAACCAATCGCTATCATTTCGATAAAAACAAATTCCGTTAAACGATAGATTGCATTATCAATATTAATATGTTGAACTTTTAATACCGGACGATAAAGTACGCTTCAGTGTAACAAGAGACACTTGAACGGTATATCACACGTGATTGAGCAAATCATGACACAGCTAGTATTCAGAATGTAAACGAGGCAAGTGGTTATTGGATTCACAGTTAACCATTCACGAGTGCAATCAATCGCACTGTATGTCTTCAGTCAGCGACAGCATTACTCATTAACGTTGGAATTAAAGGCACCAATCCTTGAGCTCTGAGAGAGAGGCAAGGGAGGGTGGAGAGATGTAAGAGAGTTGGATGAGAGAGATCGGTGACAGAGGGTTGAGAATTGGGTTGAAATATGGTTGAGAGAGAGGAGGAGGAGAGAGGGGGTGAGATAGATGAGACAGGGAAATAGTGGGGCGAGAAGGGAAGGAGAGGGAGGGGAAGAGGGAGGGGAAAATAAAAGGGAAGAGAGAGAAAAGAGGTAAGACGTAGAAAGGGGTATGAGAAGGACGAGAGAGCGAAAGGGGAGGCACGAAAAGGGGAAAGAGAGAGAGAGAGAGAATACAGAAAGGAATAGAGAAGGCAGAGGGAGGGCCGGAAGAGGGAGAGCGGAAAGGGAAGGAACAGGGAAGGGAGTACCTCTGCCGCGGGGGGCGCAGGCGTCGGGGCAGGGCTGCGGGCAGGGCTGCGGGCAGGCGGGGCACGATGCGCAAAGGTCGAGCGGGGCGCAGCAGCAGCAGCCAGGGTAAGGGGGCGGGGCGGCGGGCGGCACTTCGGAGAAGGCGAGCGCCTGCCGCTGCGCGCACAGATTCAGCTTGGGCTCCACCGCGCGCAGCCTGTTCTGAAGCCTCTGCACTTTCTGCCCCTGGTTCCTGCGCAGATGGAGCAGACGCCGCACGCGACGCGTGCTAAGAGCGCCTCATTAATAGCGGACCGGCCGGTAAGCACAGAAAAAATGTTACGAACTTTTAGGGCGTACGCGGGGGTCGAAGATGATCACTTTTCGCCAATGTACAGGTGGCGGGAAATATCGTAAAACAAAGTTACACAAGTTACGTTTGCTCCTGATTGTGAGGTAACTTATCATACATTACTGTACGACAGGTGACGTTCTGTCGCAGACAAAGAGATTTAACGTGCCTGGCATCGGGACAGGCACGACCCAACAATAAGAGGTATGAAACATGTGTAATTTCCTTTTAAGAAAATTATCATATGTTCATTGACGAAGTTATTATTTTGAATTCTTCTACAGGACATATATAATTTGTAATATTAATTCTGATACATCCTTTATTAATTCCGGTGCTTGAAACGCGTTAGTCTTGTAAGTGCAGTGAATGATGTATTTCCGAAAGTGGCGGTGTCCCTTCCTCGCTTGGAGTGTACAATTTTCTTAATTCACTCATAGAACCAAAAATAAACGTTGTGCTGCCAAAGCACGAACCGTCTTGCAAAGTTTCTAAACATTACGCCGTATTATATTGATTTGAATATTATATTGAACAATTGATTTGATGTGACTTATGTTTTACAACGAGAAGAGAGTTGTAAACTTGTTTAAAATTTCAAAATGCGAAAATTACATACAGACACACCCATGTGAGTGTGTCTGTATGTAATTTTCAGACACACCCATGTGTGTTTGATGCGAGTAGAATTGCTTCAAATGATTTTCAACAAAGTTCATGAAAATTTCTCAAGTTTCTGCGGCAACAGAGAGTTGTGTCAAATAATTATCCTCGAACCAGTTCCCTCCAACAGGCTGAGTCCGAACGCGACATTTAGCCAGTTAGGCCTCTCGGTTTATATAGGGAATTAGCACCTCTATAATAGTCATAAATGCCGAAAGACAACAATTGATTTGATGATTCATACAAATCCACTTTTACAATGCAATTTTACAAATCCAATAAGAGATGTGAAAAATTGTTTAAACGTACAAACTTTTCCGGTTTATTTATTTTGATTAATAGTATTTGCAAACATACTTGCTTCAAATGGTTTTCAGTAAAGTATCGGGAATTCTCAATTATTTTCTGCGGCAACAGAGAATTCAGACAAATCATATTATCCGACCAAGACTCGAACCAGCGAACTTCCCCTCCAAAGAACTGAGTAGTAAAGGCCACTTAACCACCTCGGCCGCCCGGGTAGCACACGGATTTTGCACTTATATAATAGTAATATGCGCATGGTGGTTTCAGTTCTAGCATTAAAAAGCCAAAAAATTGAGAAAATGTGAAAAAAATGTCCTTTGAGCGACCAAAAATGGTATCTGGGAAGAGTTTCGTCACAACTGAACTCTTAGTTGAGATTAAAGAGATTACAAAACTAAATACTGCGAGAAAGTCTGTGCCATTCTATAGCACCACTAGTTTATTATTTATTTAAATAGCTAATTTTCTACAATAAACATTTTCTCGGGTAATAATATCTTCAATTTTGTAGATTTGAATTTTTTTGCAATTATCAAAGAAAACGAGCAATACCCGAAAAAGGAACTATATTTCTTACCGTCCATTATTACAGATGTGTAAATAATTTAAAGAAAAAATTGGAGTGGTCTTCGAGGATTTTGTTTTCATAAATTTCAAGCGCGTTACGGAAAAATTACTCGTTTTATTTTTCAAAAAATTAAAAATAATATATTCAAAGAGGTAATTTTGTATAAAAGACTGCCTGAGACAAAAAACTCTATCTTCAATTTTGTATTTCTAAAATGTTTTTCTGTCATTTTCGAAAAAAACGAGTAATACCAGAAAATAGGACTAGCACCATATTTCGTATTATTCTTTATTACATATGTGGAGAAAATATATAGAAAAAATTGAAGCGTTTCTTCAGAAGAAAAAATCGTACATTTTTAGCGGAAATTACACAAAAACTACTAACTTTTACAGAAAAACGTACATGATATTTTTTAATTTTGTACAACAGACTTTGTCTAAGCCAAAAACCTCTATCTTCCATTTTGTAGCTTTCAA
Source organism: Gryllus longicercus (assembly GCA_038098605.1). Lineage (NCBI taxonomy): Eukaryota > Metazoa > Arthropoda > Insecta > Orthoptera > Gryllidae > Gryllus > Gryllus longicercus. Next base: position 1,155,448 of record JAZDUA010000414.1, read on the forward strand.
ACTGAGAAAAGTTTGAAAATGTGTTTGCGCCTTTATGTGAAGTACCATCAAATATCAAACTATCCGTTTGAAACTCCCCAAACCAGGAGTTCATTCAGATCGATTGAAGAATATCAATTTTGAAGAAAATCGGCTGAACGGTTTAGGCTCTAGCATTGACCACAGATGGACAGACAGACAAACGGACGTTTTGCCGTCAAACGATTTTTCGGTATGAAGGATCAACAAAACATGGATTCAGACTACACCACGAGTTAAAGGATTTCCCCCCTACATTTAGCAACGGGATTCAGTCACTTCTTAGTTTCCAGAAATCGGCAATAAGATTTTTCCTGGCGAAATTTCGACCTTTTCGGGAGAACGATTACTTAACTTTTTCTTAAGAAGAATTCGTAAGGCGAGAATTTTTAAAAGAAATGTCTAAAACTTAACTAACAACTTGTGCCAACCATTCCATGTTTCCTTAGGAGAAACCGTTTTGAATAAGTAGACAAGTTAAGTAACAGACGGTCAGTCGGCCGGACAGGCGGACAGTTGGATGTACCAACGGACGGACGGACAGGTGGATGAACGGACACGGATAGAGAGTGCCGGAGTTGCACATGGATGGACGGACGAACAGACTGACAGACGAAGTGTCGGACAGACGGTCGGTAAAATCTCCATACCAGAAGTTTTGCAGCACTTCCTCTACACCACCGTATACACGCAGAGTAAATACATTCTTGGCTATCCGGGATGAGCCGCGTCTCGGTCAATTGGGCAGACGTTTCGCCCATCTTTCTGTGGCCTTCTTCAGAGCTATACTGCTCAAAGGATAGCTCTGAAGCAGCAGCATAGCTCTGAAGAAGGCCACAGCAAGAAGGCCGAGCCCAATTGACCGAGATGCGGCTTCTCCCGGATAGCCGATATTGTATTTACTCCGGCCGGCAGCCTACGAACGCACGCAGAGTAGGTGTACGAGATAGTTCGTTTGCCCACCGCAGTCGCCTGGCCACCTGCGCCACCGCACGCCCGGTCTTGCTCATCTTGCGGTTGATCTTGCACATGGCGCCCTGCACGTACTCCAGCGTCGACGCCACCGACTGCAGCGACAGCGGCGCCGCCACGCGGCCGCGGCCGGAGGCGCGGTCGCACGCGGCGGTGGCGTCGCACGCAGTCGGCGGCTCGCAGTCGTACAGCGCGGTCGCGCGACGCGGCCCTTGCGGGTCGCCCCAAGAGCTCTCGTAGACCTCCGACGCGACTCCCGACTCGGAGGAGTCCGTCGACGGGCGCTCGCCGCAGGACAGGCTGGACAAGGTGTTGCACACCGCGGCTGGAGTTTGCATCTGGAACACACGGGAGGGAAATTCAGGCATTCGGGTAAATAAATAATGAAGTGTGGGCGAAGTGGATCAGATGAGAGCGTAGGCTTCCGCGGCCGGAGTCAGTATTTACTAGGCTCTCCGGGTGACGCCGCGTCCATGGCGAAGGTGCCGACGTTTCGGTCGGCCTGCCTCTTGTGTCCTTGGCATTACGCCCTGAGGAAGGTCGCAGAATGGCGACCGAAACGTCGGCACCTACGCCATGGACGCGGCGTCACCCGGACAGCCTAGTAAACAAAGAAGTGGATCAGAGCGTAGCACATTCACTCCTCAATTGGGAGGCACGGGTTCCATTCCCGCGCCGACCTTCTGACCGGGTTTCTTTTCGTGGTTTCCCTCGGTCATCCAGTCGAATACTGGAATGGTTCTACTGAAAAGGCCACGACCGCCAAACGGCATTACCAATCCGATGTCCTTACCTACGTAAAATCATGAAGTTAGGTCGCCCGGGTTTGGGATTGACTTCAGGCTGACAGCCGGTCGCAAAAATATCAGTCAAAATCAAAAATTGATCCTCGAAGTTCGGTCCTCCAGGTTGGGGGGTTGACATCAGTTAGCCGGTGGTAAAAATCACATTCAAATCATACCGTAGTAAGCGGTCCGAAAATGGCAACCACCGCTAACTGGGATAAGGTTTAGATGATGATGATGATGATGATGGTGATGGGTAAATAAATAATGTTTATTGTCATTTCAGGAATTGTCTAAAATTTCAATGTGATCAACTGTTTACACGATGTATTAATTATTTTCTTTTTCCAGTTGCATCAACTGCAACGGTCATTATTCCCGTACGTGTAATACCTGCATAATATATAATATATATTTAAGAATTGGAGAAATAATTCTTTTTTCAGTCTTATACTAAAACATTAAAATATAAACTAATTACTTTTTGAAAATTAAATAAATTAAAGTCATTAGATAGGTAAATTACTGCAATAAATGGAAATAGTTTACATTATATATATATATATATATATATATATATATATATATATATATATATATATATTGTGGCGTCACCAAATAATATTATAATAATTTCATATCGAAATAGCTCCCATCACAGTTAAGTAGGTCGCGGGACGGGGCTTTTGTTGCGAAGAACCCTAACGACCGCCAGGCCGCGCCCGCACATTGACAGCTGCCCGACCGACCGCTGATGAGGGTGTCTCTTAGTAGCGGACACATTTATGACCCGTCATATACACCTCGCGCTGCCACCCTTCGCGGAGCCACCGGGCACTCAAGACAAATACGCGCCCGCGCGCCCTTTTGCCACGCGCCCGCGTAAGGAATCCAAATTCCCAAAGGGGTTATTTACAACTCAACAGTCGCCGGCTGCCGATCAGCCTCCGCTGACAAATTTATGGCCCAGAAAAAAACGCAACCGCTCGACCAAGTGTTCGGACAGCTGCGAGAGAAGCTTCTGGAATCGCTCACAGAGGGAGAGAGAGAGAGAGGGCCCGAGGTAGAAAGAGAGATCTCCCTGGAAAATTCCGTAAACGATGCAACCCGATTGGAGAACTTCAAAATTAAAACGCATTTAGTTTAGGCCTATGGGACGTCTCATCGTGAGGGAAGGGGCAGATCTGCAGGTTCGGAAACGTTTTGGGAGGGGGAAACGGAGGTAACTTGAACGCGAGATGTGCAGAGAAACTTCACTTACCAAGCAGATTCTCGAATAAGCACTTTTAAGTGAGACGCTCGAATAAACTCTTTTAAGTGAGACGCACAAATAAGCACTTGTAATTCAGACACTCGAATATTCACTTATCATGCAGACTCTCGAATATTCATTATAACGCAGACTCTCGAATAAGCACTTGAATTCTCTCTAAACTACGCCTAAAGTCACTACTGAGAGAACATCCTTCACCTTAGAACTACCGCGGAGGAAACTTGGGCGGGAGATGGAGAGATCCCGCGTAACTTTCGCATAAGTTGATCTGTATCCGCCGCCTAGTGCCATACCGGGCCCATTCAAGCCCGCACTAAACCACGGCCAGCACCCGTGTGTCCTCAACTGACTGAGTCCGCACGATTTGACGACTCCGTCGCCACGCCACGCTGCCAGCTGAGGAGGAACGCCCAGTGGGAGGTCGGTGACCTGAGACCGCCCGCCGTCTTCGAATGTGGACCGCCATCCAGCCGGTTTGCGGAGCCACCGCCAGCCAGTGGTGATTAATCCGGTATTTAACCGGAGTCGAACTATCTTCCGTAGTTATGACGCGGGGCTCCCTCGCAGGACATTTTGGCGAGAGACTAAGAGTGGCCGCGCTCAGGCCTTGTGTATTGTAGTTAAAATATGCATGAATTGTTAGAAATAAGTTATTAATGTTAGCGTTAAGAAATTTGTTCATTAACTGTTAAGGTTATGAGCTCGTAACGTAAGGTTAGCAAGTAATCTGTGTCGCTCTCTAGTGACCTGTAACTTCCCTGGCAGCTCATGGTGCCAGGAATAAATTCAATTTTGTTAGAAACGATTCAATGGACTGATTTATGAACTCCCTTCACTTCCATCCATTCGTTACAGGAACTGAACCTGGCGCCCGACATATCCCGACTGAGCGATCAGCATTACAATATATATATATATATATATATATATATATATATATATATATATATATATATATATATATATATATATATATATATATTAAAATTTGTGATACATGAAGTCAGATTTAGTAGTTGACATCCATTAATTACATTGGGTACAATTTTTGGGTGATGAACGAACGCATAGACGTGAAAATGTTTGACAACCAAGTCGTTCTTTCGCCTGCGAGGATGTCACTTGGGGAGAATCTTCCACACCTATTTCATTGGATTCTAGAATATAGATAAGTTTTGGATATTTTCTTTGTAATCTTACACATTGAATCAAAGAATTAATGAAAGCTATTTCCATTTATTGCAGTAATTTACCCAACTAATGGCTTTAATTTATTTAATTTTTCAAACCGTAATTAGTTTGTATTTTAATATTTTAGTATAATACTGAAAAAAGAATTATTTCACCATATGTTAAAACAATAGTAACATTAAACTAACGGCTACCTACCTCTATGTAACGCAGCGTAATGCTGCCTCAAACCCCCTCCCCCGTCTTTTGCGTTACGTAATTTATGGACGTCCCCTTACGAGAATAAACTACTAGTTTAGCCTGTCCCCTTCGGCGGCGGGTACTTTAATGTTTATTCATTAATGTTCATAATTTATATAATGTTAATGTTTAATGTTTATTTATGTACTAAAATTTTTATTCGTGCTATGCAAGTTCGTATTGTACAGAACTTTTAAAAACAATAACCTTGACTGCCTCGACAATCCTCATAATCAGAGAGTTACATGAAAACATATTGATGTAACTACTTTTTTAAATATTTGTTTTACATTACATTATTTGGTTTAACTATGGTCAATATAATGAATCATGTCTGAAGGAATCACGTTAAGCAGGAAGGTTAGAATAGTAGTCGGTCTCTGAACATTCGAATATTACCTCAGATTTTGAAAAATAATGGGTCACGGCCCGTGGCCCGTTGGATATGGTTCTCCTCTGCCGTGTGCCTGGAATTGACCGGTGCAGGAATTCCAGGAATAGCGGATATAGATACAGCTACTTACTTGGTATCCAAAATACATCACCGCAGATACCTGAACGTAAAGCTTCCCTGTTTCCAAGGCTTCAGATGCGTTCTCGCCACTACATACGAGTACGTCATTCGGAACAATAAACCTGACATTAATAAAAAGCTCGCTTCAACCTTTATTGGGGATCGGGTGATATACTATGTGGTAGGTGTCCCGGAAGAAAACTAACATTATGCCGATAGTCAGCAGTTTAATTTTTGAATGAGTCACTTCTTTTGAACTGAATGTTGAAATTATTCGGATGATACTGTGATATTGCAGATTACGGAGAATGAGAACAAGTAGATAAAATGGCAAATGAATTTTATCCAGTTACTTAATCTAATTGAAATTTATTTTATGTAGATCATACGACTGAAATGTATCTTTATTTAATTAGATTTACAATTCCCAGTAGGAAAATTACTTGTGGAACTTACCTTGAATGGAGAACAATTCTTTGTCAGGTTATATATTATTTGAGAGCAGATATAGAATCCATAAGCGCCTATTTGTCATACTTGTTCCATGATATGTTTTATCTCTTGTTATTGAAGTAATGTTTGAAACAGTTCATGATGTGGAACGTCCAAGTCGCACACTTGTTTTCACAAACAGATGTAAGATGTAATTTTGTTTCAGTAACATTTTACACATAATTTATAAAACTACAATTGTAACAAAATATAAACAAGTTTTGAAATAAGCATTTTGCTGATTTCATAAAATATTAACAAATAAGCACATTTTGTGAAATAGGCAATTAAACTGCCTACTTCACGAAGGAAGACATAAAGAATTTAGTTTGTGAACTACACATTGCGGTAGCCGCCTTTACAAAAGAAGCAAAACCTTCTCATTTCGTAAAAATATAGGTTATGTCACTTCAAATCATTTTCAATATCATTAAACATGTTACCGCAAAAAAACGTTAACTAACCACGGCCTTCTAGTGCACTTCTCGTTTTCGGTTCGCAGAAATTACGTTAGTGGTTTTTGAAAACTTTCTTTCCTCAGATCTTATAAAATAAAAATTGTCAAAGTATTTCTTCTTTTTTCTGTATTACTATTGGTCGTGTATTTTAAATACATGTTTTAAAATGATATAATTTGTTAAAAATTGGTGGTGGTAAAAATAAAAATGTACATTTTTGAAGTCTACTTCATCAACGATCAATGCTCTAAGCCCAATTGTGAGTGCTGTTTTGTTCCTCTTTAAGTTCTAAAAGTTTCAAAGTTTTAAAACTGGTCAGAGAAAGAAGGTCGCGTTAGTTGCAGCCCTGAAAAAATATTTCAAAATACGGACCCACAGTGAACTTGCGAAAACTAGTTTATCAATTCGTTACTGATAAATGACCGTAATAGAAAATGAAACTTATCCTCAATATGCGCAGGTTTCACATATTCTTGGAGAAAAATAAAAACCATATTTTACTGCAGATATTGCTGAGCATCATCAATAAGAATAAGGCCTACCCAGCTGGAAAAATAGTCACACCCACTAAGTGTGGGAACACAGCTTCTACTATTCATATTAGCAAGTACAGTAAATCTTCAATTACATGAAGTCCTATTATACGAATATCTAATTATCCGAATCTCTGGAAGAAAAGAGAAAGAAAAAATCCAAAATTGAGAAAATATGTATGTTCTATATTATGGTAAATTAATGAACTCGTGTTATTGTTCGCTTGTAGAATTATAATCAGGCTTATAACATACGTGTACGTGCACACATATGCATTATATTGTCCACGAAAGTTATAGCATATGTAAGTTATAATGTAATACATATTTAAATATGCATTTCATTATAACCTTCATTTATAATTCAATTTCTCCGTTTCTACTTTTCGTAAATCTTACAGTATGTAAAATTTGTTTGTTATAACTTATGAATTAAAGTAAACTTTTTTTTTTGTACGACGTCTTAATGTGATAGATTCTTCCCGTGACACCAATTTCTTTGCATTCGAATGGCTCGATTTACCTTCATTTTCGAATAAATGAAGTTTTACTGTACTGCAATGCTTACTGAGACCGTCATTCCCTGGTATGGAGGTAATACTGTAGCAAGAATATTTTCGGAGGGGAGGGGGTTTAGAAATAGTAGAGCACGCCAATCGTACATTACGGAAACCTTCCTGCAGCATGAATTGAGAACATTGAAATCTTGACACACGATGATCGATGATTGAAAGGTCATTGGAATACTCTTGTAAACGTAGATCACTTAAACATTTTTCAGTTGCCAAAACACTACCATGAACATCCTTTAAAGTAATTATTAAACTTTAGGAAGGGCTTCCTTCCCCAAGCTACCTGTCTCTCTGGAGGATTTGCTAAACTGATAATATACTTAAATACGCTTTCGTCTATATTTGCAATAATTTTCTTCTCGATTTCATAATATTCTTTGTTATGCGTATTCGCGGAAATAATCGCTATTTATAACTGTGCGTATAAATAGTTTCATGTCCATGTTTTAAAATTACCTTTCAATCTTTCAACATTCAATCATTAACCATGTTTGTTATAATGTAATTTATAATTTTATGCCTCCACAGTATTCGAATTTGAACTCTACAATGATTTAATCATTCAACTTTTCATATTTCAGGATAATAAATTTTACGAGAAAATTACACAAAATTTGTCTAAATGATTAACATTTCAAAGTATCAAAGCTTTGGATTAAAATGTGGATTAAAATAAACGTTACAATAATAAATGTTTCACGAAGGCAAATTACTCAAATTACACATATTTGTGTGTGGCGGCAAAGCCTAGACTTCATGTACGTTTGCGAGGTTGGAAATACCGAATATTCACCATACTGTAAATTCTGTGGACCAAAGAACGCTAAGCCGAATACATTCATAATTGATATGTGTCCACATACTCAAGAAATCAAGTGGGCCGTTACTTTTGTTCTATTTTAGTACTTCTGTTAGCCATTAGAGGGCTGTATATCAGCGCCCAAATTTATTAGCTATGGATGTGTTTCTAACCTAGTACGACCTGGGGTATAAAACTGCTTTTTTTGTGAAATTGGCAAAGGTTTTGCCAATTTCACGAAATGGGCATTTTGGGCATATTTTATGCGATCAGTAATTTTTTAAATTATGAAAGGTATATTTTCAATTTGAATGTGTAACTTAGAACTATCTCAAGCACATTTACTATGGACGATACAACAAATTTTTGCTATTTGATTTACTGATTCATGTTTCGTTACAATCATCATTGGATGGTGATATTTGAAGATGCTGCAGATAGACTTGTGAGTTATTTCATTCGAAATGATGGAGAGAATGGATAATCGGTTGCAGCTATATGTTTTACTCTCTTAAAGGTATGTACCTATATTTTGTTCAAACTTTCTTCACTTTTATTGCCATGGATAAATGTAAAGTATTTTGTTTACATAGGGCACCCAGAATGAACACTGGTTCATAATTTCTTATCTAAGAGTGAAAAATATATTATTATTATTATTATTATTATTATTATTATTATTATTATTATTATTAATTATTATTATTATTATTATTATTATTATTATTATTATTATTATTACTATTGCTGTTGTTGTGGTTAATACTATTGCAACTTGTGAGAAAATAATCAGAGATGAATGACATCTATTCACAAGTGGTACTGAGAATATTAACTTATAGGAGATGGAATCCATGAAATTAAGAGATAATTAACAATATAACGCATACATTTACGTATCTAAATAAGAAGCTCAAAATGAAAACAACTTGAACAGAGTCCCCCAACAGGTGCAACACGGAAGGTTTGATTTACATTTCACAAGAGTTCATGGAATATACACGGTGATTCATCAAACGTTGGTACGCAGGAGCCTTATCCCACATGTCATGTAAAAACTGATTTTTCCAAAATTTGATACTCTTCGTCGTTTAGGTTTGTAAATAACTAACGTTAAAATTTGGATTATGCGATTGTTCTCATACGGCTTGTGCTTCAGCATACGATTATGTGCTTGATCTACGGCGAGTGAGCAAGCGGAAGAAACCCCAGAAGCAAGCACTAGACAAAATAACGCGCGATGTTAAGACATCAAAGTCTCTCGTATCGCGAACAATTCATGCGTAGAGTTTACTTTACCATTTCCAGACGGTGCAGCATTTTCGGAGTAGACACTTATAACGTCGTTTTGATTTCTCTAGATATTTTGTGCGCAAAATGCAAAGAAAACCTTAAATTTCTTTTCTTTAGTCAGGTGAAGCGTGTTTTACAAGAACTGGCACAACTAATGTGCACAATTTGCACGCGAAGGCTGAGGAAAATCTACTCGATGCACGTGGTGTAGCTCTTCAAGAGCGATTCTCTGTAAATGTGTCGGTTGGCATTGAAGATGAATTTTATCTCGATCCTCACTTTCTACCTCAACGTTTAAGAGACGTTCAGTATCTGAATTTTATAACTCAGGTCCTCCCAACGCCTTCAGAGCTGGGGGCTAATGAAAAACACAGTTCATGCTACCGAAGTGAAGGATAGTGATGACCTTCGGAGCATTGAAAGCGTGGCGGCAGAAATAAAGGCTCAACCCGGCAAAGTTGTGCGCGTCACAGGGGCTGCGCAGCGCAGATGCCTATCTTTTGTTCACGCAGGAGGAGGCCATTTAGAACGCTTGTAGAGACCCTGTTACATGAACTGAAAATGCGAAATTTTGGCTGAATAATAAATTTGATTAACTATTCTAAATAATACTTAAATAATAGTTTTTTGTCTCCTTTCCTAATTGTTAGATAAGTAGGCAAAAATATCAAAAGGGTGCAATAATTAATGTAATATTTGGGATATAGTTTTTGCAAAATATGATCGAAAACAAAAAAATTGTTTTTCAAAATTTTGAATAGGGTTTACACTATTTCCTTTTGCATTCATCAATAACGTAGTATACTCTATCACAGCTCCTGTATGAGCAACGAGGACCGAATCACCCTACATGTCAAAACGTAATAAAACACCAAGGGCTTTAGTATTCCAGTGTAAAAGTATACCAAGAATATATTTTACATGAAGTAAATATGTATAACCCTCTCATTCTAAATTATTTTTGACCTATTAGCAAAAAAATTTAATGATTGGCAAAACATGTTACATTTGCACATAAGCTTCATAACACGTATCTGAATTTTATTTCAAATAAAATATTTCCTAGTAGAGGAAAAGAAGAAGCCATATATGCAATTGATGATGATAATAATAATAATAATAATAATAATAATAATAATAATAATGCCAGTACACACTAAATATTTTACTATAAATAATATTATTAAAAATCTTTTCTTGCTCAGGAACCTTTACCTTCTCAAGTTTAGTATCAAATTAGTGGTAACTTTTTGGTCGATATATTGCATATTCTTCAAGGGTAATTGCAAGAATGAAACCCGAATTATTATAGACAACGCCTTTGATGCGGGGTGTCTCGGACAATCGAGAACCCATGCCTCCGACCTCGGAGCCCCCGTCCTCGGCTGACGAGAGCTGGCCTTGAGCCGTCTGAATCGTGTGCCGGCAGGGCAGTGGTAGCTGCGGCGCCGCAACATGACGGGGCGCCGCAGTCGGAGCCGCAGCCGCAGGGAGCGGGAGAGCGCGTGCGGCGACGAAGCTCTAGCCAGCACTTTCCAGGTACCAAACGAACACTGTGCGTAAACTGTTGCTCGAACACATGCACATTCAAGAGTTACACGAACGCGTGCGCACCCAGAGTTGCACGAACACGTGTGCACTTAAGAGTTGCGCGAACACGTGCGCACTTAACAGTTGCGCGCACACGTGTGCACTTAAGAGTTGCACGAACGCGTGCGCACTTAAGAGTTGCACGAACACGTGCGCACCCAGAGTTGCGCCAACACGTGCGCACTTAAGAGTTGCGCGAACACGTGCGCACTTAAGATTTACGCGAACACGTGCGCACTTAAGAGTTGCGTGAACGCGTGCGCACCCAGAGTTGCGCCAACACGTGCGCACTTAAGAGTTGCACGAACACGTGCGCGCTCTGAGATGCACAAACGCGTGCGCATTCAGAGGTTCACGAACATGTGCGTGCTCAGATGTGTGCACACGGGAGCACTTGGAGATGCACGAACACGTGCACAATCAGAGTTGCATGAGCACTTGCGCAGTCAGAGATGCGCAAACACGCGAGCACACAGAGATGCATGAACACGTACGCAATCAGAGTTGCACCAACACGTGAGCATTCAGTGATGCACGAACACGCTCGCTCACATCTGTTTGTCGCGCCCCCGCGCAAAGGTAAAGAAGGCAAAGGTCGTTGTACTGACCAGAGACGTTGGTTAAGGTTGTACACGGCCATCTGAACCGTTATACTCCGCATTAAACAGTGTGACACAAGCTCAAAAGATAGGGGGAACATTGTCATTCAGTCGGGAGCTCCCAAACCAAAATTTAAAGTCATAACGATGATTTCAATGGGATGTCTAGGTGCATCTCTCCATCCAGAACGCGACCTTGAAGGGTCACTGTGTTTAAATTGGAGTATAATCGCCTCAGTGCCACTTACGTCGTTGTTACTACGGTGGATATAGTGAGTATGCTGTGCTAAGCTCCTAGTCTCTCAGGATCACGCATGTGAGGTAGTGGATCAAACCCGACTAGAAATTACAAATAGAAGTTATAGTGGAAGTCTTAAGTCACCCCATTCCGTAACCCTGATTTCTAGCGAAAGTCACCTCGTGAGTGCTGTGTGCGCAGTACGAGAGTGGGTGGTGGGTAGGCTCTAGGCGCCTCATTTGCGAAGGTGCCCCTATGAGTGCTGCACTCAAACATGTATGACTGGCACGCACTCGGCGATGCATGACTGCTTGGAGGTAGAAGGCGGAGGGCGCGCTTTCACATCTATGTGGCTGGTAAACCCGCAACTGATAAAAACCACTCAGCGGTGGATCATGGCGTGCACACACTCCGCTGCCACGGCTGCCACGCACGCAGCTTCCACGGTGTACGGCTATTTAAAATTCGATGGCGGCGCAAGCACTCAGAGATGTATGGCTAGCATGTACACAACTGTGTACGACGACTTAAATAACGGCGGCAAGCAACATCTCATTTAGTGTACAAATCGTGTTCACCTGACCCCTTGCGGGGTCTCTTCGAACAGTGGGCTTTCAGTGGGTTCTTGTTGAGGGTTTTGTGACTCCTCTCCCCCGTACGGGACGGGGATCGGGAATCTGGGTTGTTGGCGGAAGGGTTAATTTTTTCTATGGAGACAGGGGTTGTTTTATTAAGGTTGTGGATGACGGGGGAGGGAAGGGGCAGGACCGGATGGGAGGGGATATGGTGGGGTGGGAGGGAAGAGGTGGGCAAGGATTTAGTCAGAGGAGGCGGCGGAGTTTTGTTGTCGACGACATGCACAGCGTGTCAGTCATTCTGCCAATTCGTTGTCGGTTTAATTTGTCGTTGTTTGTTTTTGCCCTCTGGCTCAGGTGATAGGAGGGAGAAGTTGAAGGATCTCTAAGGGGTGCTTTTTCCGGGTGTGTCGGGGTGGGTTTCTGAGGATGTGGTAGTGAGGAAGGATTAGGTTTCGGAATAGAGGATTGTTGATGTATTTTTTTGATTTGGGCTATTGCGGAGTTGTGGAGGTGTGTGAGGATGTAGGGTATTTTGTATTGATGTCGTATGGATGTACATGGTTGGGCGGAAGATGAGGCGGATGTTGTGGTTTTCCTCGCGGGTTAGTTTGGTGCGATTGGTGTGGGATGTAGCGAACCAAGTGGGATGGGCATATGTTAGGATGGGACCGATATAGGAGTTGTAAGTTTGAATTTTTCTCTTAGTGGGTAGATGGGGATTGGTGAGGATCGGGTATAAACTATTGGTTATCCTGGTGCATGCGGCAAGCAGGCACTCTCATTTGTATGGTTGGCTATCACGAAACGGTGTACGTCCACTCAGTGGTGGATGACGGCGTGCACGCACTCACACTTAACACTCACCGCGACTGATTCTCATCTTGTACACGTAGGCACACGGCTCGGGTTCATGACTTCTAAGCTGTCCGGGTGACGCCGCGACGTTGGCAGATAGGCCGACGTTTCGCCTGTCATATCGCAGGCTTCTTCAGGGTAGTGACACAGTAAAGCTCCGCCTCCGGTGTTATATCTTTTCCAGCCTAGGTGCTCGGGTAAGCCCAGGCTTGGCCCAGACCGCGAGCCAATCAGAGGGCCCTCTCCGACAGAGGGCCCTCTCCACGGCGCACCGGCGTTACTCGAGCACCTAGGCTGGAAAAGATATAACACCGGAGGCGGAGCTTTACTGTGTCACTACCCTGAAGAAGCCTGCGATATGACAGGCGAAACGTCAAACCTATCTGCCAACGCCGCGGCGTCACCCGGACAGCCTAGAAGTCATGATACTCATCTTGACATAAAATTCTACCAGCTTCTTCATGACCTTTCAAAATCCCTATTAACAGTTTTTTTAAGTGCAAGTAATATTTTGAGACAACGGCCTTTTATTACCTTTCTTCCTGTCGAAGCACGGGATTCGTCACACGGCCGATACTCGGGAGCCGCGCCGCCGCTATCAACATATCCCTCGCCAGGGTGTCATTTGTCTCGTAGGGCATTGTGTGTGGCATTTAAGGTGACCAAAACGGGCGTTTACGTGGCAGGTAGAGACAGACAAGGTTGGAAACAGCCACGAATAATTTGAATAGGTTTATTAAAAAATATTTGGGTCCCTGGAAATTTATCTTGATATACGATACATTACGATACATACGTACATTTCACGTTTCGGTTATAAAGAATATTTTCCCAATAATGGGCTCTATAAAAATGTCAAAACATAACATGCTGAGTATAACGAAAGTTTCATATGTTTATTTTTCAGTTTCTTGGTAAATAGATTAGTTTAAGGTGCCCGTACAACTGATTTCGATAGAATTATTAAGAACACGTGTCACTGTGCACTTCAGAGTAAAAAAAATACAAACGAATATGGACTTCGTCGTCAGTCGTGAAAGAACAAGTTCGCTAGAAATCTGACACCGGTTGATAAACTTCGCTTAGCGTCCCTAGCACTGTCGATGCAACGGTTTGCCCTCTGCGGGGAAGTAACGACTCTAAAACACTATTTCTAATACTCTATAGCACTTCAACATTTGGTTATATAGGTTTTGAAGGGTGTTCTACCAGCTGGCGAAATTTCATGAGAATCAGAGTGGCCATCATGGTGAGTGTTGGGTGCCAGAGCTGTATGGCAGACACGCACGCAACGGTTCCGTAGGCCCAGAGCACACAGCTGTACGACTGGCACGCATGCGACCGCCCAGAGGTTGTATGTGCTTACGAACTTAGCGGTGTACCCGAACGTTTGATCCGTGGGAAATACAGCTCAGGCTTTGTGTCGTAGTCTCTATTCACAGAATATTCAGTGGTACTAATTGACTCAGATTCGAACCTGGACAGTTGGTATCTCTGAGCAGGCAGGGGGCCCCACCTACATTTTAGTGGATAGACGTTCCGCGGTAACCGAAATCCAGCCTGACTGTGCATTAGTGCAACTAGAAAGATGTGAGGATAGGTCGAGAAGACCGAAGCCAGCCTTCAGGCAAGTACAATCTGTGTTATTTAGAATACTTCAGATTCCCTCTGGGGCCAAGATTCAACATGAACGTACGTTTTGCAAACACGCACTGGTATACTCATTCACTCACTATGACCATCAAGCTCGATACATGGGTTATCATGACATTTTACGATCTTATTCAGCACCATGCCATATACACACAAGTAAATTAGTATTTGCGATGAAATGTTTACGCTTTAACACTTCAGTTACACTTGTGCTGTTCAGAACGTAAAGGTACCGTGATAAATTTATCTGCAACTCTGTAATGTCCGTTTTACTAAGAGGGTTTCAGGATCAGTCGATGGACACGCCGACCGGTAGCACTGTGTATCCATTATATTTAGGTACAAGGAATCTCAAATTCCTTGCCAATTTCTGTCTCACCTTCACACCTCCGGTATCGTCCAAAATTTTTTTTTAAAATTAATTTAATATAGTATTCGAGCACTGAATACATTCAATTTAAAGACAATTTCAAATGGAATTCGAGTTCCCTATATTATAGTAAGACGATTCGTTTATTTCTGACGTAGCATCGGTGAAACATTACTTCAAAAATATACTCTCTTCAATTCTAACTTCGCGACTATATCAATGAATAGTAAGCAGAAAGCTCGCCTCCCTATAACAATGACCGGCGACTGGTGAAGAGCCATACTGTTCGACGCCAGTGAAAGTGTAAACACTGTGTTGCAATGAAGCTAATATAAGCATTTGCGCAAGTGCGCTAGTGGAACATCAAATCATCGTGTAGAATTGTCTTTCAATACAGGCTCCTTAAATGCAATACCTCGAGGCAGACTTTTGACTTTGGCTTGCTGCAGTTACCCACGTGCCACTCACCTTTCTCAGACTAGAGTGATCGCGCCCGAGCGCCTGCATTTACAGGGACGTTATTTTTTGTTTCATTATCAACGATAAATTGGTTTTCGTAATACTGTTGTGTTATTATCGAATTAACGCAATCTCAGGAACGAAAAGCCACCAGATTTAATAGTTCGTCGTCTGTTAATAACAATAGAAACGTAGTAGAGAAACATGTTGGCAGTAGATAAATATTACTTCTAGGCTGTCCAGGTGACGCCGCGTCGTTGGCAGATAGGCCAGTATGTACAGTAGATAGCCTACGTACAGCCAGCCTACGTGTACAGTAGATAAATATGTTATACACACTTGCTCCTATAAATAATATTTCTAATTTTCATATTTTTTCTTTAAAGAAGATGGTATAACAAAAATTATTAAAAGACACACCGTTGGTAAGACGATTAATGCATTCGGTTGGTTGTAAATCGAGGCTGCTGCGTTAATGACGTTAATAACTTATCGGTCGCCAGTCGTTAATCGTGGCTTTTCCTTCTTTTGATTGCGTTGTGTATATAGAACCGTACAGTGTTACGACTTTTTTGAATATCAGCATAATAAACGACCTTTACTGTTGCAAGAAATCGTTCACAATCGGGCATTTTACGGCACAAATTTGACGTATTACCATTTTACGACAGAAATGATTGCATCATGCGTTTAGCCAATCGCAGCGAAATAATCGTGGGAGGTGAACGTGTGGAAGCCGTACGTAGACGAAGGTAAACGTGGCGAGAGGATCCTGAGGAGATAAACGGAACACTCGACCACAACTTTTTCGCTCAGTTGTGAAATACCCAAGACATCACCAGAAAAGTTTCTGGTAAAGTTAAGTTTGAATCTCTTATAAATTTATATTGCTGATTAGAAAAAATAGCGTATGCAAGTCGTTTATTATATTGCTTTATTGCGTTCGTACAAATTTGAAAACTCGCTCCTCACGTCGCTTTGTTTAAAAAGATGTACTCACTCCATCAAGCTTAACATTATAAAATAGTGGTGCAAAAAAGGTACGTACATTCTCGCGCCGGATTTTCGCGCACAATTATGGGAAAAGTACTCAAATTTTCGGGAAATTGTGCGTGACCTTATTTCAAATTATATCTTTAAGAAACATATTTCATTAAGGGAAAAACTCTTATCTTTAATATTTTAGCTGTAGGAAGACGCCGAAAACTTTTGAACTTTTATAAGTCTCAACAAATTAGGGATTTGAACTATTTTCTCTTAAACGTCCTTCACATTATTCCACAACAAAATTTAATCAAAACCGATGGAGCTTTTTTTTGAAAATTTGGACAATGCCCCAGTGCCTTACTGAAAACTACCCCCATAATAAAAATATCGGTTTCAAATTCAAGGGGACGTGACATCAGCCAGATCGATCGGGGAATGTCAATTTTGGAGAGAATAGGCTGATCGGTTTTGGCGCTAGCGTTGTTCATAGACGGCCAGACAGACCTTTGTCGTCACACGATTTTTTGGTATCAAGGCCCGAAAAACCTGGATTCTGCCTACATCACGTGTTATTTTCAAATTTAGCAACTGGATTTTTTTCACTTTTTCGTTACCAGGGCTCAATAATAAGAGTTTCTTGCCGAAAATACTGTGTTTTGTCGCGCAGCAATACATAACTTTGTCTCTGCACCGTAGCGAGAAAGTAACTTGTTGCGTAAGCCACCGCGCGTTGTGTGCGCCGCGGGCAGGCGATCGCCGACGCGGTGGCGCAGATGCAGGAGGCGCTGCTGATGATGCAGCTGAAGATGGAGAGGACGGACCTGGCGGTGACGGGCGTGGCGCGCACGCTGCACGAGCAGGGCCCGCTCGTGCACAGCATCGAGCAGCGCATGCACGTGCTGGAGCGCTCGCTCAGCTGCAGCTTCGGCTCCGCGCCCTCGCCCGACCAGCCCACCTGTCCCGGGTACGCTATTCGGCGGCGCGCGGCGATGGTGTAACGGTTAGCGTACCGGACTGTTGTACCCAAGTTGGCGGGTTCAAACTCGATCGAAGCCGTGGATTTTCGGAGGAGAAGTAAAGCCGGCTGTCCCATGTTAGTAGATTTACTTGCATGTAAAAGATCTTCAAGCCTAAATGAAGCCTCTGAGCTAAATTCAAATCGCCTGTTTCTTGCCCAAGAAATATCTCTTTTTTCTGCAAGTTGGTGAAACGAGCGTAGCGAAATTTGCGTGGCCAGACGGAAGAGCAGGCCTCATGGCCTGAGTCTCGCCACGTAAAATAAGGCATTAATTCAATTCAATTCAATTCGATAATTCTAATGTTGGTCAGAAATTGATGGGGCTTTCCCTCTTATTGTGTCTAGAGACTTTTAACCAACAAACATTATTTCAAGTAACAAAAGTGCTTTCAACCAAAAAATGTGTTTTCTACCAACAAACGTGTGTTCTACCAATAAACGTGTTTTCCACCAACTGACGTTCTCTCAACCAACAAACGTTCTTTCAACCAACACACGTTCTCTCAACCAACAAACGTTCTCTCAACCACCAAATGTTCTCTCAACCAACAATCGTTCTGTCAACCACCAAATGTTCTGTCAACACACAAACGTTCTTTCAACAAACAATTTTATTTTCAACCAACAAACGTACTCTCGACAAAAGAATGTGCATTCATCCAGCAAACGTTTTTTCAACCAAGGCATTCTTTGAACCAACTAACGTTCTTTCATCGAATGTAAATTCTTGCAGCTAAAAATATTTTTTCAACAATTTTTATAAAAGACTTTAACCATTTTATATTTTAATGTTATTAATTCTATATATTCTGTAACAATTCTACTGAACATTCTCTTGTTTATTTTTTAGTATTTACACACACACTTACTGTGTCATTTACTGAAATAAAGTGTCGTTTTCATGAGAGTAAAACATAAATTCGGTTCTGAGAACAATTTAACTAGAAACAAATTCTCTACAATTCAATTTATTTCATGAAAACAGATATGTAAATGCGGATATATAAAGAATGGCACTATTTAAAAAAATGTTAAAACCCAAACACCTATCTAAACCTACAAAGATGCACAGTTGCATTACTACATAATCATACATGTAAAGCAACAGTACAAGTAAATAAACTTCCAGAGAATTTATTAAAGAAAAAAGTGTATAAAATTTCATTTACCCCATTATTTTAAAGAAAAACTTTTTAAAACTCTTATTTTCAGCAAAAAATTAATTTTAACAGAAAGTCTTTAAAGAAAATAAACTTGCTTTAACCTCCGCCTTGGTGTTAATATAATTGTTTGTCATCCCTGAATGGATGTTACCTCGGTGTGTATAGCCCCGAGTCTGGTTCGTCGCGTTGCCCGCTGGCCAGCGTGGGCGGCGACGCGTGCTGCGAAGTGACTGCCCGGCGCCGCTCCGCGCGCCCCTGCCTCGGCCTCGGTCCAAGCCGAGGCCCAGGCCCAGGCCCGGACCCAGACCCAGACTCATGCCCAGGCCCAGACCCAGGCCCAAGTCCAGGCCTATGCCCAGGCTCCGGCCCATGCCCAGCCCCAGTCCCCGGCGACGCCCGCTCTTCTGCCTCCGCCTTCTGCGCCAACAGCAGCCTCTGCGCCGCCCAGCACGCCCCGGCGCCCAGTGACGCGCCCTTCTTCCACAGGCAAGCACGCACCGCCCCCTCACGGCCGCTCGCCCTGCCACGGTTCGCACCAGGCCGTCCCACGGTCGGTGTCTCGACGAGCGACGTCGAGTTCAGCCGGCTCCGCAGAATTCTGCTCCAGATAACGGCTGATCTCGACCTCACGCGTCGACACTCCCGTTATATGGAGCAGACTTCTAACGGCCGGCTACTCTGATCGTTAGTTTTCCGTAGTTTCTCCGATCGACACCAAGCGAATGTCGGATCAGTACCCAAACAAACGAGCCACGGCTGCACGCAATATTTCCCTCCTTTTCCTTCTACTACACTCTCCTCTTACACACACACAGATATACTACTGTGAACTACTTTGGCTCAAATATCGGTTGGCCAACGTTCGACGTTTTTGTTCGATGTGCGGAAGCCTATCATACTCGTAATGGAGGTAAACAAATAGGGCCATTGTGATCCCTAATGACCTCCTACGACGCCGTTCGAAAACATCGGCAGCCGGACGTTTGGTTGCTTCTGGCCGTTAAATTCACCCAACAAGCTAGAATATACTACATACAGTCTCGCGAAACTAGTGGCCGCCATGATTTTTAAAGTGACAACATACGAGTGGCGGTGTAACAAGGCAGTAATCGTTCGAAACCTGCGCCAAACGTAATGCTATACTGCGGTTTTCGCAGCTCTGCCCCCGGCAGATATCAGCGGTTGATAGTTTCATCCAACCGGAAGCTTAAACGTCACCACACTGACGTCACTATTGTGACGTTCAAGCTCCCGATTGGATGAAACAGTGAACATCTGAGACCTGCCAGGGGCAGAGTTGCATACATCGCACTATAAATAATTTGTTTGCCCAAGGGCGCTGCTTTGACTGCAAAACCCATGGCTTCAATTTGCCCCAAAGATAGAGGCGCTTCAGCTATGTAGTACATTCCAGCTCGTTGCATTCACCCGATAACCAGGTGAAAAGTCAAAGACATCAGAAATACAAGACCATCTGTAAGACACGTTGATGGCATTGAGAGTCCATTTCGCAAACGTTCCGAACTAGTGGTGCTACAGAATGGCGCAGACTTTCCCGTATTAGTTTTCAATTTCCATTGCTCTCGGTTACCTATTCGAACGTGCCACATATTTTTGTCTCCTGCCATCTATCGCCGCCTATTTTTTGACATTTTCTTAATTTTTCCGTTTCCTAAAGGCAGAGCGGAAATATTTTCAGATTATTAAAGAAGATCATAATCTCGTGCTAAATGGCAACTTTATTTGAACAATTTGGAACCGTTTTTAAAAAAACTGGAATTTATGCGCTTCTGAAAATTCGAAATTTGAAGCTCCTGCTGACAGAAAATTTTTGAGTTGCGAAAAACTTAGTTTGTTAGAGTACATTTCTCCCTATCCTTATTAAAAGTTTAAAGAACAAAGGTAGAGCCGTTTTGACAAAATCTTGTTTTGGTAATTTTTTAAAATTGCAACATTGAAATTGCACTTATTTCACGCAATATTGCGCGAAAACTACTATGGAGAAAAAATCTCACACTCTCAAGAACTCACTATGGAGAACATGTTTTATTTGAAAGAATAATCTCTATCTTCAATTGTGTAGTTTTAGGAAAATACCAGACAAATTTTGTAATTTTGAAATTTTCCATAATTCTGCGCTAAACCTGAAAATCGGACCTATGCCATCTTTATCAGAGTAATTTCCGCTATTCTTACAAGAAATTATTTTTTTAAATATTGGAACTGTTTTTGACAAAATTTCGAAAATGTCCGTGAGGCTTCATGCAAAGAACCCCAAAATTTTAATCTCAAAGTTTCGACTCGAGCCAGATGGACAAGGGGGTTTTCAATTTAGAAAAAATCCTACGTATGGTTTAGACGCTAGTAGTGCTTACAAACACCTGACGGACGGACAGACGGACGTTTGAAGAAAACACTTTTTTAGGTAGCAGGGGACCCCTGTACGTGTATTACCGTTGAAATCTCGAAATCGATTTTCTGCATCATTACATAACTTTCCCTATACTACGTATTTACTCCGTATACCCGTACGTATACGGGAAAGTAAAAATTAGCTGCGTAAATTATTTTGGGCAACGCTGAACCTTGGCTGTGAGAAAGTAAACAAATCCTCGCAAGCTGATTGCTTCAGAGGAGGTCACATGACCTACCACAGCACGTGGCGAGAGAACTTTCAGGGTCGCTTATACTCTGCCGGTATTGAAACTGCCACACCCAATCATTCTCTCTCCGCCTAGCCCCTACACGCAGATGGGCCCCTCTTATCCCCCCGGCCCCACTGCGTCGGGCGCGCTGGGCGGCGAGGGGCTGCAGTCGTGCCCCACCTACTGCCTCCAAGCGCCCGGCATGCTCTCTGGCGGAGCCTTCCCGTACAACCTGAGCGCCTTCGGAGGCGCGATGTACGGCCCTGCTGGCGCCGCGCAACCGCCGCTGGCAGCGCTGCAGCGGGGCTTCCCAGGGGAGGACGCCGCGCCGTGCGCCAACCCGTCCGCGTGCTGCAAGTACCTGAGCCAGGGGGTTCCCCCGCTCGCGCTCCCGTTCCCGCAGCCGGCCGCCGCCAAGGCCGCCACCGTCGCCGCGCCACCGTCGGCCAAACGGACGCAGGTGCGACAGCGTGGCCTCCGCCCGCGCTCGCGTTATTTTGGGTGCTCCGGCGAGGTTACGGACATGGAAATCAATCCTGTCTATCCCGGGATGTATCGACGACCGCTTCCTCGATGGGGGGATGTGGGCCGATATAACATACAGGGCGGCTTGCAGTTTTCCGCAACCTAGTATTCCAAGAGTGGGGCCCCGCTCCATCCAGGAGCGGGGCCTAAGATTCACGACATGTGCGGTGGAGTGCCGAGACACACGTCTCACGGCATGTGCGGTGGAGTTGTGTATGTAAGTTTGTGTAAAGGAGAAGATAGTACAAGGAATTAGGAAAGAAACGATAGTTAATAAAGTAGCTTACTTCGTTTAAATACAATTTTTTGAAACATTGTTAGAACTCTGGCAATGTCTCTAACTTTGATCAACTGTTCCGAAAATGATGTATGTACAAGTAAATTACAGCGCACTGTGAAAATAATTCTAGCGCATTTTCTGGAACTAGCTTCATGATGTCAGCCTGGCTGAAATGTGATGTAGTTCATGATGGCAGCCAGGTTGAATTTAGCTGCTGTCTGGACAAGAATTCTACCGGCAGGCTGCTATTAACGGTAGACCTACACTTGCCGAATGCCGGAGGAGTACCCTAATAAACAGGCCACAGACCGCGCGCGATCTTTCCTTCTTCTTCCTTGTCCTTCATCCCTTACTTCCGCACTTACTCACTACTACTTACTCACACTTACCCTTACATGCACCAAACCACATGCGTGTTTAGAGCTTGTCCTGGCTGGGGCGGTACCCTTCTGAATGGAGATACCTGATTAGGGAAACGTCCGCAAGCTTATGTAGGTGCCGGATCTCAACATCCAGTGGGGGAAAATTACTGCTAACGTCTGCGATAAAATATGCACAACGCTTACGAAACTAATTGACGACACCAACCATCAATGAATCCGTCCGAAACGACTAGACCGGGATTAGACCGGACCTGTCCCGAGGAGGAGCTCGAATCGCGCGTTAGAGGTTCCGCGAGCGCAGACGTGATGCAGCGCCTCCTGTGGCCAGGCGGGCGGAGGCGCGGTCCGACGTATCGCGGGCGGCGCCGCTACGTCGGCCGGGCTCCGCCGCCGCCGCCGTCGCCGCCGCGGCGCCGCCGCGCCGCCCGCCGCGCCCTGCGCCCGCTGCCCGGCGCTGGTGCCGCGCTCCACCACCAGCTCCGACGCCTCAGCGCCCGCCCCCGCGCCCGCGCCAGGCCTCGCCCACCGGCGCGCGCCCGCCCCCGCGCCCGCCCCCGCGCCCGCCCCCGCCCCCGCACCCGCGCCCGCCCGCCCACGCCGCTCGCGCTCCGCCTCCGGCTCATCGCGGTCCGCATCCGCCCCGCGCCCGCGCAGGTAACTACCACACGCCCTCTCCATGCGTTTTGTAACGACTTGGCCACACAGCGACCTCTGGGGTTGCGTCAACGGGAGGAACAACACGTAAAAACAACACGAACACACACAAGCGTCCACGCCCGAGGCGGGTCTCGGACGCCCAGGCCGACATTTCGGTTAAAATCGTCTCTTGATTTCTAGGCTGTCCGGGTGACGCCGCGTCGCTGGCTGATAGGCCGGCGTTTAGCCTGTCATGTCGCAGGCGTCTTCAGGGTAGTAACACAGTAATGCTCCGCCTCCGGTGTTATATCTTTTCCAGCCTAGATGCTCGAGTAACGCAGGTGCGCCGTGATTGGCGGAGAGGTCCCTCTGATTGGCTCGCGGTCTGGGCCAACCCTGGACTTACCCGAGAACCTAGGCTGGAAAAGATATAACACCGGAGGCGGAGCTTTACTGTGTCACTACCCTGAAGAAGCCTGCAATATGACAGGCAAAACGTCGGCTTTTGCCAACGACGCGGCGTCACCCAGACGGCCTAGAAATCATGAACTCGAGCCGCGGAAGCCTACGTGTACAAAACCGTCTCTTGTTGGCTGATCTCCTTCTTCAGATAACATACGTCTCCATCGTCTTGCTATTCCTTTTTAACAGCTACGTTGATCGCCTCCATCAGCTTCATCTACATTTCCTCCTTCGTCTTGGTTTCTTTCTTTTCCTCCTCGTGCACGCTGATCTCTTTACCTGCTTCTATATCTCATCTTTCACTTCTCTCTCCTTCCTTATCCGCTTCCTTTGCGCTGATTCTGATTGCGCTTCTTCTTCACCTTCATATACATCTGCAGTTTGATCTTGTCATCTGCATCCACATTGACCTCCTTCACCTTGGTCCTCTTTCATCTGCTCCTCCAAATGTACGTAATTGTGTCGCCGGGAAGCTCCGGCAACCTAAGCCGCCGACGGTTTGCACTGAAAGTTCTCCCTGGCTGAGCGGCATGGCGCCTTGTGGCACTGCTTGTCCGTGTGCCTCACGTGCTGTCCCCACCCAGCGCCACACGCATCCAAGCGCCCACACTGTACTCTTCTACGACGTTCCACAGCGTTCTCCGGAATCTTCAACATTGCCCACTAGTACGTCGCACCCCCGTGCATTCCACAACTGAGTCAAGGCGCTGTGCGTCACAAAACGTCTGATTTTCTTCTTTTTCTTATTTTGTGATGCGGTGGAATTATGTACTAGTCAGTGTGCTGGCAGGTTTTTGACACCCCCCCTCATTTTGTGTCCTCTCATTCCCCTCGTGCGACAAGCACCCACAGAGGAGCATCCGCATTAACCCTTCAAAGAAGGATGCCCTCTTGAAGCGACACGCTCCTTTCACCTATTTTAGGGGGTTACCGTACCTCCCCGTACCAATACTCACATAATTATGAATTATGATGCCGTATGGAGGTAACAGAGGCCGTTTTCAACTGTGTGCCCTGGTCTCCGTACCTATACGTCATGGGATTTTCCCTTTCCTGCGGGATGTTGTGTAGAGACGGAGGTTGATAAAGCGCCGAAACGAGTCGCTAAGCTGTAATTATTGATGGCACACACACACACACACACACACACACACACACACTGGCTGCGTGTTGAAGGGTTCAGGCCGTGTCCGGGCCAAGGTTGAGCCTCTGGCGTCAGGTAGCGCGCTGCCTTTCGGAGTTGCTGACGAGCTGCCTGGCTCACTTTTACTTCAACGCTGTTCTCCGTAAACCTCGCCTCACCCACTTCGACGAGGCATAGCGCTAGATTACACAAGCAAGTCACGGTGCTTGTGTATGTCAAATAGTCCTACGCCAGCTGAATTTCTCAGAATGTATATCATGCGGTACATTCATGTACTACTCAGTCTATTGACAGGTTTGAGGTCGCCTCCTTTTTGTGTCTTTTTATTCCCTTCGTCTGATCAGTAGTATTCCCTGGTTTCTCCTATCAGCACCAGGCGAATGTCGGAGCAGTACCCTTACAAACGGGCCTCGGATCACGCGTGATATTTTCTATCTCTTCTTTGTCCTATCCTCACCCCCTTGCATACACTTACACTAACACGCACTACACAAGCACACATACTCGGAGACCGGTAGAAAGCGTAGAGCTTGTCCCGGCAGGGCGGTGCCCCGCTGGTTGGAGATACTAGCTTGGGGAAACACCCGCTATTCCTCGATAGGCCGGCGCCGGATCTGATCATACAGCGGCGGGAAGACCACCACTACCTTCCTGAACAAAAATATGCACTACATTTACGGGACTAATGACGCTGGTAGTTTGTGCGCCAGGAATCATTAACAATAAATCAATCAATTGTTCTCTCTAACAGCAAGCACAGCACCCTCCCGCCGCCGTCTAGCATTGGCATTATACTCCGGCTTAAACATAGTGGCACTTCTAGGTCATGAGCTGGAAGGGGAGAGAGACATTGTCTGTCAATCAGAGGCGCCAATACCGAACATTTAAGTCGTATAGAAGCTCCCGATTGGTTGACTCTACATCTTGGTGTGACATACATCGATATTTCTATAGTGGCTGATGACACTGGGTCATTGTTTCACCTTTATCCTAATAAAATGAATCATTTTAACAGTGGTAACCACATTTCCGAGGCCACAAGGTCTGTTGAGAATGACGTTCGCGAATGACTTTTAAAAATCGTTTTATTAGCCAGGCAATGTAATGTGAACGGCCGCTACAGACGTAAGGCCTGGCCTGGCCTGGCCTGAGCGTGGCGTGGGGTTGGGGTTGGGGCTGGTCGCCAGGCCGCAGGTGCCGCGCTGCCTGTCCGAGTGCCTGACGAGCTGCCCGAGCCAGCGCATCGACAACGGGTCCAAGCTGGCCTCGCCGTTCGGGGTGGCGCCGCCGCCGGGGTCGCTGGCCGCCACGTGCGCCGGCGCCCCGCAGACGCCCGCCACGCGCCGCCTCGCCGCCCTGGGCAAGAACCTGCTCAACGCCGCGCAGGAGGGCCGCGTCGAGGCCGTGCGCAACCTGCTGGAGGAGGGCGCCAACGTCAACTTCGTCTTCGGCTCCGACTGGACGCCGCTGCACCGCGCCGCCGCCAAGGTGACCTTAGAACGCCCATATAACGCGGTGGAAACCGTTACGGTGGCGCGCTCTGCTGCAGTACCTTCTTACAGGAGCTAAAACTCGAACTGCTGCCGACGATACGTAAAACGTGCGTAGCTGCTGCGTGAGTTCGCGGATAGCAAGCAGGCCCCCACGTCACAAAAGATAGCGCCGAATTTCGTTCTTTTCATCATGGGTTTCTTATATGTGCATATTATGAGTAATTGAACATTCAAAAGACACGTTTCCTATTTCTCAGAAATTAGCCAATTTTTATGTGCAGAAGTTGGTGAACCTAACCTGCAGCCATACCTGGCGACACTAGCGCCTCCTAGAGTAGCACCCTCGAGCTTTATCCCCTGTTTTGATGGAGAGTTACAAATCCCTGTGACCTTCGAGCTCGAGAAGCTCGACGGTGAAGAGAATACGTCACTCTCGAGACATGCTCGAGAGTCTTGAGACACGCTCGAGACTCTCTCTTACCCTACTTCCTACTCTTGGCCAAATACTAGAAAAATTAATTTACGTTCGCCTCCGCAAATGCCTAATAAGAACCAATGCAATTCGTCCATTCTAATTCAGCCTTTGCTCTGTACGTTCGCTTTACTCATGGGCACCCGGAGGAGGATTTCGTGATTGAGACGAAAGAGCTGGCGTCTACTCGGATCGAAAGGGACTGGCAATTCAAGGTCCCGAGATGGACGGAGCGAGGGAGACAATTATCCAATCGCGAGCTTCTTAATGTTTTGCTATTGAAGCTTCCGATTGGATGAAAGCGTCCCCCACTCCTTCCAGTTCTTGACCTTGAAATGCTACTGCGCATACATTACATTAAACTCCATATCTAATCAATCTGACATGTAAGTCGATCTCATCATCCAGCGGGTAAAAACGCAATCACATCGCGGAATAATACATTCACTACACACACGGGACTAATTACCATTGCCGCTGACGTGTCGGGAAACACCAATAACACTGTTTAACGTAAATGAATTATTTCCTTTCTCAAAATAGCAATTTTTCGCAAAATAGTCATGTGTGGTCGAGAAAAACGAATATGACATCAGAGTTTGTAATCTCTAATTTTAAGATATACTAATTTCAAGTAGAAATACTAAAAATGTTCTTCGGAATTTTTAATTTTCTGAAAATAGTTAAAGGACTCTAATTTTGGAACGAGAATAATGAATGTAACATTATATATTTTAATAAGCCTAAATGTAGTTTTACAGCTTTACTATTTTCAAATAAAATGACTTATTTTCGTGAACGTTCACTTTACCTGAAAATAGCTTCGTTCCATTTGCGAAATGTTCTGATGGAATCGCTCTTACTTATATTCGTCACTTACACCGCCTTAGTTGTGAGTTATGAGACCTGTAAAGTGACATGCCTAATTGATTTTCTAGATTTGTGATCTTCTAGATAGACCACATCAAATACCATGTTTCGAAAACGCTCTGAGAAGATTGCACTTCTTTTAGTTAACAACAACAGATGTTTAAGAGAAATTGAATAGAATATATTTGGGTGTGCCACGCTGTTATGCACATTAATTGCGGGACTAACGCACGGAGTAATTGACGTTACCGGAACCAATCAATAGGGAGCTTTTGCACGCCTTAGCGGGCAACAGTCGACTGCAATGGCAATCTTCGTCACATGCGCAGATGCATAATAGTGATGCGGCACCTGAATTGCGCATGCGGCGAAAATCGATAGTGCTTTGGATTGTTTGAACGATGGAGGGTGCACGCCCAGGGCCACTGGCACGTGGTGACGCTGCTGCTGAAGCACGGCGCCCACGTGCACGCCCGCGTCTGCGGCTTCACGGCGCTGCACATGGCCGCCTACGACGACCTCTCCGGCCGCTGCGTGGCGACGCTGCTCGCCGCCGGCGCGGACCCCAACGGCAAGAACAACTTCGGCCGCACGCCGCTGCACTACGCGGCGCAGTGCGGCAACGAGGCGGCGGTGCGCGCGCTCCTGGCGGCCGGCTCGTGCAAGGCTGCCAAAGACAAGGAGGGCCGCACGCCAGTCGAGCTGGCCAAGACGCACTGCGTGCGGCGCTTGTTGGCCGGCTACCGCAGCCGGCAGCGCGCGGCGCGCAGTGTGGGGGTGGCCGAGTTCTGCCAGCAGCACATCACCTGATTGCTTTCTTCATCCTTTCGTATAAAAGCAAATAAACCCGAATTTGGTCTGAAAATTGGCGAAATAATTTTCTTCCTTCAACTAGGGTATTCAAAGTGGAACTTTGCAATATCGAGATCAGTTTTGTTATAAGAATTGTTGCCACACAAGTACTTGAATTCAGGAGTTTTAAAAATCAATTCCTTTACAACACAATTGTTCTAATCATCCTTATGGTCAAGATAATCCGTTTGTACGGTTAGCATTTTTTTGATACTAGATTAGATACGATCCAAAGATATGCACGAATGCTCTAAGAACGCTATTATAATTAATTGCTGCAATTGTTATGAATGCAATATTTATGAATACATTCTCTATTATCTTCATAGCTGAACTTACGTCGTAAATTTAAATGGGAGTCAATAAGATCTAATATCACGGTACAATTTTATCGAAGTTCTTTTTATCACTACAAAATCGTTCATTAGGGAAATTATTAGATAAAAAATAGTTTGGATGATTCTTGGGGATATTACATGTCACTACATTAAGTATTACTCGCGCAAACGTTTGTCGAACGATGGATTGAAGAAATGTGGGTACAGTTGGGGTGTTAAGTTACGAAATCGGCCACTAGATTTTATGAAGCAATGCCAATCTCTGGAGAATCAGTCATGCATTCGCAACTTTCACAAAATTTGCGTTCTAACTTTCTCACAAGTTGGAAGTATCTCCTGTGAGTATATTCCCGTGCTTCGGTCATTTCTGTAGATTTGTTTGGAGAATATCACAGAGAGTAGTTCTCGTTTTCAACAGAAAATAGTTTCGCGCCAGTGAAGATGTGTTTGGAATGTTGCCAACAGGGTTCGCTGCGAGCTTTTGCCTTCAACTGTTTATTGTGCTAGCGAAGGGGAAGCAAAGCCATCGTTCAAGAAAAGTTGGGCGAGTAATATCAAGTATTTTTAAATGGCCCTCTACAACATCCAATTTTTCAATTGTGTTACTCCCATCAAACAAAATCAAAACAACAAAACAACCAACCGCCTTTTGCATCTCTAATACAATATCTACCAGTATCTTGCAAACCACCCTATTAGCTCTAGATAAACCTATTTTATATAGAGAGAGTTCAGAAAAATTATTCAGAACCCGAAGTTCAAAGAGCCAGTGGCCATCAGTTTTGCTCATAACATTTAAGGATGATTAGAGGATGACAGTGGCCCAGAGGAGATTTTATCGAAGATTTTTTTTAAATTTATTTCTTCTTGCTCGACAGTACCGTCTTTCAGTAGTCGACTTTCGACAGTCAGGGTATTAATAACACATAAGATTAGTAAATGACATTTTTGGATTGGCCATCCAAAAGGTATGAGCGGTTTTTACTCTGACTTCATTGTTGATTAAATTTAATTGGTGAATAAAAAGAGGAGTGTTAAATGGTTATGTTAAGGAGCTGAGGCTCTTATGGTTTACGGTGGTTTGAAGCTATATTTGGGAAATCTTGGTTTTATGCGTGTTTAGACCGCCGTTTTTCCTATGCTTCAAACAATAGGCTTGGGCAGGAATGCAAGTTGTTGTAAAAATTGTTAGCTAATTTGGCTATGGTTTGTTCACGTTTGGTATTTTTACTTCTCGATGAACTTGTTCATTTGTAATGAACCAAGGAGCATTAAAGGTATTTCTTAGAAATATATTTTGGATTACTTGAAGTTTGTTGATATTGCTAGGAGCTGCACCTCCACGGATTTGGCATCCATAAGGTGTGGTAAAAATGATGATTGATGTCAATATTAGCAGTTGGCATTTGATTTTCAATGTAAAGCGCTGGGTTAGTAAGAGAAATAATTTTGAAATAATTTGCTTTTGTTTTATTTGCTACTGCATTGGTGTGCGGTTTCCATCTTATCCTTTTATCAAATAAAATGCCAAGGTATTTTATTGGTGACGTGGTTCATGGTATTCTCGTACCTAGTATTGTTAGTTCAGTCGGATTTCGTTGTCTACAAAGGGTGAACATTTTTGGCTCTGAGTTAGTTTTAACTCTCCAGCTCTGTGTCCAATTAATGTACTCATCAAGATGATTTTGGATGTGATCTTTCGCTACTAAGGTACCAGAATATGTCGAAATTAGGACTGTGTTATCCGCGTATAATTTCAATGTTGGGAGACACCGTGGATGGGTATGTCATGGATATAAAATTGAATAATGTTGGAGAGAGTACTGACCCTTGTGGTTGTTGTCGAGTTTAACGATAAATGTTCCATTAGACTTACGCTTCAACTAGCGGAGTTTTCCCTCAAACAGGTATCTCCCAACTGCGGACCTGATAAATCTATACATATATCAATGTGCATAATATTACTTCCAACAACCGTATTTACAAATGTTACTAAATGCAATAAGCCATATTCGTGGGCGCTCAGCTGTTCGCAGATCTCATTCCAGAAGTGGCAGTGTCTCATACACTTCTTAATACCCCACGTGATTTCTAATTAATAACTACTTATATATATATATATATATATATATATATATATATATATATATATATATATATATATATATATATATTGTAAGGCCGGTCGCTCGGTCGGGATATGTCGGGCGCCAGGTTCAGTTCCTGTAACGGATGGATGGAAGTGTAGGGAGGTCAGAAATCAGTCCATTGAATCGTTTCTAATAAAATTGAATTTATTCCTGGCACCATGAGCTGCCAGGGAAGTTACAGGTCACTAGAGAGCGACACAGATTACTTGCTAACTTTACGTTACGAGCTCATAACCTTAACAGTTAATGAACAAATTTCTTAACGCTAACATAACTTATTTCTAACAATTCATGCATATTTTAACTACAATACACAAGGCCTGAGCGCGGCCACTCTTAGTCTCTCGCCAACATGTCCTGCGAGGGAGCCCCGCGTCATAACTACGGGAGACAGTTCGACTCCGGTTAAATACCAGATTAATCACCACTGGCTGGCGGTGGCTCCGCAGACCGGCCGGATGGCGGTCCTCATTCGAAGATGGCGGGCGATCTCAGGTCACCGACCTCCCACTGGGTGTTCCTCCTCAGCTGGCAGCGTGGCGTGGCGACGGAGTCGTCAAATCGTGCGGACTCAGTCAGTTGAGGACACACGGGTGCTGGCCGTGGTTTAGTGCGGGCTTGAATGGGCCCGATATGGCACTAGGCGGCGGATGCAGATCAACTTATGCGAAAATTACGCGGAATCTTGCCATCTCCCGCCCAAGTTTCCTCCGCGGTAATTCTAAGGTGAAGGATGTTCTCCATCAGTAGTGACTTTAGGCGTAGTTTAGAGAGAATTCAAGTGCTTATTCGAGAATCTGCTTGGTAAGTGAAGTTTCTCTGCACATCTCGCGTTCAAGATACCTCCGTTTCCCCCTCCCAAAACGTTTCCGAACCTGCAGATCTGCCCCTTCCCTCACGATGAGACGCTTCATAGGCCAAAACTTAATGCGTTTTAATTTTGAAGTTCTCCAATCGGGTTGCATCGTTTACGGAATTTTCCAGGGAGATCTCTCTTTCTACCTCGGGCCCCCCTCTCTCTCTCTCTCTCTCTCTCTCTCTCTCTCTCTCTCTCTCTCTCTCTCTCCCTCTGTGAGCGATTCCAGAAGCTTCTCTCGCAACTGTCCGAACACTTGTTCGAGCGGTTGCGTTTTTTTTCTGGGCCATAAATTTGTCAGCGGAGGCTGATCGGCAGCCGGCGACTGTTGAGTTGTAAATAACCCCTTTGGGAATTTGGATTCCTTACGCGGGTGCGTGGCAAAAGGGCGCGCGGGCGCGTATTGTTTGTCTTGAGTGCCCGGTGGCTCCGCAGGGTGGCGAGGGGTGGCAGCGTTTATGACGGGTCATAAATGTTTCCGCTACTAAGAGACACCCTCATCAGCGGTTGTTCGGGCAGATGTCATGTGCGGGCGTGGCCTGGCGGTCGTTAGGGTTCTTCGCAACAAAAGCCCATTCGTCGTCATCGCGATTTTCTCCAATGTCAAGATATTTTCGGAGAGACTCCGCTCCATATGGCCGCGCGAAAATCTCATCTCAAGTCTGTGCTAGCGCTCCTCAATATTGGTGTGGACATTACCATTAAAAGCAAATTAGGACAGATGGCGGAAGACGTCGCGAGTAATAATCGCATCAAAACACTATTGGCCGACGTTAGACTCCAACAATCGTTGAGAGCAACATGTCAATCATCAGCAATAATTTCAACCATTGTAATGTGAAAATGTAAAAGATTGAACTTGCAATCAGTAAATACATGTATGTATTCCATGAAATATTTTTTATTTACCCCCACGTTACCACCAGGCATGGACTCCGCTCCACTCCCCCTCCTCCTCCCCTAGCGGTCCAGTATTTTTTTACCAATGTTGGCAGGCTAGCTAGGGCAGGTTGGGGCCAGTATTTTTTCCCAGAGGTTGGTAGGTTAGGCGTCCGGAGCAGCTGCTGCTGCTGCTGCGGTGTCACAAGGCCGCCCTCCGCAACCTTCTCCTCATGCGACCTTGTGACGTCACACCACGTGCCGACACTCGGCCAACGCATGTTATGGCTCAGCATCGCCCCGTCACCGGATGCGCTCTTCCGCCCGATTTCAACACGCCCCACAGCTTGTTTACACCGGATGTTATCCAGCTGGAGCCCCAACGACCGACACCCCTGACCTCATCCTGTTTACACCGAATGTTATGGAATGAAAGCGGCCGTTTTAGATTGGAAGTGGAATGAAAACGGCGAAAGTCTCCTACTGATGAGGTAAGACAAATTAAATGTATTCAATGTTCCACTTTTAGTAAAAAAAATATGGGACTTAAGCTTCAGTGTTCTTTATGTGCCCTAAGAGCTCTCGAGATTCAAGAATCGGCAAAGTGATGTACTGTCTGCCTTCCTCTTCTACGGCCTGATCTCTCGTTATCTCTATACTTTCACGTTCTTTTTCCTGACAAACTAGCTGTGAACTGATTATTTCTATGCCAAAGGTGGCAAAAAATAATTATTCTGACAAATGTGGTGGGTTATCACAAGGGTAATTAAATATAATAATAAAATTACGTAATTATAAATATCGACAATAGCAACAATGGGGATATAGAAAAGAAACCGAGGTGAGCTTTATTTTGGAAACAATATAAGGAAAGGGCAACCGAATTGGTAGTGTGGAAAATACATAATATGTTAATAAATAATGCAGTGAAAGGACACTGATCAAAAAAGGTTATCACGAGCAGGAAACCAAAGAATAAACAGTTAATATGTTGAAATGTGTGTGACCAATCAGGAGTTAGATTGTGTGAGAGGAATCGAAGGATCGGCGCACGACGTGTTTAAGTATAATTTCGCGCAGATGAGAGACAGAAGAGCGCGCGAGATGTAAAACCGGGGCAGATGTTCGGACACGGTGTGAGACAGATGTAAAAGGGAAAGCTATTTGGTCGCGGGAAGAATTATACTGAATAGTAAGCTGTAAAGACGATGATTTAAGGTAGTAAGTGAACAATTAGAAAGGAAATATACTTCCGTGTGTGGAGGAAGCGAACATCATTGGAATGGACTGAATTCTTTGGAAATGGAGGCTGAATGGAAACTGGACGACGTTCAAGATTGCGGTAGATCTCCATAGGAAAATAGCACAACGGGAACACTCATTTTTATTTGTATTTGCTATTGTAGGTAGACCAAGTTTTGTGTTGCAATACAATTTCTAAATTAATGATTACGAGGGAATTTGGCCGTGCATGCAAAAAGGGAAGATTTGTAGCTAGTATATTAGATAATGAGAATAAGATAATTCATGAATGAAATATTGTTTACTGAAATGTTATTGTTTTCAAATAGGATATTTGTATGAATATATATATATATATATATATATATATATATATATATATATATATATATATATATATATATATTCACAACTTAATAACTGAAGTAAGTATTATTTATGAGTAAAAAACAAAGAGAGTTTCCAATTCTAGGAAACAAACAAATTACTTTACGTAAATATTTTGGTACTGACTATCTGTACAGACGGCCTATCATACCCACACATATATACATTTTTATCTTGACGGGGCGATATTGGTATAACCTCCGGGCAACAGGATAATGAGAATATAAATGATCAATAATCTTAATATCTAAACCTTCGAAGAATTCATTTCTTGTACAATATCAGTTTCAACTAGTAGCTTAGTTAAATTATGCAAATGTGTAACTCTTATTATACTACTATAACGTAATATTATACTACTATTTGATTAAATTTACTCTATGAACCTGCAAAAGTATTACCAAGTCTCAAAATATTGGATCGTTTCGTAATTCGAACATGAGTACATATTTTTAGCAAGCAGATATCTCTACTACTTCTTTAATTTCCTAAATCGACACAACAATCTTTCCGCAAAATTTCAAAAATTCCGAGGTGTTAATGAAAGTCGGATAAGATTGAGTAAATTAGACGCGCTAATACTGCACGTACTTTCTCGCTCATACTTTCACACAAAAGTACGCCAAAAATACTCAGATTTTTGAAAACCTGTACATGATCTAATTTCAAAATCTATTTTTAAGGAAAAGATTTCATTAAGGCAATAAATCTTCAATATTTTGGTTGTAGGAAGCCGTCAAAAAAACTTTGAACTTTTGCAATTTTCGGAAAAGATTTTTCCAGAGGCCTACACCAATCTTTTAAACGTAATTTACAATTTCCAGCCAAAAAATACAATCAAAAACGATGTATCATCTTTTTAATTTAAAAAAATGACCCGAGGGTCTTATGTAAAGTACCTCGCAAATTTAAATATATGTTTAAAATTCAAGAGGCCGCTACATCAGCCAGATCGATTGGGGAATATCAATTTTGGAAAAAATAGGCTGAACGGTTTATTCGCTAGCGTTGATCTCAAACGGACGGACAGACGGACAGGCACGTTTTGTCGTCATTCGATTTTTTGGTTCCAAGGACCCACAAAGCATAAATTCTGGCTACACCACGTATTAGAGGATTTTTTCTAAGTTTGGCAACTGGATTTATCCACTTTTTCGTTACCAGAGCCATGTAATAAGTTTTTCTGTCGATAATTTGCCGTTTTACTTTCTCGCTACGGAGTAGAGTGAATGTTATATGCGCGAAAAACGGCGAATTTCCGGCAAAAAAACTCTTATCACAAGGCCCTGGTAACGAAAAAGAGGATAAATCCAGTTGCTAAACTTAGAAAAAATTCTGTAACACGCGGTGTAGCCAGAATCCATGCTTTGTGGGCCCTTCATTCCGAAAAATTAAATGACAACAAAAACGACTGTCCGTGTTTTTTTTGGGGGGGGGTATTCCTCCATTAAAAATATTAATGTTACAGAATTTTACCTTAATGAAATATGTTCCTAATAGGTAGATATTGAAATAAAGTCACGTACAAACTTTCGAAAAGTAGAGTACTTTTAACGTAATTTAGCGTAAAAGTACGCGCGAGAACAACGTGCTGTTTGGCACCACTAGTTTTGAAGATAAAAGGAGTAGCAGAGTGTGCTAGGTGTTCTCTTCCGTCAAGATACAAAGGCGAACTTATAAAAAAGCAACAACAACAAGAGGGGTGTTTATTGGGGGAGGTCAGTGGCGCCACTTGGGCAGCAGCAGCGGCGACTGCGAGCGGTGCCTGTGGAAGGCGCGGCGCGCGGGCGCGGGCGAGGGCGGAGACGCGTGCGCGTCGTCGGCGCCCACGTGCGCCGCCATCAACTGCTTGACGCGCGGCGACCCGGCCACGTGCGGCGGCGTGCGCCCCTCCGCGTCCTCCTCCACGCAGCTGGCGCCGGCCTGCGCACCGCACACACACACACACACAATTCATTTATTAGGGACTTTCGGGCGCGCGTCCCCTGCAAAGGTCACTACTCGGTCGCGCACGTGTTGGGAATGCTACATTGCGGGAGGTGGGTGTGTTCCTGCCCTGCTAGTTCGTGAGACCTACGGCGTTCTGCAGGGTTTTCCCCCATCCAGGTATCTCCGCCAGCGGATCACAGCGTCAGATGGGGCACGTCTCTCGACAAGGCAAGAATAGCAGACATAGCTGAGAGAAAGCAGAACTGGAAGCAAAAAATAGCAGAGAGCAAAGCAGACCAGAAAGAGAAGAGCAGAAAGAGTGAAGCAGAGACATCGGGGCCGAGACAGCAAAGAAGAGCGCAGAGACAAGACAGCAGAGCAGAGAAGAGACATCAGAGAATACACCTGAGCCGAGAGAGCAGAGCAGAAAGAACAGAGCAGAGCAGAGCAGAGCAAAGCAATGACAGCAGAGCGGAGAGAGCAGAGAGCAGAGCGGAGAGAGCAGAGAGCAAAGCAGAGCCGACCTGGAGCAGCACGGCGACGGCCGCTTCGTTGCCGCAGGCGGCGGCGTAGTGCAGGGGCGTCCAGCCGCACTGGTTGCGCGCGTCCAGGTCGCAGCCGCCGTCCACCAGCTGCTGCACGCAGCGCCCGCCGAAGTCGAAGTAGGCGGCGATGTGCAGCGGCGAGAAGCCGTTGGTGGTGCGCGCGTTCACGCGGGCGCCCTTCTTCAGCAGCAGCCCCACCACCACCGGGTGCGCCTGCGCACACCACAAATGGTCCCGTCAGCCTCCTCGCTCCCCTGCCGCCTGGGAGGTGGCGGTGTTCCTCGCACGCTGGAAGGCGAGATCCAGCAAGGAGCTGCTCTGTGGACGATTTCACTCGGCCGAGTATCTTCCAAGCCTCCTGGCATGTGTATGACGCTTTTCGAAACAACCACTTCTGATCTCTCATGTTTGGGTTGCAATATGATCTTCGATTCAACCGTCTGCAGGCGCTTCACGAGTGCGCCCTTCTACACCAGCAATCCCCCCCACCACCATCACCATCGGATGCAGGTGCACACACCAGAAACGGCTCTGTGCGCGTCGACCTCTTAGGCCATTCGATCCTTCAGCCTCTTCGGTCCCCTGCCGTCTGGAAGGCGGCGTTGTTCCTCGCACGCTCAAAGGAGAGTCACAGCACTGACCACCACCCCGGGAATTTACGTCCCTCCACATCTCCGCCAGCGGTCTACCGTCATCAGTAGGACAAGCTCGAGGCTTGCGGCTGGTCTACCCACTTGTGTATTGTGCATGCCAGAGCAATGGAGAGGAGGATGAAGCGGCAGATTCTACACAGTCCGTGGTCCATTTGATAAGGTATGAAGGAGTCTGAAGGAGAATTGTAGTGGCCGGCTGCACTGTCCGGTAGTTTTCTGTAGTTTCTCCCAAAAATAGCAGGCGAATGCTAGAGCAGTACCCTACAAACGGGTCACGAAATGCGAGCGATCTTTCTTTCTTCTTCTTCTTCTTCATATCCCCGCCGCTTACATATACACACACACTTTTAAGCAGTACACAACCACATCTGGGGTGACCGGTCGGCAACTTGGAGCTTGTCCCGATTAAGGTGGAATCCAGCTAGGGGAGTTCCCTTGGGGCTGAAATCCCCCACAGCAGATATATAGTTTGGTGCTGGATCTCACTATCCAACGAGAGTGAACACCAGTATCGGGTCTTGGACCTTCGACTACTTAGGTCACTAGTCCCCCGAGACCCATCGGCCCCCTGCAGCCTGGAAAAAAGACAGGTTGCTCGCATGCTGAAAGCGGAGATACAGCAATGACTTTCTCTCCGGAAATTTCCGTCCCTCCTGATATCTCTCACCAGCGGACCCCCCCCCCCCTCCCCGGCGGGACAAGCTCCCAACCGACCTCCCGACATCTGTGTGTCTTTGAATCAGGGATCGGGACGGGTTTGCCACCTGAGGCGTCGTTTAGGAGCGTTCGGGTGGATGTTGGAGGAGGAACGAAAGAGCGCTCGCGTTTCTTGGCCCATTTGTTAAGGTACTCTTTCGTCGTAGACTTATTCCGAATGAACCGTGTGAATGTGTGTGTGTATGTGTGTGTGCACCTTCGCGGCCATGTGCAGCGCCGTCCAGTTGAGGCCGTAGTTGAAGTTGACGTCGGCGCCGTCGTCGAGCAGGGCGCGCACCACTTCGGTGCGGCCCTGCTGCGCCGCCTTGAGCAGCCCGACGCCCAGCTGCGCCGCGCGCTCGTCGCCCAGGAAGGCCACGCGGCACTGCCTGCGCAGCCACGCCAGCCAACCACCAATTAGCCTCTCCTTTACTCACTACTTCGTCTCCGCATGTCTACCGATGCGTCGTACATTCCTTACGTTTCTGGTCTCAGCAATTCCTTTTTTTTTTTTTTTTTTCGTTAATCGGCCGACTAGGACCACGCAAGCAAGCATCCTGCATTTACCGTGGCTCAGTTTTTATTTATTATCGCGGTGGCAGGTGCTTGCAACAATTCTTAGGGGGCACCAGCATTTAGCTGGATCCGATTTTTATCCCCCATGGTTGTTAGCCCGGGGGTATGGAAGATGAAAGATGATAGGAATGGATTAGGAGGCGATAGGTGATCGTGGAGTTTTGGAACCATCCCAGCATTCGCCTTTATGACCGAGGGAAACCACGAAAACCCCGCCGGTCAGGATGGCCGGCCCGGGAATCGAACCCGGACCTCCCGATTACGAAGTCAGTGCGCTACGCACTGAGCCACTTCGCTCGGTAATAGCTTTTTTATTTTTTTTATTTATTTATTTTTTTTGGAACAAAGGAATTCATTACGTACCTTTTCAACTTACTTACCATTTATTACTACCCACTTTTTAACATCTGTGTAGTAATATTTGTAGGCCTCTGAAAAAACACTCCAAATGTTTGTTTGCGGAATGGTCAAAAAATTGCTTCTTTCACCTCACATGCGTCTGAAACGTTTCTTCCCTGAAATTGTTTCTTGTAATAAGTGGTAGACAATGCTAGATGCCCAATCCGGACTATGTGTGAATGGTCCAACTCCTTAAGGCCATAGTCCTTCATAACTTTCTTTGCAATCTGAGTAGAAAACGCTGGGTAGAAAAATGAGATTTTACCGCACCCAAATCGAGTACCTTTCTTAACGAAATTGAGTGAGATTGAGATGAGAGCCGCAAACTTACATCATTACAACTGAAGATAAGACTATACACGGCTCAGAAGTTTTTTTCGCATTGATGAGCGTTATCTTGGCCAGGCCAGAAACTTATGGAACCACCTATGTGTTATACCTAACCTCCAACTGACGATGCTGGTCGGTCACCTTCTTCGCCTCCGCCTCATTTCGCCAAATGCGAGAGTGGAGGGTCGTTATTCCGTTCGGAGGGTTATTGCATCGAATCGTAAGCTCGTTTATTCATACCAAATAGATTCATCTACGCTCGAGCGACAATTTCGCGTTATAGGATTTTTCCAACAACGCTTGCTGCTATCTTTCGTTCTTCAACAAGTGAGGGTAGGAAACGTGGGACTTAAGAAAACTTGCGAGTGTAATACTATCATTGGACCTAATCTCCGATTGGCGATTATGGTATGGTATTTATGTCTAAGTGCAGTTGTCCGATTTTTACCTGGACCCACAATAGAAATATTACAATTTGAAATTTGGAAAGAGTTCAAAAAATCAATTTTAAAAAGGATATATTTTTAAGTGGTAAGCTTCTTAAAATTGATATTTGAAATAAAGTAACTACACTGCTACGTGTAAGAGCACAGAAAAAATGAAGACTGACTTTTATTCATTGAGAATTTTTTTCTCTTAAATCAAACTTTCGATACCAATTTTTTCGCTTTCAATAGTTTGGTTTGCACAGATTTCATAGCTAAACACATATTAGGTAAGTTAATGAAACTTTAGTGCTAGAATGTACTGAATCCAATCCATTTTAGTTGAAAAGGGGTAAAACGGTCTAAGACAGAGCAATTTAGAAAACTGTAAATGTCTACAAACGCGAAAAATGCCACACGGCTTAAAACATATTGTTCTACGTTCAATAAAAAATTAAAATGATCTGAGCACCCAAAACATACGTGACTTTATACACAATGTACCACGTGATGAGATGATGAGGGCAAGCAATTTATTTACTTTTAAATTTAAATTCACCCGTGAGTTGGTATCGAATTCGAATCATTGCTTCATACCGCACAAAAACTTCATAAATACGGAAAGTATACGGATACTCCATAAAAACTTCATTATCTATTCACGTTTTCTAGAGTTCTGTGGGAAATATAGTCATTCAAATCATCGTTCACCAAGTTCTTCACTTGAAGGGATGTTTAAGTCTATCCCTTCGCGACGGTCACGATGCGAGTTAATAGCTCAACCCTGCAGCTGATTTTCCTTCGCAAACAGTTCTTATTACATTGTAGCATATATTTTTTGTCAATTCTTTCCAAAAACATTCGTTATCATCTGTAATCAGAATTGAATCTGTACGTGTGTTAATATAGCGATAAATAAATAAATAAACAAACAAAGAAGCAAAGAAAGAAACTCAGTGGCGGGAAGGGAAGCCTACGCGTACGCGGTGTTGGGCGGCAAGGGCGACAGCGGGGGCGTCGAGCACGCGGCCGGGGAGGAAGGCGTCGAGGGCCGCGCCAGCGCCGCGTTGTGGTGACGGCCGGCGCCCCAACCACAGGGCAGGTGCGGGCGCGGGCGCGCGCGCGAGCGCAGGAAGGCGACGGCGGAGGCGGACGCGCTGCCGCCCACGCGCGCCCGCCCGCCCCCGCCCTCCAGCCAGCACATGCGCTTGTCCAGCTTCTGGATGACCTTGCGCTGCGCTTTCAACCTGCCGACACGAGCGCGCCCGGTTACTCACGAGCGCTGGGATAAAAGTGGGCTAGTCCAAACTACTGGCTCCCCTATACCGCGAGCTTTCTCGCATTATTTCTAACGGTTACGTATTATTATAATAGTATTCGAAATTACATTAGTACAATTATATTTTAAAATAAGGTTTTTACAAAATAGCGTTTATGATATGTTATGACGTTTATGACTGAATGCAATTAGTTTTATCCATTAATAAGTTCAAAGGAACAAATTCTCCGGTTTTTTAAAAATATACTTTTAAAATTGTCTTTTTTTGCACAAATTTACTTGAAAATTATAGATATTTTGAATAAATTGCACATTTTCTCATTTCAAGATTAAATTTTGAACAATAAATGTAAGGTTTCTCAAAATGATGAAAATCGTGAAATTTCTTGTTATTCCATTTGTATTGGGTCGTATGTTCAATTTTATTATCTTGTAAATGCTTCAAACCATTTCTTGCTACGTTTCTTACTTTTGAGTAAATAATTTATTTCTGGAGTATCGACAGTCAAGCCCTTAGTGAAAGAACTACAGATTCTTTTCTCTAAATAGGAACATAACATTTAATAAATAACACATAATTGATTTGTATAATTTATACTTCATTTTTGTATTTCATGTATTTCGTATATCTGTCTATCTGTCTTCAACACAAAGCGAATTCCAGAGCAATACCTTAACAAACAAGCCGCGTTCCACGCACGATCTTTCCTATCTCTTCCTTGTTTTTTCCTCACCCCTTACATATACACATTTACACTAACAAGCACCACACTACCACACATGGCAGGAGACCGGTTGGGAGCTTACATCTTGTCCTGCGGTGCCCCGGTGATGGGCGATACCTGGTTGGGGAAAACTGCGGTAGGCGACGGTAGATCGGCGGCGAATCTCGCCATCCAGCACAAGATTATCCCCTCCTCCCGAAGAGGAAACATGCATGGCACTTACAGAACCAATGACCTTAGGCAATTGACGCGCCCGTAATCACTAATCAATCAATAATACAAACGTATCTCGCCACCTCTCTGTGTGGCGTTGGTACCTCTGTGCCACGTCGCGCACCGTCTCGTCCGTGCGCTCCATCTTGTCGTTGACGGCGCCCATGGTGCGCTGCATGGCGGCCAGCGACTGCGCGATCCACTGGAACACGTCGCCCAGGGCCTCCACCATCTCCGACACGTTGGCCGCCGCCGCCGCCCCCGCCCCCGCCCCCGCCGCCACCACCCCCGCCGCCGCCGTCAGCACGACCCGCGTGGCCGGCGCCGGCGCTGCCGCTGCGTCGTCCTGCACGCTCTTGGCGGACGGGCTGGGGGCGGGGCTGCCCCTGACCTCGTCACCACCGCCGCCGCCGCCGCCCGCCTCTCCGCTCGCACCATAGGACGCCGTCTGGCAAGCCACCGACGAGTACATGGGGGGCCGGTTGCATCTGAAACGAAACAATTGTTTGTTAGTTGCGGGTTTTCAGTGAGTGCTTATTCCGGGCCTATCAACAACTGATTATGAGGAAAAACAAAAATTTTAGATGTTCAGGAGCTTCAAATTTTGGAGACGTTCTAAGTACCGAACGTTTTTGCTTTACACTAAACCCCCCCCCCCCCCACAGACATCAAAGACGCCTCTGACAACCAACTTCTAGGCATGGAAAGTTGTACTTATATCTTAAAAACAATTTCCCACCGTTAAAGAAAAATCTGAAAAAAGTCTCATTGACTCTTTTCGTTTGCTCCGATTCAAGTCAAGTCATTAGTTCCGTGAGTGTAGAGTACGTTATCTATACAGGTGGTGATGGTGTTTCCACCTCCGTAAGATTCGGTGCCGACCTACACGTCGACTTGGGTTTTCTCTCTTCAGGTGTCTCCCCGGCGGGACAGCGCTCCAACCGGGGCGAGCAGCAAGCCCTCTGCTAATCTTGCGACATGGTGTCGCTCTCGGAGAACGCGATGGTGCTGCCCCCCTCGGAAGGAACGTGATATCTCGCTGGAAAGCGGGACTCGATCTATACGTCGGCTAGCTGGGGTTTTCCGCCTTTTCCAACTGGTTTCCCAGCACTACTGGGGGAGTTTGGGGGCGCGGGAATAAAGATGAAATGAAGATCGCACTATCGCCATACGTGATGGTACTGTCCGCAGAAACCTCTGAACACTAGTGATTAAAGGAACCGGCCGTTAGAAATCTTCTCAAAGTAAAGTTTCACCTAGCTTTGTAGATAGTGCCGAAAATCCTGACAGCGTCGGGACTCAAACTCTAAGACCTCCTGGTCGGACTCGCGCATCAGTGTTGCTGCAGAAGTATCGCAACAGATTGGTCCAAGAAATGTGGTTCCGTGATACCGTACAGTAATGAAATCTGATGACTGATTTCAACCGCTTACATGAAAAGAGTAAAATGGGCATTCAATTCCCACGGTGGTGGATTTTGCACACCAGCTAGATAGCTACATGGAATTCAGCCACTCTCCGGAAGAGTGTTCTAGCGACCGGGAGTATTCTGTTGTAACTGCGCATTCTAGCGCCCGGTAGTTTGACCGACCAATACCAAGCGAATGCCGCTAATGCAGTACCCTGCCATGAACACACGCCCTGGATCACACGCGATCTTTCCTTCACTCCATCCTTGCTTCGTCCTCACCTCTCTCTCTCTCTCTCACACACACACACACACATGCAAGTACAACACTGCAACACATGTCTGGAGCATAGATGTCTTCCAGCTAGTGTGGTATCTCGGCGGTGGAGATTCCTGCACGGGGAAATTCCCGCATGCCGTCGTTTAGGCCAGCGGTGAATCTCACGTTCAAGCGACGGACAAACACCTCCACTTCCCGAGAGATGGCATGCGCTACACTTACGGGACGATGTCCTAAGAAGTTAAAACGCCCGGAAACAGGAAATTATCGACCAACCAATAGCAAATTAGCGATGATCACCTTGAAGTGAGCGGGTTGTGGTCGCCGTCGCTTTTCGCCAAATCACCATAGGCGTTTTTGGAGCGTTTCCCGCAGGAGGGCCTGTTCGCAGTGTCGCGCTCCGCTATCATTTTGCCCGAGTGGCAGCAATCGCTTTCGCCCAGCGACTTGGGAGACGTCCCGACGCAACACACGTTTTTGGGCCTCGAAGCCAGTCTCTCGAAGTCCCCGTCCGCCAGCATGTCGTCCGCACTCCGCTCGCTGTACTCGCTGCTGTCGCTGAACAGTCGTTCTTGGGACTCTCTTCTGAAGGAATTGTACGTCGCTCCGTCACAACTCCGTGCCACCGCCGTTTCGCCGCATTCACCTTCAATAACAGAGATCATTGCAATAAGAATCGCGCGTTTTCCGTCAACTAACATCATGGATTATCAGCTGACGCTCCCTGCGCTCAGTTAATAGCACCGACTTTTTGACCACGTAGATTCCCTTTACACTAGCCCCTACTTCCCAACTCCACTATGGCTAGTAAGTAGATTGTGGCCGAGTATCTATTCTATTATTATTATCCCTTTCCCCAAAGCCTGAGCAAATTTAAAAATAAATTAGTTTCTTGAATGTGGATATGTTATAAATATATTTAATAAAATTCAGTGCAATTACCTATGTCTTCTTTGTAATTAAGTATTATTATTATTATTATTATTATTATTATTATTATTATTATTATTATTATTATTATTATTATTATTATTATTATTATTATTATTATTATTATTAATGTTATTATCATTATTATCATTATTATTATTGTTATTATTATTATTATTATTTTTACTATT
Organism: Gryllus longicercus; assembly: GCA_038098605.1. NCBI lineage: Eukaryota > Metazoa > Arthropoda > Insecta > Orthoptera > Gryllidae > Gryllus > Gryllus longicercus. Next base: position 1,200,291 of record JAZDUA010000414.1, read on the forward strand.
ATTATGTGCAGTGCAGTGGCGTGAAGTGCAGTGACGTTGTGCAACTGAGAGAAACGAGTGAGTAAGAAAGACATTACAGCTCGCTGTATCGCAGTGCAGTGAAGTGTGGTGAAGTGAAGTTTGGTGAAGTGGAGTTCTATGAAAGATTGCACGGTGAAATATTCATGAGATTTGTAACGTTTGTAGAGTTTGTATAGTCGTTAAGTTCTGTAATGTTAAGTTAGTGTATTCTGCCACCAAGTTCTCACACTTAATTGCAGAATTATTAATAAATCTATCTAATCTAATCTATTATTATTATTATTATATTATTATTATTATTATTATTATTATATTATTATTATTATAATTATTAGAACCAATGAGATGGGCGAGATGGTTAAAGTAGTAGAGACATAGCGATCTCGAACCAGAAGATCACGGGTTCGAGTCGCGCCTCCGACATGGGTCTATTTGTGTTTGTATGTGTGTGTCGTCCTCTCACCCCTCACTATCACTGTCATTTCACCTTCCATACCCTCAGGGCTAACAACCCTGGGGGATAAAAATCGGATCCAACTAAATGCTGATTCCCTGTAGCTGCCAGCGAGATAATGTTTCTAAGTCCAGGTAAATGCATGGTGCATTCACTCGAGGTCCAAGTCGGCGTATTCACGAACAATAATAATAATAATAATAATAATAATAATAATAATAATAATAATAATAATAATAATAATAATAATAATAATAATCAATACTATAATAACAATAACCGCTGATCCGATGGCCGAGATCGCTAAAGCAGTAGTGCCACAACGTTTCCGGACCAGAAAACCTCGGGTTCGAGTCCATCCTCGGGTTGTGTTGTGTTTGTATGTTTCTGTTACGTCTATTTCATCATCATCATTTTCATTCCATTCCCCAAGGCTAACAACTCTGGGGTATAAAAATGGAATAAGCATTAAAATGGGGCATTACAACGGTATAAGGGGAATCAGCATTAAAGTGCTGATTCTCCACATTGAAAAAGTAACGTGCACCTTCCCCGACAATCAAGTCTGAGCCCCAGTGGGATGCACCTATCGCGTAGCCACATGATGGCCGATTCGCGAAACAAATAATATAATAATTAGTAAATGATATGACATTATAATAAATAATAATCTACTAATTAATAGTACACATTATACTGCCGCTATTATTATTATTATTATTATTATTATTATTATTATTATTATTATTATAGAGTCTTTTGGATTTTACGGAGTAAATATATTTTATTAAGGTTTAATATTGAAACCACAATTTTGAGGGTTTATAAAAAATCCTTCATATTGTAAAGTCATGAAATGTGTTCATAATTAATATTGACAGTGTTCGTCAAAAGAATAAAATATTTTGGTATTTTCCCATAGATACAAAGACTAGTGACGGTCATCTTTAAGGAACACTGGCCCTCTTGACTCGGCTCCCAGAGGTGTGTAAAGAACCAGACAGCTTCATGAGCTCCGATTGCGGGATTAAACCCAGTTGATTGTGGCGGTTTTTTGAGGCGCGAATATCCTCGCAATGCCATGTCACGACTGCGGCACGTATCACATTTTTATCACGCATCCATACAAAGCATTTAGATGTTGGCGGCAAGATATGCTCAGTATCAGAGTTTGGACTGGTGCTGCTTACTAGTTCAGCCTACACTCGAAACGTCAAAACTTGGAAGCATGAAATCTGCTTCCTAGATTGAAATCCTTACGGCGTCAGCCAATCACTCCATCATCGGAAGCTGAGAACGGATTTGAAAAAAATGTCAAAGCTGTCGACTTGTTATATAACTAATGTTGTCGATTCTCCAGACAGTGACGTTTAAATCAGTCAAAAAGGGTTTTCTGTGTTTTGTTTCCTGACCAAAGGTTACAATGCTTATTGTTATTCACAGCCAACTTCATATTTGCTTCTTTTTCAAAAAGAGAAAGATTAAATCTGTAAGCAGCGAAAGAAATGAACTTAAAATTACTTAATCTGTAATTCTACGGTTAGTCGATTTCCCATTAAGCGAACTGCCCTCTATTGCTTCGAGTTCTCAGCAAGCCAACTTTTTTTGACTAGTAAATACACTTCATATTTACGGTTGGAGGTACCCTACTACGCAGGAGGATTGCCGAAGGGTGAAAGTGCCATATTTATTGTTCAAATAACATACCACAAACTCTGTTGTCTCTGAGAATCGCAGGAAAATGGAACGAAATCATGAGAAATGGATAACCCGCATCCACGAGCACGGTTACGCACGGTTGGTCCCCATAACTAGATGCATCCCTATACAGTATTTGAGTAACACTGACTGTGCATATGTGCGAGTGCGCGGATCCGTCACTCACGGTTAGACCACTTCCCGTATACAAATCGAGACATATGAGATACTGTGGCGTCATATCAGTTGCCTTGTACAAACGTGACAAATATCAGCCACGTGCATTTCATGCTCATGGACAGCGCTGGCGGGAAGAGACGCCGGGCTGAACAATGGCAAACCTAGGGAGCGGAAGGAAAGGGGTGCCGTGTCGTGGGTGGCCACTTGTGAACCCCGTAGGCAGGCCAGCTGCGTCTACGGAAACAGCGAAATGACGCAGTTCCGTCAGCCGGCCCAGAAGTTAATATAAATGGACCCCGGACCTAAACTCCTTCTTCTGATTCTTGGGCGCGTCGGTAGGAAGTCGTGTGGGTTGTGCGCGGCACTGCATTTCAATGCATAGACTACTGAGGCAGGGAACTGAAGCCGGCGTGCTACGTCGAGACGGGAGGTGCGGCATACTCGCTTGTATGCTCACGTAGGCTACTGGTGCATCACACCGAATAAGATATCTAATTATCAGGCCAGCGGTGGTGGTAACCAGGAACATTCCTTCTAGTAACGGGTCAATATTGTTTATTGTAATTATTGTACATAGTATTCAGGTGTTGGAGCATTTTTTCAAATAAATACTCAATAAATTACAAACCGTTCACATTTGTGCTTCATTTCTCCGGCAAAGACGCCACAATACCATTCAACGCATCTCGGTCTCCTGATGGGGAACTGATAATTTTTTTTTCGGAACCGGCCATAATAATCAAAGAAATGTCCATAAACGTTTCTTTTTTCGTGTTTATTTAAATCAACGTCACCTAAATAGATCTATGTAGGAGGCGTTGATTAAACACCAGTACCCAAAGGCAATTTTCTCTCAATACGCCATAATTTCCTTTGGAAACACTGTTGCCATTTTTAACTAAACAATTGAATTACCAAGTGAATTGCCATTCATTTTAATTTTTATTCGTATTATCTTTGTTTTAAAATTAAATTGCGAAAACCTACTAACAGTATTAAATTTGAAGAATTACAAAATTATTAAATTTTTAAAATTTCACGTTTATATGGAGAAAACAAAACTGTGAGTAATGCTAGACAATGAATGAACGTTCTTACGAACAACTTCTCACTATTACGTTCTTAAGTAAAAAAAATCGATTTTCAAATTAATGTGCCCCACAACGTATTCTTTTTAAACTAAACTAACAGCTTATTCACATAAACAACAAAACAGTAGCGTTTAAATGTTTTCATAGATTCGAATACAAAACTATTAATAGAGCAATTACAAAAGTAGAAGTGAACATAAATTAGACTGTGGAGTTTTAATCTCTTCTGAAAATAGGGGGGGGGGGGGAATATAAAAGGGTTAAAAAAAATCCTGGGAAGAATCAAATGTAGTTGTATAAAAGGTTGCGACGGAATTTTTGGAACTAATTGGAAATTATCTGGATTTTTGAATTTATCATGTGTGCTAATGAAATTGTGATATGTGCATTTTTGTGCACATTAGCAAAAAACGTAACAAATGTAGTTGTACTAAAATCTAACTATTCATATCATCAATACCTGCAGAACCTGTAGAATTTGTTATGGCGATTATAATTTTGAAATTACAATATTACCAGTTCATATCCCGTATGTTGGAAACTTTTGAGTGGGAGTATAACATTATCAGCTACTACGATTCATAGGTAAGTCAAAGTAAGTTCAAATTGAGTTCAAAGGCCAGATATTGAAAGAACATATATGAACAAAGCTAGGCATGAAAGAAATTAAGTACGTAAGAAATTTTAAACATACGAAAGTATTTTAAAAACAGTTTATAGCATCGGCGACGCCTCATTATATTAGTACTATTGGTACTACTATGGTCATATTTGAGTTAAATAAAGAAACATGTTTAGAAAACGCTACTCACCTAAGATTAAAATATTCTTTAAAATGTATCAGACTTACAGTACAATATTTTGGTTTTGGCTGCGAGATAAACGTCTTTGCTCACATATCAAACAAAATGGTATTTTTTAGACTTGTCACGTTTCTTTCGCATACACGATACATCATTGTTCGTTGCAAGACCAGACAAGGCATTATTTAATAAATGCAATGAAATAGGATATTTATTTTCAAAAATAGAAATTTTAAAGATTCAAATGCAAAAGTTCGAAAGAATTAAACATGCAAGCCGCACACTTTCGTATTTTAGTTCGTGAAAGACAACAATTCTGCTATCAAAACCATTATTCGTCAGAAATATTTCCTTTTACTTCTCACAAAATTTACATGCACATTTCTTACCGTGAGAGGTGGCTCAGGGTATCAACTCACGTTACTGCAGTGTCTGTGACCGGGAGGTCCTAGTTTCGAGTCCCAAAGATGGCACGAATTTTGACACTAGCCAGATAGGTAGGCCGAGTGCCGTTGCTGTGCGGAGGAGAATTCTAGCGGCTGTCTGCTGTGATCGGTAGTTTCCCGTGGTTTCGCAGATCAACACCAGGAAAATGCCGGAACAGTGCCCTAACAAACGGGCCACGGACCGTGCGCGATTTTTCCTTCCCATTTCTTGTCTTATTCTATCCTTTACTTACACCTACATGCACTACACCATCACACATGCCGGCAGACCGGCCGTGAGTTTAGAGGTTGTCGCGGTTGAGGCGGTGCCCCGCAGGTGCCAGATACCTGGTTGGGGAAACCCCGGCTAGCCGACAGGTAGGTCGGAGCCGGATCTCATCATCTAGCGGAGGAAGATCACCGACACCTCCCGCGATAAAACGTGCACTACTTCTACGGGACTAATGACCTTAACAGTTGACGTACGCGGAATCACCCATTAACCAGCCAACCACTTCTAGTATTTAAAGCGTTAAATAGCTTCCGGTGTACCTTTCGTTATCGCGATACCAGTGCTCCCGTCAGCGTGAGTAAACCGCATCGCCCCGCTCGCAAACGGCCCACTTTTCATGCTGTTCCTCAATATTTGGCTGATGGTGCCCGCGGAGCAGCCGCCGTCTCTGAGGATTCTGTCGATGGCGCCGGCGACGATCGCCCTGCCGCCGGCCGGGCCCTTGCCCGAGGGCGCGGCGCACGCGCGGCGGCTGGACGCCATGCCGCAGCCGACGCGCGGATCTGCTCGCTCCGCAGCTGCGTCTCCCCGGCCGAGCCGCGCTCTCATCCAGAACGACGCTGCAACACCGCGCGCGACACCTCGCACCTCGTACTACGCAGAGGGGGGCTCTTTGCAGCAAACCGAAGGCACGGGTTTTGCAGTCCATGCAGCGCCCTCTGGAGAAACAGAGCTACATCTACTCGTAGTGTTCCGTGAGAGCGAAGGCTTCCGCGGCCGGAGTCAGTATTTACTTGGCTGTCCGGGTGACGCCGCAATGCATTACGCCCTGAGGAAGGTCGCAGAATGGCGACCGAATGGTCGGCACCTTCGCCATGGACGCGGCGTCACCCGGACAGCCAAGTAAATACCGCAGTATTCCGTTTGACGCACAAATCACAATCACAAAAGCACAATTCGTAAGGATAGTGAGTTGAGAAACTTTAAAAACACGTTGCTTCCTACATCGGTTACTGTCACGTCAATGGAAGCTATTGAAATGTTATTGTAATTAAAGTGAATGTTATTGCAATAAGAAGCAAATAAACAGATCACAAATAAAGCGGCGAACAGTTGTATGCCGAACATACTGAATGCATTGTGAATATTATTATTCTAACCATTAATGTACTTTTCCTGACAAAAACGTGATGCACCCAGGAGCAGTGGTTGAAAGTAAATGAAATCACATATGCTGCAAGACCATGTGATGTTTTGAACTAATTACATTCTGGGATGAAAGGGACAAATCCGTTGGCAGTTACAGGTGTAAAGTTAGCGCCAGGTTAGTAGGGCGTCGCATCACCTCAGGCTGCAATGCATGCCCTTATGCGGTTCAGCATGTTGTCAAACAGCCTTTGGATCTTCTCTTGAGGATCCTCTCTTGAGGAATGAGAACAGTTATTGCAGACGTTCCTCCAGATCCTGCAGCTTGGTACTGCAACGGAGTCCCCTTCCAATGTTATCCCATCCAACGTGCAATGAGGAGAGACAGGTCCGGTTATCTTGCAGCCCACGGGAGGGCCTCAACATACTCTGGGCAGCCCACAGACACGTACTGTGTGTGGGCATGCGTTATCTTGTTGTGACGCTGTCCCAGGATGCTGTGTCGTAAGGAGTAGGATGTGCGGACGCAGAATATCTGTAAAGAATCGTCGTGCTCGTCACTATTAGTGGTGGTTTGAACGCTTATCCGATTGCTCCCCACACAATGCCCGAGGTTACGACTTTGTGTCTCTCCACAATATGGGCAAGATGCGCTCTCTGCCATTCACCTCATTCTTGCCACACTCGAACACGATGGTCATCAGACATTATGCAAAGCGCGACTCGTAACTGCACAAGATGCGACGTCCGGTCCATTCCGTCCTCTGTCTATTCCTCCCGGTCATGACGCCAATCCAAACGCCGACGTCGGTGTTCTTGTGTCAATGCCAACCAACGCATGGAGGGGGCACCCCAATCCGGTGGATGTGAGTCGTCGAACCACTGAGCGGGAACTCACGGGATGTTGTAGAGTCGCCAGAGCATGTTCGCCTAGGGCGAGTGCCGACGTCATGGGATTCAGCACTGCTTGGTGCACCATAAGACCTCGATCGGGGATTCATAGTCGACCCGACGACGTGCATGGGTGCCCTCATATACTCATTGATTCCAACATCGGGCCACTGTAACATCTGATTAGTCCACATCCCTGGCAATTACACGACCAACCAGCCCCATGAAGTTCCACAATTCTATCAAATGCAATAAATAGGTGGATGAGCTGTCTGCTTGGCATCGCGTGTGAGTAACGTCGTCCTGCACTGTGTGACTCATAGCAGTTGACTGATAACAGCAGCGCAACAACAGGGTGGCGTCAGGTGACATCACGAGTGTACACTGGTGGGTGTTCTACACATTTCAGAGACGTGCTATTCTAATCATTTACTTGTACCTCAATGGTATGCATGTATATCAAAATGGGATAATATTGGACTACTCCTTCTGGGTGCATCACGTTTTTGTCAGGAAGTACAATTTAAATACAGATAAACAAAAAGACCACAATATAGAAAAGAGATCTGATACAAATAACAAGTCGAGTCAATACAATCGTTCTACACGCCATCAGGCACCTTTCATGGTTTGATTGTAAAAAACATGGCGGCCCTTAGTTCGACGAGCGTCCACCAAGAGCGCTGAAACCGTAGGGACAGCCACGCGATGTAGTATATTCTAGCTCGTTCACGTATTCACATTTAGTATGCAAGATTAGTCATTTCAGGTGATTAGACGCTGCTTCCGGTTAGTCGAACCTCTGGGGAAAAGTCTAATTATTGCCGAAAAAATCTACATTTGGGCGTATTAACTACGAAAACGTAAATTTGTGAATTGGAGGAGTTAGAGTGCAAATTACGTCAGTTCCGTATCACGAGCGGCACTGCTATCGCGCCCGATTTAAGTTCGTCAAAATTGTAGTGCACTCGCTGTTCACAAATAACCTCAGCAACAGCGCTTCGAGCCTTGGAACTATCCATAAAGTTTCGATAATGTACAGGCCACGACGAATTGAAAAATTACATAATAAGGAAATCCATTCTCCTAAGGCCAAAACCTTAAAGGAATTATTTATTGCTAATCTAAAATAAGGCTGGTGATTTATTTACATGAAATTTTCGCCTGTATACCTTTTCAACCTCAAATTGTGGTCAAACACTTTCAAATTGAGAACCAACACATTCATTTTGAGACCAAGTTTATTCAAACAGAGCAATTACAAGAGTAACCTAAATAGAAGTTTTATGAATGCAAAGCATTGGGATGTTTATTTATTTATTGGACATTTGGAAACCAAACGGAAATTTGGAATCAGTTGGTCTGTCCGTTCTGCTTTTCCCTCTTTATATCATCTCCGCCTCTTTGTTCGACTTCATCTCCTTTTGCTCCTTCACCCACTTCTTATTTCTGCTGGTTCTGAATTTTATTAGATATTTTCCAATTTGAATATATATTCCAATCTGTTTCTGATTTCTCTCAATTTGAATGTGGTAGTTGTCGTTGCCCTAAGACTCATTTCAAACAAAGCGTATTTGAACCTATTACAAAATGTTGCACTTTTTCAATCTTATGATTTTAAAACTGAGAAGTAACTGATCAAAATTCATTAATTCCTTAAGAGCGTACGGCGGTTATGTGTTTATTCGAAATGTGAACCTTTCCTTCAGGGTGTACATTCTACTTTGTGGCTCTCGTGGGCGACGTATGGCCGAAGTGAAGTAAAGAGTGTCATTTCGAGTAAATATATTATCATCCTAAGCTCTTACGGAGTTAAATCATTCTGATCTGATACTACAAAAGTGTTCGTGGCATTATACTAGAAGCCAACTTCGAACGTTTCTGACAAAAACAATATGGAGATATGATCCAAAAATATCATATTCCATAACATATGCGTTGTATTTTAAATTTGAGGGAGAAAAGGAATTGGTTATGTTGAGAAGCAAAAGGTGGTAAGGTGGTTTGAATTTACTTTACGAAATATTAATGTTTTACCTGGATATACTACATTTTTCCTATGTTAAATAAGATAGTGTTTGGGTATAAATGTTGATTGTAAAACTTACTTTCAAATTTGGCTACTGTTTGTTCCAATTTTAGAATTTTTTACTTCCTGTGCATTCGTTAATTGGTAATAGTCAGGAAGCATTTTGAGTCAGTCATAGAAATTTATCTTCGTTTAATTTGGTTCGTATTGCTTGGAGCTGCGCTTACTCTGCTTCTCATCGGAGAGAAAAATGTGATCATCGCACCCACAGCCGACTCCCCTCCTGGCGACCAGTCAGCTTGGCTAACGGGAAGCCCGTCACGAACCCATACATAATCCGATTTAAGGGTAGTGTCCATTCAGGATCACGAGCGGGACGGAGAGGAGGACATTGACCTGCAATCGGGAGCTTCATTACGACTTAAACGTTTTGGTATTGATGCTCCTGATTGAAAGATGTTGTCCCCCTTTCCTTCCCGCTCGTGACCTTGAAGGGACACTACCTTTAAATTGGAGTATAGCAGCGATGTGCGTTGTTCCTCTCGTTACTTCCACGTTGGCTCTTAGCTCCTCCTCTAGGGTCCCCGACGCCCCGGTTTTTGGAAAGTTTTCTTCCTTTTGTCCCGGTGTCCCGACAAATAAGCTTCGGAATGGCCTCGATACTCCGAGCCTCGATTTATAATGCAGATGGTTGTGTTCGTTACCATTCGGTTGTCGACATTAGCAGGCAGAGCGAAGCTGTCTTTTGGAAAAAGTTCATTGTCCAGAGAAGTAATCTACACGAAAAAATAGTGATGCTGGTGGAAATGCTTCCAGCCTCCAGGCTGGAGGAGTTAGGGCTGGACAACTGAATAAATATTAATTAACAAATATGTAAGTTAATTGAATTGAATGCTAGTTCACACATCACACTTGAAGTTACTGTTCAAGTGTTTAAGAAAATTAAATGTGTTGCAAAACTGCCGTAACTATGTTTCCTGAATAGAAGAAAATGAAAAACATTTTTTAAATTTTTTACAATAATTCCTTTTACAATTTTATTTTTCATTGCTTTCTTGCCTTTTTACACAATTACGTTAGCCAGAATAAATGCCTCTTCTGCAAGCCTATTTTTGTAAACAAATTTCGCTTTGCCTACCTATGTTGGGTGAAATAAATGCCTGAATTTTAGTGCACTATTTATTACCAATGAAAAAACTTTTACCTTCGTCAGCAGATACAAACTTCGTATTCCTAGTCCCAGTACTGCAGTCGTGACGTTCGGTCAGCGAAACATAGGTCGCGACCTCATCATTTGAATGTTTGATTACTTCCCAACTATCGTCGCTTCTTCTGTAACCAATCCACAAATCACCATTGCTTTTCAATTGGGAACAGATATTCTGTTCTATGTAGACCATTGCTTTCTTCTTTGAAGAAATTTATATCACACCCTTGCCAAGTTTTTGGTACCCGGGGGGGGGGGGCTCTTTTGCATCGTATCCGACTTCAGCGAATGAGCTTCAGACACCAGTTTGCGTCACATTATATGGGGGAATTTTAAATGAAGCAATTTGCCAAAACAGTCATCACCTTGTTACAAGTCATTGAAACAGATATATGAAGCATTTTTTAAATATTGCAACTTTTATTTCAATTACAAAGTCAATGTCTTACTTTTCGTTGAAAATTGTCACTTATATCTTTTCAAAATACTTCTCAACACTTCTCGATCTCCATGCAATATGGCGGGCAAATTCTCGACTGACTATTCAAAAGAAGTGCTCTTGCTGTGGTCACGTGTTTCGTGACGCAAACTTGTGCTGCGCAGAACTGCTGAGTAAAACTCAGTGCGCCGGAGTAGCCTACCCAAATCATTCCACAGCGGTTCCCTGAACTGCCATCACTACTTTGACTACTAGAGTCGACAGAATTCCTGTCCACGAGTCTAAATAACGTACACAACAGCTTACCTATAGTTACTACAAATCAGTATGACAAGTAGACGTGTATTCTGTCTTTTTTTGTATAAATTTTGTTCATTTGGTAAAAACGGCGTAATATCAATAGAAAAGAATACACGGTCTGTTGATGTTTTGCCAAATTACATCATCCGATCATGTCAATTGAGTTAAAAATGCTATTGTATTCAAGTAGACTAACAGAATATCAATTGATAAAAACGAAATTGTTTCCAAAATCATCATTTCATAGAGACTTGATCAGATTATTATTTTACGAGGCCCATATGTCCAAACAATGAGAGCCACTAATATGTCGAATAATAGATTTCAGATATAATGAAAATGAATATGAAATAAAGAACTACCTCTGCCATTAAAAAAGGTAATTAAAAGTGCATTAACATGAACTGTTAGTGTATATAAAATTATTTTTAATTGTGTAAACATTTCTTTATTTTCATATTCATATGAATGTTCCAATAAAATTTTGCATTCATGAATTCTGAATTGTAATAAAAGTTTGCATATATACATGTTATGAATGCAATATTTTATTGGAAAAAGTATCGGGCATTCCTATCAAGTAGAAGCTCCAAGAACATGCTTAGTCAGCTTTTGTATTAATAAATCCGTGTTCATAATCACGACTTCAAAGAAGGGAGTTCTAAAATACGATGTACCTATTTAAACAGTAAATGATAATGAAAAATTATAAATTATACATACCTTTGTATTAGGAACAATATTATTGGAAATAATTCAAAATATGACCATCCATTTACACTGGAATTTAGAAGAAATAATTTTGCGGATTTAACTATGCAAAATGCATTTTGCACCTAATCAATAATTAATTAGAACTAATACACATTCATCAGGAAAACAAACATCACTAAAAACACTCCTGCATGGAACACAGAATCATAAGGTGCTCACTGGAAATTTGTTAATCTATTTTACAAATTCATCAAAACCTTATTTTATGAAATGCAGCATATCTGCTTCCTAATTATTGTTAAATTTGAAAAATAGAAACATTTCCCCAGGCTCAAACTACCAAGTGGGCAGCCAAGCCACATACTAGCTTCACTCCAGAAACGAGGAACCACAACTCATTACAATGAGCAAAACATCTTACTTTTGAGAATCAAGTAGGCCGTGACGAAATCACGTACTAATTACACACAATAGAATTTGTAAATTCTCACATTTTACATTTTTTTAAATTAAAAATACCATTGAGCCTCTGTCAACAATGCATCCCATTACTTTTGTGATTATTTCCTAACACGAAACATTTATAGAAATGCTTTTCCAACATGCTTTCATTCAAGCTTGCATTTGTAAATACAGGTTTACAGACATGTAACACATTCCAATCAGACACAGTTTGAACGTTTGGCAAGTTCTTTGAGAAAATACATTTTAAACATGTTACAGTTGTTCAATGCAAAATTAGTGTTAATTATCAATCAGACGAATGAAGTCCTAACGATTCATGCAACTGATGGAAAGAGAGTATTGTAATTCACAGCATTTCACGTACTCGTCAGTGCAATGTAACAATCACAAATTTGTATTTTTCTTCACTTCTGGAATATCCTACACAGAAGTGGCGATGAATTTGGCCAATCGGTTTGTCTTTTCAAGAGGAATCGAATGAGTTATTGATCTGTAGGTGCCGCAAATCACTCAAAAAGATTTTAGTTGTTTACGTCTCCCTCCCAAAAAAAACACTACTCTTCAAGAAATATTTTAGAATCTGGATGGATCAGCAAAAAAATACATTCCCCATCAGGAGACCTTGACGCGTTGAATAACACATTTTTTATGTATTTACGTTAAAAACAATTAAAAACTGTGTGTGACGTGCTATGGGGAGAAGTTAATTTGAAGTCATATTTATGCCCAGAAACTAAACTATCCATCTTAGCATTTGCTCGAGGATCAGGGAAACTGGACGAAAACCTGATCGAGATGCGGGTCATTGACCCAGAAGCTTAAGTACAATACGTTTCAGGTTCTTTAGAATTATACAATCCAAATGGTAAATAATATACTAAATGGCGTTGTTAAAATTAATGTTACGTTCCTTTTGGATGCTCGATATAGTCTCTATTTGTAACAGTTGTGCAGCAGAAAAGATTTTACTTGGGACTTAAACTTTTGTGTCGAATTTAATCGTTTAATGTGATATCGCAAGGTGTTTTAAAGTAATCAACATGTATTGTATGTGAATTTGTTGTACTGAGCTGTTGATACTGACGCCCGATGAATATGATTACAATGTCGAGTGCTGTAATTATAGACATCAGTGTTTGCTGAAAATGTATTCCCGCTCCTAAGTAAGTCATTTTCGACAAAAACCACTTATTCATAAATCAAGAGACAATGTAATGGTAAAATACCTATTTTGATAAAGAGAGGCTTACAAGAGCCACGTGGGTGGAATTTACTTATTCGTTCAATTCGTTTTTGTAATATAAAAGTCTGGGAGCTATCAGATGTATTTCCCCAGAATATTATATCGTATCTCAAGCGGAAATGAACATTCGCGAAATATACACAACGAGCAGTATGGAGGCTGATTGAATTTGAAAAAACTCTGAAAGCGTAACATAAAGAACTTAATTTAGTGTTCATTTAAGGTTAGACTGAATTGAAAGACCTAACAATTTGGTTACTTTAACATCAGTCAGTGGCAAACCGTTAATTTTCAATGAAGTACAGAGCTGATTATTTGAAATAAAAGACTGCATTGAAACCGTTGTCTTTTCATTTACTATTAATTTGTTATTACGGAACAAATTGGAATATCTGATATTGTACTATTTAAGGTTTCTTTATTGCAAAGAATATTCCTATCATCCTCAAAGAGAACTCTTTTTCCGTTTCTAATCGTCGAGGGCAGATCGTTAGTAGTATAGTAGGAAGATAATAGGGCCTAAAATCGATCCCTGCAGAACTTCACATGCAATTAGCAAAGAATCAGAAAGGTGTATACTTAATGTTCCGTTATTCCAGTAAGGTATTTCTATTCTCTGAGATCGTTGTTTAAGGTATGAACATTATCAATCTAAAGCAATACCACGAATTCCATTCGAAGGTAATTTTGAAAGTAAAATGTTATCATTGACGTCAAAACTTCTGAAAGATCTAAAAATTTTCCAAAAGGTACTTCGTTTTGATCCATGGATGAGGCGACAGCTTTAAGAAAAGAAAATACGTCTATTTCCGTAGATTTTTATTTGTTTGAATTTGTCGGAAGGGAGTCTGCAAGTGATGGATGGACAGGTTATACATGTAGGGATATATGCAAGTATCTTCTTTTTTGTGCAGTGTTCCCTTCTCGATTCCGCGCCAACGGTATTCCTACAACTGGCACCTCACGTTTATTTAAGTAAGATGCAATGGTAATACAGATAAAACAGGAGCATGATGTGTCTGAGCATGGTCCTGTGAAGGGGCAGAAAGATCGGGCATGATGAAAATAATGTAAATATACAAATGTATTGCAACTATCACGACGAAGGTTCATTTTCACCATACTCAAATGACCTCTGATACAATGATAATATAGATTCTTGTACAGATTACAGAGAGGTATTTGTAATTTACACTAGGGACAGGAAGATGATTTATGTTCAACGTAATTTTTATGATATTCAACTTTAGTAACTCATCTTATATCAAATACATATCAGATATACATTTTCACTGAGAACACATTTTTGATTACTTAACAATATCGAATTAATACTAATTAACAATAACTCGATTGCTTTACAAACTCAAATTAACTAGTATTAAAAATTACAAATTTTGCAAACATATATTTGAAACATTCATTTGTAATAAAATACCAAGGGTACTCAATTATTTTGCCATTAGTCTCCATCAAATTTAGAAATTGACATGAATAATCTGAACAATTACGTACATTCAAATATTGTCCAACCCAATGAAAAGGTATATTTATTTACATAAAGTACAATTATATTAAATTGATAATATTCACAAACTCTCATTGGATGAAGAGAACTGGATTGATGTAAATGTTCTAGAATGTGGAGAACCACTCACATTCCTAACATGTTAAAGTTCTTTCAAAGTACTTTTTATAAACAAAAGATATTTTCTTTATTTCAAGAGACAAATCTGTCTGTGGATGCATCATGTTCTGTCATACTAAAAAGAAAATTAAATAACATTTTCAGTAAGTAAAATGTCTAACAAACTATGCTAATTCAGTTCCATGTCAAACCACTACTCTAGCTACATTTTTTCTAAAGAGGAAAATATTCACATCTGTAAATAGGTAGTCACACTAAGCTATGTGGACTATGTTTGAAATTTCTTCATTGTATTTATTCTACACACTAAGAAATCACAATCTTTCTTAGAAAATTTCTTATGAATCAACATTTCCAGATTTTTTTTGTTCACAGGACTTTGATCTCATGATAACTTAGTGACACACAATACAGGCCCCAAAGAATGCATTTCATCAGCATTCTTTCAAGTTTCAGAACAACTTTTTAGAATACAGAGTAATGTGTTAATACTCTCAAGATAATAAATTGTAAACAGACTTTTCTCGTTCAACCTTTGGTCTCCTAGAAAAGTAACTACCATCCCTAATATGCAGTCGTATGTGATCCCCCATATCATAACGTGAGGTGAAGTACATTGAACAAAGTGAGCACTTCAGAAGCCTTTTTCTGTGCTTCTTAACATGGTGTATGTACAAGGTTTGTTCCTCAAAAGGCTGATCACAGGATATGCATATAAATCTGGGCAAGCTCGTTTTTTCAATTTCATGTTTATATAAGTGTTTCATCAGATTCTTACACAGGTTGCATATAGGCAACAGCTCCTCTTCAGAGTTGTTAACACCCCGATTATGAAACAGAGCCTTGCTGCACAGCTCGCAATTAGAACCCCTTGGGTGCAGCCTATCCTCCATGGTGAAGTTATGAGTTATAATAAACTTGCATTTCTTACACGAGTGATGGCCAGGAAATACCTCAAAATGTTTTTTGACATCATTCAGCCAAAGGGCTTGGTTTTCTTGCAATCCAGATGGTGCTGTTTTTTGATCAGATGAACTTGGAACATTAGGCATATCATTTAAATCTTTCTTAGAACATTCTTGTTTTCGCTTTTCATTCTCCCACGCCTTATCTGATAATGCCTTCAAAACCATTACATCTCCTTTACGATGAGAATTCTTTTTTGGTACTTCATTCTGCAATACAAGAAAATTTTATTACATAAATCTGTATTAGTTTTGTTTATATGAAAAATAAATAACATTTTATTATTATGTATTACTCGCATTTGTGTCCATTGCCAACACCACACTCATAAGAAATATCTTAAAGCAGAATCGGAAGTAAAACGAAGGGGTGAAAAAAAAGTTTTTTAACAATCTGGTACACACGTAGTTCACAGTCACCTGCGAAACAATCGATCTCGAAATTTTAACGCAGATGTACATATTCAAAGTTTTGATACCTAAAATGTATTTTTCTAATACTACATTTGCCAGACTTAAATGTGTAACATAATATAGCAAAACCATTCACAGAATTTTCTTGAAAATAAGTATTATCAGATAGATCTGCATTAACTTAAAGCAATTAGAATTTGATTGGATTACCTGTCTGTTGTTCAATATATAATAGGGAATATAGAGAAAGTTAAGTTGCCGAAAATCGATTTCAAAATGTTCCCAGATATCAAAAATGTCGATACTAAATCCCCTGATACCACAAAAATTTTTTTTCTTCTTTTTTTTCAAAAATACGATAGTCTTTCTGTCCCTCTAGTGTTTGCAGCACACATAATATGCCTGAATTATAGGATTCTTCTCAAACGATCTGGCCCGACTCCAAGCTCTGCGATTATGAAAATCATTCTTCACATTTTGGTGATACTTCATATGAAGGCTGACACAGTTTCCAAACGTTATATTTGACTTTTCTCAAAATCAGCTCCATTTTTTACCTTCTCGTCTTCTGCTTACATAGTACAGAGAGAGAGTATTGTTATTGCAGGGGAAAAGGCGAAAGTTTCCCAATTTTTCTAAAATATAGCTCAAGTTCTTTTGGTAAGAAAGTTATTTGAAAAAAATATTTGAAAATCATTTGAAAAATTAGATTGTTCAAAATAAAAAATTTAGGACATATTCTAATAGCTAATACACAAAATAGCCATAAAAATTCGTTATCCTAACCAAAATTTAAAAATTATCTTAGTCTCTACGAAAAAAATATTGCGGTACTTATCTTCGTAAATTCACTGTTATAGAATTAAAACATGTAAATTAAATTAAGATAAATTACATTATCAGTAAATTTCTTTATACTTACGGAGTGATATACAGAAAGTTATGTAATGCTGCAGGAGATCAACTTCGAGATTTCAACGAAAATACGACTCACAAATTTTATTTTATTTATTTTATTTTATTTTATTTTATTTTTTCAAAATCCCAATCTCCTCGTCCGTACCCACTCTCCGTCCATCCGCAGTCTCTGTCGTTTGTGAACAACACTAGTGCCTAAACTATTCGTACAATTTTTTCTTTTTTTCAAAATTGATAATCCCTGATCGATCTGCTGGCTAGACTCTTAGCTATGCGATTTTCAATAACTTTATATAATTGTGGGGTTAAATTACATGAAGTCCCTGAGACATTTTTCAAATTTTATCAACAATGGCTATCATTTTTTTTAAATATCTTGTACGAAATTTTTTAAATGTATTTAACCAGGTCAGTGGAATTACCGATTTACATGTGATTATTAGTTTTTTATGTATAAATTAAAATCAATAGTGGCTCAAAGTTACAAGTAATTATAAATTAGAGCACTTTCATATCCCTATTTCTGATCGAGGATATCCCCACTGGGCACCTCTATGATGATTGTTAATTTTGTGAAATTGAATCTAACAAAAAAGTAAGCAAGATATTGTTCGGGACCACACAGCAAAGCAAGAAAATTATACAGAAATTTATTTCTACATGCTTAGCGGACAGAATCCGTTCCAGCTTTCACAGGAAGCTCTTTAGAGGCGCTCGGCGCCTCATGCTGCCTCCGCTTGCACGCTGTGTCGCAAGCGACCGTGTCGTCACAGCGCTTCTCCGAAATTCTATCGCGTATGCAGCTAACCGTTGAACCGCAACCGCCCCAACTGCCACAAGCTTCAAATGCTTCGAGACTTCCAGAATCCGTTCATGTTTCTGGCCTTCGTGAATGAATTGCCGACTAATGTAGCTTCAAACGTACGAGGCTTTGCAGATGACTACGTAATTTACAGGATTATCAACTCGGAGAAGGACGAGGATATTTTGCAGCGAGACTTGGACAAATTACACATCTGGGCAGAAACAAACGGCATGGAAATAAACAGTTCAAAGGGCAAGTCCATCACGTTTGGTAGGGGTCGAAGTTACAATGAATCTGCGTACAAACTGAACAATAATGTTATACCTCGAGTCACGTCTCTCAAATACTTAGGAATACAGCTAGACAGTAAATTGAGCTGGGAAAATCAAGTCAATTTCGTTGTAGGGAAAGCCTGGAAATCTTTACATTTTGTTATGCGGATATTGAAAAAGAGTACAGTGAGAGCAAGAGAATTAGCATATATGTCATTAGTGCGACCCGTATTAGAATATGGCGCGGTATGTTGGGATCCATACAGAATTTTGCAGCAAAAGAATCTAGAAAAGGTCCATCGTAGAGCAACAAAATTTACTTTCTGGGGTACCAAGAATAAAGGGGTATAGGGTTCACTCGAAATGAGATTCAAGTCACGTCTCTATGCAATGTATAAAGCGTACACAGGCCTTCGAGCGTGGAAATAAATTCAAAGTCGATTAGGGGAACCTAGATATTTCGGAAGAGCGGATCACATGCACAAAATTCAGACAAGAATTCAGAAAACGTACGTTCGGAAATATTCATTCGCGAATCGAACTATTAGAGACTGGAACGGTTTGCCTGTGGCAATCTTCGATCCCTTTCCGCAAAGCCTGAACAAATTTAAAAATAAATTAGTTTCCTGAATGTTGATATGTGTTATAAATATATTTAATATTATTCATTGTAAGTAACTACGTCTTCTATGTAATTAAGTTATTATTATTATTATTATTATTATTATTATTATTATTATTATGTGAAGTGCAGTGGCGTGAAGTGCAGTAACGTTGTGAAACTGAGGGAAACGAGTGTGTAAGAAAGACATTACAGCTCGGTGTTTCGCAGTGCGGTGATGTGAAGTGTGGTGAAGTGGAGAGCTATGAAAGATTGCACGGTGAAATGTTTACGTGCATTTGAAAAGTTTGTAGATTTTGTAAAGTTGTTAAGTTCTGTAATGTTACCTTAGTGTATTCTGCCTCCAAGTTCTCAAACTTAATTGCAGAATTATTAATAAATCTAAATCTAAACACTAATCTGTGATAAGTTATTAGCTCCCCCACACTGCATTCTGATGCGCAGAGAATCTTGGAGACATAGCTGCCGCCAGTAGAAATCAGTTCGTCCGTTGACAGCATGCAAAACACACGTCCACAGAGCTCCGTGTAAGACATACACATAAAATTCTCGCATAAGTCACAGTCTTACAAGTTTCAAAGACTCGTAAGGAGCAACAATTGCTCAAACTTAATCATTAGTTTGTGTTGTAACCTGAGTTGAATCAACACCACCTAGATATAGGTGGTTAGGATAGAGGTTGGTATCTAGGTAGTGTTGGTTGAATACGGCAGTGTATGTCGCCTCAGCTTCACATAAATCTTTAATGTTCCGTAGGAAAACATTGCTGCCTTAACTGAACTGAACTTTGTAATAAGTGCAATTACTGAACTGTGTATTTATGTATTAATGCCAGTGACGTGACTAAGAATAAATTTGTTTTTGCAATACTTTGTTTTTGTGAAACCAGAAGCACATCCTGCAACCTGCATGCTATCAAAGGGATTCGAGGACAGCTCCGCTTTAATTAATCTATCAATCCATACAGTCCACTAAATTTCAAATACGTGAAGCAGCCCCGAACAGATATAGAGAGAGAGGTGGCAAAAAAATATTAGAGAAGAATACACTTATAAAAGTATCAGAGATCCGATTTTCACTGTTAGCTCTTAAAGTTTCGAAAATTGCAAAATTATGAAATATTCTTCCTACCACTACAAAATTGAAGTTAGAGATTTTTCCTGCAAATGAAACTTGTTTTCTTAATAATATCTTTCATTAAAGTAATGTAAATTTTAAAAAATAGTAGTTTTCGCGCAATATTGAGTGAAATATGTGCAGTATAAAAAACAAAACTTTCTAAAGACGGCACACAATTTTTTCTTTAAACTTTTGATAGGGTTCGTGTTCAATGTAACAGATGACACAAACCTCATTTTGCTGCATTATTTTGTTTTTACAAAATTGTAAATTTTTTGACGTCTCTCTCTCTCTCTCTCTCTCTCGCTTTCTCTCTCTCTCTCTCGCTTTCTCTCTCACCCTCTCTCTCACTCTCACTCTCTCTCACTTTCTCTCTCTCGTTGGTAATATTTACATAAGTGGTGATTTGTACGCATTTATGAGTACATGTGCTTCAATTATGTCAAAGTTTTCTTTGAAAATTAGCTTGAATTCCACATTTTCAGAAACACTTTAACGCTATTTTCCACAAAAGGGTTATACATTTGTTTCTTTAAACTTTTTGCACAGGTACGAATGTACTGTTTACGATGATGTAAGTAATTTTATAACATTCTTATTTGTTTTTACAAACATTACGCAAAGTATTTTTTTAATAACTCACACTGTGTATATACATATTGCATATTTGAGTGTAAGTTCCTCAAATGACTTACAATGAAATTTCTCGAAAACTCAAAAGTTTTCTGCGAAAAAGAGCTTCAAATTTCTCATTTATAGTAACGTTTAAACACTTTTTAAAAAACGGCTGCGAATTTTCCCACCAAACATTTCTCCATAGGACAAGGTTTTACTCTTCTATAATATTCTTTAAGTAATATTTCGATTCTGTTATTGGGAAACTGAGAAAATATTTTTTTTAAATGTACTATGGACGGCGATAAATGGTAGCTGGGGAGACGGTGGGACAAGACAGAGAAGCTATTCCAGTCTAAATAAGTTAGATAAGTAACTAGTTCGACTCAGTCTGTGCCATTCTGTCGCAGCACTAGTTTTCTGACATTTTTGAGTTTTCATGAAAGTTGGCCCATAACAATGTACGTCCCTTTTTTGACTTTGTACAATTCTGAATTTTTAGATAAAAAGGTCGTAGTTATTGTTTTTGCTAGTCTAAAATAGTGTCTTGAATTTTGTTCAGCTTGACGTTTGATGCAAAATATTCCAAAAAATAGAATATCCGTTTCAAATTAGAAGGTCACCGACATCAGATCGATGGAGGAATTTCAATTTAAGCGAACATATATACGTAAGAATACGGTATAGGTGCTAGTGGTGTTCAAAGACGGGAAGCCGGACTGACGATTAGACGTTTAAGAAAACACTTTTTCGGTATCAGAGCCCCCCAAAACGTGCATTGTCTTCAAACTTTAGACGTAGATTTTTTCATTTCTCTTGTCGGAACAGTTTGTTCAAAAGGGCAAAAGGCAAACTGGCAAACTAATTTTTTTATAAAATGTTTCCAACTGTTTGTATCTATAAGACTTGAGAGCGGGCGTGGGCAATTCCAGGAATCTTCCTGCCTGGGCCTTTGTAACTGTCCATCAAAACTGCGGACTAAGCTCGAGGGTGCTACTGGAGGAAGTGCTAGTGTCGCCAGGTACAACTGCAGGTTAGGCTCACCAACTTCCGCACATAAATATTGGCTAATTTCTGAGAAATAGGAAAAGCATCTTTTAAATGTTCAATTACTCATAATATGCACATATAAGAAAGCCCTGAAGAAAGCGCGAACTTCAGCGCAGTTTTAGTTCCTGTAAGAAGGTGCTGCAGCAGAACGCGCCACCGTAACGGTTTCCACCACGATATATGGGAGTTATAGGGCCCTGCTTCCTGCCTCGCTCCGCTCGAATGGTTACCGGAACTCGCTCACCGCGGCGGTTCTACAATTCCAAACGCCACACAACCTTATAATATATTTTGTTAATCAATAACAATTATCTAATTTAATATTCATTTGCAAAACTCACTACTATTCGTCCAAATAAAAAAATGCGCGGCAGACCTCTGCGCAGCCTTGCGCAACAGCTCCCGTCATGCTCAGTCGCAATCCAATTTTTCCTGAGGCAACACGTATAAAGCCTACAATTTCAGCCACTTGCAACATGTAACTTTTCTTTGTGCCCAACGCCTTTACAGGGTAACATTTCAACTGTTTTAATGTAAGTCAGTGCCATACGATTTTATTCATCATATTCATGGGTAACTTACGCATGTACTTTTTACGCATTCACGTTATTCGTTGATTGCAATTGATTCCGCTGAAATTCGCTTGTGTGTGGTAAAACTGATTTAATTACGGTTGATTGTGTTCAACCTTGCTATGCATTGGCAATATTAACAATTCCATTCACACGTATATTCACTGAATTCATTTCTCTTTGCAAATGGTGATAACGTATTACATATAGTGATAACGTATTACAAATGGTGATAACGTATAGTGCCATTAGACATGTACTCTGTCAAACTTAGCTGCACGCGCATTCTCTCTTCAAGTACGCTTGCTGATTGTATAGAGGCAAGCAGCATATCTCGCTGGCGTGCCTGACCCAGTGGCATGTGAACATCCGGCATTTCTGAGAGTGTACGTGTGCCCTCACCTTAGTGTGCACAATGCCTGAGAACGGAGCCGATAACACGTATTGTATGTGTGTGTGTGTGTGTGTGTGTGTGTGTGTGTGTGTGTGTGTGTTTGTGTGTTGTTCTTTCTTCACAGGTTCATCCCAACAGTTTGAACTTTGTAACCTCCAATCTCCTATATTGTTTCGGCAAATATCTTATATTGTTTCAGTACTATACATACCTTTTGCGGCTCTCACACGCAATCGATCATTATAATTGAGATCTCTAAAGAAAGAGAATTTCACGGAGACGTGAAAAATTGCACTTTGACTTCAAAAATATGTAGGATTTGTTTAAAAAAACTAATATAAATATGCAAATCATATGCAACCAGAAGTCGGTCAGCTATATCGTTAAATAAATCCTAAACGAAGCGTTTTAGGATCTTAAAAACTACAATTTTGAAATTAAAGGCTTCAAATAAACGTTCATCACACCGTAATCTACAGGAAGAGATATTCCTGGACATTATATAGAATTTTTTCTTGTTCCGTACTTATCGATAAAATTCGACCCACATTTTAACCCTTGGTGATGGTGGCAATCTTTGTGATGTCACGCTTAGAAGACTTACATTTGTCTTATACTATTTACGCTTTCTGTGTACACCGTGGTTTACGCACACTGAAGAAGTTTATTTTCATAATTATTAATTCAACATCGCTTTCGCAGCAACAACTAGAAGTACTGTTAATAGTTGTTTGATAAATATTGTTTCTTATGCGTGTAATGAAAAAAAATCATTTAACTTTTTGCCGAGGTTTACAAGTGCTGTGTACATAATTGTGGAGGGATGTGGGTGTACTGGGAAGAGTGAAGACGTATCTTATTAGGTTTGATTTGTTCTACCTGTACCAGTATTTTTATTATTAACAGTGATTCAGTAAAATATTTAAGTCTTGGTGTTGTCACGTAGCTTCCTTAAAAGAAAAAAGGCTTTTTTAATACTTTTGTGACTATTACGAAAAGCTAACAGGCAAATAATATTGAATAATTACTTGAATTTTTTTTTTACGTAAGTGTTGTGAATTGATCCAAGAAATCTCTTGATAATACTGAATAAACAGCATGAAAATTTGCTTTCAACATCATTTGCATTGTTTTTTGTTTTTATTTGATATTGTGTTAGTACATTGGAAGTTACTTTTATACATTTTTAAACAAATAAATACGTTTGGTTAACAAGTTTTCTTCTTAGAACGGAAATAGAAGAGAAGGGAAGAGTGTGGGGTTTAACATTCGACAGTTCTCGCACGGGTACGCGGAGGTGCTAGGGGAAAAATTGGGATATGGTGCAACACAAAGAACAAACTTGATAAATTAAATAAAGTAAAATCGCTAAGTGAACAACAAAAATCAAAATGCCATAACCTACAATACTACGTGAATGAATTTTAAAAAGCAACCAAATTTAAAATTATACAAAGAATAGCGCAGGTCACTCGACAACTGCAAACGATCACAATCCAGACGTAGGATTTAAATGTTGGCGGTAAGTCTGTACTTCAATGTCCAGCTGTAAATCCACATTGTAAATAATACACCATTTGGTAATAAACTTGAGGTGTTGGTTCGCTAAGATATTCAATACGTAAATATCGTTTGTGCAACATTTTCACCGAAGTGAAGTGTAAGCCTACTGAATTATTTCTAATGGTAAGAAATGGTATTTATTCCTCAAAGATGAAAATATTAGTTTTATCATTTTTTGGTACAGAATTGCTTCTCTTGAGGTACGTAGGAACCAGAAAATAATCCAATACTTTTTAGTATTCAAATACGGTAATTTTTCAATTTTCGCACCCCAGTAAGCTGGCGCCCTGCCTTAATACAAAATGTATTTTCTTTAGAAACGCTCAAACGCTATTTTCTCAGAAACGGCTCTAAATTTTTCTTTTTAAACTTTTCGAAATATTAGTGCTAATTGCATTCTTTAACATGAAATTCAATATATTTCGGGGTATTTTTTTTAATTACTCAAATGTAACTGTTTTGAAATATTTCTCTCTCCGTTAATATGCGCATTTCCAGGAATTTGTAAACACTACTACATTTGTGAGTAGAAATGCTTCGAATGACTCAAAATGACGTTTTTCTAAAACTCAAAACTTTTCTGTGAAAAGAGCTTCAAATTTCGAATTTACAGTAGCGTTTAAGAGCCCACATTCTTAAGAAACGGCTCCAATTTTGCAACGAAAATTGGCATTTAGGACAAAGTTGAACTGTTCTTTAATATTCTTAAAATAATATTTCCGTTGTACTATTAGGATTCTGAAAAATTAAGAAAATTTCAAAAAAAATGTACACTGGGTGGCAATAGATGGCAGTTGGCAAGTCAAAATAGCTAGCTCAGACGAAAAGAAGTAGAAAACTAATACGGGAAAGTCTGTGCAATTCAGTAGCACCACTAGCTTTTTTTATATTGTGCTAGTACATTGGACGTTACCTTTAGACATTTTTAAACAAATATATACGTTTTGTTAACAACGATCCCTCTGAGAATGGAAATAGAAGGATCGGGAAAAGTGTGGGGTTTAACATACGAGAGTTGGGTATGTGGAAGTACGAGGGAAAAACGTATGCTATGGCACAACACAAAGAAGACACTTTTTAAATTAACTTAAGTAAATTAGCTTGAAGTAAATGAACATTTTGGCGGTATCTGGAAGTCCGTACATCAATGCCCAGCTGTAAATTCATATAGTAAATAATACATCGTTTGATATTAAACTTAAAGAGTCCGTTCGTTAAGATATTCAGTAGGTAAACATCTATTGAGTAGCATTCTCAAGTGTCAAAGTGACATTTAAGCCTACTGAATTCTTTCTAATGGTAACAAATGGTATTTATTACTCAAAGGTGAAAATATTTGTTTCATTATTTTTTGGCTCGGAATTGCATCTCTTGAGGTACGAAAGAACGCAGAAAATAATCCAATACTTTTTAGCATTCAAATACTTTTTCATTTTTCGCAACCCCGAAATGGTGCCGTGTCGCTCCAAACCCCCTCTGTTCCTCATAACAAATCCAGGTAAGTTAAATAATATTGCAAAGAGTAGGGTTGTACTTGCCCGATCCTGTATTTTAACAAGGAAAACTTTACTTGGCTTTCTTAAGAGCCAAGAAGGGCCTTTTCTAATATTTTTGTGACTATCAAGGAAAGCGAAAACTAATGGTGAAGGAAGATTTCAATCTTCCTTCACAGTTACTTCGAATGTGGTTTTTAAGGAAGAGTGAATTGTGCGAAGATAATATCTTTATAATACTGAATAAGCTTATATTGAAAAATTGTTTCCAACATCAATTGCGTTGCTTTTATTTTTGTTTAATATTCTGTAAGTACGAAGTTACGTTTATATTGTAACAAATAAGGACGCTTCACTTAACCCTTTTCTTCTTAATGGAAAGAGTGGGGAAATGGAGCGAAAGGGTGGGAATTAACATGCGAGAGATCTCGCACGGGCACGCTAGTTATATGTTTGAGAAGGTCATTAATTATTTCATAACGATCAAACGCAAGGACACTTCATGTCCTCCTATTGTTAATAATAACAATAATAACCATTAAACCATGTTAATAATAACAAGTTCAATAGTTTATATTACAATTGTTTATCAATTTCTGTAACAATTATTTTATGATTTAATAACACGTGTTAAATTTACATGTTTTCATTTACTCCTGAGTGATGGTGACATTCCCCAATATAATTAGCTTTCAGGCATACCAGTCACATAAAAATATGAGATTCAAATTTGCAGAGCCTTGAATGTGCACAGATCGATCAGGGAATATCAAATTTGATTAAAAACGTGTGTACGATTTAGAAGGTATTGTTGATGACAGACAACAGATTTTGGGAGATTTTGTAGAAACTTCTCGATGGCACACAAGAAACGTTACACAAATCAAAATACATAATTTTTCGGGAGAGCCATTTGAAGGTTTGTCATTCTTTTGAGAGTGACATTGACTTTTACTCAAAGTTGATTATACCTAAGATCTACGAAAACTTAATGTAATACATGATTTAGAAATCCGTGGACAGTTCGACGTAAGGTTTAATCAATCCTTTTTAAAATAACCCTTCTTCGACATATGACACAGCTGCTATGTTCCCTCTTCAGCTACCTGTCCTCATGTGAAATGGTGACTTATTCAATATAACAGACAGTCGTGTTTCATCCAAAGACAAAACATTACTCCCATCTCGCGGCCAATTTTATAGAATTATGACGTTTTTCTAGATAAAAATACGTGTCGAGAGGAATATTTTCAACTTCTTAACTCAAAATTGCATTTTGTCACTTGCGTCACTTCTTTCGGCGGTCATCGCTCTTTTTGGGTTAAGGACCCCCCCACCCCCAAAAAAAAGTACTTTGACTACTCTACGTTTGAAATAAATTAATATACCAAATATAATATTAAGGAAAATACTTTCTCTAAACTTCATATAAGAGGCAGTAAAAATCCAAGTATAAACTACTGCGAAACAACTTGCTGCTTAACTGTAACAATCAATGGTTGTGATTGAGAATGGAGAACCAATCAGTTGAAATGGTTGAGGCCAAACTATCTGAAACATCACATTGCATAACAGAATGAGGATTTCTGAAATCCTAATCCTTCATCCTGAATTAGGATATCTGAAATCCGAATTAAGACATCAAACACACTTAACAGGCTTCCATAATCTGTGTTGCATACTCCACTCGTCGTGGGTGCGTGTTCGTGTGTATATTACGTGCAAGTAAGGAATGGTGGGCGTGGGGGCGAGTGTGTGCGAGGGGACGTGTGTGAGTGTGCGTATGTTCGTCTGTGCGCATGTGGGTATGTGCGCAAGTGTGCGTGTTTGGATGTAGACACGAGCATTTTACCTACGGCTTACTTGAGAAAATTCTGTCTTCTCCAGTGAAACAGAGGTTTCTGTTCTGCAAGGTTGCAAATCATCTGTTGGGCAGATAGTCTCTTTGCTTTCCTGCAACAGAACGACAAATTTGAGACTCTTCTAATATTTTGTGAGATTCCTTGCTCTAAAATTCTTTGCATTCGCAATGTACACATATTATAATTAATAATAGGGAAGCTACAGTGGCTTAGTCAGAGGGGGGAAAGGGCGCTCCGCCAATGTATCACAATTTTAAAGGTGACGCGAATTTTAAAAAAAGTATAGTTGAAATTATATAATTATTTATTTAATTATATATCAATTATTCTGAATTACTTAGTTTTTGAATACATTATATATAAAATTCATGAGTAAATATACTTTTATTTTGATTAAATAATGTACTATTCAGTAACATGTTTACATTTAATTCATGGGGGAGTGATACCACTAGTTTTCCCCAAGAGGCACCAACTGAACCTATGCCACTGGAAAAATTTTCAAACTTCAAAGCTCAACCCGTGCAGTTTTTTATTAAAATTTGTATTGAAGAGATTCATAAAATCGGAGGTATTCCTTACTTGAATGCTGTTTCTTACTTCTATTGTTGGAATATCCATAAAGAGAAGATTCACAAATTGGAGGATTAATTTAACATGATTCGTCTGATTTCGACTGTTGTTGCCTCGCGGAGTAAATAATCATAGTATGAATAGATTCGACATTGAAATTATTGAAGTGCACATGCAAGCATTTCTTCCGACACACACACACGCACGCACGCACACACACACACACACACACACACACACGCACACACACACACACACACACACACACACACACACACACACACACACACATATATATATATATATATATATTGTGACGTACCTTCATTGCGGTACTTTTCACTTCATTTATTATTAGAAAGGACAGGTGTCTTGGTTCGTGAATGGGCCTCGGGGGGGGGGTTGGCGAAAACATGGGAAAAACTCAATTATCATTTTCTTTGACCAAACAATCAATTTATTACTAAAATCACACATTTAGTACATCAATTCCAGTCTAATTACTTCCTGTTTTGGTACCAAAACTATACTCATGATCTCAAATTACACAATACCTTGAATACTAAAAATAGTTCGTTTCTTCTCGGATGCTCCCCAGCGGCTGCGGCGATCGGCGGCCTTCGTTGCGACTCGGCGCCCGTCGGACGGTTGACTGCTTGGACGCCGGTGGCTACGGCTCTCCGCGGCGGTTATACGACCTCTTTGCTTCAACCCCGACCGTTGCGAATATATTTCAGATCGAGTATGCACTAACTCAATATCACTGTCCACCTACCCCTTTGTTGTTTATCTCAGTGCTCCCTTGCGGCACAGCCTACCAGTTCTCCTTCGTTTTCCTTTCACAATCACGCATGCACGTGGCAAGTATCCACTGCCGTTACCAGCCATGCGGTCTACAGTTCTTGCTTTGTTACCAAAGTTCCCGACGCCAATTCCGCTTCCTCAAGCTTGCACTATTTATCATCGGCCATTATCACACTTAACTCACTCCCTATTGGTGTCTCTTCCATTATTTAACTTCACTTTGCTCCCTTTTTCTACCGCGCACGTCAACACCGCTCCGCTCTCCTACGAGTTCTCTTACCTACTAACTGCCGTCGTCTCGCCCGGTCTCGCCGCCTTCTCGAGCCTGACCGCCGTTGCCGCGCAATTCAAAATAGATGTATTTGAAAAAGTGCACCGCATTTCGATGTGTTTAAAGAAACGCTCCGCGTTTCAATATATATATATATATATATATATATATATATATATATATATATATATATATATATATATATATATATAATGACGTACCATCAATGCGTTCACTACATTTATTTTGAAGGAACAGGTGTCTTTGCTCGTGAATGGGCCTCTAGGGTTTGACAAAAGCATTGAAAGAAAAACTCAACTATCAGTTTTCAAAGAAATAAACAATTTATTACTACGAGAACACAAATTAGTACAACATTTGCAATCAAGTGATTTCTCGTTTTGGTACCAAAACATACATGTGAGCTCAAATTTACGCGATATATTAAGTTCCACGTACCGGTTGTTCCTTCTTGGATGTTCCCCCGGCGGCGGCGATCGGCGGCCTTCGGCTCGCCTCGGAGCCCGTCGGGTCGTCGACCTTCGCTCGGAGGCCCGCGCCTACCCCCAGCTCTTCGCAACGGTTACACGATGGCAGCTTGGTTCCAGCCCCGGTCGTTGTGAGGGTATTTCAGATCGGGTGTGCGATACCCACTATCACTGTCCGTCAGCCTTTCGTTCGTTATCCCAGCTCCCCCTGGCTTCACAAGTTCTCAGTTCAACTTTATTCACTCTTACACAGTCACGTACGCACGTGGCCACTAACAATTACCATCACCGGCCAAGCGGTCTATTAGTTTCACTATATTACCAGAGTTTCCAGCTCTTATCCCACTTCCTCAAGTTCGCACTATTGCCTATCGGTCACTATCACACTTGGTTCACTCCTAAATACTGTTTACTCCGTAATTTAACTTCGATTGGTTTCCTATTCACTGAGCGCGTCAAAACCCCTCCGCTCTCCTTCAAGCTATTCTCCGCACTAACTGTCGGTCTCACCGCCTTCTCGCGCCTGGTGTTGTCCGTTGCTCGCCGCCGTAACCAAGCTAATCAAGATTTATGTATTTGACCAAAAATGTACCGCGTTTTAATTTATTTTCAGAAACGCTCCGCGTTTCAATATATATACCTTACATTAAAATATTTACGTTTAATATGTCCATGTAATTTGGACAGAATTCTCTGAACGACGGCTCAAACATTCGGAAATTATTTATTTATTTACGGCAAAAACAGTTAAAATCTGTGTGTGACGTGCTATGGGAAGAAGTTAATTTGAAGTTACATTTAATTATGCTAATTTACTAATAATACTGTTCACGGCTATCTAATATAATATGACATTTTCCGTCATACACTTCAACTACCATTGGAAAAATTCTTAAAGAAACGAAGCTCCAAAATAAGTTTTTGAATTCAAACTTTTAAACGAACACAGCTTTTGCCACTAAATTCAATGAATTCACGTTCTACTTAATGTACCAACGATACGTTATGCGTATTTTAGCCATAAATATTTTTTAACCCTCTCTACTTTCAATAGGGTTATAAGATGTTAGGAATTCCTTTTCAGACGTTTTTTCTATTTCTCTCCCCTCCATGGCCCTCTCTACAAAGAATGTAAAGGGTATCTCATATGATTAGAAGTGGGCTGAAATTGGAGTGGCTACCAACTGCTTGAACCGGATTAGTTTTTACCCAATATTTACTGTTAATAAACCTGCTTAAGCTCGCGCTTAAGAAGGAACTTCTTAATAAGAGAATGTTATGTAATGCTGCGCGAAAAAACGGCGAATTTTCGGCAGAAAAACTCTTATAATAGAGTCCCGGTAACGAGAAAGTGGACACATTTTAGTTTAAACAATTTTTTCTAAAAAACGGCTCTATCATACTCTCATTTATCAAAATTGAAAACATTCAAAATTTTTTCGGCTTCTTCCTATCAATACAAATATGAAGATACAACTTTTTCAATGAAATTTTTCTATCAAAAACAGATTTTCAAATAACGAAATATTGAATTTTTCGAAAATATGAGTATTTATGGAATAATTGGACGTCAAAGTTAGTCGCCCATTCTGAAAATGCTGAGCATCTTAATCGTAATTTTAGGTGTTTTGAGGCAGTTGGATTATACTACGTAAGTTTGAATGTATATTATTCCATATTTCTTTGTTATCTTAAATTGGAGCTTCTGTTATACGTTTACAAATTAAGTTTTAGAAATTATTTAAAACCCATTTGAAATAAATATGAAATAAACATTGTTAGTATTCAGTCACCCACTAACAATTTATGCAGTTGAAAGCTACGTAAGTTAGAATTTGTGTATTATTTCATTTTTTATTTACTATATTTATAATAGTTCATTTTAAATTGCGTCCTTTCATTGAGTTAAATGTGAAAACGAAAAGATGAGCCGTCATTGTTGGTAAACGCCCATTGTTGTAACGACGCATAGATAACAAAAGGCGCCGATGACTATTTTTGGTTTACGGTAATAAAAACGAATCCTTTTATACATTTGTAGAATATTACATAGCCGTTGTGTTTAATAATTACTGTTATATATATTTTTCGATCTATTTCCTTGCCAAGGCTATCAGTATCGAATCGTCAGACGGAGGGACAGACGGACAGACAGACGGACGGACGGACGGACGGACGGACGGACGGACAGACAGACGGTCAGACAGACGGACGGACGGACAGACAGACAGACGGACAGACACAGACGGACAGACAGACGGACAGACAGACAGACAGACAGACAGACAGACGGACAGACAGACAGACGGACAGACAGACAGACAGACAGACAGACGGACAGACAGACGGACAGACAGACAGACGGACAGACAGACGGACGGACAGGCAGACCGACGGACAGGCAGACCGACGGACAGGCAGGAGCTGTATTTGACGAAGATTTGCAAATGTCTTTGGAGTTATAAAGTACCTACAAATATTTTAATTTTCTTTTCGAATTCCAGGGGTCACTACATCAACGCAATTTGATTGGGGAATGTCAATTTCGGGTGAAAATTGACTATTTAGACGTTATAATTCGATTTTTCTACAGTGACCGATGACATTAGATCATTGTTCCTCCTGCCATATAAAAGTAATATTTTTAATTAACGCGAACGTCCTTCGGAACGGGGCTCATAGAAATGTGCTTGGAACTGTTAAAAATATTCATTTTATAAGGTAGGGGGTGTAACCGTGACAATGTTATCGGCCAATTTAGAAAAAACCAAGTATACTGTTGTTCTCGAACCGCTAGACGGTCAGGGATTTCGAAGAAAACAACGCTTTTGCAGTATTTATTTGGGGATTTCCGAAACGTCAAATTTTTGACATCGATTTGTTTTAAAATTTTTAAAAAAATCACTGACAAAGTAAAATAAACACGTTAAGGCTTCTTATAAAGTACCCTCACTATCAAAATATCGGTTTCAAACTCGTAGGCAGTGTTGCCAGACGTACCAAGATCCTGGTATTTTTACCATGATTTTAATGAAGATACCATATACTAAAATGAAGTCATACGGTAAGTCTACGGTACTAATAAACAATGTACAATTTAAGTTTCGTATATTTTTTATTCAAAATTTAAAACGAACACTAATATTACAAATAACTATGATATTGGTGAAAAGGTGTCGTAAAAATGTGATGAGCGACATAGGATGATCTTAGATTTGTATTGTAGTTCATACTACAGTAGAAAAGAATAGAAAATAAATCGATATCGAGTAAAGTTTAACGCATTTCCTACGTGCGTTGAAAACGTAATAGAGTGAAATGATATATGAATAATATGAAATATGAATAATTTCAGAATTTAAATCAATTGCATTTGGTATTATCCGCGCAAGTTTTCTTGAGCCTCTTCTTCGCTAGTTGCGAGAGGAGTGGGGAGTTGGGTTATTTTGACGAAAGGAATTTTGCATCAAATTTGTTGTTCCTATTTCGATGCAAAATAGTTTTATTACACGGGAGAGAACATTCTGGTTATCAGGTTCGTTGCTATCATTTATTCTTAATTCAACTAATGTTGGCAAAGGAGTGGGGGTAGGGCTCAAGAAAACGTGCGCGTATAATACCAGCAATTTTAATGTAAGTACCAGGATGTTTGACGGATGGCACTAGGATATACATTTAATTTGGCAACGCAGCTCGCAGAATTGATCTGGATATGATTTCAGATTGATATGCAAATATCAATTCAGGAGAAAATGATGGGCGAGTGTTTTAGCGATGACCACGAACGGACAGTCAAACGGTCGGTAGGAATAGGCCAGTCGGACGTTCAGGAAGGATGGTCCAACGATTTACGTCAATTTTTTTCGGTGTCAAGGACATAGCGTGTTAGAGGATGTCATTTGCTACAATAAGAAACAAGATTAAACACTTTTCCGATAACAGGACCCCACAATACGACATTCTCTGTCCAAAACTACGAATTTTACCGCATCATTACAATACCTTCTCTTTACTACGTAAGTACATAGTAAGTAGAGAAAGTAAAATGCAATGTCATTATTATTCAATATCAAACTAACATATACAATTAAACATGAACTAAAACAGTAGTTTTTAATTCCAATTGATTGTTAGGGATTCCGGGTGCGTCAACTACTAGGGTCATGAGTCCCGTAAGTGTAGTTGTGCTTGGTTTTGCTCGGGAGATGGCGGGATCTTTCCCTCCTCTGCATGGCAAGATCCATCACCGACCTACCGTCGGATAGCCGGATTTACCCCAACCAGGTATCTCCTACCAGCGGGGCACAACCCCATCCAGAAGAAGCTCTAA
Source organism: Gryllus longicercus (assembly GCA_038098605.1). Taxonomy (NCBI): domain Eukaryota; kingdom Metazoa; phylum Arthropoda; class Insecta; order Orthoptera; family Gryllidae; genus Gryllus; species Gryllus longicercus. The sequence continues at coordinate 1,234,407 of JAZDUA010000414.1, forward strand.
ACTCTCGACCGGTTTCCCGGCATGTCTGGTAGTATAGTGCATGTCAGTGTGTGTAAGGGGTGAGGATAGGACAAGGAAGAGGAAGGAAAGATCGCGCGCGGTCCGTGTCCCGTTTATTAGGGTACTGCTCCGATATTCGCCTGGAGTTGATCGGAGAAACTACGGAAAATTACCGATCAGAGCAGTCGGCCCCTGGAAATCTACTCCAGACAGCGATTGAATTCGACTTCGCTGACAAGCTTGTGTCGAAAATTCTGACACCAACGGGACTTGAACCTAGGACCTCCCGATCAGAGGGACTGCAGCGAAATCAGTTGATTCCCTGAGCCATCTCTCCCGGTAGATTAAAATTAAAATGAAAAATAAGAACTATAAAGTATCAGAACAATGTATAGTATTACAAATAAAGAAACCAATGTATTATCTGCGCACGTTTTCTTGAGTCCTCGTTTCCCTAGTTGCGAGGAGTGGGGAGATCCGATATTTTGACAAAAATAATAAAAGATAAAATTTGTAGAGTATTTTTCGATGCAAAATAGTTTTATTATTCGAGAGAAAACATTTCGTTATCAGATTTTGTCTACAACGCTCGTTTCCTCAATTATACTTCATTCAACCAATGTTGGCAAAGGAGTGGGGGTAGATATTTCGGGGCTCAAGAAAACGTGCGCGTATTTTACCAGCAATTAACGCAACGCAACCTATTGGCATATTGACCGCCAAATTAATTCAAATTTTGCGCCACGCTTCGAAAAGATTAGTTTCGCTTCTCTTTTAAGGCATTTTAATGTAAAGATCATACATTTCAAACTTCCCGCTGCGGAATTTCCCGGGAATTTTGCTCAAAAAAGGCCGTGTGAATTGCTTTCCAGTTGACCATATACTCATTTTTTCAAAAGATTGCTCCACCTCCTGGGTGGCCGCGACGAAACATTTACCCGTTGTCAGATTTCTCGGAATCCAACTTTTTCCACATCAGACACGACGAGCTCGCATTGTCATGAAAATCAGAGGAGCCTCGGACATTTTCGTGGCCATCGTGCACATAAGCTAAGTGAATTGTGTTGGGCGCATTGAAAGTTTGATTCGGCGTGCTGCCAGGCAATTCTCAGCACATTTCTGTAGTCTACTTGACCGCAAACGCCAAAACGCGGCGAGCGTTTATAAACACCAAGCGTGAGATTCGTAAAGAAAACTTTTATTTTCGTCCGGACGAGGTAACCATGACAAACTCTTCAATACTCATTGATTCTTTCGGCACAGTAATAATCTTTGTCAATTATGTGTCGTTTTATTTCCAGAACTCTCTCGTCTGATGAAAACATAGAAGGCGATGTTCTTTGAAGTTTCTGCTAATGCTCTCCCAATTTACCTAAGCAATATTTGGCAGCCTCAACACAGCCTGTAAGTGAACATTTCAAAAACAGTTTCTAGGCAGTGCAGCGTAAGCGGTCAGAGGATTCCCAATATTCCCAAATATTCTGGAGAGATGTAATTACTTATTTCGCAATAACAAACTACTATAAGCTGTAGTACAAGCTCAGAAGAACAGTTTAGCTACATGTTTAGCAGTACACTCAATACGGGCTCTTTCAAATCTAGTATATGCTGAAAGCGAGTAAATATGACTATATATCTTATAATCTATGGCCATAAAGGCACTGCTTTATGATTTAAAATAAATACGTAACTGAGAAAAAATAATTGACACCAAAACAATATTATTTTTACAATTTCTCTCTTTTCATCAACTTACAGTGGGCAACAAAACATGGTTTCCATCAGGGTTTGATATCACAAGTTCTAGCAGTTTGAGTTCATTCTCAAACGATAATTCTTCATGCATCTGACACATTTCCAGATCTGCAACAAAATGTTCACTAAACAATAACATTAACCCACCAACACATGTCAAAATTCAAAATCACCGCCAATTGATGAGACAAGACAGATAAGAAAAACATGAGTTTTGTGTTCCATCCCAAAACTCCAGGAAGTTTGGTTGTTTACAAGCAAACTCATTTATATTACTAATTTCCAATCGAGAGGAAACTACGTGACCTCCTGCTATGTGAGAAATGTCTAGTTTTGTTAGTCACACAGGAACTTAGGAAAAACACAAACAATTAAACAGATTCCATTTTGACCTAAAAATACAAATGTTTGTGTTATTCCACCTAGCCTGCACAAACAACAGAATTTATCATACTCAGGACGTCACTGCTTACCACGTCACATCGTAGAGCAGATGCCATGTGACAGCAAGTCTCCAAAGAACACAGCACCCTTCATTACAAGTAAATTTTGCTATTTACGTGTTGTGTTGTGTTATGGAACTGAAGACATATTCTTGATATGTGAAAAACTGCAGTACTGTATCCTATATATTCTCTACTATGTTTATTGCTGTATTCATGAGCATTTTTTGTTAAAGTAACTTGTGTATTGCAGTATTAATTATATGAGTGTTATATTTGTTGTTTTTGAGTAGCATGCATGATACTTTTTGGAAAACAGTTTTTGTTCAGCAGCAGTTTTGCTTTGCTGCAAGACTCTCAGTGGCGTAAACTACTGCTGACCTGGAAGGCGCGGTTATCTGGGGCCCCCGCACACAAGAGGTCCCCTAAAGCAAACTTTTATTTTTGCGTAACTCAACACAATTTAAAGACTTATTCCGAAAGCGATTTGTTTATTACTATAAATAGACTAGTGTAAAGTTCGAATTACGTAGTTCATAATGAGGACGCGAAAATGGTTCTCATGTTTGTAATTTGACATCTCGGGGGACCAATTATTATTGCTTCATTTAAAGTTGTGGGTGCCCTATTCTCTGTTTCATTTTACGTGGTTTGAAAAATTCCATTAAATTGAACCCTCAAGTCAAAGAATTCAAATTTCATATACGGTTATACCTCCTCGGGATCCCCTCAAAAATATTTTTTTTAAACCCTTAGCCTATTGTCCATAGGGAGTTAAGTGACAAAACTCGTTAAAACCGAACATGGATGACTTCATAGATTAGTCGTCAAAGCGAAAATCCTCAGAACTCTATTCTGAATTTTGTGATTGATTATGATTAATCAAGTTTTGTTTAGTTTTCAGCACGCTTTTTATTTTCTTGCTACTGCTTACGTAGTATAGAGAAAGTTATGTAATGCTGCATGCACAAAATTTTCGACACAAAAAACTTGAAATTTTATTATTAATATTACTTGAACAAATTTTTGCCGCGCCCTACTAACGAAAAAGGAGATAAATTCAGTTGAGTTCAGAAAAAATACTCTAACACGCAGTGTAGCCAGAGTTCACATGATGTGGGTCCTTAGTACCGAAAAATCGATTGACGGCAAAATTCTGTCCGTCCATCTGTCTGAAAATTGCAATAAAGCAACCCCTAGTGACAAAACTGTTCAGTCGATTTTCTTCAAAATTGATATTTCACAATTGGTCCGGCTGATGTCGCGGACTCTTGAACTTTAAACTGATATTTTAATTTTGGGTGCTACTTTCCAGGAAGACTCCGGAACATTTTCAAAATTAGAAAAAAATTATTGAATTTTGTTTCGTCGTCGGATAGCGCAAAGGATGTTTATGAAATTGTCGAAGGCCTCTTTTTAGTTAAAATCCCTAATTTTTCGAAAATTACAAAAATTCAACAACTTTTTCGGAGTTTTCCTAGAACTACAATTATGAAGATGAAATTTATATTCTTATTTAAATGTGATCATCAAAAACTGATCTTCAAATTAGATCATGTTAAGTTGTTCGAAAATATGATTTTTTGCGTCGAACACTGACAATTTTGGAATTTTAAACTATTTGCTCACAAATGACTCCAATGGTATGTAGCAAAGAATGGTTAAGAAAGAAGTGCGGAACACAGTGAATTTTCGAAAATTGGAATTCAAAATGGTAAATTCAAATTTCCCGCGCTTTGTTTGACACGTTCACAGTTCGCAAAATAGCAATATAGCTGTTTCAAGTTATATTCAAGCGCTTGTCATTAAAACCCGGAAGTTTCTGAAAAATCGTTGTTAATTAGGAGCTCGACAATATGCCAATTACCAAGTGTCCAGAAGAGCCAGTTGACAGAACAGAAAATCGATTATTTTACTTAGCATTTTAGTGCATTTTGTGTTAACGCACCATGTTTCCGTAATATTTAAATTATTATAAATATTTTATTTCTTTGGTATTGTGGTGAGTTTTTGTTGGCATTTCCAATGAAATAATTACATGTGTCTTCGTTGCCAACTATATGATTTATTAAAATATCAGCTTTCGATGGCTTAGCCATCATCATCAGTTTTCTAGTACAAGAACAAAACAAAAAAAAAACATTAAAACGTGAATATTTTTTGTTTTCTTCTTATACTAGAAAACTGATGATGATGGCTAAGCCATCGAAAGCTGTTACTTCAATAAATCATATTGTTGGCAATGACGACATACATAATTATTTCATTTTATTTCTTAATGAGACATATTTCTCTTGGAATTACAATTAATATACATATTTGTCTCCTCAAACAGAAATTTTTCAAAAATATAATATTGCAAGACATACCAGGGACAAAGTATTTTTCCACGATTTTAATACCAGGATTTGAAGTCTAAGGTAATTGATGATGTTCGATTTACGCTTCGTTTAATATTTTTATTCAATTATTTAAATCTAACTCAAATATTACAAATAACAATGATATTCGTAAAACACTGTCGTAGAAACATTAAGGGTGACACAGAATGGTCTTTTACTAGCAAATGTTACAGTAGAAAAGGATAGAACGTCTTAGTCTTGTTTAGTTTATCGATATAAAATGAATGGATATCAAGAGAAGTTTAACGGACTTCCTGTGAGCTTTAAAAACATAATATTTATAATAAGAAAAATTTCAGAATTTAAATTTAATGACATTAGTAGCAGGAATTTTAGTGAAATACAAGGATTTGGGGAAGTTTTTTTTTTTTCTGCAATGGAACATTCATTTAATCATCTGGCAGCGCTGCATCTTGCAACGCAAATCTTGGCACGGTGAGAATGTCTGTCGTTAATTACAAAGTATTTTCCTGAACTTTTAGATCTCACGGCGCTATCACTCGGAAACAATTTACTCGATTATGAATGATACGGTAATTTATCATTGGTAAAAGCGTTCATGCATTGGAGTTGATTGGGAAAAAATTCGCAATGGTAAATTGGACATTCGCAATGGACGTTTTGACGTCTCGCTGGCAACAATGCGCTGCTGACTTCTGTATACATTGCCTGCAAACACTGTAACAGTTCATTTATTCCTGTTTGATTCATTTGTAAAAGTACGAAATGAATGCATATATACAGCACAAATTTGGTTGAATTGGACGTGATGGACAGAAATGGCTATATTTCCAAATTAGGTAGCTGATTCCAACAATGTGAGAAAGTATGTGGTTGTAGAACCACTAGTTTTTAGTAGAACAAATTGTATTGAGGGAGGGGCCAAGTAGTTTTTGATCCGGGGGTCCGGAAGAGTTAGTTACGCCACTGCCTCCAATAAATCATATTTTGCAATAATCATAACCACAAACGTATCAATATCAATCAAATATTTATTAGATGACAATGCCAAGGTTTTTTCGATTCGAAGTCCGAAGTATCTGTCTGCAAGTGAAAACCTAATATCTTTGATTAGTAAGAATTGAAAACACAAAACTGAAATTACTTTAAGGAAGCAAAGCCATATTTAAAAATGTTTTAATTTTCCAATTGAATAATATATGAAATATGGAGCTAACTTGTCTTTATAACAAGTATTATCAAATTCACAGATATTTAACAACTAGCATCTTTCTCCAATGAAATACTAAAATAATGGTAATCATTCATTTAATAAATTTCACACTTCATTCTGTAAATCAAGATATACTCAATTCTAGATTACACATCAAAATTTTAACAAGGGCTCTATTTGAAGTTCTTTTAAAAAATGTTTGTCAATTTTCCTACTTCAAATTGTGAAAACAAATTAAATTTAAAAAGATCAGTACAACACAACACAAAAGGATAAAAATGTTGTGTTATTTAACATTGTTTTTTCATTGGTGATTGTTCATAGGTCAATGCACACTATTGTAGAGGTACACTAATTTTTAAGAAAGTAGTATTTATATCGGGCTTTTTCCTCGATAATAAAACTGTATTTGTTCACAAACATATATTTACACATTTTACATGAAACACCACCAATGTTTCAAAAGCAGGGGATTAACAAGAATTTTTTTTATTGTCAATATTGCCTACTGATTAAAACATAACAATTTGAAACTGTAAATGAATTTATAGCCAGTATACAATGGGAAAAAAGGAAGATTAAAATCTGATCAATTTCTTTATTTTTAAGTAAATTTTTACTGGTTATTAAATTATTACTATAATTTACATTAATAAACACAACTCGCACTAAATAAACAAGACTTGCTCCTCACAACAGACTATAAAAGCATACCTAAAAGATGTTTTATCGATTCAATTTTTTTTTCATGTTCTCATTGATATTCCTCTTGAAGCGTTTCATCACTTAAGCAGATGGAAAAGTGAATATTACTTATTTATCCTATGCTAATGTAATTTTAGAACAAAAATCTATTACAGAGGAGTGTTCTTAAGGGCTAACTATAGACAGCTCATAATTTCCTCCCATTAGATAAAAGTATTATCAATAAATTACTCTATTATTACAACTTATTAACTTTTGATCTTGTTGGATCACAATGAATGAGACCAGAATGATGTCTCACATTTTCAAAATTGAGAATACACAAACTAATAAATTGTGGAAGTTGAGTTAACCAAAAAGATTTAAGCCATCAATAAAATTTACGAAGGAAATTTTGGGCTCCAACAACAGTAAACCTGCAATGTTGATATTTTAGCATTTATATATGCCTATATCATAACAATGTCCAAATATTTACCCCTAAATGAAAGAAATTCAACAGTGCATTAATAATATTAAATTTAAAATATATTTCTGAAAAATCAAAATGATAGGTAATTACTAAATATTTATGAAAGAATATGTAAAAATCTGTTATTTTTTCATTTAGAAGAATAAAAAATACTATGAATACTTCAGGTATTAAACCTTTAAATATTTTACATTAAAGGGAGTGTAACCACTTGCACAGGAAAATGGATTTTGGAAGATGAAAATAACCCATATTATTTTAAATTACACTGACAGTTCTGTACATTTAACAATATCGGTTATTAGAAGCCAAATATATTTAGTGAATTATTCACATTTAGAAATACAGTGTGACATATGATGATTTTCATTGAATAAAATCTTCAATTACTTATTTGGGCTTACCTGTTCTATTTGTTTTTGCATCACATGTTAAATTAGCAATTGTACAGTTTACATCTGTATCCACAGAAAACTCATCATTCAGAAAAACATCTTTAGCCACACCTCCACCTCCTTTTTCTTCCTCCATTTCTCTTCTGGGAGCCTCCTCTTGTGATTCCTGGAAGAAAGGGAAATTATGACAAAACAAGAAATCTCTGTTCTACAATTGGTTAAATTAACAATGGACTTTCATATTCAAAATTAATTAGACTAAGAACAATTATAATCTAATCTCAATAGATGAACAAATTATCTCTTAAATGCTTATTAGGCAATTGAAATTCTCATAAGAAACCGTGTCTAGAAACTGGTAAAAAGCATTTATAAATAACTTCTGATTTTTTAATTAAAACATTTATAATTATTTGAGCTTATTAATTCTACAAATAAATTGGGTAAAATATTTCTTGCCAAATAGTTAACGTTGTTGTAAATTCATGCAATATAACAAATTTTGTATAATTGAAATTGTTCATGTAAAAAATAAACTAAAAAATCCATAGTTTGCCACAGTATTACAAGTACAAAGTAGCTTAAGTATTTTTTTAAAGAAGTTAGCTGACATGTAGGATTTATCAATGTTGACATGTCAACAGTAAAGTTCTTAATATTTCTTTGCAATGATGGCAAAATGTTATAAGTTACCTTAAAAGTTTTCAATGACAGAAATGTTAAGCATCAAAATGTCATGAAAAATTACTGTGGCTTTTGTCTTATTGCAATTTTCCACCATTGTTTCTTTTTTCATAAACTACAAGGGAAATGCACATTTTTCCTACTTCTAAACATTAACAAACAAGATTGACTTATGTCATTTTTTTTCTCATGTCATGAAAAAGTGACATATAGTTTTGCCATCTTGGCACAGATTTAATATCACAAAAGAATTTGCTTCAATTCACATTAAGCAAGCATTAATACATACAAGGTAAATAATATATCTCGCTACCTATTTACTTATATTAATACGTATTATTCTTATAATATTTCACACTAGCTATTCACATGATACATGCATTTAGCATAGCGCCATAAATGTAATATTGGGGGGGGGGTAAAACTACTTCAGTACACTGCCATATTTCCTAAAATCTTAGAAACATTTCAAGAAATTCGACTTTTTTTTCGCACTTCGGAAAATTTTGATTTTATTCATGACTTTTCTAAAATTCATTACTTACCATTACGTATGACAAGTTGAGAACTGTGAGGCTGGTTTACCTTTGTGTTGACAAAATGGTAATATACACTGGTATGTACACTCCTCACGGATGATGAACTATCATTATCTCGTCTCAAAACACGCTACAAACCACACTCTTGAGAACAAAGAAGCTACAGCACTACCAACTGCACAACTCCACAATTCATTTTGACTGCATCTTATAAGTATGATGAGCATTGTATTAAACCTACTGCAGAGCCCTCTTTGTGCAGTTTTGTGAACGCACGGAAAGTTGCACGTTCACGCCACTGCGGTGCCACTATTCTTACCTTACGGGCATCTATGGCCAAACCTGTAACATAAAGAAAAACAGAAGGTCCAAAATGACTTTAGCCAACGAGCGTGCGCATTGCGTGTGTAGAAAAGGTAAGTTTATGTTTCGAGTCTCATGTCTCTGTTTCAGATTACTCTTACTCCAGGAAGTGCTTCGGTACATCCGTTGATCGGGTTGGTATGAGGTGTTTCGGAAATGAGAGTTTTCCGAGTCAGCTGCTTTTTCAAAAAATGTTGATATGATCAATCAGCAGTGGCATTGTTAAATGGCAATGTAAATTTTGAATGGGAATGTATCATGGGGCGCAGAGGGCGGCCCTGAGGCATTCGTTTTGAACTACTTGCAGTTTATTGAAATGTGTATTTGCCGATTTTAAACCTACTCGGTTCCCATTTATCTCTTTATTGCAGTCGGGAGATTTTACACGGAGAAACGTTACAGCAATCGACTATGATCATGTCATGATTAGGGAGCGGATTTTAATGAAATGTCATTTTTCTTTTCACTTTAAAACAATGCAGTTTAGTATAGAAATTCATTTTATGTTAAGACCAAACGAAATGGCCCATTGTTGTGTCTTTTTTGCATTTGTCGTCGATTTCCACAAGTAATTAATTTTTACATTATTTTTACTGCATTTTTCGCTGATTCCATCGATTTTAATATTTTAATGGAACTTGCTTCAAAGAATAATTGCGAGGTGCAACAAATTTCAACCATAGAATTCTTGAGTAACCTAATCGATTTCTTCGCTCACATACTGTAATGTCAGCCGGTGTGAATATAATGAAATCTAAGGTTCCTGTGACGTTTCTCGGCGCCCCGTAGTCATGATGGAAAGATATGGATGGGTTACTCCCAGTGCTGTCGTGCACTGGTTTGCTGCCTTGGTGCAAGTACATTTTGCCGCTTTTAAGGATTACTATAATAACATACTTTTAATAGTAGGAAAGATTAATTGTTTAAAATACAAGAAGTGTTCAGGTGTTATTACAGATGTATTTATTAAATAATATCTATGTACAATATAAAATATACCATAATATATAATTAGCATAAGTTTAAAGTCCAATAGTATAACATTTTACGAAGGCAATTTTTGAACTTTAAAACTTAAAATTTTGTTTATGATACTCTCTTTATCAAGGTATTCCAACAGGGTCGGTGTAGACAACCTGTGGGTCGATAAATGTTTGAAATGGGTCAAAGATGATCGAAGGATAGAGGGAGGGTCAATAACCAAATATGAAGCGGTGTCTGTTCAGTATATTCAAGATCGCATCGATTTAAATAACGCTTTTTTTATATAATGCAGAAAACCTACAACAATAATAAATTACATATTTCACTATCCTTATTTCGTATTATCCGTGGTCCATAGTTTGGACTTCCAATGTTTAGAAAACGTAAGAAATTATAACTATGCATTCAGAACGATACACTAACGCACAAGGAAATATTCTCGGCAATTCGCTCTGGAGAAATGTTTAGCCAGTTTTTAAAAACCATTCAACACTTTGTATCCATTTCATTTAAATGGAGTTTAGAACTCAGCTACCCAAAAGCGAAAGCAAGGTACACAGAATAAGAGCCATGGTGGAAATACATGAGCCCTGAGCAAAAACCTTTTGGATTATTGAAAATCGAGGTATTTAGGAGAATATTTGTGTTCGAAATTGTTATCTTAAAGGTATTTATGTGCAATTCTTTGTGTCATGATTATGGATGCTGCATATTATTGAGAAAACTTAGGGGGGTCGATGAAACAAACAATTCTCTTAAAAAAGGGCGATGGAAGAAAAAGGTTAGACATTCTATGTGAACATTGTGACCGATTTCACTTGCAAGTGATATCATTGCTGTTAATTTTTCTTGTGACATGGTTGAGTGTAAGAAATTTTAAATAACTTTTGATTTTGGAAATGATATTTCTCCGGTGGCTACTATAACTGGAAATGTTAATGAAATTTGTAATATTAGGGAATGACTGGGTGGTGAGGATTTTGATTTGAGAAATTTCGTGATTAAATTTAGTTCATTTGCTACTATTGCCAAGTTCTGTGGCGTTTATAGCCTTTGGATTAACTGTATGAGTTAGGTGAGTTTGAATTCTAGATCCAAAGTATTTTAATATGTCTTATCTCTGCTAGTTTTTTAAGCCATGCGAGTTAAAAAAAATAAACGCATCACATTTCTCTTTAGGCAATCGAAAACTTTCCGACCTAGGCGAAATCGTGTAGTCAATAATAGTAATAAAAAATACGTGGAAATTGTCGTTCGGATTATTTGTGCTGTCCACGTTCCTGCTCCTAAAAGAACAGATTTCTTTCTTCGCTGCGCGTAGATGAGAGGAAATCCCCATCTACATCGTACGAATTAGCAAGCTCAGTTGCTGTGTTTAGCAGTGGCGGGGCGTGAGTTTTTATCTGGGTAAGCAAAATAGTTTCAGCCAAGTGACGAAAAAAATAACAAATTTCAGATTCAACTTTTAGATGAATATTACAAAAAAAGTAATACATGCAAGAATAAGTGAAATATTATAAACGGTATGTAAGATGTTGGAGATATTTTGTACCGAATATATTCAGCTCACCTCATTGGCTGAGTACGCTCCCTATACCGAATACGTTCAACTCGCCCACATTGCTTAAAGTATGCGCAATATTAAAAAAAATATAAAAACAAGAATTTCTCAAAAAATACTCAAATTTGTTTAACATTTAGAAGGGTTAGTGCAAAAGTACTGTAACAGATTTAACGTCATTTTACTCTATTCTATTTTTAAGGTTCCTGTGACGCCTAACAGCGCCATTGTCAATTCGGCCGATTTTAGCATAACTAAAGACAGATTTGGTGGTAAAGAAAGGTCCAAACCAAAGGTAGCAAGCTTAGTTTACTTGAACGAAGCAAAGAAGCCTCTATTATATCTTTGACACATCCAACAGCTTCAGTGCTTCATCGGAACTGGTTTTGATCAATTTTTTACATAATTTTTCTTTCGTTTAGGGCATTTTAAAAACATTTTAAGAACATTTTATTGATCATATTGACGATGGTCATGAAAATTCGCCCCAATTGATAAGTATCCGATTGCTACTTTCCCAAGCCACAGGATGAAATGATTCTCCACTCTCATGGCCCTTAAACCTCATCGGACACGACAATGAAGCCAGAGTATCGATAGATCAGTCTCCAATGTATCTTATTTCCTTCCATAAAATAACGTGAAAACTTGACCACCATCTAGTATGACATTTACATTATGATCATCTTAAAAAATGTTTTTATTCTATGAACTGCACAGCATTTACTATTGCAGCAATGATATATTTTTTACTTCATTAACTAATATTTTATTTTCATAATTTAGTTTCTGTTATATATATATATATATATATATATAGGGTGAGTCACGTAACTTAAGTACATTCTTGAATGGTTGAAGTTATTGCAATGCAATATTCACGGAAGCGTATGAAAAAATGGGGCTATTTGCTACGTTTTTCATTTCTATTTTATCACTTGAATTTTACGAGATATTAGGGTAACATTTTTTAATGAAACTATTCTTATTTCTAGTCTATCATGACGAGCGAAAATAGACGAATACAATGATATTCTTAATGTCATATATCATATGTTATATATGACTCACTCTGTATAAGAGAAGTAACTGAAGGACTACACTTGAAGTTGCAAAATGCAAACTAACATTTCAGATCAAATTCCCTCCGTCATTGAAATTGTACCTGTATGTGGAATTCTAGTGTAGATTTGGCTCTGGTAGAGAGATGTGGAAAACTAGACAGTTGGAAGACAGTTTCTAAATTTTGAACAACTTCCCCATCGAGAATAATTATTCTTTTTGTTAACAGTACTTCGCGTTACTCAGATCTACTTACGAAAACAAAATATGTCTCTAATACCAAGTATCAGTGCTTGCTTTCGTGAATTAATTATTTCAATTCTACTATTATTTGTAAGAACATCAATCAGTGCATTTTCTATTTGAAAGTATTTCCTCAACCTATGGTTTCTATTATTATTTGTCTATTATTCTCTTAACACTAGTTATACTATAATTCAGGTTGGACATTCTAACCTAACCTTTTCCTGAACTTTTATTATACTCTTCAGATTGTTTAACTACATTTACACAGCTTCTAAAGCACCGAAATATTTTTGGATAATAAATTTCGAATACAAAATGTACATTTCTTTTAAAGAAAGTTTATTTCTTTACCATACGCACGTCATATCAGTGACCACATATTATTGTTTACACTGAATAAGCAACAACTTTTTCCGTCATCAGTATGTAAACAACGACTACCAAAACAAATGTTTACAATTTTATATTCTGACAATTTTGGAAATTATTGAAATTACAGTCTTTTCATAATGATATCTGATTAACCGAATTAATTTTACAACAGAAAGTAATCGTGAAATTCAACTATGATTACTTGAATATCTAATTTTAAAAAGTGTGACAAAAAACCATCGATCAAAATGTTCTTAAAACCTTAAAAATGGATATCATAACTATGAAACATGCAATTACAATTCATACAAAGAGTGCACTTGAAGCAATATTCTTCTCGGGATATACACTAAAGGTACGTTGCTCTTGAATTGATGTTTTTCTTTCGTCTATGATGTATGTTCATCCCATGGTTTACCGACAGCAAATTTCAACAAAAAAGCAGCGAAGCTTGTCGTAAAACAAAATTGCTATGACAACAAAAGAACTTATTTTGTCTCCTTTCGTCTTGCCTCATTGAATAGCATGTGTTTTGTGGAATGGTTTTGTCTTACAGAAGATGTGTAATTATTTTTCATTGTGAATGACACTTTATCACTTGCAAATTTTGCAATGAAAAAAGGTGCTTTAATGGCATTCGAATTTAATATTGTCAATAAAAAAATGAAATACACTTGTTTACTTACACATTCATTGATGAAGGATCCTTTGACAATCCTGCGCAACGTTGTTTACAGTGCAACTTCTGCAACGGCGATTTCGAATGTTAAGTGCATTCTGTAGTATATTGTGCTTCGCTATATCGGAGAAAGTTAAAAGTAAATAAATTTGAAAGCCGCCTGGGAGGATACAGATATTGAAATAAGAACGCGCGTGAGCCTCACGGCAGGCAATGTGCTAAGTCATTCCTGAAAGTATACTGCATGCTGAATCTCACGAGATGATTATGCTTTTTCTCCGCTGAGACTTGATATCCTGCGCCGATCTAGACATCGACTTAAGTGATTTAATTCATTTTTACCTTTACAAAACATTCAGACGTTATAAGTGTATTACTTTTTTTTAAATTAAAGGGAATAGCAGAATTTCTAGCTAGAGCCCACAAAAACATACATGTTTAGACCTTAATAAAAATAAAACATTTCAATTACATTGTTAGAAACATACTATTTGAATCTGGCTTACAGTGAATGGTGATTGTATTGTTCTAGAATTTGTACACCTCCCTCATTTCATTAGTCTTCGAAAATAATTACCGAACCAAACAATGTTTTGGGTTTTTTAAATTTTCTGTTTATTTAATATGTAGAACTTTTCGAAGATTTATAGAGCGCTTCCTTTAGTTTGATGTGATCGTAAGAGTGCAGCTAGTCACGTATGAAGGAAGAAACACTGATTCTCTTTTTTGTCTCATTTCATACGAACAACAACCCAATTTAGTTCTTTTATAGTTTGTTTGTTTTCCTTTGTAATTTAAAATTTAATATAATTTATAATTAATTTAATCACGTGATTTTTTAAAATTTATTTTTATTTAATTACTTTAAACTTTTACTCATCTTTCATCTATTTATAGTTGAAATGACGGGTAGGGGTTCTGGAACACAAGAAAACGTGCGCAGATAATATTCTTCCCCAAACGTCACATACAGTTTTTATTGTTGTTGTTTTTTCCTAAATAAATCTACGTGATCAGTTTTGTATTACGTAAAGACAGAAAAGGATTTAAGGATATGGTAAATCAAGAACTGCTAGATAGAACGCAAGTTAGCAACGATTCAACTCACGTTAGCTATAGTGATAATTCTGAACCAATTCTGCATGAGAGAATCGTTAAACAGAAATATATTGATTGCGATGATGAAGATTTTGAGGATGAGAGCTAAGAATATAATAATTACTTTGTGTTGTATAATATTTGTTACATGTACTTTTTTTGTAGTTTTTTATTGAATAGTTCCTTTTCGTGATAATTGAAAAAAATACGTATTTGTTTGTTTTTCTTTGAAATGTTTTGAATATCATTTGGTTGAATAACTACTCACTCTTTCAAAAAATGTAGCGCACTGGTGATCCTTTTTTAAATATGTAAGTGTCAGGCCACGAGGGTCACCGGTGTCCCTCATGTGTGAATCACATACGTGATATTTAATTTAATTTTTAATACTATTTTTAGAAATATATGAAAATGTTTTCAACAATAAAGTATAAAAACATATGTGGCCCACAGAGACAACATTCTTCTATAGCTCATGGCTCCCAGATAATATCCTTCAAAGTGTCTTTGCCTTATTTGACGCACTCGGAATCCACATTTACTCATTGTGTGAAGATCCAAAGTCCGGGTCCAGAGCGTCGCTGCTACGCGCGCGTTTCTCCTGTCTTCCAGGATCCGCGAGGGTGTCCCGCGCAGCGGCATGGACTGCGGCGGCGGGGGCGGCGGGGGCGGCAGAGTCAGCAGCGGCCGCAAGAAGTCCGCCGCCGCCATCACCACCGCCCTCCAACGAGCTTCGCAGTTCCTGGCGCAGGCCGTCTCGCAGGTGGAGGAGGCGTGCCAGAAGCTGGGGCCGCCTTGTCCGGGCGCGTCCTCGGCCCCTGCCGTGGGCGTTAGCCCCGCCCCCGCCCCTGCCCCCGCCCCCGCGCCGCCCCGCGGCTCGCCCTCGGCGGAGTGCGCGTCGGCGCGAGCCCCCTGCCCGCGGAAGGCGCCCTCCGTCACCCGCTCGCTCGCCGCCGTGCCCTCCGACGGCTGCTTGGGCCCCGGTGCGGGCTGCCCGTTCGGCTCCCGCCCCCGCTCTGACTCCGCGCCCAACACGTGCCGCCCGCCGCCCTCCATCGTCCCGCCGCCCGCGCCCGCGCCCGCGCCCACCCCGTGGGGCTGCACGCCCCAGCGCCCCGCCTCCCCCAGACGCGCGTCCGTCCTCGGGCCGGCTCCGCAGCTTCCCTCAGGGCCTGGTCCCTTCGGCGCCTGGCCGCCCGCGCCTTGGGCCTCGCGCGCCCACGCCCCCAACTGCCTGTTGCTCGTGCGGCGCCCCCCGTTCGGCCCCCCGCCTGCGGCCACGCCCCCCCAGGCAGACCCCGCGGCGCCGCCCGCCGCCTGCTCCAACCCGCGCCCGGAGTGCAGGTTCGGGGCGTGCGCGTCGCCCGGGGCGGCCTGCCGCGCGCCCCAGCCCCGCACTCCGGCGGCGCCCTCGCCCCCGACCCTGCTCTGCCCGGCCGCCGCCGGCAGGCTGTGCCCCTCGGCGTACGACGAGCCCGCCAAGAGCGCGTTCGTCGGGCTACTGGCCAGGAGCACGTCCGACGATGGACAGTTACGGCGGTATTCCGGAGATGAGACATTGAGACGTCTGTCCAGTGATCAACAATCGAAACGTCTGTCCAACGAAGAGCACACGAGACGTCTATTCAGTGATCAACTATCTGCACGTTTGTCTAATGAAGAACACATGAGACATCTGTCCAGTGATCAACCATCGAGACGTCTGTCCAATGAAGAACACACGAGACGTCTGTCTAGTGATCAACCATCGAAACGGCTGTCCAATGAAGAGCACACGAGACGTCTGTCAAGTGGTCAACCAACGAGACGTCAATCTAAAGATCCAACACCCATGGATAACCCATATTCCATTGAAAATGGTCAACGTAGATCGGTCACTTTCAATAAAAGGAACTCTGGCGGCAACATTAATCCAGAGTTACCGTTCTGCCCATTGGTCGAGACGTCCTCTTCGTCCTCCAATGACTTCGTGACCGCCCCGCCGACATCCATTTCCGAGCCCATGTTGGATTCTTCGCAGCCTGAATTATCTCAACCGTGGCGCAGCTCGACTACTGACATAAAAACACAAGGTAGGAACGACAGGTAGCGTTGCTTGGTTGAATACGATGTTTCGGATCGTTTCCAACAAAACAAACAATATTACTTGCCGGCTGTGTTAGCTCTTTGCTAGCATTGCGGTAGTCTCTGCAAGGACTGTGACCGGGAAGTCACAGAGTTCAAATGTCGACGGTGGCGAGTTTTTGACAGTAGGTAGTTGGAATTCAGTCGTTGACTGAAGGCGAATTCTAGAGGCCGGCTGCTCTCATCGGTAGTTTCCCGGGGTTTCTCCGATCAATACCAAGCGAATGCAAAAACATTGCCGTAACAAACGTCCGCGGATATGGCGCGATCTTACCTTCCTCTTCCATGTTCTTTCTTCCCCTACTTGCACACGCACTAACATGCCTACAAAATCAAATATGGCGAGTTTGCTTTAGAGCTTGTCCCGTCCGTTGGGGTGTACCGCTGAAGTGAGATACCTGGATGGGTAATACTCCGCAACTTGATTCACGCAACCCTTCACCATCCAGCGGGTAGAAACACCGCTCCTCTGGACATTCACTACGCTAATGGGTTTAAAGACAGTAGTAATTGATGAGGCCGGAACCATGAATTAATCGCCTTCACTCCCTTCACACAAGTCTTGCGTGGAATCTGATGCATTGGGCGATTTTACACTCACCACGCCTAATCTCGGATTGCAGCGAAAGAAATGAAGTCCATAAGTGAGCAAATGTGCACCTACGATCGACCGGTCTTTCTCCACGCTAGTGAAGGTCTCTTATCATAGAAATTTTAATTGAGCCGCTTTTGTTGTTTCTTATTTTGAGTTGTTATTATTACTGTTGAAATATAGCGGCAGATTCAGAAATCAACTGGTATTCACTGATCGCATAATTATTACTTTTCTTCTTTTATTATTTTTATTACCTTTTAAAATTATTTTTCATACGTTTATGACGCGTGTAAATACCAATCGATTCATTTTTAGTCAGCTTTCTGAGGAGATGTTTGGAAAATAACGTTCTACATCGACTTTAGAGTTATCAGATGGGCTGAAATCAAATCCTTCAATAGACACTTCAAATATAATGGCAATTTTTGTATGTCAACTAACCAGACATTAAGCCGTGCGTACGACGAAATGTTAAAATCAACACCAGGGGTTCCCAACGGTGTCGATACCCACCCCCGTTCGGTCGATGAGATGTTGACTCAGGGGTAGGATAGACTTCAACACCCGAATATAGTACCGCTGAATGATTGATATATTCAAGATCAAATTCCCACTATTTACAAAAAATGTATATTCCTGAAATTAGTTTTTAGTATCAACACAATCATATATTACAGTTATCTTCTTTCGTAATCTTCGTTCATTCTTAGGTAGGGTGTTAGGAATAAAACTCAAGAAATTATTGACATGTATTTACAATGATGCTCTATTGCGCAAGAAAATATTCGCAATATACACTTACCAGGTATTATGGCCAGTTCTTAAAAAACGATTAATATATTGTTACCATTTCACAACAATCATCATCATCAGCAGCAGCAGCAGCAACAAGGTTTGGGCCTAGTGGCCCGTTCCGCTCTCAAGAGTCTCTTTCCATCTTGTGTGGAGTCTGCCTCTGGGACGTTTCCCTTTTGGTTTGTATTCGAGGATAGTTTTGGGTAGCCGTTCTTGTGACAATCATTTCACAACAATGAAGGTTGGAAATGCTATGCAGAAGCGGAATCGTATTCCGGTCTTCTCAACCTGAGAAGCGAATCTTCTCATCGACACACAGCAACATACACTGGGACATTGCAAGGAAAATGCACACTATAGTCTTGGCTCCACCGGGAATCGAAACCGTGACCGTGTAGTGGAAATAGAGCACGCCGACCAAGAGCTAGACACGAGCCACGTTACATGTATTTAGCAATATACGTTTCAAACAATTTGTGTAAGTTTGTGATAAAGTATTTTCAGGTTTTTTGAGTACGAGAATGTCACGTATAAATTGAATATATTTTGAATTTCTGACAGGTAGGTCAGCGCCAGATCTTGCCATCCAGGGGGAAAAAGATCACCGCCACCTCTCGTGATTCAAACATACACTACCGTTAAGGGACGGCAGCGTATGATAGCAATTGACGCGCCCTTAAACACGAAATAACCCGCAGTACCTCTGACCGGGAGTTCCTAGGCTCGAGTCCCGACGGTGGGAGGATTTTTGTCACAAGGTAGAGAGCTGGGTCGAGTTCTCTATCTGTCTGGAGAAGAATTCTAGCGACGAGCTGCTCTGATCGGTAGTTTTCCTTGTTTTCTCTGATAATTACCAGGTGAATGCCGGAGCAGTACTCCAACAAAGAGGCCACGGCCCGCATGCGAACTTTCCTTCCCATTTATTGTCCTATCCTTATCCCTATCCTACATGCACTACACTACCACACATCGCGGTAGACCGGTCGGGAGCTTAGAGCTTGTGCCGGGTGGGGCGGTGCCCCTCTTGTGGGAGATACCTGCTTGAGGGAAGCCCATTAGCAGACGGTAGGTCGGCGCCGTATCTCGCCATCCAGTGAGGGAAGATCCCCGCCACCTACCGAGGGAAATAACATTCACTGCTCTTACAGAACAAATGACACGTTATTTGACGCACAGTTGAGCAGCAGTTGACGTGCCCGGAATCACAACGAATCAATCAATCACTAGTGCTACCAGGAAGACGATGATCAAGTGTTTACATTAATCTGTGAACGCAACTTAGACAGCCAAATCCTATATTTCTGTGAGCGCATCAGCCACTACTGACCTTCATGGAGTGGTTTGTATACCTGAATAAAAATAAAATGAAAGTTAGCAATACTATCTAAAAAAAATAAGTCGGTGGCGACTGTGGCGGGTTCACACCCGATCGAAGCCGTTGATTTTTAAGGGCGAACAAATCCTTCGTACTCCTTCCTTCGGAAGAGAAGTAAATCCGGCTGTTCCCTGTTAGTAGATTTACTTGCACGTAAAAGATCCTAAAGAGCCTAAATGACGCCTCTGAGCTAAAATCAAATCGCCTGTTTCATCGCCCAAGAAATTCCTCCTTTCGCTGCTAGTTGGTGAAAGGAGTGCAGCGAAATTCGCGTGGTCAGACGGAAGAGCGGGGCTGACGGCCATAGTCTCGCCACGTAAAACAAGGCATCGATTCAAATGCAAATAAGCGTGTGCGCGCGTGTGTCCGCAGGGACGCGGCCGCCCTCGCAGGAGCCGGCGTCGCGAGAGCCGCCCGACTCCGACGCGGCGCCGCCCCCCTCCGCCGCCGCCTTCTTCCAGGAGCGCCGCCGCTCGTCGCTCATGCGTCGCGCCAACGCCGTGCACCTGCGCAAGCTCTCCCAGGTGCGCGCGCCCGCCGCACGCAGCCGGGCTTGCCACGCGCGTCGTACAAACATCCGCCGGTAGATGGCAGTGAACGGCGCTCAATTCCGACCAATAAGATAAAATTCGACATTTCAAACGCTGGATTTGAATTTGCATTAAAACAATGTGTTTGGAGGTAGTGACCCTATGAAATGCTTGATTTGCAATTTTTTTTGTTTGTGAACATTTTAATTAATACTTTATGTAAATATGTTTATGTTTATACTTTTTTATAAGAATAATTCATATCTTAATATTTAAAAAATAATTAAACTATTCGCATGACTGGTGCTAGGAGGAATACTTTAAGGGATAAAATAATTTCCCAGCTTTCCCGTTTTCACTCTCCTTGCTCCTCATAAATATCCGCGCTTAAAAATATTACCACAGAAATGATGACATATGTAAGCTTGTTCCCGACGACTTAACGGAAAACGCTGGCAGTGACGCCGTACTTCCAAAAGTTGACTAATTTTAAATGGCGTGTTCTAAAATTAACTTCAAGTACTGCCAATGTGATATATTTATATACTAACGACAAAGACGCAATGACTTTTAGAACACACCCTATACTAGTGGTCTAAAAACCAACATTACTCACTTCTCAAAGTAAATTTAAACGCATTAACGAATGGTTATTGGAAAATCATGTATAAAGTAAAAAACTAAAAATCAAACTCACTCTCAACGTTGCTTTGTTCTTGTTTTCCTAAATTTCCTCGTAATCTGAAAACCCACCCAAAACCGCAGTTGTTTTGATGCATTTCCGCCGATTGTGCGGTATTCTGTAATGTCAGTTATTGTCCCACGCGAGAGAGCCATTTCCAGCCCCAAAAGCGGAATTCCGCCCAAACTGACCACCCTGGGCAGAGCACAGTACAAGTCAGGGTTGCCCAACTAGCAACCCGCGGCGCCATTTATTGTGGCCCGCGAAATATTATTGCTCAAAAGTAAAGTCTCATGCATCTATGTTGGGCGAGAACTTTGTGAGCCTAGAGCACGCTCTGTGCCGCGGGCAACATCCTCTTTATTTAAAAATAGGTTGAGTACATACTTAAGTATTTTTTCTGGTAAATTCAGGAATTTAAAATCATCCCAATGTGTTTCATTGCGTTTTGAATGGTAAGGCTTGATATTACGAATGGTTCCATCCCCCCTCTCAAAGCAGCCTGGCAAACTGTCGAGATCATTAATATAGGGGTCAGAGGTGGATCGCTCGAGTAATAGAAATATGGCCCGCAACCATATTAAAGGTTTTAGTTGTAGCCCTTACGGTCCTGCAAGTTGGACACCCTTAGTATAAGTATTACAGAATAGCGCAGCTCCGTGTTAAATGCCCTATGACGACGAGTTGGTCAGAGACCTCAGCGTTCCCTGCGGCTATCGAGAAATACTACGCCGCCTTACCATTCGTAATCCAGCATCGTTCTGCAAAAATCCAACCAAAAAGTGAATTTCAATTGAAGCCTTATTTTACGTGGCGAGACGCCTGCTCTTCCGTCTGACCACGCAAATTTCGCTACGCTCCTTTCACCAACTATCAGAGGAAGGAGGTATTTCTTGGGCGACGAAACAGGCGATTTGAATTTAGCTCAGAGGCGTCATTTAGTCTTGAGGATCTTTTACATGCAGTAAATCCACAACATGGGACAGGATTTACAATACATCCGAAGGTAGGCGTACGATGGACGTTTCTGCCTTTAAAAATCTTCGGTTTCGATCGGGTTTGAACTCATGAACTTAGATATAGTCTAATACGCTAAGCGTTACACCATCTCGGCCTCTATGTGAATGTTTTCGTACATATTTTAATTTGTTTATGTATATAACTAAACAACATGTAAGGTAAACGTTTTGATCAATTTTTAAGGAAAGAACTTATTTAAATCGAATGAATCTTGTCCATTTAAATTGAATCATGAGGAAGAACAATTATTTCTATAATTTCCATGAAAATACCTACAAATGTAAATAATCTTCGCAGTCAATAAGGGTTTATAGGAGGTTCCTTATTTACTACTCAGATTACTTAACGGTGTCTGGGAGGTAATACCAGTTCAGGCCGATGGAGGATCATCCAAAGAAATAAGAAGACGAATTGAGTTAGAGTGAGTAGGCTTACCCCAATTTGGAAAGATGACCACATATCCCGAAATAGTAAACTAAGGCTACTCAAGAATTTAGCCTTATCTGTGATGTTATATGGAGCAGAAACGCGGACTCTTAAGGCTGCAGATGTAAAAAGAATGAATGCCTTTGAAATGTGGGCCTACCGTCGTCTGTTCAGAGCATCATGGACTTAAAAAATTGACTAACCTCTCAATCATAATCCAACTAAACATTCCACTGAGATTGGCGGACATCTGCAAACAAAGAATATTTAGTTTTCTGGGACACATCGTACGAAGGAAAGAAGCGTGCCATGAGAAACGGATAGTGCATAGGTAAAGTGGAAGGAAAAGAGGCCGAGGAAGAACAGCCTAGAGATAGATATACTAATGCAAGATCTTCGCTGGTATGAGCCTAGAAGAATCAATGCGGAAGGCAGAAAATCGAGAAGAGTGGAAAAATACTGTGAAAGCCATGTAGATGGGTCAGATACCTTCCGTCTATGGAAGAGCAGGATCAAAGAAGAGAAGGAGGTAATAACAAATTTCAGTCGTTCCTTTCGAGGTCTATTGGACAAGAAAAAACACTTATCTCAAGATATTTTATTCATTATTGGAGAACAGTGCGCTCCATTCGACAAACGCGAACACAAATAATGTGTTAACAGGAGAAGTAAAATAATTCAGTTGGCGCATATCAAATATGCCCCGACACATGTCAAAAGCAGGGTTAAAGAAGCTTTGGTTTGATGTAATTTTACGTGTTATTAAAAGACTTGCTCTTAAAATCCTACGAATATAACACTACGAGGTCAAAAATTATATGATTTAAAAAAAACGCTTTTAACCAGCTCTTAATAAACGCAATTTCAAAAACAAATCTGTACATTTCAGTAGCAGCTATAAGTAGTTGCACTTGGTCTTCGCCAGTGTCGCTAGCTGCATGCATGCGCATCCCTAACTAGCAAAAAACGGGTTGAGCTGCGCTACTGCCAGGCCCGGATTTAAGTAGTGCGGGGCCCCAAGCACAAAATTGTGTTGCCCCCCCCCCCCGAAAAAATAGTTCCATCTTTATTAAATAAAAATGTATTATAGTACAAGTACTTTAATACGTATTAATTAATTTAATACATTTTTATTTGGTCTACATAGGCCTCCTCTTTTGTCCTGAGAGACCCATAGCTGTTAATTTGACCATGAAAAATGTTGAGGTTTGCATAAAAAAAATTTATATTCAGTTATAAGTAAAGGAAATAAAGTATAGTTAATATTAGACTAATTTAACATGTAATAAATATTTTTAAAAAATATTTTGAAATTGTACATTTTGTTACACAGTAGACTACTTGATTAACAATTATTTCACAGACAAAAAACATGGTATGCGTATTTTTCCGAAACGCGGGGCCCCTGGTGAATGGGGGCCCCCAAGCAACTGCTTGTTTTGCTTGTAGGTAAATCCGGTCCTGGCTACTGTATCCTGCAGGCCTGGCCTGCACAGCATTTTGCACTTTGTCTGACCTCGAGAACCGCGCGCGAGCCCCTCAAGTGCAAATGCGGAGACATTTGAAGGGACGGGATGGCGTAAATTCTAGGAGTGAGGACCACCAATTAGAATGGGTAATTCGAACCGTAGCGCGAAAATTAAAAGAGCAATCGACGAGAACAACACGGTCGCTTACAGTTCAAGTAATATTGCCTTTTGTGTTTTGTTGGAAATATGAGTATTATCTGAAAACACGCACGAAGTATTTCCATTAGTTTTTCCTCTTATTTAACAGCGTATGATAAATACATAAATAAATAAGTAAATAAAACTAGTGGTGCTACAGAATGGCTCAGTTTTTTTCGCAGTAGTTTTTTTAATCACCGTAGTCTGAACGAGGTTTGTGGTTGTGCATCATTATTTTCCCAGATACCTTCTTTGGTCGCCCAAAGGACATTTTTTCAAATTTTCTCGATTTTTCGGCTTCCTAACGCTTGAACTGAATCCTCCATACACTTATTACTGTTATATAAGTGCTTATCCCATGTACTATTCTGGTGGCCGCGGTGGCTAGTTTACGGACAAAGCTCTTTGAAGGGGAAGTTCGTTTGTTCGAGTCTTGGCCAGGGAATATTATTTGTCACAATTCTCTGTTGCCTCAGAAATAGTAAGAAAATTTCAGAAACTTTAATGAAAACCATTTGAAGCAATTCTAATCAAAATTAGAATGAGGTATTTCTGTGGCGTAGTGGGATGAGTGCCGGCCCGTTAAGTTTGAATTCGAGTCTCGGGGCAGAAAAAGTATTTGCTGTTTGAAAACACTTGCCGTTTTAGTAGTACTATAATATTGAAGGTAATTTAGAAAAAATACGAGAAAGTTTGTGCTCTGACAACACCACTAGTTTTAATATGCTTTGTATACAAAAAGCACTGTTTATATTAGATTATTCTATTGCAGTGTTTGTGAAAACTGATTGTACAAGATCATATTTCAAAATCTATTTTTAAGGAACAGATTTCATTAAGAGAAAAACCCTCCCTTTAATATTTTAGTTGTAGGAAGACTGAAAAAAACTGAACTTTTTATGTTTTCAAAAAATCAGGGTTGTTAACGAACACGTACCATTTCTTGAATGTTCTCCACACTATACAACAACGAAATTTATTACATTTTTTTTTAATTTGGAAAATGTGCCAGGGGCTTCAAGTAAAGTATCCCCCAAAATGAAACTATCGGTTTCAAATTCAAAGGGCCGCAACATCAACCAGATCAATTGGGGAATACCAATTTTAGAGAAAATTGGCCGAACAGTTCAGCCGATAGCGTTGTTCACAGACGGACGGACAGACAGACAGACAGTCGTCAATCGAGTTTTCGGTGTCAACGTCCTATAAAAAAATTGATTCTGGCTACATCACATGATAGAAGACTTTTTGCTAAATTTAACAACTGGATTTATCCACTTTCTCGATACGAGAGCCCTATGATAAGAGTTTTCTGTCGTTTCTTCTCGCAGCATTACATAACTTTCTGACTCTGCGGGTGGGTGGGGGAGGGGAAATGACCTACGTGTTGGCGGTTGCGAGCAGATGGGGCCGCCGGCGCGCAAGGGCGACCCCACCATCTACGGGTCGGAGTGGACGCAGCTGCACAGCGCGACGCTGCGCGGGCCCAGCAGCGCCGCCAGCGTCCTGCAGCAGCGGCCCGACCTCGACGTGAACACGCCCACCTACTCGGGCGTCACGCCCCTGCACCTGGCGGCGCAGCGCTGCCCCAGCGGGGAAACCGTCTTCTTCCTCCTGCAGGTGCCCCGCCCCGCCTCCCGCGCTCTGCCGCTCGAAGGCTCAAAGGCGCGGCTCTTCTCAAACTAGTCTGTTAATTCTCCTTCTTTCCCTTTTTCACTCCCATTTTCTTTTCCTTCTTCTTTTTTTTCTCCTTTCCCTTCTTTTCCTTCTTCTCCATCCTCTTTTCCTTCTCCTTTTCCTGGTTCTCCACCTTCCTCTCCACCCACTTCTCCACCTTCTTCTCTACCTTCTTTTCCTTCTCCTTTACCTTTGTCTCCGCCTTCTTCTCCACCCTCTTCTCCACCTTCTGTGTCTTCTTCTGTTTATTCTTTTCCTTCTTCTCCGCCTTCTGCACTCTCTTCTCCACCTTCTTCTCCTTACATTCCATCTTTTCATTCTTCTCCACCCTTTTCTCCTTCTTCTTCTTTCGCTCCTTTCGCTTCTCACGCTCCTTCTGCTCCTTCTGCTTTTCCTCCTCTTCCTTCTTCGTCTTCTTTTTCCTCTAATTTATGACGAAATATCTTATGAGTTGGCCGAATATATGGTGTACTTAATATATGGTATACTCGAATTAGTTGCAATCCGCTTCCTAAGGTGCAGATCTAGACGCTATCGGTGTCTCCATAATACTTAGCGCAAAATGTGGACTGGTTCCAATAAAGCAATGTATTTCACTTCCCAGTTTTTTGAATGACTTGGGAGTTTATCCAAGTTCTTACACAAATTTTGTTGAACGAATCCCAGAGCTCCGATAGCTATCTGGACGACCTTTCCTTTTTACCCCTCATTCGGCTGATCTCGATTCCCAAACTCTTGTAGTTAAGACGTTTCTCTGCCTCCTTGATTACGACGTTTTGCTTACAGGCTAAGCAACATCTACAAGTAGACACGTTTTTTTTCTCCAAATCTCGGATAAGAATGTCAGGTTTCTTCGCTGGCCCCGATGACCTAGATCGTAAACGCAATAGCGCCGTAGTGATCTCCGACAGAAGGATCGCGTGTTCAAGTCCAGCCTCGAACGTGGTTGTATTTGTACTCGTCGTTTCACCTCCAATCATCACTATATCATGTCATCACAGTTATCATACTGTTAAATGCAATAATGGTCACAAATGAGATGTTTCTGCGACCTTAAATAATAAAAAACACGTTTTTTAGTTTTTTTAGGTCACTTTTTAACATCTTGGTCTTATAGAGACCACTGTGATTGTTTTAACTGAGGGGGGGGGGAATTGTAGGAATAACACGTAAGGACAACAAAAAGTTTTTTTTAAATAGAAGTGTAGTGTATCTTATTGCAGGGGAGGGTGCGCAAGCGGTTGGTTTAAGCTCGGTGGATAGGACAAATAGGAGGAGGGAAAGATAGTGCCCGGACCGTGGCCTATTTGTTGCGTTCATGATCCGGCATTTACCTCGTACTCATCTTTGTCTCACATGTCCTTCCTCGTCTTTGTCCTATCCTTTATCCTTATATGCGGGCATCCCCCCCGCCACACACACACACATTTACCTATTTATCTGAGAAACGACGGAACATTAGCAATAAAGTTCCAGCTAGAACACTTCAGGCAGTGGATTAATTAATATCAGCTATGTATCTAGAGTCGAAAGTTCGTCAACATCGTTGCTGGTTAGGATAGATTTATCGCATAGAAAGTTTTGATGACTTTCTTTAAAGAAATTTAAAACTGCAATTTTTAAAATAGATGCAGTTATTGCGTAGGAAAAACAGATGATTATAAAAATAGGATATCATTAGTGTGCGTACATGGAGGGCATATCCGACCTTTTTAGTTGAATATCCATTGATAGAGTGTGATAATCTGAATGAAGAAGATCGAAATACCCACATTTTTAGCTTGAACCTGACTCCAAAAAAATATTATTTAATTCCCAACAAATAAAACTGCTTGTTACACATTTGATTCGGTTTTCTTAATTGGAGAGTTTCATACGTTACTAAATGTTTCAATAACACAATCATAGGTATTGAAACAAAAGTAGGCAAACTTGTTTCTATGGTTATATGATTCATTTTCGTCAAAAAAGTAAAATGTATTCATGACCAATGTGTTTATTTTATACATATTGATTCATATAATATTTATTGTAATATAGAAACAATTCCGTGTATTATTTACGAAAATATCTTTTAAACTAATTTGTTATAGCGTTTTTTGAAAAAATAGGTTTAAAGGAATGTCTGGCGAAGGTAACGCATTTCATTGGTGCAGAAAGACAATTCGTCTTCATAATTCGAAAACAAATTCAGGTATATTATCGTGAAATCAAACAAAAATAATCAGTTATGTCAACATGAAATGTTTATGTCTGAAGAGATAAATGTATATGGAAATATTACATTCTCTTGCACTTGGTGCAGAGAAAGAAAAGCAGGCAAAGTAACGATTTGTCGAGAGAAAGTAGAGGAGAATTCTAATTATTGGCTGCTCTGATCGGTGGTTTGGAGTGTTTTCTCTGATAAATGCCAGTCAAATTCCTGAGCAATGCATTAACTAATGCATCACGATGGATGACGGATCAATGGATCACGGATCACGTGCCATTTTTCTGTATCCTTTGACACCGTGGGTGGGAGGATTATCATTAATGTATAGGGAAAAGAGTGTCGGGGACAGCACAGCGCCCTGAGGAACGCCGGCCTGGATAGGATATTTAGGGGAACACTTCTGTCGATGTTTGATGAAGAAGTGGCGGTCGGAAAGGTAGCTTTGGAGGAGGGATGAAAGGTGTGTGGGGATATGGGTTCGGAGTTTCATTAGAAGGATGCTGTGGGAAACTGTGTCATAAGCATTGGTGAGGTCAGTGAATATCGCAGGGATTTCTTTTTGTCGTGGAGTGGCGTTGCTATTTCGAGGGCCATGTTCAGCGTTTGGAGAGCGGTAGAGCGACCCTCCCGGAAACCAAATTGTACTGGGCGGATAATCGGGTTAAGGATGAGGTCGAGACGGAGGAGGATAATTTTTTCGAACAACTTACTTAGGATTGGGAGCAAGCTGATGGGACGGTAACTGGAAGGAAGCTGATATTTACCAGGTTTAGGGATCATGGATACACGTGCGGTTTTCCAGGAAGTGGGGAAATAACATAAGGAGAAACAAGAGTTCAGGATTTTAGTGAGGAGGTTGATGGCATTTTTGGGAAGGTGGTGTAGTTGAGAGGGAAGGATTCCGTCGGGACCGGACGATTTATTGGGGTTTATGGATTTAAGGATCTGTAGAACTTATCTGTTGGTGGTTGTCTAGGGGCGTTGATTAAGAGGTTGGCTTGGGGATCTTAGGTATCTAAGGATTACAGGATCAGGAATAAGGATATTAGAGGGAATCTCATAGTTAGGATCTGGGTGAAAGAGTTGGTAATGGTTTGGGAGTAGAAGGTCAAGGTGCCAGTGCTAGTTTTTAGTGGGGAGATTTTGGTGGGATTTTCTCGGACCGCGCGTATCACTTTGTGGAGGTTGTTGGGGCTGCTTTTGTCTGTCAATAAGTCGTCATATTTATGTTGTTCGTAATGGATGAGTTGTCTATGTATATGTCTTTGTAGCTGTTGCAGTCTTTGTTTGTCTTCGTCTTGACTGTGTTTGTAGTAGCGTCTTTGTATCTATCTTTTAAGTCTTATGGTTGAGATGATTTCATTTGGGAGGGTTGGGTGGGTGTTTTTAGAGTGGTGGATGATCTTTTGTAGGCCTTTTTAATTTGGAGAGTGATGTGGGTTATTGATTTATCAATTTCGGGGGTTGAGGGAATGCTCTGTGGTACGTGAGTCTTCTTTGAAAGGATGTGGGTAAAGGTTTTCCAGTTGGGTTGGAGTAGTGGTGGGCGTTGTGGGGTAAGGTATGGGGTCGTGGATGTAGTTGCAAAAAGGAGAAGAAGATGGTCAGAGCAGTTAAAGAGGTCGAATTTAGGGTGCGGGGGTGTAATGTGGAGGTTTGATGAGTGGATAATAATGTCTAGGATATCATTCGGTTGGTCTTGGATGTAGTGCGTAGGTTCCGGGAGGCTTTTTAAGTGAAGTGATGGGTGGTTCTCTAGGAATTTTTCTAGTGTCCGTCTGTCCGTCCTGTCGTATTTGTAGTCTTGCAGCCCCATTAGGAGTTTTTGCTGTTTAGGTCGCCAGAAAGGATGAAGGGTTAAGGTAGGTTGAGGAGCATGGTTAGGTCAGATTGAGGAATGCGGGTGCTGGGGCGATTGTATGCTGATATGATGATAACTGGCAGTGGTGAGAGGGAGTTGGTATGAGGTGTGAGGGATATTATTTCTGACAAGGATGGCTGTGCCACTCCCGTTGGCGGTAAGGCGGTCGGAACGATGTACAGTGTAATTAAGGAGAGAGAAGGGGATGTTGGGTTTGAGCATTGTTTCTTGAAGGGTTATGATCCCGACGGAGTGGTCTTTGAGGAATTGATTAAGGAGAGGCTTTTTAAGGTTTAAACCGCCGCATGCATTCCATGTGGAAAGGGTAAGGAAGTGGGGTGGGAAGGTGATTTAATTAAAAGGTTCTACTATTTTAATTGCTGCTTGGATAGGTTTTGATAGGGTATCTCCTGGGCCTTTAAGAATATTTAGTAAGGGTTGGATGGCTGAAAGGATTTTTCTGAGGTCGAAGGACTGGATTAAGGTGAGGAGTTCACGGAGGTCTGATGTTGAGGAGGATTATGGGTATTGGGTTTCTTGGGGTGCAGTACAATTTTGGGTAGCTGCAGAGTAGGATTGAGTTATGGGTTTTAGTGGGGGGAAAGAGTTGGATGAAAGTTGTGGTGATGGTTGGCTAGAGGGGTATTTTATAAGTTGTTGTTGTCTTTGGGTACGGGCATGGATTAAGAAAGTGCAGATGGGGTCGAAGGCAGGGTGGCTGTGTTTGCAGTTGTTGCATTTGGGGGACAAAGGATTCAGAGTCACCGGAAGTACAGTCTTCAGTCTTGTGGTTCAATGAACATAGGGCACAGACAGTTTGGCGTCTACAGTAAGTCTTTGTTACATTTCGGTATCCCGTCACTGTGTTTGTAGTCCTCCGTCCTTAAGCTGTAATGTCCAATGTATTTAATTTTATCCTTTGTCTGTTTGATGTCTCGTTTGGGTATTTCAACTGTAAAGATGCCAAGAGGGATCAGTCCTGTGTTGTCTCTCTTCTGCATTTCCGCAATGTGGAAATAAGTCACTTGTAGTTCAGTCAGGTTGTCCTTGATGGTCGAGATGGGAAAGTTGGGGGGAAGTCCTTTGATGACAATCTTATCTCGTACTTCGTCAGTCGCTCGGTTGTAGCGGTAAGAAATATGTCTGAAGAAGGTTCTTTTCAGCTCAGAAGTCCTTATTTTGTCTAGTCTTCCACCTATCTTCTTGTGGGCAGTCACAGTCTTTGGTGTAATAAGTTCCGTGCTTGAACATTTGGCTGTCAGTTGTCCGTTGCAGTTAGCCATCAGGTCCTTAGTCATTTCATTCGGGCAGAAGAGAGAGTCTAAGTCAATTTTTAATTGTCCGATTTTAGGTTTTTGGTAGGATGTGGGTCGTTGGTTGGTTGCGGTTTCATATGAAGAGGAGTTGGGAGGCATTTGGGTAGGTGGGTCAGGTGTCACATTTCTGTCATCAGGAGCAATTGGGGAGTAAAAGTTTCGATTCGGAGCACCTTGGGGAGGGGGCAAGAGTTTAGGTTTAAAGATATTTTTGTAAGTGTGGAACTGGTCAGGTCGGTTATTTCCATCGGTTGTCGGGTTGTCTCGTATGGGGGAGGTCGATCGGTCCTTCCTCGTGCGAGGGTCCTTGGGTCTGGAGGAGACGCCTCCCGTCGGCAGTTTACCTTCCGTTTCCGAAGCGGTGCCTGCGTCAGAAGTGGTCGCCGCGTCCATTTCCTCCATCTTTGGGGGCGGCCAAAGCCGCACTCCCTGCCGCTGTTGTCTTGACCCGAGTTCTTCGAGAGCCCTTCTGAGAAGACTCCTTGGGATGGTAGAGAAGTCTACTTTCCTCGCTCCACCGTCCTTCCTCGCACAGAGCGAAGTCCCTCCGCGGCCGCCGACCGACCGCTGTGGTTTCGCCTTAGACCTCAGGCTGCTACATCTCGTCACCTGAAGCGAAAGAAGACAGATCAGAGCAGAGCAAGCTGGCATGCACGCCTCGCACACTACACAGCTAGTAAATCAAGAATAACCTTACAACACCTTGAACCGCCTAACAATACTTCGCACGGACTCGCTCACACACTGCACTCGCTCGGGACTGACTCTGCTCCGGCCTCTCGGGCCGTCCGC
Source organism: Gryllus longicercus (assembly GCA_038098605.1). Lineage (NCBI taxonomy): Eukaryota > Metazoa > Arthropoda > Insecta > Orthoptera > Gryllidae > Gryllus > Gryllus longicercus. The sequence continues at coordinate 1,266,413 of JAZDUA010000414.1, forward strand.
TTGATTCTTCCCGAGCCGGTGGAGCGAGTCTTCTTACTCGCGCCGTTCCGGCTCATTGGGCCGCCCTCGTCGCCGCTGCCGCCCTGCAACCTAGCGGCGCCTCCCAGCGACTCTCATTGCTGGGCCGACGCTCGGTCGGCCAGTACGCCGCCAGCCACGGTGCGCTGCTGGGCTGCTGCCGGGGCCCTATCTGCTTATACCATAACAGATTTACCCATTACTCCATTACCCATTACTCCATTACATTATAATATTGTAATGGAGTTGCATACGTTGTTTTGTAAAACAGCATTACAAAGGGTAGCCTCGGATAAGATGGTAAAATGTTCCCCTCAACCAAATGACGTATAAGTAGTTACACTATAACTCTAACATAAAAGTAATATTTAGAAAATTTTCTTAGCCCCCATTCACCACCCACTCCTCACTACAGCCAAAAACGTTAATTTTAATTTTTTCATCAACTTAACACTACTACATTTGATTAAAAAAAGAAAATAATGAAAAAGGTTTAAAATGCTGATAAACCAAAGTTATTGATGATACGAGTGGTAAAAGTGACATTTTTACTCACTTTTACCCGAAATGATACATTAAGGTCAGTAGTAGCTGATGAACCACACGAAAATATTTTGTTTTTCTTTGTTGCATTCACAGATTAATCCAAACACTTGAGCATCGTCTGACTGTTAGCATTAGTGTTGATTGTTTGATTGTTAGTGATTCCAGGCGCGTCAACTGCTGCGGTTATTGATTCCGTACGTGTAGTGCATGATATATTCCACTTGAAATGGTGATCTTTCTCCGTTGGATACTGAGGTCCGGAGCTGACCTATCGTCGGCTAGCGGAGGATTCCTCAACCAGGTATCTCTGACCAGGGGGCATCGCCCCAGACGGGACAAGCTCTAAGTCTCCCGATCGATCTCCCGGCATGTGTGGTAGTGTAGTGCATGTTATGTGAGGGTGTAGGGTAGCGCAAGGGAGAGGAACGAAAGATCGCGCGTGTTCCGTGGCCGGATTGTTAAGGTACTGGTCCGGCATTCGCCTGGTGTTGATAGGAGAAACCCTGGAAAACTACCTATTAGAGCAGCCTGTGTCTAGAATTCTCCTTCAGACAGCGGACTAAATTCGACCTTGCTGACAACTTAGTGTCAAAATCCCTGCCACTGTCGGGACTTGAACTTAGGAACCCCCTGGGTCAGAGGCTCTGCTACGGCTGTCGATGCCCTGAGCCATCTCTCCTTAGCACTTGTGCTATAGTTGAACGTGTCGCACGCTTCGCAAGTCCTTCAAGAACCGCTTTCACTAGCGCCTGACTAAAAACAATAAGCTCGTTTTGGCGGTTCCATGACACGCAAAAAGTGAGAAGGGTTTGTCTGGCTGCGCTTGTTGGTCAGGTGGGCGCGAACGCGGATCTGGCGGACCGCAGCGGGCGCATGGCGCTGCACTACGCCGCGGAGGCCGGCAACCTGGAGGCGGTGCGCGTGCTGCTGCAAGAGGGCGCCGACACCTCCGTCCAGGACCATCGCGGAAGGGCTCCTCGCGACGTCGCCAAGACGGAAGAGATCCGCAGCCTCCTCTGAGGACGGGGGCCGCTGGCTGCGCAAGCGCGGAGTGGAGAGGCCTTCTCTTCCGACATCTTCGTAGCGAAATAATGAAGGCAATAAATTACATATAACGTATTAAAAAAATTTTCTTTCGTAATGATCTGCGAGGACAGAGGTTTCCAGCGGGCGCGGTCGTGGCCCGTCCAGACGCCATGGCGCCCCCTGCATTGGAAGGGGGAGGGGGGCGACGAGAGCGGTGCATCAACATGACGCGCCATGACGGTCTCTGATTGGTTAGGGGTCCCAGGATCCGCCGGAAGCTCACCGCGAGGGAGCAACTGATATATTAAATTCTGATGGTATGTGCAATATTTGGTATAAACAAAAGTTAAACGCAATGTGGGCAGGTATTCACGTTAACCGAACCTTTGAATAACACACTTTTCTAGCTAAATTAAAGAATTTGTAAGCTAGTCTATTTTTTGTGACCCGCGAAAGGTTTTTGAAACACTTTCTTTTTCTCCAGCAAAGTATGGAAAACATTTAGAACTCCGTCGAAGGTGAATGCAGATGATCGAGAACAGTACTCCCACTAAATTGATTTTTGTTCAATTTTTTGTTGAACTACTCTTTTAATTTTATTGTCTGTAAGGTATATTTTTATTTTCCCATTTGTCAATTAATAATTCAAATGAATTGACATCCATGTCAACCATTGTTGAGTGTTCTTCTTCAAAATTCAATTGTTCTGGGATAGTGTTTGTTTATTCTTAACGTCACTCTTTTCACTTGTGTAATTGTTTGTTAATCATGCAATTAAAATGATTAAACTTTTGTTTCAATGAAACTGTGCTTAGTATTTCATACTAGTGTCTCTTTTAACTTTGCAAAAAATTAATTACAAATTAAATTACAAAAAATGTCTAATATTACAGTGCGGTCCGCAATCATGCAAAAACTCGCAAAATTCAATAAAACCGTTCTTGTATTCACTATGCAACATTTACAAGAATGTACCCGGAATTAAAGCAACAACTTTTCAAAAATACTGGAGATGTACTGGAGAAAAGTCAATTCAACGTACGCCAAGAAGTCAAAAAACAATAGCACTGTGGCCGTTTATCCAGAAGAAACGTCCAGGACATCGATTGAAAGTCGCCACCAGATTACTTGTTATCACGTCAAAACTGCACTCTCGTATTGACTTGTTAGTAGGCTTCGTACCGCTCTTTTTCCCCTGCGGGGCCCATTTATACTCTTCGAGTTTCGTTACGATGTAACGTTTTGGAATTGGAGCTGCCGATTGGAAGACAATGCTCCCTCTCCTTCCAGTTTGTGACCTTGACGCACCACTATAAATAATTCAAAATATATCCCCCCTCTGGGCGGACGGCTCGCTGACTGACGGCCGTGTACGGCTGGTACCGACGGTGGGAGCGCCTGCTGGAGCGTGACTCTGCTCTGCCTCTGGCGACCTCTCTCGGGCGGCGGCCGAAGCTTCTCCTGGCGCGGCCACATCGCTGCGGTGCACGTGCGGCGGGTCTTTTAAATGGTCATGCGCGACCACGGCCATTTGCAATGTGGCCCTCCCTCCCGTAAAACACGGGAACCCTTCTGCTAGAATAATTAATTCGCCAATTCAAAATTATAATTTCCTCCAATTTTCTTTTCCGTAATAAAAAGTACTTTAATTTGCTCCTGGTGCTTACATTTTTCCTCGAAGTGGAATGAAAACCGAAGGTCTCCGGGGGACGTCACATAGACCGAAGATATTTTGAGTCTTCTCTTAAAACTGGTATTTTTGATTGCACTGTTTAAAGGATGTCAGTTTATTGCATGAACTATTAAAAATGAAATATTATTTGCTATTTTATTTAGCTTTGAATCTCTTTTAGACCTTTAATTTTCTTAATTTCTTTTTGTAAATTTATTTATATCCATTTCAATCCTTGGTTAAAAATTAACAAGCATTTAAATCATTTTCAGTTTTACTTGCCTCAAAAATTGTCTACCTATAACGAACCTCCATTCACTCTCGTGTTGACTAAAGACATCACTTAAGATAACGTCGCACATTCTATACCTTTGTTGAACAATCACGCTTTGTTCGCAATTCTTCGGAAGAAACAAAAACAACAACAATAGAAAACAAGTAGAAAACTCCCGCTTTCAACATTGATATCTTACCATGGTAGATGTTTTCCCAAGGAGGTATAAAAAGGAAGGCTGTATAAATCAATCGTCAGATCACTTTAGTATCGCCGTGCTTTAACGGGATCCAAAACGGGTTAAGAAACTATTTCAAGCGTATGTCTCTGCCGGACAGATTTGCGCCTTTATTCTACCAGCAATTGCCTCTAAGTTCAGATTTATACACGTTGTCAAGTGCCTGGGAAACCCTCTGGGTCTAGGAACTACATAGATAGGTATTATATGAGGAATAACTAACTTTTGAGATTTTGGGAAATAATCATACTGGGAACACAAGTTTTTCACACCTCCAGAATGAAAGTAGGTTATTTTAAAGAAAACGATCACGCTGATTTCGCAAATTATAATAAAAAAGTTTCTAATTTTCACGCAGTGTTCAAAAGACACGAACATGATTATGTTGTATACTAAATATGAATTTTAGAACTTCAAATTAGAACAATTTATTTCCAAAATCCAAAAATACAATTTCGGGTCTCGTCCTCCAGAAGATTTGTTACAGTCCAGTGAGCGTAAGTGTAATGATTCCAGTTAGCCATAAGTCCAATCCAATAGCGCAGCGTAATGACGTAATATCCAGGTAGGCAGGTAAACTCCGTTGACACATACTCGACTTTCAAACTTAACTGTCTTATGCGGCGCAGATCTCCGCTTATAAAGCGCCACGGCCATCAGGTGTACCAGGGTCCTATAGCTCCCATATAACGTTGTGGAGACCATTACGGTGGCGCGCTCTACTGCATCAACTTCTTTACAGGAACTGCTGCCAACGATACTTTAAACGTGCGTGACTGCTGCGTGAGTTCGCGGGTCACAAGCAGGACCATAATGTTACAAAAGATAACGTCTACGTTCGCGCTTTCTTCAGAGGTTTCTTACAAGTAGAGATTAAGAATAATTGTACATTTAGAAGACACTTTTCGTATTTCTCACAAATTAGCCAATTTGTGTGTGGGAAAGTTGGCGAGCCTAACCTACAGCTGCACCCGGCGACACTAGCGCTTCCTATAGTAGCAACCCCGATTTTGACGGAGAGTTGCCGGGCCCTGCAGGTGTACGCTGCTTGCCCTTCCCTTGGGGACGGAGGGATAGCTCGAGGGTAGGCTGGGCTCAGACGACCATAGCGGAGAGGCTCGCTGACTAGCCCTCCGGGTGATGGGCGGCGCTACTGCTAGCGCTCATAGTAGCGTTCGCCCGGACTATTCCACGCTGTTTGTAAGGAAAGCAGCGCACGTAGTGGCTTATCGTGGTACCGCTTGCGTGGATGCCTCAATTTAGTATTTGAAATAAACAAAATGCTGTACTGATTTCCGCATTGTACGCGTTATATTACTACAAAATTCTTTGAGCATGATTCACGTAAGGTATGGATTATTCATCTTCGGAGGATAAATTCCTATTGCATTGATATAAATGCTTTTGCGCCTTGTCACTTACTCTTGTATTCCTGTTTACTCTCACTGACTAGAAACCTCCAATAATTTCCCATCATTGCAGGATCCTTACGCCTTAGGTACCTCTTCTCCATTGTAGTAATGTTTTGATGAAACTCACCATGTTCATTATTAATATCACCCAAATTCTGGGAGGGGAATTTACATAGGAGTGAAGAAAATGAATTTTCATAGACATTCTACACCTTATATTTTTTGGATTTTTAACCATTCTATGACCAATATTTTATAATTGTCTTCTTTGTTTGTCCCGCGAAATCCATGAACAACTCTCGAAAGGATTTCCCAGCTGCTAACTCAATGTCTAGCAATTGTTCTTTCAATATTTCATCCAACATAAGTTTTATAATTTGCGGGTCGATTAAAATTCCTTCCTTCGATTTTGCATTACTCATTCGTGGAATTATTTCACTGCTTTAAAACGTTCTCGAATGGAAAGAATTTTGAAGAATCTATAAACAATTGCCATTCATCTGGATAAAAGAAAACACACTCCCTTAATTCATCCCAAAGTCCCTCTAATGTCTGCACAAAAAAATACCTTTAGAGCAGAATTTTGGGCAAAGGTCTCATATCTGTTTCTAAATTCTGAATTTTTGCCCAGCAACAACAAGTTTTTTCATTACTGTAATCTAAAGTCCAGCAGTTTGGATTCTTTTTTGGACCCATGCCAAATCATTTAGATCTTCCTACTCTACTGAGTGCAGACCAGTAACGGATTTTACTGGTACGTAGTCTGGATCTTTTGAAGTAGAGGCTTCTGTTTCTAGGTAAAATAAGGCTTCAGTTTCATCACAGATTTATTCTTGATTTATTGACCATGTTTACGTGGGTACAGGCACTGGTAATTTGTCATTTTGTGACACAGTTCGCAAGGTCGAAGAACTATGTGGATAATTGATCTGGCCACGCCGAAGATCCTTATGAGGAATTAGCAGTCATTAAAACGGTTTGTTGGTAATCTACACAACATTGGTACAATGACAGACAATGATTAGAGTTTTCCATATAACCACAACATACGGTACAGGTACAGGTACAGGTGACATAACACTGGTGAGCAGCCTATGGTTTGTTCTGATCACAAACACGACAGCAAAAGTATAAAGAATACGCAAGTTTGGTAATTTCATATATTTTTTCCTTTGAAGTTTCGGTGTAAATATTCCACAAACGTGACAGAAGTTTTCGGGTCAATTTGTATTTTATCGAACTGAATCAATTCAACAGATCATGTAGCGAATTTCATTTTTAAAATTCACATAACTCTAATTAATGTGTTAATGTGTTTGAGGCACGCGCAAACCAGACACGAACTTCACGCACACTGCGGTCAGGGCCGGATTTACTTACAAACAAAACAAGCAGTTGCTTGGGGGCCCCCATTCACCAGGGGCCCCGCGTTTCGGAAAAATAGGCATACCATATTTTTTGTCTGTGAAATAATTGTTTATCAAGTAGTCTACTGTGTAACAAAATGTACAATTTCAAAATATTTTTTAAAAATGAGTATGGAGCATGATAAGCTGAAAAATCTTCGTTTTGAAGACAGCATCGACCAATTTTCTGCAGTGAAGAGCAGAAAAAAAATATGTGAAATGTATTTAATGTAAAAAAAATGTAACACAAGTAAAAATTTCTACAAAAAATTACCAGTTTTCATTTGTATCTGTACAGAAAGTACTTGTAATATAATACATTTTTTATTTTATAAAGATGGATCTATCTTTTAGGGGGGTGCAACACAATTTTGTGCTTGGGACCCCGCATTACTTAAATCCGGCCCTGACTGCGGATAGAGTTCCTCATGACACAGACTGACTCGAAAACTGCCTCCCCAAGAGTTGTAAACTTGTATACTTGCGATAAGGTAAGGGTCTAAAATAATTCCTTTCGGTAACTGATGCGCATTAGGAAATATGAGGGCGCACGTGACTTGTTTTCAAAACATCCTACTAAGACCACTCACCACTCGTAATTCAGCGCGACTACAAGACACGAGAATATAGACGACAATCCTCGAATACAGAAGGCAAAAAACACGAAAGTCTAATTTTGTTCATATTTCATGAAAATGACACAGCTGAACAGAACAAATATTTTGCTTTTAAATATATATTATGCGTATTGATTCTAAATATCTTACAGGTTCAATTTAAATGTATTTGCGTTAATAGCAAAATACGGTATGATACGGTATAAAGAAACGGTATATTTAAAAACTGTGACGTGATATCACGCGTTTATTGTGATATTTGTAATCCACGTATAGAATTGAGTACGTTGCGCATTATACCTCCCTCGAGGTAACAATCGAGTTCCCTGGTGTTAAAAATGCCGATTAGTTTTGCTGTAAATGTAATTTTACCTTAGAAACTAGATCTGTAGCTGGAATCAAAGAAACAGAATGATGCCAAAACTTATAAAAGTGTGTTGTCCTCTTATTTTCGTACTTCATACACAATCTTTACTCTTTTTAACCATAAATTAGATTGAGTCATCTGTGTCATTTGAGTTCATTCTAATCTTACGATTTATTTTGCCCTTCGATTCATGATCAAATACAAAGTCCTTAAATCTTTAATTTATTAAACTTTATTGGTAGTATAATTTTCCAAAAGCATATATTGTCAGAAAAGTTGTCAAACAAGGTCAGTTCTATTTACGAATTTTATACGAATTTGGAGAGACCGAGGAAAAATTGAATCAAGGAATAAAATTAAGAATTATAATCCTAGGTAGCATTAACAGTTTTCCAAAATGTATAATATCAATTTGTCTAAAGAGTAAACATCGATATGCTGCAATAGTTCCAAGGCCAGCTTCAGAAAATTTATAGTAGGCTTTGAGTACTCTTTACCATTGTAGTACATTATATTTCCGGTACCAGGGCGATGACGATCCACAGCCCAGTTCATGCGTTAGGTTTCGATCAATTGCTTATTTAACGAAATTCACCATGAATTTGGTTATTTCGTGAATTTGGCGGTTCTTACGCCTTTACGAAATAAGCATTTTCCTGTTTATTTCGTGAATTTAATATCAAACATGCCTCATTCATGGGATGAGCACCTTCTTGCTCATTCCGTGAAGATGGCAACCAACACTTTTCTTTCACGAAATGAACATTTTCCTGTTTCATGAACATTGACTTGTAGAAATTAATAGTAACATGCACCTTGAATTATATACAAAAATGTACTAAAAAATGTAACATCGATAACGGTCACCTCTTTGGGATATTGCTGCTGTTTACTGAACGAAAAGGATAAGTTCGATGCCTCTAACAACTCTTGGTGTTTGAAGATGAATTCAAGAAGTGAAATAAAGAAAGAAGTGGACCAGGACATCTAATTTTTTTTTATATCGAAGGTAAGATCGCATATTTTCCTACCTAGCTGAGACTCTGCTTATTACCTTAAACATTTGGGAATTTATTTACTTCGATCTTCGTTAATTTTTGTACAGATTTTCTAAGAATTAAAATATTTTGAAAGTTACATCTTTTTCTTTGTAAACAAATTGCGGGATCACATCCATTTACCTCATGAACATTTAGGATTAATGGTGCTAGCAAATGTATTAAATTGTCAAAAAGTGTCTATGGTCTAGCCCTTTTTTATTTTCAAGAAACACAATACTTGTTTCTGATCAAAATCGTTTTGAATGATAGGTTTGATTGCCTTTTATTCTCTAATTCCTTTATATCTTTCTTAGAATGATTCTTCTGGTTATTTTTAAGGTTTTGAGTGTGGAATTTTACAGAACTATTTAGATTTCTCTGCGTATTTATATTTTAAAACCATTAATTAGCCAGAGTGAATCATATATTGTTTTACAATTATTTGTAGTATGATATTTTTTCAAAAACAAACATCTCAAATTATTTTTTTTTTATTTCAAGAAGTGAATGCAAATCTTTATGTAGTAGAATATTGACATTTTAAAAATCATTTCAGGGGTAAGGTTGTTTGACAAATCTTGTGAGAAACTATTTTTAAACTACTTTCTCTTAAATATGTGCAAAAAGTCTTATTTTTTTATCTTCTAGGTGAAATTAACCATTACTCGATTACGCATGTGTCGGGTGCGTAGCAAATGCCCTCGCTAATACTCCACGCTTGTCGCAATAGGTACTAAATTTAGAGTGCGACGTACCTGTGCGCTCGTAGAGAACACACAGTAATAGTAGATATAATCCGTCAAACAGAAATACATGCCCATTAGGATTGTTATGCTTAAAAGTTTGGACGTTTTTGCATAAATGTTACACTTGCTTGCCTATGCCAGCCCCTAAATTAAGTTTGTGCGGTCCAGAAATGCCATGAATTAATTTGGACATCAAGATAGAAAGATGACAAAACTCAATCACCTTCTTTGACTTGAAACATCTTTCATTTGGGTCTATAGGGGGTCGCTTACTAAAACAGCATATTGCAGACTTTGTGAGACGTTTCTGAAACGGAAATTATATTTCGAAAGAATATTTTCAAGAAATTCTTGATTTTAGTGACAAAAAATAAAAACGACCGTACCTCTTAAGTAATTTCAAATTCATAATTCAAAGTTCCTATTACATTTAAATGTCAAATTCTTTTGAAATCTCTAGGCCGGTCATAGTACTACTTTTCTCGAAAAACAAAAAAAACTCCTAGTTATTCTACTGTCCAGTATCCAGCTAATACACACACATCGTCAAATTACATATAAGCAATATCTTCTACATAATTACGCGACTAGCCCTACCTCTATTATAAGAAACGAAAGTACAGTTTCTAATTCTAACAATGTAAGTTGTGTATTGCTTTACCCAATTTAACCAATTATACCCTACTGCCCAAACTCCCATTGTAGAACATGTGTTTTAGTTCTCTGCTGTGGCTGCGCCCGCGATTCAGCCTAGTTGATTTTCCCCAAACCAGTGCTTGACAGTTAAAAAGTAGTTTCACTACTTTTTTATAATAGTATTAAGCTCACATCAATCTTAATTCCACCAGCTCGCAGAACGTATTTCTAAATGCAGTTCGAATTATTGATTGATATTTCCGGTCATGTCAACTGCTTTAGCCATCATTCTCGTTAGTGTAGTGAATGTTTCATTCTTGGAAGTGGCGGTGATCCCTTCCTTGCTGGACGGTGAGATCTGACGCCGACTTACACGTCGGCTTGCTTCTTTAACTTATGTTTACCTAATATTAGCGTTGAACCAATAGTATTCATAGAATATACCGCGAGGTTGAATTCTTCAAAAATTAATTTCATGTCAGAAACAGAAACATTAGGTCACGCTTCATATAGTACTCCTACAAATGGAAGGAAAATGCATCATATGATTTCTTGCACACTGATTTTTCTCGTTTGGAAACAGTGGGAGTGAAAGCTTTTTTTAAAATAAAGTGATTCATGTTGTTTTCTAAAGAATCAAGTTATGTTCTGGCAATGCAATGAAGAACATAACATTGCAAAATGCAATGTAGAACATAAATTTACAAAAAAAAACAATTGTGAGCTGCCAGTAGAATGGTTTTGCCATCTTTCTCATCGTATGTTTAAGTTTCTCACAAGAAAAAAATATTTGCGGAGAAACTACATTACGAAAATAATGGATCTCAAATGTCGTTTATTTATGCACTAGAATCTTTACTTATCATAGATCCCTACCTTTAGGCAATCTGAAAATTGTATTGACGTTCTAGAAATTGGATAAAAATCGAAAGAGTTCTCACGAACTTGTATATAAATGTCACTTGTACCGGTATCTATGAACAATATGAAACTGTGTTGGATGCTCTGCACATGATATGTTGTTGAACTGTTTTATGATAGAATTTTTCCACTTTTCTGCACGTAAAGGTCCATTGATTTGTCTTTTGTGACAAAATTCATTTGAACTTTCTTAGGGCGTACGGAGAACTCTGAAGAAACGAATCCCAGACAAGGTATCATTTCTATTTGAGAAACATAACATTTCCAAGCAATCTTGTTTCTATTGTATTAGAGGATTGTGACATGAACAAGAATGTTGACATTTATATAAACATTCACATTCAGTAAATCAACTTAACTGCAAACAGTGGCAGATGTATTTCAAAATGATGATTCCCCCAAAATGAAGCATGAAGATAATCTTACTTCAGTAAAGAAGTAAATCTTACTTCAGAAAAATCATAGCGCTAGAATTCTCTTCCAAACAAAGGTTGAATTCGATCTCCCTATGAAATTATCCCATTGAAATTCTGCCACCGTCAGGACTCGAACCCTAGGAACTCTAGGTCAGAAGGCTAGCCAAGCCGGTGGTTTTTGGCGAAGCTAATCCGTTTTACATCCTGTCAAAATAATCGTCCGCCGATGTGAACAGAGAATATCTCCCCCTTGTTCTTTATTCTTCCGTTTCCAGAACCACTGACAACGCGCCAACTCACTCAGCATCATGACGTGCGGCGGAAGCTCTGGCAGCGGCACCTGCGGAAGCTGCGGTAGCTGTAACAGCTGCGCCAGCTGCGGCGCCTGCGGTAGCTGCGGCAGCTGCGGCGGCTGCGGCGGCGGCGGCAGCTGCGGCGCGCCCTGCTCCTCCAAGATCCCGTGCTCCCACCCCACGGGCATCCCACGCATCTGCCCGCGCTGCTTCCCGATCCCCCCGCTGCCCTGCCCGCTGGCGCCCTGCAGCGGCAAGAGGTGGGACGCTTACCTCCAAGGGAATGGCATTTGTTTTTCTTTTCACTTTACAACAATGCTGTTTAGTACACTCATTAATTTTATGTTATGACGAAAAGAAATGAGCCATTTTTATATATTTTGTTTTTCATTGTTCGTCGATTTCGACTAATACGTAATTTTTTACATTTTCCCGTCATTTGTAAAGCATTTTTCGCTGATTTTAATATTGTTTTAACTTGCTACAAATAATATTTACTAGATGCAACAAATGTGTTGTCTAAGCTATCCGGGACGAGCCGCATCACTGACATGGTGGCTAACGTTTCGGCCAGCGTATTGTGGCCTCCTTCAGAGCGTACTGCTGAAGAAGGCCACAATACGCTGGCCGAAACGTTAGCCACCATGTCAGTGACACGGCTCGTCCCGAATAATCTAGACAACACAAACTCCGGCCGCGGAAGCCTACGCAAATAGATGCAACAAATGTTCGCCACAGAATTACTCAGTAGCCTATCCGATTTTTTTGCTCTGAAATTGTAATGTCAGCCGTTGTATATAATCTAAGGTTCCTGTGACGCCTGTCAGCGCCATTGTTGGGTCAGCCGATTTCGGAACAACTAAAGGCAGAGATTTTCTGGTAAAGAATATTTCAAACCTAAAGTTTGCAAGTTGGCTTCACTTGCATGAAAGGATTCGATTACTCACTAACATATCCAAGAGCTTGAATTGTTCATCTGATCAAATTTTTGGTTTTGATCAAATTTTTAACGGCATTTTTCTTTGCTTTTGGGGCATTTTAAAAACATTTTAAGATAATTTCATTGTTCATTTTTGGCGATGTTCAGGTCATAAAAAATCCCCCCCACACTTATCTCTATACATAGGACTCATGCATCCCTCCCTCCGTTTTCTTCTGTCACTCATCAATAGATAGCATTTTTAAGTGAGCGGGGTGAGTGAGTTATGAAATCTAATGTAAAGAATATTTTAAACATTTTTTTATGTCAAGGAGGCAACATTATTGAAGTTATATGAAGAAAAAGGTTTTATCAATTTGAATAAAATTATCTTTTACATTGGTCTTCCTGCACGGTTTCTTGTGTGACATATTCCCGCAATACATTATTTGGTGATATTTTTGAATAAGTACCTAATCGTTTATATAGTCATAAAGTAACATACGTCTGTCCGTCCATCATTCACGGTAAGATTCCTTCCAGTACACCATTCGAGACAAATATAGGGCCATTCGACACGTCTCGACCTCCTGGTGGGGAATCGACCTTGTTTCGGATCCATCCAGAAAACTAAAACAGTTTCTAAAGAACTATTTTGTTTATTTTAAGCAATTAATCGGCTTTTTGTTTTTACATACAATGTTAGCACAGCGTGTTTACTGCGTGTAATTAAGGATATCATGGCGGAAAGTTTAACAACTTCATTTGAAAAAAATACACGCTCTAACAATAATTACATAGAACATGAAGATAAGACCCTTACTAAAAGTGAAACTCTCGTATGAAGAAGTAATTATCAAGGGAGAAAGTAAATTAATAGAAACGATAGCAAATGTGCAAGAAAATGTCAGATGACGTCAGATGTCACATGACAATAACCGTCGCAGGTACAGCGATCTATAAAACAAAATGGGAACTACTTGAAAATCTCGGTAACGCTTTAATCCTCCTGTGTACATGACAATAGCCTACCCAGAATCGTCTGTTAAAATCCTTATCGGTCGCTAGGAATTAAGAGTGGCTTTTCATTCTTCTGTTTCGTTGCGTTATGAAGTAAAAAGAAATAACAGCTGAAGGAGTTGCTCGCTCCAGGTGCACGACGCTGGGCAAGAAGCTGGTGAAGGAGGTGCAGTGCGGGCGCGCCAAGTGCGTGCGCATGCTGCTGGACGCCGGCGCCGACCCCAACTTCTCCACATCGGGCAAATGGCGGCCGCTGCACTGGGCCGCCGCCAAGGCGCAGGCCGGCATCGTCTCTCTGCTCATCGACAGAGGTGCGCACAAGGCCACACAGCACGCGGCACACTCGTCTTTAGACTAGAACGGTCGTGCCCAAGCCCCTTTCATTTCCTTCCCTTTCCTTAACTTTCCTCCCATTTCCTTCGCGTTCCTTTCCTTCCCTTGTCTTCCCATTCCTTCTCTCCTCTTCCCTTCCCTTCCCTTCTCTTCTTTTTCTTCCTTTTCCTTTCCATTCCGTTTCTTTCCGTTTTCCTTCCCTACCCTTCTCTTCCTTCTCCTTCTCTTTCCTCTCCTTCTCTTCCCTTCACTTTGTCGATTGCTCTGATCTGCAGTTTTCCGAGATTTCTCTGACCAATTCCAGACGAAAGTCGGAGCAACACCCTAACAACTGGGCTACGGATCGCCCGCGATCTTTCCTTCCTCTTCCTTGCCTTATCCTCTCTCCTTAACCACAGACACTTATTTACATACACTTCACATGTGAGGAGACCGGTCGGGAGCTACGGCGGTTCCCCGCTGGAGGAGATATCAGGAGGGAGAACACCCCCGCAAGCCGACCAGTATTTCGGCGCCAGATCTGGCTTTGCGGGGCGGGGAGAGGAGCACCGCCACTCCCGGCATATAACATTGACAAGTGGCCCATTGGGACTATGAGACATGAATGAAGGCATGAACGGCATGCCCGCAGGAGCGTACGTGAACGCGACCAATTGCTACGGCCTGACGCCGCTGCACATCGCCGCCGAGAACGACTACAGCGGGCAGAGCGTGCTGCTGCTGGTGCGCGCGGGCGCCGTGCTGGGCAGTCGCAGCCAGAACGGGCGCACGCCGCTGCACTACGCGGCCAAGAGCGGCAACGAGGCGGCGGTGCGCGCGCTGGTGGCGGCGTGCGCGGCCAAGACCGCCGAGGACGACAAGGGCAGGACGCCCTTCGACGTGGCCAAGACGGTGTGCATCCGACGCCTGCTGCTGGCCTGCCCGAGAGGTCGCAGAGGATGTTCCACGGTGAAGAACGAGTGTTGCTACAAAAAGATGTGCCCTCCCACTTGCTAGTTGGCGGCGTGCCGATTTGTGAAATTTGATTGCCCGATTTGTGTCTACTGAAACTACGATTGAAGGTCCGCCCACCAGAAACTTGAAGTACAATGTTTGATCCTTTGATAAACAGAGCAAATAAACCAAGCAGTACATTGACTGAACAAGGGTTACGTTTATTTTATTTATTTGCATATTCGAGACATTCGCGTGTAAATAACGGCATCTAGCAGTTTGGAGGAATTTGATATTAGCCTTTAAGAACATAATTTCTAAAGGTTAATATCGAATTCCTCTAAAAGTCATATACCATTACACCAGTCAGCCTCATTTGTTTATTTATTTATTTATTTATTCATTTATTCATTTATTCATTTATTCATTTATTCATTTATTCATTTATTCATTTATTCATTTATTCATTTATTCATTTATTCATTTATTCATTTATTCATTTATTCATTTATTCATTTATTCATTTATTCATTTATTCATTTATTCATTTATTCATTTATTCATTTATTCATTTATTCATTTATTCATTTATTCATTTATTCATTTATTCATTTATTCATTTATTCATTTATTCATTTATTCATTTATTCATTTATTCATTTATTCATTTATTCATTTATTCATTTATTCATTTATTCATTTATTCATTTATTCATTTATTCATTTATTCATTTATTCATTTATTCATTTATTCATTTATTCATTTATTCATTTATTCATTTATTCATTTATTCATTTATTCATTTATTCATTTATTCATTCATTCATTCATTCATTTATTTCACGTGGGGCACGAATCAGGGAAGAATCGTAGCAGTTTTGCGTGGTCGTCATTCGACCAGTGGCTTTTCAATAATAACAATAATAATAATAATAATTATTATTATTATTATTCCTCGTGTGGTGTCGGGCATTTTAGTAGAATAGCACCACGGGACCTCCCCCTGTCGTAGAAGGCGACTAATCGGAGCAGCTGTCCGCTGTCACTCCCCTAAACATCCCGTCATTCCCACAAACTCTGTGTGTCATTGCTTCCACTTACTTGTGGCACACATCTGTTTTCTGTCCTGTAGGCTAATCTTGTATCGGCCAACTCTTGTGTTTCCGCCCCGACGCTATTAGGTTGCGAGGGCTAGGGAGTCGTGTCCATTCTACCCTTCTATTCTAACTCTGTCTTCTCTGTCCCCCCTTGTTCCTTCCGTTTCCTTAAGCTGGCGGTAGCTCAAAAACGCTAGGGGAAGGTGACCCTGAAGAAAAAACCCAAGATGGAGGATCTGTCAGGATCGACAGTTACGGTGCAGGGGATCGGAGCCCCAGTACCGGCGGTCGGTGGTGCGCAAGCAGGCAACCGGGCGTCGTCACCCAGCGACTGCAATGCCAGGGGTGCGGATCACTCGGCACCGCTGGCAGATAGTGCTACGAGTGATAGCAAGCTTCGCGGGACTCGTATGGAAGTCTGCGAACCTAGGGTTGAGGGAATCCTTAAAAACCCTCGTTCAGAAAAAAGCCCGGAGTTTAATGCTAAAAGAATGAAAGTTGGAAAATCAACAAACTATGATGACCTGTTCAAGAACACCGCAGCAGTACTAAAGTACCTTACAGTAAAAAGAACTGAAGGAAATGTTGATAAAGTGAGCCCGTTTATAATAGAGAGGAGTATTAGCACCTGCGCTGGATCTGCCGTAAAAGACATACAGAAAACTTCATCTGGACTCTTGGTAGAAACAGTTAATGACAATCAAGGTAAAAAGTTACTAGAATTTAAGAAAATAGGCACTATAGATGTTGAAGTAAGTGCTCACGGCACACTGAATACCTGCAAAGGTGTTGTAGTTTGTAGTGACTTACTAAACTGCAGTGAAGAGGAAATAGTTCAAGAACTAGATTCTCAAGGAGTCATTGCCTGTCGTAGGCTAACAATGAGGCGGGATGGACAGATAATTCCTTCAGCGTCCCATGTCCTGACGTTCAAGCGTTGTACGTTACCAGAGAAGATTAAAGCAGGCATTCATCGTCTAACCGTACGAATGTTCATTCCTCAACCAATGCAGTGTTTCCAACGTTTACGATTTGGACACCCAGCATCTAGATGTGCGAGAATCAAAGTATGTCATTGTGGTATGCCATTTCATAGTGATGAACCATGCCTAGATCCTATCAAATGCATCAATTGCAGTGGACAACATTCATCGAGGTCAAGAGACTGCCCTATATAAGCAGGAGGCAGCAATACAACAAGTTAAAGCCAGACAGAAGATCAGCTATCCTGAAGCAAAAAAACTTGTGTGTCCTGAAAATAAAGGAAATATTACATACGTGGAAGCAGTTACTAAAAACACAAATTTACCTTCTTTAGTAGTGAAAGAACTAATGCATGCAATAGCCCGATGCATAGAAAAGTACTTTAACGAAATTCACAGTAACAAAATCAACACAGAAGACTTAACCACAAACACTCAAAGTGAAATGGTAAATGAAAAAGAATCTTCAAGACCCCCACCAAATGAGGCAGAAAGAAATCCAGTAGCTGCGCCTGCAGCCATACCCAGCAAAGAAGTATCGACAACAGGCTATCGAAGTCGATCGCCTCGTTCTCCTAAGCACACCAAGGACAACTTTCTCAAACAAAAAATGAAATCAATGACCACTGATCAAGACACAACCACTGGTTCTGAGACAAGTTCGATGGTAAGTGCTGAAAATAATGATTACCAATCCATCGATCTATGCAAAACCCCGCGTAAGAAGAGAAAGAAGAAAGGATGGCCGAAAGGAAAACCAAGAAAATAAGCAAGGTCTACGCATCTTACAGCAGAAAAACCCCATTCCAACCATGGAAAATATAATTCAATGGAATATCAACGGCTGTATCTAGCATTACTGTGAACTGAAATTGCTACTGGCCAATCACACACCAATGTGTGGGTGCTTACAAGAAACTCATTTTAAACCAGAAGACTGTTTCAATTTTAGAGGATATAAAACCTTTCGCAGTGACGTAGAACCTGATAGACGAGCTAGAGGTGGTGTTGCCATATTGATCAGCAATACTCATCCTGCTAGTCGTCTCGATCTCAACACACCTCTACAAGCAGTAGCTGTAACCCTATACAAGCCATTGAAGATGACGGTATGTTGCATATACTTACCCGATGCCTCATGGCGAAATGAAGATCTACAAGACCTGATGGATCAACTACAGCCTCCATTTCTAATTCTAGGGGACTTCAATGCTCACAGTACCACATGGGGCCGTTCTAGGACAAATGACTCCGGTCGCAGAATCGATGACCTGCTACTTAACAACGAATATGTACTTTTAAACACAGGAGCAAGCACTCATTTTAATGCTAGAAATGGCTCATTCTCAGCCATAGATCTCTCAATATGTAGTCCAAATCTTGCAACTCGGTTGACGTAGAAACCACTGCCAGATCTTCATCAGAGTGATCACTTTCCTCTGTTGATATCATCAAACATGCCAAAGAACACAGTACACTTACCAAAACGTTGGTGTACCAACCGCGCAGACTGGTCCAGCTTCACCAGACATATACCACCAATAAATGTCAGTGGAAACTCCGAGGAAGACGTTACCGATTTTACCAACACTGTCATATCTTCCGCTGTAAAATACATTCCACAGACCAGTGGCCGCTCATCTAGGATTCCAGTACCATGGTGGAATACGGAGACCAAAGAAGCAATAAGGGAGAAAAGAAAAGCCCTCAATAGACGTGCACCAACCCAAGACAATCTTATTGCTTTCAAGCGTCTGCGTGCGCTCGCTCGCAGAAAAATACTAACAGCAAAACGATCAAGCTGGGAAAAGTACGTAACCACCATAACTCGGACGACCAAAGTCACGGAAATATGGCAGAAAATCCGGTCAATAGCTGGGAAAAATGTTTTCAGTCCAATAACATGCATTGAACACGAAGGACAACTAATATGCAACCCTGAAGAAATAGCCAATGCATTAGCGACACAATACTCCAAAGCCAGTGGCACAAATAGCTATCCTAAAGACTTTCTCGACAAAAAGAAAGAAGAAGAAGAACAAGTACTTGACTTTACAACCAATATATATAAGCCATATAACGCTCTTTTCACATGAAGAGAATTGCAAGACGCCACAAATGCAGCTGGAGACACCGCAGCAGGATCAGACAATATCCCTTACAGCATACTACGTCGATTACCGAAGAAAATACTGTCCACTTTGCTAAATATATACAATAACATTTGGACACAAAGTAATTACCCCAAAGTCTGGAAAGAAGCGATAGTAATTCCAATTTTAAAGGCAGGCAAGGATCCATTAAATCCTGAAAACTATCGCCCGGTATCGCTGACATGCTGTCTAGGAAAAATCTTGGAAAAAATGGTCAACACCCGGCTAGCATGGTGTCTCGAAAGAAACAACCTCCTAAACATACACCAGTGCGGATACAGACACCATCACTCTACAATCGACCAGCTGATATATCTAGAAAACGCAATTCAGAATACCTTCATCAAAAGAAAACATATGGTTACCGTACCTGGAAAAAGCTTTCGATAAGACCTGGCGACAAAACATTCTGAGACAGCTATATAACTGGCAAATAAGAGGATATCTACCAAAATTCATATCCAGCTTCCTTAGTACCAGATCTTTCAAAGTTCGCGTTGGGCAGTCTATCTCAGAAAGCTACGTACTAGAGAACGGTGTACCGCAAGGCTCTCCATTGAGTGGCACGCTCTTTATCATAGCGATTAACGGGATGTTTGACGGCATAGAAGCGTCAATAGGAAAATGCATGTATGTAGATGACATTGCTATATTTTACTCAGCCAAATCACTGGGAATGATCAAATTCAAAACGCAAAATGCCATCAATAAATTAGTACAGAACGCAAAAAACATTGGTTTCTCATTTACAGCAGCCAAAACGAAATGCGTTCACTTCAGTAGGAAAAGAAAAAGTTACAGAGATCCAGAGCTGGCGCTGAATGGTGTTCAACTGACATACAATGAAACGGCAAAATTCCTTGGTTTGATTTTTGATTGGCATTTAACATGGAAACAGCATATAGAATATACCTTGCGTAGATGCAAAACAGCTCTGAATGTAATAAGATGCATTTCCCATATAAATTGGGGAGCAGATAGAGACATCTTACTCCGCCTGTACAAATCCATGGTGATGTCCAAAATAGATTATAGATGTGCAGTGTACTCTTCAGCCAGAAAATCAAGTTTAAGGAAACTAGACCCCGTTCACAATGTAGGCCTCCGATATGCATCTGGCGCTTTCCGCACTAGTCCTTCCTCAAGCCTCTACTGTGAAACCAGCACCATGTCGCTACATCACAGACGACAAACAATGCTACTGAACTATAGATCAAAATTGCTGTCTCTACCGAAACATTTAAACCACTCATTGATGACTCGACCTAAGCTAGTAAATATTTACGATCAAAGACCTTCAGCTACTCGTCCAGCCAACATCCGCGCAATCGAGATAGCCAAATGCTACAACATCGTCCTACCACCAGTTTTGAAACATGAACCATATGAAATTCCAGTTTGGATGTTGAAAATGCCAGAAGTAAGACTCGATACTACCAGTGTAAAGAAAACAGAATGCCTTCCCATAGATTTAAAAGTCAGATTTCGATCAGTTCTCGAAGAATACATGGCAAATCACATCATAATCTACACAGATGGGTCAAGAACAAAACATCAGGTCGGAGGTGCATTTGTAACTGAGAACTTGTCGAGGGCTTGGGCGCTTCCACCTGAAGCAAGTGTGTACACTGCCGAATTATATGCAGTATTGCAGTCTTTGCGTCACTGTGAAACTCTCGATTCAGGAAGGTTCGTCATCTGCACAGACTCTCTAAGTCTTCTCACTGCAATAGACAGGCGCCAAACTGTAGATCCACTGCTACAAATGATTCTCATAGCATGCCATAAATTAGAGCAGCGAGGAGCATCAGTTACGTTTATCTGGTGCCCTGGACACGTGGGTATCCTAGGCAATGAAGAAGCTGATTCTGCAGCACGAAATGCCGGGAACATCCAATCAGAAATGGATATTGAAATACGACCTCAGGATGCAAGAAATGCTGTCTCGAAGTGCATCCTCACAGAATGGCAGACCACGTGGAACAGTCTTCACACGAAACTACACCCCATTAAACAGAATATCAGTAAATGGTCACCAAATGTCAGCTATCCTCGACGAGAACAAGTGTGCATACCCCGACTAAGAATAGGCCATGCAAGAATGACTTCTTCATACATGTTAAGAAATGAAGAACAACCCATCTGCAGCTGCGGAAGACTTCTGACAGTTAAACATATTCTGACAGACTGCGTAGATCTCTCAAGACTTAGACACAGGTGCGGCATGAGAGGCAAACATGAAGATAGATCTCGGCACCGACAAAAGCAGCAACTGACAAAACAATACAGTTCTTGAGGGGGCCAATCTTTTCTACAAAATTTAATTTAATAAATAGTATATGATCAACTTTAACGTCAATCAGTAAAAAGGCTAAAGGCCTTAGATGCCAAGCCTTCAAACAAACTAACAAAATAATAATAATAATAATAATAATAATAATTATTATTATTATTATTATTATTATTATTATTATTATTATTATTATTATTATTATTATTATTGAGTGACATATACAATTACAATCGTGTATGACGAGTCAATGTGATGTCTTGGGTGGAGAGAGCGAAGTTATATTACTGTTCAGGAGCAAACAAGGGGCCATCTCAGCATTTGCTCAAAGGACCAGGGAAACTGAACAAAACCTGGTCGAGATGGGGGTCATTGGCCTAGAAATACAATACTTGTTACAGTTAGATTAAGATATTATACAGTAGATAAATTATCTGCTAATAATTAACATTTCAATATGTTATTTTAATGCTACTACTTATAATAATAATTATATTAATAATAATAATAATAATAATTAAATTAATAATACATATCAATTATGTTTGCAACTACATCAAATTCAATAATAGTAGTACATTCTATATTTATAACTTGAAATGGTGAGGAGACAAGTTTTGACCAGTTTTTTTCTTCTTCTATTCTCCTTCTGTTTCACAGGATGCGATATGCAGTTCTTTTTTCTTTGCTTCAGCTTGAAACAGTTTACATGGAACAGAAAGTCTAATGGGATAAGAAATTCTTATTTATTTATATTTTTTTAAGGGAAATGTGGTAATTTGAAAATTCCTTTACACTGTAGAACATGTTGTTCTACAATGCGATGCATCCTGGCTAATTACTGAAAACTTGGCCAAATTACAAAGGTTTGGTTTAATTTGTTTGAAAATTGTTTTTAAAAAAGTAGTTTCAGGAGTAATGAGCACACCTCTGGAGTATTACACTCAGAATATTACACTAAGTAGGATATTATGAATAAACGTAGCAGCGAACGTTCGACAAAACGTATCAAAAATTAACTCCCGTGTACCAAAAGCTATTAGCATAGGCAATTAAGCTACAAAGTATGAATATTATTCTTCATCGTGCTTCACGTGAAAAGTCACTACCGTGAGATCTTAGAGAACTAAGTATTAATGGTTACTGTTCACAAAAAAACTATTCTGACTACTAACGAATCCTACCAACGAAACTAACGAATCCCACCAACATCCCAAAGAACTCAAGAAAACGTGCGCGGGTTATAAGGGTACATTTACTGAACAAAAGCAAAACATCTCACCATTTGCTCACTGGACGAAACAAACTCGACGAAAACCTGTTTTAAGAATGGAGAATTGACCAAGAAACTGAAGTACATATTTCTGGCACTGTAGTATTTTAGAGTTATTCAGTAGAAATTGCAACAATGCAATTAATATATTATTGAAGTAATTATTTTTTGATGTCTAGAGGAGTCTCTGATTGTTTAGAAGCAAAATATTTTGCAATAGAAAATATTTTACTTGGCATTTAAACGCGTGTGTCTATTTTAATTGATTCGTCCTGAGAATTACTATTGTAATCCAGTCGTATTCATTGCTGTTTACAGCAATAGTTGACAAACTTTTGGCATGGCCCTTTCAGTACCTTTCGTATAAGACCTTAATTATCGAATTATAGCGAAATGTGACTCAAGTGATAACTGCTGCATTAGCGATAAGCACCGGAAACAGCTTGGATTACAATAGTAACCCATGCGACCATTCACGGTTCATTTTTTGACCAAAGCTGACATCATGAATATCGCTTCAATTGTTGCCCTGAATGTTCATGCAAAGTACAGTAGTGGAGAAAAGTTGACCAGAAGGGGATTCCTATAGGATTTTGCTTTGTCCTTTATGGATTCAGAAATGAAATGGAAGATGGAAATGAAATCAGCAATAAGAACACGCGGGAGACTTCTACTGGGAATCCGAGAATCCCAGGGTTCCGCGGAGTCACCAAAGGGCAACGTGAGATGTTATCTCTGGGCAACATGCATTGTAGGTGATTTTAGGCTACGGCAAAGCAAAACGCAAGTTGCAATAGCGCTACCCACTACGGAATAGAAAACTATTGGTATCTTTAATAAATATGCATGTCCCACCATATGCATGATGTGCATTTTTAATATTTAAACTTGAGCTGCTGGTTAAAGAGAAGCCTGGTAAATATGCATTTATGGTTATAAATGATTACAAGGATATCTCATGTTCAGAAAGTAATATTTTTTTCACTAAATTTTGTGTTGTTTGTAAATAAAAATATTTTACTCCTTGCATTTCAAATTCGTTCATGATCTTCACTTTAATAATAATAATAATAATAATAATAATAATAATAATAATAATATAAATCCAAAGAATTATATTCACAGTGTACACGTGTTACTCTTAAAATGAAAAATATTATTAAAAAAAAGACCATCACCATGTAAACAACGAAACAGGCAGAAAGAATACTAATTTTGCTTGACTACATTACATTGTTTCTAACCTTTCACCGAAAATACCTTTCTCATCAAAAATTTGTATATACAGTACACTCCAAACCCTCTCTAAGTACTTTTTGTACTTGTCAGAGAGGGGTGTGTTACTTTATATGCAGTAAATAGTAAAAGTGAGGTTTTTGCTGAACATAATTAGCAAAATGAAATGTTCTAATGACAGTACTTAACAGGCACAGATAAATCCAAATTATCAACTTAATATTTAAACTAATAAATAAGTAGTAAATAAATAAAGCAAGATGGTATTTGAAAACAGGCCAACATGCAAAAATGAGACTTAAGTTATACATGATAACATATTGAAAACGTATAGTGTCAAAACTACAAGCAAACAGAAATAAAACTCTTATCTAAATTAACAATAATCATACTACTACTACTAATAATAATAATAAAATAATCATAATAATGATTGTAATAACAATAATAATAATTAATATTGCATAGTTAGGTTGTTAAAAGACACATGGTAATAATTCTAATTTGTATTTATAAGAAAATGAAACAATAAAAGAAAGCAAAAAAAAGAACCAAAAAAAAAGTTTATTTACAAATCAATTACAAAAAACGTAACATGCAAAATGAAAAATGCAACAGTCAAAAAAGACATTGCATTTGATTAAATTAACAAATAAACATCATATTAAAGGCATCGGTAAAGTCTGTTTTTGTTAATAATTAATTATTTTGTTTTGTTTACTCTTGTGTTTTCTATTTTGTTGTTTTTTCTAGTTAACCAGTCTTACAGTTTCTTTTTCATTTCTCTTTTGGATGTAATTTCTATCACTTCATCCGGCAGAGAGCAGTTTTGGAATAGCTGTTTTAAGCATTCTTTCTCCAAATTTGTTAAAAGTCTCTGGTAGCATGAAATTGTTTTTTCATACTACTGATTTTTCTATATTCCTCATTGAAAAAATTTATTTGTATTCATGTAATTTTGGAATTTGGAATTCATGTAATTTTCTAATGGTTACGATTCCCTGCACTGACACACTCTCTTCCAGAGTTAGGTTTTTTATGTTAATTTTTTCATTGAGGATTTTAATGCATTTGTTCTGCAAATTTTGAATGATGTCTACATGCAGCATTGTAGGCTTTCACGGCCGGAGTCAATATTCTTCATGTCTTCCGGGCTGATGGGCCGTGGTCCAATTGGCTTTGAGATACAAAACGTTTCGCCCACGACTGCGGTGGGCATCTTCAGTGGCGAGGTCTCGGGCGAAGTGTCCGGGACGGTGGCTGACTGGCGACTGACGCCGCGTGGGCCTCTCAACTTTGTGCAGTTTTGTGAACGCACTAAAGTGCAATGCGCGTTCACGCCACCGCGGTGTGACCATTCCTACCCTTACGGGCATCTATGGCCTATCCTGTAACATAAAAAGAAAAACAAAGATCAGAAACGACTTTAGCCTACCGGCGCGCGCATTGCGTGTGTTTTAATACTGCGTTATTTATGCTTCAGTCCCACTTCTCTGTTTCAGATTGCTCTTACTCCAGAAAGTGTTTCAGTCGCTTATACTTCGCCCTTTGATCGGGTTCATATAAGGCGACCGCGGAAATCAAATCATTTTCCGAGTCAGCCGCTTTCTCAAAAAAGTTTTTAACTATATTTTTAATGTGAGTTATTAGCAGTGGCATTGAAGTTTCGCGATGTAAAGTTTCTATACGAGCAAATCTAGGGGCGCAGAGGGCGGCCCTGAGACACTCGTTTTGAACTACTTGCAGTTTGTTCAAATATGAAGTTGCTGCAATTGCCCAACTCGGGCATGCGTAGTCTATTTGCGGCCTAATTATTGCTTTATAAAGCGTGAGGCAGTTTGCCGTTGACAGTTTGCTCCGCTTGTGAAACAAGCTTCGCAATCTGCCTCGGGTCTGCCGCGCTTTCTGTCGCACGTTTTCTATGTGCAATGCAAATGTCAAGGAGCTGTCTAACGTTACTCCTAAATATTTGACATTTTTTGTCCAATTAATCGCGTCTCCGCATAGCGCGAGTGGCCTCGGCCGCGCGAATCTCAGTCTCCGTGTGAAGAGCACAGCTGCACTCTTACTCACATTGACTTTGACCCGTCACAGTTTCAGCCACTCCTGGATCTGTAACAAATGCTGATCCAAATACTTCTGGAGAAGCTCGATACTTCTGGACGTGGCTATTACAGCCGTATCGTCTGCATACAAGGCGAGCTCTGTGTGAGGGTGGGTGGGAATATCACGCACGTAAAGACTGAAGAGCGTAGGAGCAATCACGCTCCCTTGCGGCACTCCGGCCCGTACGGCGCGGCGGGTAGATTTGGCATTCAGAAGCGTCACTTGAAACGTTCTGTCTGCCAGGTATGAATGGATAAGGTGTATTAGGTACATAGGAAAGTTCATGGAGTGGAGTTTGTAGAGGAGGCCGACGTGCCAGACCTTATCAAAGGCGCTGGCAACATCGAGGAAAACTCCACCTGTAAATCGGCGCTCACTGAAGTTGCGTCTTATGCGGTCCGTGATTCGCACAAGCTGATGCGTTGTGCTATGCCCTGCGCGAAAGCCGAACTGCTCCTTATTTAATAGTGCGTTTTCTGAAACAAATTTTAATATTCTGTTTTGCATTAATTTTTCACAAAGCTTCCCGACAGTGTTTAGTAGGCTAATGGGCCTGTAGGACTCGGGCTTTTTAGGATTTTTTCCCTGCTTGTGAAACGTTAAAATATGTGCATGTTTCCACTGACTCGGGAAATGCTGAAACACAAATATAGCGTTAAAGAGTGCGACCAAAAACACTATGGCTTGCTGCGGTGCTTCAGGACGTCGTTAGTGATGCCGTCGGGGCCGGGTGCTTTTCTGCTCTTCAGCTCCGAGATGGCCGCTTTTACTTCAGCCTCTGTTGCGAAACTCGGCTCGTCGGCTGGCGCGTGCAAGGCCGCCATCACCGTTTGTTGTACTTCGACAACGTGCGGTATCGGCGGCGCCTCCTGGACCGGCTGAAACTGAGTTTCTAAAACATTAGCTAGGAGTTCCGCTTTCTCTTTATTGGATTCCGCGAGTTCTCCTGTGCTGGTTTGAAGCGGCGGCACCGTTATCGGCTTCCTGGAAAGCATGCGAGTAACTCGCCACAATGAATTATCTTCAGGTTTGAGACCTGATAATAATTTAGCCCATTTCTGATTGCGGTAATCCGCCAATTCGATTTCAACTTTGCGTTTCAATCGATTTAGCTCCCGCTTATCAGCTGGGTGTCGCGTGCTCTGCCACAATCTGCGCGCCCTGTTTTTCCTGGAAATTAAATTAGTGAGGTAAGGGGTTAGTGGGTGCTCCTTTTTTGAGGAACGCTGCTTCTCCGCTGCTGCGTTGAGGCTGTCAGTCACAGCTTCGGCGAATTTTTCTGCTCCAGTCTCTATCTGCTTCGGTCCTGACAGGGCAGATGCATCGGGTAAGCGCTGTTGCAGCTCCGTCTGGAATTTCTTCCAGTCCGTGCGCCTCCTCTGCGTCGTGGGTGCAGCCGACAGAGTTAGGCCGCCCCTCCTCATATCTGCCATCACTGGGAAATGATCAGAGGAGAGTTCTTGGATAGTGGTTAATGTGGGAGGGTAGTGGAGTTTCTTGCAGAGCGCAATATCTAAAATATCGGGCTTGCAATTCGTTTTATAGGGATAGTAGGTGGGTGTATTAGGTGCGTATATCTCGCAACCGTTTGCATCGGCAGTTGCTTTCAGCTTACGGCCGCGGGGGCAGGTAATGCGGGAGCTCCATGCCGTGTGTTTGGCATTAAAATCGCCAGCCACAAGTGTTGATGTTGTGTTAGCCTCTACTAGTTTTGCAATATCTGCAGCAAGTAGGGCGCACGTATCCGCGGAGCGATCTGGACGCGCGTAGACAGATACAAGACGCAGCGGCCCTCGCTCCGTCTGAACGACAACAGCAGTGGCCTCGGCGTGCTGCAGCTGCGGAAGAGCTGTAACATAATGATTTATGCTGCGTCTAATTAAGATGGCGGTTCCGCCTCCTCTGTTGGCGGCTGTCGTACTCGCTGCTTGCGCCGCCCTGTCGTTTCTGTAGCAGAAGAATCCTGGAATATTTAAAGATAGATGTGGGTTGAGCCATGTCTCCCCCAACATCATTACAGATATATTGTGCCGAGCGAGAAAGCTGTGGACGAGAAAGCTGTGACGCCGCGTTGGTCTCGGCCGCTCCATTTATAGGCCGCGGTTGGGGGTAGTGGAGGGGGCGGTGGTGTGGTCAACCTGTCAGATCTACAGCTCTCTCCGGAAGAAACATCTCTCCTGGCTAAGGGAGGCAACTACGCGGTTACACCTAAGACAGTGCCAGTGGAAGACATTATCTCGAAGATCGAGTCGGGAATACGAACGCTGCCCACTGATGAAGCTGAGGTTATCCGTAGAGAGTCATCTAGAATTCTGCACAGAGCAAAACCCCCCAAGAACAACCTCTCCTACGCGGAGAGAGCAGCACTACGAAAACTCAACAACAATGACGACTTGATCATTCTTGCTGCCGATAAGGGGAACGCAACCGTTGTGATGAACAAAACTGATTACAAAAACAAAATTAAGGACATTTTGGACCCGAACACCTATCGACAGCTGCCACGTGACCCCACGTCGCGCATACTCCGCCGCACTAACCAGCTACTTAAAGAGTCTTCAATTCCTGAAGAAAAACAACGCTTAATCAAGAAATCTGAAGCAATAGCACCCAGGCTCTATGGATTACCGAAAATTCACAAACAGGAAGTTCCGTTGCGGCCCATCGTCAGTGCCATTGGCTCTCCTACATACGCATTATCGAAGTACCTTTGCTCTCTGCTTCGACCCCACATAAGCAAGACAGATACATTCATCAAGGATTCGACGCACTTCGTCGAAAAACTGAAGACCCTGACAATACAACCGGACGATCTACTAGTTAGCTTCGACGTTGTTTCGCTCTTCACCATGGTTCCTGTCACTGAAACTTTAGCGTTGCTGCAAAAGCGGTTCCCAGCTGACATCACAGGGCTTTTTCACCACGTACTCTCTACGACATATTTTGTATGGGATGGTGAGTTCTACGAACAGGAAGATGGGGTAGCCATGGGAAACCCGCTGAGCCCGATGGTGGCCAACCTGTACATGGAGAACTTCGAGGGTACAGCACTAAACACCGCGCCACGCAAACCCAATTGCTGGCTGCGCTACGTAGACGACACCTTCATCATTTCGAGCCACGGGGAAGAAACACTGGAGGAGTTTCGACAACATCTGAATAGCATTCACCCCCGTATACAATTCACTATTGAAAGAGAGCAAAATGGACAACTGCCCTTCCTTGACGTACTTGTCAATAAGAAGGAAGACGGATCCCTGGGCCATAAAGTATTCCGGAAGGTCACCCACACGGACCGATATCTGAATAAAATGTCAAACCACCACCCAAGCCAAAAGAGAGCAATGATGAAGACACTTGTCCACCGTGCCAGACGCATATGCGAAGACAACAACTTGCACAAAGAACTCGGTCATCTGGAGAATGTTCTTCAAGCCAACGGTTACTCATCCCAAGAAGTAAAGAGAGCACTACATCCAAACAAGAGCGCACGCAGCCGCCCTGAAGACGAGGTAACCAACACTGTTACACTGCCATATCTCAAAAACGTGACGGACCGCATCAGCAAGATCCTGAAGCAACACAAAATTAAGACAATTTTCACGCCTACTACTCAGCTCCACAACATGTTTCGTTCAGCTAAGGACCGAAGAAATCCGTTAATGACAGCAGGTGTGTACAGAATTCCCTGTTCCTGTGGTTCCGTTTACATAGGAACAACGCAACGCTCTGTCAACACTCGCCTTACGGAGCATAAACGGAACTGTCGCTTCGGCTACACTGAAAGATCCGCTGTGGCTGAACATGCTCTTTCGGGAAAAGAACACGACGTTTTGTTCCACAACACCGAGATTTTATCTTCTATAAACCACTATCACGCCCGCTTACAACGGGAAGCCATAGAAATTTTCAAACACCCGAACAATTTTAACAGGAAAGAAGGAGTCAAAATTAGTTCTGCCTGGCTTCCCGTACTCCAAAACACCAAGGTAAAACCGTACAACAATGATAACCCCTGCCCCACTTCCATCTCGGTCGATACCCAATCGCAAACCAGTTCGCGCAGCGACAGCCAATCAGAAGCCAGCGCGCGAAACCGCCCCCTCCACTACCCCCAACCGCGGCCTATAAATGGAGCGGCCGAGACCAACGCGGCGTCAGTCGCCAGTCAGCCACCGTCCCGGACACTTCGCCCGAGACCTCGCCACTGAAGATGCCCACCGCAGTCGTGGGCGAAACGTTTGGTATCTCAAAGCCAATTGGACCACGGCCCATCAGCCCGGAAGACATGAAGAATATGATGTCTACATGGGTTTTTGATGCAGATACCCATACTCCAATTCCATATCTGATCAGAGACTCTATTAATGAGAAGTGGATTAATTTAAAAATTGTATACAATATGAAATCTTTAATTCTCATTAGTTTTCACAGACAATCTTAATTTCTTGCTTATATCCAAAATTTGCCCCTCCAGCTCAGATTGTGATCAAAAGTTAAGCCTAAATACTTCAGTTTACTTTCAGAATTAATTGTACTGCTAAATTGACAGTTCTAACAGTTTTTCTGTATACAATCAGTGCTGTGAAGAGTATTTTAACATGGGTTCTTTCAATTTTTGGTGTTGTGATATGTAATATTTTAGTTTTTTTCTCATTTATAATTATCTCTTTATTATGGCACCATTTTTGTTTGGAATATCCTGAACTTTTCCTGTAACTATTTTTGGTATTTGTTTATGGGTAATAGCATCTTGTCATCGACGTGTATATAATAGGAATCATTTTCTAGATAATTTCTTAGCTCATTTACAAATATTAGGTATAAGATTGGCCCTAAGAAACTTCCTTGTGGAATTCTCCTTTTCGCAGTTTTTGTGTCTCTATAAATGTTCTCTATTTTGACTCTAAATGATCTTCCTTCTAGATAGTTTTTGAATAACTGTAAAACATTGCTTCTTACTCCTATGCTTTCCAGTGTATCCAACATTTTAACATGGTCAATCACATCATTTGCTTTTGACAAGTCAATCACATGCAATCACATGCAATCCCGTATGTAATTTTTCATTAATTACATCTACCAAATTTTCTAATAGTCTTTAGTAATTAGTCTTAAGCCGATCAGATGGCCGAGATCGCTAAGGCAGTAGTGCCGGAGTGGTCTCGGACCAGAAGATCGTGGGTTCGTGTCCCGCCTCGGGCATGGGTACACTTGTGTGTGTCTGTATGAGTGTGTCGTCCTTTCACTCCTCTTTATCATCATCATTCCATCTTTCATACCCCCAGGTCTAACAACCCTGGGGGATAAAAATCGGATTCAGTAAAAAATACTGATCCCCCCCAAAGTGGAGATACATGCACCTGCTACCGCGATATATGATACTGAGCCACGGTAAATGCAGGATGTATGAACGTGTGGTCCTAGTTGGCCTATTCGCGAGCAAAAAAAAAAAATTAGTCTTAAATATGGTCCTTTTATTTTTTTGGAATGCAAATTGATTTCTGTCTATTATTTGATAATTTTCCAGGAAGCTATTTAATATTTGTGATATGTATTTTTCAAATACTTTACTGATTGTATTTAAAATAGAAATTGGTCTGTAGTTTTCATAGATTGAAAAACTTTCTTCTTTATGAATAGGTCTGATTAAGGATTCCTTTTATTTATCTGGCAAAGTTCCTTCATTAATACTTAAGTTGATAATTTTCATTATAAATGGTGCTATTAAGTTATTGCTCAGTTTTATATCTTTTATAGTTATTTTGTCAATTCCTGGAGCTTTATTAATGTCCATCCCTTTAATTAGTAATTTAGTTTCCTCTAATGTAATTTCAGGCAGGAAAAAAGAGTTTCTCTGTGTTATTCTATTTTTTTGCGAGACTGTTATATTATATTTATGCACAATCTTTACCGTTTGCTTTTGAAATGTGGAGGCAAATTTTTCTAGTACGGATCAATTGAGTTACTTTTTCCTACATTTTTCATCTACATATTTTTTCTCTGGTACTCCAAGTAGTTGATTTATTGTTTTCCAAGTGCTTTTGATATCATTTCTGCTATTTTCAAATAAATGATTAAAATATTCTTTCTTTAGCCTCTGAATTATTTTTGTTACATCATTTCTAGCTTTTTTATAATTAATTCAGAATGCATCTTTCCGTTCTTTGTTTTTATCTGAAGTTCTCTTCCATTTTCTAAACATGTTGTTTCTGTTTTATCAGTTCATTTATTTCAGAGTTTATCCAGGGTTTTAAAACGATATTTTTTCTAATTTTGTTTGCTTCTTTAGAGACTAAGGCATTGTTAAAGATATTTTTTATTACATAGTACAGATCATCAGGTGTAAGGTTTTGAAGACTAGCTTCATTTATTTTAATTAATTCTTTCTGTAGTTTATTTTTATTTATAAAATCAAATTTATTTGTTATGATGTTAAAAGAAGATTTTTTACTCGTGAAATTACACTAGATTCCAATTACGTACTGATCTGTTATCTTACTTTCTAATATGAATGGGATTATATTATCGAATTTTCCACCTACAGCTATATGATCGATACATGAGCTTACTACTTTGCCCTTTCTTTTATGAACCCTTGAATCCTTTTTAGTGCAGTGCACCAATTTGTGATCTAGCAAGTTGTTCAGGTAAACAGCCGTTTTTGTTTTTTTTTCATTACTGATATCTATGTTACAGTCTCCAATTATTAATTTGTTCACATTTTTGTCTGAATTTAAAATTTTGTCTAGTTCTTGTAGATAGAGAATTTTGCTCTTATTTGGTGGTCTATAGACTGCATAAATACTTACTTTTAATTTATTATTTATTTCTAAGTTCCCTGCTAATACTTCAAACTGACAACTTACCAGATCAACAAGTTCAAATTTGTGCATATTCTTTACAAATGTCATTATACCTCCTCCTCCTTTCTCCTCTCTTATTTTTATGTATCTATTAAAATTGGGCAAATTATATTCTAGAAGGTCATCATTCTTTTTGACACTGATGTCACTCATGATGATCATATCTATATTATGAACACAATCTCCTATGGCTCCACAAAATTCATCCCAGTGCCTTGTTATTGATCTAATGTTTAAATGAATAATATTGAACTTTTTCTTATTATAGTTTATTAAATCATTTATGTAATTGTAGATCTTTGTTTCCTGAATCTCTGAGTTTTTTATAAAGGCACTATCCATGTTTATTGATAATTGGTTTAACATTAATAAATATATTTTAATTCAATTACTCCAAATCTTCTTCACTTTTATCCTAATTACATTTCTATCTTCATTTTTCCCTATAAAAATTTTGCCATTTTTCCTTATAAAAATTTTGCCACCCAAGTGAATTTAAATTTTTTTTCTTTGGTGTTGTTTTTGGTTTTCCATAATTGATGTGAATAGTATTGCGTAAGGTTTTCATTGATATATATGAATTTATTATAATTGTTCTTTAACAGGTCTCTATTTTGTATTCTCTTCCTTTTATTATTTATAATTTTTTTCTCTTTCTTTTTTGAACTGAATTTTATGACCACTTTTAATTTCTGACTTGTTAACTTTTTTATCACGAATAAATCTTCTATTTCACCTTCACTTATTTTTTCCCCACACACTTCACTCAACAGTTTTGGTATTTTTTTTTTTTTCACAAGATCTAAATTATCCCTAATAACTTCTACAATTTCAATGTTTCTGTCTAGAAGTTGCTGTTCCAGTTCATTAACTTTGGAAGTTGTATTGTCCATTATTTTCTTTTTTTTCTTCATTTCTTCTTAAATTGTTTCCTAGTCTTTATTTCCTCTATTACTTAGGAAAATTAGATTTTTTTTTATTTTCATTTTCCTTACCATTTAGAGTGTCTACTTTATTATTTATTTCCTCTAGGAATCCTTCAAAAGGGTTGAGTTAAGTGAAGTGAAATTAAATTTAATTAAGTTAAATTAAAGTAAATGAAGTTAAATTAAATTAAATTAAGTTACATTGAATTCAATTCAATTCTCGTATTAAATACAATATCATGGACTCCTAATTAATTTTATAGATGTAAGAAGACTTAAGTTAAAAATCAATAATAATAAAAAAAAAAAGAAATTCTTAATAGATTCGTGCCTAGGCTGGATCCGTCCTTTATATCCGCAACCAGTTTACGGGGTTTGAAAACATGCAACAGAAAATGCAAAAATTACTAGTACTTGTTTATATTGATGTAGATACGTGTTTATGATGTATATATTCTTTTGTACAGTAGAATGTATGGTTTAACAGGAAAGCTTTCAGTTTAGTTTTGAATGTGTGTATCGATTTTAAGCTTTTAAATTCACTAGAAAGTTTATTATACAGTGTAATGCCTTCTATAATGGTATTTTTTTGAAGGAGTGAAGTTTCACTGTGTGGAACACACAGATTTCTTTTTTGTCTAGTATCATAGTTATGAACTTCTGTGTTCAGAATAACAGACTCCTTGTTTCCCATAAGTGTCTTCTTTGTGAAGATTAATATTTCAAATATGTACATGCATAAGAGTGATAGTATTTGTAATTTTTTGAACAGTGTTTGGCAGGACTCATGTTTGTGAGTGTTTGTTATTGTACATAATATTTTTTTTTGGATGATGAAAGTGTGAATACTTTGTGGGGAATGTCCCCGAAATATTATTCCATATTTTATGTGCGTGTGAACATTGGCAAAGTACACCATTCGCAGAGTATCCAAGTTAGAATTTGACTTCAGGATGAATATGGCATAACATGACTTGATAAGCTTGTTGTTTGGATCTGTGATATAAGAGTTCCATTTTAGATAATCTTGAATAGTCAATCCATGGAAAGTTGTTTTTTGGGCTATTTTTACAGGCATGTTTTTTATCATCAATTATGCTGGAGGCTTTTCTTAAGCGATTGAATTCCTAAAGTTTAGGGAGACCTTTTAACAGGTGTTTATGATAAGTTTATTTTCCTGGAACCATTTTATTTCACTGAATCCCCTAATAAAGTCATCCAAGATTGTTTCTTTGCAAAATATTTTCTTATTTAAATTTAAAAAAGTTTCAATAACATTGCAGTTCTAGTTTCAACAATTCAGTTCAGTTCAACAATTCAAGTAGCAACAATTCAGTTTAAGTGTTATTGTGAGTCAACCGAGCATAAAATTACAGACTTGTCAATAAAGGGAATTGTACTAGGTTAAAAATCAGTGGCACAAGAAGAATTTTTCTTGGAGAGTGTACATATAACTAAAGTGTCTAGCCAGCTTGGTTTTGTAATAAAAAAATTCACTTATATGAATTTCAAATTTATTTTTATTTATCAATTTCTCATTGTTCCATTGAGTTAAATGAGCCCTGCTTCAGTGCGCCACAGCTTAAACTATTTAAGTGACCATTTTTTAGTGTTCATATGATAGTAATGAAATAATTACTGAATTCTTACCCGTGTTCAACCTTATTGCTAAACGGTACTGCAAGAAATAAAATCTTTCTGTTTTGAATTGCCATAAACATTATTCTCCTAATGAAAACATACAAGTGATTTGTAAAAAACTTGGCATGTAAGCATTTGGATGCCATGGTATGCAAGGTCTGCATTTTATTTGTTCTTTAGTTACAACTTGTACACCATGGTACTTATGCTGGTTTTATCAGAGAAATGTTGCATATTTTTTGTAAAAATGCAGATAAATGTTACATTTGCAACAGGAATACAAGTACACTAGGTTTTACTTCATTGTGTTCTGTTGCTTGAGATACCTAGTTTCTAAGTGATGTTTGGTCAGATTTTAAGAGGAAAATGCTTGTATCGAGAAATACATTTTTAAATGCTCCAGGGTCATTTTTAAAGTATTTGCTGATGAACTTGGTAAATTTCCCTCTTCTGAAACAATTTATTGTTGTTTCAAAATTTGTCTGATGCATTACTTTAATTTCTTTTATTCTTTTTTGTTCTGTTTAGATATAGAAGTGGTAGTACAAGCATTGGATATACGGTTGCATTCTAGCCGTAGTTGCTCCTTAAAACACTACATAAAATATAAATATTATTTTTCATCCTTTTGTAGAATGCAAAAAAATGAGAGGCGTATCACTTGCAGTAATAACTCAATATTAATTTTCATCAATAATTTCATTACTGCTGCCTTTTAACCATAATTTATTAATATCTTGTTTAAATTGTATGTAATGATAAGCACAATTGCTTCTGCTCCAATTATTGTCTGGAAGCAAAGTACAACTTGGCATTCTCTCTGAGATTTGTTAGGAAATGGAATGTTGGATCATAATGAAGAGAAGAATACCGTAGTATAAAAATGTTTTCAAAATTTGCTTAAATGTCACTATTAGTTTCATGGACTCCAATTCAATAAACAATGAAAATTAGAAATTATTACTGAATTAGTGCAACAATAATTCAATCTTAGACATTTAAATTATCAAATAAATTAATAAGTTACTTTTGTGTAAAACAAATTTGAAAAAATATGTGAAAAGGAAGAATAGACTAATTTACAAAAATAAATAGGTACTTTCAGTCCGAACTCAATTGTTTTAGATTTTAATATATTGCACTTTGGGTAAGACAACCAAGGTTCTGACATTCTAAAAATAACGGTAGCTATGAAAAGATTATTCATTTCTCAAGTTTGTACAGTGCATTAAACTTTAATTCTTCTAAAGAATAATTTGTTTTACAATGTTTTTTTTACTGAAATGTTTTGTGAAGTACACTAATTAAATAAGAATTTCAAAGATAGTATTGAAACACAACTGGTGAATCAATAACAGAAATTTTTGATATCTTGAAGCAGTTTTCATTCCCTTCAGTAGTTCATAATAGCAAATCACTTTTATAACTTTTTTTAATCACTTCAATATTGATAGATGGAAGAGATTTCTTTCCACTGGCACTTAGAAATCAAGTATTTTCATAATAGATATTATGTTGATTTATTATTCAGATTTCATTGAAGTAACTACATGATTTTGTGAATTTGTGATGTTTTGATATTATTTCCAAAATCAGTATATATCAAATTGTATTACTTGGAAAATTTGTATATCTCTTCCAGAAAATTTACCATTGTTTTTCTGATTTAATTTTAATAAATCTGTGTCACTTACTTCAGCTGTTTGTTATCCTGGGTCACATACATGTCAGGGTATTCTACGTTTCCTACAGAATCCTAAAATTTATTGTAAATTACGCCAAAAGGAATGTACAAAAAATTACTGCGCATCTAATTAGTGGAGATATCTTACGTCATTACCTCCACTACGACACGGTCCCCACATCTACTCAGTTTAATTTCAGTGTCACCCGTTCGAGCGCAGCACTAACTCTATCGCGAGAATTAACACGTAGTTTGGCAACCCAACAGCAACTCATAATGCTGGATTAGTAATACCAACACAAGTTTGAGAACAGCACTGAGACAAGGCTACACATTAACCTAGTTCACTGTGGTCGCTTAATATACCACGGAAACTTTGGCAGCCCTGATTATATCACGTGTGAAGTTTACTCTTTGATCTGGAAACTGGTCGAGTGCTTACTTGGGAATAACTGGGTTGTGCCTGAGGTCTTGTGAATCACTTGCAGCAACTCGCATCGTGCATCTGGGGATTCCAGCACCAACACTCGGTTTCATTGTGGAAAATTCTTCGGAAGTGAAGTAAGTATACGAACTCATTAATGCACTTATCTTAAACATTTCGATTTCTTAATAATAAAATGTTTTGCATTTATTTTGAATGTTGAATAGATGAATTGATTCTAAACGTGAAATAATGGTAAAATTACAATGAGAGATTGATTGAATTGAAGGCTACCAGAGGAGACATTAGTCTTCTAACCAATCGGTATTGTAATATTTACTATACGTATGTCTTTCATTTTATCACAATTGTACTAATTTCAATTACTGGTTTTCATGAACATATATTTGTTTATTCTTTCTGGGTATGGTGACTTAGATATTCATAGTAATTAATAGGAGCCAATCTATTATTAAAATGCCAATCGAAATTAAAATTATTATCGTAGTTTATAATGCTCCCAAGAGATGAATGCCATGATTTAACAACACTTCTGTTCTAATATTTAAGAAACTGTTCTGTTTTGGAAAGTTTTATTTTCAATCGAAGTGGAAGAGCAAAGTGTTTTTCACAGGTATTTCACAAACGCCTCAGAAAGCTATTAAAAGTTACTTAACAATTTTTATTATTGTATAATTTATTTGCAATTTAAAGGTGGGTATTTATTTAAAAAAAGTGTATAGAAACATGGTTTGGATGTTACATAGCATGTTTGCCAGGAAATAATTACATATCGAATTTTGGGTTACTCGCTACGCTGTTGCTGTCTAGCTGTAGTAATATTTTTATATTAGAACAAAAGTGAAGTCTTCTACTTTTTTTAAAGCCTTTTATTTCATAGAACTTTCAGTTATACATGTAGATTTGAAGATGCCTCATGCCTTGACAGGCCTGTCTTCACTTAGAATGACCATGGCTTTTCCCCCTCCCCCACAGGAAAAAGTACATATTAGTTTCTTTTACTCTTTTATATCTTATTCACTAAACTTCATGGGTTGTACATAATGAAATTTTGTAAACATTTAGTTTTTACATTTGTTTGTAGTATTATTATTTTTGAAAAATTAAGAAGCGTTATTTATCAATATGTTGTATTGTGGGCAACAACAGTTCTTGTAAATCACATTAGTTTTTTCACTTGCAAATGAGAAAATTAAAGTTTTTCATGTTGCTTATGCTACACTTCAGACATGTTGATTTTGTTGGATCCATTTTCGGCAGTTTGGTTATTGTCAGCAGGAGCCTGAAGAGAGCTGAAATTTGTTTCATGCTGGAAGCATTGTACATCATGTATTTTTGTTAACTCTGTAATCACTCAACCATTCTTAATGCATTTAATTCCTTGGGTATCAAAATCAAGAAATGAGACATTTGAGTAGTTCTAAGCAGAGCTGTCAATGTGAAAATTGTATATCCATGTTAAAACTGTTTGAAATGATTTAGACTTTGAAAGTAAAGAATGTGATGAACAATATTATTGGCAATTTGAAAATACTATTCAAATCTTGCTCTCTCTCAAAGTTGCTTGATTCATCGTTAATGCTTGATTTAGATAAGAAAGGATGCATTCAATGCCAATTACAGGAATTGCGTAATCCCATACTGAAGATCAAGTAACTCAGA
This sequence comes from Gryllus longicercus, assembly GCA_038098605.1. NCBI lineage: Eukaryota > Metazoa > Arthropoda > Insecta > Orthoptera > Gryllidae > Gryllus > Gryllus longicercus. Next base: position 1,305,609 of record JAZDUA010000414.1, read on the forward strand.
ATTAGTTCAAACGTAAGTGTAAAGTGGTTTGAATGATTTGGGATTTCATATAACACAAAATTTCACTCCCAAAATTATTAAGCTATTGCAAGTTGCTGTGTGTTGTGTGGTGACTGACTTTCAGATTTATCACTGCTCAGTATTGACGATCAGCTACTACTTGAGCAAAACTTGCTAGCCGATGTATGTGTGTATAAGTTTTGTTTTGTTTGTAATTATTAATTAAATTTAGGCCTAATGTAATCTTTTGAATGATTGTTTTTATATTATCAAATCATATATTGAGGTGTCCTTTTAATCGTTATAGACAATCAAAATTAAAAACAATATACAATTTATTGCGAAAAACAGACTTTATTCATTGAGTTGATTTGGCAAACTTAGTATTTGTTAAAACAAAGTTTCATGAATTTATTCATTCACATCTTTAGGTTGTATATTGAAATAAAATTGCTCCATTATGAAAGAAAAACGGAAATCATAATACAATTATGTTGGTATTATAAAAATATCACAAATAGCAGAAAGGTGAAATAACAAATTAAAATACATGCAAAATAAAAGAAATCACTGATTATTTAGTAGAAAAGCAGTACCAAAATTGTATGCAGACCAAATTAAGAGTTGGTGTCAACTTATTAAAAAATAACCACATATAGGATAAATGAGAAACGCTTTAAAATCTCCCATTTTGGTAGGCACATTGTCTTAAACTGAAGCATCAGGAAAATAAGGTGTAAAGGAAGATTCAATTAATTCTAAGTTGGTCAGGTTACTCATATTTTGGATTTGAAATAAAACCTTATCATATACTGAACTGAATACATTTGATTCTAAATTCATATTAATAGTTTCGTGTATTTTAATTTGTATAAATTCTGAAGTGAAACGGAAATATTTCTTAGGGGCCTTATGTAGGATTGTAGGTCCTAGAAAATTAAAATTATGGGTTGCATGGGATGTTGGAAATTTAATATAGACGAGAACTTCTACTGTTTATGTTGTTCTGGTGCTCTTCACCCTTTGTCGTAAAATAAGCATTGCAATGGACTGGCCATTTATTTCACCAAAGAAATGGCCAGTAGTGTCTTGTTTTATCTAGTTAGGACTTACAAGTTACTTATTATGCAACACTTCAAAGCTATTTAGTTTGTTGTTAAAATGGTTATTCAGTGCTGTATATCTGTTTGTTTTGTGAATTTGTGTAATTAATTCTGTTTGAAAATGCTGGTAGGTCATAAAAAAGCGCAAGTTAATAAATTTGATTAAAAGGAGAAAAAAGTTTCATTGGTTTAAATAATTGCTGCCCTACTATGAAGAAAATATGGCCTCTATACTTTCTTTTACATATTTTCTCATTTCTTATATTGCAAGTCGATGGAAAACAGGATTTCAAGACAGTCTTATGATAGTGTATGGAACAATGGTATTTTCTATTAACTTCACCTAAGGTTGCAAAAACTCATAGAATCGATATTTAATAAATTCATATTAAATTAAGTGCCAATTGCTTTATGATATTTGTATTTCTAATCATTAAATTTTTTTAAATTAAAAATTCCAATTAAGTTGTTAATACAATGAGGGGAATTAATTTTATGTTCATCAACACTGCACATTTTCAAATAATCTAATAAATGTGGTATTGAACTTCATGATACAACAGCTTCCTTATATTTTAACACAATATAAATATGTAGTGTATTAAAAATTTTAAATTTCATCGTTATCTGTTTAAGAGATTCTTTTGTATTTAATTATATGAAAGTTAAATAGAAATTTATGACATGTGCCAGCAAAACATCAAAACCACCAGTATGGCTTCCAAATTTGGTGTGAAAGCTTGTGAGCTGCAACAAATAAAAAATAGTGGAGTTGTGATTCTGTATGTTATCCCAAAATTTACTTATTTATTTATTATACAAAATTACAATATTTCTCTTGAATTTATGAAGTCTTAACTGCTAGCTTCACCATTACTGAAATCAACACGAGACAAGTGTATCAAGAAGAGAGGTCTGTCAAATGAGACCCAAAAATGAAATACTTTGAGGAAATGATTGCATAGGAAGAAATATTATAAACGTGTAATTTAAAAATTAAAAACTACAAGATAGAAAAAGTTATGAAAAAAGTCTATGACATCCCGCAAAACCCAATCACTGAAAAATATCTAACTGACAGATCATATAATAATATTTTTGTGTAAGGAAATACATAAAATTAACTTATATCCAGTTCGTATTGTCTAATGTAGTTGCCCCATAAATGTGAAGTGGATCTTTAATCTTTGGCAGTATATTACGTGAAATTTCTACAACTTTTTTGAAATTGCTTGAGTTATTCAATTTTTTTTGGTTCCCTGACACAACTACATTTTCTAGGTAAAAATTTATTTTCTATTCCTTAATATTAGTTCTTTTAAACAGTTGCAAGTTACCTGAAAGATTTTGTTTGTGTGTGTGCAAGCAATGAAGATAAAAAATTGATATCATTTTGACCTTCCTTTTTACCCTCATTTTGCACACATAGCTTCTTGTCAATCTTGATTTCATTTTGAATATGATGTTTGTAAATTTGTGTTTGAAAATCATTGCTACCCCCATGTTGAAGAAAAAATATTTGAGGCCCTCACTTCCCCCTCCCCAAAATCAAGTTTTGTCAGATGAAATCCAAATTTTCTCCCTGTGCAAAGAAGCCTTAATTTCCTTTACAAGGATACTTCACGTTCAAGAGTCAGTGTCCGACTTAATAGGATTTTGATATGCTGAATGTGATGTTGGGAGCAGATTTCTATGATTTTGCATATTTTTGCCATAGCTTCAGGACCTAGCAAAGTGAAATTTCTTGACATTTGGTTAGAATTGGATTGCGTATAGATTAATATGTTGGTGCATATTTGGCCAATTTTTCGTCTCGGTGCATATTTGTGTAATTATTGGAGCATAATTTGCATATTTACTGAAACTAGAGACTTTTCTGTAAAATGTGTCATGTTTCTATTGAATTTACCAATTTGTGACATGCTGACCAGCTTGTCACATGCTGAGTATTTTTTTATTTTCTGGGGATGATAAAAAGCTTGTGCAGATGTAGGATACTACCTGATAGTTTGTTGAACCAAGAATGAAACAAGACTTATGATGTACGTTATTAAGGTTCATAATTACTTCAATTATTACTCCTGCGAAGTAAGGTTATATTATGTTTGCACAAAAGTATATCTTTTCATTCCAAGCATGCTTCTTGTGAATTTTATCAAGAAAGGTTTATATGGGAAATGAAATATTGTTAATTTTAATTGCATATTAAAGTGCATAATTTAGGACTTTTAAGTCATAAATGCATATTTTTAAAAGCATATTTCAAGATTTTTTAGGACATAAAGTCCTCTCCCTAGTGATAAGGATTATCATGAAAAGAAGTGAGTGAAATATATCTGTGTGTATCCCTTTCCATTTCTTAATAATTCATTTTAGTGTCCTTTGTGTAAGTTTCTTCGTTTTCCTTTACAATCTGATATCTAGTTGTATTTTCAGATCTTTTCTTATTTTAAAGGTTTTGGAATCACCAGAAGAACATTGTTACGAAAATTAAAGGAAGAGCTACTTACTGCATCAGGGGTCATTGCAGGTACTTCAGCAATCATTATTATTATTTTTTTGTTGTTATTGTTATTCCTTTAGTTCACCAAATGTTATCAGTCAGCTGACTACAAGTCTACTCCAGGTTGCAACCAGCTTCCTAAGTAGAGAATCTAAGGACTGTCGGTGCCTCTACAATACTTCACGCAGAATGTAGGCTATTCCCAATAAAGCTATGTCTTATACTTTCCAGTCTTTTGAATGATCTGGGGGTTTCGCCAAGTTCGTACCCAAAGTTTGCAGAACAAAGCACAGAGCTCCAATAACTAATCAGAAAGACTAGGCTTTTATGCCCTGCATTCAGCTGATCTCCATTCTCAAACTCTTGTATTTAAGACATTACTTTGCCTCCTTGGTTATGACGTTTTGATCGCACGACACCACAATATCTATAAGCAGACACGATTTTCCCCCTAATTCCGGAAAACAATATCCAGTTTGCAGAGTACATGGTATCAGTTTGAATTTCTTTTTCGTACAGTTTTATACACAGTACAACAGACGCTACCTGTTTCGGTTTTGGTGGTTTTTCTTACCACTTGGAGCATGTGTTTGGAACTTCCAGGGCAGTGCAGGTCTGCCAGTGGAGGTAACTACAGACGCTGTCGTGTCTTTTCAAATATTCCGTGTTTTCTGTAATTGGAGAAGCTGAGTTGATACGATAAATGGTTTTAACTTGTTCCTAGCAAATCCAGCTTTTGTCATCTTGGGGAATTTTGAGAACTAAATTACATTCTAAAGTGTTCTCAGCACCTCATCTTGGGCAGCTATTACAAGTGCTTCTGATTCTGGCTTCATTCCTTTCCTTTTAAGTCCCATAAATAACATCTGTCTGCAAATTTTAACTTTTTGGCTGAGGTTTTTATTTTAAAGGGCAAATAACTTAAACATGACCATGTTATTTTCTTTTTCCTTTTTTTTCTTTTCTTTTTTCGTTTTGCTCTATCACATGTTAGTTTTATACAATTTAGGTAATAAAGCATACCTTTTCTTTCAGCTCAAATACACTTAGTTTATAAAATACAATAAATCAGTAACGATATTTAAGAGAACAATGTTTGACCTGTGATCATGTAATCTCATTTACTTGAACATTAATAACATTTTCTTATTATTTTTTTCAAAAGAACGCTTTATAGACTCCCTTGTGTCAAAATATTTATTTTTCATTCCTTGTCAGTGACCAGCAATAGTATGCTAACAGACTCACAATCCTTATTACCTAATAACATTGTTCCATCTCTGTGATGTCTTGGCTAAATCTTTCACTGCTCCTCACTGACACAACCAAGATTTTTTTTTTAACATATTCAAGTGAGAGTGTAGGAAATGTACCTTATTACACCCTTGCTGTCTAAACTTTTTAAGCATATTGTTTACAATATTTTTATAATTTGGATCCTTGTAATTTCCTAGGAAGATTTTAAAGACTTCCTTGAAAAACGCCCATGCATGTTTTTTGGTCTGTGTCATTGTGTTGTCAAATATGGTAACTTCCATACCTGTGGTCCAACAAATATTCCCTGTTAACATTGCATCACTTATTCCTGGAAATGTCTTGCATATATATTTGTAACAGTTGCCATCCTTGTTTAAAGACTTGACAAATTGCTTCAGAAGTCCCAATTTTATGTGTAATGGAGGAAGAAGAATGTGTTTTGTGTTCACAAGACTGTCATACAGTATATTTTTGTTTTCCTGAAATAAGATTCTCTCAGTTCATAATCTTTTTTAATCCAGTAATGAGATCGAGTTCTGCTGTCCTATATACATAAAAAACATGGCATCTTTGTATTGGACTTTTCACTGTTGACCAAGAAGCATGCTGAGAACTTTAAGATCTCCACACCCCTGCCACTGCTCTTCGTATTTCACTTTCTCTCGAAATAATTTCATGTTCTCGTATGTTACCTTGAGAGGAACTGAATGGGCAATTGGAATTGACAAATACTTGTTCCCACTATATACGAGAACAGCTTTCATACTCACTTTTGAGGAGTCTATAAAAAACCTCCAATCACTTGCAATGTATTTTTCAGCTCCCAAAGAATCCACTAAACCAGGAATATGGCAGTATGTAATTAGTCTTGATCCCTGGATTTGAGCATCAGTCTTAGAAAGACCCAAGTCTCTTACCAAATTATTAAGTTCATTTTGTGAGATCTGTTAAGACTGCTTGACGTCTTCCTCTTGAACTGAATATGAATATCTGCAATTGTCTTTTAGAGTTTGTTTGAGTGTCTGAAGATGATTTATTTCTGTTGTGTTCCCAGAAATGTTTCTGATGAAGGCACAGGAAAACCTCTTTGATGAGTGATGCCTTTTTGCTGACAAGAAATTTGGATAAACAATATTTTTCAGAATTTTTAAATTGTAGTCACATATACAAAAATAACAATAATCTACATTATTTCGAGGCTGATGCCAAATCATTGGACCATCTAAAGACATGCTAATTTTCTTCTCTTGACTCCATTTCCTCAATTGTTCAACACAAGTATGTCACATGTTTTTTGGGGAGCCTATTTTTGTCCAGATCTAGTTTCATACTAAAGAAGGCATGGTATGCCTTTTCAACAAAGTTAGTGATGTTCTGTCTTCTTTTTCTCGTGCCAAAACTTCTACAAATGTAACAAAATATGTCAGGATAATTTTTACATTTTCTGGAAGGCATATTATTTAAAAAAACACCTGAAACAAATTAAGTGTCCACACAGAAATATAACTGCTCACTAACTGAAAACTGGTAGTGTACTCATAAATCGATGTAAATGTAAGAGAAGAATGTTGCATGCTATAGTATTGCCAAACATAACATTTTTAAAAACTAATTTTTATAATATTTGCTTGCTTTCAACCAAGGTATCATACTAGATATGTCCAATACATTGATCATAAAAGTAGTAATTGTGAAAAAAAATTGTGATAGAGAAAACTGTTTGTATTTTCAAAATTGGGATGATGTTCTTTATAAAGAAGTCATATTTTGAAGAAACCCCCAGAATTATGCAGATCAATGTAATAGATCTTCATTGATTTGCAATCCATGAAGTGGTTTGTCTCCTGTTATAAGTAGAGGGAATTCAAATTCACATTATGAGACATATGTTGATAAATAACATTATTGTTCGATAGGTTTACGTAAGTAATAATGTATCAATATATCCAGTCTTCAGCGATAAAGGTTATAAGTAAGACTCCAAACATTAGTAAAGTACATTCTCTTATGAGCTGTATCTGTCAACTTCAATTCTTAAAAAAATTCAAATGAACTAATTGTCTCTAATAAAGTGGAATGTAGTAGATAGAATCTATCATAGACAATAACATTGTTAAAAAAATTATTTTCTTTGCATTGATTGGAAGATAATGAATATGTTTCTACTAGCTTTTTCTGCTAGCTACTAGCTTACGTTGAGATATCATAAAAGTCCATGGATTTCAAAACTTTTTTAAATTTAAATTTGTGTACTATTTTCAACATTACTTGTATTTCTTAGACATGGAATGGAAAAGTGTGTTTTATTCCTGTTGCCGAATATAGGGTTTTGTACCTCCTGAGCAACGTTATCACATAAAAATGTGGGGTTTCTTAATTTCATGATTCATTTCTTCTATCATAAATTACGGATAAAAATTTGCTACAAGGATACTTATACTAAGAATGCCCATAATTTTAAAAATGTACTTGGATGAATCAGTTGTATCAGGAAAAAAATTTACATAAACTCACATTTAATACATCACGATTTTTTAAGTTCATAGTATTTTGCAGCTCAGGGTACATGCTATCTTGCAGTAAAACTGTTCATTGATTTTTTAAGAAATTAGAACTTCGAAGATTACATTTTAACTCATTTCCATTGAGGATGCACTGGACATGCATGTAAGACCTACTAGGCAAGTAGGAGTGTGTGTAGTCCAGGTTATATATTACTTTATTAAAAAAGTGAAGCATACCCTAGTGCAATGTTCATAGGGACTGTAAAATTATTGGAGGTAAACAAGGACATTTTTAGAATTAAAACTAGGGGATTTATCAATTAGTAATCCACAATGCATTTGAAGTTTAGGGAAGACGATTGAATATCACCAATCCAAGGTACGTTTGGGTATATCTTGTATTAATTTAAAAATAATAATTTATTACTAACCTTGAAATAGAAAATGATTTGTTAATTAATTAGACAGAAAAATTCATGTAGTAAATAGAAGTAAAATTAAAATAATGTTTGTTCTACTTAGTAATACTACTTTATTCTGATATTACTAGGACAACAAAATAGAACATTTTACCTGCAGCCATTGAAGGGAATGTTCATTATTAAATTAATTATCACAAACAACTTGTAGGTGTCACTTACATGAAAATGAAAAATATTTCCTTATGTGAATGTAAATATTTTGAAAACCAAATATTTCAGAACAATGAGTCTTTTTGTTGTCAGGTATATTTCACCTTGATTAATCTGTTTGACTATCTTCTTGATCTTCCCCTGAATTATTCCCAAAATTATTGTATATTCATATTCTGAGACATTTTCTACTTCCTTCTTCCGGTATTCTAGAATTATTTTTTCTGTGTGCTCCACATAATTATTCCACTTTTGTGGAGTCATGTTGAGGAATACAGGAGTAAAAGAAGATAAAATTGTAGCAAACTCAATACAGAAACTGAAAGATTAGTGAAAATAATAAATTGTTGTAAGTACTATTAACAATTTAATATAATATATTTTTGTATAGTTTCTTCGAATTAAAATGTATCAATATAATTATATGTAATATTAGTACTGAAAATTATGTGCATTTTATAATGCCAGGCGAACCTGATTAATTGCTACCGCCCAAACCTGATTGGCCCTTTCAGGGCAGCAGCCTGCCCTCAAAGTTACTATTTTGAATGAGATATTTTTGCTTGAGACCAGACCTCCTCAGTTGTATTAAGGCTAAATGTACCGACACTAGTTCAATTTGTCGCCATCACGTAGCAGCACCAAAATAAGTCAAAATTACTTTACTAATAACGTCTGAACAAGTGATCCGATTTCCAATCAGTAAACGACATAGGATTTGTATTTAATATAAAATTTACGCTATGAAGCCTCTTTGAAAAATTAACTTTTGGAATAGTTCTGAGAAGAAATTGTAAAATGTGGGCTTATAGCGCGATGGCGAAGTGTTTCCTGAATCCAACGCCGTATCAATCGTCCAAATCGACGGATTAGGCGCGTCGTAAAATGAAATGTGGCAAAATACAACGCCCCCCTCCCCCACGCCGCGCGTGGAGGCGCCGGCTCCGAGGGGCACGAATGCATTCCGTAAAAGATAAACTGAGGCGTGCTGGGAGCGAGGCAGGCAAGCAGGCGGTTCTCTTGTGGCCCGACTGAAATTTGTCTAATGAAAATGCTTTCGCTATTTTCCGCATCACAACATTGGTTTTTCATTCTCGTATACGTACCTATATACTGAGTAATATATGTAGTATAGAGAAAGTTATATAATGACGCGCAAAATCGGTGTTGAGATTTCAACGAAATGCATGTTTTGAGGCTCTCTGATACCGAATAAATGTTTTGTTTTTTCAAAACGTCTGACCGTCTGTCTGCCCATCTGTGAACAACACTAGGGCCGAAACTACAAGTATTTCTAGAATTTGATCGAAAGTGAATATATATTGGTCGATTTGGCTAGTCTCAAAGCTTTACGAATTCGAAAAATATTGTTTTAAAATTTGGGTATACTTTAAATGACGCCCCAAGGACATCTTTTATATTTTCTTAAAAATGGCTCCAATTTTTTTCTTCATATGTAAAAATATATTGAAATGTGTTCCCAAGGTGGCATATGTCCGATATTTACTGTTAACTTTGATTTTTTGAAGGTTACAAAAGTCTGAAATTTTCTCGTCGCCTCCTCACAACTAGTATTAAAGATAGTGATTTTTCCTCAAATGAAATTCGTTTTCTCTAATTAGTTCTTTCATTGATGTCGTGCACATTTCTTTGAAAATTTTAGTCGTTTTTGTATAATATTGCGTGAAATATGTGCATCACAAAAAATACTAAAAACAGAATTATTCAAAAACGGCTCTAAATTGTTTTCAAACTTTTGGTAGGGATGTTTCTAATTGTCCTGTGTAAGATTATACGCCGTACTGCTTTATTCTTTTTTTATTTTTCAAAACGTACACAATTTTTTTGACATTTCTCTCAAGTCTTTAATATTTACATTACCAGCGGCTTGTATACATTATTGCATTTGTTTGATTAATTTCTCATAAATAGAAACCGCAAAAATATGAAGTATTAAAGTCAAAATATGTAATGAAAACGCTAAGAATATGTAATGAGGATGTAAAATAGAATAAAATATGTAATATTAAAACACACAATTATTAAACGAACATGTACATAATACGAAATTATATTTATAAAAAAAGTACGATATAAATTTTAGAGGTGATACAAAGGTTTTAAAAATAATTTGAGCAGTACAAATTGATTCATGCTTTGTACCATACACCTTTCCCTTCAGTTGTTAAACCTTCATCTACTGCTATTCAGTACGGTCGTTTAGCAGCCAGACTGGGCGCAATAGAAACCATCGTACAAGCTGGCTATATCTACAACCAACAAATTATCACTGCAGCAAGTAGCATTCTCAGCGAAGAGTTACACGTCGACAATCGGCAAAGTTTCTCGGACATTAAGGTTAAAGTTCACGAGCCGAGACGCGGCGTGATGCTTTTCACACCTCAAGGCTAACTTATCTCAGTCACTGACGTGCACTTCCCGCCACCGAGATAACTGATGCAGACGAGCAGGGCTGTGAGAACATCCTACCGCGTCTTCATGTAGCGAACCTAGAGTAGGCAGCACGCAGTAAGGATGTAGGAAATAAGCGTGTTTTTAATACTTCTTTTCATAAAAATGAGTCATAAAATCGAAGAAAGTTGATAGATAAAAAGTTTGTGAAAATAGCAAAATATGTAATATAGTACTAAATATGTAACGAAAAATGTTGATTTTGTGTTAGGACGGCAACGATTCGCCAAATTAAAATTTTTAAATCGGTAAGTAGAAAGACAAAAAATATGAAATTACATAAAAATCCGATCTCTACTCACAAAGTTCTTCCAAAATTGAAAAGTATTCTGGGAAATTGAGCTCGCAGTTCTGCATTTTCAGATATACTCAAATGTTAGTTTCTTAAATTTTTCAACGCAAAAGTACATGTTTGACGATATTTTATATTTCTGTAGTATTCTTAAAGTCATGTTTCGGTTCTATCATTAAGGATACGAAAAATTGAAGAAAAAAATGTGAAAAAATTATCTTTAGGTGGGAAGAGGGTGGAGTGAAACCGAAAATATAGTCCAGACCAAAGAAATAAGGAAACGAACTAGCTGAGAAAGTCTGTGCCATTCTGTAGCATCACTAGTATTAGCACATTGACCGCCAAATTGCTTCAATTTTGGGGCCTTGGTTTTTTAATAGGGCATATTTGATGTTCTTTGAAGGCGTTTCAGAGGAAAGGACTATACATTTCAAACTTGGTACTTCGGAGATACGTTTTTCTCAAAAAGCCGCGCGAATTTCTTCCCTGTTGACCAAATACTCATTTCTTTTGTACAAAGTTCTTTGACGTAGATTTGTCAGCTGCTTCCAGTTAGTTCGGGGCGTCACCGAAAGATTGTATAATTTCTGTCGGGCAAACGGACGGCCAATAGCGAAGAAGTAAGTAACCGGTAAATTTGAAATAAACCAGCAACACGAACTTTAAAATTTCACTCTCATACTTTCCACACCTTCATTTATTTAAAAATTCACAATAATAATAATAAGGATTTTATGGAAGAAAAAAATCAAATTAGGGTAGTAAAATCTAGTATTTATTGTTAATATTGATATTATACAATTTCCTAATTTCATTAGTAATTATTTTTTTCTGTAATACAAAACTATTAACAGTACACCTGCACAATTGCAACTTAAGTATTTGCTTGTAGATATGCCAAATTAATGTGAATACTATGGAATACTTCATTATTACAAGCATTATAAATGAACAATATGAACAGAATTGAAAAGAAACAAATGAAAATACTACCGCAATTTGCCCAGGTAAAAGAAATAGTTTTGATACAAGGGCCATTATATTTTGCTAATTACTTAAGCCATTAAGAATACAAATTACTTAAATATGTACTGTTACATTAAGATCAGTAGTATCTGATTAGGTCACATGAACATATTTTGTTTTCTTTGTTGCTTTCAAAGTTTTATCAGAACATTTGCGCATTGTCCCACTTTTAGCAGTAGTGCAGAAAATTGATATTTTGCATGCTCTGCATGCCTTGAAAGAACAGTTTTTACTAGTTGCAGCCTAAAAAAGTTTTTCATTAGCCAATAAATATTTGACAAAAGTATTTTATTTTCCCGTACTAATCTCAATGCACAGTTCAGAGCCTAGCTTTTTTTAAATGGGATCCACTGTGAAAGTACATTAACTTTTAAAACAATGATTTACAAATAGTGGAATTCCATCAATGCTTATACATCACAATTTAATTCTGAAAATGGATTGCCAAAGTGCAAATATTTGATTGCAACAGGAGCCAAGCCTGGGACCTTCTAATAGCTGGGCAGATGTCCTAATAACTGAGCTATGGAATTAAGCATTGCATTCATGACTCATAACAATTCACAATCTAATAAAGATCAGCATTTAAATCCAGAATGTAATTGGCATGAAGATGAACAAAACCCATAGAAGAATTGAATCAAGATTGTGTTTGTCATGAGAAACAATTATTGTCACAACAGTATAACAATACGTAAGCAACTTATATCAATACTAATATAAAAAATTAATACTAATAAGAAAGAAAAAAATTAGACAGATAATAAGCATTAAAGAAATTCTAAAATTACATGAACATAGCCTCTGAAACAGAAACTCAAAACCTTTCTATTCATAATATTCAAACAAAGTGTCTAAACATAGCAAGAGGCATTCCAAAATTGAGAAAATGATCATGCTTTACAGAATTAATTTTATCTTTAATTAGAACTTTCCAAATCAGATGTGGAAAATACAGTTTATGTAATGGATCTGTATCCAATGACAGAATACACACTGATTTTAAAACTCTCGTTATTCGTACCATTTCAAACTGTCAACGTAAAAGAGAGATGTACAGAAATGTTGTGCAAAATGAAGCAAGTCATTCACTGCACATAACAATAATTCTTGAAAATTATCTGAGTCCTGACTCCTCAAAGAGAACATTAATTTGAAACCACTTAGAGTCAAACTCGTGGGGTCTAATATGCATGCTTCAGAAGCCATCTCTGGAAGAAGACATGAAAAGCAAAAAATGCCCTTAAGAAATATACTATGTCCTCAAATAAATGTTCTGAAAACAAATCTGTATCACAAAAAAGGAGGTTTCTTTTAATTAACAGTGTAGAATTACGAAATTAGAAAGCACAGGAATATCATGCACTTACCACACACCGATGTCGCAGATTCATCTCCCAGAATGGCTTCTTGCACATGTTGAGAAGTACAAAGATCTGTAATCACAAAAAAAAAGATCTTTACTTACTGTAATTTACCCTCAATTGGCACTAATAACTGTATATTGAAAGGAACATACCATGAGAAACATCCATAAAAAGTTAAGGCGACACTTCACATGGGTGAAAAAATTTTGAAAATGGAGACAAGCTTGAAATCTATCCCATCTTCAATAAATGCAACAAAGTTATCATAGAGATTCTTAAAGATTATTGCAAATATTTACCTTTCACAAGGCTTGCATAAGTATCTGCTGCACTTACTGTAGCAGCATGTTCAACAACTCTAGAGCATGTATTAATCAACAACACATTATTACGTTATGCTTTTAATAGCATGCTTCTTTTTGCATTTTACAAACACACAAGAGACTTACCATTTTCAGTTCGAAAAGCTGCCTGTGTAATCTGAAAATTAAAAAATGCTGGTAACAGACTCCCATCAAACTATATATTATACTAAAACTATAAAAATATATTCTATTAAAACTCTATATTCTAATATTCTATTAAAAAAGTCTTACCAATTACACCCATTGCTCTAGTGGGTTAGTCCAAACAAGGGATCTGCAAATGAACATGAACATTAAAAAAAATCCACAATTTGCAATTGAATTATTTGAATGCACTTCCAAGGGGTATATCCGGAGTTCATGGTGTCGTTCACTGAACCGGTTCACTAGAGGGGAATCGACTCACTGAACCGAATCCTTGTTTATTGTTCGCATGTTGTAATGGACACTATGTTATCGCAAGAATTATAATTTCTATTTAACACTCACATGCTACTTAAACTATCATTACTGCTCAAAGCCAAAATTTAATTACCAAAAAAAGTATCTTATCTACTTAACACTTTTTTATATGCTCTAGAATTCGCAGTATATTTCACTAACACTTTCTATTTAAACATTTTTATTATTGGGGGGCTGTCGCCCCCCAAATCCCCCATTTTAATAATATAAAATCAACCAGACTATTTTTTCAAACAAATACTATATGTCAAAGATAGCAGTATTTTATTAGAAAAAATATAGGTAAATCCGGAGGAGAGGGTGTCGTTCACTAAACCGGTTCACTAGAGGGGAATCGACTCACTGAACCGAATCCTTGTTTATTGATGGTCACTATGTTATCGCAAGAATTATAATTTCTATTTAACACTCACATGCTACTTAAACTACCATTACTGCTCAAAGCCAAAATTTAATTACCACAAAAAGCATCTTATCTACTTAACACATTTTTATATGCTCTAGAATTCGCAGTATATTTCACTAACACTTTCTATTTAAACATTTTTTATTATCCCAAGAATTATAATTTCTATTTAACACTGAAATGCTACTTAAACTATCATTACTACTCAAAGCCAAAAATTTAATTACCAAAAGCATCTTATCTACTTAACACTTTTTTATATGCTCTAGAATTCGCAGTATATTTCACTAACACTTTCCTATTTAAACATTTTTATTATTGGGGGGCTATCGCCCCCCAAACCCCCCATTTTAATAATATAAGTACATAGTATAATTATAATAATAACTATCATTACTACTCAAAGCCAAAAATTTAATTACCAAAAGCATCTTATCTACTTAACACTTTTTTATATGCTCTAGAATTCGCAGTATATTTCACTAACACTTTCCTATTTAAACATTTTTATTATTGGGGGGCTATCGCCCCCCAAACCCCCCATTTTAATAATATAAGTACATAGTATAATTATAATAATAACTATCATTACTACTCAAAGCCAAAAATTTAATTACCAAAAGCATCTTATCTACTTAACACTTTTTTATATGCTCTAGAATTCGCAGTATATTTCACTAACACTTTCCTATTTAAACATTTTTATTATTGGGGGGCTATCGCCCCCCAAACCCCCCATTTTAATAATATAAGTACATAGTATAAATATAATAATAACTATCATTACTACTCAAAGCCAAAAATTTAATTACCAAAAGCATCTTATCTACTTAACACTTTTTTATATGCTCTAGAATTCGCAGTATATTTCACTAACACTTTCCTATTTAAACATTTTTATTATTTATTTCCTATTTAAACCCCCCATTTTAATAATATAAAATCAACCACACTATTTTTTCAAACAAATACTATATGTCAAAGATAGCAGTATAAAATATAAAAAAATTAACTCACGTAATCGCTGAAATTGTAGAATTTTTAGAGTATTAAAAATACTCTAATTACGTAGAACATCCTTATAACACGAAAAACTTCAATGATTCATCAACGTATCACCAAATCAATAAACTTCATTTCTTTCTGGCATACATTACATACACGTCGAGACGCAAGCAAACACACTTTATGACACCAATGAATAATCACATTCAAACTTCCCTTTCGGCGCAAATCATAAATAAATTCTGAATTCATGAACCTTCCATCTCGGTAGACACACACAAAACAATTAAAAAGGAACTTGAAATGGCAATGAAACACGCAAATCCACGCCACAAATTTCTTCGCAATATCACTATTCATAAAATTACGAAGTAAATAATTTTGTAGTCATAGTAACAACTAAATGTGTTGTTAGGAGGCTGTTTTATTAATAAATCAAAGTCTATTTCAAACAGGCAAGCAAAAGTCTTAATTTTGTGATTTAAAAGAGTGCTGTGAAGTGAAATTTTAAAAGTGAATTGTATCGTCATGAAGAAAAAAATGTTTCGTAATTGGAAAAACGTATAACTTAATTTGGAAAAGTGACATAGTTAAATTGTGTATATATATTTATGCTTTGAATCAATGCCATCAAGATTTTTCTCCAGTGATAGAAGTGAACCGTGAATCTATAACCTTGTGAATCACGAGATTAGTGAACCGAATCAGTGAACCAAAGGTCAGTGAACGACACCCTCTCCTCCGGATCAACCAAAATATAAAAAAATTAACTCACATAATCGCTGAAATTATAGAATTTTTAGAGTATTAAAAATACTATGGTAGTAAAATGAGTGTATCATATCTGCACTAATTACGTAGAACATCCTTATAACACGAAAAACTTCAATGATTCATCAACGTATCACCAAATCTGCTTATATCTGAAAAAATAAACACTCTTTACTTATGAACTAAAGTTCAGTAAATTAATAAGTCTCCTCTCAAACCACGAATCCTTTCGTACAGACATTTTCACACAATGAAAATTCTGGCATCTTTCTCTACAAATCCACTCAAACCCATCTGTTATATCCTTTCTCTCAATAAACTTCATTTCTTTCTGGCATACATTACATACACGTCGAGACGCAAGCAAACCCACTTTCTGACACAACTGAATCACATTCAAACTTCCCTTTCGGCGCAAATCATAAATAAATTCTGAATTCATACCTTCCATCTCGGTAGACACACAAAACAATTAAAAAGGAACTTGAAATGGCAATGAAACACGCAAATCCACGCCACAAAATTCTTCACTATTTGAATATTCATCAAATTATGAAGTAAATAATTTTGTAGTCATAGTAACAACTAAATGTGTTGTTAGGAGGCTGTTTTATTAGTAAATCAAGTCTATTTCAACCAGCTAGATAAAGTCTTAATTTTGTGATTTAAAAGAGTGTTGTGAAGTGAAATTTTAGATGTGAATTGAAATTTAAAATGTATCGTCATGAAGAAAAAATGTTTCGTAATTGGAAAAATGTATAACTTAATTTGGAAAAGTGACATAGTTAAATTGTGATCAACCCAATTGTGTATATATTTATGCTTTTAATCAATGCCATCAAGATTTTTTGCCAGTGATAGAAGTGAACCGTGAAACTATAACCTTGTGAATCACGAGATTGGTGAACCGAATCAGTGAACCAAAGGAACCGAAGGTCAGTGAACGACACCATGAACTCCGGATCAACCCTTTCAAGGCAGCAAATTACTTAATTAACTACTTACCACCAATTCTGGCAGCAAATATACCAAGCACACTTGCTGTAGTGAACCATTCACTGGCATTAATTTCTGTAAACACAAATTTTAGACACCATTCATCATAATTATAATAAAGAAGCAGTATTCATCAATAAACGACATGCACAAAAACGAAAGATGAAATAAATGTAACTCACTTGTTCACGTTTCTTGGGAACCCAAATAAACGTGTTTTAATTGCTAATTTCGCTTTCGCATTTTTACAGTTGGGCACCCAGCATCTTCTCGAAACAATAATGCACGCTTCAGACTTCAAACAGCAGTAAATCATTTCATTTCTCTAATTAACTGACTGCGATATGGCGTTAACGGCCCTTCGAACAGCACGTGAATATACGATAGGTCGACGAGGAAGGAATCCAACGGTAACCAACCGGCTCGTTTGCGAAAAAATTTCAAAATGAATAAGTAGTTCTCCGCTTGAGCGAGTTGGTGTTGTACAGATGTATATGGCGTCGCTCTGAACTCTGATTGGCTTCCGTATGGAATTTGAATGAGGACCGGATGTGCCCTATCTAGTGTCACTCGGCTGGACGCCACGTGCTCGCTTTGTCATCCGATGCTAGGTGCAGAAAGCTTAGTAAACACGTGAACGCCTTCAAGGTTCGATTCAGGGTGTGCCAGACACTGGATGCAGTTGTAACATGAAGTAAAAACGACGAAATTCGTAAAGCAAGGTTTAATTTCGATTGGACAGAGGTAACTGTGACAATTTCTTCAATACTCTTTAATTATTTCTCCGAGTAACAATCTTTGTCGATTGTGTGTCGTCTCTTTTCCAGAACACTGTCTGACAAAAAACTACTGATATAAGAGGCGATGTTTCGTTGCAAATTCTACTAATTGCTATCCCAACTTCGAGTATTTCGCCGCCTCAACAACTAGTTTATTTTATTTAAAAAATCACACTACTGGTGTTATAATGGGGAAAGACGTTCTCGTATCCTCTATAACCGAAGTATAGAACTGAATTTATCTTGAAAAATTGTGTTCCTAAATAATTCTGATTTTTACGTGGTCATCCGAACAAGTCCCGTAAACTGAGGTGACTTGATGGCTAAAGAATGATCAGTAGCAGCGATAGCGGAGATGGAGCGGGAAGTGTAAAGCGAAAAAGGGCAGGGAGCAAGCGAGCCAATCGTTATTAGTGAACTTGCTAAGCGCATTCGCAATGTTGTCTATTTGCGAACCACAGTTCCAGTGCCGCGTCGGATTTGGAATTCCCGGACCTCCTCACGAGGTCCGTAAAATTAGGATAGCAAAGTTTTAAAAAAATGGAATTTAACTCAAAATTTGTCGCTTTTTGTTGCTAATTTGTTACGCAAAAAAATTATCGCTCTTTATTTGACCCTGCTATAAACTATTGGTAAACTGTACATCAAGTTAGCACCGCAAGTATCAGAAAACGAAGAAATTACAAAGATAAATAAAAATAATTACATGGGAATATGTCGCTTTTTTGTTGCCCAGTAATAACCGAAAATAAATTTTGTTGCTCTCCAGACCACCTAATACCGGAAATGCAAAATTTGCCCACTTTGCGGCGGGTGACGGTAAAGGGAACGACTGTCCGTCCCATATAGGTACCACGGAACAACAACCTACACCGTGGTTTCACAGTTGTGGTGGTCAGAGAGAAACAGACGCGCAGGATAAATGAAGATTTTCGGATTTTCGAAGATAATTGTAGGAGAGTCAGAAAATTTTGAAGTGATAGTAACAGTGTCATGAAATATAAAAAGGACGAGCATATAAATTTTACTTTCGTTTTTCTCCAATAAATCGTGCATATTATTTCAAGGGAGCCCTTTAATTGCGTTTCTTTCGTGCATTCAATTTCTGTGCGCGTCCAGCCGCTGCGAAGGATTGGGGCTTGAAGGTGCTAAGAAGGGATTCTCATAGACGTTGCTTTACTGGGGCGGGCGCCAACAAAGCGTCATTTCTTCGAACAGTCTATCCCTACATTCAAATATATTACAAACAATGGGACTCTTACACGTACATACTGCCATTGTTTGAAATAAACTCACAGAATCATCATCGGGCCCTCCGACAATCGGACGGGTATCAAAGACTTTTTTTTATTTACGTCAAAAACAGTTAAACAGTGTGTGACGTGCTTCGAGGAGAAGGCCAAACTTGCGGGACTTAATTTGAAGTTACAACTATGTCCAGATGTAAAACAGAGTCATCTCAGTATTTGCTCAAGGATCAGTGAAACTGGACGAAAACCTGATCGAGATGGGGGTCATTGTCTCCGAAGCTGATGTACAATAATTGTTATAGGTACTTTTAAGTTATTCAGTCCAAATGGAAAATATTACATGTCACTGTTAAAATTAATATTACTTTCCTTTTGGATGCTAGTTATAGTCTCTAATTGTATAGAAATAATTGTGCAGTAGAAAAGATTTTTCGTTCTACTTTTGTATCGAATTAAATCGATTAATGTCATCTGGCAATGTGTAAAATAATGTACATGTATGTAATTTTTTTGCAGCGAGCTGTTGATACTGGCACAAGGATTGTGAAAGCAAACTTCGTATAAATTTAATTTCAAAATATTAATATTTAAGGTTAAAACATCGCCCAAAATACATCTGGTTTAGCAATCTCTAACATATTCACGGAAGGAATAACTTGATTCAAAAATGACAGTGCACTCTTTTACCACTTATTCAAATTTGTCCGAAAGTAGGACAACATTTTTAAAATTAGCTTCAGCTATTTTACTTGGGAAAAGAGAATCACAAAGTGAATTCTATCAAGGAGACAAACGCCGTTTGGGGATCAAAAATCGAGTCGTAGGATAAAAGTGCTCGTGCGTAATATTTGCTTCGCGTGTTCCGGTAAGATCTATTCACAAAATTAATTAGGAAATTAATTCTCTTCAATCGGGAGAGGTGTTAATTTCCAACTCCAGAGAGGAAGAGAAAGGACGTGGAATCTGCTGTCGATGGTTTCAATGCGAGTGTAATTCGCCGCACAATGATTTAATGCACCATACCAAGAAATCGTTATTTTTACCGCAAACGATATTAAGGACAGTGATATATTTATTATATTAGTTTTAATAGTGAGAAAAACCCTGTCAGTGACAGTGGAAAATATATGGATGATGAGAGCAGAGCCGGACCATCATCCATATCTTATGAAAGCAGAGCCGTGAATTTGGCGTTTCTTCACTACCGAGCTAAGACACTGCAGCAAATTAAATTCAAAGTTGGCTAGCACGTGCGGTGCGGTAGGCTAATGTTTTTGGTATGGGCAGACGAGTTAGGCGCGACCGCCGCCTCATGGCTCCCTCCTTCCCCCCCCCCTTCAGCTTTTTCCACTACACGCAATCCTAGCGGCCATCCTAGAAAAAAATGGCTGTACCAAGGCGCTTTGACGACACTGTGAAGGGTTTTATTTTGGACTGTTTGGAGAGTTTTACGTACTGAAGGGGCAGCTCCTCCCCAGACCGGACATGCATAAGTATGGGCCGATTGGCAGGCTTGAAAAGTAATTGGGAGAGAACTGTTTTAAGAGATGAATTTTTATTTGTTAAAATATACAGTTTGAAAAGTGCGGCCTGTGCCTTGTTACATTTATTTAAAATGTGCGGTTTCCAAATTAGTGTGGTGTCATGAAGGACTCCTAGATATTTTATCAGTTTATTTGGAGGATGTGAACAAGTCGCCGCTAAAGTAAATATTAACGGCGTGAGAGGCTAGTCAAAACTTTACATTTTTGTATATTTTGCAAAAGCAAAATAGAGCAATATAGCTTTTATACCATCTCAATGAGTGCTTTTCACGCTATCCCTACCAATAGTTTAAAGAAAACATTTGGAGGCGTTTTCCAGAAAATCTTGTTTTTGATATTTTTTTGTATTGCACGCAATATTGCCCAAAACCTATTAAAAGTTTAAAAAATGTACATAACCTTAATGAAAGAACTATGAATAACAAATGTTTTTAAGAAAAACTATATCTTTAATTTTGTAGTTGTTGAAAAACGCTGAAAAACTTCAAGCTTTTGAAGTTTGTCTTTATAAGTGTAATTAACTCTATTCTTACAAAAAAATTTAAAATAACAAATTGGAGCCGTTTTTTCAGAAAAGTTTGAAAATGTCGAAGGGGCTTCACGTTAAGTACCCCAAATTCGATGAGTGTTTTTCAAAATCGCGGCGCTTCGACTCGAGCCAGATCGACAGGGGTTTCTTAAATTTGGAAATAATGCTACGTATGGTTTAGGCGCTAGTGGTGGTCGCAAACGGGCGGACGTGTTGAGAAAAACACTTTTCGATATCAGGGGACCCCAGTACGCGTTCGTATTTGCGTTCGTTCGCGTTGAAATCTCGAAATCGATTTTCCGCAGCATTACGTAACTTTCTCTATAATAAGTATATTACTCCATATACGGGTATTCCTCCGGTTATACGTATGTATACGAGAAGGTAATAAGTCACTATTCTCATTATTACAATGTAGATCGGGTTATTCTGGATATGCTGGTAACAATAATTGCCGATACGAAACTACCCTTCGTCACTTGACAGTACATGTTAACGTGCTATTGTGACATTTTTCATAAGTTGCATTTTAGTCATTTAAGGTGACGAGAAAAGTATATAGTGTTATCTCATCCGTGCACCGTGTGAACAACACAGGGCAGCCATGCTGGTCCCACCTTGAATGCGCTGTAGGACACTTTCCCCGCTCTGTGCCTTCGATGTGTATCCCTCCCCTGGCTGCAATAGGGAGAGGGAGATCTTCGGCTGCCGCTCATACAACAGCTCTGCCGGACTTTGCCCTCCTGGTCCCGCAGCGCCCTTTACGGTGCCAGCAACCTAAGCAGGGCCTGGTCCCTTGTGGAGCGGGCCGCTCTCGCCGTGCCCATGACCGTCGAATGTCTTTAGCCTTTCCATTGGCCTGGGAGTGGAAGGAAGGCGTGCAGATGTCATGTGCCCCATCCGATTTGCATAATCTCGCGAACTCCTCCGTGAACTGCGCTCCGTTGTCCGTCACGATTGTCTGCGGTAGACTTTTCGCTAGGAAGATCAGCTTCAAAACTTTCATGGTCGCCGCCGCCATGGTGGACCGTATCTCTGTGGCAATTTTGAAGTTGGAATAAGCATCCACCACTAGCAACCACGTGGAGTCCCAAAACGGGCTCGCAAACTCCTCCCACGGGTGTTTTGGGATGGGCGAAGAGACGAGGTCCTCTGACCATGCCCCAGTGGTCCTCGTGCAGGAGGAGGAGGAGGACCTGGTGTCTGCCTCACGATCCTGAGCACCACCACACTTGAAGCCTCCGCCGCCAACAACCACTGATGCTCGGCTGGTGGGCGGCCAGCCGTCCCGCACGTATTCCAGCACCGACCTGAGCACCGGGTCCTTTTCCCTCCGCCACCCGAGCCGCGTCTCCCGGGAACTCTTAGACCAGTAGCCACGACAGCGCTACTGTATAATTGTAATCAGAGAGAAAGGGCCCATCGCTGCCCTTTCTTCTATCAGCCCTCAGGTAGCTTCTTCCCTGGAAGGGAATACCCCATACCCATCGCCAGGTGGTATGTAATCAAATGGAATTTAGCTGCATGCAGGAAATCATTAAACTTACCCTCTCCAAAATCAACGCCAAAGCCTCCTCAATTTGTGAAAAATTGCGCTGGTCTTTGTTGAAGGCATTTGAAGCCAGCGAAATGGGCCTCACAATGTCAAGTTCATCCTGAGAGATAACTGTCCCCATCCTATAGTTCGATGCGTCCGCTGCCACTGTTCTCTCTCTGCTTAGCCCAAAATGTGAAAACCTAGTCGCCCCCATCAGGGCCTTTCTAAGCCTGTTCTAAGTATCTTCGCAAGACTGTGCTCACTGAAACTTCACTCCCCTTTTTCTTCGACGCGTTTAAAGGCGCCGCGGTACAAGACAACCCGTTGGTGAACTAGTAGTAGTTGATTTTTCCGATACGTGCCTGTAACTGCTTTGCTGGGAGGTGCACTAAGGCCTTAACGTGCTCATGTGTAGGAGCGATATCTGCCTTGTTCAACACACTCCCTAAAAAGTCAGCTTTGTTAAACTCACACTTATCCATGTTTACCCAAGGCCGCTGCAACTCGGGACTGCTAATAGCTTCCGAAGGTTCTCCTTGTGCTGCTCTCTTGTGGCGCCCGTAGCGATGATACCGTCCAAATACTTCACCCAACCCGGCAGATGCGCTGTCAACTGCTCCAAACGCCTCTGGATCACCGCGGCTGCCGTGGTAAAGCGGCCACAGCCGCCCGCAGCAGGAGAGCGGGGCGCGCAGCACGAGTTTTCTGTTATTGAAGGTCGCATTAACATCTAGATCATCAGCGAACTCTATAGCATTTAACGCTGTGATAAGTCAAGGTGTCATGATGGGGTGTGAAAGGGCTGGACTCGAACCCACATCCTTGGACCCGAGATCGCTATTGCACTTCTGCCTTAACGATCTCGGCCATCCGGAGCAGCGCGCGGGGCGGAGAGGGGTGGGGAAAGGCTTGGCTTCGTGTGCATGAACTGCATTGGGGTGGCGGGGTAGGCAGTACGCCTAGCGTCCGCCGGCGGTCGGGGGAGGGGGAACTTTGGCTCCGTTGCATGAGCAGCTCTGGCAACGGCGCTGCCGTGATTTTTGTGCAGGACCTTTATGGCGGCTTAGCAGATTGGCTATGCACGCAGTGCTCTGCTGTGTGGTTGGTGGGGGGGGGGAGGGTAGCGCACTTTTTCCACTATTACAGAGGACGCACACATTACTTGACAGTTGAATATATTGGGCAGGCCAACATTGTTGCTATGGCTTTCGGTCACATGACATTGAGACAGGCGCGGAATAAATATTAGGAATATTTGAATATTACTAAACAGGTGGAAATAAATGTTTTCAAAATTTGAATATTACTATGAATTTTACTTCGCAATCGCAAATAAATAAATCAAATCATGACCAGGCACCATCCCGGTATCATGAGTTCAAAAGTCACGACAAATGCTATCGCCATAACGGACCTCTCCGTGGAGCACGTGCTCCTACGTTTTAGGATTGGATATTTGAGAAGTTCATTGTTGATCGGCGACAAGATAAGATAATGAAATGTGAAATTCTTTTGAATTCTTCTCTTTGTTGAACATGGACATGGAAATATTTTGAAGTTTTGTTTCAATTATATAAATTTGTATTTAACGTCAAAAAAGTCAGTGTGACGTTGTATGGGCAGAAATGTAGTCTGTGAACGTTTTCTTAAATTCTGATATCTACCCTAACTCATAAACATGTTGAATTCTGAATACAGATGGAAACGAATCTTTTGTTTTTCGTTTAGTAATGAGAACTTGAAGAAATGTCCGTAGGTGTGATATCGTATGGAACATTTAGCATTACATGTTTAGACAAGAAGTAACGTGCAATCGTTTAAAAGAAAACGGAGCATTTATTAATAAACCTAGAATATCTCGGAGACGATAGAAAATAATTTTATGATTTACTAGTTCATGGCTGTGTTAAAGGACATCAACAAAATGCATAACTGTATTAATGCCTTTGAAGGCCTTTCTGATTCTTTAGGCCCCCGCGGGCCTTTTGAATACTTTATACCCGCTCTAATACTAACACAAATTCATTTTTGGAATTACTTTTATTAAATTAAAGGTACAACAAAATACAATAAATAAAAGGCATAATGCTCAATTTTGTAAAGAACTCGTTATAAACCTTTGTCTGGTTTATTAATTTGATGTATAATATTATTACATAATCATTAGTAAGCGGCTAGAATGTATGTGCTTTTTTAACAACAGTAGTTTCAGGTAATGCTTCGTGTGCTGGTGGGGCTATTTGTTTAGAAAATGTAAAACTATTTAAGTGTGTATTTAACTAGCAAAAACCATTTCAGTTGCTCCTTTGATGGCTCATTTTGCACTGTGTTTTAACAGATCTAGCAGTACTGTCTAATTGTATTAGAATGGTCACTAA
Organism: Gryllus longicercus; assembly: GCA_038098605.1. Taxonomy (NCBI): domain Eukaryota; kingdom Metazoa; phylum Arthropoda; class Insecta; order Orthoptera; family Gryllidae; genus Gryllus; species Gryllus longicercus. The sequence continues at coordinate 1,330,787 of JAZDUA010000414.1, forward strand.
AAACCTGTTTTCATTGTTTGCAGAGGAAGAAATGGCAGCGTCCAGTAATTCCAGTGAGCAGCAAGAAGCGTTCGTTCGTTTGAATCTCCTGGAGAATAGATTCACCTGCTTGGAGGAATCTGTGAACAGAGCAGTTGGCACCCTGATGCCCAAAGTGGAAGATCTTTTGTCTGAGCGGTTTCAAGGAAGAGAAGCTACCTCCAGCTCTTCTCCCCCGGCTGCTGCCGCTCCGTCCTCGTCGCTGCTCGAGTTGGCGGAGCGCGGAGACTGCGAGGCCCTGCTCCGGATGCTGGCAGACGAGGGGGTTGACGTTCGGTGTAATCCTCCGCGTTCAGCGAATGGAGACACCGCTCTGCACGTGGCGGCGAGCGGAGGGCAGCTCAAGGCCGTAATGGTCCTTTTGGGAGCGGGTGCGCGAGCGGGCGTTGTGGGCCACCGACTGCGCACGCCGCTGCACTGCGCCGTCGCCCACGGCCACCTGGCGGTCGCCCAGCGCCTCCTGGACGCCGGGGCGAGGGTCGACGCCAAGGACGCAGGCGATGCCGTGGCCCTAGAGCTGGCTGCAGGAAATGGATTCTCAGATATAGTTCGTTTACTAGTAGACAACGGAGCAGAACTCAATGTGAGGAACAGAGATGATGCAACGCCTCTAGAGCTTGCTGCTGGAAATGGGTTCACAGAAACAGTACGTTTTCTCCTGGGAAGAGGGGCGGAACCTGATGTGAAATCGGTGACTTCTGCAATATCACAGGGCAATAAGGATTTGTTAAACGTGTTTCTGCAGAATGGAGTGTCTGTTGATGCGTGTGATGAAAGTGGGGAGCCATTGTTGGTGCGAGCTGCCGAAGCCAAGCGCTGGGAAATGGTGAAATTTCTGTTGGAGAAGGGAGCTTCCGCAACGAAGAGCAGAGCGGCGGAGGAGTGCGCCCTTGTGTTCGCGTCGGAGGGCGGCCAGGCAGACGCCTTGCACCACCTCCTGCGACGCGGAGCAGCGTCCAACGCTGAGCAGGTGAAAGCTGCCCTGAAGAAGGCCAAGAGCGCCGCTGTTGTGTGGGCTTTCGTGGACGCTGTGCCTAACTTTGTGCGGGAAGAAACCGGAGGTCTGGGCCTCACTGCAGCCGCGGAAGATGGACGCTTTGAGACGCTGCTGGCGCTGCTGAAAGCGGGCGTAAGTGTCAATATTAAAAACGACAACGAGACTGCACTTTCTTCTGCCTCTGCAAGCGGACGCATTGCGTGCGTGCGTGAGCTTCTGGAACGAGGTGCAAACATTAACGCAAAGGGCAAGGACGAATTGACTGCTCTACACAACACATGCACTGGGGGCCACGTGGAATGCGTGCGAGAGCTATTGGCTAAAGGCGCAGGTGTTCATGCAAAGGACAAGAACGGGCGGACTCCTCTCCACCGTGCTGCCTCCGGGGGACATGCGGAGTGCGTGCGAGAGCTGTTGGCTGAAGGCGCAGCCGTTAATGCAAAGAACAAAGACGGGCGGACTCCTCTCCACGGCGCTGCCTACGGGGGACATGCGGAGTGCGTGCGAGAGCTGTTGGCTAAAGGCGCAGACGTTAATGCAAAGAACAAAGACGGGCGGACTCCTCTCCACCGTGCTGCGTACGGGGGACATGCGGAGTGCGTGCGAGAGCTATTGGCTAAAGGCGCAGACGTTATTGCAAAGAACAAAGACGGGTTGACTCCTCTCCACAGCGCTGCCTCCGGGGGACATGCGGAGTGCGTGCGAGAGCTATTGGCTAAAGGCGCAGACGTTATTGCAAAGAACAAAGACGGGTTGACTCCTCTCCACAGCGCTGCCTCCGGGGAACATGCGGAGTGCGTGCGAGAGCTGTTGGCTAAAGGCGCAGACGTTATTGCAAAGAACAAAGACGGGTTGACTCCTCTCCACAGCGCTGCCTCCGGGGGACATGCGGAGTGCGTGCGAGAGCTATTGGCTAAAGGCGCAGACGTTATTGCAAAGAACAAAGACGGGTTGACTCCTCTCCACAACGCTGCCTTAGTGGGACATGCGGAGTGCGTGCGAGAGCTGTTGGCTAAAGGCGCAGACGTTAATGCGAAGAACATTAACGAGAGGACTCCTCTCGACAGCGCTGCGTACGGGGGACATGCGGAGTGCGTGCGAGAGCTGTTGGCTAAAGGCGCAGACGTTAATGCGAAGGACGAGTACGGGTGGACTCCTCTCCACTGTGCTGCCTCCGGAGGACATGCGGAGTGCGTGCGAGAGCTGTTGGCCGCCGGAGCGAGCGCCGCCGAGCGGAACAAGGTGGGGCAGAAGCCTCTTGATCTCGCTTCGACGGACAAAGTGCGCGGCGTCTTCAGTGAGCAGTAGATGGTAAGCATAATAAGCAATAACGATGCATTCAATTTTTATCTTCTTAATATTTGTACAGACGAAATTCATTATTATCTATTGCGGCCTCGTTGTACTTGGGCTTATTCAGGTGCCTGATATAACGACGTCCTTGTTTCCATGCCCGATTAACTTCTTGTTTTGTTTTGTTCGTCCTTCCTCAAGTGAATACGAAACTATGTTTAAGCGGGGTTTACATTATGCTGGTTCGGTTCATTAACGTGGTAATGTGATTCTAAATAGCACTCTCAAAATTACTTCGTGAATGTGTGTGTGGGAGAGAGAATTCTCCGTTTTTATGTCATCCACATTGTGATGTCTTACTCTTCCAGGTTTTCTTTTTTTTCTTTTTTTTACAATTATATACTCACTTTAAGAAGCAAGTTGGCAGCTTTTAGGGAAAATCAGGTTGGAATGCTACAATGACTCGGAAGCTGATTTTTGTGAATTTCGTCTTATTGTTGAGACATGATTTACCTGCATGTAAATCAGTTATAATTGTCAAACTTGTGTTGATATTGGATTGAATATATTTAGATTTTGCACCAAATGTACGATTTGAAATGAGTAGGGTTGGGCAGTATTTAAATACTTGTATATGAAAGGCGTGTTTTAAATAATTCACACGTTCATCAACGCCAGTTGAATGACTGTTTCCTTCTGTAGGTTTTACATATTCGCCAACTAGGGGTTCATTGTTTGATATATTGTTTAAAAAATCAGTCGTTTTTAAAGAAATTCCATTTCTTTGTGTTAGACACATTTCTAATAGTTTATATTTGAAAATGTTTATTCATATGGTTACACTACATTACAATATTTATTTTTCCAAATTTTGTATGACTGTCAATTACTAATTTACTGTATTTGATAATATACTGTTGTAATAAAATAATATAATACAAAATTGTTATATATTTACAGTATTTTGAGTACACTGTACTTTCTGGAATTAATTGTTAAATGTTGAAAAGTTGTAAATGTAAAAACTCATCAAAATAACAAGCCACTATCCCGAAGGCAAACGTTGCGTCACCCACCCGCCCGTTGTGGGCCCTCTGTCGGCGCGGCGGCGTGCGGCCAGTCCCGGCGGAGGAGGCGGGACTTGCGGGATAGGCAAGCCAGACAGTTGGTTTATGCTTTCGCCACTTTGCATCTCAATCTATTTTTCCACAGATACTAAACTAGAGATGCTATACTATTACAGACGGAGGTAAATGGTCTGTAATAGTAGTACATAACTATCTTTTTCACATATTTCCGTCTTCCTTCAAAATATCGATTCCGATTTGGAAATGATTTTTTTTTTAATGAACTACTTTTGTAAATATCACCATTATTTCATCTCTACATATCATATTTTAGATATATTTTACTTCTCAGGTCTTTTGTTATCATTCCACCTTGCTCTAAGATCTTCCGTTGTCAAATACCGGAAAGAATGAGCGGAGTATACCCACGAGCTCTTTTATCCTAAACTCGATTTTTGATCTCAAAATGACGTTTATCTCCTTTAAAGAGTTCATCTGGTGAATATCTTTTCCCAATTAAAATAGCCGAAGCTAATTGCAAGCCAGATTATACAGATCCTCTCCACAAACCAAAAAGAAATGAGCGCGCTTCATTACATCATCTGTAACATTCATCACCGTAAAATTATATTCCAGTAGTTTTACCCACCTTGGCCATTCACTGGAACGAGATATATTAAACAGGCGAATATATGATTGTGTAGCTACAACTGGTGACGATTGAGTTAAATCTTGTGTCGGGTCTCCATTCATTATGAATCATCTGGCTTCATAAAGTTTTGATTTGTTTTGATATGAACTGTCTTCATAAATGCGATAATTTAAAAAAATCTAATTGCCTCGTCGCAAAAAGTTACGTTTGTAATGAATGTATTGAAGTAAATGAATAATTGTCCTCTTTTAATAATTTATTTAAACTATTTACGTCCTTGTGTTGGACATGCTATTGAAGTTATTCAAAATTCCCCTTATAATAATTACAATTTACATACTTTTACCACCTTTTCTCTTTCATTATTCTCCCTGATTTACTTATTTTGCCCAGCTTTGATTGTGTTATTTTAGCAACTTAAAATTCTACCCTTTAACATTTACATTTACGATATTCTTTATTTAATGGAGTGGCTAGCTCTGGTTTTTAATCTCTAGGCGTCAGCATACTTACGCTTCTCAGGGTACTTTACTTGTCTTCGTGGGCCTGAAAATACCGGTTATAAGAGTATTCGGGTGGTGAATAATTTAATTATCGTTAGTAATGTTTGTCACTACTGTTACTGATAAAGTCAACAACTTGCAATTTTTTTTATGAATTGCCAGCGACATGAAGTGTCGGCTGCCACAATTAATTTATTTCAAATTCCTTTTTGATTAGTTTTACTGTTCAACAATATTCCTCTACTGTTTCTGTTTGATAGCCATCAAATTTCTACAAACAAAATACACTTAACGATTTTCTCTAATCTTAATGTTAACTTATACCTAACCATAACTTGGCCTTGATATAATATTTTCATTAATGTCTTTTTGCCACTGATATCCTAAACTTCCCAATTGAAGAATTTACGGCTCTCTTGGCGTTATCAATGACGTTAGCGACTGTTCCAATTCCAATTAATTTTAACTTATAAATTTCTACTCATTCGTGACCTAATTATCTCACGAATATTACGGTCTCTTCAATAAATTGCATTTAAATTACTTCCCTTTTCTCTTATTACACGTGGACCACGTGTCCATTTTCTCCTTGAACTAATTATAAAATATTTAACTTAAGGCTCTCTCGGCCAGCGATCCTTCCTCTACCAAATCCAGCATAGTTCTAACCTAAATTGTTTGCTTACACCTATCTGGCCTAACCGATTCACTTGTTTCATTGTTATTTTTCTTCATTGATGCACTCTTGTTGCACCGCAACTATACATCGCAAACGTCATTTGTCGCCTGTCAACAATGTCCTATTATATTTACCTGCCTAATTTGTAAAAAATCTTAAATTTCCAAAAAAAAATTAATCCAATTAATATTTGGATTTTCTGACTACTCATATCCTGAATGTCTCAATTTCTATTGCGTCATCTATTCCTTATATTTCGTAATTTATTTGCCATTTAAGTTTCGTTCACAAATGCCAAAAAATCCCTTTAGGTATTTTGCCTTGCCTTAGTATACAACGCTAGATATACTACATATTGAGAATGATAGATTTTACATAAAAGTAAGATTATATCTAGTTGAATGTGGCGTCGCCGACGCTGTATTCCGTTTTAATAGTATTTTCATGTGTTGAAAATTTGTCATGCATAGCTTTGTTGGAATAAAGTTTTTACAGTCTCTAGCATTGGACATACCAATGAAACGTAGTAGCTAATAATGTCGAACTCCTGTTCAAAAATTCCCATTACCCAATGTACCTTACATATTACCTCCATACGGGAAATAAACAGGTAATATTGCAATTTCAAAATTATAAACGCCCTAATAATACTCCCGAGTTTGATTCCCGGTCGAGTAAAGATATAGTGTGAGTTTTCCTTGCAATGTCCCAGGATATGTTGCTATGTGACGATGAGAAAATTCACTTCTCATGTTGAGAAGACCGGAATATGGCGTGGGGATGTCTACGCTCTAAGCACGCGTACCCCCTTAATCCATGACCGAGAGGCAGGGACGTCGCCGGTAAGCCTGAGCCCGTACAAGGGCTGTCGCGCCAAGTACATACATACAAATTTATCTTACTTTCTATTACATTCTTGGCCTTGTATATTTAATAAATATCAGTGTCTCTGTATTTATCCTTAAACTATCCACTTTCCTGGTGATGATACATTGCGCTTTTGGCGATGGGTAGATAGTATTCGAAGTCGTCCTTCCTCCTGTTAATGAAATTCTACACTGTTCTTATCAGCATTTATTTTAAAATCGTCCGCGTCCTACTCGATCTGCTTCCTCATTGATATTGGTTTTAAAAAATCGCGACTTATATTTTCGTCCAATTATTCACGTTCTGTACTCAGTTCACTATTATCTTGCACCGCTTTGGGCAGACATTTTACAGTCTCTTCTCAATTATTTATCCTTCCATTAATTACTTCATCCAATTATATTTTTTTCTTAAACCTCTTTAAACTGTGGCGACCATTTCTAACTAGTTGAATTTCCGAGTCATTTCAATAATGTTTATTTCAATGCCCTGCTATGCTCGTAAATTACTGCTCCATTGATTTATTATTTGGCTAGCTCTTTTTTTTTCTTAAAAATCTTGCACGAGTTCGACGCACAACATACGTCACGTTATGTCATCTATTGTTACACGTAGATGTGTGACTATACGAAAATCACAAATCCTAGAAATTCTGTGAAATTTACTAATTACTGAATTGATTGCAATTTAATGAAAGATCAACCTTTTCTTTTCAAACAAGAATTAACATTTATTACAAAATTCTTATGACATTCTTAGCTCATTATTAGTGAATGTTTTTATGGCCTTGAAACACTACTAAACCGTACGGGTTTGGTAAAAGTTCATAAGCTCACTGAATGTTCTTTTCAGTGGATTTGATGTCGCCGCCTTCTCCGGAAGGGGATTGTCTTGGTCCTCCTGTGGTGTAGTTCATGTATGTGCCTAACATCTGTGTAAACGTTAAATGTTTTCCCGACTGTTTCTAACTATTCAGTCCGCTATTCTAAAATTCCTAAATCTGCTCCAATGTTATCGCGGCGCGACTTTCCCTTACTGGGTTACGGGTGCAACCCGTAATCGCGACTATTTCTTTTCAAATTAATAATTTATATTTACCCTCTATGGGATTATCCTCATGTACACCCATGGACACGAAGTATATAAATATTTCAGATGCAAAATTTTCCGAATAAATATTAACTATCATTAAAAATACATTTACCTGCTTCTACACCAATAAACAATGCAGCTTAGCCTATACTACTATGAAATATTCAATCTAACATTTTCTTAAAACTCAAGTTAACTACGGCAAAAAGACTATGCCGCACTGTTCATTACCATCCGATTGGTTCGGCTTATTGTTCGTGAGAGTGAGAATTTTTTTCTGCTGGCCTGACCTAGATTTTCAACGCTCTCTCATCAATTGCATGTTAATGGCACTAGGCCTTGTCGTTCGTCGACAATACTATTTGCACTTACTGCATCCTGCACGGTACGCCTGTATGTTTATTAGTTCGTTGCTATGCTGTGCGTATTCTTTGGATCCTAACATTCCGATACATCTAAATTTCGTCGTACGTGTACGTTTGATGTCATTTCCCTTTACACCCGTGTGGCGTTTGGTTACGTCACTATATATATATATATATATATATATATATATATATATATATATATATATATATATTGTAAACAAACCTAATGCGAGCGGGGGAGGGCGCCAGGTTCAGCTCCTGAAATATGACTGGATGGAAGTGTTGGGAGGTCATTGATTATAGCACAGAGTCATTTAAAACAAATAACAGTTTATTCCTGGCACCAAGAGCTGCCAGGGAAGTTACATGTCGCAAAGGGCGACGCAAGTTTTTTACTAAATCTACTCTGTGAACTGGTTATCTTAATTACTAGTTGTTAATTCCCTTAAGGCTAACATATTAGGCTTACTCTTTGATGAAACGTGCTATTCATCATTTAAGGTCTGCAGGGCCTGAGCGCGGCCACTTGCAATTTCTCGCCGTTACGATTGTTCTGCGAGACGGCTTCGTCTCGTAGTTTTTCACCAGTGGCTGCGTTGTCTCCGCGGGCGGACCGAGCGGCAGCCTCGAAGCAGAGGCGGCGGCAGTCCCGGGTCGCTGACCTTCTGCGGCGCGTCCCCTCCCGGCAGGCAGCGGCAATCCCAGGTCGCCGGCTCGAGCAGGCTCAGTGGGGCGAGTGGCCACGGGCGCTGACGTAGCGCTGTGGGCTGTCCATGGGCCCGACGCGGGAGGCGGCAAAGGCTGGCGGGCCGATGCGGAAACGGCGCGGGATCCAGTAGTCTCCCGCCCGAGTTTCCTCCGCGACAAGTCCACTAGTCGCGTCCTAACTAATTCGACTCTGGGAAAGTCTTTCCCAAACTCGCGTCCCGATCGTAAGTAACCGAGTAATCCAGCAAATTTAGCAACCAAGAAGTATCTTGGAATTCTCTCGAAGTATCTTAGAAGTATCGCCGAAAAAATCTTAGAAGTGTCCCTTTTCCACTGTGCATCACGTTTTTAACAGAACTCCCTTTCCCCTTCCCAAAATGCTTCTAGCTCTGAATTTCTCCCTTCCCTCATGGCGAAGCTTCCCATTGGCTGAGGGTGGCTGCGTCGCAGAATTCTGATTAACCAATCATGTGGCAATTTTCCCGTATTTTTCCGTAGATTGTTCTCTGTCTAACACCGGCTTCTCTCTCTCGCTCGCTTCCCTTTGTCAACGGTTCCAGAAACTTTTGGCAGCTGTCTGGACACGTGTTCAAGCAGGAGTGCATTTCACGGATCCTCGACGGTCGGCATGGGCTAATCGACAGCCTACTGTATTTAGTTTGTAAACAGCCCCTGCGGGAATTCGGGTGCCTAGTCCCGGCGCGTGCCAAAACGGGTGTTGGGGGCGGGCATTGTTTGGAAGGGGATCGGTTGAGGGTCGAGAAAGGTTTTCGTTCACAACGTGTTGTAAATGCGTCGTCGTCGTCTTAATTGACGCCCGGCCAACCCCTCCGGGGGGCTCCGCCTTCCTTCCCAGGGTGGTGCCAAAAAAGGGGGCGTGCATTGTCCGACTGGACTCCGGCCAGGGACATTATGTCTTTTTATGAGGGGGGCAATAAACGGTCCACCTCTGAAAGGAGGCTGAGTGCGGTCGGGGCGGGCCCCGCTGTCTAACGAAAGAAATCGTCGCGGCGAAGGCAGCGTCCCTTGACCCACTTCTTTCTCGACGCGAGCTATTTCCAAATGTAGAAATTATTTTGTTATTGGCGATGCCACAATAAAATTATACTTAATTAATTGGTGACGCCACATTAGCATTCCCCTCCCACTAGATTGATAATTCGGGTTTCTTTGTTAATTTCTAATAAAGGGCGAGAATTCTCAATCGTCAAAAAATAACAGTGGTGTCACCTAAGATAAAGAAATGCTTAATTTAATTTTTAATTGGGGGCTCAAGATACTGCGCCTCTCTGTTTACGTTACTAATTGGCTATAGTTAACATCCTTACTATTACGGTGCTTATTTCTAATCGTGACTAGTGTCGTATGAGTCGCAGGTCCAGGCGAATTGTGGGCAGAGTTCGTTGAAACATGTTCTTTTAATTAAATCATTCTTTGAAATAAAATCGTAAGTTGTAAAAGTCGTCAACCTGTCATAAATAAACTCAATCAATTTCCTGTCGTCCGGATGGGTGGTTTTCTGCCTGTGCAAGTTAAAAAAATCTAGTGCCGTAAATATTTTTGTTTTATTAAGTTTCCTAAAATCTCATCTACGTTTTGCGGCGCCTCGTTCTCAGGTACAGTGGCTTCGTTGATGTGCCTCGCATCTAGGCAAATTCTGACCCCCGTCTTTCTTTTTAACTACAACAATAGGATTTAAATACACCGTGACACTTCTCTCTCTTAATCCCTCATTAATCATTCCCCCAGTAGTTTCATTAACTTGTTCCCTAAGTGATTGCGGTACAGGATAATTATGGATCTGGAAAGGGGTATCGTCAGTGACGTTAATCCGAAAACAAAAGTCTTTAACAGGATGAGTTGGACGCGCGAACACATTCGAAAATTTAGGAAGTAACTGCTCTAGCTAGGAGCGCTCGTGGTCAATAAAGTCATTTTCCTGCCCATATCGGCTTATGACCCCACTCACGTCATCCCCCCGACTCCAGGACGCACACAGTATACTTGGTTCTAATTCGCCGTCAACTTCATCCGTAATTGCAATTTCCTCACCCCCGCCAAAACTCATAATATCTCTAGAAAAGTCAATCACCCCATCATTTTCTTTTAAGAAATCAACCCCCAAATTTAAATCGTGTTTTAAATCCTCAACAACTAGACAAGGGACGTCAAATGAGTGCTCTTGTACCTGAAACGAGATGAGGGCCTGTTTAGTAATAGGCTTGCTTCTTTTATTTCCTACCCCGATAACATAACACTTAGCAGTGGGCAGTGTCGGCACGGGCACACGTTCACTTACAAGGCGGGATAATAATTTTAATGAAATGGCACTGATTTCACTACCTTTGTCGACCAATGCACGGACAGGAATCCTATTTAATTGAAACTCTAGAGCAGGACATTTCCGGACACGCTCTTTGATTTTATTAGCCTCCCCTTGCCAAAATCGTGGAAGGCGTAATCTACAGATATCGTTTCATCGAATGGTATCTCTGCCACAATTCGTTTGGAACCCAGATACCCAGAGGACCCAAACGGTTCTAGTTTGTCGAATTTGTTCTCACGTTGTTATTGCCACTAGTACTGGGGCCGTTTCTCTCTGTCGGATTTTCCGGTCTCCCCCCGGGTGGCGCTGAAGGCGGTCGCCTCTCATTATTCTCCGTGCCGGGCCTCCCGTCGCGTTGCCATGGCTGCTGGTAGCGCTGACCCCCATTCTGATAAAGCCTGGGATTTCTCTCACCCTCATCATCAGGAAAGTTGGTCCTGGTGCGGTAGAATTGGGCTAACAATTCCTGGAACCTGTCAAGATTCTCGCACTCTACACTATTGATTAGATTTTGTACATAAGGTGGAAAATGAGCGGTGAGCAACCAAATAATTTTTTTGTCGCCCGCGTGCGGGTCACACAATTTGATGGCCGAAATTTTGCCCATTGCGTAGTCTAAGTATGACAACTTGTCACGCTCGTCCCATCTACTTTCCAAAATTTTCCTTTCAAACTCGTAGCGGGTTTGTTCCCCCCAAAATCTGTCCAGGAATCTGTGTCGGAACTCCTCGTAACTGCTCGGGAACGGAGTGAGTGTCGTCAACCAGTGGGCGGCGTTACCACGTAGTAACTCCTGCATGAATCTGGGTTTGAGCGAGAAGGGAACCGATTTGGTTAGATCCATATAATTTTCGGCTCTATCTAAGAAAACTTTGGGGTTCTCGTCCGGAGATCCCGAAAAACAAAGGTTTTGTGGGGGCGCCCACGAAAATCGCAAGCCTGCCTCAGCCGTGGGAGAGTTTCCTACATTGTTTTCTCTATCCCTTTCTAAAGCCTCTTGCACTAAAATTTTGACATTCCGGTCTATCTCTTCCCTAATTTTAGATTTGTTCCCCCTTGCGTATTCTTCTTGCGCATTTCCTATCAAATTTACCTTTTCCTGTATTTGACTAACTTCCGAGCTTAATTTCTTGTCAATCCTATTAATGTTCTCATTAAGCTCCTTTTTGACGTCGGTTACGTTCTTTTCTAGGGAATCATCTAGGCCCTCCATTTTATTTTCGAATCCCCGTAGCCTACGGTCCATTTCGGTTTCTAATTTGTCAAAGTTGACTTTCGTTTCGGCCCTCGAGTGGCCAAGCTCTTCGGTCACTTTCCCTACCTGGCTTTCTATTTCCGCGCATCTCTCCCCTACCTCGCATCTAAAAGTTTTTATTTCTTGACCGAGTTGTTTTTCAAGATGCCCTACTTTTTCCGCCTGCGAATCGAAACATTTTTGCAACTGGTCAAATCTTTCGTCGCATTTAGCTTCGTGTTCCGAAAAACGTTTACTGAATTTCTCCTCCATTTCCCTAGCATTTTCTGTGATTCGGCTAAAAATGGTTTCATTAAGCTCCTCCTTAGTTTCCTGAATACTCCCTTTTAATTCCCTAAAATGTTCTTCTTGTATTTCCCTATCTTCATCCCGTTGCTGCTTAAGAATTTTCATATTTTCCTCCCATCGCTTCTCATTAATTTTCCTATCTTCATCTCGTTGCTCCTTAATGATTTTCCTATTTTCCTCCCATCGCTCCTCATTAATTTTCCTATCTTCATCCCGCTGCTCCTTAAGACTTTTCCAATTTTCCTGTTGCTCCCTAAAAATTTCCCTATTTTCCTCCCGTTGCGCCTCCTGAATTTTCCTATCTTCGTCCTGCCTTTGCATAAATTGTTTTAGAATTTCCGCTAAATCAGTCTTACTGTCGCCTTGCGCCGGTGGGTCACTCGAACTGTCTGAGCCTGCTAGATCGACACCTGATTCGTCGAGCATTTTTACTGAGTTCTTTAGTTCACTTAATTTACTATTAGACCGCACACGCAAACACCGACACACGCAACACAGTACAAATACAATAAAAACAAAGACACAAACAACAAATACATCAAACAGGGTCCACAAATTATTAACCCTCCAACAACTTTCTTCCATCCACTTATTGCGGTAACTTGTAATTAGGACTGTCGCAATAGAATTTTATGAAGGAGCTGAACCAAAAAGAGTTAATGACAAAATATTTTCGTGAACAATCGAACTTCTTAATCTCGGGGTCGTATACTGGGGTATTTAATAATACAAATCGAGCCCAACTTGCGAAAGCCAAATGTAAACAAACCTAATGTGAGCGGGGGAGGGCGCCAGGTTCAGCTCCTGAAATATGACTGGATGGAAGTGTTGGGAGGTCATTGATTATAGCACAGAGTCATTTAAAACAAATAACAGTTTATTCCTGGCACCAAGAGCTGCCAGGGAAGTTACATGTCGCAAGGGGCGACGCAAGTTTTTTACTAAATCTACTCTGTGAACTGGTTATCTTAATTACTAGTTGTTAATTCCCTTAAGGCTAACATATTAGGCTTACTCTTTGATGAAACGTGCTATTCATCATTTAAGGTCTGCAGGGCCTGAGCGCGGCCACTTGCAATTTCTCGCCGTTACGATTGTTCTGCGAGACGGCTTCGTCTCGTAGTTTTTCACCAGTGGCTGCGTTGTCTCCGCGGGCGGACCGAGCGGCAGCCTCGAAGCAGAGGCGGCGGCAGTCCCGGGTCGCTGACCTTCTGCGGCGCGTCCCCTCCCGGCAGGCAGCGGCAATCCCAGGTCGCCGGCTCGAGCAGGCTCAGTGGGGCGAGTGGCCACGGGCGCTGACGTAGCGCTGTGGGCTGTCCATGGGCCCGACGCGGGAGGCGGCAAAGGCTGGCGGGCCGATGCGGAAACGGCGCGGGATCCAGTAGTCTCCCGCCCGAGTTTCCTCCGCGACAAGTCCACTAGTCGCGTCCTAACTAATTCGACTCTGGGAAAGTCTTTCCCAAACTCGCGTCCCGATCGTAAGTAACCGAGTAATCCAGCAAATTTAGCAACCAAGAAGTATCTTGGAATTCTCTCGAAGTATCTTAGAAGTATCGCCGAAAAAATCTTAGAAGTGTCCCTTTTCCACTGTGCATCACGTTTTTAACAGAACTCCCTTTCCCCTTCCCAAAATGCTTCTAGCTCTGAATTTCTCCCTTCCCTCATGGCGAAGCTTCCCATTGGCTGAGGGTGGCTGCGTCGCAGAATTCTGATTAACCAATCATGTGGCAATTTTCCCGTATTTTTCCGTAGATTGTTCTCTGTCTAACACCGGCTTCTCTCTCTCGCTCGCTTCCCTTTGTCAACGGTTCCAGAAACTTTTGGCAGCTGTCTGGACACGTGTTCAAGCAGGAGTGCATTTCACGGATCCTCGACGGTCGGCATGGGCTAATCGACAGCCTACTGTATTTAGTTTGTAAACAGCCCCTGCGGGAATTCGGGTGCCTAGTCCCGGCGCGTGCCAAAACGGGTGTTGGGGGCGGGCATTGTTTGGAAGGGGATCGGTTGAGGGTCGAGAAAGGTTTTCGTTCACAACGTGTTGTAAATGCGTCGTCGTCGTCTTAATTGACGCCCGGCCAACCCCTCCGGGGGGCTCCGCCTTCCTTCACAGGGTGGTGCCAAAAAAGGGGGCGTGAGGGCGTGCATTGTCCGACTGGACTCCGGCCAGGGACATTATGTCTTTTTATGAGGGGGCAATAAACGGTCCGCCTCTGAAAGGAGGCTGAGTGCGGTCGGGGCGGGCCCCGCTGTCTAACGAAAGAAATCGTCGCGGCGAAGGCAGCGTCCCTTGACCCACTTCTTTCTCGACGCGAGCTATTTCCAAATGTAGAAATTATTTTGTTATTGGCGATGCCACAATATATATATATATATATATATATATATATATATATATATATATATATATATATATATATATATATATATATATATATATATATTCTAACCGCCTTACCTATCATGCACCCTCGTACCTTCTCTAGCACACTCAGCATGCACTTTAAGCAAGTCGTTAAGATATTATGCTCGTGAAGCGAGCTTAAAATCTCAGGAAGCAGGATCTTTGGGGTACGAGAAAGGTCTGAACCCTTGACACAATAAAAGTCACACAAGTCACACATAAACGAGCATATAATTCACACAAAATTCTGTGGCATGGATTAATAAAAATGAAAAACAAATCACACATAGAATTACACTTCCAAAAATGATTGAATAAACACAAATAAGCAACTTTGACAGCCTATTCAAATGAACACTTAATATTGTTCAGAACTGACTTTCTGAATCAATTTCTTTGACCAGTACTGGGATTCCCTTCGAAAATTCACTACGTCTAAATTTAACTTATTCTAATTACAATTGCACGTGAAACTAATCTAATTTACAATTTCTTGCCTTTTCAAAATTTTACATACAATAATTAACTTGTGGGCAAGCGCACTACTCTCAATTCCTCCTTAAATTATAAGTGCTAGTAACAGAATAATGACTGCTACAATAGAATGGTTAAAGGCAAGCAATTACGCATTAAATCTCCCACTCCCAAGCTACAAATTATTAATATCCGTGTCCTCAATTTTAACACTTTTGAAACTGTTCTCTTTCCTGCCGACGTGAACTTGACCTAATTTCAGTTTTACGGATTACCTCGAAACTGTCCGCCTTTCAACCTTGAAACAGCGTGCTGCGCTCCGCAACGCGTTGCTCGACTCCGAAGTTCTGCGCTGCTCTCGCCGTCCTTTTGCTCAGTCGTCGTCTTCTCGGTCGCCTCGCGTATTCTTCCGTCTCCACTAACCGATTTCTTCTCCTCCACGGCTGCTATCGCCTTCGATTACGCCCAATTTGCAGAAAATGTCCCTTGCACTTCCCTAACTGCCAGTGCAAGTACTTCGCTCGTTCCTAACTTTATTCTTTTAATTAAGAACTTTCAGAGCTTTCCTGACAACGGGCACACTTTTACTTCCCGCATTAGTTAATAGAAGAATACTTCTCTATTCCTGACTACTGCGCGGATGACTAGCTAGACGTTTCGCAACGCCGTACACTCCTATTCTAAACAGTCGTTGCAGCAATTTCTAACTAATCTAACGCTCTGATAAATCTGCACACTTGCCAAGCGGTGCCTTACGTGAAGAACTGCTGACCCGACGCGTGCTAGCAGAAGAGATGTTGACTCCAGGCGAGATGGCGACAAAAGAGGGTGTCCGTATGCGCGTCAGCCTATTTATTAGCGCCGCGCTGGGGAAATTCTGAGCAGCTACTGAGAAGGGGGGGGGGGGTAATTTCTCCTACTTCACTCCTTTCAGGAAAAACGTGACTCGATAGTTTGTGGCTGCTAGTGCGAGCAACGGATACCACGCTGCGCGTTTTGCTACTCAGGTATTCGACTGCTCTTCTCGCCGTCTGTGAGCGATTGACGCCGACGAAACTGTGGTGTGACGGGGTTGTATAATCCCGTTTCGGCACATTATATATATATATATATATATATATATATATATATATATATATATATATATATATATATATATATATTGTAATGCAACCTGAGTCACTATCATAAGAGGGGGAATTGCCATCACACTTAAGATGCGACGGTCGCTTTCAGACATCAGGATGCACGCGCTGGATTTATTTAAAGGGCGCCAAGTGTATGCCTCACCTGTTATTTGGTCACCGGCGTTAAATGTCTCAGGGGTGAGCGCCCTGGGTCGAAGTATTGCTTTTGGCTTACTGACTACAAATAATACATATATCTTTGTGTTACCACCCGACAAAATGGCGGGGGACACGTTTATTACCTTGGTAATCGGTCTCTCTCACATACAATTTTTTGATGTGCTTTCCTCTGGCTATTGATTAGAATGGATGTGAATTCACTTACAGGATGGTGATGATTGTGATGTCGCCACTTCACCCCGAAATGATTACACGTCCAAAATCGGCCGGCGGCAGCGGAGGACCCGTTGAAATGCCATAAGGGTCTCACGCGCGGGCGTCCGACGTCAGGCTGGGCGGGAGATTATCCGTGGCCGTTCGCGAAATGAAGCGTCCGTTTTTTTTAGGCGCGGGCCGCAGGTCGTCACACGTCGCCTGGACCGCGTTTTGTAATTTGCAGCCGAATGATCGTGCTGCACACCCTCACAGGTAATTTAGCGTCTCCATCCTATTGTCGTAGCCCGGCATCCAGAATAAATTCCGATGCTAAAATAAAGGCTGGTAGGATCGTGAAAAACAGCGATCGTTCGTTGGATGGCTGTTATGGCGTTAAAGCAAGAACTGTAAAAGCCGATCGATCGCTGTCAAACTTCTTTTTCCAATAATAAAATATTTCTAGCGCCCTCCGCTCACCCGATACCCTCCCCACTCCTTTCGCAAAATGCCAGTTGTCCCTTATTGCCCCTTAGGGATTAGCTAGCGAGCTGCTCCCGAGTCTCTTAATGCGACTTTTGCGGGGGTCAATCACCTATTGCCACACAAAAGATCGAAAGGCTGCGTTTCGGAGGCGGGCGCACGCTGGGGGATAGTTGGGTGACGGCGCGCGCATCTGCGCATGGCGGACTGTGCCAAAGGCGCCCTTGCCTCGCGATATTTTAATAGAACGTGACACAGGGGTTGCTCTGGGCGATGGGTCTTTACGACTCATTGCATTATATATACACATCACATGAGTGCAAAGAAAAACCGTCCAGGTGAAATAGCTTCTTGATTGTAAAGTGTCGGATTTTCTTATGTCTTCTCAGGATATTCAAAATTTCATCAAAACAGTCACTCTAGTGATTCTAGTAAATATAAAATTGTTTCTCGTCCTTTGTGGCATAAAGATACGAAATACTGCGTACTTTTTTCTTTCTAGGTTAAATGGACCCTTATTTTTCTTTACCTAAAGAGGTATTAACAATTTGATGGAAAATAGTAGATAAAGAAGGTAAAAGCAGCGTAGTGCATGTGCTCAGAAAACGTACTACCGGTATTGGTATTTTGTATCGGAAGAGGAAAACTGTCCCCGAACGCACACTCGAAAATTGACGCACCGGTGTGAGCGGATCTTCGAATTCCGCCGTCGCGTCTAGCTCGGAACTTAACGCATCGCACCCGCTGCGGATCTACCGCGCCGGTCTATGGGAGCAGTAAGGTCGCTTCGAGCGGCAGTAAGGTCGAGAAAGGTCTCAAGACAAATTGTCGCAAAAACACTACTTGCAACGCTTCTTATACCTTACAATCACAACACATTCTTAACACTTCTTAATACATAACGCTTCTTAACACTTTGTATGTACTGATTTTAAAGGATGCGGAACAATATGGTAAAATTTCATGACAGTCCGAGTATCCAGCACGGTGAGTGTTGCGTGTTAGTATTTCCTGGACGGATCCGCAAACAAATTATCAGTCCACGACCGAGACGCGTCGAATAACACCTCGTCTCGATTGATGCTCGAGAAGTGGTATGGTGGTGAATAGTGCTAAATGTACTGTTTAAGATAACTTATGAACCATTTTGCCGTATTCTTTTGTTTTGATAAAAATTACGTAAATGTATTTATTTTGAAGTATCTCAGGTCATTAACATGCAGATTTCTAGCGATTTGTATACATTATTATATTTGTAGGGAGGTGCTTCAAATATTTTCCAATTAAGTTTCCAAAATTCAATTTTTTGTGTAAAAGAGCTTTAAATATCTCATTCACAGTAACGTTTACACATTTTCCATAAAGGCTCAATTTTTTAACATACATTTTCATATAGGACAAGGTTTTACTCTTCTATAATCTTCTTAAATAATATTACGGTTCTATAATTATAAAAGCGAAATACTGAAAAAAAATTAACTTTATGCGGCGATAGATGGCAGCTGCTAAAAGGATAGTGCAAGACCGAAATGCTACCCCAGACCGAAAAAATTAGAAAACTAATTAGTACGCGGAAGTCTGTGCCATTCTCTAGCACTAGTTACTTCATCATATACTCGCACCGGAGTAATACGTAGCATAGAGAATGTTATATAATGCTGCGGTAAATCGATTGGCATAGGAAATACATAGCAAATACACGTTTTGGAGTTTCCTTATACCGAAAAATTGTTTTTCTTTCTCGAAACGTCGGTTTTCCGTCTGTGAACAGCATTAGCGCCTATACTACGCGTGTTTTTTCCAAACTGGATACTCTCATGTCGATCTGGCCGCTGACGAAGCTCAGCGATTTTGAATAACGTTCATTAATATTTCCAGATACTTTAGTGTATAGCCTCTGGGACATTTTCCAAATTTTCTCAACATGACACTAATTTTTTTCTTTGAATTTCTTGTGAAATTAGAGATTATAAAGATGGCATACGTCCGATTTTCAGTGGTATCTAAATTTTCGAAAATTGCAAAAGTTTGAATTTTTGGCGTTTTTTACTACTACAAAATTGCAGAGAGATTTTCCCTTCTAATGTATTTTTTAGTTATTTTATTAATGTCCTATGCATTTTTTGAAAAGTGTAGTAGTTTTCCCCCAATATTGCGTGAAGAATGTGCAATATAAAAAAATTAAAGTATGCAATGAAAAACAAGTTCTCAAAAACAGCTCCAATTTTTCCTTTGCACTGTGGTTCGGACAGTGGTAAAAGTACTGTAAGAGATAGCATGAATGCCTTCTTGCTTTACTTCATTTTTTTTCCAAAAATTACAAAATTGTAGTATTTTGGCTTGTTTCTTACGTTGTTAATATTTACATTAGCAATTCTTTATATACTTATGCATTTATTTTGAAGAAAGTCGTTTGACCTTTTCTGAAAATGCGCGTTTTGAAGCTCGTTTTCGTCCAAAAGTTTAGATTTTCCGAGAAACTTCATCGAAGAATATTTGAAGCAAATGATCTCACTAGTGTAATGTGGTATAACAAATGACCGTTATATAATTATTGACATGTGCTATTAAAGAAAAACAATTTATGTTTAATTTTTCAAAATAAAAAGAATACTAAAGCGATCTATATGTCATGTTATTGAGTCAATTTATCACAATCTGTACAGACAATTTACAGAAAATTTTGTTCCGTTTGCGAGGAAATTCAATGTTTCTGAAAATGCGTAATTTCGAGCTTCTTCGCAGCAAACTGAGTTTTGTAAGAAATTTGTAAGTCAATTTGAAGCACTTGTACTCAAAAATTCGACCATATAAACAACTCGCCGTTAAGGTAAATAGTAATGACGTGTGATATATCAAAAAATACAACTAATTTTTGTGCAAACAAAGTAATGCAAGAAAATGGCAATATGGTCATTTAATACAGTGCATACAAAAAGCTTTTAAATAATTGAAGCCTTTTTTGAAAAACTTGCTTTTAATAGTTTTTATTTTGTCCTAATGTCACCAAAAATTGCCAGTAAACTACTACAGTTTTTAAAATTACATGACGTTAATGAACGAACTAATTGTGGAGAACAAATTTCATTAAGGAAAAAATATCTCTCTTGATCTATGTAGGTGCAGGAAGACGCCAAAAAAATTTCAATCTTTTGCAATTTATGAAAATTCAGCGTTAACTGTGAAAATAGCACTTCTACAATCTCTTGTATGTTCAGTCTAATTTTATAAGAAATTTAAACAAAATTTGGAGCCATTTTTGAGAAAACTTTGAGAATGTCCCAGAATCTTTATGAAAAGTTCTCCCGAAATTTTTCCAAAATTTCAGAGCTTCGAATCAGGCCAGAGAGACGAAGTAATATTCATTCTCGAAAAACTCCTACGAATACTTAAAGGCGCTAATGGTTTAGTCGTGTAGATGGACACTTTCAATAAAAGACTTTCTGTTTAAGGGGTCTCCGAAACGTGTTATAATTATTAGTATTAGTATTATTGGTAGCTGTAGGTTTTGTAACCGACCTTTCCGTTGAAATCAAGAATCGATATTCCGAAGTATTATATAACTTTCTCTGTACTGCGTTTCTTATTCCCCATTTGCGTACGTGCACGAGAAACCAAAAATGCACTTCACTTCTGTCAAAAGTTTTATCAGCGGTCAGATTCAAAACTTCAATTATACAAGTTGTAAATTTATTTTTCTGAGCTGACATTTCCCACCATTCATCAAGGGAAACTTGGCATGAGATATTTTTTCGAAAGTCGCCGTTCCGTATTGTTCTTGCCCTAACATTCCAGCGCCCTTCCGATGTTCTTTGCACGTCACCGCAGCAGGCATCGCTTATATCCATCCTCTTAGCCCAGCGCTGCGTAATAGCGATGCTTGGCAAGATCGCCAAAAGCGGGGATAAAAAATGATTCTTTGATTTTTAAATCAAATCCAAGCGAACCTGTTTTAGTTTGTCAGCTTTTTTGTTGAATTTACTTTTGGGGTAAAATAGGGTTTTGTTTTAAAGTTAGTGTTTTGGAATAGAATGTTTCCTTTCTTAAGGGAGGATTTGTTGCTTAAAATATGGTGTTACTTAAAATCTCTTAGTAAAAATGTGATTTGTGGCTTAAAACAAGCGTTTTCGTGAAAAAAATTAAACAACATTTTTGCTAAAATGTATGTTATTTTTAATATAAGGGATATGAAAATAACGCGATTTGAGCGTTAAGAAGTAAATATTGCTTCAAAAATTCCCATATTCCCATATTTGTACGTGGTTTAAACCAAGATGATTTGAAGCAGAAAACCCTGCTGGGTGCTACTTACATACCCGTGATCACACGATTATTTCGTAGATTTCTGTTGCAGGACATGCAGACCGAAGGGCAGCTGCAGACTTCTTCCGGAGCTCCGCTTCCAATGCCCTCGCTCGTGGCGCTTCCCACCGCCATCTTGAATTAACGGCGCTGGCACCCAGCTCCCCTACAGCTTGCTGCTACACCAGTTCACGTGATGCAAAATAGGACGCACATTACACATTTATCGAAGTTTAAATTGGCTAAAGATTATTCAGAAGTCTTAACTATATCTTTTATTCTTTTATTTTGTAGTTTTATTCATTTCAGGAATAGTCAACGGAAACAAGTTAGTTACGTTAAATATCATTTGAAAGAATTTAATTTGAAGGTCAATTAGATAATGAAGTATGTGTGGTCATAACATTGGCATTTATAAGTTTCGATATCGTATTGTATAAATATATTTAATTTTGTAACCAGATAAGATGCAGTATTCTCGGTATTTGTTTCATGCGTTTCTCTTTCACCTGATTATGCTTTTGGAATTAAAAAATAAACTTTGCTCTTGTGTTTTTATTTGATTTCGTAATAACCTGAACCAAATGATGGATGATAATTCAAGAAATAAGCATGCCATTGTATGCTCGTATCATGTTACGTAAAAACAACCAGTCAATAAGATAGTCCGCCCCGGGTATTAGTAATCAATCATTTACAATCAAAACTAGTGGTGCTACAGAATGGCACAGACTGGTAAAGTTCTTTTTATTTTCCTTTGTGTGGGCTAGCTTTACGGTCTTGCCCCATCCTCATGCCTGCTACCATCTAATGCCGTCCTTTTTTAATTTTCTCAATTTTTCCATTTCTTAATGTTAGATTTGAAATATTACTTTTAAAATGTTTAAGAAGACTAAAATCTCGTCCTACATTATAATTTTTGATTTCGATTTAAACAACTTTTCCGTATTCTTTTTATTCCGTACGTAAAAAAACAAACTGAAAGGACGTTTTTCGACACCTGAAGAAACGGTTGCTGCATTCAGAATGTTTTGGAGATGCCTCAATCAGAGTGGCAAAAGTGCTTCGACAATCTGTTCAAACGCAAGCAAAAGTGTATAGATCTTCATGGGGAATATTTCGAAAAACAATAAAAACAATAAAATGATTTTCGATGATTAATATTTGTTTTTGTTCTCTAATCCTGAAATATAAAAGGCAACCCTCGTATAAAAATACTTTGTTTTTATGTTGTAAGCGAAAAGCGTGAAAAAGAGCAAATTAAAAATAAATGAAAATGCACCAGCACTACACACTACAAAACAATTGAAAGATACGGTCATTTGAACGCATTATTGCTGCAGTTAACCGAACTACACAATTGCGTTTCGATGGAGACGTATGTTTACACAATAGCGTATAAGAAATCTTCACAGTAAAACAAATGATCCTGAAAACTTAAACCCTTGCTACGTGAAATTAAACTATATGCGTGCGTTCGCAGTACACCAGACTTACCGCAGCTTGCTGGCCGTTTGGCGGCGCTAGTGGCGTGGCAGACCCCAAAATTTACTCTAAGCTGTGTTACTGAGTTAATAGATCTTGGCATAACCATGTGAGTCTGATTTCGACGTGTCGCTTAAGGGTTTCGTAAACTTGTCATAAATACGCTCGAGAACTTTTTGATGCTCGTATACTTAATAAAAATATCGGTAAGTTTTCTTGAAAACAAAACTATTAATATTAATGTATAATTATTGGAAATGCAAAGGTAGGTGTTGGGTGAGAGTATATATATCGTATCAAAACCCATACGATGTATAAAAAATGATCAAATCTCTTATCAAAACGTTTGGTGGAAAGTGTTGGGGGTTAGCAGTTGGCATTTGTATGTTTGCGTGTAGTGCTTCCTGAAGCACTAGTTAGTTTTCGGCTGTATTAAGTATTGTCATGGTCGAAGGTTTGCGAGTCGCGAAATGTTTGTCGTTGTCAGTGATATGAGATATGCTATAAACCACTTCCTTTTCAATTAGTGCAGTTTCTGGGTGCGCTAATTTGGCATTTCTGTCCTAAATAACAAAGTCTGTGCATTTTAATCTTGATAATCATTTGAATAAATTATCATGACTTTAGATTAGTGCTGAGTTGCGATACAATAATAAAATAAGAGGTACGAAGATTTGTATTTTTGTACAGTTTCTTATGAGATTTTGTTTATGACTAGTGGAGGTCTTTTTAACCCTTATCGTACCGAGTCGATTCCGAAGTCGGAAGATGTCTGAACGAAAACGAGGAACGAAGGCACAGTGACAGAAAGAATATTCTGTTTACGTAACTGGAATGTGTATATACATACACGACGCCAAATTGCAGGTGCGGCGCGGTGATGTCGTTCATGCTGTCATGTTCGTTATGAAAAGGTGAGTCGGAAAGGGTCATTAGACGGTTTTTGGGCTCCTGTGCTTCATGAGAAGAGGATTCACCAGTTATTTTTGTATAAACGTCAGTTGACTTTTTAATTATTAATTTTAGATTTGTTTTATATTAATATCGTCAACACCGAGAGGAATGCTAGGGAAAATTCCAGAATGTTCATAAACTGGTCTCAAATATATTTTTAATTTTTCATAGGATGATTAAACATTAAGTACTAACAAAAAAAACTTCGATATAATTTAACATCTTTTTAATGTATTAATTAGGTTAGATATTATGAAATAATTTTGTTCATATTATTAACATTTTATTTTTGAAAGTTTTCAAATTTTGATGGTATAATTTCAATATTTGTAAGAAACCTATTTCAAAATCTTATTCTCGTCATCCCTAATAATCTTTTTTACTAAATAAATATTTCTATACATACCCTTTTTTTCTGTCAATAATTGCAATTGTACTTGATTGAGTGATGTCCGTTTTAAGCTTAAGATTTGTAGGGGTTAAATAAATGTAGCCCTAAGAAAACATTATGCAACTAAATAATTACAGAATTTTTTATTGTATGTTACTTTCAACATAATATTTTAACAAAATTATATCATTTTTGTACCAATATGTGTATTTGAAATTCCTTTTGTGTTCCATGTTTTAATGAGCAGGGCCATTCACTGCAGCCCATTTACCACAAAGTTTGATTACTTTGGTACTAAAAGTGAACAGTAAGTTGGGTTTAGCTTAGCTTAAACACAAGTAAAGTCTTCAAGGCCAACAAAATCTTGGAGCCTTATTATGAAGCTGCATTTGTCCACCACATTTGGGCAAAGCATGAATTTTACTACATATTATGTATTACGAGATTTAAGTGGAAAATGTACCGCTTAGATGATTGATTGTTATTGCTACATAGTGGAAAATCAGAAAGTTTGTGCTCTTTTGCAAGTCTCAGATATTCAGGAAAATGTCTCGATTATTTGACTACACTTTATGAAATGATAATTTAACAGTAAGTGGACACACCAGAAATGAAGTAACAATGTTCTAATTTTCCTCGCCTCAAAGCAAAAATCCAATTTTATTACTATGGTTCAGAGGGTACTATAATTTTAGTGCTCCAATTACTGAGAGCAAAAGTGAAACTAAAATATCTTGTATAGTGAGTAAGATATTAAGGTAGTCTTCATGATTAACAAAGCTTTTACATTGATTAAGACCGAAGATTACTCTGTTGTATACAAAACTGTTTCTCCTATCATCGAATGTGGCACAGAACTCAACAGAATATTAATTTACTCAAAAATTTGTGAAGGAGAACATTGTGAATTCCAGCTCATATTATGATAATCACATTCGAGGGCCTGTCTTCAGGGTGGAATCGTTTATTATTTATTTTGGCAGACATAAGTGTATACAGCCATTTAACAAATTACAAATAGGATTTACAACTTAAAATTATTTTGTTTACAATTATTACACATTTATACAGCTTAGCAGAGTATTATCCCAAATATTAAATTTGTTTTTTTGACTTCGCAAAGAATTCATCTATAATTAGAATAACACGTGTATCTACATTTTTTTAAATGTCCACAATATTTTTGCCTACGGTAATATTAAGGCAGTTGAGTATTACCATTAGAATGTTTCTTACATTATCAAATAATGTACAATGCCATAATAAATGTTCAGCGGTGTCATTCTCCACACAACATTCAAACAAACCAGAATTGGCAATTTTGAATCTATTCGAACTGTAATTTAATGATGAATAATTTGACCTCAAACATATTAATAATAACAAATTTTTTTAGTTAATTTGTAGTTCTGAAACAATGGTATTGATGATGTTCTATAATAAAGTAAGAAATACTCTCTGCCTTTCGAGGGACCAAGATTTTCAATATTTGCAAAATGATTTTGATTTGCTTCTCTATTGGCATTCTCATTTCCGTTTATTCTAACAGTGGCAGGAATCCAAGTTAAACAGATTTTGAGGTTGACCTGCATAATCTCATAATTTCTTGATTTCTAGAATAATATATACGTGATTTTTAGTTCTATCACTGTTAGAGAAACCTAGACACTCTTCGAATCAGAAAAGATTATCGAAGAAGTAAATTTAAATTCAATAATCAATTTTTATTACTTGAATGATAACTAGAGCTTCAGCAGTAAATAAAGATATTTTAAAATTGACTTCAAATTTCCTAATTAGCCTATTGTTGGTGCTCCAGATTGCAAAACCAACTGGGCACTTCAAATCATTCTTTGAACCATCAGTGTACAGAAAATTAAATTTCTTCTGAATAACTTCTGGGAGACGGAAAAAAAGGATCCATAAATAATTCATTTGGGCAGGGAGAAGTTGCAATTTCCATACCAATATCAAAGTTAACCTCTAATTTACTAAGCTGTACAAAGTAATTGTACTCATAGAATGTGACACAATCAAATTTCTTAATGCTGCCACAAGAAATGTATAAATCCTCAAAACATATAACTAACAAAGATTTCTATTATATAAGAAGAATTTTTAAACAGTTTATCTTAGACAGAACATCACTCAAATAATTGTTTTTAAATTCTTTTTCTGAAACCTTGTGTAATTCTTAACGATTGAGCTTATTATATTAACAACAGAACACAAGTCTGCTCCCCACCAAGTTCCACATAAAGTACCCATAATTCGATGGCCCATATCACATTTTTTCATGAAATAGATTTGTGTCCTTTCATTTCTAGATAGTCCTTTCTAGATGTGTGTCCTTTGCACTTCAATGAGTGATCTAGTGTCATGCACAAGAAAACAGCTGAAGGAGAGCTATGAACAATTGTCATTGACTTAAATATAAAATTAATGAGCTTTTAAGGAGCTCTTGCTAAATACAACAAAATTACATTGTTCTGGTGCTAGGAGAAGGTTTTTCTTTCCTAAATATTGACTCAATTATTCTACAGAATCCTCTTGAATATTGATGGCATCTACCACTGGGTTCGTTACTGAATTCAAAGCAATCTGTATATTTTAACATGAACACATCACTTGGTAATAAACTTTCCGGTTTATTAGTGTAAATAGAAAAAAGGAAAGGGTTCAGAATACTGCCTTGAGGAAGACCTTGGAAAGCTATATTATTATTTGGAGTAAGTGGATAATTTATTAAAACTAGGTCTCTTTCAGATATTATGTTGAAAATATAGTGAATGAAGTTTTTTGAAATACCTATTTCAATCTGGTCCTGAATTAATACTGAAGAACGAACACAATCAAAAGCCCCTTTGATATCTAATAACAACATATGTAGATTTAATTTTTTATAAAATTGGTGATCAGTCTCAGAATCTAGGATAGACAAGTATAATTCAATTTGTATTTTCTCCAATCTGTTGGAAACTAATTTTCAAAAATAACATCATTATAGATGTCTAAAAGAAACTAAGATTTTTTTCTGGTAATCATTTTAAAACTTTGCAAGGTATTTTGTCCATACCAGGTGACTAACAAGAAATTCATTAGTTTCACAAATTCATTCATTAAATAAGTCTGGGTAGATTTTATTAATCCCAACTTTCATGTCTTGGACTGTTTTCTCTGCATTAAAATCTGAAATTTTTGAAGATCTAAGTTTATTGTTGAAACATTCTGTCCAGATGTATGATATGTTACTATTTCTATTAAGTGAACTACAAAATTGTTTGAAGATTTCTGATCTTGAATAAGAAATCTATCATTTGTTGCGTTCTTTTTTTAAAAATTCTATTAAGTTTTGTTTGTTAAAACACTTGCAAAGGACAGCAAGAGCTTGTTTTTGATCTTTAACGACTTGTTTGCAGTTTTTATTCCACCATGGACAAGGATTGCGTTTTGGGCATTGTGATGTAGAGAGAGTGATGCATTGATCTCTGAAATTGGGGTGGAGGATATAATAGCTTCATGAAAAATCTCAGTATTTGATATCTGTGAATTGCATTAGAATTAAAAAATTTCAGACTATTAAAAACATGATACTTAGCAATCAAAACTCTTTTAAATACATCCCAATCAGTTCTCTTTAAGTTAACCTCAAAAGTCTTAATGAATGATTTTTCACAAACCAGTCCTATGATAGTGCTAATAGGGAAGTGGTCACTTCCCCAGTTGTCATCATTCACTGCCCATAAGGAATAGAAAGCTAGATTCGGTGAAACAAATGTCAAGTTAATCATAGATGACGTTTCATATGAATTAGAGATATACGTAGGAGAACCGTCATTGAGTAGAAACATAGCCTCAGGAACGTGGTTGTCAAAAATACTTTCACCATTTGGTCAGTTTCTCATTCTACTCAGGAAACATGATGTGAATTAAAATTGCTTCCTCTGACATAGTTCTCGTGTTTGGAAACTTCATTAATAGAGGAAACATATTCTTATATATTAAAATCAGATGTTGGTGTTCTGTAGCAAGCAACCACCTGTAGAGATACCGCATCAAGACAAACTTCTCCTGCACTAACTTCTAAGGATTTGGAATTGAATTTCAAATCAACCAGACTGGAGACAACTTTTCCTAACAAGGATGGCCAAACCACCCCTTGTTTATTTAATTCATCAAATCTGGCGTAATTAAAGCCTTTAAAATCAACGAACTTGTTGCTGGGCTGCCACGTTTCGTATAAACAAATTGTATCTGAGCCTTCTTCTGCCGTTTTCTTAACCGCTACTTCGATCTTCCGGCGCCTTCTCCAGTCTTCCATGTTCTTCCAAGAATCAGGAGGTAATTTCCACTTCTCGGTTATCTTTCTGATCTGGTCGTTCCATCCTGGTCTTGGTCTGCCTCTTTTTCTCCTTTCGCTTGTTTGCCATTCTAGGGATCTTCTGGGTAGACTTCTCTCGTCCATTCGCTATACATGTCCAAAGCAAATGAGTTGTTTCTTTTCAGTTTCCTCTTGTTGCAGATTCATTATTTCCTAACCTGTTCATTCCTAATTCTTTCTCTTCTAGATATTGCTGCAGCTCTTCTGAGGAAATCCATTTCGAAAGCTCTGTTTTCTTTTCTGTTGTTCTGAGAGCTGCCATATTTCTGCTCCATACAACTTGACACTTTAAATCATGAAAATACATATTCTAATTTTCGGTTGTTGTTTTTGTTTTTTTGCTTACATTTGGATCCCAGATAACTGCATTCAGGGCTCCTAAAATTTTCCTTCCTTTTTTTAATGAGTCGGGTTTCACATTCCTTTCCATAAAAACCCTGTTTTCCTATTGTTGTACTGCTTAGAGTCCAGTATACTGTTTTCTTTTTCCTATATTGAAGTTTAGTCCCCATTTCTCATAATCTTATTTTATCTTCCTAGTCATATATACGATATCTTCTTGTTCTTGCGCCATCAGGACCTGATCTTCAGCGAACTGTAGGGTATAGAGTGTTGTATTATCATCAAGTGGTATTCCCATCCCAGGACATTTTCTTTTCAATACCTGTAACACAGCATTAACATACATTTTAAAGAGGGTAGGTGACAAACAGCATCCTTGCCGTAGTCCTTTTCATATAGGAAATGTATGGGTCATCTGCTTTCCAACTTTCACTTTTCCCTTTTGACCTATATGCTATTTCTTCGCCGCATTTATTAAGATTTTATTTACATTACTTTTATTCATAACTTTATTACTGGCACACTACCATACGCCTTTGCTATAACAAGGAAGACCATGTGAAGTTCTCTCCGTGTTTGCCATTTCTTTTGCATCACCAGGGACAGACAAAAACAGGTTATCTAAAGAAGACCGACCCACCCTAAAACCACTTTGTTCTTCTTTTTCGTACTCCTTGTAACCATCTTCTATTAATTCTCTTAATATTCTTCCATATACCTTACTTAATGTGTTTGTCACTGTTATCTCTCTATAATTTTCACATATGTCTTTCCTTATGTATTGTGTTATATAAGTCATTTTCCAGTCTTCTGGTATATCATGAAATAATTGTACACGTCATTGCCAACAAAAGTATTTAATATAAGAGCAGCTTTCGGTGGCTTAGCCATCATCATCAGTTGTCTGATACAAGAAGAAAAAACAAAACATTAGAACGTGAATACAACAAGATTATGATAAAGGTTACAAATAATTTACAAATATTTTGGAAATAAATTTTACATTCTAGAAACTGGAATAAAGAAAAAAGTGGGGGGGGTTAAGTCATTAATATTAAAGAAAAGCTAATGAAATAGAAATAGGACACGTAAAATTTTTTTAAACAGAAAAACATAGAAATGTAAGTTGAGCCATTCCTTACCTGCTGGATGGAAGCCACAAAACGACTACGCGGGGTCGGGCGAGCCAAGGGGCTTAAGTACCCGGCCGTGGGGTGGAGGAGGGCAATGGCCTGGGTACGGTGCGCTGTCACTGTGCCGCCCCGGCGGGGTGCGGTGTGGGAGTGGTGTCTAATAGTAATTTTAGTAAAGGAGAAGGACTATGGTTGATGTTTTCATTCAATAAGTTATTATTTAAATGAATGTGTAGGTTTTCTAAAGTTAATCTGGTGTGGTAGTGGTTTTCTATTTCCAGTATACGAATGTCTGTGTGTGGATTGAATGTATGGCCTGTCTGGAGTAAATGATTGGCAAAGTGAGATTTACCGGTGTTGTGTTTCCAAGCATGAATGTGTTCCTTGATTCTGGTGTTGAAAGTTCTGCCTGTTTGACCAATATATTTGGCTACGCAGTCGTGGCAATTTAGAGAATAGACGCCGCTTTTTCCTAAAAGATCTGTGTGTGTTTTGGGGGACAGCATTTTTTTGAGGGAATTCTGTGATTTGAATGAAACTTTGATACCTGCTTTGTGAATATTGTGTGCGACTTTTTCTGAAAGGGGTCCAAACACAACACCGGTAAATCTCACTTTGCCAATCATTTACTCCAGACAGGCCATACATTCAATCCACACACAGACATTCGTATACTGGAAATAGAAAACCACTACCACACCAGATTAACTTTAGAAAACCTACACATTCATTTAAATAATAACTTATTGAATGAAAGCATCAACCATAGTCCTTCTCTTTTACTAAAATTACTATTAGACACCACTCCCACACCGCACCCCGCCGGGGCGGCACAGTGACAGCGCACCGTACCCAGGCCATTGCCCTCCTCCACCCCACGGCCGGGTACTTAAGCCCCTTGGCTCGCCCGACCCCGCGTAGTCGTTTTGTGGCTTCCATCCAGCAGGTAAGGAATGGCTCAACTTACATTTCTATGTTTTTCTGTTTAAAAAAATTTTACGTGTCCTATTTCTATTTCATTCGCTTTTCTTTAATATTAATGACTTAACCCCCCCCACTTTTTTCTTTATTCCAGTTTCTAGAATGTAAAATTTATTTCCAAAAAATTTGTAAATTATTTGTAACCTTTATCATAATCTTGTTGTATTCACGTTCTAATGTTTTGTTTTTTCTTCTTGTATCAGACAACTGATGATTATGGCTAAGCCATCGAAAGCTGCTCTTATATTAAATACTTTTGTTGGCAATGACAACGTGTACAATTATTTCATGAAAAATGCCAACGATAACGCACCACAACACCTATAGTTCTGGTATATCGCCATTATTTATACACATATTCATTAACTTCGTCATCATTCGCACTAGCTTTGGTGTTCCATCCTTTATCAGTTCGCTTGGGATTTATTCTAGACCCGGAGCTTTACCGGTTTTCATTTCTTAGATACATCTCTTAACACTCTCTTCGGTTTCTGTAATTTCCCTTGCCGGAGATATCACTTCCTTTTCTGTAGTTCCAAGAAAGTCTGATCTTCCTTCATTTAATAATTTTCTAAAGTACTCTTCCCATTTGCTTACAGATATACTTTGTATGCGGATTTTTTCCATTTGGGGAGATTTTACTTCTTTTATGAACTTCCAAATCGCACTTGTTTTTGTTCCACCTATGTACATTTGTACTTCTTGACATTTACGCTCCCATGATTGTTGTTTTTTCTTTTGATTTCCTAACTTTTTCGTTGGATTTTATATTCCTCTCTATTTTCTTCTCTCTTGGTACTCAACCATTTTCCATACAGTCTCTTCTGCTCCTCTATTTCCCGCTCCAGGTCTTGAGTAATCAAATAGCTCTTCCCTCTCCTTTTCGTATTGAAAGGTATTTCACCAAACGCTTCTTTAGCCGCTTGATGTATCTTTGATGATCTTTGAGGTGTTCATATGTCTCCTCATTTGATCCAACTAAGTTTTCATTCAGTAAATTATCCAATCTGTTTAAAATAAATATATTATACTTGGTTGTGATAGACCCGCTATATTATATTTCCTACCTTCGCTGTTTTCATTTTTGTCTTCCTTTCGCTCTCTGATCTCAGTTTCTTTTTGTTTTATTGGTGGAAACAATTTTGGCCTTCACTAGGCAATGGTTGGATCTTCATTCTGGGCCTTTGTGTGCCCTGACGTCTATTACTTTACCCGTTAAATACTGTCTAGTGATTACGTAATCGATCACTGATCTCCTTCCACTTACCTTATCTTCCCAAGTGAATATATGCTTATCTTTATGCTGGAAGTGGCCGTTTCTAATTATAAGTTCATGCTGTTTACATAGTTGAATTCATCTTCTTCCATTTGAATTTTCCACCTGTTCTACATGTTGTCCAATGACTTTTGAGCTCTCAGATTTTCCCACTCTAGCATTAAAATCGCCCACTAAGATAAGTTCTCTATTTCGCCGACATTCACTGATTACTCCGTCTATTTTTGAGTAAAATTCCTCTAAAATTCTAATATCTTCATTTTTATTCGGTGCATACACTCCAAGAATCGTCATTTTGTATCTAAAACTTTCCGAATTTACTTTAGTCATCCTCTCGTCTATGGCTTTCCAACTTTTAATATGGTTTCTGAATTTATTTGAAATCAGTATCTGATCCTAAACTTTTGTTTTAAATTCCGGGATTTTATGTAAGATTCTTCTTCAATTCCATTCTATAATTTTAAGGAGTCTAAACATGAATAGGAACAATTAGTAATAGTAACAAAGAAAACGAAAAATTCAGTTAGAGATTATCAGATAGAATTTTCAGACGAATTAATCTTTATCAATTCATTACGAACTTCAGAATTTTCATTCGAAGATAAAATGTGCGTATCCTGAAAGATAGTCCTCACTCTCTTCATTATCAGTGTAGTTTGGTTCCAATGACATTGCCTTTTATGATTGAGTAAGCTTAAGTTGTTGATGCTGAACTCCAAGAGTAGAGATCAATGTTGACTCTGGAAACGTCTTTTCACTAGCTAGGCCCGACCTCTCCGAGCCCCGGGGACAATTCACCTCGTTACCTTGAGTAATTTTTGGTGTCGATTTTCAAACGGGAGCACAAATATTTCCATTGACATTGCCTTTTCTGAGCTACTTAATCCGCAACGAAAGATTATTCATTGGACCGTCCAAAAGACATTGCCTCAGCAATTTCACTAAGAAATGTAAATGCTAAAGCATACAGGTATTTAAGGGAAAAATATCCATTTCCTGCCTTGTCCACCCTTCGCAAGTGGGCTTTATACCTTACTTCCTTTCCTTCGTAATGTGGAGGAAGGTCTACCAGTAGATGGTTTAAAAATAATGAAAAAAAGGCAATAATACTAATACGCCTTCATTTATTAGTATATCTCTCATTTGATGAAATTTGTATTTCAAGTAAGATATGTTTAGATAGGAAAGAAGAGAAGAAAGTTGGGCCTTATTCCTCGTGCAAAACTGTAATGGCAAGGGGACTAGTTGAACAATGGAAACAACCTATGTGGTATACATATGATACACCTATGACCAAATAAATTATGTGTGAAATAATTGAAAAACTTTTTCATGCAGGTTGCATTGTTGTTGCTTTGACTTGTGACATGGGACCGAATAATATAAACATTTGGAAAGAAATTGGTTTATACACTAATGTAAATAAGTGCCTTTTTCCCCATCCTGTGAATGAAGATACAAAAGTACATTTTTGCGGATGCAGCTCACCTCTTGAAACTTCTAAGAAATCGTTTCCTTGATACTGTTTTTTTTATGATAGGAAACAAATCAAAGAAGCATCAAGCAACTTTTTTCAGCATATACACAAGACCTCCAGATTGCTCACTCCATTACCCCTTATCACCTACAAGTCAAAGGTTCGGAAAGGCAAAACGTACGTCCCGCTACGCAATTTCTTTCAGAAAGAGTTTCTAAAGCAATTGAATGGTCTGAAAAAGGGATTTAAAAAAATTGAGATTGGGAAGAAACATGAAGGTTTTTGAAACTTATAAATGATTGGTTTGGTATTTTTAATGCCAAAAGTAAATTCGGAACTCGTCCAGGACTCAATGCATTTGGTATAAATTTGGAAAATCAACTAACTCTCCAGGAAGTCAATGACACTATCAAAAATGAAAATTGGAAATCACCATTCATTAATACCTTTTCTAAGGGGATTTGATGAATAATATTGCTTCGGTTGACATTTTTTACCTGAAAATTAAATATGGAATTGAATATGTTTTAACATATAGAATAAATCAAGACATTATGGAAAATTTCTTTGTGCATGGGCTGCTCAAATGTCGAACCTACTGCCCTTGATATTAAATATCGGTTGAGATGGTATGTCATTGGGAAGCATTCATGGACTGTATTCACAGAAAACCGGAATACAGTGGATGATAATGAGTCATCGTTGATTTCACCTTTGGAAGAGGAAACTGAAACTCAATACGAAGAAATAAGAACAGATTGTGATGGTGATATTTTAAGAATAGAGGAATCTCAGGGAAGGTGTTTACTGTAAAAAAAATAAATAAATCTCGATCACCAACGAAATTTAAACGAAGGAATTTCTGAAGACAGAGAAGTAGGTTATTTCTTAGAAGTTGAGACCGATAATGATAACAATGTGAATTACTTTGAAGTAATGAAATTGTGAAAAAAAATATTTGAAGATTCAGTTACATTTGAAAGATTTTTAACGGGTTATGTAGAATTTCGTTTTGAACACAAATTTCATCTTGGTTTAGCAACTAAAAAATTTCATAATCTGACAGTGAAACATCCGACTCGATACAGTTCTTATCCAAAGGAAAACTAAAATATCCTTCAGAGGAATTATTTCAAGCAACCATTGTCATGGAGAATGAATTTTCATGGGCTATTTCTTTCAAGTGAAAATAATTATTTTTCAAAAGGTCACTCAGAGTTGCAAAACAACTCCCAAATTTACATTTTGATGTTCATCCCTGTGTGGTGCTGCAACAACGTATATAAGGTTGCTAAATTTAAAAAGTCATCAAGAAAACGTAAGAAGACAAAGGGAAATAAACAAAGGATCAAAATTTTTGCAAGTATTAATAAGGCACAATATATAATATCGGGCATTTTATGACTAAAAATTGAGGCAGGAGAAATTAAATGCAGTCATTTATTGCTTAGAAAGTGTAAAGTGTCTGATCGATTTGTTCAATCCTTTATTTCAGAGCATGTATTTTTCCTGTAAAAATCAAATTTGAAACATTGTACCGTTCGCATTTTCTTACGACTTCAGTGGTTACGAATGTGCAGATCTTCAGCTACTCTTTGAAATGGTAAGCAATCTCATATAGGTATGAAATCTATATTTAATTCTAAATAAAAAAGAATTCGTAACACTCGCTCAATTACATCGTGTTTAGTTTAATGCCGGTAAAATTGGAATATATGCGCTGCGCTCCGTTTGCTTCACTTAGCACCCCCACGTGTCGTCACGCGCTGGGGCATGTGGAGGGGGAAGAGGCGCATCGGCACACCATATTATATGCACCTTGATCAGACTAGAATTATCATAATTATCTCTCTTATTCACTGCAATTTCTTTAGAGAGTCTTGGCGAACTTCTTACAAGAGATGACTTAACAAGTTCATTGACCCAATTTATTCTGAAGTTTATCGGAGGCATACTGTTTTGTTTTGAAACGCCATCCTTAGCTTTTATACATTAATATATACATCTTTTATACATTGTCCAGGCATTGACAATTGCTAAATCAATAAAATGGTTAAATGATCTGATTGGTCACTTTTTAGTTCTGATATTTTATCACTCACTGCATCTCTCAATTCATCATCGGTTAATTCTTCAAACACTTCAGCAGTTGGTTCTCGATTTGTCATCCTGCAATCAGAAAATCACAGGAAAAAAAGAAACACTAGTCATGTAAAATGGAAATACTATGAATGTCTGCATTTTAAAGGATGGCCATTTTTCTGTGACGTCTCTGCAAGTTTCTTCAAGATCATACTCCTCATACAGAGGTTCAATGGGACTAGAGGCCTTGTATACTTCAGACGATCACAACCTCATCTGAGAGTGAACTAAAATCACTATTTTCCAGCATGCGCGGTGTTTCTTCATTGCAAACTGAAAATATAGCACCATTTGTTGAAAATATAGTAATATTTTACTACACTATTAGCGTTTTTCTATTAAATATTGATTTATGTGAAATATAACATTATTAAATACATAAACAATATAGCAATCGTTAAAGGAATATTAGAAATCAACAAGAAATATGATTTGCATTGCATACCGGCATCAGTAAAGTCGCCATTTTTTACTTATCCGTATACGTACGTATATTCGGAGTATTATTTGTAGTATAGGAAAAGTTATGTAATGCTGCGGAAAATAGTTTTCGAGATTTCAACGGATATAGACGTTTTGGGGTCCCCTTATACCGAAAACGGATTTTTTCAAAACTTCCGCCTGTGAACACACCTAACGCCTAAATCACACCTAGGATTTTTCCAAATTGAAGTGACCCCTGTGCATCTGGCTTGAGACGAATCTTTGAGATTTTGAAAGAAAAATTATTTAAAATTTGAGGGTTCTATACATGAAGACCCACGGATATTTTCAAAATATTTCAAAAACGGCTCAATTTTTTTCTTTAAATTTCTTGTAAGAATAGAGTAGAATACACTTATAAATGTGGCATTGGCTCGATTTTCAGGTTCTTTCACTCTGAATTTTCAAAAATTCTAGGGCGCGTTTCTACAACTACAAAATTTAAGATTTTTCCTTCAAATAAAATTTGTTCTCCATAGTGAGTTCTTTCATTAAGACCACGAACTTATTTTGAAAATGTTTGTAGTTTTCGCGCAATATGTGCAATTTTAAAAAAATTACAAAAGCAAAATTTTCTGAAAATTGGCTCCAATTTTTTCTTTGAACTTTTTGCAGGGATAGTACTAAATATACTCTATATTACAAACGCCATATTGCTCTATTGCTTGTATGTTTTTCAAAAATTACAAAAATGTAATGTTTTTGAAAGATCTCTCTCGCCATTAATATGCACAGTTCCCGCAATTTGTAGACACTATTGTATTTGTGAGTTATAGTTCTTCCAATATCTTCAAATGAAAATTTTCGGAAAATCAAATTTTCTGTGAAAGGTTTAAATTTCGAATTTACAGTAGCGCTTAAGCGCCGTTTTCTTAAAAAGCGCTCTACATTTTTCAAACAACAATGCAATTGTGGATGAGGTTTTACTATTCTTTAATATTAAAATATTTCCGTTCTACATTTAGGAAACCGAATAATGAAGACCTTTTTTTAAAAAAAATTACTTTGGGCCGTGGTAGATGCAGCAGGCAAGAGTATGTGACAAGTTCGCATAGCTAACCGAGACCAAAGGAAGTAAAAAGCTAATACGGAAAAGTGTGTGCCATTTCGTTGTACCACTTAGTTTTTAGGTTAGAAGCGGACGTACACTCATGTGTATTTATATTTTCGTCAACAGTATCCAATCTAATATATTTTACTTATTAAAACAATAAAAAAACTGGCTGTTTTTAATAAGATAAACAACAAATATGTTTGACAGAATAAAAGTAAGAAATCAAAATTTCTTCAATGCGAGTTGCACCAATCGCCATGTCGCATACTGGTAAACATATTCATTGGATCAAAACCGGTTTCCTAAACATCCAATTTCGGTTCATAATTTAACTTAAACTTTGTACATTGATACTTCTCATGAAATTAAAAGAAATTCTCGTGGTTCAATGGCGAAGTCGCTTGCCTTTCAACCCCGAGGTTCCGGGTTCTATTTCCCATAGAATCCCCGTAGAACCCGTAGAAATTTGTTACGACAAAACAAATTTGCATGCTTCACAGGGGCTGTGAAGCGTCCTAACCTTATTCCTTCCCAATTCTGGCCGCTGGGTAGTGACGCAGGAGCCCGTAAGAGAGATGCGCGTACGCGGAGATGCTCTCTGGAGGTCCTTTTGACAACTGAGACGAGACGTGACAGACCATGTTAATGGAGGATTACTCCAAAAGCGCGCAGCGCTCAACGCCCCCAAGGGGGTTGGAGATGCGTTGCTTCTAAGTTGACGCAACAAATTTTAAAAAATGCAACGCTCATTATAAACTAGGGAGCGACGTTTTTGGGTCGGCGCTCAGTGTAGCTGTCCTCGCCCATTGTGACATCAGCAGAGCGACCGAACTCTACATTGTTGATAGCTTTGCGCAGTGGATTGGTTCTGTCCTATAATTATGATAGCAATCACTAAAAATTGCTTTCTTTGTTTTGCAGAGGAGGGAATGGCAGCTTCAAGTAATTCCAGGGAGCAGCGGGAAAGTTTGCTAGAAGCGTTTCCTCGCGTGGATCTTCTAGAGGCCAGAGTCAACTGCTTGGAGGAATCGGTTAGTAGAGCAGTTGACACACTCATGCCCAGATTCGAAGAGCTTTTATATGAGCGGTTTCAAAGAGGAGAAGTCACCTCCATCTCCCCTACTGTAGTAGCTGCCGCTCCGTCCTTGTCACTGCTCGAGTTGGCCACCTCCAGCTCTTCTCCCCCGGCTGCTGCCGCTCCGTCCTCGTCGCTGCTCGAGTTGGCGGAGCGCGGAGACTGCGAGGCCCTGCTCCGGATGCTGGCAGACGAGGGGGTTGACGTTCGGTGTAATCCTCCGCGTTCAGCGAATGGAGACACCGCTCTGCACGTGGCGGCGAGCGGAGGGCAGCTCAAGGCCGTAATGGTCCTTTTGGGAGCCGGTGCGCGAGTGGGCGTTGTGGGCCACCGACTGCGCACGCCGCTGCACTGCGCCGTCGCCCACGGCCACCTGGCGGTCGCCCAGCGCCTCCTGGACGCCGGGGCAAGGGTCGACGCCAAGGACGCAGACGATGCCGTGGCTCTAGAGCTGGCTGCAGGAAATGGATTCTCAGAAGTAGTTCGTTTACTCTTGCAGAGAGGGTCCCAAACGGATGTGAAATCGGTGACTTCTGCAATATCACAGGGCAATAAGGATTTGTTAGACGTGTTTCTGCAGAATGGAGTGTCTGTTGATGTGTGTGATGAAAGTGGGAAGCCATTGTTGGTGCGAGCTGCCGAAGCCAAGCGCTGGGAAATGGTGAAATTTCTGTTGGAGAAGGGAGCTTCCGCAACGAAGAGCAGAGCGGCGGAGGAGTGCGCCCTTGTGTTCGCGTCGGAAGGCGGCCAGGCAGACGCCGTGCACCACCTCCTGCGACGCGGAGCAGCGTCCAACGCTGAGCAGGTGAAGGCTGCCCTGAAGAAGGCCAAGAGCGCCGCTGTGGTGTGGGCCTTCGTGGACGCTGTGCCACAGCAAGTGAAGGGAGAGGCTGGAGGTCAGGGGCTTATGGAGGCCGCGAAGGATGGACGCCTGGAGACAATGATAGCGCTGCTGGAAATGGGCGTGAATGTGAATTTTAAAAATAGCAATGAAACTGCCCTTTCACTTGCCTCTTCAAACGGACAAATTGCGTGCGTGAGAGAGCTATTGCGTAAGGGCGCAGAACCCAAATCCAAGGGCAAATGTGGATGGACTCCTCTTCACAATGCTGCCAGTGGGGGACATGTAGAGTGCGTGCGAGAATTATTGAGTCAAGGCGCAGATATAAATGCAAAGAACAGCAAGGAAGAAACTCCTCTCCATGTGGCTTCCGCTAAGGGTAATGTAGAGTGCTTGCGGGAGCTTGTTGAGCGAGGCGCAAGTCTTGAAGTGCAGGACAATGGCGGATGGACTGCCCTGCACAGCGCTGCCATCGGGGGAGACGTGGAGTGTGTGCGGGAGCTTCTCATGAGAGGTGCAAATCTAGATGTACAGGACCATGGCGGATGGACTCCCCTGCACAGCGCTGCCACCGGGAGAGATGTGGAGTGCGTGCGAGAGCTGCTCGCGCGGAGCGCAAATCCCAATGTACAGGACAAGGATGGTTGGACTCCTCTCCACATCGCTGCCTCCGGGGGACATGCGGAGTGCGTGCTGGAACTTCTGGCTAGAGGAACAGACGTCAATACAAAGAACGAGGACGGGCAGACTCCTCTTCACATTGCTGCCTCCGGAGGGCATGCGGTGTGCGTGCAGGAGCTGTTGGCGCGTGGCGCAAAGGCCAACGTTAAGGACAAGGACGGGCAGACTCCTCTCCAAAACGCTGCCTCCGGGGAACATGCGGAGTGCTTGCGAGAGCTACTTTCTCACGGCTCAGATGTTAATGCAAAGAACACGAACGGGTGGACTCTTCTCTACAGAGCTGCTTCCGAGGGACATGCGGAGTGTATAACTGCTCTGTTGGTGGCCCGAGCGAGCGCCGCCGAGAGAAACAAGGGGAGAGAGCCCTTAAGCTCACTTCTACAGACGAAGTAATCGGAGCTTTCAATGAGCGGTAGATTGTACAAAAACGGTATATGCTACAAAAGATAAGTGTTCGTGGGCTGTTATAAAGCCATTGCGAGAACGAACTGTCGAAATTGGCAAAGTATCTTGAGTTCTTGTCGTTGGGACATATATCGAGAGGTCCTACGCATGAAGTGTCCGAAGCTATAATAGGTGTATAAAAAGCGTCACGCAAAATCGTCCAAAAAAAAGCAGAAGTTCACTCTGCTGCAGGACATGCAATTGAAGCCTTAGTCACAACAGCAGTCTCATACCTACTTTCCGTGGACATCTGTCTTGAGAACTAACAACCCTGAGAGCTTGTGGAGCATGACTGAGTATTATTTGGAGTCAAACAGGCTTTAGGGTGCAACGCAAGCACAGCTGCAGGCACCTTCATCCCGTGGACATCTGCCTTGAGAACTAACGACTGTGGGGGCCAGTGGAGCAAGCCAATGCAAGGAATAATGTGTTATTCGGAGTCAAACAGACGTTAGGATGATCCTCGCATTGGAGAAGACAGCTGTATGCGTCTACTTTCTTTCTGTTAACATCTGCCTTGAGAATTTACAGCCCTGAGAGCCAGTGGGGCAAGAATGCAAGGACTGAGTGTGTGCCATTCGGAGATAAATAGGCTTTAGAGTTCGAAGATGAACGCGCAGACACTACTGCAGTCTGCTACTTACTCCCTGCGGACTTCTGGAATAGCTCAGGAGGCGAACACAAGGACTCAGTGTGTCATACGGAGAAAAAACGCGGTTCCCTGCCTCTCATTCACATTCTTTACAGGATACATTCCAACTTTGCTGCTGGTACAAGTTTCGCGAGAGGGTGTTTTGGGTGTTCTGCCTGCTCACTTGAGTATTATTCAGGACGCGTCACCTACGGAAAATTTTCAATTACAGGCCATGACATTGAGAGAACTTTCCATTGAAGTTAGGATATATTGCCTGTTAATTAAAATTGTTATTGCATCACATTTTCTTAGAAAATAGAAAAAATACGAGTATGTAGAAAACAGACAAATAATATACTTATTTAAGTTCTTAATTCCTATTGGTTATACTGTGGTATTATTATACCCATAAATTACTAAAAGCATATTATTTTATTTTAGTCATCCTATTAATTTATCAGTAACTACTAATTTTGGTCAATGATATTTGAGGGATAGGATATTATTTTGTGAAAAGGAAGCAAGAAGGATTCTATAGCGCAACATAACGAAATCAGAGTGATGAAAATATGCTATTATAAATTGGTAATTATTATACCCGGTTTCGTATTATAGAAAATATTTCAATTTTTACCAGAGAAGTTGAGATATTCTTTGCATGTGGATATCCTCAGCTCCTAGAACTTCATCGTTTCGTGCATTTTTTTTTCGTCACATCTTTCATTGTAAGAGTAACGAGTCCTTAAAAAATACACCACGTTCACTTTCATGTTTCTTTCGCGTGTGTGTGTTTCTCTCAGTACCTTGTTTTTGTTGATTCAAGTGTTATTCGAAAGTGTGATACGGTTCATTCTATTTATCTGATTACCAGTAAGAGTTGAAAACGAAAGACCTCTTTCTGATGTTAGTAATTTAATGCTTATTCGGTTATTTTACTGTTATTTCGGCTGCTTGTTATTAATCAATAATTCTAGGGAATATGTTTTCTTGAATTGATGTGAAGTTGTGCCTGCGATTTATAATTTAAATGACCTAATGGTATTAAGATTATATGGAAATGTTAATACTAAATTGTATATAATAATGATGGAATAAATAAATAGTTTGCTTATTTCATTTAAAGGAACGAGGCACAAAAAGTGAAAACCAATGGGAAGTTTTAAGCTTTGACTATAGGGGCCAAGTTGTATCTTTGTTTGTGACCATTGTTCAAAAAGATGTCTTGTTGTTTCAGTTTTCTATAATAGAAAGTATTTTCTTATTTCTATAAATTGTACATCATTGAGAAAATATTATCTGAAAGACTTGGTGTTTAATCTTTTGTGTCGGGAAGGATGATAAGAACTCTTATCAATTCACACAGCTACTATACTGACTTGATCATATTCAGTTGGAGTCTAAATTTTGTGTGAATTTATTTTGCTGTGTTGGCCAGTAAATCGATGGATTTTTAATTTTCAAAGAATCACAAGCACACAAGTGAACATTATAAATGCAACTGCTATTTTGCCAAAATATCTTTTCTACAATTTCTTTACTTGTTTGGTTGTTGATTGTTGTTAGGTGGTTTTTGCCGTTGGAATTTCATTGAATGAGTTGTATATGGTATTTCATGGAAGTGTAATAAAATTGCTGTGTTTACTATCGATTAGATCTGTGTAGGAAAAGCTTACCTGTATTAGTGGGAATGGAAACAATGAATGTTATTATTGTTCATGTGCAAATTTCTTAGATTACATTATTTTAAGGGAATAGGCGTGTGTTTTCATTATGTTCTTCCTTAATATTTCATTCGAGTAGCATTCCAACTCCCTTAATAACCTATCAACCCTCTTGATGCTTGCCTTCTCTACTAAGTTGTTTTAGACTAGATGAGAAACATTTCATCTTAAAAGAAGATCATGTTCTCAGTACACACCCCGGCTCTTTATCTTAACTTCCAATTCATGTCTAGGAGTACTTGATCTTGTTTCGGCAATTTGGCAGCCTCACGCCTTTGGCTCCTTTAAGACAACCGTGGCTGGCATGAATAGACAGCAAAGGAGGTGAGCGTCAGGTCACAAGCTGCAGCAACTTCTTTGTTTTCCCCATTCAAGAGTTCTGGCGGGCAACGCACATACCGGAATCTTCTCTCGTTGTCCAGGGTGGGTAGAGTGGGGTGGGGTGGGCATGAGCGGGTAAACCCAAGGTCTAATATTTTTAACAGATAAATCAGAACCTCCTGAAACATTGCCGCCTATCTCTTCTTTACTTATAACGATAATATTATGGAATATTCATATTAATCAAATACGAAAATCTTAATAAAATTATTAAAAATATTAATAAGATATAAATAAGTAGTAAATTAATCATTACTAAGCGTAATTAACAAAATATAATTTCTTTAAAATGGCAAAAAACTGACCGAGTAAATGCTCAATGTGACCACCATTTGCCACTGAGTCAGGCGTTTACTCTAGTGGCTGCACGACGTCGAGAAGTAACAAGGACCAAAAATGCGCTTTCTCTTTCTTTCCAACGTAAATTAGTCCCTTTCTTTCAGACCGAAATCTGAGGGCACGTGGTGCATGTGCGCTTAAAGATGCCGAAGGTATTTCACGCGCTGACAAATTGCCCAAACAAAAGGTGGTGTTTCAGTGGGACTGCCGC
Source organism: Gryllus longicercus (assembly GCA_038098605.1). NCBI lineage: Eukaryota > Metazoa > Arthropoda > Insecta > Orthoptera > Gryllidae > Gryllus > Gryllus longicercus. The sequence goes on from JAZDUA010000414.1 coordinate 1,374,506, forward strand.
GAACGTCGGTACTCGCCATGAAATGTAAATATACAGTACACAAACATATAAGCACACATACACAATGTATACACACAGGCAAATCATTCACAATATAAACAATTTTTACAAAATCAGCATTAGTAATAATATATATAAATCAACTCTCTTTGCTGTGGACCGAACATGAATACATGAATTTAGAAAATAGTCAAAATACACCTAGTGACCATTACTTTTTTAATGCTGTCTTATTATGAAAACAACATACCAGACATCAATACATGGTTGTGAAAATTTCAAGCAATCAAAACTTCAACTGAAGTGTTATGATACAGATGAACATAATTGAAAATTTTTATAAATGAATACGAAAATTTCAGTTTCATCCACAAAAAAATTTAGTCAATCAAGTCCTCTACTATGTATATTAAGCTACACAATATATAATTATGTCTTTATAAAATTACTGACATTAAATAAGTTTACTACTTAATATTATTGACATTAAATATGTTTACAAAATGTATTGATTATTGATATAAAATAAGTTAATAATGCACAAATTAAAATAGATATGAATATTGAATAAGTCTGTTACAGCTCTCAAATTAACAAATTTTCTTAAAATTCTTAATTAAAAATGTGTATATACCAATAAAGTATGAATATACTGAAAGAAATCCTGTTATTTGGAATAAGGGGATAAACACTGGCCAATGTGAAACTCATGTTACTGCTGTGAAATATTCAATGTAACCAAATTAAATAATTTATCATACAATATCATATCACGAGAAGTGAAACCTTAAAAATCTCTTTGGATTAAAAATTAACAGCTTCACAGACGATGAAATAGTTATCTTCCAAAATGCCATTTTTTCATATTCTTATGCATTACACACTTAAGATAATTTTCTTGTTCACAAACATTATGTAAAACACAAAGTCAGAATATGTATCAAGCTAACACCTATAATGTACTACCATTATTACACATCACCTGTATGCAAGAGAAAATCACTATGCTCATTTTAAATGTTATTTAATTATTTACATTACTTATTCATATTTTTTCTTTCAATTAGCAATATTATTGGAGTTCAGAATTTTGGATATACTAATTTATTGTGAAAATGTACAGGAAAGATTCACCTTTAAACCTCATTTTTCCCCTTTTCAAAAGTAATTTTGGATATTAGAGCATGTTACAATGTAAATTACAAGTGTAATTTAACAAAAGGCATTGAGTAAAAAAAAATTAAATCAAGTTGAAATAAATTGAGTTCATCCCAGAACACAGTTTTGGTAATCCGTTTCACTTGTATTCAGGTATTTCAGATGATATATTGATGTTTAAAAGCACAGCAATTTGCTAAATGGTCATCAGATGTAAACCCTAACATCGATCATATACCCAGAATTACTTAACAATATTTGTAACAGGTATTGAATAGGTCTTCAATTATTAAGAAAATATTTTTATTATTATCCGTTTAGTTATGAAAGCAATTTTTTGATACACATTGATGCGAAACTAAATCGAGGGACATTGTTGAGGCGGCGAAATACTCAAAGAAGGAAGTTGGGAGAGCTACTGGTAGAAAATGCAACGGAACATCACCTCTTCTATCAGTAGTTTTTTGTCAGACAAGGGTGTTCTGTCCAAACGAAATTAAATATTTCCTTACGAATTTCGTGGTTTTTACTTCATGTTTCAACTGCAGCCAGAGCCTGTCACACCCTGAATCGAACCTTGAAGGCGTTCAAAACGTTTTTACTCAGCTTTCCGCATTAGCTTGTGATGACAATGCGAGCTGGCGTCTGAGGTAGAAATCGGTGATTTCCCAGTATTTCGACAATGGTAATTTTACGCGGAGCTGCCCAGCAGCTGGTGCGATCTTTTGGTGCCGCTCCGAACTAACAGGAAGCAGGTGACAATCTACGTCAAGGAACTTCGAACGAAAGAAATGAGTATTTGGTCATCAGAGAAGAAATTCGCGCCGCTTTTTGGGGAAAATTAAGACTCCAAAGTGCCAAGTTTGAAATGTATAGTCCTTTCCTCTGAAACGCCTTCAATGAACATAAAAAATGCCCTATTAAAAAAGAAGGCGACAAATTTGAAGAAAATTGGCGGTCAATGCCAACAGACATAATTGGTGATTAACACATACAAATTGTTCTCATTACACAAACATTGGCCAACTTGTGCTTGTGCCATGATACTCCCTTTTATTCTTGTATTTCCACCCAATAGAGAAGGCTCACATATGACTGTATTGATATAGATAAATGCAAGAAAAGTACTCTTTAAAACTTTCTTTTCACAAAATATTTAAATGCATAAATTCGTGCCAATTAAGTCTATTGCAGGCTTAATTAAGAACATATTGACAGAAAACAACACAGGCTCTTTGAAATTCAGAATATATGGCATGTCGATTTACATACACGACTTAATTCACACAAATATATTCCCATCTTTTTTCACGCGATTTGTATAAATTCTTATAACATTCGTTGTAGTAACAGTATTGGAACAATGTAAATCACTTGTGAAAACTGTCCCTATCTCCAACTACATGCACTCAACTCACACTTTCACCCTCCCACAACAGCTCACACTCCAGCCCATATGGTTTGTGGAAGAATACATTTCACAGTTATACTTAGGGCCTGTATTACCACTGTTGGTTATAACTGCCAGTTAACTAACTCCCGGTTAAAGTAACTCCGGGTTAAAGTGGACTTCGTGTATTACGAGAGTGAGGTAACTGGAAGTTAGCTAACTCTCACTTTAACGTTTACTCTGTGTTGGTTGGCAATACTTTCTAGTACTCACAACGATTAATAGAGTGCAGCATAATGTTTTCGATATTCAACTATTCGCTGTAGGGGTGGAGATTTGTTTTGTTTCCGGTGTTTTGAGCTTGGCGACAGTCAGTCATAATTCGTTGTAGCATTATTCGCTTATTAAGTGCCTTTTGCGAAATGCAGAATTCCGGCGAAATGTCGAGCATGAAAAAGAAGCGTTCCGCCAATTTTACGCGGGAGGAATGCTCCACACTGTTAAATCTAGTGGATCAGTACGTTGAAATTGTGGAGTGCAAAAAGTCCAATGCAACCACGAATAAGGAAAAGGTAATTTAAAATTTAAAAAATACTATCTTTCATATCAAAATTCTCAATTCCACTTACACTTCTGATATCTTTTATTAGCTTTAATATTTATCTTTTCAATATGTCATTAATCTATTGATTTAATTGTTTTCAAATTTTGCAGGACCAAGCATGGGAGAAAATTGCCGTGAACTTCAATGCAGCCACTGCTTCTTGCCGTACTGCCAAACAATTAAAAGAAAAATACGACAATTTAAAAAAAGCAAAGAAAATGTTAGGCAGAGAGTGCGAGTCTGCGAGTGGGCAGAAGTTGCACTCCTGGGCTTCTGCAAGGACTTAAGTGGCCTTTCTGCAGAAGGAATTGCTGCAGAAAGAATTTGAAGCTAAGCAGGAGCGAGAGAGAGAGCTTCATTCAATTAATATGAAGATAAAAGAAGAACAACTTAGGTTAATAAGAGCAAAGAGAAAACTTGTGGAAATGGATGTGGAAGCAAAGGAGAGGCAACAAAATAATGTTTTTGAAAATTTGTAAACTTTATTTTTTAAATATAATTTAACTATAAATGAATGTTTTAACATTAATTTCTGTGAATTCTCTCTCTGAAGAACCTCACAAATGTTTCCCGAACTGCTTCCCTTTGTGGCACTTCTAAATTTATGGCAGGAGTTATCTGCCCTTCTCGAACTGCCAATTGTAATTGGTCTTGATCCATTTCTGGAACAGGTGGAGGATCTGCTTCCTCCCTCTCAATGGCAATGTTGTGCATTACAGCACATGCCACAATTATGGGCTGCACTAGTGATATATCTTGCCTTATTCCCAGTGCCAAAATAGGGAATCTTGCTTTCCAAACACCGTACAATCTTTCCACTGTATTACGTGTTCTAATGTGCGATTCATTATACAAATTTTCCTCTGGTAAATGAAGGTTCCGAAGAGGTGTCAACAGTGTTGGTCCTATAGGATATCCTGCATCGCCAAGCAGCACCCCATTCAAAAACTCCCCTCTCTCCACCCGAGCCTTAATTACAGAGTTTCTGTATATAGTAGCATCGTGGCTTGATCCAGGCCACCGTGCAACTATATTTTGAATGCGCAAGTCTTGGTTTGCAATGGTTTGCACATTGAAGCTGAAGTAGCCTTTCCTATTTCGAAAAACTTCAGCGTTGTCTCCACCGGGTGAAACAATGCGTACATGAGTGCAATCAATGGCACCTATCACTCTTGGAAAAGCAGCCACTTCAAAGAACTTTCTTTGAATGTTTATTGTTTCTTCTCTGCTTCTCGGCATGTAAATAAATTTTTTCCTTAGAGATGCAAGGGCATGAGAGACTTTTGTAATTATTCTCCCTGCAGTAGTTTTATGCACTCCTGAGAAGTCACCAACTGCAGTTAGAGTGCCGGCAGTTGCATAAAATCTCAGGGTGAGCAGTAATTGATTCATAGGAGACAAAGAGCAATTTCTGAAACAAAACAATAGAGTTCTTAATAGTGTGAATGTTTCTGAAGTCTGTATATAAATCAAAATATTTTAATTCTTAACCCAAAATTATCTACTTTCAATGTCCACTTAATGAAAAGATTTTTAGGTATTAAAGAAGAAATTTATTTAAAAATTGTGTTAGGTGTAAGATGTAACAAGTCATATGAATTGGATCTAAAAACATTAAATCAATTGAAATTTGATTGGCATGAAGTGATATTTTCACTTAATTTTTAATTTACTTTAGAAATGTTTCATTCTTATTTCTTAACAAATGTATGCAAAATATGATAATACACAAAAATTATTCATTACATTAAAGTGTAAACTTCTGAATTTTAGTAATGCAGAAACTTGTTACAATAGGAAAGGGAAAGTCATGATATTAAAATAAGTAAATTTCATTAAACACTATTTACCCTGTTTTAACTTAAACCAGGTTGGGAATACATAATAATCACATTAATATTTAATTTACATAATAATCATTTAAATTTCAAATGTGGTTAAAAGTCAACCAACAATTTTCTAAGAATATTATTTAATTTCAGTAATATCCACAAAGATTTAAAGACAATCAAAATACGGTTTGCAGTATTATTCATTCGATATTGAAATGACGACTGAATAAATAATATAGCGACCTCATGTTGTCAGTCTTTAATTCTTTTGTGTACACCACTAAAATTAAGCAATAATTGTAAGTAATCATTTAAATAATAATAAAAAAATGGTAATAGCACTTTATTAACAAAAAACTGAAATGACATGGACTTACTTAAAATCAGGTTGACAACTAGTAAACCATTAATAAAAATACTAATTAAATAATAAGTAGACCAATGAAAACGATTATTTAATAAGACAGTAATATTAAACATGTCAAATTCAATAATATATCATTTCAATGCCTTACAGCCCAGGAGGTTACAACATAACCTTATTATTTCAAAAATCCAGAGAGAAAGCTAAGGAAAGGTTCTACATCTACCTACAGAGGGAACATACTATAACTAATGCCATTAATGATTTATTATATACATCCTCATACCTGTCTGTAATGTATTCCAGTTCATCTTCAATCTGTTGCAATACGAACAAAGCAGTTTGTTTCGTAATCCTGAAACGTGCGAAAAATTCGTCGCAGTCCCACTCTCCGAAGTTATCCCGTCTGGGCCGCAAACGTTTGAGTCGTCTGGTATTAACGAAATATTCCAACAGCATTTCGTCTTCAGAATCAGTTTCTACATTTATTACATTCGCCATTTCACCTAACCGTCAGTTAACTCAGTAACTCTTACTTCAACCTCCGGTTAACTTAACTTTCCGGTAAACCTCCGGTTTGTCTTTAACCGACGCTCGTAATACGAATTTCTCCCGCTAACGTCCGGTTAACTCTAACTGGAACTTTAACTGACGGTGGTAATACAGGGCATAAGTAGTTTTAAAACCTGTCAAAAAATCGTCTATTTCCTGAATAGACAATTATGGATCTGAATGGACCATGAACAACACTGTATATATCATGGCATATCACTTGAAATACAAAATTACCACACAGCAATACTAAGAGATTACAAAAATTTACAGTATTATATTTCATATCATTGCTAGAATGAATTCCACTTCCAGCATGTCCTGCACTCTCTTTCCCAGCAGGTAGGGAGCCGTCTGCAATACAAAAAGAGGCGTTATTGAAATTCAAAATATGTAGTGCTGTCCCATCTTCATAAAACAAGGTTTCTGTACTTACAAGGTCACGTACACACCCCTTGTTAATGTCCTCCATACTCAAGAAGCTAGATTTTGGTCGTAATTGTCATCAGCCATTTTATAAACCCGTACTAAAATTTGTAATATATAAATTGCTAAGTAAAAAAATATTCAATTTAATGTTATTACAAACAAAAATAATAACACTATATAAAAAATTAGGTGAATAATATTAGATTAATAGAGAATTAACTTTGGTTAATGAAAGGTTGAGCATGCTATTTTTGAGTGTTTATGTTCGTAAAACAAAATGTATGGTTATGGAGTAAGATAAATTTAGGGATGAAGTAGAATGAAGACAATCAATTGTGCTCGGGAAAATTTGAAATGGGTTAGGATATACAAATATCTTGCAGTTATTACAGACAACCATGTATGTTTTAAATATCGTTTATAATACATTAAGAACAAAATAGCCAAGAAACTTAATTTCTTATTTAAATTGCGGAATGATATTTCATGACCAGTTGAGCTGTTATAAAACCATTGTTATTAAATGTTAAAATTATGCAGTTAGGCTATGTTAGCAAAATTTGATGTAATTTACATTAACCACTGGTTATTTGTAAATAAATAAATAAAAATAACCATTATCCTAATAATTTGAAACCATTCGAAACGAATCATGCCAAATATTTAATTTCACTTACCGTTCAGGATCACTTGGAAAAGAACACAGCCTTCTTTTCCGCATCTCTCCTTCGGTTATTGTGGCAATTGGGAAACCAACAACGCCTACATTCCGGCATTTTTCTTCAAAATTACCAAACAATCAAAATAACCAACCTCTTAGGCAAAAGTGCAGCGAAAGCGAACACCACCAAGAAAAACTATAACGAATAAACTTTAAATGTTTTTAAAATTAGTTCGCAAAAGCCCCTGTACAGCGCTACTTACCAGGCTGGGTGACAATGGCGGTCCTACCTCCCCTTTCTCCGTCTCCCCCACCGCTCTCTGGTCACCCCCCACCACTACTTTCAAATAACGTTTTCCCACAGGTGACATTAAGTGACACCCCCCTGGGCGAGAGAGTGTGCGGAGTAACGAGCTAGAATATACTAAATGTGGTGTCACTATAGATTCAGCGCTCTTGGTGGAGGCTCTCCGAACTAGTGACCGCCATGTTTTTTTGAAGTCAAAACACACACGAGTGGCTGTGTAACAATCGCCAAGCGTAACGCTATACTGCGATTTTCGCTACTCTGCCCCTTGCAGGTATCAGCTGTTGACAGTTTCATCCAATCGTAAGCTTAAACGTCACTAAAGTGACGTCACTATTATGACATTCAAGCTGCCGATTAGATAAAACCGTGAACAGCTGAGACCTGCCGGGGACAGTGTTGCATAAACCACAGCATCGAATACTTTGTTTCCCTGAGGGCGCTACTTTGCTTGCAAAAAAAATCTGGCTTCAATTTGCTTCAAAGATGGAGGCGCTTCTGTGTCGTATATTCTAGCTCGTTGGTGCGGAGCGACATGACGTACTTAAATCTTGTAACAGTGAGAATTGCGAAGTGAAAATGATCCAATAGCTGAGTCGGTGGATGTGGTGCAGTTTCTGGCCTCGACACCGCGGCTACAGCAGCCCACCACACGCACGCACACGCATTGCACACGCTATTTGCGGCCACCATTTCATCGCCGGAGCTGAGTTTTCGGCCACGGGCGGACGTCGCCGCCATTGGAAACGCGAATGAAGTTATTACTCGCGCAACTTTTCTTGAACGATGGATTGAAGAAATGCCGGTAGAGTGGGGGTATTAGTTACGAAATCGGCCACTAACTTTTATGAAGCAATGCCAATCTCTGGAGAACCAGTCACGCCTTCGTAACGTTCTCAATAATTTGCGTTCTAACTTTATAAGGAGTTCGAAGTATCTCCTGTGATAGATTCGTACCTGCTTCGGTCATTTCTTTAGATTTTTCGAGAAAATAACCGATAGAAGTTCTCGTCTTCAAAAGAAAATTGTTTCTACTTCGCGCCAGTGAAGATGTGTTTGGAATGTTGTCATCAGTGCTCGCTGCGAGCTTTTGCCTTCATCTGTTTATTGTGCCAGAGAGGGGGAAGCAAGGTCATCGTTCAAGAAAAGTTGCACAAGTAATACCAATAAATGCTTCTACGATGGACCCGATGGAAAATTATTTTTTCATCATGCTAATTGAATCATTTTGTTGCACTTAAATGAATTGTTGAAGAGACGATACACTTTGTGGATTTTAATGGTGAGATAGGCATTAAAAATCTAGGGAATATTAGAGCTATGTGAAGTTTTGTACAGATTTTTTTTCTGTGTGATTTTTCATATGTGAATTGATATTTGGATTGGGAGATTTATGCTAGGTGAGAAAATTAAATAACAGAATTTTATTCCTAGAGAAAGCCAGGGGCTTGGGACACTTTATCTATGGGTCCCTCATTTCAAACAAAAAATTCCCTACTTCCCAATTTATAAACAGAATGCATTTCTCCATGCATCAGAACTAATTTGTAGCGTAAAATTTGTATTAAAGATAACTACTTTTGTCTTTTAAATGACAAAATCGGGGCGCCAATTATGTCGGGTCTGGGGCAAGTTGCTCCCCCCCCCTTCTGGTCGCTTAGGAATATATCTTTACCCTGACCCGTGTGCAAAACTAGTTCAAACCATTCTTAAACACTTATTTTACATCTGCAACTTCAAGATGCTTTCGGTGTGATTTTAATACGTTCCCTCCGTATAATTATAGGAGGAATTGGAAGGAAATGTAAAAATAAAAATATTTCGCCCGTACGTCAGTGATTTTTTTATTTTATACACTTTTATCTCAATTTCGCTTTCTTGTGATTTCCGTAAAAAATTCTCGATGTTGTACAAGCAGGCCAGAATGGCCCAACGCATCCTCGTGCACAGGCATTTCTAAAAGCGAGTTTCCATTTCTCTTGCAGGATTTCTACTGACAGGAATGTTAGAGTGTTTGTGAATGTGTATAATTATTCTCTAGAACATGGATATATATTTAATTGTGAATAAATTCGAGTTACAGATTGAATGTGAAGCACAAGCAGAAAGTGGTATACGCCACAAACGGAAGCCTTGCACGGTGCCCCTTCCAAGAGCGCAGTGACGATGAGGGATCTTGGAAAGGAAGCGGTGCTGCTTGGTCCATCGCCAAGCCAAGCCCTTCTTTATATTCTCATGAAGAAGTAAAGAATTCCCACAATTCTCTCTACTTAGGTACTCAGAGGGACTCGGTTTAGCGGTCGACGCTCTCCTGAGAGCAAAGCTTCGTTCAAGGTTTGCTCGCTGAGGACAACAACGTCGTAATCCACGCTCTTTAGTTTCTATTTAATACACGTGCCTTTCTAGATATCAGAAAAAATATCTAATTTTGTCGTCAGTTTTTATTGACAATATTGACGATTTTTAATGGCACATTAAGAAGCACAAAATGTAAATAATGGATTCATACAATGTTTTTCAAAACATATACATATTCCTATTGCATTTAAACGTTGAGAGCAGCAGAAAAGGAAATTAATGGTTTCATTCAGTACATTTCAAAACACAAATATAAATTATATACTATATTTAAACGTTGAGAGATACTCCTTTATAACGGCAACTACTAAAAGTACTAAAACAACCACATGATACATTGAATACTCAAAACACATGTAAAGAATGTGCACGATGCTTTCTTCGAAAACGTTTAACTCTAAATCATAATATTCGTTCCATTGGTTGTATGATTCCCTATATATTCAATAATTTAGCATTGGCATTACGGCCAGCAAAACAACAGATTTATGCTCCTCTTGAAAGGTTCGCGAAAATGTCGTACCACCGGTAATATAATTAAGAGTTAATATGTTTTTCAGTTTCTTGTAATACTTATATTACTCTCAAAACTTTTCAACGAGTAGGCATTTCAGTTTCTGCTCTATTGTTATCGCGACTTTATTATATTACTCCGAAAGAGGTATAATTATAATAAACAGGAGTTTTCAATGCCACGAGATGGCAGGAAAGGGGGACACTCATCGAAATTTGGAGCTTCAACTTAAAGTTTTGGTATTGTAGCTCCCGATTAGATGACGGAGTCACTCTCTCTTTCCAGCTCGTGGCTTTGAAAGAACTTGTTTTAACCGAAATATATGAATGGAATGGAATGGTGACGTTACGGCTGTGTCGACAACGGCGTTGGTTCCACAGGTAGTCCAGATTCGCGTTCATGAGCGTAGACTCCGCGCAACCCAGCGCACGTTCTGCGCCAGCCTCTGCTCAGCTGCGCGCGCACGCGTCGACTGCGCGTGCGCTGGCGATCGCCCGCTCTGTGGCCGCGCCACAGCTCTGCGCAGAATGCCAGCGCCGACGCCGTGAGACCTACCCACAGCTGCTCCAGGTGGCCGACGACGTCTTGCAGTGCAAGTACTGTTGGTGCACCGGAGGGCTCTTGTGATGAGCCATGTTTTGGCCCTAATGCGCCCAATCGAATGAGTATGTTATAAGACGTGTTAAAGTCGTTCTTCCATTTACGAACAAGTCCTTTATCTTCCATTTGCAATATTAACAGTTTCAGAATTTCAGACCACGGCCAATTACTGTAGAAAAGTGACAGGTTTGAAATTAACTTTATAAATGTTACACCGGTCGGGTTAGCTCACCCGACTTTACCTCTTTCTCTACATCGAATCATCGAGAGAGTGTACATCCGAGACGGCACCCAATGTTAAAGTGAAAGCCCTTATTTTCATGAAGGGGAGAAATTCAAATCCCCCACCCCGACAGAAGCAACGAATCAGAAAGAAGCAGTTTTCGCTCTCAGCTAACCAACTGAAATAGAGGACGGGCGGGGATCGGGACATTTGAAATAGCATCATCTAACACAACCTAATAGATTTTGTTTTACCTCTGAATTAGTAGGTAATGTAGCTGATAATGATGCATAACGGGTTTGACTATATACAGCGAAGTGAAAATATTGTTGTATTAATGCATATGAACCCACTTACCTCCTCCTCTGACCCTTCTCCCGTTTCTCCCACTCTCACTACTAATTCTCCTACACCAGATGCCTCAGTTTCCTCACAACCTGTTACTGCCGGGACACACTACAACCTTCGACCAATTACTCGAGATAAAAATGGAGTAAATATTGTAACATTTCTCAGTAGTGAATTAAACCACACAGGTATTATTTTAACAAATGCGTTTATTTTGTTTCTTAATGAAACACTAAAAGTACTAGATTTATTTACAGATAGGATTCACAGTCCTTGTGTTTTTCACTTGCTTATTTCCTTACGCACGCCTCACTTCTCTTGATTATTTAGTTACACTGTTCACTTCTTCTGATTATTTATTTACACAGTTCACTTCTTATGATTATTTATTTACACTTCACTTCTAATTATTTATTTACACTATTCACTTCTTCTACACTGTTGCACAGTCCGAAACACATACTACTGTCCGATGCATTGTCCACAATCCTCTGCGCAACTACAATTCACGGCGCTGTTCAGAGTCCACTGCACTGCTGTTCATCGCGATGCACACTTAACAGCTCAGCTTCCACTTCAGACTGACTTAGACTGCTTACTCACTGACTGCATACTCACACTGACGGGCTGACTGCTTACTTACTGACTGACTCGCGGTCGCCGGCAGCGGCGAATTTATTCCTGGCTGGCGCCCGTCCCGACCCGTCCGGAACTTGCTTCACATTTCTACGCGACTCGCGAATAACCCGGAACCGTGCACTTCGGAGGGAGTGGGCGCCGGCAGATGTCGCAATCCGCGCAGCGAATTCCGGCAGGTGATGCAATATTCGTTACAATGTATAGCAACTACAGTCAGATGCAGGAGAAAAACATCCGTGTAGGTACTTGCAAAAAATAAACATACTGCACCATAATGTTCAATCCCTTTCAAATAAAACTGAGTTTATCGAAGCAGCTATACAGAGCGATTTAAATCAAATGGATGTTCTTTGCTTTACAGAACATTGGTTATCTCATAATGACCTTCGCATTTTCCAAACTTTTACCTCGCAGGCTATTATTGTATAGAAAAGGAATCACATAAAGGTCCTGCATATGGGGTTCTTGCATTATATTCGAAATAATATAGATTCTATTTCCTTGACGGAATTAAATGTGTATTCCGTTGAAAATGTCTTCAAAAATTTCACATAATTGAACAATTTCGAGAAAGAAAATACAATGTAATATACGTTAAAATGAGCATGCTTACGAAAGGAACAATAAACAATTTGTAGAAGTTATTTACTAATGGACTTGGATGATATAATAGTTTTTATTCAGCATTTCATTGTCTGTAGATAAAAGCAAATTTAAGAACAATATACACACCGAGCTAGTTTCAAGAAAGACGCATGTAGATCGTCAAGCGTATTTGTAATTCTAGATTTGGAGTAAAATGTTTGCTAATGCCACATAAAGTATAACATCTTAAAGAGGATGAGCATTAATGAAAATGGAATTTTATTGATACTCACTCAAAGAATAAAATTAATATTGTTAAAACTAATAAAAATGGTATTTAATCTTACTAATTTTAATAATATTAACCTTTTTCCTCGTGTATATTGATAAAATACCATTTAAGTGGGAAGGAACACGACAACTATTAAATATAATTAATTATTTCAAAAACTGTCCAATATTATAAGTTTTTTGAAGCAATCAGTTGTTTTCAACAGTAAGAGATTTTTTGATTCAGGTAGTATTACAGAAAAGAATGGTAAGATTTTTTTGAATGAAGAATGCTTTTTTTTCTGAACCATGCTAATAGGTGGTGCCATTCGATAATGTGAACACATGAGAAGTGGTTTAAGAGCATGAAACTATAAGTACTCAAATTTAAAGATTTTGTGGGTTAGGGCGGTATTGTACCAGACCCCTCAAATGTATAGTATCTATTTGAGAAAAAAAAACTAAAACAAACAAACAATAATGTAATGATAAATTTTAAACTTCATGTTTTCACTTTTTCCTGCTTTTAAAGTAATTAAGTATAGATAAATCACTTTACAATTTTGGTTTTAAGTAAAAACATTAATACAATATTTAAAAATATTATTTAAATCAAGTTAATCTGAATCATAAGAAAAGCAGATAATACTCTTGGATAATCCCTACACGCACCACAACCACTATTCGCACAACTTTACTTTGAAAATGCGCGCCAAAACTCAACAGCTGTGCTATCTGCACCAGGCCCGTGACTGAGGAAACAAACGTCCCCCGTCTTTTAACATTGAGTGATCCGGCCCTGGCACTTAGCTGGCACTGATGCAGGGCTATTGGGAATTAATACGTATATACTTCGATTTAAACATAATGTATGTTGACGCAAATCAACAGGAGTCATCCAATCACAAGTTTGGATGACACCTGCAGTAGTGACATTTAAACTTCCGATTTGATGTTATGGTATAATAACAGTCGACCAAACGTCAACAGACTGTAAATAAATCGAAGTATATTTGTACTAGTAGTACTACTAGCCTGCCTGCCCTGCCCATTTGTACTACTAGCCTGCCTGCCTGCCCTGGCCAGTTCTCGGTCTGTGGCCGCAGGTTACAACAGGTTACAAAAGGTCTTGCCTTGCTGTCGTAGTAAAAGTAGCCTTGCTGTCGGCTTGTCGATAATTGAATGTGGAGCTGCATTAATGGAAAACGTACATGTGGAAGCCGAAAGTATTATTAAATTTGAAGAGGTAAGTGGTTACAGTTTAAATTATTGAAAAGAGTAAAATTACTTGCTACTTATTTCTGCGTTTTCTTGAGCTTGATGTATCTCTAGATGCGAGAGGAGTGTGTGCTTTAGATATTTCCATTTCGTCAGGAGCGGTCCATATCAAATCAACTTGCTTGTTTGCCAATTGAAATTGGCCCAAATTTCTATTACACACGAGAGAAAATTTATTGAAATCAAATGTTACTGTTGCAATGCTCGTTACGATCTTTTATTACCTAGTTTAGTTCACACGCATGTGGTAAAATATCGAGAACACGATTTCGTAAACTCGAAACATGTAACAAATAATACTGTACTTATCGTTCTATGCGCGTTTTAACGTATTCGCACGGTTTTACGTGGAGTTTATCGTGAACCCCAAGCTTTAGTACCGTGCATTATTTCTTAAACATTTATCTTAGGAAGAGAAGTTTACAATACATTCTAATGTATTTCAATATTCGCTGGTCATTGTTATTAATTTAATATGATTGCTTGTCAGGTGAAAGGAGAGCCTGATGATGCAGAATCTCTTCAGAATGCTGTGGTAAGTTCCTTTATTGATTTTTATTTAAAAAATAATTGGACTTTTATAAACGTCTATTTCATTCTTCATTTAAGCAAAGTACTAACTTTTTTCCAGAATAGAACATGAGAAAGAGGTGCATGTTTGACGATCGAAAACTGCATGTTTGCAGTAAACCTCTGTGCTGAAGAATTGAAATGTAAATGTAATTGAAAAATTTTATGTTTTAATAGTTTCATTCTTTTGAACAGGCACAGCCAGAGTTATCAAAGTTTCTTCAACCAGTGGAAGATACCAGCAAGGTAAAGCAGGAAGGAGAGGTAAGGATAAACTTCTCTAACATTAAATGAGGTGTTTTGCTGGGAAATATGAACCCTTAACTACAGTCATGAAATTTGAAACGACAGTAAATTTCAATTTGTACAACTTAAAAATATTTTACAATTCAAAGAAATTTTACTTTTTATCAACAATATTGTTATTTATTAAAATCTCACTTACATAATTAATTTGTTTTGTAATTAAGTAACAGACAATTTGAGCCCAGTATTGTGCCTGTTGTGTATTGTGTTCTGAATCGACGAGTTACAAATGACAGTAAAAATAATTATCTCCTGTGTAATATCTTAATATATCTGTAACAAGTATTGTATAATCACTAGGCCAATGACCCCATGTTGATCAGGTTTTTTGTCCAGTTGCCCTGGTCCTTTGAGAAAATGCTGAGATGGCCATGGCCCCTTGTTTAGCTTCTGGACAATAAAAATAAATGTAACTTCACTCGCTGCTCCCAAGATGTATGTATATCATATTTGACTCGTCACACACAATTGTAATTGTATATGTGACTCAATAAATATTATTATTATTATTATTATTATTATTATTATTATTATTATTATTATTATTTATTATTATTATTATTATTATCTTTTTGGAGCTTGAAATTACTGCAATCTTGTCGTTATTCACTTTCCAAATCCTTAATGTCAATGATATTTTCTAATGTACACTTATCTTCATTTCAATCTGTGTCAAATATATCCAATTCAATGTGCCTTCTGCTTATGGAGTTCCAAATGTCTCGGGCAGAATGTTGTGCTCCTTCAAATGAAGGTACTTCAGCTTTGTTTATAATAGGAGTGACCAATTTCACAATTGTAGTTATTGATTGGTAACAGAAAACATACAAAATTAGAAAACTGTCTCAACTACTCACGCTGTGCCAATCGGCAATAATTTTCATTTATTTGGTTAAAATATGGTTTGCCTTACAAAAGTCGTTTAAACTGACAATTCAGTGTTCTGGCAAGAGAGAAATCCATGGAGGGCGGGGACTGTGTAGTGCAGGAGTTTTGAGCGGCAGGGGTAATGAAAAATACACTTAATATAGTACTTGATGATAATCAGTACTCGATTTCTAAAAACGTAGGTCCTGGAACATGTCACAAAGTAATTAATTAATAAAAACACATTTAGGTAGTCAATTATTCACAATACAAGGTAATCAAAGTTCATTATTGTTAATATTAATAAAGCAAATTAGTAGTAACAATAAATAAAAGTGCATCATCACTTTTATATTAATTAAAAAATTATATTGCTTTACTGCCCCGCATTGGGCATGCTATTGAAGTAAATCAAAATTCTTTTTATAATTATTAAATTTATAATAAATTTTATTGTATTTCCCTATAATTACTTTCCCTGATTTATTTATTTTTCCCGTCTTTGGTTGTGGTATTTTGGTAATTCACAATTTCCCCCTATAATTTCTGAACATTTCTAATAAGATGGGGTGGCTAGTTCTGGTTTTCAGTTAAGTTTTGGCCATCAGCATACTTATGCATTCTCAAGATATTGTTCTTTTCTTCGTGGGCTAGAAAACACCACTCATATGAGTATTTGGCTGGTGAATCATTTAATTTAGTTAGGCAATATGTATTATTACTCCTTTCTTTTTCTCCACTTCAAGGATGGGTCTATGACCTGTTCCAGCTTCGAAGAATTCCATCTTTTTAGGGGTCTATCTGGATCTCTTCTGCCTTGAAGCCTATACTTAAACATCTTCTTTGGAATGTGTCTCTCTTTCATTTTTTCCACATGTTGTAACCATTCCGGTCTGAAACATTGTACCTTGTCATTGATTGCTTGAACGTTTAAATCTTTTAGTTTTTCCTCATTTCTGTGTTTATCTAGTTTGGTACATATTTTTACAGATTTCATGAAATTCATTTCAGCAGACTGCAACTCCTGTTTATCTTTCTCTCTCACAGTCCAGCATTCACTTCTAAACAACAAAAATGGGACAGCCATTACTTCAGATGTCATCATTAGAGTATCTCTACATGTTTTATCTTTAGGAGTTCGCCGAATATTTCTGCATACATTCTGGTACTTTTTCATCTACATCCATTTCTCTGTGGAACGGTATGTTGTAGCCCAAACATTTAAATTGGCTAATTTGTTCCAGTATCATAATTTCCAAAATTATTTTGGTGCATATAGGATGCTTTCCCACAAATGCTATTGTTTTGGTCTTTGTTTTTGAAATCTTTAGATTATATCCTTTGCAAGTTTGGTTTAATTGATGAATAGACCTATAAGTCATCCAGACTTTCATGGATTATAATGTGATCATCAGCATGTCGGAGTGTATTTAAGTACACTCCATTTTTGAGGTTAATTCCTAGGCTGATTTTGTTCTTCCATTCTCAAATGATGTCATCCAAGTATATGTTAAACTATGTTGGGGAAAGGCTGCATCCTTGGTGAACTCCTTGGTTTGTTTTTATTTCTTTTGAATATTTTTTTCTTCTAGTTCTAAAATAACAGAGGTATTCTGATACAGAGATTTAATGTTATTAAGTGGTGTGGGTAGCCTCTTCTTTCCAGAATTTCCCATAAAGTAGAGCATTTCAACTTATCAAAAGCTTCTTCATAATCAACGAAAGCCAAATGAGTTACTAGATAAAATTCTCTACACTTTTCTATTAGTTGTTGGATGGTAAAATTATCTGTACAGGAGCATCCTTTTCTAAAACCATTTGGTTCTTCTATAATTAAAATTTCAGAGATTTTAACAAGTCTTTTATTTAAAATTTTTGCATATATTTTATAGCATGTGGGTAGTATACTAATACTTCTAAAGTTGCCACAGTCACTTCTTTTCCCTTTTTTAAATAATGAAATTACTTTCACTTTTTTGCCATTCTTCAGAGACACAGCATTGCTTCCAATGTACATTGAATAGGTGGAGAATTCTTAGTTTTAACAGCTAACCTCCATATTTTATTAGATTGGTATTTACTTTGTCAAGTCTCGGAGCTTTTCAATTTTTTAGTCCCATTATTGCTGTTTCTAATTCTTCTAATTCAGTGTCCTCTACCGAAGCTTGTACTGGTATTTCACATTGGATATTTTCATCTTGAGGGTTATACCATAAAGTTTGATAATGTTCAACCTACTGACTTTCTTTTATAATTTTTAAATTAGCTGTGTTTTTTAAATCACTATTGATATGCCTAAATACTTAATATGGTAGTTGTTGTCTGCCATGAATGTCATTTTCTAATTCACTTATGAATCTTTCCCATGCTGATTGGTGAGCATTTCTAACTATTTCTTTGGCGATATTTCTTTTAACTTTGTATACTCACTGTTTCATCAGTCTTCATTTGCAGATGCTTTGTATATGCTACTTTTTTTTGTATTATAGCTCTTTCTATCTCTTCGTTCCATATTTTAAGACCTTTCAGTTTCCTAAATGTTCTTGATTTTCCTAAAACTTCTGAAGCCGCGTCTTTAATTATGGTTTTAATATTTACCCATTCTTCTTCTAGATCATCGCTAGTGATGGTATTTTCAATCTTCTGTGCTATTCTGGTTTGATGTAAATATTTTACGCTTTCTTTTAGCAGGAGATGGACTTTGAAGACTTCTGCCTTTTTCTGGTTCTGATGGTAGGAACTCGAATATATCTTCTTCCGCCTTGCTAAGATTTCTATATCTGATTTCAACAAGTTATGGTCTGAATTTGTCACTTCCTCTATATACTCATGTATCTCTTACTTCACTTGCTAATTTCTTATTTGCAATTATATAATCTATAATTGATCTTGGACCTCTTGCAGCCCATGTATATAAATATCCATGTCCATAAATATCTTTCCTACGAAAGAGTGTATTCCTTATCTTCAAGTTGTTGAAGGTGGCAAAATCTCTATGCTCTCGCCCATTTCTATTCAAGTGATTCTCTCCGAAAGATCCAACTAGGTATATACCTAATCTGGCATTAATAGTCTCCTGCCAATATTATATGGTAATGTTGCTGAAGGACTTCATAGAATTTTTCAGTTAGTTCTGTCATGCCTTCTTCAGTAGCATATACACCAAATATAGTATGATACCCTCTTTATATTTGTAATCGTACGATCAATATTCTATCTTAAACAAAAATATAACTTTTGATTTTGTTTTTCCACTTTTTGTCAATAAGAATTGAGACTCCACTTCTTCTTTGTTCTACCCCACTATATATCATTACATAATTTTCCAGGTCTTTTGTTCCTTTAAGTTTCTTTTTTGTTTCTGAAATAATGGGTATATTTATCCCTTTCTCTTTTAGTTCCTTATCTAGTTCTAGTTCTTTTGTTGACAGACCCCTCACATTCCAAGCAGCAATCTTTAATATATCCTTTATTCCATATCTCTTAACCTTTTTCTTGCCAAATTCGTCTTAAGTTCAGTCTGGCCATCTTCTTTGAAGCTTGCGAGTGTAATTGCTTTTTACTTGGGAGGTTTATCAGCCCTTCGCACAACTTCCAAGCAGGGAAGAGACTGGACTTTTTATCGAGGTTGTCTCCTCTAGGTGAGATGGCTTCCCGCTGCCCGAAGAGTCTCGCCTACCCTTCTCCTCTTCTCCTAAGCTACAGGGCCTCTTCCCCATCTCCACAAAGCTGATGGTTTTCTATGCATAGTCCTCTTCTGGAGTTGCTTCCTGTAGTCCTCTTCTTGGTGTTGGGGTCCTCCTCTGGAGTACTTCTTTGTCTGATCACTCCCCCTCGACCTGTCCGTCAAGGGGGGTCCTACCAGTAGCTACACTACCACCAGCTCAGGGTCAAAGGGGTACTCAAGCTCCGCCACCAACGTCAAGGTAACATACCCCCCAGGCGGAGTATTACTACTCTTACTCATAAATTAAACAACTTGTAAATTTTGTTTACTATATTGCCAGCGACATTGTGTTGTCTGCTGAACTTTTTATTTTAATTTCTAATTATTTTGATGTTCAACAATATTTCTTTATCTTTCGCTAATTTTTAAACTGTTTGATGGCCATTGAATCTCTATAAACAAACATAACAATTCTTTATCTATCTTAATGTTACCTTATAATTACACCCAACTTGGCCTTGCTACAATATTTTTGTTGAAGTTTTTTGCTGCTTATTATCTGAACTTCCCTTTTGAAGATTCTTCTCTGAATTCTTGGCATTATCATCAAAATCAGCAACTCTATCTGGTGCTCTCCTTACATCCACACTGAATTTAACTTTTAAATTGAACTGGTATTTACAACCTAATTATCCAACAAATATTAATCTTTTCTCTCTAATAAATTACTTTTCAATTACTTCCCTATTCTCTTAAATCCTTGAACCACATGTCCATTATCTATCTCTACAGACTAATTACAAAGTATATCAACTTCACGCCCTGACAGCCCTCGATGCTTCCTCTACAAAATCCAGATAGTTCTGTCCAAAATGGTTAGCTTTCACTTTCTATCCGATGTAACCAGTTATCTTGTTCCGTTGTTATTTGTGTTCTTTGATGTGCTCTTATCACACCCTAACCATACATAGAGCGTCTTTTGCCCCTTATCAACAATGTCCTATCTTATTTCTGTTTTATTTTCAGAAAAATTCCTAAATTGTTCAAAATTTACTTCATCCAATTAATATTGAGATTTTCTGACTCTTAACACTCTCAACGTCTCGTATTAATTTGTATCATCACGCAATTCCTTATATTTCACAAGATATTAGTCAATAAATTTTTGCTTGCAAATGCCAAAAATATCGCTAGGTATTTTGCCTTGCCTCAATGTATGTAGAAATAATAGATACTATTAGTGGAAAATTATTCTGTTATATATTGTAGTAGAGGGTTAGGGTCCGTATTTATAGACAAACAAATTTTTTGTAACTTTAATTTATTGCATAATCCTTCTGTGCAACAGTGTCGGGGATTATTGTCCTCATAATGAGGCTGTAAAATTGAATGTTGAAATGTTGACAAAATTTTAAATTATTTACCATACAATATTAAAATGGAGAAATTATGACGGGTAAGAACTTACCAGAAACGTCAGACCTTACAAAAACAGACAGTTTGAACATTTACATTATTATACAGTTAACTGTCACTAGGCAGACAAAATCAAATTCATTACGTTGGTGAGAGCAGTTGGAAGGAGTTGTTGTGAGAGTCTGGGGAAGTTAAGACAAGAAAGGGAGGGGGAAGGTTTTGAAAGCGGTGGAAAGAAGGGGAAATAATTTGTCCATGTTCGATATCTATTCAGCAAAACAAACATTTTTGTAAAATGATAATGCTCAATGGTAGTATTAATATAATTATTTTAATGTGTTGAGTTTCAGAAAATTATTGTGGTTATCTCCAGGCCTGAATATCAGATTCTGGGATTTTGAAAATTGAAAGAGAGGGTGAACTTTATCCGACGATCAGACACAAAGTTTTGTCTTGGAGGAATCTCTCTGATGTTCTTTCATTCTAGTTAAAAACTAACAACTAGTTTGGCCCAAATATATTTGATGGCAATCATTGCATTCAATACCGTGTACAGCATTCGCTTTGTTGAAAGGAGAACTTTAGTCGTCATCATTTCTGACCAAAGTCAGTATGGGCTGTGTTCGTTAGTCTACACTGGTACTTCTCTTGAAAAATCTGTAATAATTAGTTGTGAGAACAAAAGGTAATGATGAACATTTATTCTCGGAAGTATTGTTATCCCACCTAGGGAGTACAGGACCTTGTCGTGGTGGTGGAGCTTGTGTGCCCCCGTGAACCTGAGAGCTATGCCGGCGGTAGCGTAGCTACTGGTAGGGCCTCCCTTGCCGGACAGGTCGAAGGGGAGGGGTCAGACGAAGAAGTACTCCAGAAGAGGACACCGGCGTTAGAAGAGGCCTCAAAGAAGAGGACCTGAACGAAGAAGAGGAAGTTCCGACGTAGATCTCCGGCTTCGACATGGCGAGACTGTCCTCGAAAGGGTAGGCGGAACTCTTAGCCCAGCAAAGGCAATCCGCCTAGGGTCGGTGGCCCAAAATACCACCCAGCTTGTTTGGAAGCTGTGAGGTGGCAGCCCCACTACCTAACTTAACCTGCGCAGCGCTCGTAACGCGGCCAGGGGCTGGCGGCTCGTAACGCGGCCCTGGCTCTCTTCACAATGCACAACTGGATGGATCGTGGGAAACAACTTAAGCATGCCAAGGATAAACGATTCGGTATTACGGAACGACTAAAACTAGCTACCTGGAATGTCAGAGGGCTAAGTAATAAAGAAGAAGAACTAGATAACAAACTAAACGAAAAAGGAATAGATATAGCTGTCATAACGGAAACCAAAAAAAAGCTGAAAGGTACAAAAGATATGAAACATTATACGATGATCTACTGTGGAGTAACTCAAAACAGACGGGCAAGTAGTGGGGTAGCAATTATGGTTAATAAGAGGTGGAAAAATAGGATAGTGGAGTATTCCTTTGTGAATGAGCAAATTGCGACGTGCAAATTCAAAATAGAGAGGGGCCACTTAATACTTATAGGCGTGTATGCCCCAGAAGAAGGAAGGAAAGAGGACACACGGACGTTTTATGACGATCTTCAAAAACAAATAAGCAAAATAAACAAAAGTAATCATGTTCTCGTCTGTGGCGACCTAAACGCCAGGGTTGGTAACATTCCGATTCCGGGAGTTGTCGGGGTATTTGGAGTACAGCACTTAAATAAAAACGGAGAAGAACTTAGACAGTTTGCAGCCTTCAATAAGTTGAAAATTGCTAATACCTTTTTCAGGAAAAAAGAAATACACAAGTTCACCTGGAGTGCCAGAGGCCTCAGATCACTGATAGATTATGTAATCGCAAATGATAAAATTAGAAAACCAAATACAGAATGTACAAGTACACCGAGGATGTGATATATATTCAGACCACTACCTAGTGATTGCAACAATAGCAATGGTAGCAAAATGGAAGAAAATTAGACCAAGGAAAGAGACAAGTCAGGAAATTTTCAAAGTGTACTTACTTGAACAAGAAAGCATAAAAAGACTATATCAAATTCGATTACAACAATTTCTGTCAAGTGTTCCAACTGTTGATGATGTGGATAAGGAATGGCAGAATATAAAGGAATGCATAGAGAGGGCAGCATATGAAACTTTAGGAAAGAAAAAAAGCATAAGAAAAGAAAGGGACTGAGAGTATGGAACGATTGTATAGCGAAAGCCATAAAAGATAAAGATGCATCATATAAAAAATTCCTTCAAAACAAAACCCAAGAAGCTAAAGAAGAATATAAACAAAAAAGGAATAACGCTAAACAAATAATAAGATCTGCACATAATGACTCATGGGATAGATTTATAAGTACCATTGAACATGATGTACATGGAAGGCAAATGTTTGCGTACAAAGCGTTAAGACATTTAAATCAGACGGAGAAAGATGTTGCAGATATACGCATAATCAATGAAGAACAATGGAAGGAACACTATATAAACCTTTGGCGTACTGGAACTGTTGAACCTAAAGAGGAAGAGCTTCGCTACAACAATACTGTGGATTCCATCTCCTTGGATGAATTAAAGCAAGCCTTGAACAGTATAAAAAACAGGAAGGCATGTGGTCCTGATGGAGTTAACATGGAACTCATAAAATATGCAGGCCCCCTAAGCGAATTTAGACTGCTTCATCTGTTCAACGAATGCTGGAAATCTTATAAGACACCCAATAGCTGGAAAATAACAGAGGTCATATCTGTCTTTAAAAAAGGTAAAAGAAATGAATGTGGAAACTACAGGGGTATCAGCCTCATGAATGCCGCTTATAAAGTATTTGCAAAAATTATCAACACTCGATTGAAAATTATAGCAGAGGCTAAATTACAAGAAGAACAATCGGGATTTCGGAAAGGACGCTCTTGTAACGACAATATTTTTAGTCTTAAAAGAATATTAGAAAAACGACGAGAAGTAAATAAGGAAACCCATATAGCCTTTATTGACTTCGAGAAAGCTTTTGATAGCGTGGACAGACACAAGCTATGGAAAATAATGCACGAAAGTGGCTATCCTGAACACCTCATAAAAAACCATCAAAAACATGTATAACGAGACCAAAATTATAATAAATACTGGCATAAAGAAGACTGAAGAAATATTAATAAATAGGGGACTTAAACAAGGATGTAGTTTATCTCCAACACTATTCAATATATATATATTGATGACCTTATTAAAAAAATGGAGATGCATAGCTTGTCCTGGAATACAGTTGAAGCAGAATAAACACCTAAATGTTCTACTTTATGCAGATGACGTAACAATACTGCAAGAAAGTGAAGATGATCTGCAAAAATCTGTATACGCACTACATCAACTGGGAAGAAATGAGTATAATCTCCGAATTT